>CM060939.1:698213867-699593867 GCA_030765085.1 Allium cepa
TGTTTAATCCAAACGTATATGTATGAAGTAATCCAGAGAATAGTGTTTTTGGCATAAATATAATTGGCCAACTATGTTGAACAAGTCAGAATCAAAAATCATCTTCTTTACAACATCTCAATATTGGCTGATTTCATTTAGAATACGGTGCAGATTATCACATTTAATATATCGATCAAATAAATATACCTTCACCTGTTTTACCTTTACGATAATTTTTCATGGTTGCCCATTGTGATTCTGTCACCTTTGTACTAGGCTAAGGAACTTTTGCTTTGTTGCCCGTTGTGTTTCTGGAACCGCCAAAATCCAGAAAACACTGTTGTTGTTCCTTAGCCTACCACCATACCTACACGATCAAAGATTTTTGTGACCTATTTGTTTTTATAGGTCCATGGTTGTTAGTGGCAGAAGTATTGTGAATAAACATTCCCTTTGGAATCCAAACTTGTTTTGTCCTTTCATTCTTGTTCCAATAGACATGAAATTTGTTTGTAGAATTCTTAGGAACCCAAACTTGTATAAATTTTGTGTTCTTGTTCCTATGACTACAATTTTCAACACGATGTCGAATTATTTAACATCTAGCAAAGACACTCTTACCTTTTGCATTATCATCAGCTTGTGTTTTCCCAAAGCCTAGTCCTTTTCTGTTATTAGTAAAAATTTGATTTCCCAATAACATGTTGAATGATTTTTCTCCTCTTGAAAAGTTATTCAGAGATTTCTCAAGATTTTGGACTTTGGTTTTTAGTGTTGTGTTTTCAGTTACAAGTGAGGTGCATCTATTTATAAAATCCTTTTTCCTAGTGTCAATGGTTTCCTTAGGACTCAAGTTTTCTTTTTCAAGATTCTCAAAGCTATTCTTAAGTCTTGATAATTCTGAATCTAAAATTTTACATTTTTTACAGTCTAGGTTTTGAATATTTTCAAGTTCAGTTTCTAACCTAAAATTTTCACGAGCAAGTTCTCTCCTATCAGATTTCAGTTTTTCAATTTTAGCTTCAAGAGTATCAACTACTTTAGTAAGATCACAACACATAAAAACAAGTTCTTTATAAGAATAGTGACCTACCTCACTAGATTCCTCTGAACTTTCTTCTGAATCTGTTTTTGCCATAAGACACAAGTTAGCCTCCTCTGAGCTACTATTCGAAACTTCCTCTCCTTCTTCATCATCCCAAGTCGCTGCAAAGGCCTTCTTCTTCTTTTTCTTTCCTTTGTTGTTTTTGAGAAGTGGGCATTGTTGTTTGAAGTGGCCAGGTTTCTTGCAGTTACAACTCATCAGTTCATTATCGGAATTGTCAGAATCTTTTGGCCTATTACCACTTGTTTTCTTCTTGCGTGGCCTGAATCTTGACCATTTTCTAAGATTATTGACAGCCATTACAAGTTCTTCAATTTGATCTTCTTCTTCTTCTTCTTCTTCTTTGCTCTTTAAGGCAATCGTCTTCTTCTTTGATTCGGAGTTGTTGCGTTCCTTCTTTGCTTTTAGCTCAAGCTCATATGTCATCAAGTTGCCGATCAACTCCTCCATGCTTAGTTTACTCAGATCTTTCGATTCTTGTATTGCCGCGACTTTTGCCTCAAAGCTCATCGGTAAGACTCGTAGCACCTCCTCACAAGCTCTACCTCAGTGAATACCTTCCCAAGCGCTCTAGCATTGTACACCAAAGTTGAAAAGCGTCCAAACATGTCCTTTATGCTCTCGCCTTTATCCGTCACAAAGTTCTCGTATTCATTGCTGAATAGGGCTAGACGAGACTCTTTGACTTGAGAAGTTCCTTCATGTGTCACCTCCAAAGTATGCCAAATTTCCTATGCAGTTTTACAATGAGAAATTCTATTAAATTCAGTCTTATCAAGAGCACAGATCAGAGCATTCATGGCTTTAGCATTTGTAGTTTTTAATCTCTTGTCATTAGCATCCCACCTATCCTTAGGTTTAGGAATCTCAGTATCACCAATAGTTATAGTGGGTGATTTATAGCCAGTTTCAATAATGTCCCAAACATCATAATCAACAGAACTAAGATAAATACCCATCCTAACTTTCCAATAAGCATAATCATTCCCATTGAACATGGGTGGCCTAACAATAGATTGCCCCTCAGAAAAAGCATTATTTGGTGGATTCATGACTCTAGAGTTAAAGAAAAATACGTGCTTTGATACCACTTGTAGGATCTAGATTAACCCTAGAGGGGGGGGGGGTGAATAGGGTTATAGCAAACTTTCTCGAACTAAACGCAAAAACAAACTGCAGAGAAATAAATATGCTGAAAAGTAAATCACACATAAAATTTACCCAGCTTCGGCAACCTCTGCCTGCTGCTGCATTCCCAGATTTCTATTAGAATTAAACAGTCTCCCTCTTACAAACACTCTAACAGGCTCGCACACCCTGCTATCGCCTATAGAGTTTTACAAACTCGCACACCCTGCTCACTGAACTAATTCTAACTAGACAATCTGACACTACCTACAACCTAGGTGGTGATTTACCAAGACTTGATTCGAAAAGAACAAATAAAAAATAAAACTAATAAACAAAAACCCCCTTTAATAAAAATAAACCCTACATAAATAAACTAAAGCCCTATTTGAAATAAAATAAACTAAAGCCCCTTTTATAAAACAAGGCCGACCCAATTCTTTTGTCGTTCCTCTTTCTTTTGGCTTATGAAGAAAAAATGGCAGCCTCTCTCTTCTTTCTGAAATTAGGACTTTGGCTCTTTTATTCCTTGCTTCCAAAATTAGGCTTTTGAAGCTTTGCCTTTTTTTTGTTGATCGATACAGTGGTTTGCGTGTTGCCTTGCTCGCTGCTTCTCTGATGATCGATTCTTTGGTTGTTTTGCTTGCGCTTGTTCGCAGCTGCTCCTTTGATCGAGTTCGATAGATTGTGGTATGTAATCTTTTCCCTTTTGTTGCTAGTTTAATTGCTTGCTTGAACTCAATTGATTGATTATCTTGCCAATGATGATTGTGGATTTATATTTGGATTTGATTCGATTTTTCCACACACCTGATGATGATTTGGGGTTTGGTATTTATATGAATTCCGAGACCCTAATCAATTCGATACTTTCCTAAATTTTGCTTTCCTAATATTGTTACAACTTGATACACACGGTTTTGATTTTCAAACGTTCGATTTTCCTTGATTAATCGGCATAGACTTTCCTCTTTTAATTTGCTTTGACTTTTTCAAAAATTGCACACACTTGATTATTTGACCTGGCCATCTCTGCACTTTTAATCTTCTGTCATCTTCGACTTCACTGTGAATTACTTAGTTGGCTTCGACTTCATCTGGCCATCTTTGTCACATTGTTTCTCGGCATTGACATTTTTTTTATGACATTGTACTTGCTGATGATTGTTGTCGGTCACTTGTGCATTGTTGTACTTGGTGGTCTTTCATGATGTATAACTCTGGTTATACTTTGTACTTGGCTCTGAAATATTTTGACCTGATGCATTTGGACTTGAGCATACTTGAGTCTTGTTGTCTGCTGTTGTACAAGTTGACTTCGGCACTTATTTGGATCTGCAGTGGCATTGCACTCTTTGTTTTGATTTGCATTGCATCACTGGTTTTCTTGTTCAAAACTGCTGTGTCACTGCATACATGTGAACTTGTGTATTTGGTCTTGTCTCCATGTATTCATGTACACTACTGTGTTCATAATGTGGTTTCATGTTGATTCCATTTTTGCTGTGTCATTTCACCAAATCTGTCTACACTTACATACTCATTTGTCACTGCTGGAGTTGTTGTATACTTGTGGTCTTCATTTTTGCTGTTAGGTTGATTTATTGATGTTGCATTCATGTCTGCTTTGTATCACTGCAAAATTCTTGTTGCACTTTGGATTGTATTTACACCATTTTTAGTTGCATTCATGTACACTGCATAGTGATCTTTAGATGTTTGCATTGTGCAATTGGTCTTGATGTTTGGTCTGACCTGAACTTTTGATATTGTTGTCTGTTGCACTTTGGTCTTGCATTTGGTCTGCACTTGCATGCATTGCTGTTGGGTTGCTTTCTTCATTTGATTGTTTGAGTCTTGTTCATCCAATTCAGTGCTGAGTTGTTTCACTGGTGCATTGCCTTACTATTCATATGAACTTGGTCTCTGTCTGGTTCTTGATCATTTCATGTTGATTTTTGAAAATTAACTTGAGTTGAATCCAGTTTCAAAACTCGGGTTTAGCCTTGTGCTCGTGACGTGATTTTAAATATATTGCACGTGAGTTGAACCCGACGTTTCATTTGGGTTTGACCTGTGCTCACCTGTCCCTGTAGCATTATTAAGTGTATATCGATGTGCACGGCCTTGTGGCATGTACAGTGATACACTGTGCATGTAACATCGTTCGTGTATGATGAATTCAAATGTGAATGATGACGAACAACCCAAATAAATGAGGCAAATCATATTTTCAAAAATCATATTTCATTTTATATTGCAAAAATATTTCTTTTTCAATTTTACCGCGTTAGTGAATATTTTTGCAGATTTCTCAGATGCTGGATTATAACTGGAATGAAATTGAAGATAAACTACGAGTGTGAGTGATATGAAGTGAGGCATTTATGTAAATTGAATTGTGATGTAATTACAATCAAAATTGTATATGTATAGTGAGAGCTTGAATTTGTACTATCCAAAAATGTAATAAATATTTGTTTGAATAAAATTTCTATTTGAATTCAAATTCTGTGTAATTTATTTTATTCAACAAATATTTATTTAATCTATGAAAAATAAAATAGTACATTAACAAATACATTTAAATGAATATATATATGTTTAATATCATCAACAAAATTCATATAAGCGCATATTCAACAAGGCTGTCAAGGCAAGCCTTTCATTTGGTTTTGAATTCCGATCCCTACACCAATCAAACTAAGTTGGGTATTCCTATAGTAACTCATCCTTTCTTTTCTTTAAATCAAACAATGGTATGCGTCATTTGGCTATTCAACATATACATGGAATTTTCTAATATACTTCTTCTTTAACATCCCTTAAGAATAATTTAATCCTAATGGTAAATTAAAAAACCTTATGATGGCTAAGTATTCCAAGAATGGAGGTAAGCACTTGCACAAGCTTTCCTCTATAGCTCCCTTCATCAATATGAGATGAGTATACCATTGCAAATGCCTTATGGAGTCGGTCAGCCCTTTATATGGTTCCATACCAAGTATCCTGAAATCTCCATGCTTCACAAAAGTCTCTTTCTCTAGGGAGAAAGGACCGCTAATCCTTGCTCTTATACCTCACTCTATATCGAATATCTTCTTTAATGATTCGACCATCCTTCTTTTTGTTTGGGTGATTGGTGATGATAGCTTGGCCTTTTCCTTCAAGGGCGAGTGATTTCATTCATCCTTTGTATGATAACTTGATTTTGGTTATGGTTTGGATTAAGACTCTTAAACCAATCCCAATGATTCGGTTGTCCTTCATTGACCATAGTTTCAGTAAAGGAAGGATAATCCTGATGGGATGAGAAATGTTAGCTGCAATTGCCCCTGGTTTGGCATCATCTGCTGCTGGTTTGGAAACATACTCGGGTCCAACTTCGAGTTGAACCCTTGCTCTTTCCAACTCTCCAGCATTTTTTCTTCTACCTCTTTGTCATTTTTAATCGGGTTCATTGTCAGAGTATGACCCCTTCTTCTTTCTACATCCCTTAGACTATTATCTGTTATCCGGCTTTTGAACCCAGCAACATCTCGATGAATCTAAACTTTAAGATCATGAGGAAATGAATCAAGAATCTCAAGAGATATCAATAATGATGAAAAGATGAAGTACAAGAAGTTTTTTTAAAGATTTTCATGGGGAAAATCAAGTTTTTACCGACATGAACAATCATGTCAGTACCGAGTTTTAAAAGAAATGAGGCCTACATTGAACTATATATGAAGTTGCCTAGTACTTTAGAGAAAAAGTCAACGATTCCTAAAGAACAAATCATATCGGTACCAACTGTTTTGGAAAAGAAATTTCATAGGTAAAGAATAGAAGCTTGAAAAAGGGAATAACTATAGTTAAAAGTTAAAGAAATAAGAAGACAAACAGGTCAATACTGACATGATTTTCTCGGTACCGATTTGTTTTGCTTTACGAGTTTACTAGTATTCATGCTTGAAAACGTAAATATGACTTTCTATCTGTTCTTTTACAAATTAGGGAATTTAACGGTGGATTCGATTATTAATATCCATCCTTAAGTGATGAAATAAAGGCTTTTTCATCTCTTTGATCCTTATAATAAAGTTCTAACATTTTTTTCCATCAATTAGTGTTAGAGCTATCTTTGTTGTTATAAGCGGTTGTAATTGTAAAGATTCCCTCAAACAAACTAATAGTGGAAATAGGCAATAGACTTAAGGCTAAACCACTTTAAAAATTTTGTGTGCCTCGTTTCTATTTTGTTTTTAGACTTCACCTCGTTGTTGTTTGATCTATGGTGTTTTGTCAAATTTAATTTGGTGTAACATTTTTGGTGCTTCGATGAGGAAAATGAGTCTTAGAAGTAGACCTACTCTTTAACTTTGGATTTAAAGAATCTTAAAGGTATACCTAGAGCTTTTCTTGAAGATCTAATAAGAATTAACTTTAAGGAAGCTACATCCAAGTCTGGAATTATTGTTGCAGGAGATCATGAAGAGTCAAAGCATAAAGATGAAACCAGTTAGTGCTTGAATGCTTTACTAAGACCGTTATCTCAGCGTGAGATACTGATAAAGGATAAATTGGATATGATCATGGTCGATATGAAAACCATGCCTCCCTACACACCAATCCAAAGCCTAGAGTGACTTTCGAACTCCCATCGGTGCCAAGCAGTATGAGATATTGGGGTTTTAAGCCTTACAGAGACTAAGAATAAACATACGTGATCTAAGACATTCTACTATTTTAGACACACAGTGTAAGGTGACAAAATATAAATATAGAAAATAACCATCTCAGAAAATATCTCAAAACCCAATCTCAGAAATAATACATAGTCAAGTCCATAGTACACAAAAATATGATACATAGTCTGATAAATACTAAGAATTGAATACGATAAGTAAGTATATAGAGAGAAATGGAAAATATATAGCGATTCTAATGCTAAGCTCGTCTCTCCATGTACCATTCTCGAGCCTATCACCTGCTACCCCGTCATCTTGTTGTTGGGGAAAAAAGGAAAGGAGCGGATTAGGCATAAGTTTGGTGAATAAGTACACCATTAATATATGGTGATCACATGCAACTGACTTTACTTATACTTTATATGACCTAGAAAGTCCTACAAGTGTTTGTGAATTACTCATTTTATTTACCTAAGGGGTTTAATTCAATACACACATACACTAATGACTTGTGTGGGCTCATACTTGGGGTCGAACAACTAATCAAACATCAAAACAACTAATGATTGGCTACTAGCTAATGCAACTATTCCAACATAGGGGTTACATATAAGTCTCAACCATGAGACTAAGTTTCCCACACTATGACTACACTTATCATGTCAACTATAGGACTATGTTCCCATATTACAACCACACGTATCTTAGTTATGCATTGAGACGGAGCCCGCAATGTCGACTCGTCAAGGTGTCTCATCGTTTGCATCCATGTCCACCTCTTAATGGTAACCTAACACTTTTATTGCATAGTGCTAAGACCTATCAACAATACAACATCACATCATGTTATAGTGAACACCAAGGAATTTTCGTTAGTGCTAGGCCACACACTTTGTCGGGCATCATCATAAGTGTCATGCATCCACCGTAGAACCTCTTATGAGTGTAGTTTGCGATAGAATCGCCTCTAGTCGAATATCGACCTTGATGGATAAATAACGTTTACCTAGTCCCACAACTTCCTAGTGTTGTCAACATAGGGAGCTAGCTTCCCTACTTCTGCTAATATATATATATATATATATATATTATACACACTATTAACTATTTTATTTATAACCTACGCCTTAAGCCGAAGTTCATATTGTGCTCTAGAAATGCTAACCGGTCGACCTCCTACTTCTAAAGCAGTCAACTGCTTGCCCTCAACCGCTCTAGAGAGTGCGGTCGACCAGCCGAGATGAAATTTTAGGTTAATGTATTCTTCTTGTGCAATTTTGGGTTGTTACCGCTTAATCATGTTTGTTCCTAAATCTGAATGGTAAGCCAACTATTTTCATGTTGTAACAATTTGTATGAACCATAAACTTGTGAAATCAAGTTGTATTTGTCCAAACTAATAATCAATTTTGATTTACAGTAAAGTTGTAACACCCCACCTCTATACCCATATTATCCAAGAGTTACAGAGTATATTGTTGATAATACAGAGAATAAGGCGATATAGGATACACATATGAATATTCCCTTGGGCCTACACTAGTATGTATTAAAACATCGAATAAATAACTCACCATTACATATGCAGTATCAGCACAAAGAGATAAACATGTGCCTCTAGGATAGAATAATAGACAATTTATAGTAAATAATAGAGACCACAGAGTCAATAGCAATGACAATATACATACATACATATATATAAATGATTATACAAAATATAATACATCCAATATATATCATATGAATATACATACAATAGGCAATACAATACAAGATAATAACCACTATATATATTAGTCTCCACTAAGCCCAAAACACAAGCTGGTTATACTGTCCCTGTACCTGAAATGTCTCGGATCGACCAGAGTATTATATAAATAATAAACTAGTCAGACTATGTCCAAATCCAAGGTCAATAATATTGAACTCTATACATACTTGGATAAATAAATATAATAATTACTTCTCAATAATCCTAAATATCATATCCACATAACACTACAAAATCCAGTATAAAATATCATTACCCAAATAAAATATACCAAATTGGGAGTCATGGAATTAACATCAATTGGGTGAATTGCATATATCAGAAATCATAACCAATACCTAAAAATTAATAATATATGGGATATCACCAGGTATAGTCAGGCTAGGATATAGTAAGGCCCACATATATCAATCAATCTCACATTATTTAATATCATCGTCAAATCACCAAAATTAATAAGAAAGATTTGAGCCAGCTCATCACAATACCTAAATATAATCAATGACAAGTAAGTCGTCTGCCAGAAAAGAATTGGTCGTCTGGTTGAGAAGGATACGAGGTGGACCATACTCTGGACACAGTCTTAGGTATAATTTCGTGCTATATATTCCAATCTGCCATACGTAAACCAAAACCAAACAGGAGGCTGATTGTCATATGCTTGCTCCAGGAACCCAAGGTCTACTAGCCATATGCTTTATAGCCAGATCTGCCCCTACAATATTAGTTCACGATAACCGAAACCAAGCAGGAGACAGATGGCCGTATGCATGCTTTAGGAGTCCAGGGTCTACTATGACATATATTGTCCAGATCTATTCCTATAGATTTAGTTACCTTGATGTACATCATGACACATATCGGGTTGGATACTGGCCAATCTAGTTTATCCCTGAACCATAAAGGGAGTTAGAAAAAGATAGATAGATACATAAAATATATACAATGGATGTCACACAGCTCTACTACAAATTTTGTTTTATTATTAGTGTTTTTTATAAATTTTAGGTGCATTCCAATTTTTTTGGGCCAAATTAAAATTAGGGTTGAACGGGTTTTTGATTTGGCTGATATGAGACAGTGAGTAGTGTATTCTAGAAACAGGGAGAGAATAAAAGAATTTGGGCTTGGGTTGAAATAGCCAGTATCAATTAATTTACTTTGTCCAATTGTTTACTCTATTCTTTTCTTTTAACAATTCATTTAATTTATTTGCAAATAAGTTTCAAGCTAATTTAAATTGATTCACATCTTATTCTACAAATTATATATCTTTACGAAACAATTTTATTCAATTCGATGCCCTTTTATTTTTATCTATTAATCCATAATATTATTTAAATAATTTTATTTTTCAACTATTGTAAACATATTTAAAATTATTTACAATTCAAAATATTTTATATTCAAGTAAAACAATTTATTAAATTTTAGTATATTATTTAAAAAGAACTTATTAATTTTAATTTAATTTATTACAATAAAATCTTTTATTAAAAAGAGTTTAATTAAGTTAAATTTATTTTCAGAAATAGTAATTACGAATAATAAAATTCAAATATTTTTATTTTTATTAAATTTATTAATGTTTACGTTATAGAAAGCCAGGATTGTCACAAAAGCAGTTTAACCAAGGTTTAACATTAACATTAACAGGTTATATGAATTCATATTTGATTAGAAAAAGGACGTAACCTAGATCAATTTATATTTGACAAGTTTGCATCAGTTTATATTTATTATTCAATCCTGAGTCTAAATAACAGGATTCTCAATTTAATTTTTAACAATCTAAAACAAACAATGTATACTAAAGTTAACTTCATATAAAATCATCTAATTAAAAATATACCCACTCACCTCAATACCAAGTTATCCCTCCAAATCACACCTACGATCTACTTCGTTTGCTAGCTCTACGCTTGATTTAATTTCTTCAATCTCTCTATCTTTATTTTAATTTATTTTTGAAGAAGTTTGCGACCAGGAAGAGGTTTTAATTTGATGGAGTCTGGACGTTATGCTCTAATTTTTGTGAATTAGGGTTTTCATTAACGTTGAATTTATACTAGCTCAAAGTGATGTGGAGCGTTGATTGACTCTTGGAAAAAATTGGTTTAAATCCTATATGCTAAAAATAGATGATCTAATCTAGACCGTTCGGCTAGGCAAACCCTAATCGCGCAACGACCATTAGTCGACCATTGGATCCTAAGGTGGTCGACCACTATATGACGACTAGTGAGACCCTAGGGCGTCGACCGCTGTATTCATTTTTAATGTTTATTTCTTTCAAAATTTACTTATTTAATTATTTTTAACCGTGAATTTTTAAACGTTCATAACTTTTCCGTATTACTCTGATTCCAAAAGGTTGTATATGAAAATTGTCACGAAAATTGCTACAAATGCAATGATGCAAGTTACGTAACCAAATTCAGACGTTTGTGAAAATTATAATATTGCTAATTTTATATTTGAATTTAATTCTTTTATTAAATTACCGCTTAAATTTCTAGGGTGTTAAAGTGAGAAGAACAAAATGATGGTGAACAGTTAAAATGCCATCATGGAAAGGATGGAGAATTTTTTTGCTATAATGTCTTGGCTACCATAAAGGTGTGAACAAGCTGCAGTGATTCATCATCTTTGGATTCTAAGGAAGAAAGTTCATCTACATCATATCAGAATCAAAAACATGGCAAGTGAAAAAAGAAAAGGCAGGTGTGGGGGAATCAAGAAGGCATACTGCAAAAGATGGAGCAAATCAGGCACATGCAAATAATCTTGATATCGAGATAAACCTAGTTGGTGTCGATTCGCTCAATAATGTTAGTATCAAGAAGTCTAAGGGGTATTGAATTTGTTCGATAGTGAAGAGGATTTTCAAGATAAAAGCAACAGTGAAGGATTAGTTATCGGTGCTCAAATTGGGGGAGTTCAGATGGATGCTATGAAACCAGTGAGGTATCAATAGAGAGGGTCAGGATGGATGGCTTCCCCAAAGACAGAGGAGCATAGATGTCAAGCAACGAATTAAGAGTTTTTGTAGAGTCAAATACTTGCTGCTGTTCTTGACGATCATCATCTAGCCACCCAAAGCAACGATAAGTATATCACTGATATGGTAGAGACATCGTTGAACAAAAAAATAATATAGAAATAATGATGAATTAGGTTCATCATCGAGTCAGACCCTATTTAACGAAAACATTCTGGAATCAAAGTTTCCAAAGAACTTTGTGGTGCCACTATATCATCCTATGATGGGATGACTGACCCGAGATAGAGTCTATTTAAATATGGATGGTATATGGACAATGCTAGTGCAACGATGCAATTAGATGCCTACATTTCCCAGTATTCATGGATGGTGTTACGACAATATTTTTCACTTGACTCATGTAAAGATCCTTATCGTTATTTGACCAATTGGCTAAGAAGTTTATGGAGCAATTCTAGGTCCGTACTCTATGATTGAAGAACTTAATATTTTTGTCGAATTTTCATCAGAGTTCCGTAGAGACTCTAATGAAAATTTTAATGTGGTTTAATGCTATAGATACTAAAGTAAGCAACCCGAGAGAGGAGATGTATTGATGGAGCTAATAAATGGGATTGCCAGAGGATGGATTTCTATAGGTGGCTAAAGAGAAAGCGTCCATCTACTAGGGAAGATTTTAATCAAAAGGCATCCTAATTTCTATGCTCGAAAGAGGATGCCAATTTGGTTGTTGATGATTAGGAGCAGTCAAATAATATGATAATATGCTAGCTACAATAAAAAAGACTGGTGATAGTGTTGGAAATGTTGTAGTAAATGTTGGAAATAATAGAAATAATGCTAAGAGAATGGGCCATGAAGCTTGTGGAAAGAAACAAAACACTAAGAAGCATACTAGATACAATAAATTAGGAGATTATACTCCCTTGAATGCAAAGAGAAAGGCTCTTCTGATGATCTCATCCCAAGCTAGTGTAATAGGGTGTGTAACAACCCTTACTTCAAAACCCAAAAATAAACAGTGATGTTGTTATAGTCATCATCAACATCATTTCCGAATGATAAAGTGAGATCAATATTATTTTTGCGCAACATTAATTAAATAGAGCAGCCAAATAAATTTTCATTACATCAAATTGGTTTTACACGATTCGTTACATCATCATTCACCCTTCATTCGTCCGTAGAGGTAAATATGATAAGAAATACATATAGTGTCATTCCCATATATAAAGATGCTGAAATGATACTTTAACAATTATAATTTTTGGTTTCACACAGCGGAATATTCAAAGTAATTTTTATTTGCTACATAAGCCTCCAACTTCAACTTCGAAGTCTTTATTCTTCTTTCCAAAAGATACCCACTGTCTAAACCGTAAACTTCATCACTCAAACGAGTAACCTGAAATTAGGGGAAATGATAAAAATATGGGTCGGACATAAGTGTGGTATAAGTAATGTTTTATCCCAAAAAATAACACACCAAAACCAAATTGCTAAAGCGTTAAATGAGTTCTCCACTCACTATCCTAATCATCGTCAATTACATGTACTTAATAATTGTATCACATCATGGCTACATGTAAATCATTAATTGATCATAATTGTGAAATTTCTTACATACATCTTTGACTAGTTTATGCGGAGTATTCATTTGAAATTTCCACCTAGGCTTCACCCTTACGGTTTGATACTTGTACTTGACGCTTAAGGGTTTTACTTTGGAGTTTTGCCTCAATTTTTTCATAAACAAATAATTAGGTTGCCACAAAGGCCTTATACACTCATCCTTGTATGTTATAGCGAATTGATAATTTGATGGTATATAGACCTTGTTCCTTTATTCCTATATATTTGTCGTGAATAGATAATTGAATGCTACACATGCTTTACTCCTTTGTTCTCGTACATTTTTTGTGAGTATACAATTGGATACGACACAAGCATTACTCCCTCGTTCCCATAAATTTGTCCTGAATAAACAATTGGTTGCTACATAAAGCTTACTCCCTCATTATCATAAATTTGCCATGAATACACAATTTGATGTTACACAAGCCATACTTTCTTATTGTTTTAAATTTTTCATGAATAGACATGCATTAATTTGGGATGGCCATACATGATTAGATAGAAGCTTAGAGATAGTACATTCAAGCTATCAATAGTTTATAAAGACCCAATTCCATGGGCACGCAAAAGGAAGCATTTGCTCCATTATTTTACTCGATTCTTTCTATTTATGCATTTCCATTTGGATACTCATTAGATTGAATTTACAAAGCAACATTCGCAATAGAGGTTTTAGTAAAGTTTTTATTTTTGAATTTATGAAACCATCTTCATTAAGTTAAACTTCATGTTAGGAGGTCTACAGCACAAGCATCATGTGATTTGACTTAATGTTCAATGGTTTCCAAAAGATAGGGTCTAATTAACTCCTTTGATTCATGATTGATTCTTTGGAATACAGTCAAACATGGGGCATATCGAATAATTCTCCCCTATGTGTCTAATTCTTTACTAATACTCGGAGATTCGTGGTGCCGATGATAGATGCCTAAAGATAGGCATCGACAAACACCGATACTTGGAGGTAAGTATTGGCATATAATAAAAACGTTGAGGTATACATGATGAGAATTACATTGGAGCTTGTGCGAACACGAGTGGAAAGCCATGTTAAAATCATCCAAATGCTGTTTTATTCTTTAATGAACACGATAAGTTTAATAAGTAGTAAATAAAACTAAGTAAATAATTAATACTATATAATAGCAGAAAATAATTTTTATATACAAATATAAAACAAGCTAATGCATTACACAAATCAACATATACAGACAAGTATAATATAAAGGCGAGGCATTACTAGCATTTATATACAAATAATTACAGGAATTATAAGTAATTATAAGAAAGTAAAATGCAGAAAAGTAAATAACATAGTTGGAAAATATATAATTATTTACTTCCATTTTTGATATAAAAACTGGGAGTTATGCCCGTATATGTAGTGAATAATGATCAACAAAAAGAGAAAGGAGCGAGAACTAAAATGTTGAAGCTTGACGCCTCGTTTCTTCATACCTTTACACCTAATGTTAAGCTTACCTTTACGTAGGTTCTTCGATGTTCCACCGATTAAGTGGTGTATTTCTTGAAGATAGTAGGGTTGTCGGTGGAAATGGTGCATTGCTTTTGTTTGGACTTCTAGGATACCCTGCAGACATCAGGACCAATAATAGTCTAGGGCAGAATTGAAACCTCGGATGTAGGAAGAGGAGTGATAGGTTGCGAGGAAGAAGTATCATATGGCTTCTCTATCTTCACCTACTTAGATTAATATTTTGGGCTACAGTGATTCTAGTTAAAGTAAGTTCAGCACCAGAAGTGTGTGATTATAAAACTCTTTATTTTATAGTGCGGAACAAAATTAATAATAATAATAATTTATTAATATTAGTTAAAGGAATTACTAAAGGGATATATGATAATTATGTGGGGGACACTTAAAAAGTAATTAAGTGAACTAAAACTAATTATTGCAATTAATTTCATCAATAAAGGATTAAAGGAACAGAGGGAATGTTGCAATGAAGTGGTCAAAGGATTAATAAGATTAGGCGAAAAGGGAGTTTAGCCTAAGCCAAAATTATTAACTCTATCCCTAAAACATAATATTCTCATTGTTCTCTTTCATTTTACCAAGATAGAATAAACTTCACGCTAGGCACCATTAGTAGATGGGGGAAAGAGGAAGAAATCAATTAAAGGCAAACTTAAGCTTTCGTTTCAAACAGAAGGATATATTTTAATCTATCTTTTAACTTAGTTGAGTAATACTAGTCTTATTTTACACCCGAAACTATTTGGATTTGGATTTTAATTGCCTTTGCTATTTTAAATGACAATAAACATGTTTTGATGGTAGTAGACTAATTATGTATAAGTTTAATTGCTAAAGGGATAGTTAATTATACGTTTAAGAGAAAAAAAATGAAATTACCATTTCCAAATGGATTGAAATCATGATATGATGTATATAATATTAAACTAGGGATGGATTTTAACTTCCATAAACTAGAATGAGAAAATAAATTATTATAATTTCTTTTTAAGATGAAATGGGAAATTTTGGCCATAAACAAATGTTTAAAAATATTAAAATTTAATACTTTGGACTAAAATTTTTATAGGAGGTAAAAGGAATTTCGTTTGATTTTCTATGAATTTCTGAGAATTTTCTACGATATTTTGAATTAATTGGTAGGACAAAAAAGGCCCTTAACTAACGAATTAATTAAATGTAAGGATTAATTATGAAATATTTTAGTGAGTAAATGTCAGATTATTGATGAGATTATGGATACAACACAAAAGGAAAATACAAGTAAATGACTTATGTAATGATTAGGTCAAAAGGTGGTAACTGTAATAAGGAAAATACCAGTTTTCTACATAATTACATATCATCATCCTATAAATTCGATGGCATACATATTTGATAGCTTAAATATTGGATAACTAATGTATATGATAGTATAGGGTCACTAGCACTTAGACATGCGATGGCCAGTGGTTTGATAACATTATGTGAAAAGCTCAATAACGTAAACTTAGAATGTCGATTGATATTCATAATATTGTATAACCTTTAAAGATCGATAACATAATTTTAGAAGCTTGACAGCAATACATGGGATATCAAATGATTCTCTTTCCATTAGTTAAAATATATGAATTATTGGAAGTTTTTTTGGTAGCTAGTTCCAAAATGTTTATTTCACGTCATACGAAATTATAAAAGAAGAATGACAGTCAAAGTGTAATAAATATTTCCTAAAACTTAGAGTAAGCTTAGAAATGATAAGCTATATAGTTAAATAACAAAGATAAAAACGTTTTATCTAAAAGAATTGAAAGATTTTGACCTACTTGTGAAGGTCTATGGAGTGTGTATTGTACACAACTAATAAATGGAAGAAATGGATTAAACCCAAGTTTTAAAATATAATCACTAATAGTCATATTGAACGGCAGTTTGTCATGGTTTAGTAAAGTCTAAATTTAATGGGTATATGGCAAGTGCAATGACTTAGGAAGATACTAGGTTCAATTTAGAAGCTAACTCTAGCATGAGAAAATAACATCACAATGGGTTTAATTAATGAAAGAGTCTGCAATGTGAGACAAAAGTGCATATAAGACTAGGAGAAGTTATTGACATAAAAGTTGCTTGCTATGATGTATTTATGGTGCTTACATTCAACCTTCTAAAAGTGTTAGGGTGGTTCTGGTCAAGATGGCTCCTAATGTGGATGAGTAGCCTTCTCACTAATGACGTTTCTCGAGTGGAAAAATTAGTGATAGGTAAACCTAGTGTAGTAATAACTAAATAAGGTTAAAGGTAACTTTTAAATATAGGTACTGAGTTTGAAGGTGAGTTATAAATATTTGATATGGTTTATAAAATGTTGATATATTTAGATTATACTTATACTGAAATTAATGATTAACAACCGACACTTTAGTGGGCCAAGATTTTTGCTAACCCGAAAATCAAAGTCCATTATAATATGGACCATTGGTTTGGTATCCTGCAAAAGAGAATCTACATCAAAGCACTAATGATAATAAATCACATCGAAAATAAGTAAATATAAAAGATCATAATAATTGCTGACCCATAATTGACACCTAAAATGTCAAGTGCCTTAGACAGACCACTGCTCCAAAATAATACCAGTACTTGCCCTTCTAACATTGTGAGTTGTAATAAGGGGTGAGGTGTTAGAGCAATGTTATGGTGACTGGTAAATTATACATCTTATACATAACACTAGCTTAAGCTGATTGTTCACCATTTCTTATTATGCTATATTTATCATTACTTGCTATGAATCCGGTGCTGCGTGCGAACCATTCTCATATACTCCTAGCATATATATATATATATATATATATATATATATATATATATATATATCCTATCGTCCACTATTGGACCTAGATACTATCCAAACTAGTATCTATTGCTCAGCAACACGTAAGGATTCACCAGCTCGCTACATCATAATCGTCCTATAACTCAAGGAAACCCTATAGTGCACACCAAAGACCTCCAGTCCATAAGGTTCTATAGTCTCTAGGGATTTTTTGCTTTGTTTGCGTCATATATCGTGGATTTTGGACCCACGCACCTCCACCCCATCCATGTTTTGAAGAAATCTATGTATATGTTAACTAGCCTTGCCATATCAAACATACTAACAAACAACTGTGGCGATGCATAACCTAACCGAATCAATCTTGGTAGGCAGAAGAGATCTATTTGGATCAACTCTGTCCTTTCCGATGATCGCAAGGGACGATGATAAGCTCAGTAAATATGCAACACCTACCCCTAGTTTTGGTACCCACATACATTAGCCTTTTATGCAACCTAATGCAACTCGTTTGGTACCTATGCAAACCAGCCTTTGGCATGCCCTATTGCATAAGTTTGATCACACCCAACATCCATTTAGACCTAGTGCAATCAAGGCAATACCCTCCTCGGACAAATTTGAAACAGAACACTAGTGCTTGTACAATCTCGTCATTTACAAAAGGTTTGATCCGTGTCCGCAATTATGAAGGTACTAATCCAAGCACACCTAACTTGAGGGTATCCTTTTAGCTAGATGAAAGCGTATATTCTCTGCGAGTCCTATTGTTTGGATATGTTTTTAGAATCCCAACCTAGTGTAATGACCTTCAGTCATTTGTTATTTATAATAATAACTGATAATTATAATTATAACAGGCTATTTATAATTATTCACACTCGTCATAAACACTTATCCGAGGCTACGTATATACAAATTTCGGACCCGTGTATATTTATTCTTCTTTCATTTTCTTTATTTCCTCACATCTTTTATGTCCGACTCTAAGTCTTTAACCTTATTATGCATTTATCTTCTACTACACCAAATTTATTTACCGCCTCTCATTTTCGGTCATCAATATCGTTGATACTACATTCATTAGTTCAGCCTTGGATTTCTATTCCAATTCTTATTTCTTTATCGGACTTAATCCATTTCATTAAATTATCGGACTTAATCCATTTCATTTAATTATCAGACTTAATCCATTTCATTCAGTTATCAGACTTAATTCATTTCATTCAATTATCAGACTTAATTCATTTCATTTCCTACTTTTTCTTGCCTATTACTTATACTTCCTTTTTAATTGGTTTTCACTTTATTAATTTTTTAGCTACATTCTTATTTAAATATTACAACTTTTTGATTTACTACATTTTAATAAATTTGAATCTAACTTTAACAATTAATTGTTACATAGTAAGTTTCCATATTTTGTAACAAAGAGGTGGTTTTTGCGATATTTGTAATTATGAGGAGTTCTCAATTTTATTTATCGAAATAGACTGCATAAAATAAATTAACTATCTTTATTTTGAACATCGTTTTCTTTTATAGACATATATTTATTCCTTTTCATTTCAAGCATCATACTTTTATAAATTTAAACTTGGCAGTGAATGAAAATCCACTTACAAGATATACATTCCAATGAATAAAAATATCGCTAAATTCCCAAAAGTCTAATTAACTTTATTTTTCAGTTAACTAATCTGACGTAAAATTAATAACTAAAATCATTTTGAAATTACAAAATTAAATCCAACCATAATGCTTCTATAATTATCAATACAAACTTATAGGCAAGTTTATAGTCTTCAACATTCCATATGTATAAATTCATTTAAAACTAAATTATCAGATTCAGGCATATAGGAAAGATCGGCAATGATATAATCCAATATTATATAAAAATATATAATATTCTCATTAACCTTTAATTAGTGTTTCCAAACCTCTAGATCTAATCCAAATATAACACTGCTATCCGTATTCTCCACTTTTTGGCTATCTACTCGGATCCATGGACAATATTTATATAGATCTCATTAGAAATTGGATTAGAGAAAAGAGATTTAGATTTATTAATTAGAACAAAATCTAAAAGTTTACCTTTGATGTAAAAACCTGACTTGAACCTATTTCATATCCTCTATCCTTCCCTTTCTTCTTCAAAGTCTATCAACACAGTCTAGACCTATTTCTTTGTATTTAGAAGTTTTTGGAGGAGAATAGAAAGCTGTAGAGCTTCCGCGCTCATTAGAAAATAGTGACTTAGAAGTGAAGTTCTAGGTCCTATTTTATAGAGGTTCAAATCAGTGCCAAAAGTCGAATAAAAATAAATTAGATCTAGGCCACACGAACAATTTTTCATCACTGCTCAAAAGCCCTTTGGGTCGACCGCTCCATGGTCCAGGTCGATCGCTTATGGTCGACCAGACCCCTATGGGTCGACCCAATTAGTGAAATTTTGAGCACTTTTGATCATTTCTCATTCTGATTTATTTATTTACTTAATTATCTAATTATTGTTAGTTAAAGTCACTGTCTTAACTTAATTATATTTCTTTAACATTAAGTTACCATTAACTTTAACGATGTAATCAATCATTAATTAATTTTAAATTATTGCCTTAATTACACATATAATTATTAACAATTACAAAAATTCAAGTGCTGATAAATTTTCCGTTTGAACTCTGACTGAAAAAGTTTATATTGAAAATTGATCAGAAAATCACATGAATCCATAAGTCCCGTAGCCAAATCCCAATATTTGTAAAAATTCCATTTTTCATTATTTTATATTTATTAATTAATTAATCGTAAAAATAGGGGGTGTTACATTCTCCCCCTTAAAAAATATCGTCCCCGAAATTCCACAAGGGTTTGATCATGTTATCCGTTGCAAATCCATCCTACAGTAACAATCAGTTAGTGTGCAACCAATTTTGCAACAATCCATGTACATACGCAAAGTGCATCAAACTACATATGACATGCATGAACTATAATTTCTGGTTCGCGCCTCCTATATGAATGATTTCATTTTAAATCAATTTTGAAAATATGGTGCTATCATCCTAAATATACCAGCAATTCTACATTAATGCAACTTTTTGAAAAATCAAAAACTGCTTTTCATCCAAAATTTCCCATACTTCTATAAATATAAGTATAGTTGAAGCAATCCATCCAAATTCCTAGCACACCATTGCTAAGATCCATATTGAGAAAAATTAAATTTTCTAAACGTATTTTTTTATGCTTGGAAATGGTCTAGATGAAAAATTCCATAATTCCATTCTTCCCTCATGTATCCTTTCTCCCTGTATCTTGGAATCTTCTCTTTTTTCCCCATCCATTTTCCAACTTTTCCAAGTATAATTTACATAAGAAACTTTTGATTTTAAAGTTCAAAAACATTGTTGTTTCAAAAACCATCTTTTTAAATTTTCCCGTCGACAAGGTTCCTCAGAAAACATCCATAAACAAAACAGTTTCCTTGTCGCTCACTATATCCATTTTACTACAACTACTTTTACGCAGTAAAAACTACCCTAATCAAATTACCGACTATTCCCCATTGTCAGCTTGTGGTATTTTAAAATTTCTAAAACTTAAAATCCTTAACTTTTAAAATATTTTCAAAGATATTTATATATTTATAATGAAACTTTTCATAAGTAAAGTTTTCATAGTATTTTTCTTTATCAGAATGTATGTATAGTTACATTTTATAAATAACTTTTTATGTACTTTTACTAACAGGGTTTAGTCGACCGTCCATAATGAACTTCATTTAATTGCATAGGTAATTTTTTTAGTTCTCAAAAACTTTCTTTTCTTATTAATACCAACCGACACACATATTGAATTTTAAATTTCAATCTTCGAAGAATTGGAATATTGACCCATGGCTCACATCTTCGTACCGCTATCCTCCGTCTTCTGAAATTTATCTTTCGAAAAATTTCATTTCTTGTCAGTACTACATTTTCATTTTACTTTTGTTTAGTAGTTAGTCAAATAAATTTTCTTAATATATACTTAACTTATGGTTGTTTTATTTTCTCCACATTAGTTAAGTGAGCTTCTGCGAAATTTCCTTTTATATTTCTTTTTCAATCATTGCGATCCACCTAGAAAACACATAAAAAGGAACATTTCCCTAAACATACATAGTTCATTTCAACAACTAATGCTTACAACCCAAGATAAGAAAAACCAACACTAGAAGGAAACACAACACCACTAACACCTACTACTATAAGAACATACCCTTCTAACAGGCCATCCATCTGCAACAACCATTATATCTTATCCTTACTTCATTTCTTCCAATAAATAAGTTCTATTCGTCTTTTCCATTTCATGCCAATTATGAAATAACCATGCCTCTTCTCATTGTAGTGGATAAGTAATATAATCTATGAAATCTTCATACCAAATGGCAACTAAGCTTCATATATTGTGGGTTTCCAACCCATACCTCCACCCCATCCATGTTTTGAAGGAATTCTGTGTGGTTTAACTAGCCTTGCCTAATCAAAAGACCAACAAACAACTGTGGTGGTGCATAACCCAACTAAATCAATCCTGGTAGCCTTAAGAGATCAGTTAGGTGTAACCATGTCCTTCCCGTCGATCGCAAGGGATCAATGATGAGCTCGCTAAATAGCAACTCCTACCACTAGCTTTGGTACCCACATACGCTGGCCTTTTGTGCAACCGGTTGCAACTTGTTTTGTACCTACACACACAAACCTTTTATGCATCCAGTTGCATAAATCTGATCTGACCAATCGTATATTTAGAATTCCTAGTGCAATCAAGGCAATATCCTCCTCAGACAAATTTGAAATAAACCATTAGTGATTGTATAGTTTCATCATCCGTAAAAGGTCCATGTGGTGTCTATAATCACGTAGGTTCCAATCCAAGCACACCCAAACTGAGGGTATCCTTTCAGCTAGACGCAAGCGTATTCTCCCTACGGGTCCTATTGGTTAGATATGTTTTTAGTGTGCCAACCTAGTCTAATGACCTTCAGTCATTTTTATTTATAATAATAACTGACCATTATAATTATAATAAACAATTTATGATTACTCACGCTTGTTATAAGTGCATATCCGAGGCTACGTATATACATATTCTTGTTGACGCCAAAAATGGGCATCAACGTCCAATAAAATATCATAGAGATTAAAAGATTAAATGAAATTAAAAATATAGTAGAAAAAGTAAATGAATATGCAGGCTTTTATATTGTTTCGAAAATCTTGGTTTACGTCCACTTCATATTTTATTTATCTTGCACTTAATTATAATTATAAGGATGTTTTGATCAACTAGGATCCATTAGTACAATAGCGACGAATTAAAATATAGAGCCTGGCCAGCAGAAAAAGAATCCTCTTTTAAGGAGAATGGCCACTATATTTATAGGAGAAGAGGTTCATGGATTGGGTTTAAATTATGCAAAAAGAATCTCTAGATGCATAGGGGCCCACCGTAACAATCCATGACCCTAACTCAATATTTTGGAACGATCGGCCAAAGTTTAGCCGACCATTATTTTGGCCTCTGATTGATGTTCCATTGACAATGTAGGCTCTTCATGATGTAAGAATCTTTTTCTCCAAATTTCATGCAATCCCGATGTATCGTTTGTGGGATACCGCATTTTCCGTGAAACTATGGATCGTTCAGGCTGATTTTGTACGATCGTTATGGAGCGATCAGTGTGTCTTTCCAAGATTTAGGAGTTTTGTCATGTGATCATTTTTATGAGCTCCACTCTTCAATGTATTGTTGCTTTGAAAATTTTAAATTTTGAGATAGTGATCGATCTTCGTTGATTTATGAGGTATTTTGATCATTTTAGATCGATCAAGGAATCTCGCACCAAGATATGTTGGTCCATTCCAGATTATGAAAAGGATTGGAAAGCACGCATATAGAATAGAGTTGCCCAACAATATGGTAGGTATCCGTAATGTTCCATGTGTCTCATCTTCGCAAGTATGCGCATGATCCAGGACTGTACTTATGAGACAGAGGACAGGATTCAAGGCCCTTATCCTGATCTATTTTAAGAGTATGTCTATATTAGATTTATATAGATAATCGCTAACCAGGTTGACTAGTATGGTTGTTAGCGGTTGTTACAGATGATTGCTATGAGTAGTATTTAGTCCTTATTGAATTCGAAGATGAAATTCTATAAGGAGGGGAGCCTGTAACATCCCTAACTTTTAAATAACATTATTTAGGATATTTATTTATATAAATTAAATAGAATAATGTAAATGTTAAGTGATAAGAGGATTGAGATTTGAATAAATCTAAGTGGATGTGCTTATTAATAAAAATAGGCTTAATTAATGGTTTATAGACTAAATAAATTATATGGATAATAGATATTGGCCTCCCATGACTCTCGCCCTTACACACACACATACATACATACATACATACATACATACATACATACATATATATATATATATATATATCGATATGTACGTATGTATGCATGTATATCTGTGTATGTCCCCTAAGCCATTCACATTCATTATCATTTTTCATAAATAATAAATGTAAGCAAAAGAAAGAAGACCGACCACTAATTGGAAGAAAAGAAGAAGATATTCAAGGAAAAAGTTAAAAGAATTAAAGAAGGGAATCAAAATCATATCAATCCACTTTCCTTATCAAAGATTAAGGTGAATAATAATTTCCATCTCTATTTGCTAAATATACAATTTTTAATGATGATTTGCTTGAATTACGGTCTGTTTAAATTTAAACAAGATTTTTTCAAATGATGGTTCATGTGGTTTTAGACCAAAAACCATGTGATATTAATGTTTAGATGCAATGGAAAAATTATATGTCGTGAGTTGGCTTTTATGTTTAATAATTTTCCAAAATTTGGGAAGATTATTATGAATTTTTGAATGAAAATAGTGCACATTGGGTTTATAAATTTATTTCAGGAAATTTATTGAGAATTTGGGTTTGAAATTTTGATTGTCAAGATCAAAGTAAATTTTTGTGATGTTTGAAGATTTTTGTAAGTGATTTGATATACAAATCAAATTATTTTGAGAAGAGGATCTAACTGATTTAATTGTATTTGCAATCGAAGGTTTTTTATCTATAAATTCTATGCTTGAAACTTATCTAAAATATTAAGGCAGTTAGTTTTGAAAAGCATGGGAAAAATTAAGGCAACCAATAAGAACTTTACACGTAGGCAAGTTAGTTGATATTAGTTTCTTAATTTGACATTAACCCAGAAAAATAGGTTCCGCCTCTATTATGGGTACCTTTCGCCTCTTACCTTTTGCTTTCGACAAATTCAAAACCCCATTAAGCCCTAACCAACACAGGGTATCATCTAGGTGGTACGTAGTGGATTGGAGAAAGGCGGAAGGTATGGTGTCGAAAGCATGTTTCTGATGGAGTCAATACCTTAGTTTGTTTTGAAAAATTAATCGCCTGCCTTTGTTTTACTAAGCTTTCGATTTAGTCAATATATATGTTTTCAAAAGGAGTTCTATAATGGCTTTCGAAGGGGTTGCCATGTTGTTTTAAAAGAGAAAGGGCTTTTGAAGGAGTTCCTTTAGTTATAAATCAATGCTTTAGAAAGAGGCGGTTTCGACACAATCGAAGCCCTGCCGTCGATTCTTTTGCCTTTCTAGTTTATTGAAGTCATCAATTTTGTCGAAAGGTAGTATTATTCTAAAGATGTAACAAGCCACTTCCTATATGCTTTCGAAAGTGTTATAGGTTTCGAAGGAAATGTCTTAGGAAGGAGCTTCAAAGTTATCCTTTAGTATTTTTAATATATTCATTTGGCTCTGTCGAATGGGATGGTTTCGACGCCATCATAAATTCCCCAACATTTTTATATGGTAAAAATGGTTTTGAAAGAGATACTTTTGTTTATATTTACTTTGAAACAAGTTATATTTTTAGAGGTAAATCCAATGACGTCAAAAGGGGGACTTTCAATACTTAGGAAGAGATACTTCCAATGGTTTCGAAGCTATGATTCTAATAAACAATAAGTAACACTTTATCATATTCGAATGGTTTTGAAAGAAGGATTTTAAAGTATTTTAAAAGGCTGGAGTCTAATGTTGTGAAAAGTAATATATGCTTTCGAAGGAGGCTAACCAGTGAGGTTGAAAGAAATGTTTCCTAGATTTTGAAAGTATAGTTTTCAAAACAAATAACCTAATCTCATTTAAAAGAAAAACCATGGCATATTAATGAACAAAGTATTTTGAAACGGAATTTTCGAAGAAGTTTTTATGGGTTAAAAAAATTAACCAAGTTATATTGCTTGCTTCTCCATATATGAATGAGGTACTTTTGAAAAAGGTAGAATAACCAATTAGATTGACCTAGTAGTGAATATAAATTAATGATATTGGCAGGGGCAATAGGTTCATAGTAAGCGCATGAAAATTGTGTTATGGCAAGGAGGCCAATAGGTTCATAGTTAGCCAATGAAAACTATGTATAATTTAAGATGTCAGTCAGACATGTTTATAGTTATCCCATGAAAAACTATATCTGGATAAGAAAATGAAATGTTGGTTGATAGTCAATAGGTTCCTAGTTAGCACATGAAAACTAGGGTAAAAGAAAGATATTGACAGTTAGTCAATAGGTTCTTAGGCATCCCATAAAAACTAGGATAATAGAAATGAAATTGGAGTTACCAATAGGTCATAGTGATCCCATGAAAACTATATAAGTGGACAGGGAGTCCATACATGTTTAGCCGATTATTAGTCAGCCCATGAAAATAGTTAGATTAATAGATAATCCTAGAAACTATGACAGATACTCAAAATGAATGGGGATGGGTAATCTAGAATTGATTCAATTGTTTTGCATATCATCACATAATAATGTTTTGAATTGATTTAACCATTGTGGATGCAGGAGCATAGAAAATGGTTTATAAAGGTTTTTAAGATACTAGTGAGGAGGAACCCATTCTGCTAAGCGGCGTGGTCTGACCAGATGTCAAAATGATTTGAGATGGTAGATTACTATTCAAACAAGGCTTTATGTCTGACTCGAAGTTCATATTTTCCGCTTAAACTCTCGGGTACTCAATTAGTTTTGAGTAGATTGAGATTTGAGATTTTTCAAGTACCTCGTAAGACAAATAAGCTTCTGAAGTCGTGTAGGAAGCTTGTAGTTATTTGTGTTCTCTCTCATACGATTCTAGTGTGTTGTTTTGTTGAGGCAAAGATGTTTAATGCTTATTATATACTCTGATCACCAAGGCGGCATCTTAATATGTCATTCTTGAAGTATATTGTAATAATTATATTTTTTGAATGTGGTTAACGTTGTGGGATTATGTAAAGAATGTTGACATTGGTTTTTGGAATGGAATGTGAAGTTATTTTGAAACTTTTAAACTTTTCCATATCCACATGTTTTGTTATATCAATTTATGTAACATTACCATATTTGGTCGCCAGGGATTAATAACTATGGATGACTGCAGCATCCGTAGCCGTTAGTTTTGGGCCTTCATGTGGGGGTTGTTACAATAATGCTGAATAAAGAGCGATGTCATATCACTAAAATGTGTTGACTATCGAGCCTCAAAAGAACGACAAGTATTGTCGAATATCTATGAATAAAAGTGGATACTGAAGTCTTAGTAGCAAAGAAAGTATATCGAGTGCCTTATGATGAGAGGTTGTCGAGTTTCTAAAATACCATAAATTATAGGAGGGATGCCACATCACTAAAGGACATCGGCCTATTAAGAAAGGATGACGCATATCTATAATCTAAGTGATAGCGCGAACCAACAATCCAAAGGATATCGAATATTTACACTATAAAGATATCAAGTGACTGCAATATGAAGAAATCGAGTATTTATAGCATGAAGATGGCAAGTAACTATGATATGAAAGAGGTCGAGCTATAACAATACAATGAAGTATCAAATATCTACAAACTAGAGGGTATCGCTTATAAAAAGCCACAATGATATTGAACCTCTACAACCCAAAGCATAGTGAAGCGTAAAATAAAGAAGGGTGCCATATCACTAGAATATATCGAATATCTGCTTATAAAATAAAGGACGTCAGGTCTCTATAAAAACAATTCTTGGATATAGCAACAAGTACGGAGTCTTTACAACTATAACCCTTGTAAAGCATTTATAAGCAGCAAGTGGTCCGATCTTTTAAAAGCGACAAATGGTGCCGAACTTCAAGGGTTATGAAGAGTATTGAAAATCGACAGTATCGAGGATATGTCGATGATCAACATAACTAGGTGAATACCGAATATTGGCAGCACAAAGTGGTAGCAAGTACGGACACATAGCAGCCATGCTGCATGTCTCAACCTCTATAAATAAGCCCCCAACCTCATTCCAGAAGGGGCGGTCTATTATCTTTCTCTCTCTCAAATTAAAGAATTATAACCCTAAATTAATTTGGGGGAAAAAAATCAAAAATCCTTCATCACTTCCGAAACTAATGAGAGTAAGGACTTAAATTTTTTTGCATAGCCTATCTCTCATGAATTGTGCATACTTAACTATTATTGAACTATGGACGTGTATATGACAAATTTTTGACATGGATTCGGACTTATAACAAGGTCTATTAGCCCTTATCTAAATTAGTGATAATATTGCACAATGACTAAACTTATGTGAATCATCTATTTAGTCCGGTAGCAACTACTTGATGGACTATTGCACAATTATGTGACTTATATATTTAACCCTTGGACAACTTCATGACCATAGTAAAAGTCTATGGGAATTATAGGACCATTCTAAATAATATT
This sequence comes from Allium cepa, assembly GCA_030765085.1. Taxonomy (NCBI): domain Eukaryota; kingdom Viridiplantae; phylum Streptophyta; class Magnoliopsida; order Asparagales; family Amaryllidaceae; genus Allium; species Allium cepa. Next base: position 698,242,330 of record CM060939.1, read on the forward strand.
ATCTTCTGAAAATAACATGAGTTGAACCAATTTTTGGTCCAACATTTTTAGCACTAGAAGGAGCGGTCAAAACCTCTTTGTCTTCATTTCCTTACTTTGAAAGCTAATAAAGTGATATTTTGTTTCAGCAAAATAATGAAGATCAAGAAAAGTTATGTTCTAAATAAAGAAGTTGTACGATAGACAGCCTTGTAAAACAATGTCACTTAGAATTTCAATTAGGAAAATACAGAGATTTTGATTAGTCGAAGCTCAACACTTGAAATTGGTCAGAAAGAGGTAAAAGAATTAAAAGGTGAAGTTTCGAAAGAAATAAATTATTTTGGGAATAAATAATGAATTTTAGAATAATTTATATCCAAAACTGAAGTTAGTCTTAAGGAGTATGCGAATAAAGATTATTTAGAAAGTGATGGTTGCTAAGAATTATTTAAGCCAACATACTTTTCAATATACACACACACGCATGTGTGCGCGATTTAGATTTGTAAAGGATTTATATGTAAGGATGATGGTTTATTAGAATATCTAGTAAAAAGAAAATATTTTGGAACATAATAAGAAAAGTATGGTTTGTTTATTATATGAAAATTATTACTAACAAAGTGTATTTTGTCAAATGATTTTGGAAGTTATATATATTTAGTAATTCATCATTTTCAAAACAAAAGAGAGTGCGTTTTCCACGTTGTTTGGATATATTATTTAATTCAAACACTTTCACAAGCGCGCGCGCACACACACACACACACACATATATTTGAAAGTATTTGAATTAAAGAAAGGGAAATTTTGGTATATTCTATATTAATGAATTTAGCAAATCAATGTTTTAATGTTAAATATTCAAAGATTATTATAAAAGAGAACTTTGGGTTGATTAATCATATCCCGATAGTAATATAATAAAAGGAAAAATTAAAGGTGAATAAGAATTTTAAAGTACTGGTTTTGGAATTTCAAGTCATAGCTTTTGGGAATATTATGAGTTGAAATCTTTATAGAAAGGTTAAAGTTTTTAGACTTATTGTTTAAAGGAAATTATAAGTTGCAAAACTTCTTTAGCATTACCATTTTGAAACTATTAAAAAGAGTACGAAGTTTATGAACTATTTTGAAAGGAATGTGAAATTGAATAAATGCTTAAAGTGTAGATTTTCTTTTAATTGTACAAGTGGTTTTTAAATAAAATTTTCAAAAAGGAATAAGATTCTATTATTTAAACATCTTTGGAAATTAAAATTTTTCTTTTCGAAATTGAATCAATGGTTTTGAAAATGGAGATTTTATTATAAAACTTTTATGAATCAATAAATAATTAAAGTATGTAATTTGTGTGAAATTCTATATTGTGAGATCTTTAAGTTAAATGGATTAGATTGCATAAGTAAGCAAGAAAGAGTGAAATCTTCTGAAGAGGTATGCTTGGATTTGCTAGATTCAATCAAAATAAGTAAAAATCGAAAAAGAACTAGGAGATAGTCTAAGGAAAAAGTTTACCCAACCCCTCTAACCTAGCAAAGATATGTTCTTCGAAACTCACACAGATATTGCTAGAGTAGATCCAATAATTATGAACCACACTCTCAATATAGACCCAAACGTCATCTCTATTCTAGAAATGAAAAGGCAGTTTGATAAAATCAGGCTAGTGAGGAATGAGTGGGAGGTTACTTGGAAATGGATTCATTAGAAAAGTTGTGATGACCTACCTTTTTGACACCTAGGGATGACACTTAATACATCCATAGTATTCATGTAGCATTGCCCAAGCGTCTGAAAGACAAGTTATCATGGGGTAAAATAAAGAACAAAACAAGATAGAATAGAAAAACCTCACAATGATATGGTTATATATAATACAAAATGATACGATACAAATGGTTACTCCTAAATCGAGCTATCAGATTAAACAAAAGTACTATATATAACAGATTTGCAGCCATACATTTTGACTTTGCATTTTCCAAATACCAAATATACCAATATAATCATATAGCGGAAATAATAACTAGATAACTAAGAAGCTGCCAGCTTGATCACCTTCTTCAAAGAGTTCCAAGGAGAAACTCGCTATTTTCGGACTACTTAAATATAATTAAGTACCCGAGAGTTTAGGGAAAATAACCAACTCAGGTCAGACAATATATGTGGTATTAGTAAAATTCTGAAATGAAAGGGAATGTATTTAGTAATAATATGTGGGACCACGCTACTAATGCGGAACGAGTTTTCTCCTACATAAATAACAAACAAACATAAGAATGGAAAAGAACAATATGATACAAATCCAAACATAGATGATGGGCAAAAATAGTATAAAGATCCAGATTTAAAAGAATGAAAATAACCTAAACGAAAGTCCCAACGGTAAGAATGGACAAACTAAATCCAAACTAGTAAGAATGGACAAAGAAATATTTAAACATAGAGAAGTGAACCCAGCACTTATTGAGGCAAATAGAGAAACAAATTCGAAGGTTCGAATCAAATAAGGAAAGGCAAATTTTCAGCAAATGACTAGGAAGGTGCCCCTCCTTTTGAAGCATAACTGTAGAAATATAATTTGAGAAGCTCATTTCTCCATGACACTTCTCCAAACTCTCCAAGTTGGACCCCACCAAACCTTACCGAGAATCCGAATATTCTACATCTAAAAGCGCTACCGAATCCAAATCTAGATGAGATGTGAAAGTATCCTAATGAGAGTAACCCCACATAGCTTGGTTTCCTTTCGCACTTCGGATTTAGTCATTTCTGACAAAGGATTCTAAAGCTCAATCGAGCAATAAATCATCTTAGAGTGATGAAAATAATTAAGCGGAGGTAATCGATAGCCGAGAAACCAACTATCGAGGATATAAAATGATCATATATGAAAATTAAGTCTATAATACCCATTGGGTCTTGTTGAATTCAAACTTGTACCATTTCTTGGTTAGCAATGATACTGGACAAGTTAAGGTAGTGTTACCTCAAAGTCATGTCTCATTATTATCATTAGCTTTCGAAATAGCGACATGCCTACTTCTTCGACGTTTATGTTAAGCATACAAATAAATCATTTCCATATAAGTGGTATCACTTTACGATAATTAATTAATTTCCATAAACGAATAACACTTTTTATTTTAAACCTGAATTCAGGCTTGGGCTTCATATTACAAGTATTAGCATTAATACACTTTCTTAAAAGAGCTTACTAACTTTGAATCATCATTATAAATGAATTTGTGAATTCAAATATCCCTATTACATTGATTAATCAACTTTAAAACTTTGTTAATTAAGTTGATTGATTAAGTTCAATAACCTTTAATTAAAAAGTGTAAATTAACTTTAAAACATCATTAATTCAATTAATTAGTAATAATATAATTAACTAAATTAACTAATTAATAATTTAATCTTATTATTTAAAATGATTCATTAATTGTAAAAATCATTAAAGGAAAAGTTAATTAAAGTTAAGTAGATTTATTAACTTCTAAAAGTCGTTAAATAAAAAATTAGTTTATTTAAAAACATCATTAGTAAATTGAGTAGTTAACTTTAATCCATCATTATTAAAAGATTAATTAACCTTAAACATCATTAGATAAAATGATCAATTAATTTCAAAACATTATTAAAAAGTAATTAGTTAATTTTTAAACATATCATTAATAAGTTAATTAGTTAACCCTAATCCTTATTAATTAAACCAAATTAACATAATTAAAACAATTGACTAAATTTGAAATCATTATTATTTCAAAAACTTACTTAACTTGTAAAACTAATCCGAGCAAGAAAATGAAACCAAACGGTTTCAATAATAAGTGATTTTTCGAAAGTGTTGATATTGCGATTATCACTATATGGGCAATTTGGCAAATAAGTTTATGGCATTATCACTACAACCAAACATCACATAGCAATTTTATGAGCATATATATATATATATATATGGTAATGCTCAATGATACAACATGTTGATAACATTTACTCACAATATAATTAACTTTAGCCACTAATTTTTCATATCGCTTACTACATGCAAACTAACTTCCAAATGCGACAACATTTTACAACATGATCCATACCAACCACCAAACCATCACTACACATACACAACAAGCAGTCATAGGTCATAATTACGAACATAAATATAGTGTAAAACTTTTGGTTTAAAAGTTGAAGCTTTACTTACCAAATTATTACCAAATCAAGCTAAATCACTATAACCACTTGTCAATCACTCGAACTAACTTCACTTCACCTAAACTCCAACTTTTGGGCCCTTGATGGGCTATTATGGGTTCGACCATTACCAAATAGGGTTTGTCCATGGTCAAAATGGAGAGTTATGTGTCTTTTTTGATAAGTAGAATGAGGTAGAAAAGGAAGTTACTAGTTAAGCGATTTTACCTAAGGAAAAAATGGAAAGTTTGGATTTTTAGGAGCTAAATGCCATGGATGAATACATAAGAAAATAAGGAGGAACTTGAGAGAGTGAGTATGAGAAATTAATAGATAAATGTGAGAATGGATGTATATATATATATGGGCAAAAAAAGGTAAAATGACTAAACTAGCCTTGCCTCTTCTTTGCCACTCACAAGATGCCACGTGTCCCCCTCCCTTCTCTTCTACACGTAACTTAGAAGCCCACACTTATGCTTGAACATGCCTTACTTCGTATGGTGTAGTAAGGTATGGTTTTGAGGTGTGGTGATACATGAAATCTTTTCTTTATATTTATATACTTAATACACAAACATAATATGTCACATCAAGTTTATATTTAAAGTAAGCATGATTTATTATTTACTAACATATTAATTAACTTATCATGGAAAGTGCATATATATATGTGTATGTACACAACTGTGCATAATGTTTTCCAACAACTTTTCGATGCTAAAATGTTGAAATTTCAGAAAAATGTTTTCTGTCACATTGTGTTTTTATTTGAACTAACTATATTTGTAAAAAAAGTTTGAAAATGACTTTGACATCATTAATTAATATTTAAAAGATGCTTATTAGGCTATTAAAAATATTCAAAAATGATTTAGATATTCAAATACCAAGTGACTAATTTACAGGTCACTACACTCTCCCCCCTTAAAAGAATTTCGTCACCGTAATTATCATGGGGAGGAAGAAGTAATAGCCAACCTAAGAAAAATTAATTTACTTACTTGGTTTCCGGTAAATCCGATAAGTTATATTTTCCTTAATTATATTATTTCTATCATAAACACATGCAATAAACACTATGGCAACCATATGCAATCAGGTAACAAAGTGCAACCAACAACAATGTAATAAACATATGCAACAAAAACGGAGAATATTCTATAATAAATGCTATGCATCCAATATTTTTAAAAGATAAATTTAGAAATATATGCCAAGGTTTTTATATTCAGAATTTATTTTTGAATTCCTCAGAACGGGTAGTAAATCAAAAACCAAAATAAAAAATGTCAAGGAGGGTGTCCTCCTAATAAAGCATGTAAAACTCAAGAACTAAAACAACATGGAGCATCTAGTGGTATTCCGGTTCCTCCAAATACAACAACTATAATGAACAATTATTGTTCGTTTTTGATTTTTTTCAAAAGTACCGGGATTTAAGTCCTAATAAATAAAAATCCAAAATCCTTTGTTTATAAATTTTAACTTTATAAACTATGGTATATAAGATCACACAATCAATCAATCAAATTTAATTAAAGTTAATCAACCAAATTCCATAAAGTAAAACTTAACACTCAACACTATTTAAAATGTCAAACGACTAACAAACAGATTTTAATTTAGGTTCAAAACTTTCTTGATTGCCTAAGAATATAAATAATTTCCTAAGCATATCATTTTCCTCATTATCCTTTGGTTATTCCTTTGAGGATTACCTTTGCTCCTTCAAAAAAATTGAAAGCTATACTCTATAATTATTGGTTTCTTAACTATGCCAATATTTCTAAATCGCTTAAATTTGCATTTAGTATTTTACTCAATAGAAAAATTGTTTATGAATTATTTTATAAATTTTTACCCTAGTTAAAATATTTTATAAAGTTATTTATTTATAAAACACAATAACAACTTATTCTTTTTTATTAACTTGTATAATAATCTTTCATGTCCTAAGAATACACACAAATACAAATTTTATTTCACTTTTCATAATTAGGAGAAGGTCTGATCAAAATTTTAGGTCTTTAAACCGAGTCAACCTTTCGACCTCTTTAACTTAGAGTGTTAAAATGGACGATGTTTGTTGGTTGGTCCAAAGTGTAACATCACCCTACTTCGAGATCCAAAACTAACGGTTACGGATGATGTAGTTATCCATAGTTATCGATCCTCGGCGACCAAATATGAGAATGTTAGATACATAGAAATGCATGAATATAGAAGAAATTTAAAACAACAAACAAAGTTCACATTCCATTTCAATATATTTCAAACTCATTACACAATCCCATAGCGCAAACCACGTCCAGAAAAAATATACTTATTACAAAATACGCCAAGAGCGACATATGTAGATGCCCCTTTGGACGATTAAAGGATATAATAGGGCAATGAAACATGTTTGCCTTTACAACAAAACACAGTGGAAACAAAAGAACTCTAAGTAGCTAACATGCATCCTGCACGTCACCGAAAGCTTTATCCGTCTAAAAGAACACCTTAAAACACTAATCTTCAAACTACTCAAAATCAATTGAGCACTCGAGAGTTCATGGGGAAAACAAAAACTTCGAGTCTGACATAAAACCTGGTATAAATAATAACCCACCATCTCAAATCATTTAGATATCTAGTGAGGCCACGCCGCTTAGCGAAATGGGTTTTCCCCTCACTAGTATCCTAAAACCTTTATAAAACCATATACTATTCTCCCGCATCCATAATGGTTAACACAATTCAAAATAGTATAACATGGTGATATGCAAAACAAGAGAATCAATTCTAGATTACCCATCCTCATTCATTTTGACGATCTGTCACCTTTATTGTTTCTAAGGTTACTATTAACCTAATAATTTTCATGGGAACAAAAAGAACCTATTGGTAACTCCAATATCTTTGCTCTTTCCTTGTTTTCATAGGCTAACAAAGAACCTATTGACATCTTCCAATTTCTTAATCCGGAAAATAGTTTTCATGGGCTAAATATAAAACTATTGGCCCCTGCCAATATCAAATCATAGTTTTCATGGGATGGCTATGAACCTATTGGCCTCTGCCAATATCTTTCTCTTTGCACGGTTTTCATGGGATTACTGTAAACCTATTGTCCCATGCAAATATCCTTAATTAAGATTTTAACATTTCTTAAGTTATATTCACTACTGGGTCAACCTAGCTGGTTATTCTGCCCTTACCCAAAGTACTATTATTGGATAATTACAACGTGAATAAATATATGAAGAAGCAATTATAACAACAAGGTAGTACTCCCCAAAATATTTATTTATGTCGTGGTTTTTCCTTTAAAATGAGAATGGGCTATTTTTTTTGAAACCTTAAACATCACTTTCGAAACCGCTGGATGACCTCCGTCGAAAGCATAGAAAACCTCTTTTCAAAACTCTAGGTATATACCTTTCGAAGTTCTATAAATCAATTCTTTCGAAGCCAAATTATACCTTTCGAATGTGTCAAAACATTGCTTAATAATCTTTAGAAATATAGCTTCGGAACCAATGGAAGTACCCCTTCCAAATAAATTGGGTTTTACTCTTTAAAAACACCTTATGGGTCAAAGTGGTTACACACAAAAGTATCTCTTTCGAAACCACTAATAAAATATTTTTGGGGAAAAATTGATGGCGTCGGAACCAGCTATTTGAAAGCTGAAAACCTTTGAGTAAAACTTTGAAGAATAGCATCGAAACCCCCTTTCGACACCATTGCCTTTGAAACCCCTGAACCTCTTCGAAAGCATTTAGGAAGTGACTTAGCTTAAGCTTAAGACAAAGAGAACCCTTTGAGAGCACTGATGGCTGCAATATGTTCAAAAGGTAAGGGAATAACATAAGGGTTTTGACCAAGTCGTAACCACCTATTCTGAAAGCCATTTTATAGATTAAGTAACCTCTTCGAAGGCTTATACTTTAAAACATAAATTGGCAACCACCTTTAAAAGAATTTTGGAAATCCCTTTCGAAAGCATATGTTTCGAATCCTTCGAAAGCGTTTATGAAAACAAGGCAGGTGCTTATCGTTTGAAAACAAAACTAAGGTCATGACCCCATTGGAAGTTTTTCTTTCGATACCATAACTTCTGCCTTTTATCCAATCTACTACGTACCATTTAAGTGATACCTTATGTATTGGTTTCGACTGGGCGGGTTTCGACAAGGTTGGTCTCAACTAGAGGCAGAAGCATTAGGTCGATGGTCACTTCCAAATGAGGCAGAACCAACTTTTTATTAACTAGGCTGAATTAATGCTAAGTTTAGTAATTGCTTTATAACTAACCTGCCTACTTCTAAACACCTGATTGTTTTCCTTCAAAAATTTCAAATACATTATAAAATATCTATCGTATTTATCAAATCTAAATCAAAGGAAAAAGTATCATTTAAGCCCTTCCATTAAGCAAAACCAATATTGCAAATAAGTCCTTTTTAAAATAATTTATTTCCATCGCAAATTAATTAGGGAAAATTCCCCACAAATCACAAAAATTCACTTTCATTATATTATCAAACATATTGAAATTCTAGCCCCAATTTCTTCCTGAAATAATTGAAACAAATTTTTAACCCATATATATCATATTTTCCTTTAGAAATTCATAATAAATTTTCCATATCTTATAAAATTATGAAAATTGAAACCCATCCCTAAAATCATGTTTTACCTATAATTTTCCCATGGCATTCTAAAATCAATAACAGCCGATTTTGCCCTAAAACCGAGCAAATTCATATGTGAATGAATTGGTTTAAATCGAACATATAGTAATTCAGGCATATTACCATCCAAAACATCATAAAAACGTATTTAACCTTAAATATGAAAATATATGATTATAAAAACAAAATAGAAATGGAATAAATTATTATTCACCTTAGATATCATAAGGAATTTGAGACTTGTAGAAGATTGATTCCCCTAGCTTTGATCCTTAGCTTTGATTAGAGTTTTCTTTCTCTTTTCCCTTGTTAATGGCCAACTCTTCTTAGTTTTTATTTGCATTTTGTGAAAAATGTACGTGAATGGGCAAGTGCGTGAAATGTATAGCCGTGAGTAATAATGGTGCAGCTATTTACTAATATGCCCATGTTTTGAATTAATAATATATAGGCCATTCTAAGCCAATTTATTAAATTGCCTAAGCACGGCCTTCCTATTGTTTTATTCAAATCTCAATCTCCTTGTCATCATTACTCTATTTAATTTATCTAGTCAAATTTCCTAAATAATGTTATCGAAAATTAGGTGTGTTACAAGCTCCCTCTTAAGGAATTTCTTCCTCGAAATTCATTAAGGACTAAATACTAAACATAGCAATCGTCTGTAAGAACTCCTAACAACCATACTAGCCTACCTACCTAACAACTATCTATACGAATCTAATATTGACATACCCTTAAAGCAGATCAGGATGAGTATCTCATTTCATGTCTTCTGTCTTCCAAGTATAGTCCTTCTCGTTGTTGCTTCAATGAACTTTCACCAAATTGTCCGTCCCGTTCCGCATTCTTTTTTCATCTCTTGCTACCACCCGAACTAGGTGTTAAACAAAAGTCAAATTAGGTTCTGCTATCAAGTCTTCCAACCTTGTCGGAGGAATAGTAGTCTTTGGATCACGCACATACTTGCGAAGATGAGACACATGAAATATATTATGGACACCTGCCATACTGCTCGGCAAATCTACTCTGTACGTGAGCTTTCCAATCCTCTCTATAATCTGGAATGAACCAACATATTTTGACGTGAGTTGGCTTTTTGAAACGTACCACAACCTTCATTGGTGATACCTTAATGAAAATCTTATCTCTAATTGAGAAGTATAGGTAATTATGCCTCTTATCTATGTAACTCTTTTGTCTAGACTGAGCTTCCTCCATCCTTCCTCAGATCAACTCAACCTTCTCTAAAGCCTCCCAAACCAAATATGGACCTAAGACCAATCTGTCTCTAGTCTCCTACCAACATGCAGGTGATTTTCAAGACCTTTCGTACAAAGCTTCAAAAGGCGCCATTCCTATACTAGTTGATATCTATTATTATAAGAAAACTCAACCAAATGTACGTAATCTTCCCAAGATCCACCAAAGTCTAATGCACAAGCTCTTAATAGATCCTTGAGTACCTTGTTGACTCTCTCCGTCTGCCAGTCTGTTTGAGGGGATATGCAAGACTCATATTAAGCTTGGTACCCAATACTTCCTGTAGACTCTTCTAGAATTCACTAGTGAACAAGGCTTCTCTATCACTGACTATACTACTAGGAACTCCATGTAGTCTAACTATGTTCTTCATGAACAACTTAGCTAAAACATGTGCCATCTTCGTTGACTTTACCGGAATGAAACCGACACTCTTAGTCAACCTGTCCACTATAACCCATATACTTTCATTTCCTCCATTTGACAATGGCAACTCACCTATAAAATTCATGAATATCGAATACCATTTCCAAATTAGAATCTCTAAAGCATGGACCAACCCACTCGGCTTCTGATGTTCAGCTTTCACTTATTGACAGTTTGTACACTGCCTAACCCACAAGCCAACATCCCTTTTCATTCCTTCCTAATAGAAGCTCCTTTTCATATCCTGATACATTTTGGTTCCTCCAAGATGAATCGTAAACATGGACCAAGGACATTCTCTTAGAACTTCTTTCCTCAAGTCCTCTACATTAAGAACACATGACTGTCCCTTCTTTCTCAACCATTTCCTTTGGTAAAGACTAACGTCTTTTAGATCACCGATCTTAATTCCACCCTCAAGCCTTCTAATCCTCTCTGATAACACTGGATTATAATGACCCTGACTCGACCTTCGTAAATTGGCATCAAATACATCACCCGTATTCAAATGCCGCAGACCCAAACGTTGAATCTGGTTCACCGAAGCTTATAACACATTAAGTACAACAAGACAGCAGAAGAAAATGAATAATATTATTGATATACAACATTTTTCACAACTGAATATCAATACAAATCAGAATATAACAGCGGAAAGATAATCCTGACAGAGGATAACCAATATTATTTTTCCAAAAGGAATAAGGATAGAAATCCCAACAACTCCATCACTAAAGCCAAAGCTCCAAAGACTCCAAACTTCAAATCGAAAGCTCGAACCATCATCAATGCTGAAGTGAACAAATACCATCCCAATGCGATCTCCAAACCAAAAACTTCAAAGACCAAAGACTGAAGAAGATTTCCAAATGCTACTAAACCAAAGACTTCGAAGGCTATCGAAGTACACCTACTATTTGATTATCTGAATAACCCAACTCCAGACTGCCATATAGAAAATTGTGGGCACCCAGAGTTTAGAAGGGAATAATTATCTCCAGGTCAGTCATGGGACTGGTGTGAGCAAACGAAAATAGTTTTAAAAAGAAACAAACAACAAAAGAATTTTAAGATAGAAATCTACAATGCTTTTTGAAAATGAAACTGCCATAAGGCATCCCCGCACACACACAATGCAAGTGCACAGTTGGAGGAGATTTCTCCTTATGATTGTCAAACATGGTTGATACGCAAAATAATTTTGATATTATTATTAGTGCATAGTGCAGAAAATCTTTCGAAATTATAGTATTAATCTTAGCCATCATAGGTACCATTGTATTATGCCTGCTATAGCTACCACCTGAGGTGGCAGGTTATACAATTGAAATCATAAAGGGCTCGTATTGTTTCTTTGGATTTCCAACAAATGGTCAGACTAATAAACTTCCTATTGCCATATGGGTACGCCTCTAGAGGGACGCCCCGAGAACCTACCCGGCTCTCTGCCAACACAAGGCCGGGTTACCTCTATAACTAGGTAACTACTACTCGAGTATGCCATCCCCCAGTCGTTTACGACCTTTATCCGAGGATCCTCAACCAAAAAGCAACAACCACAAAGTAATAAATTTGCAGTGACCACATGAGTTAAGTATATAGGCTCCATACCATGATACCACCCTTTTCCAGAAGGAAATGACATACCCTAAAGGGCGTAACCCTCATAACCTTGCCGCATCTTTCCTGTTTCGACCATTTTCGGATTGTGACGTTCGACGAGGTCTCATCCACAAAGCTACACTTTTAACAAAGTCATGCTTTGATCAACAAATGAGCAGCACCACTTTATATGCCACATTAGCAAATTAGGAATATATCACTAGTAACCATCAACTACATAACCGCTGAGCTCATACGTCTCAGAGAAGAGTATTAAGCTAAAAGAATAAATCTCCCTCACCAAATAGAAATGTATTTGATAGAAACCAGCTTACATCTCAAAGTGTAATGTCAAACACACGTCCATACAAGTATGTTCCGGGTTCGAACAGAACCGAAGGCACTTCCAAAGAAGCCCTTGCAATCCCGGTATTCACAATCCCGATTGGATTCTCCATCACATATGGAGATCTCTATAATGGCGCGACCCCATGCAGAGACATTCGACGGGTTATCCTTTCATTCTCGAAAATACCCGATCTTCACCACCGGTCTTCAAATGATATCCATAACGTCGTATCATTATTTGGAATGGGTTATATGACATAAAGTCCTCTCCCGGCTAATCCGAATTACGAGCGCTTATTTTAAAAACATATGGATATTGGGATCTTAGTTAAGTCACAACTTATTGCCCAAAAATATTTCTTCAATGGTTTAAACAAATTACCCTTTTCAAATCTTTTAAACGAAAAGATTTACTTCATATAGTTCACCAATCCTCCACAAAGATTAATTCATAGCTTTCAAAACAATTCCATTTCAAATCTTTTATAAAAAGATACACCTTTAAGTTACCTTCTCGATTTCAAAACAAGGTTCAACAATTTTTCACAAAGATTAATTCATAGCTTTCAAAACTATTTCAATTCTATTTCAAACTTGAAATCTTTCAACCCAAATTGGAAATCCTTTCTTTATACGAAAGCTATTATTATTTGAAAACAAATAGTCTTCATTTCGAAAAAATCTGATTGCATTTGCACAAGTTAAAGTCTTTCAAACTTGGGTTAAATTTAAATTTCCAAAATAATAAAAACCCATATAAACACATTTATAACTTATATAACGTTTTTAAATCATAATTTCCAAACATAGAATTTAATTTCAAATCTTGAATTCAAATTCAAATCAAATTATTTAAATTTCAAAACTTTATCAAGTTATTCAAAATAACTTTTATCTTCAAAACTCCTTTCCGAAAGTTTTTCATATTTAACCCAATTCCATTTCCAAAACTGTTTTGGTTTCAAAATTCAATCTTTAAAATCATTTCATTAAATTCAAATATCTGTGACTTAACCAATTTTCTCGTGCAATCTATATTTGTGCGTAATGGTGTAGTCCAGGGGTTTTACACAATAATGCAACAACATCGATCAGTACAGATTCAAGCACATCAAGATCGATAAGCGGTATAATCCTATCATGCTTATCTTCATTCACAGAATCATAGATAGATGATATAAATTCATCAGAGATAAATAAATTACATTCATCATAGCTCAAATCAAAACAATTCATATCACAAAGCATCATACATCAGGAATATCAAACAATTCAACATTTAATATAATCCAAATATTCATCAGTAAGATCAATTAATTATCTGATTAATCTAAATCAGATTAATCACTAATCCTGGTTAATTAACATTAATTAATTTCAAACCATTTTAATTAATTATCTTTTAATCATTTATTAATTAACCTTTAATAATAAAGTAATTAACTTTTAATTATTAATTATTAATTAATTAACATTTATTTATTAATTAATCAACCTTAATTAATAAATCAATCAACCTTTAATCATTAAAAAAATTAACCCCTAATTATTAAATTATTCTTTAATAAATTATCCTTAATTTATTGTAATAATTAATTAACCCTTAATTAATAAATCATCCCTTTATCATTTTCATTAGGTAACTAACCTTTGTTTAATTAATTATCCTCAAATTATTTACCTTAATTAACTTAACACATAAATTAATAACCCTTTAATTGATTATTGCTTAATCACTTGATAAATCAATCACTAATCATTAATTTATTATCCTTAATTACTTTTATTAAGTAATTATCTTTAAGTAATTGATTTCCCTTAATTAATAAATCCTTTAATTAATTACATTAATTATTCTTTAACTTAATCACAATAATTAATTATCCGCAAATTAATTACACAAAGTTATCAACTGTAATTTAATTACACAAAGTAATTAGCTTTAAAATATTTAATCTTTAGACCTTTAATCCTTGAAACAAAATTATCATTAATCGATAAATTAACTTAGATTGTTGAGTTAATAAAATAAAACTTTTCATCTTCTTAATTACACCACTTAATTTATTTTAAATAAACTTGAAAATTATCTTGATTAATTCAAGTTAAAATAAATTATTCAACTTTTATTTCTCCAAACCTTTAAAACATCATTAAATTATTTAAAAGAAATTTATTTAAGATAATAGTTCGAAACATGGTTGATTTAATTTAAAAAAAAAACTTGATTTATATGAAAATTTAAAAATGTTTTTATACTAAATTCCAGACCCAAGCTCGACCCATTACTCTCTCGAGCTAAGACGCGTGCAAACTTCGCGTCATCACGACTTCGAGTCGTGCCACCATTGAACTCGAGCAACGACCCAAGCAACATATTTCTTCCACGATCCATAACAACTTCCAAACACACGAGTGATACTCGTATACGTGCACAACCAAACGCCACCTTTCTGGCCACCATCGCCGTTGCCAACCTATCGACGACAACCCATGCACACTTCCCGACCACCCAGTTCGACGTGATCACCAGTAGAACAAAAATCGAATGACTTGATCAAAATCTGGAACCGATCCTAGTCGACGAAAACCACCACTTGCCATCACCTCTGGCCATCAGAACCGCCGTCGACTCACCCAAACCCTTATCACCATTCCACAAATCAAACTCCCCCACATGCGATTTCCTCCCGATCATCCAAATCGACGCAAAGGCCTCGAAAACACAATGACCCAAAACTGCACGCCTAAATCTAAATCATTGTCGACCCATCACTCTGATCAATAAAAAAGAAATATCCAAGTATTTTTCCAAAAATCTCTGACACCTAAGCTACCTTCAATGTAATCTCGAAGCTCATCATTTCCCCAATCATCAGAATTCGACGAATTAACGATTTTTGTTCATCCACGATATCTCGGCAACCACGCAATTAAAAATCTTGAAACTAGAATCAAAAATCACCATTTTCGAATACTCATCATATTACGTAATCAAAACGAATAATTTAGACCTTCGAATTTCTGATATGTTTTATGTTCATCTGTGTTTCTTGATTTTCTAGTGAACTCAAACTTATTAAAACTAAGTAATAATATACACACAACAAAATAATAATATTCGTATACTTTTAAGTTTATAATAGCGTGTGTGTGTATTATGTTTATTATATTTATAATTATGGATTCCAGTTAGCTTATATTTTTTATTCAGTGATCACTATTGAAATATGAATTATATATTATATGTTCACCTGAACATATGAATATGTTCTTTACGTAGCTCACACATGGGCTGCAGGCACCGGCATCTATATTTTACATTCAAAAATAGGTTCATTTTAAATTATACAAACATAAGTGTTTATATATATATAGACACACACACACACACACCAACTTGATTTCTTAAGGTACACGTGCAAGTCACAAAGAAGAACAGGGGGAATGAACTTATACATATTACAGTTTTATACTTAAGTTTGTTAAATTTATACTCAGATGCATACTCTGCCTACTTCCATTTGATTCGTTATTTCAAGTGTAATAATATTAGCATAAGGTTTCACATTTACAGTAATCACTATCCCTATCTTCAACTTAAAGTCCAGTTTGTATTTATCATATAAGACTTGTTACCTGAACAATGTCCACCTTCTTCAATTGCATGCTCACGGTAGGTGATCAAACCTTAATCACTCTCGAACGCATGCTCGCAAATCACTCCCAAAACTTAATAAGTTTAATGAACTCAAACTTATTAAAACTAAGTAAAAATATACACACAACATAGTAATAATATTCATATACTTTTAAGTTTATAACAGTGTGTGTATGTATTCTGTTTGTTATATTTATAATTATGGATTCCAGTTAGCTTATAATTTTTTTTAACCCTTTATGTTTAGAACAGATGCAGCAGACATGCATACACACAAACTACATACATATACAACATGCAGGCATTTTTACACAAATATACAACATATTTACATCATAACTTCAAGTAATAATTCAAACACCAAGATAAAAATGGGTTCAAGGGTCTGCTCACCTGGATTTAGATAGAGAACAGGCTTTAAAAAATTTCTTTTTAGCTTGGAAACTTGATTTGATGCATTTGAGTTGTATCTACTTGTAACGACCCAGAATTTTTGATAATTAAAATTTTAATATTTAATTTATTTTAAATATTAATAAGTGAATTTATAAGTCAAATAAATTTTTATTTGAATTATTGAATTTAATTGGATTATTAAATCGATAATTTAATACGTTAAATTATGGAAATAATTGAAAAATAGGGTTAAATATGATTGAAAATGATTTGTAAAATTTTATTTTATCATATGGGAGTTAGAACGATATTTTAGAACTTTTAAAAATCGAATTAAAAGTTAAATTGTGAAAATTGAATATTTTAATATTTAAAATCGACTAGTGAAAATAGTCAATTTTTAAACAGTCTCAGAATTGAACGAAACCAGTTTCATTGGATCCGTAATAGTTAGTTATTACAGGATTTCAAATTTCGTGTCAATCGGAGCTATCGTTTGATCGTGGCAGCTCGAAACGCATCGATTTATTTTTAATTTAAATTTGACGAGTGAAAATAGCCATTTTTCAAAAAGTCTCGGATTTCGATGAAACCAGTTTCATCGGATCCGTAATGTGATATTATTGTAAGGTTTCAAATTTCAAGTCAATTGGATTTACCGTTTGTCCGGTACAAATTAAAACGCCTAGAAATCGACTTAAATCGGTTTAATTCAAATTGAGCGTTTACAGCCATAACTCGCACAGATGTCCGAATTAGCTTCCGAAACCTGTTCCATTGTGTCCGGAACGCGGGGTAAACCCTAGAAACGCTGGTTACGGCGCGTAAATCGGAGTTCGGAATTTCCGGATGAATAGTGTCGAACGAAATTCTATAAATAGACCACCCCTTCATAAATTTGATAAAAAAAATAACTAAAACCCTAATCTAAAACCCTAGCCGCCACCCTAACATTCAAAGGCCAGAATTCAATCTCATTTCCTCCTCTAGATCTTCCAATCCGTCAACAATTAGAGGAAGTTGTCAACATGAAAGTTGGAGAGGGGAGTGAGAGCTACGATGTGAACGGTGGAGATCGTGTTTGGTGTCGCGAAGAGGGAGCTAAGGGGGGCCGTATGCTTCAGGTCACGCACGCATTCCAAGGCAGCATATGAGGCCGAGTTGGCCAGGGTTCAGGCCGAACATGGTGGAGGGGGTGAGCTTCGATTTGCAACTCCCTGATCGAAGTTTCATGAAGTAGAAATGGTGCAAGATTTAAACCCTAATTTCTAGTATTGGGTTTGGTTTTGAACGTGAGGGCCTGTAGGTTTTTGCGTGGGGGAAGAAGAAGGGATGGAGGGCTGTGATTTGCTTGGAGATGGATCCTAAGGCCAATAATTGATGAAGGTTGTAAATATAAAGTTAGTTGTAAATTTATAAGTATATAAATACGTGTAACTTCATAAATTGATAACTTTTTCATACGAGGTCGAAAAAATGCAAACTCGGTTGCGTTGGAATCGTATGGACGAGCACTACGCGATGGAGTTGGTTTGGAGTCGTTTGGAGTTAGTGAGAATTTTGGGTAAAATTAAACGTCCGTTTAATTTTATTCGAAATAAATCGCTAAAACGGAATTTAAAATCAAGGTGAGAACTTCTCACTCAATCGAATCAGTTTCGATTTTATTTTAAATAGTTAGATTTAAAATATTTGAATGCATGTTTGAATGATGATTGATATCTATTTATTGTTAAAATAGACATTATACGCCGTTAGTAAGCGGATGTTATTTATTAAAAACATATACCGCGAATATTTCATAAACAGTGAAATTGGTATTATATATAATAGCAATATATATATATTGGCATATGTATATATTGGAGTTATTGATTTCCCGCATTTATTTGTTTAGCGGATGAGACCCTATTACGCCGTTATTAAGCGGATAATATTTAATAAGAACATATACCGCGATAATTTCGTACTGGAGCGAAATTGGTATTGTGCTAATGTTTGTGGATGCAGGAAAACAGGTTGGAGGGATCCAACTGGATTCCTCAACGGTATTTATTGGATTTCAGATATTTTGATATTTGATGGATTTTCATATCGATATATGATATCGTTGTTGTTGTGATTGACTATTTGGTGTGTAGCATCATTGGACTCAAATTTTAGGATTTTAAAATGATTTTTAAAGTGATTTTTGAGAATATACTATATTTTGGAATTTGATCCATTTTAAATAAATAAACGTTATAATTTTTAAAAGTTATAAAAATTATGATTTTTGAGAAAAATAGTTAAAAACTGATTTTTGAGAATATGATGCTAACGATTTTATAAAATAGTTTAATCGAGATATTTTAGAATTATTGTGAAAGGTTTAAATATAGGATTTATAAAATTTAATTATTTTATGAATCAAAATGATGAAATTATAAAGGAGTTTAAAGACGTTTTTAAAATATTAATATGAATTGATTTATATAAGAAATTTATAAATGGATATTTATAAATTGAGATATTGAAATTATAAAACGAGTTTTTATAAGTGTTTGAATGAAGTGAAAATGAATTTCATTAAAGAATGAAATTTATAAAATTATAAACTGTGAAGTTATAAATAAAATTTATAAATAGTAAGATTTATAAATTTGTGAAGTTATTGAAAGAATAGATTTGGTTAAATAAATGAATCTTATAAGTTATAAGATTTATGATTTGGAAAGTCTTTAAAAAAAGGAACAATTTTGTAAAATAATCGTTTTATAAGTATTTAACTTATAATATGAACTTTTAGTTTATAATTGAGTTATAAACTGGAATAGGTTAATAAAAGAATTTATAAAAAGGAAGTTGTTATAAATAAATAGAAATAGAATTTATAAACGTTGTTTTATAAATTCGCAAATGACTTATTTTGATAAGTAAATTGTTGAAACCTATAAATGGAGTTATATTCACGTTTTTGAATAGTGAATAATCCCTTGAATTAAATTGAATAAAAGGATGAAATTGTTAATGAAGTATATTCACGTTTTTGAATAGTGAATAACACGTTAAAGAAATTGTTTTGGATTTGGATATTTTAAATAGAATTAAAACGATCTAACGATGTTTTAAAAGGTGTTGAGATTCGAAACCATAGATTTCAACATTTTTTGTTGAAATAGATGTTTCGAGAAATAAAAGGAAATGGTGGACTATAACACTGTTGTTATAGTAAATGGTTTCCGAAAGGAAATGTTTTGTATAGTATTGGGATTTATATATCTATTTAACTTCGAATCCCTATACTAGTGAATTTGGGACGTCGTAACGATGTTTTACGCAACATTCGTTTTGGCCCAAATGAATATGTTTAAGAGAATGATTTCCTTAAAGAATGAAATATATACTTAATTTCGATTTAAGTATATTGAATATTTTCTAAGTGTTGAAAATAAATAAAATTTGTGAATTACTTATGAATAAATAAGTATGGAGATGTTTTCCAATATAAAGTGAATATTTTGAGAATTTATCTTTTTGAAGATAAATTGAAAAGAAAATTAAAATGAATAATTGAAATCGAATATTCATTGATATTTTGGAATTATAAATTCACTAAGGAATTTATAAAGGAAGTGGAATTTGTCCAAAAATAAATATTGATTTATTTTTGAGATATTGAATTTTATATCTAGTGAAGATATTTTTGGAAAATAAATAATTTGGAAAATTATTTGGAATCTGGTGATGTGTGCATATCCAGTGATAGTTCAATAACCGACTATCAATATTTCCCTTTGAATGGGTATTTGATGTGATTTGTTTGAATGTGAATGCTACACTTATTTTTGAATAAGCGCTCACTATTCGGGTTAACCGGGAAAGGACCATGGGGTCGTATAACCCATTCCGAATATGTGATACGTCGTTGTGAATTGCATTTGAAGATCGGTGTTGAAGACCCGGTATTTGCGAGAGCGATAGGATGACCTATCGATTGTCTCTGCACTGAGTTGCAACGGTATAGAGACTCCCTAAGTGATGAGAAATCCGATCAGGATTGTGAATATCCGGATTGCAAGGACTTCTTTGTAAGTGCCTTCGGTTTTGTTCGAGCCCGGAACAGACTTGTATGGATTGTATGTCTGACATTACAAGTTGAGATATAAAGCCGATTTCTTTCAAATATATTTCTGTTGGTGGCAAAGAATTTATTCTTTTAGCTTAACACCCTTCTCTGAGACGTACGAGCTCAGAGGTTATGTAGTTGAATGTTATCAGCGATATATTCCCAATTTGGTAATGTGATATGCTGAGTGATGCTGAAATGATCATTGTGTTGATTATTGTGATAGGATCGTTTATTTGATCGTCTATCTTAGTGATCATTGTGTTGACCCAAAGCATGGCTTTTGTATAAAGTATGTTTTTGTGGACGTGACTTCGTCGAACCTCACACCCCGGAAATGGTCAAAACAGGAAAGATGCGGCAAGGTTATGAGGGGTAGCACCCTTTAGGGTATGTACATTTCCTTCTGGATAGAGGTGGTATCATGGTATGGAGCCCAGATATTTAACCTATGTGGTTACTACGAATTTATTACTTTGTGGTTGTTGGTTTTCGGGATCCCGTGAGAAAGGTCGTTTACGATCGGGGAATGGCGTGCTCGTGTCAGTAGTTACCCAGTTAGGGGTAACCCGGCCTTGTGTTGGCAGAGTTCCGGTTTGGTTCTCGGGGATGTCTTTCCAGAGGCATTCTCATGTGGCAATGGGAAGTTCCTTGGCCTGATCATTTGTTGGAAATCCAATTCCCAATACGAAACTTGTACGGTATTAGTTGTAGAACCTGCTATTCACTTATGGTGGTCACCACTGTTTGGATGGTAGCTATAGTAGGCATACGATAATGGTCGTATGTTGGCTAAGATTTATATTCTACTTTTGAAATGAATTTTTCCTACACTATGCACTAGTAATAATATCAAATGTTCTTTTAAATGCGTATCAAGCATCTTTGACTATCATAAGGAGAAATCTCCTCCGATTCTGCATTTGCATTGTGTGTGTGTGCGGGAGGCCTTATGGTAGTCTCACTTTTTAAAAGCATTGCGAATTGAATTTAAAAATATTCCTCTATTTTGATTTTAAAGATAAATAAACTGTTTTGAGTTCTCACACCAGTCACATGACTGACTTGGAGTTTATTGTTTTCCTTCCTAAACTCTGGGTGCCCACCAATTTACACACGGGCAGTCAAGAGTTAGGTTATCAGGATATTTTGGATATTCTGGAGTTGCTGGAGGCAAGCTGGATGGCATGGCGTATTACTAGCTATATAGTATTTCTTTTTCCGCTGCACTATTGTTGTTGTTGTACACTCTGATGATATGATGTAATGAAATAAAATGTAATAACTGATATAGTTCTTTGTTTAAAGATTATTCATTTATTATTATATGTTGTTCCGCTGCGAATTGTGAGATTCTGATGTTGTTCTGTTGTTTTCTGTTCCGTTCTATTTTAAAATCATGTTCTATTTTTCTTTCCTCTTCTATGTTCTCTATTTTCTTTTTCTTCTATTTTAAAATTTTCTATCTTCTTTTCCCTATATAAATTTTCTATCTTCTTTTCTACTTTTTCTCTTCTTAAAATTTTCTCTTTTCTTTTCCTAAATTCTTTTTCTTAAAACCCCTAAGGGTTCGTATTTTCGTTCATCTTGAATTAAACAAAGGAGATTAGTGTCTATTCAAGGAGTACGGATTTACGGGTCTTTACACTACTACTTGATTTTGGTTTGAAACTGATTTGAATTAATTGTTGTTTAAACTCGGATATGGTTTTGAAGATGACCTGCACTTTGCTTTTGAAGTTGATTTAGTTGCTTTGCTTGTTTAAGATGAACTTGCACGCTTGTTGAACTATTTTTTTTGTTGAGTTGTATTTAAATTTGAAACAGCAATTCATCTTCAAATCTGAAACCTGGAATGCTTTGTCTCCTCAAGTTGAGGATTTGTTTCAGGCTTTGATTTAAACTTGCTTGATTCTTGAATTAGCCTTAGCTTGAAACAGGTTTGAACTGGGTTTTGATTTTCATTCTGTTTTGGCTTTGATTCCTTCTTAGGTTTTCATTTTTTTCTTTTCCAGGCTGACTTGATTTGGGTTTTGATGTTGAGATGATTTTTTACTTTGATCTGGTTTTTCAGTTTCGTAGTATCAGATTTGAAATGGTTTCAGGTTTGAGACAGGTGAAAATAGCCTGGTTTTACTTCGTTTCCTTAATCATTTTTACATATAAATTTAATTTAAAAGATAACTAAATGCCACTTGTTTTACTAGCTAACACTTGTTAATTTTTTATGTACATGGCTTACAAATGTTTAGATATAATCAATTTGTGTTTAAACCCTTTCTTTAATTTATTTTTACAAATTATGTTTTAACCCTTGTTTTAATTAATTTAAAATTTATGTTTTAAACCCTTTTAGCTTTATATTAGCAAAACATTCCATTTTATATTATTTTATTTATAAATTTATCTTAAACCCTTGTGTTATTTATATTTTATTTCTTAACATATGTAATTGTTTTTATATTTTAAATTCATGAATATACAAACTATATTTATTTATTTCAAAAGAAATGTGCTTTAAATCTTTTATCAAATCTAATAAATATATATATTTATAACTTTAAAGAATGTGGTTTAAAACAAATCAAACATTAATAAATAAGTATATAATATGTATATATTTGAATTTAATTCTTTAAATATCTTTTGTAAATTTTATTTACATCAATTTCACAATATAACTTGCAAAATATAGAAATACACATGTATTATAATTCCAAAACAGATTTTTATAAATTTTATAATATATTTTTATTCTCAAATTCCCAATCCAAATTTACTTTCACAATTTACTTATATGTTTATTCTAAATATTCAAATTAATTCTCAATTAATTCATAAATAAATCCAAATTCAATATATTATTCAAAATATTTGTTTTTTGAGTTTCCAAATAGAAATTCTATTTAAGATCATATTTATATATGTTTGTATTAACAAACAAACAAATATCTATTTAAATTTGAAAAATATTAAATTAATTCACAATTTAATTCCAAAAATTAATTTTAATCATCAATTTAAATCTGACTTAAAATCGGGATCGTTACAGATTCCCCCTTAAGAAAATTTCGTCCTCGAAATTCGCTAGACAGGGAGACAACAATGAACAGATAAACACATAAAGAGAGAGAAATAGTTTTCCAGGTCAAACTGAATATCTATTCTGCATATGGCTTACTAAATCAGAATATAAACAATATGAGAACAAACTCATTCAATATTACACAGGATACTCCGGTCATCTAGTCTACGAAATATGCAGGGGCATCGGTTAGCTCGAAAGGAAACTAACCATTCGTAGAATATATCGAGACCCAAACAATAGATAAATTGATTTAATCTTCCATAATTCTCAAACACTAGGTTTGGATTCCAAACTTAGGTCGGAATATCCCAAAGTTTACACCAGCTTGTCCCTCTTCGGACTTTGATCTACACAAGAAATCATAATAGAATTTCAAATTTGGTTTTAATCGAAATCGTTTTATCGATACAAATCAATTTTAACTTTATATTTTATTAACCAATTTATTTAAATAAATTTTCAAATTTATTAGAGTTAAAACAAGAAGATTGATAAGAAACTGATGAAGAGAACACCAATTAGGAAATTATCGACAACGATTCGTAGGGCCATCATCACACCAAAGCTTCTCCCTCAAGATGCCATGAAGACGATCAAAGAATTTAACTGGATCAATGGAGATTGATAGAGAAAAGATTGTTTTCCAGTTGTTATAGGGTATTGACCATAGTGGTATTTCCCCATCCCCTACCTCGTCCTCTTCTTGCACTCATATTCACTATCTGTGGATAGTAAGAGAATTTACTGAGGCACACGAACGGATATCTTAGGGAATACTCATTCTATGGTATTTGTAACCCTATCGCTAATGAGTTACCTAATGTGTTATACTCCTTAGCTAAAGTTTTAACCTTCGGCTCTGATACCGATTATAACGACCCTGACTCGTCCTTCGTAAATTGGCATCGAATACATCACCCGTATTCAAATGCCGCAGATCCAAACGTCGTATCAGTTTTGTCGAAGCTTATAACACATTAAGTATAACAACACAGTGGAAGAAAATTGTAACAAACCAGAATTTATGTCAATAAAAATTCGTATATTTAATTAATTTTAAATATTAATAAGTGAAATTTATAAGTCGAATAATTTATTTTTCGAATATTTGGATTTGATTGGATAATTAAATCGATAATTTAATATTGAAAATACAGAAATAATTGGAAATTAGGTTAAATATGATTAAAATTGATTTGTAAAATTTTATTATATCATATTGGAGTTAGAACGATATTTTAGAACTTTTAAAATTGAATTAAAAGTTAATTTGTGAAAATTGAATATTTTAATATTTAATTGACGAGTTAAAATAGCCATTTTTCAAACAGTCTCGGATTCCGACGAAACCAGTTTCATCGGATCTATAATGTTATATTATTTTATGGTTTCAAATTTCATGTCAATCGGATTTACGGTTTGTCCGGGGCAAGCCAAAACACATAGAAATTAGTTTAAATCGATTTAATTTAAAATTGATCGTTTATTTCTGCAACTCGCACAGATGATCGAATTAGCCTCCGAAACATGTTCCATTGTGTTCGAAACGTGGGGTAAACCTTAGAAACGCCAACCGGCACGCTTCGTTTGGAGTTCGAAAAATTTCGAGTGAATAGTAATTTGCAAATTTTCTATAAAAGGCCCCCCTTATTCACAATTTTAAACACAACTAAAACCCTGATTCTCAAACTTCAGGCCGCCGCTTCTATTGATATCAATGGCCAGAAAATTCAATTCTTTCTCCTCGATTATCTTCAAATCCTTGAATCAATTTCGAGAAACTTTCAACACGAAAAGTGTAGAGATCGTTGTGAACTACGAATTCAACGGCTAAGATCATTTAACTCGAAGTGAATCGACGACAAATCAAGCATGAAGGCCGCGCATTCGGCACAACTTTCAAGGGAAACTACACAACCGAGCTTCAAGCCTTAGGGCCGAAGGTGGAGTTCATCGAGGGCTTCCAAATGACAGTCTCTGATCGAAGTATAGATGAGTGTGGTGGTCGCAATATTTAACCCTAGTCGGCGTGTGTAACGACCCAAAATTTTCGATCTCGAAAATTCCAGATAGTTAGAGAAAAGAAGAAAGAGAAAGAAGAAGAACAGAAAAGAAACACACAAACTCACATTCGCAGCGGATAAAATATAATATCAAAAATAGTCATACCAAAGAAAACCGTATCTATCAATTTACATCGCTATATTAGAGTTACAACAATTTTATACAACATTGGATAAATACAATCTAACATGTCTCATGTTAGCACCAAAATTGGTCACTAACACCCTTGAGTAGAGTTATGTAGAGAGATTAATGAAGAGAGTAAATTAGGACTGAAAAATAGTGTAATTCAGTGTCAAAAGAACAATAAAAACGAGAACACCAGATTTATAGTGGTTCGGCGTAATTGCCTACATCCACTTTGAGTTTGATCTTTACTGCTTTCTCAATTACTTGAATATAGATACAATCCGTAAATCAATCACTTGAATACACGTTTGAAATAAAAAGCGAAGAGTATAAAAAATGGCAGAGTCTCCCCAGTGTTCCTGGAAAAAGGGGTCCATTTCACTGTGCCCCTGCCCCTCTATTTATAGACGAAGATGGGTTGGACTTCCCTGGTGGGCCTGGTAGCTGAATAGCTCGGTCCAAATAGAGTAAACGGCCCAAAGGGAGTAAGCTCTGTGTACCGAACCAGGGAGGCCGAACGGTTTGTTGCCGAGCCAAGGCAATTGCGCCGAACCATGCCTCCATGCCGAATGAGCCAAGGTTGCCGAACCATGCTGGAATGTCGAACGATCTGGGTTCGCCAAACGATGGCTTTGGCCGAGCATCTTCAAGAGGCCGAGCGTCTTCCTTTGGCCGAACGGTATTCAATACCGATCGTTCTTCTATGCCGAGTGTAGTGAGGCCGAACCTTCTGAGTGCCGTGGGAGGGATTCGTGGCGAACAGTATTGGGGGTTGAACCAGTGTCTTGACCGAACGAGGCTTTGGCCGAACGATGTTTGGATGCCGAACAAAGCTTGCCGAACGAGGCTTGTAATGCCGAACAGTCAAGGAATGCCGAGTGAAGCATGAATGCCGAGCGCTCTAGAAGTCAAATGCTCTTAAATACCATTTGACCCATACGTGCCGAACGTTTCTTGTATGCCGAACGTTCATGGATGCCGAACATTCTTTAGGTGCCGTTTGATATTCAATACCGAACGTCCCTTTATGCCGAACGTTCTTTAGGTGCCGTTCGATATTCAATGCCGAACGTCCCTTTATGCCGAACGTTCTTGGTGCCGAGTGCTCCTATATGCCGAGCATTCCATAATTGCCGAACGATATACAATATCGAACGATTCTCATTGTCGAGCGTCCTTCTAACGTCGAACGCTCTTGATTGCCAAAACATGTCGACTGCATCAAACCCATATATCCTCAGGCCCTTCTTGGTCAGCATCTTGTCTAATGCTAATGATAATTTCTTCAACTGTCGTCTTGTAACCGGACCAAGGTGCCGGTTAACACTTGCCCCCCAAAGTGTGTCGTGTGAAGCAACGCGACATGCTTTGAATCAGCGAGTATTCCTTGTCTTCAGAAAGAAATCCATCAGTTTCTTTAATAGTCATTATCCTTCGACTTTATCCTCCCAAGCTGTCATATCCCTCTTTGGCCATCTTGACGCTTGGTTGATTCCCAATATTATAAATCCAGGGTTGTACTTCATCAGTGACCACTTGTGTCTGATTCTACAGAGCTAGCAAGCTTCGGCTATCTGATCTAGTATTTTCTCAATAACCCTTAGTGAGAATTTAATTTCTGTTGATTTCAAGAAGTCGGACTTGTTCAGATATACACATGCACGTTTGGGTACATGTTCTTTCCATTGGCTCTCGAATGCGTTTTATATGCTCACAAGTCGTCGCCAACTCCGTCCAGTTTAATTGCAATTCAATTGCGATTCCTTATTTGTATTTTCTGTGAAATAAGGGTTGCAATCAGTCACTTGAGGAGTTTTCCAAACCCCTCTTCAGTAGAAACTCTATGATTTTGTTCACAGCTTTAACCTTTAGGATTGGTAAGAAGAGGACGTCAATGCCCCCAAGTGGGAAACAGCCGTGGACTAGCCATTTGAGTAATTTCCATCGGTGGGGTTCCTGGGTTTTTGCAAACATCTTGCACTTTTCGCATTGTCTAGCATGATCGACCGTATCTAGATTGATAGTTGGCCAGTAATACCTGTAGCAAAGTATCTTCTTTATCATGGTTTTCCCCCCGATGCTATTACCGCATTCTTCTTCATAGAATTTGCTCAAGATATCATCATGGGCGATGCGCTGAAGCATGGGGATGGATAAACTCCTTTTGACAAACGACTTATTCTTAGATGATTTGGTATGAAGATTTGAGGAGGATCTGTCGTTTTTCATTCCTCCGTTAAGTAAGAATTTCTCATTGTAGATAGTCTTTGATGGGAGTCAACCATGACACCTTTTCATTTTGTTCGCTGAGGTGTGTAATGATGTAATACGTGAAGTCGGTTAGTGGCCCTTGGACTTGGTCGAGACAAGGAGCAAGACAATGCCCCCTAACAAGATCAACTTCCTTAAATTTGTATACTACCAATGAAGAATCACAAAAGATATGTAAAGTTTTCACTTCAAATCCTCTAGCAAGTTTGAGGCTGGCAGCCAAGGCTTCATACTAAGCATCGTTGTTTGTTATAGGTAAATCGAGTTTCAGGACGTAGCAGATTGATCGTTCCTCAGGAGTTATTATCATGACTCCTATGCCACAACACTGATCATTGGATGCTCCATCCGCGTACACTTTCCATCTTATGGTTGGTTCTCTGCTACTCTTCGAGTAGTGTTCTGAGGTAGTGAATTTGAGTGTGAGTTCTGCTGATTTCCGTCCTTAGATATCCCTTCGAGGGAAATAAGTGACATCGAATTAGCTTAGTTTGATATTTTATTTAAGTAGTCTTTCAGACGTCTCAGGTCATTGTATGCCCTGTCGCAACGGCTGGTAGGCATAGACGTTGATGGATTGAGCCTAAAAGTAAGAGTGGAACTTTCATGGTGAATCAATAGATATTATGCTAGCTTTTGTAGCTTCGGGTTGATATCCAATGCATGGCTCGCGATAGTTAATGAAATCACATATGCTTGTCAGAATGGGTCCAAGGGAGCATATCATCATTTATTCAGAAAAATCCAACTAATTCTTCTATCATCACTACACTGAGCTGTGATCCGATATTTAGCACCCGGGATGGGGTCACCATGGCTGGCTGTGATGTCGACCATCAGCTTAGCAGGTGCCATCCCAGATTCTTTGAGTACAGATGTAACTATTTTGCATAACATTCAATGTGAAATATGGTTGGGACGGCCAATGTTGACGGTTGCTCTAGTCGAATCCTAGATTCTTGTCATGAGTTATTAAGTCTAATAGTGAAGGACTCTGAATGCTCTAATAGATTATCAGCGAATGGCCAAAGATCAGGCTTAAAAGCGCATTGAAGGAAATGTCGGTGGGTGTCAGCCTTGAGTGGCGTGCAACTGTATAGCTGGATCTTGCTATGAGTTTGAATTTTCTTGTGTATTCGAGTAACGCACTTTCTATTCAATGCATTCATGATCCTTTACCCGTCCTTCGGGTTGGAGTGAAAGTCAATTGCTCATGAGCTAAGGTGTCAATTCAATGATTCAATCTCTAGGCATCCTTTCGGTCGTCTCCTTGAGCAACTGTAAGCACTATATATAAGTTTTAATACTAAGCTATCGTAGCCAGTTTTTGGATGACCATGCGTCTTCTCCCAGTCTCGGGTTGATAAATGTACTACATGGACGGTTAAGTCTCGTCCTAGCTATGTTTATGTTTTCACCTAAGTTCCAAAGACAGAGGTGATCGGTGAATAGTTGGTTCACATTCATCTTGCTCCTCGCTCGTGCCCACAGGTCTGGGGCATATACCGATAAGTAGGAAGGCCAGCCATGCCCACTTTAGCTTTACTCTCTTTCCCGCTGAATCGTGGGATCATGTCAGTCGATGGGAGACTAGGTCTCGCCTATCTTGGATTCTATCGTGTTTTTTCATTCCAAGAGGAATACTTCGATGCCACGTCAGTTTTAGGGCGTAATTTGGACAGTGGACGATCATTTACATCCACTTTGGTTCATGCTCTGTAATCAGGTCTCGGGGTAAAGTTGGCTACAAATGCAGTCAAGTTATGCTCATCCAGTTTCATACTCCTCCTGACGAATCGAATGAGGGTGCTGGAGAATTTTTGACCGAGTATTCGTGGTTTACCCTCCTTTCCACGCTCTGGGGGTCATAGTCTTCCAAGAAACATCCGAATCACATTCGTATATGCTTGGTGCGGATCGGTATTGACCCTCGATCTGAGGTATGATATAGTCGATTGCTCGTAGCTTTGGGTGCCATTTCGATTGGTTCTGTATTGAGGCCTCCCTGCAGTCGTTGCTTCAAGTTATAAAGAACGCCACGCTAGAGCTATAGTAAGCTGTTGTATTCAGCTTTTAGTGATTCGTACGCATGCTCCCGGCATTGATTTGGCCAGGCCGCTAGTTGGATGGTCGAACCCCATCCTTAGCGGGTTAATAATCCATCGGTCGATTCCATGCCGAAGTTTGCGTAATAGAGAATGGTCGGAATCCATTCGTCTATTTATCGATGTTTATACACCACTCTGCATTCTGGTGACTTAGTGTTATTCTCCCCCCGGTTGATTCGCGCCCAATTTGTATTCATGCTTCAGTTCATGCTCCGGGGACTTAGAGATTTGTTGAACGGTTTATGCTTTAGTCCACAGTTCGAGACGCAGGGATTTTTGTCAACTCGTTTATACTCCAGTCCGCATTCTGGGATTTTAGAGTAGTCTAGTCCGCTTCTGGGATTTGGAGATTCTTCTCAAGTCATCTATAATCTAGTCCGTGCTATGGGGACTGAGAGTACCGTAGTCCGCACTCTAGGGATGTAGAGGTTTTTTAAGCCGTTTACACTCTAGTCCGCACTCAGGGGACTTAGAGCACTCTAGTCCGCACTCCGGGGATGTAGAGGTTCTTAGGTCGTTTATACTCTAGTCCGCACTCAGGGGACTAGGAGCACTTTAGTCCGCACTCTGGGGACATAGAGGTTTCTGAGTCGTTTATACTCGAGTCCGCACTCTGGGGACTTAAAGTACTCCAGTCCGCACTCTGGGGACTTGGAGGTTTAAGTCGTTCATATTCTAGTCCGCACTTTGGGGACTTAGCGTACTACAGTCCGCACTCTGGGGACTTGGAGGTTTAAGTCGTTTATACTCTAGTCCGCACTTTGGGGACTTAGAGTACTCCCGTCTGTGCTCCGGGGTTGTTGAGGTTCTTAGGTCGTTTATACTCTAGTCCGCACTCAGGGGACTTAGAGTACTCCCGTCCTCGCTCAGGTGATTGGAGCGCTTGATGAAGACAAGTCCGGAACCTCCTCCTATACCGACGGGGGTTATGAAGTAGAAATTACAGGCGCCTCTAATCACACATCCGAATTGAGCATGAAGGAACGGCTCGAGAAAGAGCAGGTCAGGGTCAAGGTCGATCCCCGAGTTGTGGACTTGGACGATCCTTTGAACAAGCCATTGAAGGTCATCCTTCCTGGCAGGTCCAAGCCTATGGAAGTTCTCCGTACTTCTTCAATTGCTACCCCTCTATCAAAGAAGAGTACCAAGGGTAAATTCTATGGAGAGGAGCCGTCCGGAAAGGAGTTGAAGAAGTACAAGAAGTGATTACTATCCTCGTTCAACGAGAGTTAGTTTAAGTCATGTAATTATTTTCATCTATTTCCTTAGTCCTTGTAAATAGAATGTCGACTCCGAACTTTGGAGGGGTTGTAATAGGAACTCATTTCTCATTAAAGTTTAGTTCCTTTTTCCATCTTACAAAAGACTCTTATTGTTCAGTTTTCTTTGTGGCTGTGATGTTGATCCAAGCAGTTGTGAGTAATATAGACTTCTCGGTCCATCTTCATATAACTCGGAAACACTTCGGGAGTTGTTGAACTTCCATTCTGTGCTTCGAGCACTTAGAATACATTCTAGCCCGTATGTCAGGGATTTGACAAATTCAAGTCATCTGTGTCATAGTTCATATTCAGGGAACTAGGTGATCCGAATTGATTATATTCGAGTCCGCACTCTGGGGACTTAGAGTACTCCAGTCCACACTCTGGGGACTTGGAGGTTCAAGTCATTCATACTCTAATCCACGCTCTGGGGACTTAGAGTACTCCAGTCCGCGCTCTAGGGACTTGGAGGTTTAATTCATTTATACTCTAGTCCGCGCTCTGGGGAATTAGAGTACTCCAGTCACACTCTGGGGACTTGGAGGTTTAAGTCATTTATACTCTAGTCCGCACTCTGGGGACTTGGAGATTCGAGTCGTTTATACTCTAGTCCGCGCTGTGCGGACTTAGAGTACTCCAGTCCGCACTCTGGGGACTTGGAG
This sequence comes from Allium cepa, assembly GCA_030765085.1. Classification (NCBI taxonomy): domain Eukaryota; kingdom Viridiplantae; phylum Streptophyta; class Magnoliopsida; order Asparagales; family Amaryllidaceae; genus Allium; species Allium cepa. Next base: position 698,274,582 of record CM060939.1, read on the forward strand.
GTTTAAGTCATTTATACTCTAGTCCGCGCTCTGGGGACTTAGAGTACTCCAGTCCGCGCTCTGGGGACTTGGAGGTTTAAGTCGTTTATACTCTAGTCCGCGCTCTGGGGACTTAGAGTACTCCAGTCCACGCTCTGGGGACTTGGAGGTTTAAGTCGTTTATACTCGAGTCCGCACTCCGGGGACTTAGAGTACTCTAGTCCGCGCTCTGGGGACTTGGAGGTTTAAGTCGTTTATACTCGAGTCCGTACTCCGGGGACTTAGAGTACTCCAGTCCGCGCTCTGGGGACTTGGAGGTTTAAGTCGTTTAAACTCTAGTCCGCGCTCTGGGGACTTAGAGTACTCCAGTCCGCGCTCTGGGGACTTGGAGGTTTAAGTCGTTTATACTCGAGTCCGCACTCCGGGGACTTAGAGTACTCCAGTCCGCGCTCTGGGGACTTGGAGGTTTAAGTCGTTTAAACTCTAGTCCGCGCTCTGGGGACTTAGAGTACTCCAGTCCGCACTCTGGGGACTTGGAGGTTTGATTCGTTTATACTCTAGTCTGCGCTCTGGGGACTTAGAGTACTCCAGTCCGCGCTCTGGGGACTTGGAGGTTTGAGTCGTTTATACTCCAGTCTGCGCTCTGGGGACTTAAAGTACTCCAGTCCGCGCTCTGGGGACTTGGAGGTTTAAGTTGATAGTAGTCGTATTTCCACTCTTTAATTTGTATTCATCTACCGTATCGAGGCTAATGTTGTCGAATGAACAGTCGAACCACGTTTGCTCATGGAATGGGATCTTGCCCCCAGCTCAAGGGACGAAATTTGAAAAATTGGACGATCGATTCTCGTCCTCTTGGTAATTATAGCTCTTCCAATCGAGTCAAGGAAGGAGGTATATGACAGATGGTTGGATCACATCCGTGTTGGGTTAGATAGCAGAATCTCTTACAATTTGCTCCATATCTCCTTCTTTTGTGTTGAAGGCAGGATTTGGTGTGTAGATGATCAAATCATGTCCACTTTAGACAGATCTTGGCGTCACTGAGCTTCAGAAGAGGCCTCTGTATTTTGTCAAACTTTGTTCTATGACTTGATTTGAGTGGGCGATCAGGCCATACTAATTCCAGGCCTTGTTCAAGTCTCCGAGTCAAACGTGGAGGTCAATGAATAGATGGTCAGTCATGTCGACTTTGTGTTTGGGATCTAATCATAATGAGCTTAGTTCTTGGCCCTAAATTAAAGGCACATGATTGATGATGAGTGATTGAATTATTCTTATCTAGATGTACTCCACACGTCCGATCATGGTCTGCGTGGATTGGTTGGTGACCAAATCTGAGTATCCAATCTCATGCATCGTTTTGAAAGTAGTTTAGTTAAAGTTAGTCGTAGTTCATAGAACAATTGAAATAGAAATGGAAATGATTCAAAGAAGATTATGATAAATCTCATTGATAGATGAAGTAGCATCGTGTGCTTGCTATTCGACTTTTGCCCTTGGCTCCTTTCAAAGGGACGTCGGCCGTCAGCAGCCCAATTGATAATCATAGCCCTTTATTAATAGGCATCGGATATTCGCTGCCCGCCATTCTGCAGGACATGTACATACTATTGAAGCTTTACTTTCTAGATCAGCTTTTTGATCACACCTCAGAGGTGTTTGTAATCGCCCGTGTTAGGATCAGTGAGCATTTGGGAATATACAACATTCCCCTGATTCTCTTTAGACTTTGGTGTACTCTCTCGAGGTTGGTTTCCAATATCACTCCGAGTCGTGAGTCTTCAAGTAGAGGTTGTCAATTGAATCTTTCAAAGAGCATATGAGCCAAATTTTGAGGTCTTGTTTCGGCTACTAGGATCTACATCCTTAGTCAACGGGCCTTCATTGTTATTTTCCTTAGTCTGTTCTGCTCCTCCACACTTTGATTTAGATTCATTATTGTCATAGAGACGATCCATGTTCGTTGGAGGCTCTCCAGCTAACTGGCTGCTAAAATATATATGGAGGTCGATTATCCTCAAGTGATCAATATAATATCCCTTTGAGAGTATCGTTCGAGTAGAAGTGTTTTGTCCGCTCCCTTGTTGTCGTTCAGAAGCTGTCGCTAGATCCTCTATGCCCCGGTCGATCAGGGGATGTAAGGGAAGTAGATAGAATGTTCCTTTATTGAGTTGAGTTTTGAATTCACTATAGGGGTCGTATAAGAGACCGGTGTAACTTAAGTTTGGAACGGTCTGGATGCCGCTCGGCATATACAATACCGTTCGGCATTATAGAGGTGGTCGACATAGAGGTATGTTCGGCCTGGAAGAGCGTTCGGCCTAGAGGTATACTAGGCCTGGAGGAGCATTCAGCCTAGAAGTATGGATCGGCCTGGAGGAGCGTTCGGCCTAGAGGTAATGTCGGCCTGGACGAGCGTTCGGCCTAGATGTGTGGATCGGCCAGGAGTGTTCGGCCAAGATAGTTCGGCCAGGAGTGTTCGGCCAAGATGGTTCGGCCAGGATGGATCGGCCAGGATGGATCAGCCAGGAGTGTTCGGCCAGGAGTAACTCGGCATACACCTTTTCTGCAACGATCGACATAGACTTTTTCTGGAGCGATCGGTTGAATTTCCTTTAGAGGAGGGTTGACCTTCATTCAACTTGAGTGCAAACTTCAACATCCAATCGCCAAATCTTGCGTACATCAGTGAATCCAATCTACGGCTATCAGCTTCCTTTAGATTTCTTTCAAATCTGAGTAGAATAGGAAGTTTTCTATTAGACAACTGGATCTATCTCGCGAATACGGAAATCCAATAGTAGATGATGAGGTCCAATCAAGCTGAGAATTCAGCTCTCAATGAAAGCACCAAAATTGGTCACTAACACCCTTGAGTAGAGTTATGTAGAGAGATTAATGAAGAGAGTAAATTAGGACTGAAAAATAGTGTAATTCAGTGTCAAAAGAACAATAAAAACGAGAACACCAGAATTGTAACAATAAAAACGATATCCCGAAAATTCCAGATAGTTAGAGAAAAGAAGAAAGAGAAAGAAGAAGAACAGAAAAGAAACACACAAACTCACATTCGCAGCGGATAAAATATAATATCAATAATAGTCATACCAAAGAAAACTGTATCTATCAATTTACATCGATATATCAGGGTTACAACAATTTTATACAACATTGGATAGATACAATCTAACATGTCTCAGATATACAATATCATAGTAGAAACTCTCCATACGTCCTTGCCATCCAGCTCGCCTCCTGAGCTCCAGAACGTCCTTACCTGAAAATCTGTAATACTCGGTCTGACCCGAGCATTACATCAAAGTAACACCCGGGTCAGGCTGGAAACCAGCATGAGTAAATTTGAAATACTAAATTCAAACCATAGAAGAAAACCCGGGTAACTTATATCAATTTACAACTTCACAAGTTGTTATAGACATCAACCATTTCACATATCAATTTCTAAGTGCCAAAACTAAGATTTAAATGGTCCAATTTACTTAAGTCATTCCACTTCAGCCTATATGTTTCATATATCAATTTATAAGAATCGAAGTGGTTTTGGGTATTTACTAATACCCGACTCCGGTCTCTTCGAAACCATTGTCGACTTAACTTACATTATTTCTAGTGAAATACAACTTACTTTATATATAGGATGTCATAGTAATTCGTCATCGGTAGGTAATCATATCTTCATAGTTTAAATCAAACATATCATATCACAAATCATTTCATATCAGGGTATCAATCAATTCAGGGTACTTAAACATCATTTAATCACACATAAGTAAGATAAATCAATCGCACCGTCTCGAATAAACCTAATTAACCATAATTGAATTAAATCAACCACCTTAAAAAAAATACTGCTTATAAATTAATTTCAACCCAATTGATTAACTATCCCATAATCATTCATCTTAAGCAATCCTCCTTGATTAATCAATCCTTAATTACATTTAAGTAATTAACTCTCAATTAATTACATAAATTAATTAACCTCAAACAATTTCGTTCGTTAATCAATCCTGATTAATCACCTTAGTAATTAACTTTTCTTACTAATTACATTTATTAAATCAACTCCTTGAATAATTACACTAATTACTCCTTTTTAATTATATTGAGTAATTATCTCTTAATTACTTTATTGAGTAATTATTATTATTTTTTCAAAAAATCTTCCTTTAACATTAAGTAATTAACCTATTAATTACTTATTTCCTAATTATTTCCAAATTGATTAATCCATGATTAATCAAATATCTAATTAAGTAATTAATTACACTCGATTAATTACACAATTTAACTTATTTTAATTTAATTACCTAAATCAGACATTTAAGTTAATTAAGTAATTATACTTCAATTACTTTTGAATTAAAATTCAAAACACTTCTTTGAATTAAAATTCAAAATTTTAGGAAGTTAATCACCTTTGAAAGAAATCATCTTAAAGCATTTTAAATTTGACAAATTCTATTTACACTTTATAATTTGACTAACTTTATTTTACAACAACATGTTTAAAATTTGAATTTTTTTTTTCTTTCATAAAACTTAAGCTTTGATTCATTTGTAAAAAAAAAAATAGCACCTGGAAATATTTGATTAATACAACTTACTTCGAAAACCATTGTCAGCCCGAGCCTGACCAACAAACCCATCCCCTTCGAGTCAATTTAAGAAACATACGAGCTCTGCTTCGAGCAAACAGCAACTTCCCAAAACAAAACTCTATCTACACAACAACTTCGAGCCAATACCCGGAAAACACGAGCGTCACTCCGAGTTCTCCATCGTCTTCCCCAATCCCCCATTTCTTGTGTACACAATGCACACGCGTGCACAATGCATCGCGAACCCAACGTCGCTGGACCCCCCTCCGGCCATCTCGAAGTCGCCAATAACCACCACGTGCCATCCCTCCACCCAGAACCAAAAATACTACCACGCATCAATTTTCGACCCTCTGATCGAAAATCTGCAGAAATGTCGAACCAAAAATCCCATCGCCTCTGGTCATCTCATCGCAGATGATCCATGCCGACCACTCCATCGTGATGCCACAACCAAGGTCGTCAACTTCCCCAAAAACGATCGAACTCGGTCAAAAATTCAAGTCGCGAAAGCTTCTATAGTTCGGCCAAAACCAAACAACTCTAAAACCCTAATCGATTCAAATACGAACAAATCGTTCATAGGAAAAATTTTATGACAATTTTCCCTTCATCTACACTTTAAATGCTAGCCTCGCTACTAACTTCAACTCAAATCATCAAGGGGTTTGACAGCAATTCATCAAAACAACCCAAATGTTAGAACCCCAAATTATCATGATTCATTAAACTAAAAATTATAAAATGCATATCTAAATTCATGATTCTTTATCACGATTACATCCATGAAATTCAATTCTGAATTTAAGATAGTTAGTTTTTAACAAAATTCTAGTTTTACTGTAAATCCCCTATTTTATAATTATTTGTTGTTTTAAAAATTATGAAACTATTTTTAAAATTTCTACAAACATTATCATACAGTTTTCATTCACATATCTTGTTCAAATAAGGTATAGATTGGAAGATTTTTACATTCTTCTTTAAGAAGAACCACTTCTATAAAATACAAAGATGAACATACAGGTTTATTTATATTCAGGCATCCCATTCCCTCAATCATTCATATACAACAGTACTAATGTAAGCATGTATTCCATATCGTAGCAAATTCAACACATGCAACATCAAATTCAACTTTAGATTTGTTAAAAACTGTTTTAAAAGAATTCACTCACCATAATATAAAAGCAGAAGACAGAGACTGTTGCTTCCAGGTGATACTCTTGCTTTCCTTACTTATAATTTCAAGTCTTAGATAAGGTTTAAACAAACCATTCTTGTCTATGATCCAAAATCTGACACGAAAGCAGATGGTTCGTTTTGAATTTTTTTTTATATGAAACTTTAAACTCTGCACATATGAACAGAGATATACTCAGGCAACCCACATGCACATTTCCCTCAAATGCATATACACATAGATTTTCTTATATACACACATGCAAAGCATTTTTCTAACACAGAACTTCACATTCAACAACTAAACTTACTAAAGCTTATAGGAAAAATTTACACACCTTTATAGAAGCAGAGAACACTAGTTGCATTTTCATTTTTCCTGAAACTGATTTTGCTCTGGATTTTGAATCTGCTTGCTATTGTAGTTGATCAAATTTTCGTAACTGTTTTGATTTTAAAATTGCATCTTGCTTACAAAACAGAATTGTAATTGCTGAGAATATTTTGGCTTGAAAATAGAAAGGATGAAGCTTGGAATCTGAAGCTTGTTACTGGAAATCTCTTATTGTTGAAAAGCTTAAAATTTGATTAAGTTGTAAGCTTGATTCAGAGTTGAATTTTAGAAGCTTGTATGGTTGATGCAAGTTCGTTCTGAATTTTTCTTTGCCCAGTTTTGTTGCCTCTTTGTTTTGGATTTTGGAGGATTGGAAGAAATGAGCTAAAGAGTGGAGATGTTTTAAATAACTATGTTTTATCTTTTATTAAAATAAAATTAGAATTTTAGACACATGCAAATTTTTGGCTGACACTTGTCACAAGATATATCCTTAAGCTTCCATTTGTAATTATGTAACCATTTTTTTTAAGTATTTATAAAATAATACCAATTTAGTTTATATTTATAAATGTCTTGATTGTTTTTTTATTTTTTTATTTTAAACTCCTCTTGTATTTATCTACTTAAATTTTTTTTTAAAAAAGTAGATGATATAAAATCCCAAGCACACACTTATAATAGTTATACAAATATACTAATTATTTATATATTCCTTATTTATATATTTTAAATGTTTTCCATAAAAATTTTATATCAAATTTCTATTTAGTAACTACATTACTTTATTTATATTAATATGACCTTTGAATGAAAATAAAAAACTATATACTGATAGAATTATATATATTAATTTCAATTTACTTTAATATATTTATCTTTTGAATTTATATGTCAAATTCAAATTAAATTCAACTCACATAAATATATATATTATAGTTCCAAATCCATATATAAGCATTTTAAATTAATAGATTTTATTTGTTCAATTTACAAATTATTATTTTAATAAATTTAATCCTGGTAATAACCAATTAATTCAGATACCCAAAAATTCGGGTTATCACAGCGTGTTATGGGTTCTTGAGCGTGAATAGCCTGTAGACTCACGTGGACAAGGATGACAAAGATGAGCGGCCCTGATTTGTTGAAATTGGAATGCACGGCCGAGATTGAATAAGGTTGTAAAATAAAAAGAAATTGAAATTATTAGTTATATTTAAATTGTGTAAACTTTAAATAAGCGTAACTTGTTCATACGAGGTCGAAAATGGACGAAACAACTTGCATTGGCTTCGTTTCGTCGAGCACTACGCAATGGAACTGGATTGGAGTCGTTTGGAGCAAGTGAAAATTTCGGGTAAAATTAAACGAACGTTTAATTTTATTCGAAATAAAACGCTGAAACTAAATTGAAAGCGAGGTGAGAACTTCTCACTCAATCGAACTGTTTCGATTTAAATTTTAAATAGTTAAATTTGAAATTAATGATTGTATGCCTGTATGATAAATTATTATCTGTTGATGATTGAAATAGACATTATACACCGTATATTAAGCGGAGGTTATTTATTAAAAACATATACCGCGAATATTTCACCTTGAAGTGAAATTGGTATTAGATATGTACTTGGAGTTGATTTTCCCGCATTATATAGCGGATGAGACCCTATTGCGCCGCATAATAGCGGATAATATTTTATAAATCCCATATACCGCGATATTCCGTATTGGAACGGAATTGGTATTGTGCTAACATCTATGGATGCAGGGAAATAGGTTGGAGGTATCCAACTGGATTTCTCAACTGTATTGATTTATTTACAGATATTGTTATATATTCTGTTATCATATTGATATATGACGTTTGGATGTCGTAATTGATTATTTGATGCTGCTGCATCATTGGGCTTATTTTTGGAGTTTAAAAATGTTAAAGTAAAGATTCTTATCTTACAAGGATTTCTAAAGCTATTTTTGAAAATATACATTTTATTGAATTTTTGGAATTGTTTCATTTTAAATAAATAAACGTTATAAATTTAATGTTATAAAAATTAAGATTTTTGTGAAATATGACCGAAATGTGATTTTTGAAATAAGTAGTTGATTAAATTTATAAAAGGGTTTAACTTGGGATTTTCGAATTATTATAAACGATTTATATAAAAGATCTAAAAAAATTTGATATTTATAGGTTAAAAAATTGGAATTGTGAAACGAGTTTTTATAAACGTTAAGAAGAAGTATAAATGGATTTCATATTTTTATAAACGTTAAAAAGAAGTACAAATGGATTTCATAAGTGAATGAAATTGATAGATTTGTAAATTGTGAAGTTATAAAATGAATAGATTTTGTAAAATAGAAAATTATAAATAATTAACTATAAAATTTGATTTTTTGGCATTTAAATGAGATTTAAATGGAATTGGTGAATAAGGGATTTTTATAACTTGAAGTTTTTATAATATACAAATGTGAATTTATAAACTTTGATTTATAAATTCAAGATTGATTGAATTTGATAAGTAAATTTTTATAGCTTATTAAAGGAGTATATTCACAATTTTGGGACAGTAGATAATTTTTGAATTGAATATGTAAAAGTGATGAATTTGGTTAATGATTTATGTTCACGATTTTGGGACAGTGAATAATATATTAAAGTGGTTTTGGGAAGTGATATTTTAAATAGAATTAAAACGATTAAAGATGTTTTAAAATGCGTTAAGTATCGAATACATAGATTTCAACATTCATTGTTGAAATAGACGTTTTCGAGAAATAGAAGGAAATAGTGGACTATAACACTGTTGTTATAGTAAATGATTTCTGAAAGGAAATGTTTTATATAGTGTTGGGATTTATATTTCTATTTTAATTTTGAATCCCTATGCTAGTGATTTTGGGTCGTCGTAACGATGTTTTATGTAACATTCGTTTTGGCCCAAATAAATGTGTTTAAGAGAATGTTTTCTTTAAAGAATGAAATATATACTTAATTTCGATTTAAGTATATTGAATATTTTCTAAATGTTGAAAATAATGGATTTGTGAATTACTTATTATTAAATAAGTATGAAAATGTTTTTCAATATGAAGTGAATGTTTTGAGATTTTATCTTTTAAAGATAAATTGAAAATGAATATTAGAAATCGATTTGGAAATCATATATTCATAGATATTTTGGAATTGTAAATTCATTATGGAATTTATAAAACAAAGGGAAAATGTTTAAAAATAAACGTTGTTTTATTTTTAAAGTGTGGGAATAAATTTACGGATTTGGAACGTAAATATAAAGTAAATTGGTAAGGATTTATTTAATTGGTTTAAATGAACCATTTTGAAATGAAAGTTTTTCCGCATAAGGAAAATGATTGAAATTTGTTTTCAAATGGTTGAAGTGTGGAAATTATATATCTAGTAAAGATATTTTTGGAAAATAAATAATTTGGGAAATTATTTGGAATCTGGTGATGTTGAGCATACATATTGATAGATAAATAACCGACTATCAATATTTACCTTTGAATGGGTATTTGTTGTGATTTGCTTGAATTTGAATGCCACACTTATTTTCAAAATAAGCTCTCACTATTCGGGTTAGCCGAGAAAGGACATTGGGGTCGTATAACCCATTCCGAATATGTGATACGTCGTAATGAATTGAATTTGAAGACCGGTGTTGAAGACCGTATATTTTTGAAAACGGATGGATTACCGTCGAATGACTCTGCATCAGTTGATCTCCGATATAGAGGTTTTATCACCCTTAGTGATGGGAAGTCCGGACGTGATTAGTGAATATCCGAATTGCGAGGGCTTCTTTGGAAGTGCCTTCGGTTCTGTTCGAGCCCGGAACAAACTTGTATGGATTGTATGTTTGACATTACAATTGAGATATAAAGCTGATTTCTTTCAAATATATTTCTGTTGCTGGCGGAGAATTTATTCTCTTAGCTTAACACCCTTCTCTGAGACGTACGAGCTTAGAGGTTATGAAGTTGAAGGTTATTAGTGATATACCCCCAATTTGGTAGTGTGATATGCTAAGTGTTGTTGAGCATTTGTTGAACAAAGCACAGCTTTTGTGCAAAGCGTAGCTTCGTGGATGAAACTTCGTCGGACCTCACACCCCGAAAATGGTCAAAACATGAAGGATGCGGTAAGGTTATTAGTGGGTAGCGCCCCTTTAGTGTATGTCATTCCTTCTGGATAGAGGTGGTATCATGGTATGGAGCCCAAATACTTAACATGTGTTGTTGCTGCAAATTTATTACTTTGTGGTTGTTGGAATCGAGGATCCTAGGATATAGATCGTTTACGATCGGGGAATGACATATTCGTGTCAGTAGTTACCCAGTTTGAAGGGCAACCCGACCTTGTGTTGGCAGAGATCTAACCGTAACGTTAGGCTCTTGGGTCGTCTTTCCAGAGGCGTGCCCATGTGGAAATGGGAAGTTCCTTGGCCTGACCATATTTTGGAAATCCAAATTTCAATACGCACCTTGTACGGTTTTAGTTGTAGAACCTTCCATTTACTTATGGTGGTCACCAATGTTTAGATGGTAGCTATAGTAGGCATACGATAATGGTCGTATGTTAGCTAAGATTTATATCTTTACTTTCGAAATGATTTTTCCTACACTATGCACTAGTAATAATATCAAATGTTTCTTTTTAATGCGTATCAAGCATCTTTGACTATCATAAGGAGAAATCTCCTCCGATTCTGCGTTTGCATTGTGTGTGTGTGCGGGAGGCTTTATGGTAGTTTCATTTTTCAAAAAGCATTGCGAATCTATTTTAAAATTATCCTGTCCTTCGTTTTGAAAATAAACTATTTTAAGTTATCACACTAGTCCCATGACTGACCTGGAGTTTATTGCTTTCTTCCTAAACTCTGGGTGCCCACCAATTTCTACACGGGCAGTCTAGAGTAAGGTTATTAGGATATTCTAGAATTCAGGAGTTGCTGGAGGCAAGCTGGATGGCATGGCGTATTACTAGTATATAGTATTTGTTTTCCGCTGTTTGTTGTTGTAAATTCTGATAATGTAATGTAATGTGATGTAATGTAATAACTGATATAGTTCTTTGTGTAAAGATTATTCATTTATCTATTATATGTTGTTCCGCTGCGATTGTGAGATTCTGATATTGTTCTGTTGTTTCTTTCTGTTCTGTTCTATCTTTTTCTCTCTTCTTCTATCTTTTTCTTCTTCTTTAACCATAACATTTCGGTTTTCCGGCATTCGATTGCTCGGCAGTTGATACAGTGGACGTATTGATGTCGGTTTTCGAGCGACGAAAAATCTCATACGTTACATTTGGTATCAAAGCTTATGGTTAAGCGACAACCATGGCTCTGTTGGGTATTACTCATTAGAGATAGAGTCAGTAGTACTCTAGGATGAGTTTGAGTGTAATAATAGCTATGAGCGCGTATTTGTTAGTGAATATAAAAATGTTTTATATTGTGTTTGCTTATCCGTTGAGCTGTTTGTGAATTCTGGTTGGTAGATGGGACGCCATATTATCGATAGGGGTTTCTAAACTCTTAAACGAGATAAACCGACATAGTGTCTTTTTAAATTAGGTAAATGAAATAATTTTACCTTGATTATATTTTATATATAAAGGAATAATTTTTCAGAATTATTAAGTGTATATGAATTGATTGTTTGGTTGTTGAATAAGTTAAATGAAACATATTGTAAAAGAATAATTGTATAAGCGAAGAATTATAAGTATGAAGTTATAATTAAAATGATTTACACTTGTGAAATAATCTTATATCTAAGGAGTGAAATTATATAAGCAAAAGGTTTGTAAATGTGATTTACAATCTGAAAATAAAATTCCACAGAAGTGTTTGGAAAGGATTTGATATTTTGGAAAATTGTTTTAGAGAGATGAAAGCTTTAAACTCTTTTCGGTCGCTGGAAAATAATTCTGATGATGATCGCGACATCATTGGTGTTCATTTTCGGGTTTCCAAAAGAGAGATTGCTGCCAAATAGTTTTAAATGAAAGTTGTTTGGAAAATTTGGGTTTGGGTTTTGAAATTCGAAAGATAATTTGAATTGATTTCAAAAATGGTTTTGAAAGGTTGAAAAGCCTCTGGAATCCTATTTAAAATATTCATGGGAATGATAAATGAGTTGATAACTTATACAACTTGAATTTTGATAGAATAAATTTAACTTAAAGGATGGAGTCAAATTAAAGGAGGTATAAGTGAATCAATAAAAAAAATCAAAGTGGTAATTGTTGAATATAAGTGAAAAGAGTTTTGAACTTATGATATGAGTTAATAAATTTGACTTTGGTAAAAGTTAAATGGAATTTACTTTAGAATTGGAATCTGAATTGGATTATAAGTGAAAATTTAAGGAAAGTTAAATAAATTGATATGGAATAATGAATGTAAGTGTAAATTCATTAAAAGCTAATGAAGTTGAGAAATTGAATTATTGAATGGAAGTCAATTTAATATCAACCAATTGGAACTAAAAGTGTTAAACCAAATAGAATGTAAATTTAGTAATTTGGTTATGTTGAATATATATTGGTTGTTAAATTATTGTTAATTGATTGAATAGGAGTTCATATGCAATTGAATGAATAAAATTGAAAGTAAAGCAATTAAATTTAAATTGGAAGTTAGGTGAATTTGATTTGAATGTGAAAGTGAACCAACTTGAATATGAGTTAGTGAATGATTGCTAATTGAATATGAATAAATGAATGTTAGTAAAAACATCCAATGTTAATGAATCAAATGTGATTTAAATTGGAAAACCAATTCATTGAATATTAATGAGAAGTTAATTTATATTGATTTGGTTATGGATTTTTTGGATGTTTGTTGGTTGGATAGTTGTTTGATGGTTGCATTTGTTGATTGAATGCATTGCTATGTTGGCACATGTAATTGTTATGTTACTATATGTTGTATATTGATATTACTTTCATATATACATGTTTCTCATTGTTTGTTGAGTGTTTAGTAGGTGCGGATTGCGATAGCTTCGCATTTGGAGCTCGCTTTCGCGCTATATTAGCCGTATATGCTCGCTAATAAAATATAAGGTACATATCTCGAATTACATGCCGTACTTTTACTTTTTTTCCCTGCTGGATGCCTCATCACTTGATGAGATGTATATTTGTGATATATATACTGTCATTTTTTTCTTCTGATTGAGCCGCGCAAAGGAGACTCTGGCAATTTTTTCGAAAATTTAAGGCGTTGGAATATTTTTGAGAAAATTGGGAAATTTTTGAAAACTAAGTTTGGATTTGGAAACTTAGTAAAGATTTTGTAAGAAGTTTAACTATGAATTTGAGAAAGTTAAACACTTAAGAGATTTGAAAAATCCAATTTGAATGGTTTGTTTTAGAAAGTTAATGGATTCTGTAACTTTTTCTTACTTGGTAATTTCGAGGACGAAATTCTTTTTAGGGGGAAGTTTGTAACGACTCAGAATTTCTATCAATTAAAATTTGTATATTTAATTAATTTTAAATATTAATAAGTGAAATTTATAAGTCGAATAATTTATTTTCGAATATTTGGATTTAATTGGATAATTAAATCGATAATTTAATATTGAAAATACAGAAATAATTGGAAATTGGGTTAAATATGATTAAAATTGATTTGTAAAATTTTATTATATCATATTGGAGTTCAAACGATATTTTAGAACTTTTAAAATTGAATTAAAAGTTAATTTGTAAAAATTGAATATTTTAATATTTAATTGACGAGTTAAAATAGCAATTTTTCAAATAGTCTCGGATTTCGACGAAACCAGTTTCATCGGATCCGTAATGTTATATTATTGTATGTTTTCAAATTTCATGTCAATCGGATTTACGGTTTGTCCGGGGCAAGCCAAAACGCATAGAAATTAGTTTAAATCGATTTAATTTAAAATTGATCGTTTATTTCCGTAACTCGCACAGATGATCGAATTAGCCTCCGAAACATGTTCCATTGTGTTCGATACGCGGGGTAAACCTTAGAAATGCCGACCGGCACGCTTCGTTTGGAGTTCGGAAAATTTCGAGTGAATAGTAATTTGCAAATTTTCTATAAAAGGCCCCCCTTATTCACAATTTTCAACACAACTAAAACCCTAATTCTCAAACTTCAGGTCGTCGCTTCTATTGATATCAATGGCCAGAAAATTCAATTCTTTCTCCTCGATTATCTTCAAATTCTTGAATCAATCCGAGAAACTTTCAACACGAAAAGTGTAGAGATCGTTGTGAACTACGAATTCAACGGCTATGATCGTTTAACTCGAAGTGAATCGACGGCAAATCAAGCATGAAGGCCGCACGTTCGGCATGAATTTTGAGGGAAACTACAAGACCGAGCTTCAAGCCCTTAGGGTCGAAGGTGGAGTTCATCGAGGGATTTCAAATGACAGTCTCTGATCGAAGTATAGATGAGCGTGGTGGTCGCAATATTTAACCCTAGTTCGGCGTGTTATGGGTTCTTGAGCATGAATAGCCTATAGGCGCATGTGGACGAGGAAGACAAAGATGAGCGGCCCTGATTTGTTGAAATTGGAATGCACGGCCGAGATTGAATAAGGTTGTAAAATAAAAAGAAATTGAAATTATTAGTTGTATTTAAATTGTGTAAACTTTAAATTAGCGTAACTTGTTCATACGAGGTCGAAAATGGACGAAACAACTTGTGTTGACTTCATTTCGTCGATCACTACGCAATGGAACTGGATTGGAGTCGTTTGGAGCTAGTAAAAATTTCGGGTAAAATTAAACGCACGTTTAATTTTATTCGAAATAAAAAGCTGAAACTAAATTGAAAGCGAGGTGAGAACTTCTCACTCAATCGAACTGTTTCGATTTAAATTTTAAATAGTTAAATATAAAATTAATGATTGTATGCCTGTATGATAAATTATTATATGTTGATGATTGAAATAGACATTATACGCCGTATATTAAGCGGAGGTTATTTATTAAAAACATATACCGCGAATATTTCACCTTGAAGTGAAATTGGTATTATATATGTACTTGGAGTTGATTTTCCCGCATTATATAGCGGATGAGACCCTATTGCGCCGCATAATAGCGGATAATATTTTATAAATCCCATATACCACGATATTCCGTATTGGAACGGAATTGGTATTGTGCTAACATCTATGGATGCAGGGAAATAGGTTGGAGGTATCCAACTGGATTTCTCAACTGTATTGATTTATTTACAGATATTGTTATATATTCTGTTATCATATTGATATATGACGTTTGGATGTCGTAATTGATTATTTGATGCTGCTGCATCATTGGGCTTATTTTTGGAGTTTAAAAATGTTAAAGTAAAGATTCTTATCTTACAAGGATTTCTAAAGCTATTTTTGAAAATATACATTTTATTGAATTTTTGGAATTGTTTTATTTTAAATAAATAAACGTTATAAATTTAATGTTATAAAAATTAAGATTTTTGTGAAATATGACCGAAATGTGATTTTTGAAATAAGTAGTTGATTAAATTTATAAAAGGGTTTAACTTGCGATTTTTGAATTATTATAAACGATTTATATAAAAGATTTAAAAAAATTGATATTTATAAGTTAAAAAATTGGAATTGTGAAACGAGTTTTTATAAACGTTAAAAAGAAGTACAAATGGATTTCATAAGTGAAAGAAATTGATAGATTTATAAATTGTGAAGTTATAAAATGAATAGAATTTGTAAAATAGAAAATTATAAATAATTAACTATAAAATTTGATTTTTTGGCATTTAAATGAGATTTAAATGGAATTGGTTAATAAGGGATTTTTATAACTTGAAGTTTTTATAATATATAAATGTGAATTTATAAACATTGATTTATAAATTCAAGATTGATTGAATTGAATATGTAAAAGTGATGAATTTGGTTAATGATTTATGTTCACGATTTTGGGACAGTGAATAATATATTAAAGTGGTTTTGGGAAGTAATATTTTATATAGAATTAAAACAATTAAAGATGTTTTAAAATGCGTTAAGTATCGAATACATAGATATCAACATTCATTGTTGAAATAGACGTTTTTGAGAAATAGAAGGAAATAGTGGACTATAACACTGTTGTTATAGTAAATGATTTCTGAAAGGAAATGTTTTATATAGTATTGGGATTTATATATCTATCTTAATTTCGAATCCCTATACTAGTGATTATGGGTCGTCGTAACGATGTTTTACGTAACATTCGTTTTGGCCCAAATAAATGTGTTTAAGAGAATGTTTTCTTTAAAGAATGAAATATATACTTAATTTCGATTTAAGTATATTGAATATTTTCTAAATGTTGAAAATAAATGGATTTTTGAATTGCTTATTATTAAATAAGTATGAAAATGTTTTCCAATACGAAGTGAATGTTTTGAGATTTTATCTTTTAAAGATAAATTGAAAATGAATATTAGAAATCGATTTGGAAATCGTATATTCATAGATATTTTGGAATTGTAAATTCACTATGGAATTTATAAAACAAAGGGAAATTGTTTAAAAATAAACATTGATTTATTTTTGAAGTGTGGGAATAAATTTATGGATTTGGAACGTAAATATAAAGTAAATCGGTAAGGATTTATTTAATTGGTTTAAATGAACCATTTTGAAATGAAAGTTTTTCCGCGTAAGGAAAATGATTGAAATTTGTTTTCAAATGGTTGAAGTGTGGAAATTATATATCTAGTAAAGATATTTTTGGAAAATAAATAATTGGGGAAATTATTTGGAATCTGGGGATATTGAGAATACCTATTGATAGTTAAATAACCGACTATATATATTTACCTTTGAATGGGTATTTGTTGTGATTTGCTTGAATTTGAATGCCACACTTATTTTCAAATAAGCTCTCACTATTCGGGTTAGCCGGGAAAGGACCTTGGGGTCGTATAACCCATTCTGAATATGTGATACGTCGTTATGGATTGCATTTGAAGACCGGTGTTGAAGACCGGATATTTTTGAAAACGGAAGGATCACCGTCGAATGACTCTGCATCGGCTGATCTCCGATATAGAAGTTTTATCACCCTTAGTGACGGGAAGTCCGGACGTGATTAGTGAATATCCGGATTGCGAGGGCTTCTTTGGAAGTGCCTTTGGTTCTGTTCGAGCCCGGAACAGACTTGTATGGATTGTATGTCTAACATTACAAATTGAGATATAAAGCTGATTTCTTTCAAATATATTTCTGCTGGTGACGGAGAATTTATTCTCTTAGCTTAACACCCTTCTCTGAGACGTACGAGCTCAGAGGTTAAGTAGTTGAAGGTTATTAGTGATATACTTCCAATTTAGTAGTGTGATATGCTAAGTGCTGTTGAGCATTTGTTGAACAAAGCACAACTTTTGTATAAAGCGTAGCTTTGTGGACGAAACTTCGTCGAACCTCACACCTCGAAAATGGTCAAAACAGGAAGGATGCGGCAAGGTTATTAGGGGGTAGCGCCCCTTTAGTGTATGTCATTCCTTCTGGATAGAGGTGGTATCATGGTATGGAGCCCAAATATTTAACCTATGTTGTTGCTGCAAATTTATTACTTTGTGGTTGTTGGAATCGAGGATCCTCGGATATAGATCGGTTACGATCGGGGAATGACATATTCGTGTCAGTAGTTACCCAGTTTGAAGGGTAACCCGGCCTTGTGTTGGCAGAGATCTAACCGTAACGTTAGGTTCTCGGGTCATCTTTCCAGAGGCGTACCCATGTGGCAATGGGAAGTTCCGTGGCCTGACCATTTGTTGGAAATCCAAAATTCAATACGCACCTTGTATGGTTTTAGTTGTAGAACCTGCCATTTACTTATGGTGGTCACCACTGTTTGGATGTTAGCTATAGTAGGCATACGATAGTGGTCGCATGTTGGCTAAGATTTATATCTTTACTTTCGAAATGATTATTCCTACACTATGCACTAGTAATAATATCAAATGTTTCTTTTTAATGCGTATCAAGCATCTTTGACTATCATAAGGATAAATCACCTCTGATTCTGCGTTTACATTGTGTGTGCGCAGTTGGCCTTATGGTAGTTTCATTTTCCAAAAAGCATTGTGAATCTATTTTAAAATTATTATGTCCTTCGTTTTAAAAATAAACTATTTTAAGTTCTCACACCAGTCCCATGATTGACCTGGAGTTTATTGTTTTCCTTCCTAAACTCTGGGTGCCCACCAATTTCTACACGGGCAGTCTAGAGTTAGGTTATCAGGATATTCTGGAATTCAGGAGTTGTTGGAGGCAAGCTGGATGGAATGGCGTATTACTAGTATATAGTATTTGTTTTTCGCTGTTTGTTGTTGTAAATTCTGATAATGTAATGTAAGGTGATGTAATGTAATAACTGATATAGTTCTTTGTTTAAAAATTATTCATTTATCTATTATATGTTGTTCCGCTGCGATTGTGAGATTTTGATATTGTTCTGTTGTTTTTCTATTATGTTCTTTCTTTTTCTCTCTTCTTCTATCTTTTTCTTCTTCTTTAACCATTACATTTCGGTTTTTCGGCATTCGATTGCTCGACAGTTGATACAGTGGACGTATTGATGTCGATTTTCGAGCGACGAAAAATCCCATACATTACAAAAATGAATAATATTATTGATATACAACATTTTTTACAGCTGAGTATCAATACAAATCAGAGCTAAAATATAACAGCGGAAAGATAATCCTCGACAGAGGAACACCAAAAGGAAGAAGGATAGAAATCCCAACAATTCCATCACTAAATCCAAAGCTCCAAAGACTCCAAGCTCCAAATCGAAAGCTCGAACCATCATCAATGCTGAAGTGAACAAACTCCATCCCAATGCGATCACCAAACCAAAAACTTAAAAGACCAAAGACTGAAGAAGAATTCCAAACGCTACCAAACCAAAGACTTCGAAGGCTATTGAAGCTACACCTACTATTTGATTATCTAAAATACCCAACTCCAGACTGCCCGTGTTGAAAATTGTGGGCACCTAGATTTTAGAAAGGGGACAATAAAATCTAAGTCAGTCATGAGATGGTGTGAGCAAACGAAAACAGTTTTAAACAGAAACATACAACAAAAGAAATTTAAGACTGAAATCCGCAATGCTTTTTGAAAATGAAACTATCATAAGGCCTTCCCGGACACACACAATGCAAGCACACAGTTGGAGGAGATTTCTCCTTATGATAGTCAAACATGCTTGATACGCAAAATCATTTTGATATTATTATTAGTTCATATTGCGGGAAATCTTTCGAAAGTGTAATATTAATCTTAGCCAACATAGGTACCATTATATTATACCTGCTATAGCTACCACCTGAGGTGGCAGGTTATACAATTGCAATAGTAAATGGCTCGTATTGTTTCTTTGGATTTTCAACACATGGTCAGGTTAAGGAACTTCCTATTGCCACATGGATACGCCTCCGAAGGGATGCCCCAAGAACCTACCCGACTCTCTGCCAACACAAGGCCGGGTTACCTCTGTAACTAGGTAACTACTACTCGAGTATGACATCCTAGGTTTGTTTGAATCCTTTATCCAAGGACCCTCAACCAAAAAGCAACAACCACAAAGTAATAAATTTTCAATGACCACATGAGTTAAGTATCTGGGCTCCATACCATGATACCACCCTTTTCTAGAAGAAAATGACATACCCTAAAGGGCGCGACCCTCATAACCTTGTCGCATCTTTCCTGTTTCGACCATTTTCGGGTTTTGAGGTTCGAAAAGGTCGCGTCCACAAAGCTACACTTTTAATAAAGTCATGCTTTGATCAATAAATGATCAGCAGCACTTCATATGCCACATTACCAAATTGGGAATGTATCACTAGTAACCATCAACTACATAACCTCTGAGCTCGTACGTCTCAGAGAAGGGTGTTAAGCTAAGAGAATAAATCTCCGCCAACAAACAGAAATGTATTTGATAGAAACCAGCTTTACATCTCAAAGTGTAATGTCAAACACACGTCCATATAAGTCTGTTCCGGGTTCAAACAGAACCGAAGGCACTTCCTAAGATGCCCTTGCAATCCAGGTATTCACAATCTCGATTTGACTCCCCATCACATATGGAGATCTTTATACTGACACGACTCAGTGCAGAGACATTCGACGGGTTATCCTTTCGTTCTCGAAAATATCCGGGTTCACCACCGGTCTTCAAATGCTATCCATAACATTGTATCATTATTTGGAATGGGTTATATGACACAAAGTCCTATCCCGGCTAAACCGGATTACGAGCGCTTATTTTAAAAACAAATGGATATTGGGATCTTAGTTAAGTCACAACTTATTGCCCAAAAATATTTCTTCAATGGTTTAAACAAATTACCCTTTTCAAATCTTTTAAATGAAAAGATCTACTTCACGAAGTTCACCAATCTTCCACAAAGATTAATTCATAGCTTTCAAAACAATTCCATTTTAAATCTTTTATGCAAAAGATACACCTTTAGTATCCTCTTCGATTTCAAAACAAAGTTCAACAATTTTTTACAAAGATTAATTCACAGCTTTGAAAACTATTTAAATTCAATTTCAAACTTGAAATCTTCCAACACAAATTGGAAATCCTTTCTTTATATGAAAGAGATTATTATTTGAAAACTAATAATTTTCGTTTCGGAAAAATCCGATTGCATTTGCACAAGTTAAATTCTTTCAAACTTGGGTTAAATTTAAATTTCAAAATAATACTTTTAAAATGGTTTAAAAACCCATATAAACACATTTATAACTTATATGACCTTTTTAAATCGTAATTTCCAAACATAGAATTCAATTTCAAATCTTGAATTCAAATTCAAATCAAATTATTTAAATTTCAAAATTTTGTCAAGTTATTCAAAATAACTTTTATCTTCAAAACTCTTTTTCAAAAGTTTTTCATATTTAACGCAGTTCCATTTCCAAAACTGTTTTGGATTCGAAATTAAATCTTTAAAATCATTTCATTAAATTCAAATATCCATGACTTAACCAATTTCCTCGTGCAATCCAAATTTATGTGTATATGGTGTAGTCCTAGGGTTTTACGCAATAATGCAACAAAATCAATCATTACAGATTCAAGCACATCAATATCGATAAGCGGTATAATCCCATCACGCTTATCTTCATTCACAGAATCACAGATAGATAATATAAATTCATCACAAATTAATAAATTACATTCATCACAGCTCAAATCAAAACAATTCATATCACAAAGCACCATACATCAGGGATATCAAACAATTCAACATTTCAATATAATCCAAACATTCATAAGTAAGATCAATTAATTATTTGATTAATTTAAATCAGATTAATCACTAATCCTGGTAAATTAACATTAATTAATTTCAAACCATTTTAATTAATTTTCTTTTAATCATTTATTAATTAACCTTTAATAATAAAATAATCAACTTTTAATAATTAATTAATTAACATTTAATTATTAATTAATCAACCTTAATTAATAAATCAATCAACCTTTAATCATTAAATTATTAACCCCTAATTGTTAAATTATTCTATAATTAATTATCCTTAATTTATTACAATAATTAATTAACCCTTAATTAATAAATCACCCCTTCACCATTTTCACTAAGTAATTAACCTTTAATTAATTAATTATCCTCAAATTAATTACCTTAATTAATTTAACAAACAAATTAATTACCCTTTAATTAATTATTGCTTAGTCGCTTGATAAATCAACCTCTAATCATTAATTTATTATCCTTAATTATTTTTATTAAGTAATTATCTTTAAGTAATTAATTTCCCTTAATTAATAAATCCTTTGATTAATTACCTTAATTATTCTTTGATTTAATCACAATAATTAATTATCCTCAAATCAATTACACAAAGTAATTAACTTTAATTTAATTACACAAAGTAATCGGCTTTAAAATATTTGATCTTTAAACCTTTAATCCTTGAAACAAAATTATCATTAATCCATAAATTAACTTAGATTTTTAAGTTAATAAAACAAAACTTTTCATCTTCTTAATTACACCACTTAATTTACTTTAAATAAACTTGAAAATTATCTTAATTAATTCAAGTTAAAATAAATTATTCAACTTTTATTTCTCCAAACCTTTAAAACAACATTGAATTATTTAAAAGAAATTTATTTAAGATGATAGTTCAAAACTTGGTTGATTTAATTTTAAAAAGAAATTGATTTATACAAAAATTTAAAACTTTTTTTATACTAAATTCCAGACCCGAGCTCGACCAATTGCTCTCCCGAGCCAAGACCTGTGCAAACTTCACGTCATTACGACTTCGAGTCGTGCCACCATTGAACTCGAGCAACGACTCGAGCAACATATTTCTTCCACGATCCGTAGCAACTTCCAGACACACGAGTGATACTCATAGACGTGCATAAACAAACGCCACCATTCTGGCCACCATCGCCGTTGCCAACCTATACGTGCACAAACAAACGCCACCATTCTGGCCACCACCACCTAGTTCG
This sequence comes from Allium cepa, assembly GCA_030765085.1. Lineage (NCBI taxonomy): Eukaryota > Viridiplantae > Streptophyta > Magnoliopsida > Asparagales > Amaryllidaceae > Allium > Allium cepa. The sequence goes on from CM060939.1 coordinate 698,297,260, forward strand.
ACGTGATCACCAGAAGAACTAAAATCGAATGACTTGATCAAAATCTGGAACCGGTCCTAGTCGACGAAAACCACCACTTTCCATCACCTTCTTCCATCAGAACCGCCGCCGACTCACCCAAACCCTTGTCACCGTTCTACGAATCGAATTCCCCCACCTGCGATTTCCTCCCGATCATCCAAATCGACGCAAAGGCCTTGAAAACACAACGACCCAAAACTGCACGCCTAACCCTAAATAATTGTCGACCCATCACTCTGATAAAAAAAAGAAATATCCAATTATTTTTCCAACAATCTCCGACACACAAGCTACCTTCAACGTAAATCTTGAAGCTCATCATTTCCCCGATCATCAGAATTCGACGAATTGTTCATCCATGATATCTTGGCAACCATGTAACTAAAAATCTAGAAACTAGAATCCAAAGTCACCATTTTCGAATACTCATCAGAATACATAATCAAAACGAATAATTTAGACCTTCGGATTTCTGATATGTTTTGTGTTCATCTGTGTTTCTTGATTTTCCAGTGAACTCAAACTTATTAAAACTAAGTAATAATATACACGCAACACAGTAATAATATTCATATACTTTCAAGTTTATAACAGTGCGTGTGTGTGTATTCTGTTTATTATATTTATAATTATGGATTCTAGTTAGCTAATAATTATTTTTATTAAGTGTACGCTATTGAAGTATGAATTATATATTATATGTTCACCTGAACATATGAATAAGTTCTTTACGTAGCTCACATATGGGCTGCTGGGACAAGCAACTATATTTTACATTCAAAAATAGGTTCATTTTAAATTATACAAACATAAGTGTTTATATATATACACACACACACACATCAACTTGATTTCTTAAGATACACGTACAAGTCATGGAGAAGAACAGGGGAAATAAACTTATAAATATTACAGTTTTATACTTAAGTTTGTTAAATTTATACTCAAATGCATACTCTGTCCACTTCCATTTGATTCGTTATTTCAAGTGTAATAATATTACCATAAGTTTTCATATTTGCAATAATCACAATCCCTATCTACAAATTAAAGTCATGTATATATTTCTCATATAAGACTTGTTACCTGAACAAAGTCCACCTTCTTCAATTGCATGCTCATAGCAGGTGATCAAACCTTAATCAATCTCGAACGCATGCTCGCAAATCACTCTCAAACCTTAATAAGTTTAGTGAACTCAAACTTATTAAAACTAAGTAATAATATACACACAACACAGTAATAATATTCGTATACTTTTAAATTTAGAACAGTGTGTGTATATTCTGTTTATTATATTTATAATTATGGATTCCAGTTAGCTTATAATTTTTTTTTAACCCTATATGTTTAGAACAGAGGCAACAGACATGCATACACACAAACTACATACATATACAACATGCAGGCATTTTTACACAAGTATACAAGCATGTTCACATCATAACTTCAAGTAATAATTCAAACACTAAGATAAAAATGGGTTCAAGGGTCTGCTCACCTGGATTTAGATAGAGAACAGGCTTTAAAAAATTTCTTTTTAGCCTGGAAACTTGATTTGATGCAATTGAGTTGTATCTGCTACTTGATTTTGGTTTGAAACTGATTTGAATTAATTGTTGTTTAAACTCGGATATGGTTTTGAAGATGATCTGCACTTTGCTTTTGAAGTTGAATTAGTTGCTTTGCTTGTTTAAGATAAACTTGCATGCTTGTTGAACTGTTTTTTTTGTTGAGTTGTATTTAAATTTGAAACAGCAATTCATCTTCAAATCTGAAACCTGGAATGCTTTGTCTCCTCGGGTTGAGGATTTGTTTCAGGCTTTGATTTAAACTTGCTTGATTCTTGAATTAGCCTTAGCTTGAAACAGGTTTGAACTGGGTTTTGATTTTCATTCTATTTTGGCTTTGATTCTTTCTTAGGTTTTCATTTTTTTCTTTTCCAGGCTGACTTGTTTTGGGTTTTGATGTTGAGATGATTTTTTTACTTTGATCTGGTTTTTCAGTTTTGTAGTATCAAATTTGAAATGGTTTCAGGTTTGAGACAGTTGAAAATAGCCTGGTTTTACTTCTTTTCCTTAATCATTTTTACATATAAATTTAATTTAAAAGATAACTAAATGCCACTTGTTTTACTAGCTAACACTTGTTAATTTTTTATGTACATGGCTTACAAATGTTTAGATATAATCAATTTGTGTTTAAACCCTTTCTTTAATTTATTTTTACAAATTATGTTTTAACCCTTGTTTTAATTAATTTAAAATTTATGTTTTAAACCCTTTTAGCTTTATATTAGCAAAACATTCCTTTTTATATTATTTTATTTATAAATTTATCTTAAACCCTTATGTTATTTATATTTTATATCTTAACATATGTAAAAGTTTTTACATTTTAAATTAATGAATATACAAACTATATTTATTTATTTCAAAAGAAAATGTGCTTTAAATCTTTTATCAAATCTAATAAATATATATATATATATATATTTATAACTTTAAAGAATGTGTTTTAAAATAAATCAAACATTAATAAATAAGTATATAATATGTAAATATTTGAATTTAATTCTTTAAATATCTTTTATAAATTTTATTTATATCAATTTCACAATATAACTTGCAGAATATAGATATACACATGTATTTAATTCCAAAACAGATTTTTATAAATTTTATAATATATTTTTATTCTCAAATTCCCAATCCAAATTTACTTTCACAATTTACTTATACATTTATTCCAAATATTCAAATTAATTCTCAATTAATTCACAAATAAATCCAAATTCAATATATTATTCAAAATATTTGTTTTCTGAATTTCCAATTAGAAATTCTATTTAAGATCATATTTATATATATTTATATTAATAAAAAAACAAATATCTATTTAAATTTGGAAAATACAAAATTAATTCACAATTTAATTCCAAAAATTAATTTTAATCATCAATTTAAATATGACTCAAAATCAGGATCGTTACAGGATCCTCTTTTTTCTTAGAAGCAATCTTTTCGATCAGCACTGGTCGAACGTCTAAACAGGACAACATAGCGGTACTCTGACCAGAACTAGCAGTCAATCTTAGTTGCCCACCACAACTGGTCAAAGCTTCTAAATCCTTCCACTCCGCCAACATAGCTAATACCACATTCTGATATCTTCGGCTAAGTGCATCTGCTACCTTATTTCATTTCTCATGAGTATACCCTATACTAAAATCATAAGCAGCATAAAACTCCTGCCACCTTTGCTATCCCATATTCAACTCCTTCTGAGAGAATAAACACTTTGAACACTTTTGATCGATAAAGCTCAAACCTCTCCCCTAAAGATAATGTCTCCAAATCTTCAATGCAAATATCACCACAGTCAACTCAAAATCAGGCGTAGGATACCTCATTCCATGCGGTCTACGCTGTCTGGATGCGTAGGCCATAACTTTACACTTCTACATCAATATTGTTCCCGATCTTGTTCCGCATGCATTACTATACACCACCAACCCTTGATTTCTGTCTGGAACTACTAAAAATGGTGAATTGGTCGACAAATGCTTTAACTTAAGGAATGCTTCCTCACATTTGTCGGACCAAATAAACCTCACCTCCTTTCTGGCTGGCTTTGTCAAAGGCGCTGGTATCCGTGAGAAATCCTTGATGAATCTCTGGTAATAGCCAATAGGTCCATGAAAAATTCTAATCTCAGTAACCGTCGTTGGTCATTTCCAATTATTTACAGCTTCAATATTGTCTGGATCGACCGATAAGCCTTTCTTTGAAACTATGTGACCAAGAAAATTAACCTCTTTCTTCCAGAAATGACACTTGGTAAACTTCACTGCTAGCTGATTCTGCCTCAGTGTCTCGAGTACCATTCTAAGATGAACTTCATGCTCTCTCTCATCTTTAGAGTATACTAAAATGTCATCTATAAACACTAGGCAAACCTATATAAGTACTCTCGGAAAGTTCGGTTCTTCTAATCCGCGAAGAAAGCATGTGCATTCGTCATTCCAAACGGCATCATTAACCACTCATATGAACCATACCTAATCCAAAATGATGTCAAAGGAATACTATCCTCTCCCCTTCTTAACTGATGGAACCCTGTCGCCAAATCCATCTGAGAAAACACTCTGGTTCCACTAAATTGATTGAATAGATCATCTATTCTTAGCAAATGATACTTATTCTTAATCATACTTTCATTCAATTCACGATAGTCGATACACATCCACAGTGACTCATCTTGTTTCTTTACAAACATTACAGCCGCGCCCCAATGCAAACTACTTGGCCTGATAAAATTCCTTCCTTCAAGATCCGCCGGCTGCACCTTCAAATCCTTCATCTCTATAGGTGTCATCCTGCTAGATGGTCTACTAACAGGTTCAGCTTCGGCATAAGATTTATACAAAACTCAACTGCTCGTTTCGGTGATAGTCCCGTTCCTAGCTTGGAAACATCCTCAAACTCTCTTGCTACTCGAACCTGCCTTAACTCATCTCCTATCTCTATAGCATTAAGCAAAGTACAAACACTCTGGTCAAAATTCTCCACCAAGAGTATTACTCGGTTATGGTTATCAGGATGTCTCAGTGATATCTCCTTATCCTGGCAAAATATTCTAGTCTCATACCTACCCAACCAATCCATACCCATAATGATCCCGAAATCTACGAAATCAATAACATGCAGACTGCATGCAAACTTATGACCTAACAAATCAAGTTCTAATAGGTCACATCTCAACCCTGGAGTTGCACGCCCTCCTATTGGATTTGCAACCCTTAAGGAAGTAGCAAGGTAGGTGGGTTCTAGGCATAATCTATCAACCAAACGCTGAGATATAAATGAATGTAATGCACCGGTATAAAAACATACCCTAATTGGTATACTCTGAATCAAAAATGTACCTTCCATCACAGTCTTACCTTTATCAGCTGCAGTAGGCCTAGCTAGTCCAATAGCAAAAACCTTTTCTTTGTCCTCCCTAACTGGCTCTGGACACTGATTCTTGTAATGCCCAACTTGATCGCGATTGAAGCACTTCACATTCTTCTTATTTGCAGACTTTTTCCCATTACTTGAGCGACATTCATTTACATAATGACCCTTCTTGTAACACTCAAAGCAAACTAACTCGGCCTTCGCCTTCTTGGCAGTATCTTCCTTTTGGGATCCTTTCTTTTTAAAGAACTTTCTCTTCTTCCCCTAAGAACCCTGAATTGCCACCGGCTTCTCTCTAGCACAACTAGCAAGCATCTCCTCATAGCGAATGGCCATTTCCACAACTAAATTACTAGGATTACAAAGATGTTATAGGGTCGCCCTGGCAATCTCGGGCCTCGATCCCCTAATGAACTTATTGTTCCTTCTCATAATTGTGTCTATAGTATTATATCTATAACGGGACAACTCCTAGAACTTAATAGGATACTGAACAACCTACATCTCTCCCTGATCCAAATCCATAAACTTCCTCATCGCTCTAACTTAGCAAACTTGGACACAAACTTTTGCCCAAATCTCCTTCTAAAATCTATCCAAGTCAACTGCTCATCTGGATCTCCTGCAGTAACACTATTCCACCAATGAAACGTTGACCCTTGTAACTGCCAAGAGGCCAACCTTCTCTTTTGCCCATCATCTAAACCAAAATCAGCAAAGATACACTCACAATGCAACTTCCAGTTCTCTACCCCAATAGCATTCTCCGTCCCCATGAATGGCTTCCCACCATGACTGGTGTAGTCCCTGCTCAGCCTAGTATAATTATTCGCACCTAGAGCCGTAAGATTTGCTCTTCCAACATTTCTAGCAACACTAGCAGCAGCTCCTGCTCGCATCATATTGACGAAGAACTCATATTTTGGCCCCTTATTTACTGGTGGATTTCCAGTACCCACATTGGCATTAGCATTTTGGTTATTAGCATTAGCAAGTCAATCTGAGTTCCTCCTAGTGGTGGGTCGAGCAAATTCATTGCTTGTAGTGCTTCCTCCACCAAGATTTCCTCTTCCGTTTCCTGCTTTCGTATCTTCTTTCTTGTAAATCTGCATATGAGCCTTAGTAAGATACAGAAGAATGGTCTAAGAGTGCGAGGAATACATACTCATAAATATTACTATAAATCAAATACAAGTACGTTACAGTAACATTAATCTAAACCCCAATCTTATTATCTAATTCATTGGATTTTGTTTGAACAATATTTTAGGTTTAAGTTTCTTTTAAAGTTTCATAAACCTAGCCTCTGATGCAAATTTGTGACATCCCTCTCCTTGGAGGCCCAAAACTAATGGCTACAGATGCTGCAGTGATCTATAGTTATTAATCCTCGATGATCAAATACGACAATGTTAGATATATTGATACACAGAAACACATTAGTATGGAAATTTTTTTATACATTAAACAAAGTCCATATTCCATAATAATTAAAATCCATTACATAATCCTAGAGCGTAGACCACGTCCAGACAAAATATACTTATTACAAAATACGCCAAGAGCGATATATGAAGTGCCCCCTTAGATGATAAGAGTATTTAATGAGGCAATAAAACAAGTTTGCCTTTACACTAAATACAACGGAAATAATAGAACTCTAAGTAGCTAACATGCCTCCTCCGTGTCATTAGAAGCTTTATTCGTCTAAAAGAACACCTGAAAAACCTAAACACCAAACTACTTAAAATCAATTGAGTACCTAAGAGGTTAAGGGAAAACAAAAACTTTGAGTCAAACATAAAGCCTGGTATGAATAATAATCTACCATCTCAAATCATTTAGATATCTAGTGAGACCATAACGCTTAGCGAAATGGGTTTTCTCTTCACTGGTACCTTAAATCATTTATAAAACCATGCACTTGCTCCTGCATCCACAATGGTTAAACCAATTCATAACAGTATAATATGGTGATATGCAAAATAAGAGAATCGATTCTGGATTACCCATCCCCATTCATTTTAATGATCTGTCACCGTTATAGTTTCTAAGGCTACTATTAACGTAATAATTTTCATAGGATCACAAAGAACCTATTGGTAACTCCGATATCTTTACTCTTTCCTATTTTTCATGGGTTGACTAGGAACCTATTAACATTTGTCAATATCTTAATCCGGATATAGTTTTCATGGGCTAACTGTGAACCTATTGTCCCCTGCCAATATCAAACATAATTTTCATGGGCTGACTATAAACTTATTAGCCCCTACCAATATCTTTCCCTTTACATAGTTTTCATGGGCTTACTGTGAACCTATTGGCCCCTGCCAATACGTTTAATTGAGATTTTAACATTTTTTCAGTTATATAAACTATTAGGTCAACCTAGCTGGTATTCTACGCTTCCCCAAAGTACCGTTATAGATTAATTACAATGCAAATAAATATATGAAGAAGCATTCATAACAATAAGGTAATACCTTTAAAAATCTTTACATATGCCATGTTTTCCTTTAAATGAGAATGAATTATTTGTTTGAAACCTTAAACATCACTTTCAAAACAACTAAATGACCTCCATCGAAAGCATAGAAAACCACTTTTCAAAACTTTAGGTATATACCTTTCGAAGCTCTATAAATCAATCCTTTTAAAACCAAATCATACCTTCCGAATGTATCAAAACATTGCTTAGTAACTGTTAGAAATATAGCTTCAGAACCAATAAAAGCACCCCTTTCGAAAACACTGGGTTTTACTCTTTAAAACATTAGGTTAACTCTTTAAAAATATTTTTTGGTCAAAGTGGTTACACACGAAAGTATCTCTTTCCGAACCTTTAATTAAATATTTTGGAGGAAAAATTGATGGTGTCGGAACCAGCTATTTGGTAGCTCAAAGACTTTGAGTAAAACGTTGAAGAATAGCATCGAAACCCCCTTTTGACACCATTGCCTATGAAACCCCTAAAACCCTTCGAAAGCATTCAGGAAGTGACTTAGGTTAAGCTTAACAAAAAGAACCCTTTGAGTGCATTGATTGCTGCAATACGTTCAAAAGGTAAAAGATTGGCAGTGGGGTTTCGACCAAGTCGAAACCACCTATTTCGAAATCTTTGATTTATAAATAAAGTAACCGCTTCAAACTCTTATATTTTAAAACATAAGATGGCGACTAGCATATGTTTTGACTCCTTCGAAAGAATTTATAAACACAAGGAAGGCGCTTATTGTTTGTAAACAAAACTTAGGTCTCAACCCCATCGGAAGCTTTGCTTTCGATACCATGACTTTTGACTTTCTTTCAATCTACTACGTACCATCTAAGTGATACCTTGTGTATTTGTTTCGACTATGTGGGTTACAGAAGGATTGGTTTCGGCTGAGTCGAGGTGGAAGCATTAGGTCGAAGGTCACTACCAAAAGAGGCTGAACCAACATTTTATTGACTAGGATGAATTAATGCTAAGTTTAGTAATTTCTTTATAACTAACCTGTTTATTTGTAAACACCTGATTAATTGCCTTAAAATTTGTCAAATACTTTACAAAATAACCACCACATTTATCAGATCTAAATCAAGGGGAAAAGCAACATTTAAGCCCTTCCATTAAACAAAACCAATATTGCAAATAAGTTTTTCTTTTAAAATAATTTATTTTGCAAATTAATTAGGAAAAAACACCAAAAATCGTAGGAATTCACTTTCATCATTTTACCAAACATATTAAAATTCTAGCCCCAATTTTTTTATGAAATAATTAAAATTAATTTTTAACCCAAATATATCATATTTACTTTGTAAATTCGTAATAAATTTTCCATAGTTTGAAAAATTATGAAATTGAAAACCATCTCTAAAATCATGTTTTACCTAACATATAATTTTCCCATGGCATTCTAAAATCAATAACAATCGATTTTGCCACAACACCATGCAAATTCGTATGTAAATGATTGGTTTAAATCAAACATATGATAATTCAAGCATATTATAATCCAAAGCATCATAAAAACGAATTTAATCTTAAATCAAAAAACATATGATTATAAAAACTAAATAGAGATGGAATGAATTATTATTAACCTTAGACATGATAAGGAATTTGAGATTTGTAGAAGATTAATTCCCTTAGCTTTGATTAGATTTTTCTTCCTCTTTTCCCTTGTTAATGGCCGAATTTTCTTAGTTTTTATTTGCATTTTGTGAAAAATATAATTGAATGGGCAAGAATGTGAAATGTATAACCCTGTGTAATAATAGTCCAGCTATTTACTAATATGCCCATATTTTTAATTAATAACATATAAGTCGTCCTAAGCCCATTTAATTAATTACCTTAGCACGACCTTCTTATAGTTTTATTCAAATCTCAATCCCATTGTCATCATTATTCTATTTAATTTATCTAATTAAATTTCCTGAATAATGTTATAAAAAATTAAGGGTGTTACACAAGATAACAAATTGTTTGTACCACCTACACGTTTTAAACAAAAGCTATAGTTTTAATAAAACAATGTCTGTTAAAGCCTTCCTACCATTTTTACCTTATGGTGTTGTAATGGATGATGTTCATTAACTAGTCTAATAACACCAATTAGTTTACATGTCTCTGAGGCTTTAAATAAAATCTATGGTTTTGATGAAACGATGTTATCAAAACCTTGTTATCCAATCTAACCTATTTGTTCGTCGACGAAAATTCTGTCGATTTAGAAAACCGTCGAACGAATTTAAATTAAAAATAACCGCAAGCGCACGGTGTACGAATGTAGCACGCGGAGAATACGGGTTGATCCACAGGAAATCGTTGATTTAAATTTCCTACTCAATCAAATTATACCAAAGTCGAGAGTGTGTTTAAGTTAGAAAATGAGAAAATGAACTAACTAACAAAAAGAAAAGAAATGCAAATATGAAAGTTAAATGACAATTTAGAGAATAAATCCACTCTCTAGATCATGTAGTTCAACACATGAAATCATGATCTCTCTTTTATGGTCATTAGTGTTTTAATTGATGCGTTTATCATAAGTATGACATATTTGAGCTATTTATTAGCCAACATAAGCCATCAAACTATAACACACCCCTTAAAACACTTACTAACTTTCATGAAACTTGACAAAGAAAATGAAAATGAAATCTATTTTAAGTATAGGCTATTAAATATTGATTAGAAACATAGACCATAAAATTTTAATTTCAAATCACTTTCTTATGCCATAATCATATATTCATGAAGAGGCATTTGTGTTAGTGATTGTTTAAGCATAGCCTATTTGGTGTCAACAATATAGACTATCAAATTCAAAGCAAAAACAACAAATAAAACCACTTCTATCATCATCATTAAGCACAAAAAGAGAGCATGAATTAACAAAATGTTGAAGCTACATTAATTAGAGAGCTTCATTACCCCTAAATTGAAGGGGTTTAGCTTCTCATATTTGTCATTTTATTAACAAATGTAGCTAACAACATGAAATAAAAAGAAGAGGAAAAAGAGAGAAAAATGAAAGGAAAAATTATTCTACGTGCATAAAAGAGAAGAGATCTACACTACAACATGAAAGTAAATGAACATGAAAAGGAAAGAGCATGTATTAAATTGCATAAAAAAAAGATTACATAAAATAAAATGGCTAAGTAGCCATGGAAAGAAAGAGAGCTTTGATTTATTTTCTAAACTAAAACTAATTAACTAAGAGGAAGATGGCTACATGAAACATAAGGGGTATTTATACAAGTTAGAAACCCTAATGCATATTTTTGGAGAGTACCCAAAATGCCCTTGGAGAAAGTGTGGTGGCCAAGTTATCATTAGCTTTAATAATCCCCCACTTAAACGTACATGAAGCTTTAAATGTCTTTTAGCATGTGCATTAGCATTTAATTTGTACATTAAGGTAGTGGGTACATGGGGTCCTCCATGTTCTTCACTTTGAATTATTTCCATCTTCATTCCTTTGTATTCATTTTGTGCATGCATATTCCTTCATGAACCCACTTGTAATTGAGTTTAATTTCCTATAAAATAATATAAAAATTTCCAATTAAATTTTCTCAAATTAATATATGCACAAAAATGACCATTTTGCCCCTAGATGAAGATGAATATGTGATAATTTCAAATAATATGAATTTTAGTTTAAACAAATTAAAATACCCAATATGATCATTTATTCAATTTAAATAGATTAAATATGGTGGTAAAATTATGCAAATTTACGTGCACATCACTATTGAAATTAGTGTTAACTTATCCCTTATCTTATCTAAGAGTAAAAATTCATTTATCCAAAATAGTCCTATATGAAAAATACTTTTTAGTTTGAATAAATTCCCTATTAAGGGAACTTAAAAAAGAAATACTCGGTTTTCGATTTCTAAAACTCATTTTTTGCAAGCATACTACATATATTTATTTTATGAAATAACTTCAAACAATATCTCAAAATCGTCTGAAATCATTTCAAACAATTACAAGATCTAAATTTTTCAAAGACACTTTAAAATGTTATTTTAAAAGACAAATTTATAATACTAAGTGTATTAAAAAAAGGTTAAAAACAAATGTCTTTTTAAACATCGTTTGCTAAAATCCTAAAATAATTTACGCTTGGCTTTATTTATAGACAATTCTGCTTAAAAGTTCTCATTCAAAAATAGTCATTTATCAATTTTAAAACAATATTTATTATCTCAAATGATATTAAAACAATTTAGACAACTTTATAAATTTTAAAATAATGTTAATCGTCCTAGGGGATGATTTATAAATTTCTTTTTAAAATCTAAAACAATATAAATTATCCTGAAAGTTACTTAAACAAATTTACAATTTCCTTTGATAAACAAATCAATTACCATTAATAAAATAGTTAATTACTTCCAAAACATTTTCATTAAATTTGTTAATTTACTTTAAACACATTGATCAAATCAATTAACTAACTTAAAATATCATTTATCAAATGATTTATTAATTCAAATGAACATTAATTAAAATGAATAATTAATTTCAACCATCATTAACTAAAATGAGTTATAACTTACATGCTATTAATTAAAATAATTAATTAGATTAGTTAAAATAATCAACTATATTTCAAATATCATTAACTAAACTAATTTAGTTAAAGTCAAACATCATTAATTAAAATGATTGACTAAATTTCAAAACACAATTAGGTAAAAAAATTCATTAAATTTAAACAATCATTAATTAGAACAATTAACTGAAGTTCAATATTATTAATTAAAAATGACCTTGTTAAATTCAAGTCTCATTAATCAAATATTTTAATTAATTAAAAATATCATTAATTAAAATGAATATTAATTTCAAATATCATGGTTTAAAATAATTAATAAGCTTTATACATCATCAATTAAAATGATTATTAATTTTAAATATCACTATTTAAAATGATTAATAAATTTTAAACATCATTAATTAAAATAACTATTAATTTCAAATATCTTTATTTAAAATGATTAATAAATTTAAAACATCACTAATTAAAATGATTATTAATATAAAACTTCATTAGTTAAAATGATTAATTAATTTAAAATATAATTAAATCAAAATGATTAACAACTTTTAGACATCTAGTTTTGTGAAAACACAAGCTCACGTTTAAAATACACACAAGGGTTTATAAGATGATATATGATTGGTATAACGAAAATTGCTATATCGACATTTAAGCAATTTATATAGGATGTCACAATCATTTCTGACGGAACATCAATTTAAACAGCATAGAGAAATGAACTGACGAGAAATTCCTAAGAGTCTCTCTATAAATGTCCCCTGCAAAATAATAGTTACGGATGAAACATATAAATTTAATATGCGTTTACTGCAATGGAATTAATAGGTCGCCCATTTTCAAAAATGGGAATTTCAACCAAACAACCAATCAAACAATTTAACTAACATTCAAGCAATCATAGTTAATAGCATCACATATGATATAGTAAATACGAATGTGAGTTAAATTCATATTCAAATAGTTCTCCTTTATTATAACTAATTTTTTGTAAATATTTGTCATCTAAATGATTTACCTTATCATTTAGATTATATTCAACAACTTTTTATTAAAAGTTTACTTTTAGGTTAACATTATTAAAAGATGACTTTTAAGTTAACCCATTCACCAAATAGCTTATAATCAAACCGTGAAACTTAATTCACAAGGGATTCGTTTCAAGGTTCCATAATTCCTGCCCGCCCAATCTATGTCTTACTAAGGGAAATTTCTTATGAACTATTCAATAATAGTTAATGCTCAAACTGGACAACCATAACTAAAATTATAAATAATAATAATGAAATGTTATCATCTCCTAAAAAGCAACTCATTAATACGATTTATATCAATTTTGAAAATCATTTTTGTATATATAAAATATATTCCTAGGTAAAATTATTTCATTTACCATTTTAAAACAATATTGTATCGTAAGTCTGTTTAAGTATTGCGGAATCCCTATAGATAACACTGATCAGATGCATTGAGCAGAATTCATATACCACTCAACGGAAACAACATAATGTAAAACATTTTAATAACATTAACAAATATGAACTCAATATATATTTATACTCTCAAACTTATCCTAGAATTTTATTAATCCTATCCTTAAAGTGTTTACCCCACCAGGTCTTAGGGGTTTGCTAAACCTAAGGTCTGTAATCAATTGTGACAACCCACCTTTTTAACTCCTAGAAATGACGCTTAATGTATCCATAATATTCATGTGCCATTGCCCAAGCGTTCGAAAGACAAGTTTTCATGGGGCAAAATCATAACAGAACAAAATAGAATAGAAAAACCTCACAACGGGATGGATACATATAATATAAATGATATAGCATAAAAAGTTACTCCTTACATGGAACTATCAGAGTTAAAAAAAAGTACCACATATAACAGATTTGCAGCTATACATTCTAACTTTACATTTTTTAGATACAAATATACAAACATAATCATACATCAGAAATAAATAACTAGATAACTATGGAGCCACCTGCTTGATCACCGTCTTCAAAGAGCTTCAAAAAGAAACCTGCTATTCTTGGACTACTCAAATATAATTGACTAACCGAGAGTTTAGGGAAAATATCGAACTCGGGTTAGACAATATATGTGGTATGAGTAAAACTTTGAAACAAAAGAGAGTTTATTTAACAATAATATGTGGGACCATGCCTCTAACGCATAATGAGTTTTCACTCAAGTAAACAACAACCAAACATAAGCATGGAAAAGAACAATAGGAAAAATAATCCAAAAATAGATGGCGGACAAAAATAGTATGAAGTTCCGTAATTTAAAGAATGGAAATAATCTAAGCGAAATTCCAAACAATAAGAATGGACAAATTAAGTCTAAGCTCATAAGAATGGACAAAGTATTTAAACATAGAGAATTGAACATGGCATATCGCGATGCAAATAGAGAAATAAACTTGAAGGTTCGAATCAAATAAGGAAAGGAACCAACAAATGACTAGGAAGGTGCACCCCTATTTTCAAGTATAACTCTAGAAATGACTAGGAAGGTGCACTTCTGGGAACTCTCCAAGCCATACCTCTCTAAATCTTACCGAGAATCCGAATATTTCTCATCTAAAAGTGCTACCGAATCCAGATCCAGATGAGATGTGAAAGTATCCAAATGGGAAGAACCCTACATAGCTTGGCCTCCTTTCACGCTGAAGGATTTTAAAGCTCAATGGAGCAAAAAATCGTCTTAGAGCGACAAAAATAATTAAATAGAGGCAATCGATAGTCGAGAAACCAACTATCGACGATATAAAATGACAATATATTGAAATTAAGTCTTGTATACCCATCAGCACTTGTTGAATTCAAACTTGTACTATTTCTTGGTAAAAATAATACCAGACAAGTCAAGGTAGTGTTACCTCTAAGTCATGTCTCGTGATTATTCTTAACTTTTCAAATAATGACAAGTCTACTTCTTCAACATTTAGTGTTAAGCATACAAATAAATCATTTACATAAAAGTTATATCACTTTATGGAAATGTAATTTCCATAAAAGAATTAAACTTTTTGTTTTAAAAACCAAATTCGTGCTTGGGCTTCATATTAAAAGTTTTAGATTTAATACACTTTGTTAAAAGAGCTGACCAACTTTGAATCATCATTATAAAAAAGATTTAAGAACTTAAAATATTCCTATTATATTTATTAATCAACTTTAAAACTTTGTTGACTAAGTTGATTAATTAACTTTAACAATTTTTAATTAAAAAGGATAAATCACCTTTCAAATATCATTAATTCAATTAATTAATAATGTTCATATATAATAAAAAATCAATTTCTAAATAATTAAACCTTATTATTTAAAAATTATTCATTAATTGTAAAAATCATTAAAGGAAAGATTAATTAAAGTTAAAGAGATTTATTAACTTCTAAAAGCCACTAAATAAAAAGATCAATTAATTTAAAATTGGCATTAGTAAATTGGTTAATTAATTTTAACCTGTCATTATTAAAAGATTAATTAACCTCAAACATCATTCGATAAAATGGTTAATTAATTTTAAAACATCATTAACCAAGTAATTAGTTAATTTTAAAACACATCGTTAATGACTTAGTTAGTTAACCCTAATCCTTATTAATTAAATAATTAATTAAATTAACTAATCATTATTAACATAGTTTATTAAATTTGAAATCATTATTATTTCAAAAACTTACTTAATTTGTAAAACTAATCCAAGCACGAAAATGAAACCAGACTGTTTCGTTAACAAGTGATTTTCCAAAAGTGTCGATATAGCAACTATCGTTATATAGGAAGTTCAGCAAATTAGTTTATGGCATTATCATCACAAGCAAACATCACATAACAAGGGTACGTGATGCAGCTCAGGCTAGAAGGATAAGTCGTATACGACTTATGGTTACAGGAGCCAACCACCAAGACGTTGACTGCAAACGACCCAAGCTAAGTCGCATACGAGCTAAGGGCATGTCTTTAAGTCGTTCACGACTTAGAATGGCAAATTTAAGTCATTTCCGACTTAACTGGAGACCAGAGGGGACACGTGGGGAAGAGACGCGAGCTAATGAAGGAAATTTGAGTCGTTTCCGAGCTAACTGAAAACCAGAGGGGTAGTTGTGCGGAGTTAACGACCTAACTCTAACGAGATACGACCTAAGATAAGTCGGTAGCCAACCTAAATCTATGATAAGCTAAGGCGCATGAAGATGGGCTTGAAGATGAATCTTAAGTCGCAGCGTATATGAGTCGTAGGTCGGTAAGTTGATGAGTCGGCCGAAGGTGTGGGGTGCTGTATGCTTGAGTCGTAAGTCGTAAGACTTCTTGTATTGAGTCGCTGTGTATATATATGTGTTGTGTTGTAATTTGTTTCTCTATAAGCTTTGAGTCATGAGTCGTCGAATGTAAACCGATCATGTATATGAGGGGGATGTAATAAATTGAGTCGGCGTGTGTGTTAAGTCGTTGCCGATTTAGTTAAGTCGTAGGTCGTATACGACTTAAGGTTTGGGTCGAAAACATTATAAATAGGGAGTGTGTTGTACATTTGAAAGTGGTTGATTTTGAATAGAATTCTTGTTGATTGCTGTGTGCTTTCATCTTAAATTGGTAGTTGAGTGTAATCTCCTATCTCCACTTTCGGTTATTCGAGTGCACTCGAATCAACGATTGTTGAAGCCAATTCGCGGAATCAAGTGCGCTTGATCAACGCTTGAAGAATTGAAGATCTTCTTTCACGGTATCGTGCGCGATCAACGTGACGAGGATAGCTAGAATTCGGTATCTTTGTGATCAACGAATTTAGGCATTTCAGTATCTTCAATCCACCGATTGCTACTTTCATCGATTTCATTTTGTTTCGTAATATCCGCTGCGTCAGTTTTGGTATCAGAGCTTGACTTAGCCAATCATAGCTAAGACGAGTCTTGGAGCCAAGGAATTTGAAGTTTGGTATTCATCGTGTTCATCGCGAGATTGCAACAAGTTTGGAGTTTCGATCCATTTCATTTTGGATCAAAGTGTGGAAGTTGTTTGAATTTGAAGTATTAGTTGAAGTGTTTTGAAGTTCAATCATGCCACCAAGGAGAGCTAATCGTCATCAAAATGTTGAAGCTTTTTATAGAAGAGAAGAAGCCGAGCAAATGGAACAACGCATTAATGAGAAATTTGATGAAGGCATTGGAAAGTTAGAGAAATTGATGAATGATTTGAATCAGAATCAAAGGAGGAGATCACCAATCTCGAACCATGGAGGAAACAGAGTTTCGCCATCGGTTACGGAAACGAGGAGGGTATCACCGCAATCTTTAAGAGAGAGAAGAGAAACATCAATTTCATGAAGGAGAGATCACCATGACTATGGACATGAAGAGAGGAGAACTCCATGAGAGTTTGAAAATGATCCATATAGAGATGAAGAAGGTGATAGAGCTAGCATTCATTATCGAGATCGAGACCAAGTTCGAAATTCTTATCGGGATGTTGAAGATGATCGACGTTGGGGGTCGGGGATGAAAACAGAAATTCCAGAATTCAAGGGTGGAATGGTAGCTGAAGAATTTCTTGATTGGTTGTCTAATGTTGAAGAGATCTTTGATTTCAAAGAGGTTCCTGAGCATAGAAGAGTGAAGTTAGTTGCTACTAGGTTGTGGGGAAGAGCTTTGGCATGGTGGCAGCAAACTAAACTTACAAGGGAGAGAATGGGAAAGACAAAGATTGAATCTTGGGATAAGATGAAGAAGTTGATGAGAGCTGCATTTTTACCTTACAACTATCAATCACTCATGTACCAGAGATTACAGAATCTGAGGCAAGGGACGAAGACAGTTATTGATTATGCAGATGAATTTTACCAACTCATTGCTAGAAATGATATTATGGAGACGGAAGAACAGCTAACAGCTAGATTTGTTGGAGGGTTGCGAATACAGATCCAGGATATGGTTAATATGTTTGATCCAAGATCTGTGGCGGAGGCACATCAGAAAGCGTTGGCTTGGGAGAAGCAGGGAAGACGAGGTGGTGGTGTGTTTTCAAATTCCAACAATCAAGTGAAGGGTGTTAGTGGAAGTTCTAATGTTCCTAAAGCTGTCACAAAACCAGTTGTGAAGGAGGTTGAGAAGGCAAAGGTTAGCAGTGGTTTCAAATGTTACAATTGCCAAGAGATGGGTCATAAAAGCAATGAGTGTCCAAAGCCTAAGAAGCGAGTGATGGTTGCGGAAGCTGAGAATGAGGAAATAGAAGCTGAATATTCCAATTCACCGCTTGTTGAGGAGGAAGAAGAGTTGTGCGGAGATGAGGGTTGTAATTTGATGATGAGGAGGTCTTGTCTTACACCGAAGCAAGAGGAAGATTCTAGTTGGTTGAGGAGCAATATTTTTCAGTCAACATGCACTATTCTGGGGAAGGTTTGCAAGTTCGTTATAGATGCTGGGAGCTGTGACAATATTATCTCTACAGAAGCAGTAAAGAAATTGAACATGAAAACTGAGAAGCATCCTAAACCGTACAAGTTAGCATGGTTGAGGAAGGGTGGTGAAGTGAAGGTTTGTCGAAGGGCTTGTGTGAATTTTTCAATTGGGAAGAAATACAAAGATGAAATCTGGTGTGATGTTGTGGACATGGATGTGTGTCATCTGTTGTTGGGCAGACCATGGCAATTTGATAGAGCAGTGCAACATGATGGTCGTGCTAATAGCTATAGTTTCATGTTTGAAGGTACTAAAATCACTTTAGTTCCCAAGAAGCAACAACAGAAGGAAAGCAAGTTGGAGGAAATTGAAGAGCTGAAAACTTTATTGTCTTTGAAGGAGTTTGTTAAGGAAGTTGAAGAGGAACCTGAAGTCTTTTTGTTTGGACGAGAGTGTAATGAAGAGGTTGAAATTCCAGAAGAAGCGAAACCAGTTTTGAAAGAATTTAAGGATGTATTTCCAGAAGAATTGCCTTAGGAGTTACCGCCACTAAGAGACATTCAACATCAAATCGATCTTGTTCCGGGAGCAGTATTACCGCATAGACCACATTATCGGATGAGTTCGAAGGAACATGAAGAGTTGCGAAGGCAAGTGGAAGAGTTGTTAGAACATGGACGTGTTCAGGAAAGCTTGAGTCCTTGTGCAGTGCCAGCCTTATTGGTGCCAAAGAAGGATGGTTCGTGGAGAATGTGTACTGATAGTCGGGCATTGAACAAGATTACTATTCATTACAGATTTCCCATGCCTAGGCTGGATGACTTGCTAGATCAGTTGAGTGGAGCTGTTATATTTTCAAAGATTGATTTGAAGAGTGGTTATCATCAAATTCGAATTAGACCGAGAGATGAATGGAAGACCGCATTCAAGACAAGGGAAGGATTATATGAATGGTTGGTTATGCGTTTGGTCTATCGAATGCACCAAGTACATTTATGAGGATGATGAATCAAATTTTCAGACCATACATTGGGAAGTTTGTGGTAGTTTATTTTGATGATATTCTGATCTATAGTGGAAGTACAGAGGAGCATGTAGAGCATTTGCGAAAAGTGTTAATTATTCTTCGAGAAGAGCAGTTTTATGCCGCAAACAAAGAAATGTGTGTTTATGGCAAGGAGTATTTTATTTCTGGGATATGTTGTGTCAGGAGAAGGTATCCAGGTGGACCAGAATAAAGTTGCAGCAATCAGAAATTGGCCCCAGCCGAGGACAATTACTGAAGTTAGAAGTTTTCACGGATTAGCATCATTCTACCGAAGGTTCATTCCACACTTCAGTAGCGTGATGGCCCCGGTTACTGATTGTATGAAGGAGAAGAAGTTTTCATGGTCAGAGGAAGTAGGAGTTTCTTTTGAGAAGATCAAGACACTATTGACGTCAGCGCCAATTCTTGTTTTACCAAATTTTCAGTTGCTGTTTGAGTTACACACTGATGCATCTAAGGTTGGGATTGGAGGAGTCTTGAGTCAGAGTGGAAGACCAGTTTCTTATTTCAGTGAGAAGTTATCAGGAGCTAAGTTGAGATATAGTACTTATGACATTGAGTTTTATGCGATTGTTCAAGCTGTGAAGCACTGGAGACATTATCTGTTTCAGAAAGAATTTGTTCTTTATACAAATCATGAAGCACTAAAACATTTTCAAGGGAAGGATAAGATTTCAGCAAGACATGCATCGTGGATTGCCTATTTGCAGCAATTTACTTTTGTTGTGAAGCACAAATCTGGGGTAACAAATCGTGTAGCTGATGCTTTGAGTAGGAGGAGTCATTTACTAACGACAATGAAAATTGAGGTGACAGGATTCGAATTATTGCCAGAATTGTTTGAGGAGGATCCTTACTTTGCAAAGTGCGTTGAGAAAGTTAAGGATGGGGATACTGATGAATTTGCGTTGGTTGATGGTTTCTTATTCAAAGGGAATCGATTATGCATACCAGAGAGCAGTTTGAGAATGAAGATTATCAAGGAGTTGCACGAGGAAGGACATGTGGGCCGAGATCGTACATTGCATTTGATTTCTCAATCGTACTTTTGGCCGTCAATGAGAAAAGAGGTTGAAAGGTTTGTGGAGAGATGTCGTATCTGTCAGGTTTCGAAGGGAACATCGACAAATGCAGGGTTGTATATGCCGTTACCTGTACCGACTAAACCATGGGTTGATATCAGCATGGATTTTGTTTTGGGTTTACCTAGAACTCAAAGGGGAAATGATTCTATATTTGTTGTGGTGGACAGATTTTCGTAAATGGCACATTTTATTGCTTGTAAGAAGACAGCGGATGCTGTTCGTGTTGCTCAGTTGTTCTTTAAAGAAATCTACCGTTTACATGGGTTGCCGGAGTCTATTGTTTCAGACAGGGATACTAGATTTTTGAGTCATTTTTAGCTAAGTTTGTGGAAGATGGTTGGAACGAAGCTGAAGTTTAGTAGCGCTTATCATCCGCAAACAGATGGACAGACAGAAGTTGTTAACAGATCATTGGGAAATTTGTTACGATGTTTAGTGAAAGATAATCTGAGAAGTTGGGACATGAAGTTTTTCCAAGCAGAGTTTGCACATAATCATGCGATTAATCGAAGCACGGGTTTCAGTCCATTTCAGATTGTACATTCAAATTTACCAAGGGGACCGTTGGACCTAACGGTAGTGCCACAACCGAAGGGGATGGCTAAACGAGCTGTAGACTTTGTTGATGGGTTGACTGAATGTCGTAAAATCGTTCTGGAGCGATTAGAGAAAGCAAATGAGAAATATAAGCGAACTGCAGATTTGAAGCGACGAAGTGTTGAATTTAACGAAGGTGATTTGGTTTACGCTGTATTAACCAAGGATCGTTTTCCAGTAGGCGCTTATAATAAGTTGAAAGCCAAAAAAATTGGTCCTGTAGAAGTTGTGAAACGGATTAATGAAAATGCTTATAAATTGAAGCTGCCGGAGGATGTGTACACTTCTGACGTGTTCAATGTTAAACATCTTGTACCATATTATGGAGATGAACAATCTGATGCGGAAGAATTTACAAATTTGAGGATGAATTTTTCTCAACCAGGGGAGGATGATGCAGCTCAGACTAGAAGGATAAGTCGTATACGACTTATGGTTGCAGGAGCCAACCACCAAGACGTTGACTACAAACGACCCAAGCTAAGTCACATACGAGCTAAGGGCATGTCTTTAAGTCGTTCACGACTTAGAATGGCAGATTTAAGTCGTTTCCGACTTAACTGGAGACCAGAGGGGACACGTGGGGAAGAGACGCGAGCTAATGAAAGAAATTTGAGTCGTTTCCGAGCTAACTGAAAACCAGAGGGGTAGTTGTGCCGAGTTAACGACCTAACTCTAACGAGATACGACCTAAGATAAGTCGGTAGCCAACCTAAATCTATGATAAGCTAAGGCGCATGAAGATGGGCTTGAAGATGAATCTTAAGTCGCATCGTATATGAGTCGTAGGTCGGTAAGTTGATGAGTCGGCCGAAGGTGTGGGGTGCTGTATGCTTGAGTCGTAAGTCGTAAGACTTCTTGTATTGAGTCGCTGTGTATATATATGTGTGTTGTGTTGTAATTTGTTTCTCTTTAAGCTTTGAGTCGTGAGTCGTCGAATGTAAACCGATCATGTATATGAGGGGGATGTAATAAGTTGAGTCGGCGTGTTTGTTAAGTCATTGCCGACTTAGTTAAGTCGTAAGTCGTATACGACTTAAGGTTTGGGTCGAAAACACTATAAATAGGGAGTGTGTTGTACATTTGAAAGTGGTTGATTTTGAATAAAATTCTTGTTGATTGATGTGTGCTTTCATCTTAAATTGGTAGTTGAGTGTAATCTCCTATCTCCACTTTCGGTTATTCGATTGCGCTCGAATCAACGGTTGTTGAAGCCGATTCGCGGAATCAAGTGCGCTTGATCAACGCTTGAAGAATTGAAGATCTTCTTTCACGGTATCGTGCGCGATCAACGTGACGAGGATAGCTAGAATTCGGTATCTTTGTGATCAACGAATTTGGGCATTTCAGTATCTTCAATCTACCGATTGCTACTTTCATCGATTTCATTTTGTTTCGTAATATCCGCTGCGTCAGTATGAGCATATATACATGGTAGTAAACTATGATACGACATGTAGATAACATTTACTAACAATATAATTAACTTTGGCCACTAACTTTTCATATCGCTTTCTACATGCAAATTAACTTCCATATGCAGTAACTTTTTGCAACAGGAACCAATCCAACTACCAAACCATCACTACACATATACAACAAGCATTCATAGGTCATAATTATGAAAATAAATGTTTGTTAAAACTTTTGGTTTAAAAGTTAAAGCTTTACTCACCAAACTATTACCAAATCAAGCCGAATCACTACAACCACTTGTCAATCACTCAAACTATCTTCCCTTCACCTAAACTCCAACTTTTGGACCCTTGGTGGGACATTATGGATTCGTCCATAGCTAATTAAGGTTCCTCCGTGGTCGAAATGAAGAGTTATGGGTCTCATTTGATAAGTAGAATGAGGTAGAGAAGGAAGTAACTAGTTTTAAGCGTAGTACTTAAGGAAAAAGTGGAAAGTTTGGATTTTTAGGAACTAGATGCCATAGATGAATACATATGAAGATAAGGAGGAACCTAAGAAAGTGAGTATGAGAAATTAAGAAATGTGAGGATGGATGCATATATATATATATATATATTTATATATATATATATATATAGGCATAGAAAAGGGTAAAATGACTAAACTAGCCTTGCCTCTTCTTCACCAGTCACAAGATGCAGCATGTCCCCTCCCCCCTCTCTTCTACATGTTACATTAGGGCCTACACCCATGCTTGAACATGCCTTTCTTCTTAATATGTACTAAGGTTTGGTTTTGAGGTATGGTGATACAAAAAGCTTATGTTTATATTTATATACTTAATAAACAAACATAATATTCACAAAGTTTATATTTAAACTAAGCATGACTTGTTACTTACTAATACATTAATTAACCTATTATGGCATATGCATATATGTGTGATTATGTACACATATGTGCACAATGTTTGCTGACAACTTTTCGATGGCGAAGTGTTGAAATTTTGGAAAATGGTTTTCGGTCACATTTTCTTTTTTATTTGAACTGGCTATTTTAGTAAACAAAATTTTAAAATGATTTTAACACCATTAACTAATATTTAAAATATGTTTATTAAGATATTAAAATCAGTTATTTAAATATTCAAAAATGATTTGAATATTCAAATACAAAGTGTCTAATTTACCGGTCTTTATTAGAATATTTTGCCCCAATTGGTCGGCTAATCTTGTACTAGGTAAGGAGTCCAAAGGAAGGGGAGTACGTACGTCGGTTATACCAATTTGAACAAGGCATGCCTCAAAGATAGCTATGCTTTACCTAGAAAAGGTAAACTAATTATGACACACGTCTACATCAGGGAACTTACTACCAAAAGATCATGCCCTTTAAGTTAAAGAACGCGGGGTTTACGTATCAAAGGATATATCGTTAATGCTCAAATAATTGAGGCCAATCTTAACCAAATCAACATGATTAAGGGTAAGGCAAAGGCAAAAAACAAGTAGAGATTATGATGAGACTAAATGGAAGGATGATAGGTTAGAAAAGTTTTTCTTTCAATTAACTCTCATATTTTGAGTTTATCATTCACAACATTGAAATCGTTATGACTTCTTAGGTTGAAAATGTCGTCAGACCCTCTTATTGGATCAAATCCAATTTTTGAAAAATCACCCTTCAAAGTTCCATGATTTTCTTAAACCTATTACCCAACCAAATAGGGAGGGATAATACAAAATACCCTTATTTTAATAAACTATTTTCATTCTTAAACCCTATTTGTCCGAAAGAAAGGGTTTTAGGAGTTTAATTACAATTTAATATTCAGCTAAATTATGTGAATTTACACATTACTGTTTCAAAAGCCATTTGCAAAATAATATATAGTTTTTATCACAATGGCCATAATTTTAACCCGAAGGATGTTTTAATGAGGTCATCTTTAATATTTTCTAAAAAAGAAATTTCATATTACCATTATTGATCAAAAAATAATGACAAATTGCAAAAATAGCTTATGATATTTCAAGGCTAGAATTCAAATTTCGAAAAATAGATACAGAGTCCCTGACTTAATTCCTCAGATATCATTAATTGTTTAAATATTTTTCAAAAAATTTAAAAGGAGTCCTCAATGAAAATCTTTTGTTTGGAATAGTATGAAAGCAAGATTTCAATCTTCAAATCTCAAGTATCGATAATAAATTATTATATGTAGAGAAAGGAAAATCCAATGACATTAGTAGATCACCTCAAAGTTTCAGCATACTAATGAAACAAGGGAAGATTCGAGAGGAAGTAAATGACCATCATCATCAATATATGGGAAATAAAGTGGTAATGGAAACTGGGTGAATAAGCACTAACCAAAGATCAAGGAACAATCAAAAAAATTGGAATGATATATGTATATGTATATGTATATGTATATGTATATGTATATATATATATATATATATATATTACCATACTGTAACCAAGATAATTTGCATCTATAACAAACCACTCAAGAGAAATGAGTGGAGCTTTGAGAAGAGATTTAAAACAATGATTTTTTATATGGATTATTCTAGCTATAGGAAGTAAGGTAAAAAAATGAAACAACACAACAAGTTATTACCTACAAAGCAAGTTGAGAAAAAATTAATTATCTGTAATCTAACATTGCTCCAGCTCAAAGCCGCAACCTTTGGTGGAACAGAAAACTATTATTTGACTCAAAAGGAAGAAAATTTTAAGCAGTAACCAATTATTTGTCCAACAAATTAGAGGTTAAATCATCATCCAACAGCATAATCTTTTAACACTACATATAAGAATGTTGTTAGATATTAAATTCATTATAAACTCAGAAAGGTAATCCAAAAATGGAATAACCGAAGTCCTACCTCTGAAATCTCCAATAGTAATAAAGTTGCAAGACCAATACAGAGTATCCAGATGAACTGTTAGATTTTAACAAAGATTACATCAGTGGTATGAAAACTCCAAGATATTGATTATCATAGACCGACCTCTACATAACCTCAATATGGATTATCGACAAACTCATGAAATGAATTCGAATGAGTTATTTACAATGTCTGAAAAGAGAATCAACTGGAAGAATTGCTCCGGATATCATGAATTTATCAAAGAATCACATATATGCCTAGTCTTCATTGAAAAGGAGGAAATGAATTAGGAAATGGAAAGGAAGAAAATCAGGATTGACCCATTCATGTTGAAATTAATAGTCAATATGAAAATAATTGGATGACACCCATTGCTGAGTATTTGGTAGAAGGAAAACTACCAAAAGACAAGAGAAAGGCTAGAAAGATTATGTTCCAAGTACCATGATGAATGGTACACTTTATGAAAAAGGATATTCACTCCCTTACCTGAGGTGTGTTAGTCCCAAAAAAACCTTAAGACTGTTAAGAGAAGCACATGAGGGATTCTGTAGAGATCGTTCTAATGGAATAAAACTAGCCTAAAAGGTCATGTGATAGGGTTTCCATTGGCCCTAAAATGAATAACAATGCAATGAATCATGTAAAGAGATGTGGAAAGTGTCAAAAATCCTCAACAATTCTACAGGTGCCTCCAAGTGAATTAAACCCAATTTCAAACCCATGTCCCTTTGATGTATCGAGATTTATAATATCTCTAATTTTTGTTTAACATTATTCATAGAATTTAATTGGATAGATTAAATAGAATAATGTACTAAGATAAGGAGGATGAGATTTGATAATTATTTAGGTCAACCATAACCAACCAATTGATAAGATTGTTTAAAAACTTAATTTAGAATGGAATAAACGATAGGGGCAAATTATGAATATAGCCTTATTTCATCCTTTAAGCCCTCCCTCTATCATTTATTCTCGTTTTTCATTTACAAACAATCAAAATCAAACACGAGGCCAGCCATTCCTAAAGGGCAAAAAAGAAGGGAGTTAAATGGGATTCAAAGGGCATAGCTTTGGAAAGCTAAACTCTATTATATCTCAATCTTGCCATCCAATCTAAGGTGAATAATAATTAACCATTTCTATTACTTGATCTTGAATTTGGTTAAGGCTAATTTTTGAATTGATCTAGATTGTTTTGCCATGTTATGAATGTTGGATTATAATTTGGATAGAATAATGATTTATGGAAATTTTATGGTATTATTATGGTAGATTTTAAAGGTAATACCTAAGTTTTTGATCTCTAATTGGTTTGATAATCTGCTATGTTGTATATAACATTATTATATAGATGAATTTTAATTTCATAATTTTCTTGGTTAATATGAATATTTAATGAATTTCCTAAGGAGGAAATATTGTTTATTTCGGTCTTTAATTATTAAAAATAACTAAATAATAATTTTGGTCCTATATTTCACGGGGGAAGAATGTGTGTGTATATACATATATTATGATTTTTGGTTATTTTTTAGGAATTTTTCCTAAGTGATTATGGATTTTTATGAATTCATCATGCTAGAAATGCATTTAAATGAACATTAATTAAAGGTATTCATTAGTTAAGTTGGTAAATCTATTTGGAAAGATAAAACTGACTTGCAGTAGTTTGTTGAAAGAAATTGATAAAGTTTGTTTTTAACCAGTATAAATTTGACAATGGATTAGAGTTGGTGAAAGGAATTTTTTATATAGAAATAAAACCATTTTCATATTAACTATGTTGTTGCCATATTATATGTTAGAATGCCGGATGCTTGATGACGCCCTATGTCCATGCAGCCACCATGAAATTCGACATCAATGTTGATAGATGCATACAATATCATCATATGTTGGTATGGAATGAATATATATATATATGTATGTGTGTGTGTGTGTGTGTGTGTGTGTGTATGGAGTTCGATATAACATCATTTGACATAAGTGATTTCGTAACTCACCAGAACCATTCTGACATCTCTTGTTCATTTGTTTATGAAACCCATGTCGTACAATATAAATGCCATGTGTCTCCTACTTGAAACCTATGCCTTGAAGGTTTTGATGCTGCCAATCTTCATTTTCACTATAAACTGTTTTGCAGCATAATAGTTGAAGTAACATATTTTCGACATTATAGTATTAAAGTATTGACGCCATAAGAAATTGATTTCGACTTGAGTAATTGATGCCATAGCTTATCTGCTCCGACATCACATGTTTTCCCTATTTCCGGCAACAAGATTATGCGGCTTTGAAGCCATAACCCTTTTATATGTCGAGAATCCTTGTTTTCTTTTGCAATTTAAAAGTATGTTTTTAAGGCGAGATTACCTATGTTTTAAGAAATTCGATAACCCTATGATTTCGGTAGCTTAACCTTAAAATTTATAAAATCAGAATTATCTTTTCAAATCTTGGTTTAAGGTTTGGTATCATTTTTTACAGAATGGATACCGTTGAGCATTACATTTCGAATTGCTATATTGATGGCTTGGCAAGCCATATGTTTTATAAGTTTAACAACTTCATTAGGAATACCATGTATATTATTTTTGATATA
This sequence comes from Allium cepa, assembly GCA_030765085.1. Classification (NCBI taxonomy): domain Eukaryota; kingdom Viridiplantae; phylum Streptophyta; class Magnoliopsida; order Asparagales; family Amaryllidaceae; genus Allium; species Allium cepa. The sequence continues at coordinate 698,325,384 of CM060939.1, forward strand.
CCATAAATTTATGAGTTTGACAACCTAATTGGGGATAATAATTGATATAGGTTGGGAAATTAGGGGAATAATATTATATTCTAATTATAATTGATATTTGATGGGTTTGTAGTCATCATAGGAAAACTATGAGATGTGTGATGGATAGTTCGCATATTGACAGATATAGATAGTCTCTATATGGTTCATGATGGGTTCATAATCATCTTGGGGAAATGATGATATGTGCGATAAATAGTCCACATAATTTAGGTAAATGAAACATGTGTGATGGATAGTCCATTTAATTAAATCGCTAAACAATGGGTTATGGGCAGTCCAAATAGTAAGAGATAGATACTCCATATATGCTTATATGCGAGATGGGTAGTCCATATAAATATAAGATGGATAATCTGATGAAACCGAGATAAACATTCATTTAAATTAAGACAGATAGTCAATTAAATTGGGATGAGTAATCCATTATCTGACTTTAGATGGGGAGAGGGAGTGTATAACATAATGAAGACAGATTAGTCAGACTTATCCAAGTTGCATGCCTACAAATGATTATTTTAATATGTTCTAACCATTGTGGTTGTATGTGCATGAATTTTGATTAACATAATCGATTAAGTACTAGTGAAGGGAAACCCATTTCGCTCTATAGCATGGTCTCAGTAGATATCTATTTTGGTTCGAGGTCGTAGTTTATAAATCACACCAGACTTTTTATCCGATCCAAAAAAAATTCCTCTTAAACTCTTGGGAACTCATTTAAGTAGGTTGGAAGTAGGGGTTTTCAGGTTTTCAGACTATAAGAATAAGCTTTAGGAGACGTGCAGGAGGCAAGTTATCTATTAGTAAGAGCTTTTATTTCCATTGTGCTTGTTTATGTCTAAATGGATGTAACGGTAGAAGTTATTACTGTCAAGTATTAGACTCTGATCAACCAAAGGGCATCTTCATATGTCGCTCTTCGAGTATTTCGTAATAAATATATTTTATATAAACGATGGATATAATGTGTTCATGTAACGAATATAAAACCTTATTTGTGAAATGGAGTGTGAAAGATTACTATTGGATTGTTTTTGAAAATTTTCATATTCATTTGCTTCTGATATTATTGATATGATTAACATGGCCACATTTTGCCATCGGAAATTAATACTATTGATGAATGTAGCATCTATAGGACTTAGTTTTAGGCCTCAAAATGCAAGATGTTACAGTTTAATATCGGAGCATATGTTTATGTAAAAATTTAATAGACTAAAAAGAATTTGAAAACATAATCCAAATTAAGCAGAAAATAAGATTAGGGTACATGATACACTATAGTAATTTACTTGTATTTGCTATATATAACTTTGTATTCTCCCATCTCTCTTAGACCATTCTTCTCTATCTTATTAAGGTTCACATATAGATTTACAAGTGTAACAACCCTGGTCAAGATTACCTGAAATTAATATTTAAAATGTTGTTCTATTAATTATAACTAATTAATAGAATAAATATGGGGAATTTATTATTATTATTTACTTCCAAATTTAAAATGAATTTGGAATAAAATATATTTGAATTCAATTACTGGCCCTTTTATGTAATTTAGTTTTGTATTCAATAATATAAGAACAATCTAGGAGAAAATGAGTAAATAAAATATATGGAAATAATTTTATAACTTAAATTGTGAATTATCGCAACAAGTGTTGTAAATTTAAATAAGATTAAATTAGGATTTATTTTAAAAAATGAGATTTTCAATTAAAAGTTTATTTTATTGACACTATTGAGAATAACGTTTGTATGAAAATGTTGTATTTAAATTTTACAAGATGTTTTTATATTAATAGAAATGAGAATTTGACATGTTATTTGTTTTGGAAAAATTAAAGAAATCAATGGTTGTTAAATTAAACATTGTTTAGCATAAATTGGTGCTTATGAAGTGATAAAAAACTAATTAGCAGCATTTCTCTCAAAAAATTAGTAACACCTTGCTATTGGATCCATATTTCAACCTTCTTGGACAAATAGGAGAAATAAGGGATGAGAAACATATACGTGCAGTATTTCTCATTCCCATTTTATCCCAACAAACATAGAACACAAAATCTCCTAAGTCTTAGAAACCTAGCTATTTCAATCCCCAAATCAAAACTAAAATCAAAGGGCTTGAAATTATTTTAAGTGTAGATTTATAAAAAGTAATCTCTTTGACTAGCTTGTGCATATATTGTTGATTAATTTTGGTTTTAGTCTCCGATTGTAATCATTCCTCTCCAATTTCTGAAATTAACCTGAGTTGAAGCCGAAATAGGAAAGCCTAGGAGAATCCAAGCTTTAGTCCTCAATTTTAGATTTTATTAGGTGAGTTTATCTCACACTTCTAGGCTAAAATGGATGCATGTGCTGTTAGATGGGTTTGCTTGAATCTATATTGAACATGATCTTAATTTGGTGTTGATTCTTATGTCACTTTGAATTTGATTCTCTGTTTGGTGAAAACTCACCTTATATAATCATGTTTTGCATCCAATTGTATATGTTTATATGCTTGCATGAGTGTTAATATAGTTCTTCAGACCCCTAGAGAGTCAACAAAGAAGAAATGGGCAGAATCGAATTATCGGAGGTCCATCGGAGTCACCTGGGAGTCAGCCCAGGCAACACAACTGGTGGACCGGTCTACCCAACCAGTATAGCGGTCGTAGCCTAAGGTAGAGCCCCAGGCTGTGTTGCTTTGAACCCCGATGCTCCCATTCATCGCCAATTTGTTCGGTTGATTGCCTGTTGTTGTTATTTTTTTGAGTCTGATGTTGCATTTCATATCACTATCATTGGCATTTTTGGATTTTGATTTTTGAATTGATGAATTCATTTTGGTGTTTCTATATAATAGAATTGCTCCATGGGTCCTTTGCGCAATACATAGATTTTGATGAAAATTTTCAACTTGAATTTATAAAGGGTTGATTTCTAAATCAAACCAATTTACCGAAATCTTTTTAAGTATAAATCTAATTTCTATATAAAGAATATTTAGAAATATATATAAATACACGCTATTTATTCTCATTAATAATGGTTTAAAATTTGATTTGGAACAATGTATTAAAATATCACTTATATATATATATATATATATATATATATATATATATAAGTAGGTTTTCGACATACATATATATTCTAGCTTGTAAACTAATATTTTATAACAATGATTTTAAAGTGAACTATTTTTATAATTGCACGACAATGATTGAATGAGGAATTCAATTAAATAGTTAAATAAAATGAGTGGTATGGAACGCTCACGTTTGTTTTACTAGTTAATTCCCACACTTATTTGATCGAACCCTTGATACATACAACTGGAGTTTAATATCTTTTAGGAAACGTTTAAGTAACCCGTGGTATGTGACACATGATTGTTTCCTATTCGGTTGCTATTTGGAAGTACATGACACTTATACCGACGAGTTTACGATTCGCCCTTAGGGTTTTTATAGGTCTTGTACCTATAATTTAGCTTATAGATCTTGCATCTATCTAGGAGTTTTGATAGGTCTTGTACCTATCATGTAGTTTATAGGAATTTATCATATCTTGGAGTTTATAGGTTTCACACCTATCTTGATGTTCTATAGGTGCTTGTTTATCCATGGGATAACACCCACCTGGAGTTTTATAGACACATATGTCTACCTTGGAGTTACATGCATGTAGGTGAAGTTATTCACCAATCTTGGAGTTTGGCGCCTTTTCCCCTTTTATACGATTTTCGGATTTCTATTTATTATTTTTGGATTCGATGTTATTTGTGTTATCACTAAATAGTTTCGATAATTTTGCACTTAGAAGATATCATGAATTTTGATATTTGATGATTTCATTCTTGAAGTAATTCTTTGTCGATACTTGACTTGGTAACTATATTTGAGATCTAGTTCATTTTATCTATCATTTATTTGGCTAACTCATTTATTTTAGTCTATACTGACCCATTTATTATTTTATAATACTTGGGTCAGCCGGAGATGTTTTAGGTCCTTAAGCTTGATGCCTTTTAGATTGGACTTCCTACCAGTTAGCTGGATGTTAATTTTGTTATTTTGTTATATTCATGTCTAGGATGTATCTTACGTTGAGCCGGACTCATTTTGTGTACATATTCATATCTTTAGGATGTAGTACATTTGTATTATATAGTCTACATCATGTACCGTATTTTTGGCTGTTCAGCCTTGTATCTATTTACATTCCGCTGTGTGTATTCTATGATTTGAATTTATCATATGTTGTTTTGGATTTTTATTATAGCCACCATAGTTTTTTTAAGCCTGAATTCTATACGTCGATTCCAGTTGAGTAAAGAAAATGTATAACACATTAACCAATGTTTCGACGTTCGCTTTAAGTAAAACTCATGGATGGTCACTTCTAACTTTCCCTGTTCTCTGCACTAGCAGATGACATTACTCTGTAATATCCTTTGTTAAAGCGGGTTTGGAAGGGGGGTGCACAGCTTGGTATCAAAGTTGAGTTTAGAACAAAAGACGATATTATAGACACAAATCTTGACCAAGGTGAGTCTTAGAGACCGTCAAATAGGGATTCTTAGGGAAAATAGTAGGAATCATTCCCTTTATAATAAGAAGTGTCCTTTTGGGTTCTAGGAACATTTCCTTCATTTCTGCTCCTGAATGTTCCTATTATCAAATCATGAGATTCCTAAGCAATTTTTGATCCAATCTTATCAATTGTAGAAGTGTAGTTGGCTAGTGGCTGAGTCACTCATTCTAGTATTAGGCAATCCAATGAGTCTAGTTGACACGTAGTTCTCTGTCCTCCCAGCAAATCATGAAGTTTGTTGTCGATTTTTTTATGATCAAAGTCGTGCAGCGGAAGAAGACTGATTGTTCCACTGAGCACATTATCCAGTAAATTTATGACCGTATGATTAGTTGATTGGATGTTTGTTTGCATAGGATCCTTAATGACAATTTAGATTCAATTAAGAGTTATCTCTTGTTAATTATAATTCTATTTGAAGGCTAATAATTAAATGTTGCGTATCTTCATATTGGAAATCACTAGAGGAGATATTGAATTGCTTGGGTACAAAATAATCAAGGATCAAAACTTGTAATTATAAAAAATTAATCAATTGGATAGGAGATAAGTTTTGGTATTTGACTACCAATTAACCAAAAATAAATGATTTATTATTTACTCTAATCAAAGAATTTGATTAAGAAGTGTTTTGATGCAACCATCGCCTAATTAGGAAATATCTTCTTATGAGTTTTCTATAAGATATTTAATGGCGATGATTATAAGCTTGTTTTATATGCATAAATTAGGGTATATAAAGATATATGTATTCTTTATTTTAAAAGAGGATTTTTAAAGTACATATATATTTATGGATATTAAATTTCCCTTTGGATGCTTTAAGGATTCCGGTCAGGATGTATGACTAACGTAGTTGATGGAATTCCTAAACATTCGAACGAGACAATTTGACATGCACATTTATTAAAGTGAATGCTTTGAAAAAACATATTTTTAGAAATATGTAAATTCTAGAAGGAATAAAAATATTTTTGAAACAAATGTAGTTTGAAATAAAATGGTATTTGGAATTTTTTTATTGAAAAGAGTATATGGAAATATATACACACAAAGATATATATATATATATATATATTAAGGTCTTGGAAGTATAAAAGTATCTCTATAATATTAGAAGAATAGAAATATCAACAAAGATATGTTATATGAATTAATAATTTAATAATGGACTCAAATGTTTAACACTAATGTTCGTCGAGAATCGTGGCAAGGCAAAGTTGATTTTATAATCAACACCACATCCATCAAGGCAATTTGTTATGAAAAATAAATAAAGAGGTAATATTATGTGTTGTTTATGACATTTGAGAATTGTTTTAAGATTTTCTCTGAAAATTGAGTTTGATATAATGCTTTGGATAGATATGAAAGAACATTATAATCTAAGTAAAAACATAGGTGTAAATCCTTAAATAGACAACTCACAACAGTGGAATAGAAGTGGGATTCTTTTACTTAAATAAATTTGAAGCAAATTTTGAATATTAATAAGGACAAACTTGTAAGATTAGAAATAAGCTTAGGTTAAATAATACGCGAGTTAAGATGCCATCTCTAATTGTTTTTGAAATAACAATTTGTGAACATAACTTTACGACTTAATTCATCTTTTGGAAACTAATTCTGCTATTAAAATAAGTTTTTGGTTATACTTCTGAAGCATATGTTATAATAATTGACTCACTATTCAAATCTGTTATTAAGAAAGATAATTATTTAAACATAAACAGTTAAGAGCTTCAATGTATCATGAAAATTTTAATGATGACTTTATAGATTAATTTATCACTTGGATATTAATTAAAATATTGAGAGGAAATTTGATACACTCCTAAGAAAAGGTTAATAAATTTAATCTATGAGATGTGTGTGTGTTAATGTATGTGTATGTGTGTATTAATTCAATATTAAATTAGGTAGCGTCTAAGGTTTTAAACTTGCACTAGGAAAAGGATTTATTTTCATTTGGAAAATCATCTGGGATTGAATTTTTTTTAGGAAATTTCAAAAGATGAGGAATTGTAAAGAGAAAAGCCTAGGATAAGAAATGAGACTGGATTTATATTTTGGGTTTTTACCCAAAATAGGCTTTGTTGAATACTGAGATGAGTAAATAATTAGGAGATTAATAATTTATTTATAAGTTAAAATGGAGCTTGAAATTAAGGAAGGAGTTCATGTAAATGATTATCTAATAGGAAAATGAATTTTTTGGAGATTTGGTTATTATAATAATAATTTTTTAGGAAGCTAATTCTTTTATTTTTACCATAAAAGAATTTGGAAAATTTAGTTAGTAAATTCTTGAATAAAACAAAATCTAATTGGAGGATCCTATTGATTTATATACATCCTATGCAATAAAGGTGAAGTGAATAGGTAAAATAATGGTTGAATTTTGGGCGCTTTAACTACAAAATCCTCTTTTGGAAAATCTTTAAGTTTTCAAAACTTAACACTAATTTTCCAAGTATCTAAAGGAAGTTTTTTTATTCGGGAAATAAATATTTAGTAAAGAAAAATAATTGGGATTCCTTTGGTAAAAAGTAATTTCCATTTTTTTTAAAATGAAATTTGTAGTGTAAGACCATAAAGGAAATTTTCTCTCCATTTATCTCCTTTTTGATCTCTATGGTTATCAAAGAAATTTAGTTAAATAACATGAATACTTTAGAAGGAGTTATAAAATTTGAGTCTTACAGTTGAAGCCCATTTAATAGTTTACTCAATACTGAAATGAGTAGGATGAAAATTTAAAAAGGAAATAATTTGCAACAAGGGTTTGTATGAATTTTTGGAAAATTTAAAAACCTACAAGGAAGAGTTTTTATGGTAAGATAAATTTATATTATGAATCTAGAAGTCATATCACGCAGAAATCCTAGAATTAATCCACAACTCTTGACTATGATTAATTAAACAAGTATCTTAAAACATTAAAATTTTAAGTTTTTTGAATGGACAAAATACTTTTAGTAAATTGAGATGTGAAAAATAAGTTCAAAACTTATTCGAAAATTTACAATTAAGAACCACTTTTGAGCTATAACCTTTGTTTGATTGGATGGGGTTGAAAATTTAAATTTTTTAATCCTCTAAACAAGTTATAGGAGTAATATATAGTGATATCTAAGAATGAGATAATTAGGAAATATCTGGAAGTAATAGATGAAATAAAATTTGAGAGTTCAAACTAATCAATTGAGTTCATCTCAACTAATAAAAATATAAGAACGCATCTTATGGGAATTCAATAGGCTGACTCTAATGTTTTGAATATAGATAAAAACTTAGAAATCTACCACATGATTGTATTCTTGACTCAGTAGCGATAGGAGGATCATGACTACCTTGATTGAATTTTCTCACTACTGATAGTTTCTGATCCGGTATCGATATGGCTCTCTTTGAGACTTTATTTGTGAGACCATATTGATCACCCTTGTGTCAGCTTGAGTGGGAAAAAATTATTTGATCTTAAGTCCTAACTCTATTCGAGAATCTTTTAAAAAGATCTTGGAATTTTTGTGGTAGATCAAATCTTTATTCGTGTTTCTTCCTAGTTAAATAACTTGTATTCTAGTCGATTTGGGATGATGACACTTTGATATATGAGACCCTACCCAACCATTGAGCATAGTGGCCTTGTTGCTTACCTAATTTCTTTACTAGTACGGTTCTTTAGCATTCATGGTGTCCTTCATGTATTCCAGCCTCGGAAACACTTTAGGAATTCTGATTTATTCTCGGGCGTATAATCCTTGTTGCACTTGTGATCTCACAAAACCTAACATATGTAAATAGCCAAATTCATCTTGTATCCTCGGAGGCTGAACGTCTTGGTAATATAGTCGCTCCACTCGTCAACTCCTATGATCCATTAATTAATGGGGCTATCCTTGGGCGACTAGGGAGTTTATAGAGCGAGTGCTCCTGAGTTATTTTCTAATGCTCATTAGTGGTGAGACTCTTGTTTTAAATCATTTCATGTTCATGGTTTATCCTCTTTTGACAGATGCATCTTTTGAATTATTATCGACTTACCCTTAAGAAAAATTATAGGGACGCGATTTTTATAAAGAGGGAGTCTGTAACAACCCTAGTCGAGATAACCTAAAACTAAAATTTAAAATATGGTATAATTAATTATAACTAATTAATATAATAAATATAGGGAATTTATAATTATTTATTTCCAAATTTAAAATGAATTTAGAATAAAATATATTAGCAATTCAATGAATTACCCTTTTATGTAGTTTAATTCTTATATTTAATGACATAGAACAATTTGGGAGAAAATGAGTAATTAAAACTTATGGAGATAATTTTACGATTAAAAATATGAATTTTTATAAGGTTTTATTCACTTATTTATTTTAATAGGAGATTTATGACAAATATCTTTCAATTCTAAAATTATCACAACAAGTGTTGTAAATTCAAACAAAGGTTACTATTGAGATTTATTATTAAAAACGGGATTTTTCAGTTAATAGTTTATTTTATTAAAACTATTGAGAATAACCTTTATATTCAAAAGTTGTATTTAATTTTTTAAAGATATTTCAATAATAAAAGAAATGAGAATTTGGCATATTATTTGTTTTGGGAAAATTAAAGAAATCAATGGTTGTTAAATAAAACATTATTTAATATGAATTGTTTATAAAGTGATAAAACAAAACAAAAAAATTAGTAGCACTTCTCTTAGAAAATTTGTAATACCTTGCTATTGGATCCATATCTCAATGCTCTTAGTCCAAATAGGAGAAACAAGAGATGAGAAACATACATATACAATATTACTCATTCTCATTCCCATAACTAGAAAACACAAAATCTCCTAAGTCTCCAAATCCTAGCTATTAAAATCCCTAAATCAAAACTGAAATCAAAGGGTTTGTGTTTAATTTAAGTGTAGATTTATAAAAGGTAATCTCTTCCATCAATTTATGAATCTATTATTGATCAATTTCAGTTTTATTCTTTGGTTATAATCATTCCTCTCCAATTTTTGAAATTAACCTAGGCTGAAGCTAAGATAAAAAAGCCTAGGAGAATCCAAGCTGTAATCCTCAATTTTGGATTTATTTTGATGAGTTTATTTCTCACTTCTAGGCTAAAATGGATGTATGTGCTGTTAGATGAGTTTGGTTGAATCTATGGGAACATGAACTTATTTTGGTGTTGATCTCTTGTCACTTTGAATTTGATTCTCTATTTGCTGAAAACCAAGCTTATATAATCATGATTTGGATTCAATTGTATATGTGTGTATGTTGTATGAGTGTTAATATAATGCCCCAGACCCCAAGAGAGTCAACAAAGGAGAAATGAGCGGAATCAAATCGTCGAAGGGCCATCGTAGCTGCTTGGGAGTCAGTCCTGGCGACGCAACCGATGGACCGGTCTACCTGACCGGTGCACCAATGCAGCTTGAGATTGAGCCCTAGTTGTGTTGCTTTGGTTGCTAATCGCTTACATTCGTCATTCGCCTGTCCGATTGATCACCTTGGTTATTTTCTTGATTTTATGTTGTATTTCATATCAATTTCATTGTCATTCCTAGATTATGATTTGCGAATTGATGAATTCATTTTGGTGTATCTATACCGTAGAATTACCTTAGGGTCCATGGTACAACACGTAGATTTTGATGCGCTTTTTTTTAACTTGAATTCATAAAAGGTTGATTTCTACATCAAACAATTTACCATAATCATTTTAAGTATAAATCTAATTTTTATATAAAGAATATTTAGAAATATTCACACACATACGATTTATTCTCATTAATAATGGTTTAAAAGTTGATTTGCAACAATGGGTTAAAATAGAATACACACACACACACACACACATATACACACACACACATAGCATACATGCATGCATACATACATACATACATACATATATATATATATATATGTGTGTGTAACTAAGGTTTTCAACATATGTATATATTCTAGCTTATAAACTAATATTTTATAAGAATGATTTTAAAGTGAAATGTTCTTATAAAATTGCTCGACATCGAACGAATCAGAAATTGATTTAACGATTAAATAAAATGAGTGACATGGAACGCTCACATTTGTTTTACCGGTTAATTCTCGTACTTGTTTAATCGAACCATTATTGCACACAAGTGCAGTTTACTATCTTATAGGAAATGTGTAAGTAGACCTATGTGGTATGGGACACATGGTCGTTACTAATGCGGTTACTATTTTAAAGTACATGACACTTATATCGACTAGTTTATGACTCGTCCTGGGTGTTTTTATAGGTCTTGTACCAACATGTAAATTATAGGTCTTGTTCCTATCTTGGAGTTTTTATGGGTCTTGTACCTATCATGTTGTTTATAGGACTTGTTCCTATATCGAAATTTACAGATCTTGCACCTATCTTAAAGTTTTATAGGCTCTTCTCTATCTTGAAGTTGCTATGGGTATTATACCCGTCTTGGAGTTTTATAGACACATATGTCTATCTTGGAGTTACATGCATGTAGGTGAATTTATTTACTAATCTTAGAGTTTGGCGCCTTTCCCCCTTTTATATGATTTTTAAATTTCTATTTATGATTTCTGGATTTGATGTTATTTGTGTTATCACCAAGTAGTTTTGGGATTTTTCTTTTAGAAGCTATCATCGGTTTTGATATTTGATGTTTTCATTCTTGAAGCTATTAAAGTATGCTTGATATTTGTCAATACTTGACTTTGGGACCATATTTGAGACCTAGTTCATTTTATCTATCATTTATCTTACTAACTCGTTCATTTTTATCTAGACTGACCCGTTTATTATTTTATAATACTCGGTTCTGCATGAGATGTTTCAGGTCCTTTGGGATGTATCTTATGTTGAGCTAGACTCATTTTGTGTTCATATTTGTATCTTTGGGATGCTGTACATTTGTGTTATATTGTCCACATCATGTATCGATATTTTTTCCTATTTAGCCCTGTATCTATTTGCATTCCGCTGTGTATATTTTGTGATCTGTTATTCTATGATTTGTATTTATCAAATGTTGTTCGGGATTTTTATTACAGCCGTTGTAGTTCTGTGTTAAGCCTGAATTGTATATGCTAATTCCACTTGAGTAAAGAAAATGTATAGCATATTAATTGACGTATCGAAGCTCATTTAAAGTAAAACTCATGCATGGTCGCTCCTAATCAGCCTATTCTCTGCGTTAGCAGACGATATTACTCTGTAATATCCTTTATTAGTGTGGGTCTCAGGATGGGGCATCACAATGAGAATGCAAGATATGGAGTTAGGTAACAAATGAGTGAATCTAGGTGGAGGAAGCACCATAACTAACAGAAATGTTCGACCCAATCCAAAAGGAATCCAGGTTGACAACAAAATGCTAATCCAATTGTGAATGCTAACATGGGTGCTAGAACTTCACTTGTAGATATGGGGCTATCTATCGGTTCTTTGTCAACATAATGCAAGCGGAGCTGTTGTTGATTACATTTGAGGGAATGCTACTAATGTAGGAGGAGCTAATCCTGTGGTATCAACTGGAAATAATTATGCCAAACTGAACCATGATTATACTAGTCTTGGAGGGAAGCGGTTTATAGTAATGGAGGATGCTATAGAAGTTGAAAATTAGATATTGCACTACGAGAGAATATTTACAGACTTAGATCTAAATGGTGCACAGAAGTGGAGGTTGTTATCGAGGTAGTTGTAGGGATTTTGCTTCATACTAGTGGAACGGTGTGACCGTAGAAGTCCTAGAGGAAGAATTGACTTAGGCTGAGTTTGGAAGGAGATTTGAAGAGAGGTTATCCAAGTTAACTTTGCTTAGGATATTTATGGAATTGAGGCAAGGATAAATGTTAGTTCTATAGCATGTAACTAAGTTTTATGAGTTACCCAGATATGAACATACCACTATAGATAATGTGATCAAGAGTAATGAGAAGTTTATTTGGAGTTTGCGGTAGGAAATTGCTAGGATAATTAAGCCACATCTCAGGGATCCATGTAATGTAGTGGTTGACATGGCTATAAGGAGCGAGTAGATGCTCTGGACTTCCGGGAAGGATTAGTAGGTAAAAACCCTGAGTTGTCAATGTAAGAAAAGAAAGCTCTTCAAGGGAAAGGGACCTCATAAGGGTGGAGCTGCCAAGAAAGGAAAAACTGATATTGTTCGTTGCAACTGTGACAAGAAGGGACACTATGTTAATAAGTGTTGATCTTGTGATGGTAAGAATGTGGTGGAGAAGGAGAATGTAAAGTGCTATAGCTGCAACCAGGTGGGGCATTATAAGCATAAATGTCCAGAAGCAGCCAAGGCGAAAAAAGAAAAGGTCTTTGCTTTAGAGCCATCAACTTCTAGGCTAAAATCATAGAAGGGAAATGTTGTGATTGGAGGTACACTTTTGATTCATGATGTACATGTTAGAGTATTATTTGATACTGATGTATCATATTCTTTTATCTCTCGATGTTTGTTAGATAAGTCAGATTTAGAACGATAACACCTTATTACTTCTTTAAGTGTTGTAAATCCAATTGGTGGGTATATAACTTTTGGGATGAGATGTAACCATCTAGAATTCATGTTGTTGGGTCATACTTTTGCCTACATTGTTTATGTTTGATTTCATGGGATTTTGTATTATTTTGGGTATGGTTTGGTTGAGCAAATATGATGCTAGGATATTTTTCCAGTGGAGAATTATATACTCAGTGGAGAATTTGAGTTTAGATGTTTGTTTTATTGGGCACAATAAAGGTGGAACATGAGTTGAGTCGGGTTTTAGCTGTAAGAGAATTTGCTAATTTTTTCGAACCAGTTATAGGGTTACCACAAAGGGGAGCTATTGAGTTCAGAATTGACCTTGTTCCTGGAGGTGAACCCATTAGTAGACCACCAAGAAGAATGACTCATACTGAGTTGAAAGAGTGAAAGGTGCAGTTGGAGGACTCAGAAGGAAAGAATTCTATTAGACCAAGTAGTTCGCTTTGGGGAGCAGCCGCGGTATTCGTGAAGAAACCTGACGAGAACTGAAGATATGTATTGATTATCATAAATTAAATGAAAAGATGATAAACAATCTGTATCCTTTGGTGAGAATAAATGATTTGTTTGATTAGTCGAGTGGAGCCAAGGTATTTTTCCAGTTGGATTTAGCAATAGGGTTCCATCAATTAACAGTGGAGGAGGACATTATTCCATTATCGGCATTTCAAACAAGATGTTTCATATGAATGGTTAGTCATGCCCTTTGGACTGACCAATGCGCTTGCTTATGTTATGGATTTTATGAACCGGAACTATCCAAAGCATTTGGACAGATTCGTGGTAGTTGTTGCAGATGACAATTAATATATACTAAGAATGAATGAGATCATGAGATTCATCTTAGAATATGCTAGAGATGTTGAGACAGCATCAACTAGAAGTGAAGTTTTCGAAATGTCATTTTTGTAAGAAAGTAGTGAAGTTCCTTGGTTATGTAGTTTTAAAAGATGGGTTATCCATAGATCCAACTAAGTTTGCAGCTATTAATAGTTGGAATAGGCCCGAGACTGTGACCGAGATAAGAAGTTTTCTGGGTTAGGCACAATATTATTGAAGATTCATCAAAGACTTATCTCGTATAGCATCACTTATGATTAAGCTGACAAGGAAGTGTGTAAAGTATGTTTAGACCGATAAGTGTGAAGAAGCATTCTTAAAGCTAAAACATTTATTGACCAACGCACCCGTATTAGTTGCCCCAGATGGGATTAAAGATTTAGTGTTGTATACTGATGCATGTCAGGCAGGGTTAGGATTTGTGATAATGCAAAGAGGTAAAGTGATTGCATGTACTTCTTGATAGCTTTAACCACATGAAGTTAGATATCCGACTCGTGATTTAGAGTTAGCAATGAGATCTTTGCTTTGAAAGATTATAGATACTTTCTTTTTGGAGAACAATTCGAGTTATTTATGGATCATAAGTCTTTGAAGTTTTTATTCTCTCAGAAGGAGTTGAATATGCGACAACAAAGGTGGATAGAGGTTTTGGAAACTTATGATTTTTACATTAAGTATACGCTAGGGAAAGGAAACAAAGTTGCAAATGCACTTAGCAGGAAACATCAGAATGTGATGTTAGCTAATAGAATGGAAGGATTTAGAAGCACCAATTTCTTATAGCGTGCAGTTAAGATCAATGGCTAGTTCTAATGAGGAAATTGTCATGTTTTCATGTTTGGAAGTTCGACTAGTGATGATCGAAAGGAGTGCTTCTAAGTAGATAGATGATCCATTGCTAGCCGAAAAGATTTGAAAGCTTGAAGGTGGAACTAAGATTGATGATTTAAAGGATTTTAGACTTGACTGGATGGATGGCTAAGAAATAAGGGACAATTATGTGTTCCAAATGTTGGTAACCTAAGGAAGAAAGATCTTATGGAATGTCATTTATTGAAATTTACTATTCATCTTGGTGGAACTAAGACGTATTAGGATATGAAGAGGATTTTCTTTTGAGAAGATATGAAATGGGATGTAGGCTTATAGGTAAAGAAATGTTTGAATTACCAACAAATGAAAGTCGAGATTCAGAAGCCAAGTGGCATGCCTCAGCCCTAGATATACCGGTTTGGAAATGGGATTCCTTATGGATAGATTTTATTGACGGACTGCCTAGGTCGAATAGGGGAAACGAGTGTATTTAGGTTATAGTGGATAGACCGACCAAGAGTGCACATGTCATTCCCATTAAGTCGACTAGGACGACACATGTATTGCCAAGTTATTTATGAAGAACATTGTTAAAATGCATGAGATTCCTAGTAGTATAGTCAACGACAGAGACTATGTTTATCTAGTGAGTTCTGGAAGAGTTTACATAAATTGTTAGATACCAAGCTTAAAATGAGCACCGCTTATCATCCACAGACGGATAGGAAAAAAGAGAGAGTCCATAAGGTATTTGAAAGCTTGTGTACTAGATTTGGGTGGATCATGGGAAGACCATTTGAACTTAGTCGAGTTTTCCTATAATAATAATTATCAAATTAGCATAGGAATGGTGCCTTTAGAAGCTTTGTATAGAAGGTCGTGCAAATAACCAGCAATTGGTTGGGCACCGAAGACAGGCTGGTACTTGGTCTAGATATGGTGAGAGAAACCATTTAGAAGATTGAGTTAATCTGAGCTAGGATGACGGAAGCTCGGTCTAGCATAAAAGTTACGTAAATAAGAGGCATAAGGACCTTGAGTTCTCAGTTGGAGAATTTGTTTTTATTAAAGTATCATCGATAAAGGGTGTGGTACGATTTGAAAAGTTAGTGAAACTGGCATTATATATGTTGGACGGTTCCCTATTATAGAGACGATCGGAAAGCTCGCGCACTGGGTAGAGTTATCAAATAGTTTGGTAGAAGTCCATAATGTTTTCATGCTTCTTATCTTAGGAAGTGTGTGCATGATCCAGAGATTGCTCTGACTGTATTGGAAAATTTAGTAGTGGGATTGGGTCTAACTGTTGTGAGATAACCAGTTCGTGTAGTAGCCAAAGATGAGAGGAGGCTAAGGAACATAACAGTCGGATTAGTAAAGGTACAGTGGAATGAAAACAAGAATAACTGTACCTAGGAAACAGAGTGCAAGATTAGGGATACTTATACTGAACTGTTATGATGGTATGTTCTATACTTGTTATATAGACTTTCTAGCTGGTATAATATACTAGCATTGCTTGTTACAATTGTTTGCATGTTTGATATTGCTTATTGTGTGGTCCTTACTGATTTTAAAGGACAAAATTCTGTAAGGAGGGGAGCCTATAACACCCTTAATTTTAGTTTAACATTATTCATGAAATTTGATTGGATAGATTGAATAAAACAATATGATGGGATAAGAAGGGTGATATTTGAAAACTAATTGGCTCAGGCCTAACTAATCAATTGAAAAATTGTTTCAAAACTTAAGAAAGGAATAAATGATAGAGGAAAATTAGGAATAGATCATTATTTCATCCCTTAAGCCCAGTCAAAAGCAAACACTTAGAGGCTAATCATTCCTCAAGGATAGGACGGAAGGGAATCAAAGGGTATACAAAGGTCAAAGCTAAGAGAAGCTAAACTCCATCAAATCTCAATCTCATTATCCAATCTAAGGTGAATCATAATTAATTATCTCTATTATTTGTGTTTGAACTCGATTATATCTAATTTTCTAACTGATCTTGATTGCTTTGCCATGTTATGGATGCTCGATCATTATTTGGATAGAATAATGATTTACCACTACAACAAAACATGATATATATATATATATATATATATATATATATATATATAGCACTATATCATACGTTGTAATTAAAGTGCTATATGAAAATGATTGGAGAAAAACTTTAACAACATATTGAGCTATGAAATAATTATTCCGCTATTTGAACATACCCTTTTAGAAGCACGGGAACTTGAATGAAGGCGGCATCCTTGGAAAAAATTAGGCAGTGAAAATTAAAAATCCCTCTTTCCTCACTTTCCTCTTCAGACCAAAAGTAATTTCTTCTAACTCACGACCACATCGATTCACTCTAATAATCCATCAAAGAATGCATCGCATCCATTCATTCCACCGCAACTACCTCGTCAGTTCTGCAACGATTCTCACATCTAGCAATGACGTCGAACACAACATCGATAAGTAGCAACTTCGACCGTATTGGTTCACTCCATCACTAGATTCATTCCTGCAACAACTGCATAGATTCAGTCTAGCATCAATGACTTTATCCACCGAATTCATGTGGTTAGTTTGGTAATTTAGATTTTAATTTTTTTATAATTAATATTTTGTAAATTGGTCCTAAGATTTATTCTCGAAATCCCCCTTTTATTTTTTTCGTTTTATGAATCTTGCTTTTAAGTCCATTGTGCTATACATGTGAAATCTATTGTTTACGTTGATAGAAGGGCATAGTCAGTGGCTCATTACAGTTAAATCTGATTTGCCTACTTCCAACAAGTATATTGATTTGTAAACTTATTTCCTTTCCTTTTCTAAAGCCTGTGTAATTGAATTTTGTTTTTCCTGTAAGGATAATTAGATAGCTTACATGTATTTACACAATGATGACTTTTGTTTTTCCTGTATAGATAATTAGATAGCTTACATGTATTTACCAAAGGATGGAATGCTAATAGTAGAAGTTAAAAAAAAAATCATTGAGTTTGGTGGTGATGTTTTCCTTTAACATGACCATTATATAAGCCTAGTTTTATGGCCTGGGTACTTCGCAGGGCTAATGGTTGCTTTTGGGAGCCCACTTTGGAAATATATTTTTTCTTGTATATTTTTAAGATAAAATCTAGCCATTTGCTTGTATCTTTTTTAAAAATTATATTAATATAATAGGAAAATAGTATAAGTCGGTAAATTACTGTGTTTTGAAGAAAGAAAATACCATTGTTTTAACAATAAAAATGGTTGGTAAATTTGTCGTAAGCGTATCCATAGTAATAGTGTACCGGCTTAGCTAAGAATGGTAATAAAGTCATCGATGATTAAATGGGAACATGAACTTTATTTATGTCGTGATGGCATGGGAACATGAACTTCGTTTATGTCATAACTCTATTTATTACGTATAGATTGATAATATGGTGTCGTTCAAAAACTAGGCCAATAAAATATAATGCCATCCTAAACTATTAAACTAACAAAGTCATACTGTTGTCAAAAGTCAATTATGTTGTGCACAGTAACAACGACTGAGTATAAAAAACACATGGATAATTTAAAGACCGTAATTAGCAGCAAAAAGCAGTGTAAGCAGCACCACTTTAAGTTATGCACAGTTTTTATGACATTTGGAGTATACACTTGTATATAATTATACGCTGAATTAAAAATATGAGTTACAAAGATAAGAGATAGTCAAATTTAGAGGATTGTTAGCAAGACCTCACTTTTGCTTAAGGGGAATACAATTTTAGGGGGATTATGGTCAAACTGAAATTTATTCTGAGGATTTGTTCAAGTGGTGGAAAACTTTGTAACCCAAATTAAGTTTTTACCCTTTATAATGCAATGTTCAGGTGATGAAAATTGCACATATTATGTTTTCGATGATAAGATTAAATATCCAATGTTATTTGGATCTAATGTTTGAATTTATGTTTTACTAGATTAATCAGGATGAGATGGATGAAATTTTTGGATAGAGAGTGATTTAATGTTTTCAACCATAGTTAAAAACTAATATGTGCCCTTCTTAATCATTCATATATTCACACTTTACAAATTTAAACTGAAATCGAATATTCAAATTTCCATCTTATATTATAGGCTGATTATTTGAACTCTAGGCTGTCTGATAAAATAAGACTAAAAGTGTCCCCTTTTGACTTGTATACTTTTCTAATAAACAAGAGGCATGTTGCTTATTCCGTATCTTATATACTTTTATCATAAACAATATTACTATTATATTCAGCATGACAACAATTGGTTAACCACTTACATATTAAATATTTAGTGAAATAATAGATATCCATATGTAGAGGCCTCGCTGGTCAAAGGTTCTACGTCTGATTCTAAAAGTAAAATGCATTTATGTAACAGACTTAATAAGATAGGTCCGTGGAACTAATTTTAGGCATATATTAGAGATTTAGTGGATAAATAAGTTTGCTTTAAATTTTTGGTTGACATGAGCATTTTAATAATATTAAGCTTGCTATAATATACAATGATAATAATATAATAAAATAATGAAAATCACGATGGTGAAGACGACGATAATCTAATAATTGAATATGTTTAATGGATATTGGTTATATCGTTTTTGAGAAAATATTATATTGTGTGAAAAGAATAGTCGTCTATATTTAACGGTGTCGTAGCTCTTCTCATCTACTGTTTAGCCAGATTAGAATTTTAGCTGAGTGATACATTACAATTTACAAATAGGTTAGATACAATTATAAGCATGGTATGATCAACTTAATTTTGAATTACATATATATTTAGTGTGATGCTTTGTTATTATGTTGAATATGGGAAATACATTACTTTATTTATATTATCTTGGAGATGTTGTGGAGCTTGAACAGTTGAGAGTTTGCATTATAATAGTAGATGGAGAGAGATGCTAATCCTTTCTCTAAATATGCCTTGTACAATTACAACAAAAGATAGCCAAAAATGACAGACTTGAATGAAATGTCGACTATGACTTATTCCAAATCACAAGGTTCTAATCCTTACTAGTGTATGTCAAACCTAATATTCAAATTAACTTGAGGCTATAGCCATCAACGAACTCGTACAATTTTACTAGCTAAATACCCGACAAAATTCATAGTGCTATACATCTAGTTGGCACTACGCTTTAGAGGAGTCTAAGCAATAGATGGCTAGACTACAGTATAAGCAAAAATTTAAGGCTCCAACTATGGTGAGTTTTTTTCTCATTTGGATACAAATTGATCGTCTCCCTTAGATTTCTACAAGCAACAATTTCCATGTCCATGCTAACATTTCTGAGAGTTTTTTCTGTTGATTTGGGTATACACATCTTTTATAACCCAATTGAGCAACAACTGCAATAAATTTGTCCATTCTTGCAACCTATTAAGAAATAATAATAATATCAAATCATAAAATAAAATCAATCATAGTTAGCCTTAGTACTATTTTGTTTATTATTATTACTATGGTTTATAATATTGCTTCCATGCTTCAATGTTGTGATAATATGCTTCTTTGCATACTAGTACACAAATAAACTTGGACATTGGCTGCCCCCAGCTATCATAGTTGAAAAACGTAGACATTTACATTGTTTCTAACACTGTTTGAGGATTATGAGGCTATCATTACTCCCTGATTTACTACCAAGTGAAGGTCGCATAGACTTTTTTATGTCAAGTTGATAGTTGAATGTGTCAACTCATTTTTTAACCAATGTGGTTTGAATGTATCACTATTTAACTAAAGAGGTAAGATAAATTTAATGTAACTTGAATGATTCATACTACTAATAATTGTATCTTTTTAACTTAAATGTATCATCTCTTTGCAATGGCTTGAAAAAAAAGAGGAACGTTCATTTGAGCATGTAGTTTGGAGTTAAAGAGGAATGAACATGTTCCTCTTAGTGTACATGTCAAGTACCTTGTGATGAAGTAAACTTTTGAATTATTCTGTCATAATTTTATAATTGTATCTCTCTTATCTGGTTATGCTGTATTTCAAATTTTTAATGAATCACTTTTTTTCTAGAGTTTGAATGCAGTTGGCAAAAACATCCAAGCTTAAGTTGGGAAATTGGTTCTGCTGGCCGCTCATTAAATGGGGCTTCTTCTAACTTCGATTCATGGATGCAAAGTTTAACTATATTAGTTTCTACAAAATGTTACGTGTTGATTTTTGTAAGTTTTATGTGGCCATAAATCAAATTTAATATGACCTTCTGCCCAAAGATGGTCGAAATTTTTGAGTCATGTTTCGAATAATCCTTTAGTCTGTTGTTTTGTTTATTCCTAGATTATGAATCAAATTGCTTTGTTTAAGTTTATTCCTAATCCTTTATTAATAGATGTTGTAGTTTGTTTTATAAGAAAGTAAAAACATTCACATATTAATGCTTAATGCTTTGATCATATACTATATCCGTTAAGTTCTAAATTGAAGAAATTAAAGAAGAACCATTTATTTGACAAATCAATTTTCATATAAATGATATCTAGTAAATCAAAGTTTGTTTGACACTAAGTAAAGTGAAATATGAATACACACACTTGAGGAATTAAAATAATTAATTAAAGTTTTTCAGAGCTAAATTGTTTTAGCCATAACATTCAAACGGTTTATCCATTTTCGATGATCTATAGCATGTCAGAAAGCTTAAAGCATATGAAACAACTTTTATTTGGAGTGTTTACTGAAATTTTGAACTTTGTTGTAAAGGCCCGAAAATCCGAACTCCTTTGAGCTGGCAACTTCCACAACAATCCAGCCAAAGAGGAACGAACTCCCGAATCTTTAGGGTTTAAGAAAAAGAAAGAGACAGAAGAAGAGATAAGAAGATAGGAAGTAGAGAGAAAAGAAAAAAAAACTAAAGAAACATCACTATCTACAAAACTCAAAACATTATTCAAAGGAAACCAAGCAAGAAGATTCAATCTGCAACAACAATTGCTCTCTGTTTTTCAAAACTGAAGTGAGCAAACTTCACCTTGTTACTGTTTTCAAATTGAGGTGAGTAACTTTTTTTTTTAAAATGGATCTGTTGCAAGTTAAAGTTTAGATAAGTATGTTTATATGCATTTACATTTAAACTCTCTGGGTACTTTTGAATACTGGAAGTAATCACGCAGGCAGTTGATCATGCTATTTGTTCTGTGATATTTAACATAAGTTTTTGATCTTAAAAAAATCATATCTATTGATTAATCATTGTTCAGATTTGTTATTTAAACGAATATTGATTGTTATGGCATGTACTCAGGATACAAATTTTTTTTTTAGTTGTATAAATCATGAAATAAATCTGGAACCATGAAGAAATCGTGTAACTTCATAAAATCATAACCTTTTCATACGAGGTCGAAACCGTGCGAAACTAGTTGCGTTGGAATCGTATGGACGAGCACTACGCTATGGAATTGGATTGGAGTCGTTTGGAGTTAGTGAAAATTTCGTGTAAAATTAAACGTCCGTTTAATTTTATTCGAAATAAATCACTAAAACAAAATTGAAATCAAGGTGAGAACTTCTCACTCAATCGAATCAAAATTTTGTTTGCCGATAAGGTTTCTATTTTTATAGGGTTCGAAACCCTTTGTTTTGTTCGTATAATATATACGACTTCGTCTGATCATGTACTTGAAATCGCCAATCCCTTCGTTTGGCCACTTGACAAATTTTTGAACAATAATTTGTATTGTTTTCAGCCTGTCACTATTTTTGGGTTAAGGCTCGGTCTTGCTTTACACTTGTTCTTTACGATATCATCTCTGTTTACTTTGATTTATTAGTGTGTGTGTGTGTGTGTGTATATACACATACATATATGTATAAATTGTTGGATTGGCTTAAAATTTCAATCGAGTCAGGCACATTTGTTGTAGACTTGATTTTCCTCACTGTGAAAATGAACTTGTTTCATTAGTGATGTACTGTACATTCACTATCCTCATGAACTTGTTTCGTTAGCGATGTACTGAACAATCACTATTCTCTCTTGATGTTGTTGTTTGCATTTCACTTGAGTTTGATTGCTGCTGTTCTTTGTAGTAGCCTTACATGTGCACTTGTTGTAGCCGTTTAAATGTTGCACTCAGGTGTACATCATTTGTCGGCTGTGTCTTTGATGCTGGCTTTCATTGTCATTGGATCGATTTACTTTTGAATTTCTATGTATACTGCCTAGCTGCAGTCATATATGCATCTTTGGATTTCTCTGGTGTATATTTGCTTGATTTTATTCAGTGCTTCATTGTTGCACTATGTTGGTATAACTGTTGCATTTGGGTTATTTTTGTTGCACTCATTTGTAGTCTGCACTACCATATATGTCATCATTAAGATTGTCATTAAGAGTTTTTTTTTTAATTTTGCTGCATTGGTGCATTTCTGTAGTCCTACTGCACTTTGCAGTTGCTCTGCACTTGTGTGGTCTGGACTTGATTCATTTTCGTGTTGTCTGCACATCAATTTGTAAATATAACTTTCTTGCATTTGTGTTCTGTCCATATTTGCATCATTGGTCCTTGCACTGTGTAGTTGCCATATTTTGCGCTCGAGCTCTTAGGACCATGATGCATTCTGGAGTTGGTTTAGACTTGCATGTTTGTGGTGACTGTAGTTTATGTTTACAGTTGCTCTTGCATGTTTGGGGTGGCTGTAGTTTTGTATTATTGCACAGAGAAAAATTCTCATGTGCACTGATGCTTTGTGTCCTATAATATTGGTGTTGTGGTGCCATATTTTGGTGCCCTCACCTCATTTTGCTGTTTCTATGTAATTTGAACCCCTGCCTTTGCGCATTGGGTCATTTGAGCCTTCGTGCTTTATGTACTTGTGGTGACTGCATTATTGTTGCAGTTCGCCCTTGTATTCATCAGTGACTGCAGTTTCATTGTTTTTATATGCAGTTTTGCCTATGTCGGTTTGCGTTGCATCGACATTTGATTTCATAAATTTCGGTTCATTGATCTTTTGGGTACATCATCATTATAGTGGTGAGGCAGTGCATGCAAGCGTGTACTGCAGCCACACAGTTTTAACGTTTTATACGTGGCGAGGCAGTGCACGCGTGCGTGTACTACAGCCAATGGGTTTGGATGTTTTTAAGTAACTTTTCAATTATTTGAATTGAATTGATTTAATTTGATGATTTTATTGTTAATTGCCGATTAGGCAATTCTGATTTTTTTTCTAAATTATCTTCATCAATAATCCCTTCATCTATCTGCGTTGATAATTTGAATCTACTGATTTGTTGTTTAACACTGTTAAGTGTTGTATTTACCGTTATCCGATTTCTTGTTAAAGGATCGGATATGTAACTTTATATTTGACTGTCATCTAATTGCTATTTGATTATTATTGCCTCTATGCACTAATAACTGAGTTTGAATTAGACTGACCTGTGTATTATATTCTTTTGAATGTAATACTCGGGTCAGACCGAGTAATTTTACAGCTTGAAGATTTTCAGGCCGCGAAGTTAGAGAGAGTTGGGGAAATTGCTTCACTTTAGCGTTTCGAAGAATTTTTGTACTTAAAAGAAATATTCCGCTGTATGAAAATTTAATGCATTGTACAAACTCTGATGTATGTAAGAAAATTCATTTATGTGAAATATTATGATTGTTATGTGATTCTGTGGCTGTTTCTATTTAAACTCTATAAACTGAATAACAATCCGTCATTTTGAACGTCTCAAGTTGGTTTAATTACCGACTGGAGGCGATCAGAGCGGCGGGTCGTTACATTTGTTAGGTGAAAACTTACGTTTAAACTGTTGGACCTGCATTTTTTTAAAATCAATTCAGAATTTGAGTGGTTTAGAAGACCATCATAACTTTTGCTCTTTTGATCTCGACGATCTTTTAGTTTTTGAAAGGTTTAGAATATAAACAACTTTGGTCTTAAGCGTATAACCTTATTTCGAAATTTTCAAGGCAAATATTGTGAATTTCTAACCTGGACCTATGTAAAAAAATATCGAGGCTGCATGTATTTAGAAAATCCTTCATAATTTGAGATATACTTTATATTTTTGTAATTCGAAATATGTCTTAGAAAGTCAGCACAATTGACAACTCTACTTTTGACACTTTTATCTAATTTTATGTATTTAGCCCTTAAAACCTTCTCGGAAAATGGCTTAAGCAAAATGTCAAATTGATCATATTATATTGGAAGCACGTTTCTTCTATTTCCAACCAAATCCGACTCATATTTGAATAGGAGGTTAGTATAGTTACATGTGAAGCATGCTTGGACTATTTGACGATGATTGTAACATCCCGAAAATTATGAATTTAAATTTTAGTAATATATTTTAACTTTTTGAAATAAAAAATTGAAAAGTTATAAAGGAATGAAATATGGATAAAGTTTAGTGTTTTTAGTTAAAACTTTTAAAAGAAAAAAAAATTGTTAATGTAAGTTATGATAAAATTTTAAAATTCAAATCGCATCATAATAATCTAACATTTAAGCAATGTAAACAAATAAACAAATAAAATAAGATAACAAAAGAATATGAAGGAATATAAAACAAGTTTGCAAAGAAAATAAGATAAAATAAAAACAAACTCTTACATTTGGCAAAATAAACAAAACAACACATATACATATATAAAATAAAAAATAAAAAAATAAAAAAACAAAACATTAGTTAATAACAAAGTAAGAAGGCTGTAACATGAAAAGGGGGCATAAACATTTCACTACATACTTTCATTAAATGCAAGCATCTACAAGCAACATGCTTCATTTAATGTTATTACTGCATAGCAGATCTAAAAGCATGGTTAGTTTTTTTTTATACTTCAACTTGTACTTGCTTTGCTGGACTCAGCTTATCCTTTCACCTGCACACCATCCTTCTTATATACATACACACATTCATATTTATTTCATCTCGTTCAAAACAAAGATAGTAAACAAAAGAAAACATCATATTTCATAAATTCAAAAGCATTCAGGTGATCAAAACAGAAAATAAAAAGAAGTTAAAAAAAAACCAAACCAGAGAGGAGATTCAAATCTGCAGTTCAAAGGAAACCCATATAGTCTTTGTTTCAAACCTTTGTCAGGTGAGTGAACATCAACTTAAAGGCTTTAAGTTAACTGTAAAGATAATTCTATGTTTTATGGCATTGTATATGTTATCTTTGAACATAGTTTGGTAAATATATATAGGTATACAGGATACTCTGCAATTTGTCCTTCTCTGTTATGGGTTACAGGGTAGATTTCAATTCAAACTCCAGTAGTCTTCATCTGAATCATAGTAAAACTTCAGTTTTAAAAATCAAACAAGATAATAAAACTCAAATATGGTTTATTAAAAACAGATTTAAAACTCAAAGCTGTAAGATATCATCACTAAAGTTGTCTACAGGAAATCAAAAGAAAATGTGATGAACCCAAGTATTATGAAAAGCTAATTCAAATTCATAGCCTATATCCTTACTGCAAATCATGATTTTCAAAACAAAAGTGAAGAATTTTAGTTTAGTATTTAAAGGGAAATTTGCATTTGAATAAAAATTGAATTTTTACCAATTTCTTGTAAGTGAATCAATTTAAATTGCTGAAATTTGAGTTGAAGCAAGCCTAACCATTCACGATGTTGGGAAAAATACAAATTAATTTTTCTATTGTGTGAATTGGGAGTTTGAGATCAAACTAGGGTTTTAGTCTCGAAATGTATACGGTCTGGAAACGCGATGTGTACGCCACCTCTGACGCATCGAGTTAGGGGATTTTGAGGGGAATGATGGCATGAGGTGTGGACGTGATGGTGACGAAGTTTGAGCTGCTCCGATGGTTGGAGCAACGAGGGCGAAGCGAATTTGTTGGTGAGGATGGGTTCGAGTTTCGAGCTGGAAGCTCGATTTCGTGGTGGGATCATTAGCATTGAATTGATCATCGTTTTCGAATAGGGGAATGAAGCGCGATTTGTTGATGGTCACGATGGCCATCGGGGAGGTCGCGAACCACCGTGCACGTGCACGGTGGTGGTGATGTGCCAGTGAAAAAAAAAAATAACAGGAAGAAGAAGAGGGACTCGCGAATGAAACAGGGAAGACTCCGGATTTTTTTTTTTGAAGTTGCCTGAGTTTCTCTCGTATAGTTCGAGTCCTTAAAAATTTAAGCTATCTGGTTTTAAAACTAGAAAGTTAAAAAAAAAAAAAGAAGAAGAAGAATGAAACAGGGAAGATGGATACGCGAACAAACAGAGAGAGACTCGGGGAAGAAATGAAAAGGGTCGAGTGTTTACTCGAGTGAACTGAAGATTTGCTCGGTTTGATTTCTGAAACCTGCAAACTAAAAATGCTGTGTAAATTGCTTAAACAAGTTTAAGTGGTAATTGCTGTATGACAATTAAATCAAGTTTCATTACAAGTTAATGAAATAAGTAAAAACTTAACAAAGTTTTCTGGATCTAATTTATATTTTAATCAAGTAATTAATATAAAACTAGTGTTGGAATTTAAATTAACTTTTAAGTTCTCAAATTTGTAATAAATTGATTTCAAAAGTTTAAGAGAGATTTCTTTGTAAATATAAATTAGTGAATAATTTATATTTATTGATTATGAAAAAAAAATTAACTATGAACTAATAGTTAATTAATTAAGTAATTTCGTTAAGAGTTAAGGATTAATCATTGATTAACTAAGAAATTAAGAAATCAATGAATGAATAATTAAGTTTTATTAGGGTATTAATTAATGGTTATGAAAAGTAATTAAGAATGATTTGTAATTAAATTGATTAATAAACAATTAAGTATTTAATTAAATTTGTAATTAAGAATTTGTTAATTTTGAAACAATTTATCGAGTTAATTAAGATTTAATTTATTTATCCAAATTTTTATCAGTGATTTAAAAATAATCATTTGGTAAATTTATTAAATCCCATTCACTTGGATTGGTAAATAATTAACTATTGCTATGCACTAGATTGATATTTCTGTTGTGACTGTGATACTGTGTGATGCACTGTGACTATGATTTGTTCTATATTGATGTGAAAACCTTGTTGTCCGTAAAACGGCATTTAAACTTCGATGCGACAGGGAATCGGATTTCAGTTTTGTTATCCGAAACCCACATCGACTCTGTGAATATTTGTGAATGACATCCATATGTTTTAAAATTTGACATTCACTATTTGAATTAGCCGGGAAAGGACCTTTGTGTCATATAACCCATTTCGAATATGTGATTCGACGTTATGGATAGGTGTTGAAGACCGGGTATTTGCGAGAGCGATAGGATGATCTGTCGATTGACTCTGCACCGAGTTGCTCCGGTATAGAGTTCTCCATATGTGATGGGGAATCCGATCAGGATTGTGGATATCCGGATTACAAGGACTTCTTTGGAAGTGCCTTCGGTTCTGTTCGAGCCCGGAACAGACTTGTATGGATAGTATGTCTGACATTACAAATTGAGATATAAAGCCGATTTCTTTCAAATATATTCCTGTTGGTGGCGGAGAATTTATTCTTTTAGCTTAACACCCTTCTCTGAGACGTACGAGCTCAGAGGTTATATAGTTGAAGGTTATCAGCAATATATTCCCAATTTGGTAATGTGACATGCTGAGTGTTGCTGTGAAATGATCATTGTGTTGATCATTTGGATAGGATCATTTATTTGATCGTCTATCTTGGTGATCATTTCTATGATCATTTGTTGACCCAAAGCACGGCTTTTGTATAAAGTGTGTTTTTGTGGACGTGACTTCGTCGGACCTCACACCCCGAAATGGTCAAAACAGGAAAGATGCAGCAAGGTTATTGGGGGTAGCACCCCTTAGGGTATGTACATTTCCTTCTGGATAGAAGTGGTATCATGGTATGGAGCCCAGATACTTAACTTATGTGGATATCGCAGATATATATATATATATATATATATATATATATATGATTTTGTGATTTGTTGCTGGGGCCCCGGTTAAAGGTTGGTTACGACCGGGAGATGGCATACTCGTGTCAGTAGTTACCCAGTTAGGGGTAACCCGGCCTTGTGTTGGCAGAGATCCGGTTTGGTTCTCGGGGACGTCCTTCCAGAGGCGTTCTCATGTGGCAATGGGAAGTTCCTTGGCCTGACCATTTGTTGGAAATCCAAAGAAACAATACGAAACCCTGTACGGTTTTAGTTGTAGAACCTGCCATTTACTTATGGTGGCGCCCCATCGTTTAGATGGTAGCTATAGTAGGCATACGATAATGGTCGTATGTTGGCTAAGATTAATATTCTATTTTCGAAATGATTTCCTTCACTATGCACTAGTAATAATATCAAAGAATTCTTTTCTCGTATCAAGCATATTTAACTATCATACGAAGAAATCTCCTCTAATTCTGCGTTTGCATTGTGTGTGTGGCGGGAGGTCTTATGGTAGTTCCATTTTTAAAAGCATTCCGAAAATTCTTTTATAAATCTTGTTTATTTAATGCAACTGTTTTTGTTTACTCATACCAGTCCCATGACTGATCCGGAGTTTATTGTTTTCTTTCCTAAACTCTGGGTGCCCATTATTTCCACACGGGCAGCCTAGTAGCAGGTTTCTATATTTTGGAGTAGCAGTATTTTGGAGCTTTTATCTTGGAGCTATTTTAGGAGCATTTGGAGATTACAGGTGTTAGCTTTTGGGAGTTCGTAATCATCTCTCTCGTTTGAGAATTTTTGGATATATGATCACTGTTGTATTATCATGATGTTGTATTTGGAGTTGTAGTGTATGTATTATGTACTCTGTTGCAGTATGGATATTATGTTGATGTTGTAACAGTGATGTTATTTATGATATCGATTCTGTTCCGCTGTTTTATATTCATCTAATTGTTGTTATAAGCTCCGGCGATGCGAATTTGATGTCGTTTATTGGACATCGAGTTTGGGTCATCACAAATTGGTATCAGAGCTATTGGTTGAGTAAGAACTTTAGCTACGGAGTATAACACATTAGATGGCTCATTAGAGATAGGGTGAAGTATACCCTTGAATGAGTATAATCAAAATTGAAACTTTGAAATTTCTTAGTCTATTTCTTTTTACTGCTGATATTCCTTAAGATATTTCGTCTGTATATCTGAATCAATTTTCTTACTAATCTCAGATAGTGAAAATGAGTGGACGCAGAGGAAGAATTAGGGGTCAAGGCAATGCTGCAGCACCAAATCAATTTCCCGCAGCTGTAGAAGCAGTAATAGAAATTCAGCAGCAGCCGGACTTGGCTGAATTATATAAGAAATTTGAAAATCTTGGTGGCAAACCATTTATTGGCAAAGAGTCAATTATTGACGCTCAAGCTTGGGTAAGATCGTGTGAAAAGATTTTTAAAGGGCTAAAATTGCAGGATGAGAAGAAAAGACTTATAGCTTCTTGGCAACTCCAAGGAGAAGCTTCAGCTTGGTGGGAAACCATCATTGTAGATGAACCCGAGGAAGAATTTACTTGGGATCGTTTTAAGGCAGTGTTTGAGAAACGTTACATGCCATCGGCGGGAGTTTCCAGAATGTATCAGGAATTTCTGGATTTGAAGCAAGGAAGTTTGTCGTTTGAAGAATACTTGAATAAATTCAGTGAACTATCTCGGTTTGGCCCGGAATTGCTAAATACACCTCTGAAGAAAAACGAAAGGTTTATCCGAGGAATGAACCAAAAATATCATGGAAGAATGACAGGTCATGTTAAAGAATCTTTTTCGGATTTGGTAGATATGGGGTATAGGTACGCTACTCTTGATATACAAGAAGCAACTATGGAGAAAGGTAATTCAGGTAGTCAGAATTATAAAAAGCGAAAATTCGGAGGCAAGAAACCTTGGCAAGGCAATGAGAAGAAGAGGAACATTCAAGGAAGTGCAACAGAAAAGGTCACTTGTTACAACTGCAAAGAGAAAGGCCACTATTCAAATGACTGCCCAAAACCGAAGAAGCCAGCTAGAGAATGTTACAATTGTCATAAACCGGGACATTTAGTTAAAGATTGCCCAGTGATGAAGCCAGCGCAGGTGGCAAAAGTTTACACGATAAAGGAGGACCCCTCATCTTCAAAAGCTGACAAAGGGAAAGGTGTTTTGGAAGGTAACCTTACTATTAATAATAGAACTGTTAGAGTTTTATTTGATACAGGAGCTTCACATAGCTTTATCTCCCAACAAACCGTAAATGAATTGGGAACTAAATTTGCTGACGATCTTATTTGCATGAAAAATCCGGTTGGAGGTCCCGCAAATCTTAGTTCATATTGTAAGAGAGTTCCTATTTCATATGCTAGCTATAAATTTCCCATCAACCTTTATGTCCTCGAATTTGACGAATTTGAAATCTTACTCGGTATGAACTGGTTATCGAGATACGATGCTAGATTGGAGTGTAGTAATCGGACAGTTTTAATCAAAACAAGCCTTGGAAATTTTATTGAAATCTCTTGTGAGAATCCAAGTCCAAGGAGCGACAGATTGATATATACTTTGGGAAATCTTGAACCCACTTTGCAGTCTATACCTGTTGTTCGGAATTTTTCCGATGTATTTGAAGAAGTGAAATCTTTACCTCCTCATCGAGAAATAGAATTCCGAATCGATCTTGTACCTAATACTCGTCCTGTTGTTCACGCAAGTCGCAGGATGGCACCCAGGGAAAAGATTGCATTGGTTCATCAAACTAATGAGCTACTAGCAAAAGGATTAATTCGACCCAGTGTTTCGGAATGGGGCTCAGCGATCGTATTTGTTGCCAAATCAGACGGATCTTTGAGATTGTGTGTAGATTACCGCGATCTAAATAAACAAACTCTCAAGAATAAATTTCCACTGCCCAGGATTGATGATTTATTTGATCAGTTGCATGGCGCTCGTTTCTTTTCAAAGATGGATCTAGCCCAAGGATTCCATCAATTACGAAACGCCGAAGATTGTGTACATCTGACTGCTTTCAGAGGTCCTAATATGTTCTATGAATGGTTGGTTATGCCTTTCGGGCTAACCAATGCTCCAGCATACTTCGTAGATCTCATGACTCGTGTGTTTCGGGAAGTTTTGAATAAATTTGTGCTTGTATTCATTGATGACATCTTAATTTTCTCCAAAACTGAAGATGAGCATGTCGAGCATCTTAGAATTGTCTTAGAAATTTTGAGGAGAAATGTTCTATATGCAAAATTTTCCAAATGCCACTTCTGGGTCAATGAAGTCAAATTCCTTGGCCATATTGTTAATGAAGAAGGAATTTCAGTAGATCCTAGCAAAATTTCCGCTATTCTTGATTGGAAACAACCCACTACTCCAAGAGAAGTTCGAAGCTTTTTGGGTTTAGCAGGCTATTACCGGAAATTAGTTCAAGATTTTTCTAAGTTGGCTAGTCCGCTGACTAAGTTAACAATGAAAAATGCAAAGTTCATTTGGACTTCAAGATGTGAGGAAGTTTTTCAAGAGTTGAAAAAGAGATTGACCACTGCTCCTGTTCTCACTATTGTTAATGGGAACCAAGGCTTATCTGTCTATACTGATGCATGTGGTGAAGGGGTAGGTGCAGTATTAATGCAAAATGGAAAGGCGGTTGCCTACGCAAGTAGACAATTACGTCCGCATGAGAAAAACTACCCA
This sequence comes from Allium cepa, assembly GCA_030765085.1. NCBI lineage: Eukaryota > Viridiplantae > Streptophyta > Magnoliopsida > Asparagales > Amaryllidaceae > Allium > Allium cepa. The sequence goes on from CM060939.1 coordinate 698,357,887, forward strand.
ACGCACGATTTGGAACTTTTGGCTGTTGTTTTCGCTTTGAAAATATGGCGACATTATCTTCTGGGTAAGAATCTTTTCAGCTTTCTTAATAATTTGCGAAATTAACTAAAGAAATATACCTAATAAACTCTCTTTGTTTTAGGTGAAAAATTCGAATTATTCACCGATCATAAAAACTTGAAATATCTTTTCACCCAGAAGGATTTGAATCTGCGACAACAACGTTGGTTGGAATTTCTGGCATCATATGACTTAGATATTCTGTATACACCCGGAAAGGCCAATGTAGTTGCAGACGCTTTAAGCAGAAGACATGCTGTTCTCGCATATCTAGTTATCACTCCTACTCTTCTAAAGAGGATCGCGAACAAGCAAACTGAAGACAAATTTCTTCGAGAAATGCGTAGAAGAATAGATCGAGGAGAGGATACTACTTTTGAGATAGATGATAGAGAAGTTATAAGGATGAAGGGCATAATTTGTGTCCCTGACATTCCAGAATTGAAATGTGAAGTATTGGACGAATGCCACAAGTCCAAATTCAGCATCCATCCAGGAGTCAACAAAATGTATCGGGATGTTAAAAGAACATTCTGGTGGAAAACGATGAAGAGAGACATATCTATTTATGTGAGTCGCTGTGCTACTTGTCAGCAAATAAAGAGTGACCAAAAGAAAGTGGCCGGTTTACTTCAACCTTTAGAAGTACCGAAATGGAAGTGGGATCAGGTATCAATGGATTTTATTGATGGATTGCCTCGTACCAAGAAAGGCAATGAAGCGATTTGGGTTATTGTGGATCGTCTAACCAAAAATGCTCATTTCATTCCAGTTAAATCTACTCGGACTGCGGCAAGCTTGGCAGGTATTTATATAAAAGAAATTGTTCGCCTCCATGGTATTCCCAGTAGTATAGTGAGTGATCGTGACCCGATCTTCACTAGTAGATTTTGGGAAGCATTTCAGGATGCATTGGGAACGAAATTAAATTTCAGTACTGCTTATCATCCGCAATCTGATGGACAGACTGAGAGAGTTAACCGAATTTTAGAAGACCTACTGCGTGCTTGTGTTCATGATCTTGGTGGTACTTAGGAGGACCATTTGCATCTGGTTGAATTCTCTTATAATAACAGTTATCAGGCCAGTTTAGAAATGGCTCCTTTCGAAGCTTTATATGGTCGTCCGTGTCGATCACCTACATGTTGGATCGAATCAGGTGACAGACTTGTTCTTGGACCGGATATGATAAAAGAAGCCACTGAGAAGGTAAATTTTATTCGAAAGAAGTTATTAACTGCCCAAAGCCGTCAGAAGAGCTACTATGACCGTCGAAGGAGAAATTTGGAATTTCAAGTTGGAGATTCTGTATTTCTGAAAGTATCTCCGATGCGGGGTGTATTGAGATTCGGGAAAACTGGAAAGTTGGCACCGCGTTATATTGGTCCTTTTCCTATTCTGGAAAGGATTGGTTCTCTAGCATATAGAGTGCAGTTACCCAGCTGGTAGTCTGGCGTACATGATGTGTTCCATATTTCTAATCTTCGGAAATATGTGCACGATCCAGATGATATTATTGAAGAAGCTGCTCAGCAGGATCTAGAAATCACTCCCAACTTGGCAGTTAGAAGGGAACCGATGAAAATTGTTGATCGTGATGAGAAGCGATTGAGGAACAAAATTGTGAAATTGGTCAAAGCTAAATGGAGTGGCGATCCAAAGGACTGTACTTGGGAGACTGAAGAGAATATGAAGAAGTCATATCCCAAATGCAGAATTGACATCTCGACTTAAAACTGTAAGTCATTTCCTTGTTTTCGAATTTGTATATTATTTGTTTACGTTTCTCTCTCTTTCAATTTCGAGGACGAAATATTCTTAAGGAGGGGATATTGTAACATCCCGAAAATTATGAATTTAAATTTTAGTAATGTATTTTAACTTTTTGCAATAAAAAAATTGAAAAGTTATAAAGGAATGAAATATGGATAAAGTTTAGTGTTTTTAGTTAAAACTTTTAAAAGAAAAAAAAATTTGTTAATGTAAGTTATGATAAAATTTTAAAATTTAAATCGCATCATAATAATCTAACATTTAAGCAATGTAAACAAATAAACAAATAAAATAAGATAACAAAAGAATATGAAGGAATATAAAACAAGTTTGCAAAGAAAATAAGATAAAATAAAAACAAACTCTTACATTTGGCAAAATAAACAAAACAACACATATACATATATAAAATAAAAAAATAAAAAATAAAAAAACAAAACATTAGTTAATAACAAAGTAAGAAGGCTGTAACATGAAAAGGGGGCATAAACATTTCACTACATACTTTCATTAAATGCAAGCATCTACAAGCAACATACTTCATTTAATGTTATTACTGCATAGCAGATCTAAAAGCATGGTTAGTTTTTTTTTATACTTCAACTTGTACTTGCTTTGCTGGACTCAGCTTATCCTTTCACCTGCACACCATCCTTCTTATATACATACACACATTCATATTTATTTCATCTCGTTCAAAACAAAGATAGTAAACAAAAGAAAACATCATATTTCATAAATTCAAAAGCATTCAGGTGATCAAAACAGAAAATAAAAAGAAGTTAAAAAAAACCAAACCAGAGAGGAGATTCAAATCTGCAGTTCAAAGGAAACCCATATAGTCTTTGTTTCAAACCTTTGTCAGGTGAGTGAACATCAACTTAAAGGCTTTAAGTTAACTGTAAAGATAATTTTGTGTTTTATGGCATTGTATATGTTATCTTTGAACATAGTTTGGTAAATATATATAGATATACAGGATACTCTGCAATTTGTCCTTCTCTGTTATGGGTTACAGGGTAGATTTCAATTCAAACTCCAGTAGTCTTCATCTGAATCATAGTAAAACTTCAGTTTTAAAAATCAAACAAGATAATAAAACTCAAATATGGTTTATTAAAAACAGATTTAAAACTCAAAGCTGTAAGATATCATCACTAAAGTTGTCTACAGGAAATCAAAAGAAAATGTGATGAACCCAAGTATTATGAAAAGCTAATTCAAATTCATAGCCTATATCCTTACTGCAAATCATGATTTTCAAAACAAAAGTGAAGAATTTTAGTTTAGTATTTAAAGGGAAATTTGCATTTGAATAAAAATTGAATTTTTACCAATTTCTTGTAAGTGAATCAATCTAAATTGCTGAAATTTGAGTTGAAGCAAGCCTAACCATTCACGATGTTGGGAAAAATACAAATTAATTTTTCTATTGTGTGAATTGGGAGTTTGAGATCAAACTAGGGTTTTAGTCTCGAAATGCATACGGTCTGGAAACGCGATGTGTACGCCACCTCTGACGCATCGAGTTAGGGGATTTTGAGGGGAATGATGGCATGAGGTGTGGACGTGATGGTGACGAAGTTTGAGCTGCTCCGATGGTTGGAGCAACGAGGGCGAAGCGAATTTGTTGGTGAGGATGGGTTCGAGTTTCGAGCTGGAAGCTCGATTTCGTGGTGGGATCATTAGCATTGAATTGATCATCGTTTTCGAATAGGGGAATGAAGCGCGATTTGTTGATGGTCACGATGGCCATCGGGGAGGTCGCGAACCACCGTGCACGTGCACGGTGGTGGTGATGTGCCAGTGAAAAAAAAAAATAATAACAGGAAGAAGAAGAGGGACTCGCGAATGAAACAGGGAAGACTCCGGGTTTTTTTTTTTGAAGTTGCCTGAGTTTCTCTCGTATAGTTCGAGTCCTTAAAAATTTAAGCTATCTGGTTTTAAAACTAGAAAGTTAAAAAAAAAAAAAAAGAAGAATGAAACAGGGAAGATGGATACGCGAACAAACAGAGAGAGACTCGGGGAAGAAATGAAAAGGGTCGAGTGCTTACTCGAGTGAACTGAAGATTTGCTCGGTTTGATTTCTGAAACCTGCAAACTAAAAATGCTGTGTAAATTGCTTAAACAAGTTTAAGTGGTAATTACTGTATGATAATTAAATCAAGTTTCATTACAAGTTAATGAAATAAGTAAAAACTTAACAAAGTTTTCTGGATCTAATTTATATTTTAATCAAGTAATTAATATAAAACTAGTGTTGGAATTTAAATTAACTTTTAAGTTCTCAAATTTGTAATAAATTGATTTCAAAAGTTTAAGAGAGATTTCTTTGTAAATATAAATTAGTGAATAATTTATATTTATTGATTATGAAAAAAAAATTAACTATGAACTAATAGTTAATTAATTAAGTAATTTCGTTAAGAGTTAAGGATTAATCATTGATTAACTAAGAAATTAAGAAATCAATGAATGAATAATTAAGTTTTATTAGGGTATTAATTAATGGTTATGAAAAGTAATTAAGAATGATTTGTAATTAAATTGATTAATAAACAATTAAGTATTTAATTAAATTTGTAATTAAGAATTTGTTAATTTTGAAACAATTTATCGAGTTAATTAAGATTTAATTTATTTATCCAAATTTTTATCATTGATTTAAAAATAATCATTTTGTAAATTTATTAAATTCCATTCACTTGGATTGGTAAATAATTAACTATTGCTATGCACTAGATTGATATTTCTGTTGTGACTGTGATACTGTGTGATGCACTGTGACTATGATTTGTTCTATATTGATGTGAAAACCTTGTTGTCCGTAAAACGGCATTTAAACTTCGATGCGACAGGGAATCGGATTTCAGTTTTGTTATCCGAAACCCACATCGACTCTGTGAATATTTGTGAATGACATCCATATGTTTTAAAATTTGACATTCACTATTTGAATTAGCCGGGAAAGGACCTTTGTGTCATATAACCCATTTCGAATATGTGATTCGACGTTATGGATAGGTGTTGAAGACCGGGTATTTGCGAGAGCGATAGGATGATCTGTCGATTGACTCTGCACCGAGTTGCTCCGGTATAGAGTTCTCCATATGTGATGGGGAATCCGATCAGGATTGTGGATATCCGGATTACAAGGACTTCTTTGGAAGTGCCTTCGGTTCTGTTCGAGCCCGGAACAGACTTGTATGGATAGTATGTCTGACATTACAAATTGAGATATAAAGCCGATTTCTTTCAAATATATTCCTGTTGGTGGCGGAGAATTTATTCTTTTAGCTTAACACCCTTCTCTGTGACGTACGAGCTCAGAGGTTATATAGTTGAAGGTTATCAGCAATATATTCCCAATTTGGTAATGTGACATGCTGAGTGTTGCTGTGAAATGATCATTGTGTTGATCATTTGGATAGGATCATTTATTTGATCGTCTATCTTGGTGATCATTTCTATGATCATTTGTTGACCCAAAGCACGGCTTTTGTATAAAGTGTGTTTTTGTGGACGTGACTTCGTCGGACCTCACACCCCGAAATGGTCAAAACAGGAAAGATGCAGCAAGGTTATTGGGGGTAGCACCCCTTAGGGTATGTACATTTCCTTCTGGATAGAAGTGGTATCATGGTATGGAGCCCAGATACTTAACTTATGTGGATATCGCAGATATATATATATGATTTTGTGATTTGTTGCTGGGGCCCCGGTTAAAGGTTGGTTACGACCGGGAGATGGCATACTCATGTCAGTAGTTACCCAGTTAGGGGTAACCCGGCCTTGTGTTGGCAGAGATCCGGTTTGGTTCTCGGGGACGTCCTTCCAGAGGCGTTCTCATGTGGCAATGGGAAGTTCCTTGGCCTGACCATTTGTTGGAAATCCAAAGAAACAATACGAAACCCTGTACGGTTTTAGTTGTAGAACCTGCCATTTACTTATGGTGGCGCCCCACCATTTAGATGGTAGCTATAGTAGGCATACGATAATGGTCGTATGTTGGCTAAGATTAATATTCTATTTTCGAAATGATTTCCTTCACTATGCACTAGTAATAATATCAAAGAATTCTTTTCTCGTATCAAGCATATTTAACTATCATAAGAAGAAATCTCCTCCAATTCTGCGTTTGCATTGTGTGTGTGGCGGGAGGTCTTATGGTAGTTCCATTTTTAAAAGCATTCCAAAAATTCTTTTATAAATCTTGTTTATTTAATGCAACTGTTTTTGTTTACTCATACCAGTCCCATGACTGATCCGGAGTTTATTGTTTTCTTTCCTAAACTCTGGGTGCCCATTATTTCCACACAGGCAGCCTAGTAGCAGGTTTCTATATTTTGGAGTAGCAGTATTTTGGAGCTCTTATCTTGGAGCTATTTTAGGAGCTTTTGGAGATTACAGGTGTTAGCTTTTGGGAGTTCGTAATCATCTCTCTCGTTTGAGAATTTTTGGATATATGATCACTGTTGTATTATCATGATGTTGTATTTGGAGTTGTAGTGTATGTATTATGTACTCTGTTGCAGTATGGATATTATGTTGATGTTGTAACAGTGATGTTATTTATGATATCGATTCTGTTCCGCTGTTTTATATTCATCTAATTGTTGTTATAAGCTCCGGCGATGCGAATTTGATGTCGTTTATTGGACATCGAGTTTGGGTCGTCACAATGATGGCATGCTTTTGCTCACTTATTGATTAGCTAATTTGCTTTAAATGCTAGCTAAATGTACGTATCTTGGATTACATATCATATTTGGTGTTTTTCCCTACGGGATGCCTCATCCTTGAGGTGAGATATATATTGTGTTATTATATGTATATTGTAAATCTTTGAAACGTCAGCTATGCAAAGGAGACGCTGGCGAAATTTTTCATAAATTTAAGACATTAGAAAATTTTGAGAATAAAGTATTTAATTTAAGGCATTAGGATCATTAATCACAATAGAAAAAAAGTGAAACCATCACTATAATAAAAAGCCTTCAATCCCAGACCTAAGGAACATAAAATAAAAGTAAGAATGGATGTCATAAAATAGGATATTTATTACTAATTCTCCGACTACTATGCAAAATAGAATTGTGATTTATATGCAAACAATCTCATACATATAACTCGTATGGCAATGAATTAGACATTGATAATGAGAGACTACATAGCTCAAATGCAACAAGACATAATATTCTTACTGGGATTACTACAAGATCAAAGCAATCAGATATCACGAAAAATAGTCCCCTTGAAGGACATATTCATCAGATGTGCAAGTCAGAATAGACATGTATTAAAATTGCTAGTTTCAAATAATAAGTCTATAATGGTAGCAGCAGCAATACTGATAATGTGCCAATATCTGAAACTCATACCCCAGAAACTAATAGAACTTGAACAATTATTCTACTCTAACTATTTTTATTATAAATGATATATAACTGTAGGAAAGAAATAGAATACAAACGACTGTTAATAAGGCTTCACTGAAGTTTACCATTTCACATTTCAAAGATAAAGTATACAATTTTTTTTTACTGTGAACATTACTCATGGCTTTATTTGTAATTTGCAGAGAAGATTTAGCATAAGTTGCATAGAAAATTTTGGCAAAGCTGCAACAAATTCACATCTTTTATGACTAAATTAAACCTACGTAGAAGATTTTGGCAAAAATTCACATGGTTTGACTTTTTTTTGCTATCGGTGTGTGATTTTTTGTGTAAGTTTGAAACAATGACGATGAAGATATTACTTAAGGAACATGTGTATGAAATACTATGAATGTTGTGTAATCTATAGTTTTTTAAATCCTATTATGTTTGTGTGAAAATTTGTATTTATATGCAATGTAGAAATGTGTAATTGAAGGTAGCATTAGTAAATCCTAATGAAAGCTGAATTCCATATTTTTATACTATATAAATATATGATTACATGAATAGGGCGCAATAGAAACTGTAAATTCTACCTAAAGTATATGATGATCCGAATTGCAATTGTAGACCTAATAATATGAATTAAATGCGGTGAAAATTAACAAAATGCTATGTAATATAACCACTTGGATCAAGCATACAAGTATAAATGCTATAGTAGATTATGGGATGTATTTAATAGCACAAAATAATGCAATTGTTAGTTACCTAAAAAAAATATAAATGCTATGGAAAATATAATGTAGGAAGTAACTAACGATACAATGGGAATTAGTAAGGGAATCCTAGCCATGGGACAAACGCTATTTTGTAATAGGAATCTACCATAGCATTTATTTTCACAGCGTTGTTAACAATGCTATAAAATTGTAACAATGCATAGCGTTTATAAAACTTATATTATAGATTTGATACCTACCATGCATAGCATGCCATTCCACAATGATCTCTATAACGCTATAGAAAGTTAACACGACGTTTTTTAAAAGCTATAAAAGGCTTAATTGTTATAGTACATGAAAAATTTATGGAATTATTATGATAGGTTTTAAAGGTAAAACCTAAGTTTTTAATCTTTAATTAATTAGACTTTTTGGTATGTTGTGTATAACGTTATTTTGGAGATGGGTTTTTAATTTCATAATTTTACAGATTAATATGATTATTTTGTGAATTTCCTAAGAAGGAAAAAGCTTTTATTTTGGGTTTTCATTATTAAAAATAACTATTTTGGTTTGGAAATTACTATATTAGAAATATATATGTATTATAATTTGTAGTGATTTTTCAGGATGCTTTCTAAGTGATTATGAATTTCTTGAATTTATTGTGCTAGACATGCATTTAAATTAATATCGATTAAAAGTGTTAATTAATTCAGTTGTAAACATTTTTGGATAGATAAAACTAAATTTTAGCTGTTTTCAGAAAAGAGATTTGTAAAGTTTGTTTTTAACCAATAAAAAATTGACACAAGTTTAGAGTTGGAGGAAGAAATTTCTTAATATAGAAGTAAAATTGTTTTTATATTAATTACGATACAGCCATGTCATATGTTAGAATGTCAGATGTCCGATGATAGCCGATGTCCATGTCGCCACTATAAAATTCGACATCAATGTGGATAGATGCATGAGATACCAACTTATGTTGGTATGGAATGAATTTTTCAAGTTGAGTATATAAATATATGCGTGCGTGTGTGTGTTGACTTCGACATACCATTATTTCGACATCGATGATTTCATAACTCACCAAAATCATCGCGACATCCCTTGTTCTTTTCATTATGAAACCCATAACATATGGTATTGATGCCGCAAGTCTTCAACTTTGAAGCCTATTCCTTAAAGGTTTTGATGCCATAAATCATCATTTATGATATCAATCGTTTTGCGGCATAATAGGTGAACTACCATATTTTTGATATCACGGTTTTTTTTAAAGTATTGACGTCGTAAGAAATTGATTTCGACTTGTATAATTAATGTCGTAGCTTGTCATCTCCGGCATTGCATGTTTTCATTGTTTTCGGCAACCAAGTTATGCGGCTTTGATATCGTAACCCTTTTATTTCATAACTGATGCTTTGTAGGCCGAGAAGCCTTGTTTTCTTTTGCAAACTAAAAGTATGTTTTAAAGGTGAGATGGCTTATATTTTAAGAATGTCAATAACCTTACAATTTCAACAGCTTAGCCTTAAAATATATAAAATTAGAATTTTGTTTTCGAATCCTAGATAGAGGATCGATATTGTTTTTAACTGCATGGATTTCGCAAGCTTTTTATTTTGAATTGTTATATTGATGGCTTGACAAGCCATATGTTTTATGAGTTTAACAACTTCATTTGAGATACCATTGTATAGTTTTTTTTAATGTGTCATAAATTTAAGGGTTTGACAACCTAATTAGGGACACTAATAGATATAGGTTGGGCAATTGGTGAATAATGTTATAATATAATTATGAAATATATTTGATGGGTTCACATTCATCCTAGGAAAACTATGAGACGTGTGATGGATAGTCCACATAATGCCGAAGAGGGATAATCTCTATGTAGTTCATGATGGGTACATTATTATTCTCGGAAAACTATGATATGTGTGATGAATAGTTCATGTAATTTTAGGTAAATGAAATATGTGATGGATAGTCCACATAATTTAGATCATTAAACCGTGTGTGATGGTTAGTCCATACGGTATGAGATAGATATTCCAGATAATGGTTATATGTGAGATGGGTAGTCCATATGAATATATGATGGATAGTCGGATGAAATGGAGATTGATGGTCATTTAAATTTACACGGATAATCGATTAAATCAGGATGGGTAATCCATTGTCTTATTTTGGATGGGGTAAGGGAGTGTATAACACAATGAAGATAGATTAGTTAGATTTACCCATGCTGCATGCCTATAAATGATTATTTCACCATGTTCTAACCATTGTGTTTACAGGTGCATGAATTTTAGTTGACGTAATTGTTAAGATACTATTAAGGGAGAAACCCATTTCCTCTACACTTTGGTCTCACTAGATATCCATTTTGGTTCAAGGTGGTAAGTTATTATTCACACCAGTCTTTTTATCTGACTCAAAGTTTTTGTTTTCCCCCTTAAACTCTTAGATACTCATTTGCGTAGGTCGGGAGTAAGGGTTTTTTGGTGTCAACATTAGATGAATAAGCTTTCGGAGACGTGCAGGAGGTAAGCTAGCTATTCGTGGGAGCTTTCATTTTATGTTATGTTATTTTGTGTCTAAATAGATATAATTACAGAATTTATAATTGTCAAATATTAGACTCTGATCAACCGATGTGACATCTTCATATGTCGCTCTTATAGTATTTTGTGTGTATTTTCTTTGAATGAGGGATCGAGTGGGATTATGCAATGAATATGAAACCTTCTTTGTGAAACGAAATGTGAAAGCTTATTATTGAATTGTGTTTGATAATTATCATATTCAAGTGCTTTTGATATTATGGTTATGATTAATATAGCCGAATTTTATCACCAAAAACTAATACTAAGAATGACTGCAACATCGTAACACTTAGTTTTGGGCCTCAAAATGAGGGATATTACAGGAATCAATTTAATTGGACCATTGCCTATATCTAAAGGTGGACCAAAATTTACAATAATAGCCATCGATTACTTCACCAAATGGGAAGAAGCAGAACCGTTATCGAATATAACGTCAAGAAAAGTATTAAAATTTATGATTAAAACATAGTCACTCGGTTTGGATTGCCACATAAGATAATAACTGACAATTGAACCAATTTGAAAGTGAAGGATTTACCTGATTCTGCAATAAGAATGAATAATCAAAAGCTTTTCATCTGTAGCTCAAGGTAAGGCTAAAGAAGCCTTTGAAGCTACCAACAAAACTATTAAAACTATCCTTAAGAAATGACTAGATGAAGCAAAAGGCGATTGGGTAGAAGAACTACCGCTAATGCCTTGGGCATAGAGAACTACTGAAACCGTGATGAGACACTCTATTTTCTTTAACATAAGGATGTGAAGCAATGCATCTAGTTGAAGTTGAAATTCCATCTCATTGAAAATTGCATAGGCATTTGATCCCAATCAAGAATGGAGGAAGGAATCCTTATATTTAATCAACAAGTTAAGGGATGAAGCAGCCATACGAATGGCCGAATATCAACAAATAATATCAAGGTATTATAACTCAAAAGTTAAAGAAATATCATTTCAAAAGGGAGATTTGGTTCTTCGAAAAGTCACAATGAATGCCAAAAATCCAATAGACAGATCACTCGAACTAAATTGGGAAGGGCCCCTAGTTGTTCTTGAAGTAATTTCACCAGGGAATTATCGATTATGCCGACCTTTTATGTAACGACCCAGAACTTCTATTAATTAAAATTAGTACATTTAAATTGATTTTAAATATTAATAAGTGAAAGTAAATAGTCGAATAAATTTTATTTCAAATAATTGGATTTAATTGGATAATTAAATCGATAATTTAATATTGGAAATTATAGAAATAATTGAAAATTGGGTTTAATATGACTGAAAATGATTTGTAAAATTTTATTTAATCATATTAGAGTTAGAATAACGTTATAGAACTTTTAAAATCGAATTTAAAGTTAATTTGTGAAAATTGAATATTTTAATATTTAATTGACGAGTTAAAATAGCCATTTTTCAAACAGTCTCGGATTTCGACGAAACTAGTTTCATCTGATCCGTAATGTTATATTATTATATGGTTTCAAATTTCGTGTCAATCAGATTTACGGTTTGTCCGGGGCGAGCCAAAACGCATAGAAATTAGTTTAATCGGTTTGATTTAAATTTGATCGTTTATTTCCGTAACTTGCACAGATGATCGAATTAGCCTCCGAAACATGTTCCATTGTGTCCGGAACGCGGGTTAAACCCTAGAAACGCTGGTCACAACGTGAGATTTGGAGTTCGGAAATTCCGGGATGAATAGTGTTTTTGGATATTTTCTATAAAAGGACCTCCCTCTTCATAAATTTGCAAACAATAATCTCCAATGCCCTAGCCGCCAGTTAACAATTCAATGGCCGAAAATTTCCTATCTTTACCATCAATTATCTTCAAATCTACGCATCAGTTCAAGAATTTTCCAACTAGAAGATTGTAGAGGCCAGTGAGTTCTAGATATCCAACGGGTATGATCGTATTCGGAGCGACGTGGAGGCCAGAATCTGCTCGCGTTCACCTAGGGTTACGCACAAAATTCGAGGAGGAAATGGAGGCCGAGCTCGATGTGCTTGTAACCGAGTGTAGTGCTTGTGACGTGCTTCGACGCGGCGCCCCCTGATCGTCTTCAAGCTGCTCGGTTTGGTCGTGATAATTGCTTGAACGTGGCGGCCTATGGGTTTCTTTTGCACGAACGGTTGAAACGTTAGGGGGAAGAAGGGCGGGGTGCGGCCCAGATCTGGGTAGAAGGAAATCAACGGACGTGATGAAGCAGAGGTTTAAAATTGAAAATAAAAAGTGTAAAATTATTATATTAAAATTTGTGTAATGTTGAAGATTGTGTATCTTTGTCACATGAGGTCGAAAACGCACGAACCCAGTTGCGTGGGAACCGTATTGTCGAGCACTACGATATGAAACTGGATTGGAGTCATTTGGAGTTAGTGAGAATTTCGGGTAAAATTAAACGCGTGTTTAATTTTATTCGAAATAAAACGCGAAAACTGAATTGAAACCTAAGGTGAGAACTTCTCACTCAATCGAATCGGTTTCGATTTTTAATTTAAATAGTTAGATTTAAAATTCTTGATTGTATGTTTGAATGATGATTGTTATCTATTGATTGTTAAAAAAGACATTATACGCCGTTAGTAAGCGGAGGTTATTTATTAAAAACATATACCGTGAATATTTCATAGTACAGTGAAATTGGTAATAATTATGTACTTGGAGTTGATTTCCCGCATTATATAGCGGACGAGACCCTATTGTGCCGTATAATAGAGGATAATATTTTAAATCCTATATACCGTGATATTTCGTTTGGAAATGGAATTGGTATTGTGCTAATGTTTGTGGATGCAGGGAAACAAGTTGGAGGGATCCAACTGGATTCCTCAACAGTATTTATTTGATTATAGATATTTTGATATTTGTTGATTATCATATATAGATATATGATGTCATTGTTGTCGTGATTGACTATTTGGTGTGTAGCATCATTGGGCCAATTTTGGAATTTTAAAAGGGTTTTAAAGTGATTTTTTTTGAAAGTATACGTTTTATAAAATATTTTTGGAATTGATTCATTTTAAATAAATAAACGTTATAATTTTAATGTTATAAAAATTATGATTTTTGAGAAATATAGTTAAAAGTTGATTTTTGAAAATATGGGGTTAATGATTTTATAAAATAGTTTAAATTGGGATTTTTGAATTTATTGTAAAAAGTTTAAATAGAGGATTCATAAAATTTGATTATTTTATGAATCGAAATGATGAAATTATAAAGGAGTTTAAAGACGTTTTAAAATAATAATATAAATGGATTTATATAAAAGATTTATAAAATTGATATTTATAAATTAAAATATTGGAATTATAAAACGAGTGTTTATAAATGTTAGGATGAAGTGTAAATGGATTTCACAAGTGAATGAAATTGTAGAATTATAAATGGTGAAGTTATAAATGGAATTCATAAGTTGTAAGATTTAAAAATTTTGTAAATTTATTAAAAGAATAGATTTGGATAAATAAATGAATCTTATAAGTTATAAGATTTATAATTTGGGAACTTTAAAAGAACGATTTTATAAACAAATAAATTATAAGTATTTAACTTATAATATGGACTTTTGGTATATAATTGAGTTATACATTGAATAGGTTAATAAAGGAGATTTATAAATTGAAGTTGTTATAGATAGAATTAGAATTTATAAACATTGTTTTATAAATCCAAATCAATAGAATTTGATAAAGTAAATGTAGAAATTATTAAAGGAGTTATATCCACGATTTTGGACAATTGATAATCCTTTAAAATAAAATGTATAGAAATAATGAAATTGGTTAACGAAGTATATTCCCGCTTTTGGATAGTGAATGATATGTTAAAGAAAAAGTTTTGGAGGTGATATTTTAAATAGAATTAAAACGATTTAACGATGTTTTAAAACGTGTTAAGGTTCGAAACCATAGATTTCAACATTCATTGTCGAAATAGACGTTTTCAAGGAATAGAAGGAAATGGTGGACTATAACACTGTTATTATAGTAAATGATTTCCGAAAGGAAATGTTTTATATAGTATTGGGATTTATATATCTATCTTAACTTCGAATCCCTATACTAATGATTTTGAGTTGTCGTAACGATGTTTTACGTAACATTCGTTTTGTCTCAAATAAATGTGTTTAAAAGAACACTTTCCTTAAAGAATAAAATATATACTTAATTGTGATTTAAGTATATTGAATATTTTCCAAGTGTTGAAAATAAATAGATTTGTGAACTACTTATTATTAATAAGTATGGAAATGCTTTTCCAATATGAAACGAAACGTTTTTTAAGAATTTATCTTTGTAAAGATAAATTGAAAATGAATATTTATAATCTATTGAAAACCGTATATCAGTAGATATTTTGAAATATAAATTCACAATGGAATTTATAAAAGAAAGGGGAATTTGTTTAAAAATAAATATTGATTTATTTTTGAAGTATTGAAATTATATATCTTGTAAAGATATTTTTGAAAAATAAATAATATGGAAAATTATTTGGAATCTGGTGATGTTGTGCATATCCATTGATAGTTCAATAACCGACTATCAATAATTACCTTTGAATGGGTATTTGTTGTGATTTGCTTGAAATTGAATGTCACACTTATTTTTGACTAAGCGCTCACTATTCGGGTTATCCAGGAAAGGACCTTGGGGTCGTATAACCCATTCCGAATATGTGATACGTCGTTATGTATTGCATTTGAAGACCGGTGTTGAAGACTTGATATTATTTGAAAACGGAAGGATTACCGTCGAATGTCTCTGCACCGAATGGCCCCGGTATATTCAATATGTGATAGAAAGTCCGGACGTGATTAGTGAATATCCAGATTGCAAGGACTTCTTTGTAAGTGCCTTCGGTTCTGTTCGATCCTGGAACAGACTTGTATGGATTGTATGTCTAACATTACAAATTGAGATATAAAGCTGATTTCTTTCAAAATACATATCTGTTGGTGGCGGAGAATTTATTCTCTTAGCATTAACACCCTTCTCTGAGACGTACGAGCTCAGAGGTTATGTAGTTGAAGGTTATTAGTAATATACTCCAAATTTGGTAGTGTGATATGCTAAGTGATGTTGAGCATTTGTTGAATCGAAGCATGGCTTTATATAAAGAGTAGCTTTGTGGATGAGACTGCGTCGGACCTCACACCCCGAAAATGGTCAAAACAGGAAGGATGCAGCAAGGTTATTAGTGGGTAGCGCCCCTTTAGTGTATGTCATTCCTTCTGGATAGAGGTGGTATCATGGTATGGAGCCCAGATACTTAACCTATGTTGTGGCTGCAAACTTATTACTTTGTGGTTGTTGGAAATCGAGGATCCTCGGATATAGATCGGTTACGATCGGAGGATGGCATATTCGTGTCAGTAGTTACCTAGTTTGAAAGGTAATCAGGCCTTGTGTTGGCAGAGATCCGGTTAGGTTCTCGAGACATCATTCCAGAGGCGTTTCCATGTGGCCATGGGAAGTTCCTTGGCCTGACCATTTGTTGGAAATCCAAAGAAAAAATACGTGCCTTGTATGGTTTTAGTTGTAGAACCTGCCATTTAATATGGTAGCTATAGTAGGCATAATATAATGGTACCTATGCTGGCTAAGATTTATATTCTACTTTCGAAATTTTTTCTACACTATGCACTAATAATAATATCAAAAATGATTTGATTTTGCGTAGTAAGCATCTTTGACTATCATAAGGAGAAATCTCCCCCAAGTCTGCGTTTGCATTGTGTGTTTGCTGAGAGGCCTTATGGTAGTTTCATTTTTAAAAGCATTGCGAATTGACTTTAAAAATATTCCTCTGTTTTGTTTTTTTTTAAATAAATTGTTTTAGTTCTTACACCAGTCCCATGACTGACTCGGAGTTTATTGTTTTCCTTCCTAAACTCTGGGTGCCTACCAATTTCCACACGGGTAGTCAAGAGTCAGGTTATCAGGATATTCTGGAATTCGGGAGTTGCTGGAGGCATGCTGGAGGGCATGGCGTATCATTTAGTATATAGTATTCCTTTTCCGCTGTTTGTTGTTGTAAACTCTGATTATGTAATGTAATGTGATGTAATGTAATAACTGATATAGTTCTTTGTTTAAAGATTATTCATTTATTTATTATATGTTGTTCCGCTGCGATTGTGAGATTCTGAATTGTTCTGTTGTTTCCTTTCTGTTCTGTTCTATCTTCTTCTTCTATCTTCTATCGTTTTCTTCTTCTTAAACCCTAAGAATTCGGTTTTCTGGCATTCGATTGCTTGGCAGTTGATACAGTAGACGTATTAATGTCGACGTTCGGGCATCGAAGATCCGTGTCCTTACATCTGGTATCAGAGCACATGGTTAAGCGACAACCATGGCTCTGTTGGGTATTACTCATTAGAGATAGAGTCAGTAGTACTCTAGAATGAGTTGAGTGTAATAATTGCTATGAGTGCGTATTTGTTAGTGAATATAAAATTATTTTATATTGTGATGATTGGTTTGTTGAGTTGTATATGGATTCTTGTTAATACGAGTAATTAACGTTGTTGATAGGGATCTCTAAACACTTGTACAGAACAATTCGACACGATATTGTTTTAAATTGGGTAAAAGAAATAATTTTTACCTTGATTATATTTTATATATAAAGGAATAATTTTTCAGAATTATTAAAGTGTATATAAGTTGATTGTTTGGTTGTTGAAAATGTAAGAATATATATAAGTTAATTAAAAGATGTTTGAATAATCTAAATAAAACATGTTATAAAAAATAAATTGTACAAGCAAAGAATTATAAGAATTGAATTATAATTAATGTGTTTTACAATTGTGAAATAAACTTATATATATAAGAAGTGAAACTATATGAATATATTGTAGGATCGATTTCACCCTAGAGGGAGGGGTGAATAGGGTGATGGTATAAATTATAAAAATTAATCGCGGAAGCTTATTAATTAATTTCAATTAAGATCACAGAATAGCAGCACAGATATCGCAGAATATAAATAACAGAATAAAATAGAACAACACAGAATTTACCCAGCTTCGGCAAAACCCTGCCTACGTGCTGCCCCCAAGGTTTCTACTAGAAATTAGATAGTCCCTCGCTTACACACGTAAACTCGCTATACCCGCTATTGACTAATCTAACTCTACGCTCAAAACCCTGCCACAACTCAACTACCATGTTGCGAATTCTCAAGCTACGCCACGTAGCTTGTACCCTAGTCACATGACTAGAAAAATAAAACGGTTTAAAAAGAAAATACAATTAAAACGATTTAAAACAAAATAACCCTAATTTAAAACAAGTAAGCCCAAAATAATATTATTAGAATCGGCCCACTAATTAAAAGTTTGCGTCCCCTTTCTCCTTTTTATTTTATCGGCCTGGTTCCTTTTTTTTGCTTGAGAATAATGCCGGCCGTTGTTTTCTTCTTTCTGAGATTAGGGCTTGTAAAATTGGGGCTTTCGTTCTCTCTGCTCTGGAAATTAGGGCTTGAAGTCGCCGGTTTAATTCGATCGATCCAGTGATGTTTTGCGTGTCGCCTTGATCGATTGATTCCTCGTTGCTTATGCGGCTGCTTCGATGGAGTTCGTGTTCGAATTGGTATGTTCTTTTTATTGCTTGCAATTGCTTGATTTCTGTATTGCGAACTCCTTGATCTATGCCGATGATGATAGTTTGGTTTTTATAGGGTTCGATCCCCTGAGTTTTCGTTCGTATATTCGTGTTTGAATTTGTCAATATTATTCACCTCGGCCACTTGATTTTGTTTCGATGATTGAGATGTTTTCTGACCTTTTCAATTCCTTTATATTCATTGCTTGGTGGTCACGGCTTTAATTCATTTCCGTGATGACCGTGACTTGATTGTTTCTGACTTTGACTATTTCAAAGAATAATGATATGCACTTGATTTTTGAAATTAATTTCGTCCATCTCGTAGTCTTTGTCTCTGGCCATCTTCTCTGGTCGGTACTGGATGCATCACTTCAGTGTTGTATTGTTTTCACCTCTGGCCTTACTGCATTGTTTCGATGTCACTGATTTGTTTAGTCTCGGCATTGACTGGTTTCATGCTTGTGTTGGTTCATTGGTTTACTGGTGCATATATGTTGCTTGTGTATGCCTTGTGATTCTGTTCATTCCTAGTTGCCTTGAGTAGCAGTGATTCATGTTGTATTCATTTTTGAGGCAGTTTGCATTAGAGTGTACTCACTGTTGTTTGTACCTGTTGCACTCTGGTCTGTCCACTGCAGTTTGTGTCTTGCCACTGACTTGCTGCCTATGATTGTATTCATGTATATACTGCATTGTCGTCTTGTGGCAGTTGCTTTGTCTCCATGTATTTCATGTAGTATGGGCATTTGAATATGCATTTGTGAACATTGTCGAGTCTGCACTGTGTCTTTTGTTTGCACCTGATAGCTTGTCCCTTTTTTTGGTTGTTTGGTCTTGTTGCATGAGTTGCTTGCATTGGTGCTGTTGCAATTCGTTTCGGCCTGACCCTTCCATATGCTCTCTGATAATGTTGAACTTCACTGTTGCTGTTGTGTTCTGTTCATACTGTGTATTACAATGATGATTTTGGTTACTCTGTTCATTGCTTCGTAGCTTGCATCACTGGTATATGCATATTTGTTCACCTGCAGTTGCACGTTGCTGCTTGTAGCACTTGTGTACTTGGTCGAGTTCATTTGCATTCTGCAGTTTTGTTCCATATATGTATGTTCATTCATTGGTTGGGACTTGCAGCATTGTTATTATGTTGGCATTTGTGGTCGTCTGCACTTCTGGCATGCAGCTTGAATTGAGTCGAGTCGAGTTGTTGACTGTATCACCATATATCAGTTATACTTGTTTTCAATTGGCTGTTGCAGTCCTGTCCACTCATGTACATGCTTCACTGCAGCCTTCTTTGCATTGTACATTTTACTGTCTTTATTGTGGCATACTTTGATAGTGCCATTTTGGTCTGGTTCCATATTTGTAGTTTTGACCATGTTGATGTTCTGTTCATTGCTTTTGGAATTTGCACTTATATACATGTGTTCATTTGTCTGCACTTGATCATTGCTTTGAGTTTCACCGCCTTCTGTCCATGTTGGTTCGAATTGCACTTGTCACTGCTGCAGTCGCTATGCAGTTGCTATGCCTTCGGTCATGTTGCCTTGTGTTGAATCCAGTTTCAAAACTCGGGTTTGACCTTGTGCTCGTGTTGTGATGTATTGCATGTGAGTTGAACCCGGTTTTTTATTTGGGTTTGACCTGTGCTCACATGTTCCTGTAAATCAATCAAGTGTATATATCGGCGTGCACGACCTTGTGGCATATACAGTAATACACTGTGTATGTCACAAGTTGTTCGTGTATGATGAATTCAAATTTAAATTATGACGAACAACCCAAATAACTGAGGCAAATCATATTTTCAAAAATTATCTTTTATTTTTGAATTTGCAAAAATATTTCTTTTTCAATTTTACTGCGTTAGTTTATATTTTTGCAGATTGCTCAGATGTTGGATTCAAACTGGAATGCAGTTGAAGATAAATACGAGTGTGAGTGATATGTAGCAAGGTGAACTGTAAATATGTAATGTGATGTAATTGTAATCAAAGTTGTATAGTTATAGTGAGAGCTTGAAATTGTACTATTCAAAGTTGTAATAAATATTTATTTGAATAAAATATTCGTTTGAATTCAAATTCCGTGTTATTTATTTTATTCAACCAATATTTATTTAATCTGTGAAAATAAATAGTATATTATCAAATACATTTAAACGAATGTATATATGTTTATTATCATCAAACAAAAATCATATAAGCGCATATTCAACAATCTCCCCCTTTTGATGATAACAAACATATATTTAAGATTTTGAACATGTTAAATGTATTTGATCATAGATATATCCTAATTGCTCCCCCTATTTAAATGCTTCCTCTCTACACAAAGCTCCCCCTACATATATGCATACAAATAGAAATATATAAATGAGCCTATATGCAAATGGAAAATATTTGACCTTTGCTTGATTCTATTTGACAAAATCTTAACTTTTCTCTCCCCCTTTTGTTATCAGCAAAAGAATAATAGTGTTAGAGAAAAATAGAGATAAAGTTATCGATATTAACCAACATTAAAACTCAATTGAATATAAATATTAAATTTCAATAAAAAATCAAACAAAAATCATAAATATTTTGTTAGGCGCATATTCCACTTTTAGAATGATAGGAATGATATCATCATATAAAACCATACAGTTGTGTCTATTTGTGGCATATTTATATCAGGAATTTGAATATCTACTAACCATGCATAACCGTTAGGACTTTTAAATGAGATTAGTAGTATTCCAATTTTATTTTAAAAAAAATGATTCAAGTATCTTCTAACCACGCATAACCGTTAGGACTTTTAAATGGGATTAGAATCAACTTGTTTATTTTACAAATCAACTTTTGATATGCGTTTCATACATGCATAACCGTGAGGACTTTTAAATGAGCATGGAAGCACATAACAAATTCCAAGTAATTCACCCATGCATAACCGTGAGGACTTTTAAATGAGAGTGAATACTTTGGTATTTATTATTATTATTACCCTTTTTTTTAAAAAAAATGTGAAAAATGAAAAACGAACGATTCCTGTTTAAAGTACCACATACTGACAAACTATATAGAATTTTGATGAGTGATGGTCGTTAGAAATATGATAGATATAGAGATGGTCATGGAATTTTTACCAACAAACAGTTTTATAACTCTTGTTTAAATTTCTAAAGAAATTTATTAATTATACCGTCTCGAGTTATAATATATAATCAATATCAACGCTCATCACTTTTTCAATCACTATTTTTCTTTTCGATAATCATTTGGGAGTCAGATTAGTCATAATGGTCATTTAAAATCAAATTCAAAAATAATTATGAAATTAATTTTTCAAAAATGACTAATCTGAAAATATGGTCAAAAATGATTTTCTTCAGGGGGTTTTTAAAAGAAAATTTTCTGCTATTTGAAAATTATTTGAAATGACGAATATGCAGATATTTTCTTTGAAAAACGATGCAGTTATTAAATGTCTCAACAAAAATCATGTTTCACTAGTAATTTTTCTATCAACTAGATTACCAGTGTAATCTGCATCTGAATTTCTCTTTCACTCAAAATTATCATCAATTGAATTTTATAGACCAAAACATGAAGTGTGCACCAAAAATTTCAAACTTAATTTTAACAGCATTTTAAATAACATTCTCTTGAATTTGAAATGAAGCCGTGTAAATACTCAAAAACCATGAATAAAGAGTTAGCCAAATGGATTATCAACAATCAATGAATTTCCTAATACCAAAACACCATCGTTTTTCCAATTTAATATGTATGAAGTATTTCAAGAATTTGTAGTGCTTTTGGCATATAAAATATAATTGGCCAACTATGTTGAATAAGTCAGAAACAAAATCATCATCTTTTCATCAAATCAATATTGGCTGATTTTAATTCAGAATATGGTGCAGATTATCACATTTAATATATCGTACAAATAATTATACCTTTACCTGTTTTACCTTTGCGATATTTTCCGTTGTTGTCCGTTGTGATTCTGTCACCTTTATACTAGGCTAAGGAACTTTGCTTTATCGCCCGTTGTGTTTCTGGAACAGCCAAAAACCAGAAAACACTATTGTTGTTCCTTAGCCTGCCACCACACCTACACGGGAAAAGATTTATGTGACCTATTTGTTTTTATAGGTCCATGGTTGTTAGTGGCAGAAAATTTTGAAAAATAATTTTGTGTAGACCCAAAACTGTTTATAATTGTTCCCTTCGGCACCCAAATTTGTTTAACTTTGAGAGATTTATATTTGTGCCTTTTGGAACCCAAATCGGTATAGTTTTCACATTTTTGGGTCTATACCAACAATTATTGTGACTGTGTCCATATTTTCTACAAATCGTGCACATGGAATTAATTTGACTAATATTGCTTTCAACAATTTTCGAACTGTTATATCCAAGTCCTTGTCTAACCGAATTAACAGTTTGCTTTCCTAATAGCATATTCAACGATTTTTCACTTTTTGAAAATTTATCCAAAGTCGTTGACAATTGTTGGACTTGTGTTTTGAGTGATTCATTTTCGTTTAACAATTGTGTGCACTTTTTAATAGAATTCTCTCTCCTAGTATTTTCATTCTCTTTTAAAATCAGAATTTCATTTTCAAGTGATTTTATATTGATTTCTGATTTTTTAATTTCTTCTTCGAATGTTGGACACTTATCACACTTGGGGATCCTACTTTGATAGGTTTTAACTAGTTGATCAAGTTGTTTATTGCATTCTGTCAAAGTATCCTTTTGAGATTCAGGTTTGGCGTATTTTTCCCTAAGTCGTTCAAAACAGCCATTTACTTCATGAAAATATATAATCAACTCAGAATGGGTAAGTTTTGATACCTCACTTGGCTCGTCATCGTCACTGTCAGTTGTATCACCTTGAAGACACAATTCTGCCTTTTCGCTTTCACTGCCAGTGCTTTGATCATTCTCGTCTATTTCATCCCAAGTGGCTGCAAAACTTTTCTTTTTCTGTTTCTTTCCATGGTTGGATTTAATTTGTGGACAATTGGGCTTGATATGGCCGGGTTTGTTGCAATTATAACAAATAAACTTTTGTTCTTCTGAGTAGTCTAGTGCTTTGGCTATTCTGCTTTTTGCTTTTTGAATTCGAGCTGAATTTCCATGTTTTTGATTCCATTTTTTGAATTTTTTATTAACAGCTCCAATTCTGCTGCTCCATCATCTTCATCGTTATCATCATCACTTTCGGTTGTTCCTTTGAGAGCTATTGATTTCTTTTGAGTGTCACCTCCTTCACGCTCTTCCTTGAATTTCATTTCTAGCTCATAAGTGGTGAGATTTCCGATGAGTTCTTCAACTTTAAGTTGTTTTAAATCTTTTGATTCTTGTATGGCAGTTACTTTTGCTTCAAAGCTTCGTGGAAGGACTTTGAGGATTTTCCGGACTATTTCTGATTCGGTGTATGTTTTTCCGAGAGCTTTTGATTTGTATACGATATTGGAGAGTCGTCCGTACATCTCTTTGACATTTTCTTCCTTCGCCATTTTGAAGTTCTCGTATTCGCTGCTTAGCATTGCAAGGCGAGATTCTTTGACTTGAGATGTTCCTTCGTGAGTCACTTCTAGTATGTGCCATATTTCTTGCGCAGTTAGACAATGTGAGACACGATTAAATTCAAATTGATCTAATGAACAGATAAAAGAATTCATAGCTTTAGCGTTAGTATTCTGTAATTTATTTTCTAGTTCTGTCCATTGTTCCTTTGGTTTCTCTATTTCCTGATTATCTATAGTTATAGTTGGTTTTCTATAACCTGTCTCAACAATATTCCAAGCGTCAATGGTTTTCAGAAAAATTTGCATTCTATTTTTCCAGTAAGCATATTCACCATTGAACATTGGTGGTCTAACTATCGAATGACCCTATGCAAAAGCATTATTAAAAGAAGCCATTTTAAAAATTC
The DNA here is from genome assembly GCA_030765085.1 of Allium cepa. Lineage (NCBI taxonomy): Eukaryota > Viridiplantae > Streptophyta > Magnoliopsida > Asparagales > Amaryllidaceae > Allium > Allium cepa. Next base: position 698,382,015 of record CM060939.1, read on the forward strand.
AATTTTTTTAAAACAAAAACTGATTTTTTCAAAAAAATCGAACTTTTAAAACAGATGTTGATTTCTATTCCTAGCTCTGATACCACTTATAGGATCGATTTCACCCTAGAGGGGGGGTGAATAGGGTGATGGTATAAATTATAAAAATTAATCGCGGAAGCTTATTAAATAATTTCAATTCAGATCATAGAATAGCAGCACAGATATCGCAGAATATAAATAACAGAATAAAACAGAACAACACAGAATTTACCCAGCTTCGGCAAAACCCTGCCTACGTGCTGCCCCCAAGTTTTCTACTAGAAATTAGATAGTCCCTCGCTTACACAGGTAAACTCGCTATACCCGCTATTGACTAATCTAACTCTACGCTCAAAACCCTGCCACAACTCAACTACCGAGTTGCGAATTCTCGACTAGAAAAATAAAACGGTTTAAAAAGAAAATACAATTAAAACAATTTAAAACAAAATAACCCTAATTTAAAACAAGTAAGCCCAAAATAATATTATTAGAATCACCCCGCTAATTAAAAGTTTGCGTCCCCTTTCTCCTTTTTATTTTATCGGCCTGGTTCCTTTTTTTGCTTGAGAATAAAGACGGCCGTTGTTTTCTTCTTTCTGAGATTAGGGCTTGTAAAATTGGGGCTTTCGTTCTCTCTGCTCTGGAAATTAGGACTTGAAGTCGCCGGCTTTAATTCGATCGATCCAGTGATGTTTTGCGTGTCGCCTTGATCGATTGATTCCTCGTTGCTTATGCGGCTGCTTCGATGGAGTTTGTGTTCGAATTGGTATGTTCTTTTTATTGCTTGCAATTGCTTGATTTCTGTATTGCGAACTCCTTGATCTATGCCGATGATGATAGTTTGGTTTTTATAGGGTTCGATCCCCTGAGTTTTCGTTCGTATATTCGTGTTTGAATTTGTCAATATTATTCACCTCGGCCACTTGATTTTGTTTCGATGATTGAGATGTTTTCTGACCTTTTCAATTCCTGTATATTCATTGCTTGGTGGTCACGGCTTTAATTCATTTCCGTGATGACCATGACTTGATTGTTTCTGACTTTGACTATTTCAAAGAATAATGATATGCACTTGATTTTTGAAACTGATTTCGTCCATCTCATAGTCTTTGTCTCTGGCCGTCTTCTCTGGTCGGTACTGGATGCATCACTTCAGTGTTGTATTGTTTTCACCTCTGGCCTTACTGCATTGTTTCGATGTCACTGATTTGTTTAGTCTCGGCATTGACTGGTTTCATGCTTGTGTTGGTTCATTGGTTTACTGGTGCATATATGTTGCTTGTGTATGCCTTGTGATTCTGTTCATTCCTAGTTGCCTTGAGTAGCAGTGCTTCATGTTGTATTCATTTTTGAGGCAGTTTGCATTAGAGTGTACTCACTGTTGTTTGTACCTGTTGCACTCTGGTCTGTCCACTGCAGTTTGTGTCTTGCCACTGACTTGCTGCCTATAATTGTATTCATGTATATACTGCATTGTCGTCTTGTGGCAGTTGCTTTGTCTCCATGTATTTCATGTAGTATGGGCATTTGAATATGCATTTGTGAACATTGTCGAGTCTGCACTGTGTCTTTTGTTTGCACCTGATAGCCTGTCCCTTTTTTTGGTTGTTTGGTCTTGTTGCATGAGTAACTTGCATTGGTGCTGTTGCAATTCGTTTCGGCCTGACCCTTCCATATGCTCTCTGATAATGTTGAACTTCACTGTTGCTGTTGTGTTCTGTTCATACTGTGTATTGCAATGATGATTTTGGTTACTCTGTTCATTGCTTCGTAGCTTGCATCACTGGTATATGCATATTTGTTCACCTGCAGTTGCACGTTGCTGCTTGTAGCACTTGTGTACTTGGTCGAGTTCATTTGCATTCTGCAGTTTTGTTCCATATATGTATGTTCATTCATTGGTTGGGACTTGCAGCATTGTTATTATGTTGGCATTTGTGGTCGTCTGCACTTCTGGCATGCAGCTTGAATTGAGTCGAGTCGAGTTGTTGACTGTATCACCATATATCAGTTATACTTGTTTTCAATTGGCTGTTGCAGTCCTGTCCACTCATGTACATGCTTCACTGCAGCCTTCTTTGCATTGTACATTTTACTGTCTTTATTGTGGCATACTTTGATAGTGCCATTTTGGTCTGGTTCCATATTTGTAGTTTTGACCATGTTGATGTTCTGTTCATTGCTTTTGGAATTTGCACTTATATACATGTGTTCATTTGTCTGCACTTGATCATTGCTTTGAGTTTCACCGCCTTCTGTCCATGTTGGTTCGAATTGCACTTGTCACTGCTGCAGTCGCTATGCAGTTGCTATGCCTTCGGTCATGTTGCCTTGTGTTGAATCCAGTTTCAAAACTCGGGTTTGACCTTGTGCTCGTGTTGTGATGTATTGCATGTGAGTTGAACCCGGTTTTTCATTTGGGTTTGACCTGTGCTCACCTGTTCCTGTAAATCAATCAAGTGTATATATCGGCGTGCATGGCCTTGTGGCATATACAGTAATACACTGTGTATGTCACAAGTTGTTCGTGTACGATGAATTCAAATTTAAATTATGACGAACAACCCAAATAACTGAGGCAAATCATATTTTCAAAAATTATCTTTTATTTTTGAATTTGCAAAAATATTTCTTTTTCAATTTTACTGCGTTAGTTTATATTTTTGCAGATTGCTCAGATGTTGGATTCAAACTGGAATGCAGTTGAAGATAAATACGAGTGTGAGTGATATGTAGCGAGGTGAACTGTAAATATGTAATGTGATGTAATTGTAATCAAAGTTGTATAGTTATAGTGAGAGCTTGAAATTGTACTATTCAAAGTTGTAATAAATATTTATTTGAATAAAATATTCGTTTGAATTCAAATTCCGTGTTATTTATTTTATTCAACCAATATTTATTTAATCTGTGAAAATAAATAGTATATTATCAAATACATTTAAACGAATGTATATATGTTTATTATCATCAAACAAAAATCATATAAGCGCATATTCAACATATATTTATGAATATGAGTTGTAAATAAAAATGAATTAAAGGTTAAATAAAAATTTACTTCAGAATTGGGAATCGTAATTGGATTTATAAGTGGGAATTTAAGTTAAGTAAAACCAAATAATGTTTAAATGGAATATAACTTAAGAGATGTTGAATGAAGTTGATTTTGGTATAGAAGTAAATTAATAAAGTGAAGTGATGGATATGAATTTGAGTTATATAAATGAAATTTAACTTTTGTGGTTAAAGGAATTAGCAATTGAATTAATAAATGGATTGAATGTTAATCAATTAAATGTAAATAATTGATATGAAATAATCAATGTAAGTGTTAATTCATTAAAATCTAATGTTATTGAAAATTGAATTATTGAATGAAAATCAATTTAATTAAACCAATTGAAAGTAAAGGTGTTAAACCAAATTGAATGAATATAAGCAAAGGAATTTGGTTGTTATTAATATACATTGGTTGTTATATGATTGTTAGTTGATTGTATATAATTCATTAAGTATTAATGAAATCGAGTTAATGAAATTGAAAGCTAAAGTAATTGAAAGCTGAAGTAATTGAAATCCAATTGGAAGTTAAGTGAATCTCAAATAGAATTGAATTTGATTTGGAAGTGAACCAATTTGAATATGAATTAGTGAATATAAACTAATTGAAAATGAATGTTAGTAAAAACGTCCACTATTAATGAATCAAATGTGATTAAATTGAAAACCAATTTCACTGAATATTAATGAGAATATGAATGAATATTTATTGGTTATGGATGTTAGTTGAATGCTAGTTGGATGATAGTTGGTTGATGGTTGAATATATTGCTTTTACTGCATTTGCTATGTTGGCATATATAGTTATTATGTTGCTATATGTTGTATGTCGATACTGTTGTCTATATACATGTTTCTCATCTGTTTGTTGAGTGTTTAGTAGGTGCGGATTGCGTTTGCTTCGCATTTGGAGCTCGCTTTCGCGCTATATTAGCCGTATATGCTCGCTAATAATATATAAGGTACATATCTCGGATTACATATCGTACTTTTACACTTTTTTCCCTGCGGGATGTCTCATCACTTGATGAGATGTATATTTGTGATATAAATACTATCATTTTTTTTTCAGATCGAGCCGCGCAAAGAGACTCGGGCGAATTTTTCCGAAAATTTAAGGCGTTAGAGTATTTTTACGAAAAAATTGGAAAATTTTGAAAACTATAACTTTGATTTGGAGTTGAAAGTTAAACAATAGTAGTTGTTTTTGAAAAGATAACTAAGTTGGATTTGAAAACTTAGTAAAGTTATTGTAAGAAGTTTAACTATGGATTTTGGGAAAATTAATGGATTCTGTAACTTTTTCTTACTTGGTAATTTCGAGGACGAAATTCTTTTAAGGGAGGAAGTTTGTAACGACCCAGAATTTCTATTAATTAAAATTCGTATATTTAAATTGATTTTAAATATTAATAAGTGAAAGTAAATAGTCGAATAAATTTTATTTCGAATAATTGGATTTAATTGGATAATTAAATCGATGATTTAATATTGGAAATTATAGAAATAATTGAAAATTGGGTTTAATATGATTGAAAATGATTTGTAAAATTTTATTTAATCATATTGGAGTTAGAATAACGTAATAGAACTTTTTAAATAGAATTTAAAGTTAATTTGTGAAAATTGAATATTTTAATATTTAATTGACGAGTTAAAATAGCCATTTTTGAAACAGTTTCGGATTTCGACGAAGCCAGTTTCATTGGATCCATAATGTTATATTATTGTATGGTTTCAAATTTCGTATCAATCGGATTTACGGTTTATCCGGGGCGAGCCAAAACGCATAGAAATTAGTTTAATCGGTTTAATTTAAATTTGATCGTTTATTTCCGTAACTCGCACAGATGATCGAATTAGCCTCCGAAACATGTTCCATTGTGTCCGGAACGTGGGTTAAACCCTAGAAACGCCGGTCACCGCGCGAAATTTAGAGTTCGGAAATTCCTGGATAAATAGTGTTTTTGGATATTTTCTATAAAAGGACCTCCCTCTTTATAAATTTGCAAACCCTAATCTCCAATGCCCTAACAATTCAATGGTCGAAAATCTCCTATCTTTCTCCTCAATTATCTTCAAATCTACGCATCAATTCAAGAATTTTCCAACTAGAAGATTGTAGAGGCCAGTGAGTTCTAGATATTCAACAGGTATGATCGTATTCGAAGCGACGTGGAGGCCAGAATTTGCTCGCGTTCACCTAGGGTTGCGCACGAAATTCGAGGAGGAAATGGAGGCCGAGCTCGATGTGCTTGTAGCCGAGTGTAGTGCTCGTGACGTGCTTCGACGCGGCGTCCTCTGATCGTCTTTAAGTTGCTCGGTTTGGTCGTGATAATTGCTTGAACGTGGCGGCTCATGGGTTTCTTTTGCACGAACGGTTGAAACGTTAGGGGGAAGAAGGGCGGGGTGCGGCCCAGATCTGGGTAGAAGGAAATCAACAGACGTGATGAAGCAGAGGTTTAAAATTGAAAATAAAAAGTGTAAAATTATTATATTAAAATTTGTGTAATGTTTAAGATTGTGTATCTTTGTCATACGAGGTCGAAAACGCACGAAACCAATTGCGTTGGAACCGTATTGTCGAGCACTACGCTATAGATCTGGATTGGAGTCATTTGGAATTAGTGAGAATTTCGAGTAAAATTAAACGCGTGTATAATTTTATTCGAAATAAAACGCGAAAACTGAATTGAAACCCAAGGTGAGAACTTCTCACTCAATCGAATCGGTTTCGATTTTTATTTTAAATAGTTAGATTTAAAATTCTTGATTGTATGTTTGATGATTATTGTTATCTATTGAATGTTAAAATAGACATTATACGACGTTAGTAAGCGGAGGTTATTTATTAAAATCATATACCATGAATATTTCACAGTACAGTGAAATTGGTATTATTTATGTACTTGGAGTTGATTTCCCGCATTATATAGCGGACGAGCCCCTATTGCGCCGTATAATAGCGGATAATATTTTAAATCCTATATACCGCGATATTTCGTTTGGAAACGGAATTGGTATTGTGCTAATGTTTGTGGATGCAGGGAAACAGGTTGGAGGGATCCAGCTGGATTCCTCAACAGTATTTATTTGATTATAGATATTTTGATATTTGTTGATTATCATATATAGATATATGATGTCGTTGTTGTCGTGATTGACTATTTGGTGTGTAGCATAATTGGGCCAATTTTGGAAATTTAAAAGGGTTTTAAAGTGATTTTTTTGAAAGTATACGTTTTATAAAATATTTTTGGAATTGATTCATTTTAAATAAATAAACGTTATAATTTTAATGTTATAAAAATTATGATTTTTGAGAAATATAGTTAAAAGTTGATTTTTGAAAATATGGGGTTAATGATTTTATAAAATAGTTTAAATTGTGATTTTTGAATTTATTGTAAAAAGTTTAAATAGAGAATTTATAAAATTTGATTATTTTATAAATCAAAATGATGAAATTATAAAGGAGTTTAAAGACGTTTTAAAATAATAATATAAATTGATTTATATAAAAGATTTATAAAATTGATATTTATAAATTAAAATATTGGAATTATAAAATGAGTTTTTATAAATGTTAGGATGAAGTGTAAATGGATTTCATAAGTGAATGAAATTATAGAATTATAAATGGTGAAGTTATAAATGGAATTCATAAGTAGTAAGATTTAAAATTTTTGTAAAGTTATCAAAAGAATAGATTTGGATAAATAAATGAATCTTATAAGTTACAAGATTTATAATTTGGGAAGTTTAAAAGAACGATTTTGTAAACAAATAAATTATAAGTATTTAACTTATAATATGGACTTTTGGTATATAATTGAGTTATAAATTGAATAGGTTAATAAAGGAGATTTATAAATTGAAGTTGTTATAGATAGAATTAGAATTTATAAACATTGTTTTATAAATCCAAATCAATTGAATTTGATAAAGTAAATGTGGAAATTATTAAAGGAGTTATATCTACGATTCTGGACAATAGATAATCCTTTAAAATAAAATGTATAGAAATGATGAAATTGGTTAACGAAGTATATTCACGCTTTTGGATAGTGAATGATATGTTAAAGAAAATGTTTTTAAGGTGATATTTTAAATAGAATTAAAACGATTTAACGATGTTTTAAAATGTGTTAAGGTTCGAAACTATAGATTTCAACATTCATTGTTGAAATAGACGTTTTCGAGAAATAGAAGGAAATGGTGGACTATAACACTGTTAATATAGTAAATGATTTCCGAAAGGAAATGTTTTATATAGTATTGGGATTTATATATCTATCTTAACTTCGAATCCCTATACTAATGATTTTGAGTTGTCGTAGCGATGATTTACATAACATTCGTTTTGTCTCATATAAATGTGTTTAAAAGAACACTTTCCTTAAAGAATAAAATATATACTTAATTGTGATTTAATTATATTGAATATTTCCCAAGTGTTGAAAATAAATAGATTTGTGAACTACTTATTATTAATAAGTTTGGAAATGCTTTTCCAATATGAAATTAAACGTTTTTTAAGAATTTATCTTTGTAAAGATAAATTGAAAATGAATATTTAAAATCTATTGAAAACCGTAAATCAGTAGATATTTTGAAATATAAATTCACTTTGGAATTTGTAAAAGAAAGGAGAATTTGTTTAAAAATAAATATTGATTTATTGTTGAAGTATTGAAATTATATATCTTGTAAAGATATTTTTGGAAAATAAATAATATGGAAAATTATTTGGAATATGGTGTGTTGTGCATATCCATTGATAGTTCAATAACCGACTATCAATAATTACCTTTGAATGTGTATTTGTTGTGATTTGCTTGAAATTGAATGCCACACTATTTTCTGAATAAGCACCCACTATTCGGGTTATCCGGGAAAGGACCTTGGGGTCGTATAACCCATTCTGAATATGTGATACGTCGTTATGGATTGCATTTGAAGACCGGTTTTGAAGACCGATATATTTGAAAACGGAAGGATTACCGTCGAATGTCTCTGCACTGAATGGTCCCGGTATAGAGATTCCATATGTGATGGGAAGTCCGAACGTGATTAGTGAATATCCGGATTGCAAGGACTTCTTTGTAAGTGCCTTCGGTTCTTTTCGATCCCGGAACAGACTTGTATGGATTGTATGTCTGACATTACAAATTGAGATACAAAGCTGATTTCTTTCAAAATACATATCTGTTGGTGGCGGAGAATTTATTCTCCTAGCATTAACACCCTTCTCTGAGACGTACGAGCTCAGAGGTTATGTAGTTGAAGGTTATTAGTAATATACTCCCAATTTGGTAGTGTGATATGCTAATTGCTGTTGAGCATTTGTTGAATCGAAGCATGGCTTTGTATAAAGCGTAGCTTTGTGGGCGAGATTGCGTCGGACCTCACACCCCGGAAATGGTCAAAACAGGAAGGATGCAGCAAGGTTATTAGGGGGTAGCGCCCCTTTAGTGTATGTCATTCCTTCTGGATAGAGGTGGTATCATGGTATGGAGCCCAGATACTTAACCTATGTTGTTGCTGCAAACTTATTACTTTATGGTTGTTAGAAATCGAGGATCCTCGGATATAGATCGGTTACGATCGGGGGATGGCATATTCGTGTCAATAGTTACCTAGTTTGAAAGGTAATCCGGCCTTGTATTGGCAGAGATCCGGTTAGGTTCTCAGGACGTCATTCCAGAGGCGTTTCCATATGGCAATGGGAAGTTCCTTGGCCTGACCATTTGTTGGATATCCAAAGAAACAATACGAGCCTTGTACGGTTTTAGTTGTAGAACCTGCCGTTTAATATGGTAGCTATAGTAGGCATAATATAATGGTACCTATGCTGGCTAAGATTTATATTCTACTTTCAAAATGTTTTCTACACTATGCACTAATAATAATATCAAAAATGATTTGATTTTGGGTAGTAAGCATCTTTGACTATCATAAGGAGAAATCTCCCCCAAGTCTGCGTTTGCATTGTGTGTGCCGTGAGGCCTTATGGTAGTTTCATTTTTAAAAGCATTGCGAATTGACTTTAAAAATATTCCTTTGTTTTGTTTTTTTTAAAAATAAACTGTTTTAGCTCTTACACCAGTCCATGACTGACTCGGAGTTTATTGTTTTCCTTTCTAAACTCTGGGTGCTCACCAATTTCCACACGCGCAGTCAAGAGTCAGGTTATCAGGATATTCTGAAATTCGGGAGTTGCTGGAGGCAGGCTGGAGGGCATGGCGTATCATTTAGTATATAGTATTCCTTTTCCACTGTTTGTTGTTGTAAACTCTGATTATGTAATGTAATGTGATGTAATCTAATAACTGATATAGTTCTTTGTTCAAAGATTATTCATTTATTTATTATATGTTGTTCCGCTACGATTGTGAGATTTTGATATTGTTCTGTTGTTTTCTTTCTGTTCTGTTCTATCTTCTTCTTCTATCTTCTATCTTTTTCTTCTTCTTAAACCCGAAGAATTCGATTTTCCGGCATTCTCGGCGGTTGATACAGTAGACGTATTGATGTCGACGTTCGGGCGTCGAAGATCCGTATCCTTACATTTTAGCAACATAATAGCAAGAACTTGGAATGCTAAGCATGTAAGGCCTTGCTTTTCGATAATAGATGGATAAAGAAATTGAGACAAGTATATCTATGAAATCGTTAATCAAATGAAAGCGAGAAGCTATAAGAAATGGCCTAAATCATTACCTATAATGTAATAATGGGCGAAGAAAAGCCTTTGATCCCCCCACAAGAGCTTGGTCAAAGCACCTCCTGTAGAGAGGTTCGAGCCAGTGTTTGGTCCCACCTAAGATGGCTTGGCTAAAGCACTACAAGCCTTCAGTCCCGCCTACGTGGCCTGACCAAGCGCCTCCTAGAGGAAGGACGGAGTAAGCCTTTGGTGCTGCCTAAGATGGCCTGGCCACAACAGCGAACCAGTTTTTGGTTTCTCCTATAAGGCCCGACCGGAGTGCCTCTGAAAGGGAGGACAGATAAATCTTTGGTTATCCCAAAGAAGGCTAACCAAACGCACTGACCAGCCTAAAACATTACCTATAAGGTAATAAGGTGCTCAAGTCAAAATCACTACCCAAGAAAATAGTAGCAAGGGGTGAAAGGAATTAAGCTTAAATCATCATTGAAAGTGTGATAAGGGGCGAAAGAGATTAAAGCCTAAATAATCACCCAAAGAGGGGTAATGGGTAAAAGAAATCAATCAAGCAAGTTCAAATCTACCCTAAATAAGGGTCAAAGAAATATTCTAGAGGGAAGGGTAGTCAAAATTAAAGTAACCTTCAAAATGGCAGGTTGAAAACTATTTGAGATTTCAATGCCAATAGAAGCATCCTAGAAAATCAAAATCCTATTTAAACCAAAGGCTTCATTCCTAAGAAATTCAAGATTGAATTAGCTCCCAATCTTTTATTCCTAGGATGGAACCTAAATTTTATCAAATGACGAGAACCTCTATTATTACTCAAGTTTCTAGTCCCTTATTGATTGAGACTAGATGAGTTTTTAATCTTCTATTTAGATAAAATTATGGTATTATTACTAAATGGGTTTCTGGTTTTCTATTCAAATAAAATTATAGATGGATTCCGGTCTTCTGTTTATTTAAAATACTGGTATTATTACCAGATGGGTCTCCGATCTTCTATTCAAAGAAAATTATGGTATTACTACCAGATGGGTTTTTGGTCTTTTATTTAGACAAATAATGTTATTATTACAAGATGAGTTTCTAGTCATCTATTCAAATAAGATAATGGTATTATTACTAGATGGGTGTCTGGTCTTCTATTCTAATAAAATAATGGCATTATTACCAAATTGGTTTCTAGTCTTCTATTTAGATAAAAATAAATATAATTACCATATCGATTTCTAGCCTTCTATTTAGATGAAATTATAGTATCATTATTAGACCAGTTTTTGGTCTTTTATTTGGATAAAATAATGGTATTATTACTAGATGATTTCTAATTCTACTCAAACTAAATTATGGAATTATTATTGCCAAATGGATTTTTGGTCTTTTATTTAGATAAGATTATGATATTATTATCAATTGAATTTCTGGTCTTCTGTTCAAATGATATTACGATATTACTGCTAGATGGATTTCTGATTTTTACAAAATTATAATAGATTTATGAATTTCCAACTAAACAGATTTCAAACTTTATTAATTAAAGCATGGTCATACATAGAAATACCAAAGCTCCTTTATGTGAAGAAGAAAACAAATTAATCCATATCTTTACAAAAGTCGAAAGGATTTGTCTAAAATTCAATTCAAAGTAAACAATGAAATTATCATCACTCACTTTATGATTTTCAGGAAAATAGGATTAAAGAGAAAATCTCATAGAAAATTGGAATGGAAAGAAAATACTTGGTTTTACACTAAAGTGTAAAAATCTTATTTTATACAAGGAGGGGGAAATTTTTATCAACATATTTTTCGATCTTTAAATATGCTTAAGGAATTATCAAGATATAAAGAAGTAACGAAACCCATGAGAAGATATGAAGGCATTTAGAAAAGGCTGGTGTCGAATCCATAGGTGCATGCATTTCATCAACAAAGAGGTGTCGAGCTGATAAGCTTTACAGCTATAGGAGATGATATCAAACTTTGATAACTATAAGAGCTGTCGAGTTCATAACAAAAGTGTCGGACCATAATGACCCTGAAGGTTACTGAACATATAAAGAAGCAGATGATATTGTATCTATATTACCCTTTGAAATGTTGGGCGCATAAACAGAGGAAAGAGAGATACCGAACTTTTGAATGACGGTGAGCCACAAAAGGAATAAGTATAATCAAGTATTCACAAGTGAAACGTGATGTCGAAAATTAATAGTGTGACAAGATATCATATATTTAATAATAAGAAGATATCAGAGGGAGATCCCAAAGTACTACAGAGCACTATATAATGTAGAATAATGAGGGATGTGTATCACTATAAGTTGTCTAGTATCAAGCGTCAAAAGAACGACAAGTATTGTGGAATATCTACGAATAAAAGAGGACACCGGAGCCTTAACATAAAATAAAATATATCGAACACCTTATGATGAGAGGGTAACGAGTTTCTAAAATATCATAAACTATACGAGGGATGCCGAATCACTAAAGGGTATCGACCTATTAAGAAAGTATGATGTGCATTTGTAATCTAAGAGATGGCATGAATCAATAGTCTAAAGGATATCAAATATTTACACTATAAAGTTATCAAGTGACTATAATATGAAGTATCGAGAATTTACAATATAAAGATGGTAAGTAACTACAGTACAAAAGAGGCTGAGCTATAACAATACAATAAGGTATCGAATATCTATAATCTAGAGGGTATCGAACTTATAAAAATCAATGGCGATGCTGAACCACTACAACCAAAGCATGGTGGAGCGTAAAATAAAGAGGGGTGCTGCATCATTAGAACGTATCAAACATCTACTCGTAAAAGAAGGTATCGAATTGCCAAGGGAACTTATTGACCTTTAATGGAAGGTAAATATTACGTAAGAATCCCTGTGTTGAAAGTTAAAATGTGAGCAAAAGCCTAATGCCAAAAGGTTTAGATGGAACTGTGTCAGAATGTTGGTTACCTGGGCTAAAAGTACAACCGAGTATATTGCGCTAAAGCTGAAGGAAGGCAAGGAAGTACTATGGCGCAATATGAGTAAAACATACTGCACTGCAATATAGATGAGGGATGGGGCCCTACTACATTGCAAATGTGAAGTGGAACCCTAACACATAGTACTTAGGTTAAGCTAGTTGAGCTCAAGAGAAATAGGTATAGAAACAACTTTGCTAAAATGCATGTTTGGAATGGCTATCGACGCTAAGTCGTGACGCTCCTTCTAATGTACATTTAAGGAAGGTAGGGATAGACATTCGACTTCCAAATGGACGTGTAACGGCTGGGCGGGTCATATATTCTCGCAACTGCATATGGATGGCTGATCCTTTGTAGTGTAATTTAAGAATGAAACTGCATATGGCTAGTTCTTTGTAGTATAAACTTAATAAAATGAACTGCATATGGTTGATTGTTTGCTGTACGGTTTTTCCAATGTAAATTAAAGCAAATTAGATGAAATGCATGAGGCTGGTTCATTTTTAGTTTGTATTGTGAAATTTTGATATGCGGTCTTGTAAATAGTAAGGGAAACTTGTTCCATGTTATGCAGCATGGTCACTACATGTTGATTTTTAGGTAAAGTATTGTTCACACCAGACTTTATGTCCTACCCATGTTTTTATTATTATTTTTTCCATAAACTCACAGGTACACGTTTGAGTAGTTTTAGTTTATGGTATAGGCAGCTTTGGGGAGTAGGAAAAGGACCAAAGACGATGCAGGAGGCCTAGCTGGCTAATAAAGGTTATTTACATTTGCTATTTAAGGGGTTTAGGATAGCATTGTCATATGTAGTAGTATCACTCAGTTATTTTTTCTATTGTAATTAGGCTCCTGTGTGGGTGTGATTTTGAGAAAATTTGAAATAAAAGTTTTGTATGTAATGAATTTTGTCTTGACCTATGTGTGATGTATAATTACTTTAGTTGCTCTATTTAGTGACATTATTTTACACAAAAGAGGATAGAAAAATATTATTATTTAATTCATGTGAGGTTGATTCCTCTAAAATTTCAGGAATTGATTACTATGGTCATTTTCCATCTCTAAAATTTTTGTCGAACGGTTCGAAGTTAGAAATTCTTGTAAGGCCTATAACATTTTGTAGGTAAATTAGAGTCGAAAACCACTTCTATTGAATTGAGATGGTGGTTCCTTTTTCCATAGAGTGGTTGTAATAGAAAAACAGACTTACCATTTAGGAAATACAACCATTCTAATTTTTGATCCCTACTAGCCATATCAGTGGATAATTAAGTAAACCCCGCATGTAAGTCCACTAAATTATTCTTGGAATTATGCCAAATTGAGGCTAATGGCATAGATCTAAATCATTTCTTGCTTCCCAAAAATAGTTTGAAACCTCCAATAACCTTAATTTCATCAAAAAGCTCCTCCTTTTCATACTAGTCTTAGCTACACCATCGTTTAATGGGTGATTAGCAAAGGGAATAGCAGATCTAGCATTTTGGTTGCTTGAAAATATGAATTCTTGTTGTCTTCTTTGGATTTCGGGATAGAAGTTGGTAAGTTGGGGATTAGATGGGTGATTTATGACCTCTCACTATTCTATGCATATACATATAGTTATAAAGGATGTTTTTGATATGATTTCTATGTTAAAATGATCTTCAAACTTTAATTCGATTCTCGTATATGTTTACAACCAAATTTAAAAAGATTGAAATAGATTTTAAGTGGTTTTACGCCTCTTTTGGATCATACTATCATCTTTGTATAAAGCTAGATTTAAGTTAAATCTTGTATGTTAATCATGCTAGGATCAATTGTATATGATGAATGAATTCTTGTGAATGATGGTTGTTATTTCATATGTTGCCTTGATATGTTTGGTTAGTATTTTGAGTGTAGTTAGGACATGATTGTCAACTTGTGGAAAAAGGGGCAAAAATGCTCAAAATCGAAGGCAACTTGGAGGGGAGGCTTTGGAGGAGCAGAGGAGCCTATATTTCAGATCGCAAGTAGGTTGAAATTAATTTGGATGCCTAACTTGTGATTGGTAGCCAGCTAAAGTCCGACTATGGGAGATGTGGTTTTGGTTGGTTGAGGAGTTGCTTTTGGACTTATGCTGAGGAGGCCGAGGAACTTTGGGGGAAGCTTCGGAAGATGAAAGAATGGATCCTTAGAAGTTCAAACTCCAACTTTTAGTAAAGTATTCAACTTTGTACCAATCACATTTGATTAATACTAACAACTCTTAGTCAAAGGATTAGGATAGGGTACTTGGTTAGTGGAGCCATGAAAAAGGTAAGCTCAAGATAAGTAAAAGGAAAGTAATCAAGGCTCGAAGTACTTAGCCAAATTTTTAGGGTAATTCATATTAGCACCGGCCTGATCAGGTCGGTTCCGATATGAATTGAAGATGCTAATCTTAGTCAAACTTCTACGGGATGCTCAGGGGTTCTTGTTGGTCTTGCTAAAGGTGCTCGTTCTTTCGTTTAATTTTCGGTTGTGATAGGGTAGCACGATAAAGGATGATGGATTTTGGGGTTTGTTGATGGTAACTCGATAGCGATGGAGTTATATTCATATGATGATGGCTCAATGTGGAATGACATCATGAAGATGATTATCTACAAAGGTGAGTTCTAAGAAGGGTGATCCATGTATATAATATTGAATGATCCTATCATGGAAAGAAAGGAATGTAGAATGGTTCCTTAAGGATGAATGGAAACTAAATGGAGCAACAAAGGGATCAGATATGCACGTTAAGTGATTTTCGATATTTAGAGTGTTTTTCGATGTACTCGTAAGTTAGGGTAATATGAGGGTGCTCTTTAGGTGGAATGGCCATCCTAAATTGATAGAACAGATCAGTATACCCAGAACCCTTGAATGGATCTGGTGTCAGCTATAGGCTGGTAGGTACACTGAAAATTCAGATTTTTCCATTAATCAATAGTAGAGAAATAATCATATGAGTTATCATATATCCAAGGCATATTTAGTGTTGCAACCCTACATGTATACCCATGTTATCCAAGAGTATTATCGAGTAATACTGTTAGATAAAGTGGAGAATATGGCGATACGGCGTACACACATGAATATTCCTTTTGGGTAACACTACTATGTATTTAAACAACAAAAAAAACTCACTACAAAATGTATATGTATTTACATAAAGAAATAAACACATATTCCTTCAGGATAGACTAATACATAATATATAGTAAACATCAGAGATCACAAAGTCAATCGCAACGACAATATATAATATACAATATATCTAATATACTTCACAATAATACACACACAAGAGACTATACAATACAGGGTGATAATCTATAATACGAAACATCTAATCTCCTTTGTGCCCAGAAAACACAAGCTAGTCTCATCGCCCTTATACCTAAAATGCCTCAGACTGACCCAAGAATTATATAAATAATAAATGGATCGGACTATACCTAAATCCAAAGTCAATAAACATATGGATCGTAGTATATGTTGGGTATAAATAATTATAATAATGTCATCTCGACAATCCCAAATACCATATACATAGAACACCACAAAACCTAGCATAAAATATCATCACCCATATAAAAATTCATTAAATAAGAAATCATAAAACAACATCTAATGGGTGAATCATTCACATCCAGAAATCATTATCAAAATCCAGAAATCATCAGTAATGATATATCCTCAAGTATAGTCAAGCTAAAACAAAGTAATGACAAAATATGTCTTTTATCTCACATTATAAAACATAATCATCAAATTCGAGAAATCAATAAAAGGTTTGGACTAGTCATGGGAATGCCCAAGCAAAATCAATAATAAGTAGGCCATCTACCAAAATAATATAGGCCGTCTGCCTAGAATGGATAGGCCATCTACCCATCAACCACAAAAAGATAAGATATGGGAATTTACAATATTTTGAACATAGTTTCAGATATGAATATAAATAATATATGTCTATCTATCACAAAAACCAAAATCAGATGGGAGACTGGCAGCACATCTGCCTGCTCCAGGAGCCTCATATGTTGTCATCTGATGGTGCTCCTGCCATCATCTGTTACCATATGCTTGGTATCATGAAAATATCCACAACATTCCATAAACACACTGTAGTACTATGATCTGTATCAATCATGACTCGACACATAACTCATATATGTAACTGACTACTGGTCTAAGCGACACAGGGGAAAAGACACACGGTAAAGATGCACACAATTAAGGCACACAACAACAAGGGTGTCATGGATCCGGGGCATGACCACCATTGATCAGGCTGTTGGAGTGGATACTATCCACTATGGTTTACTTTCAAAACACAAAAGACATTGGACAAGGTAGATAAACATATAGTATCTACAGTCAGTAACTAAAACATAGTTACTCAGAAATGCCAACACATGCTACTATGCAGCTTGATACTATTGCCGGTAAAAGACTATAAATATTACTGCCTCATAGCTTAATAATATTAACAACACATGCCAATACATGTGACTCAACGAGTCTCCATAAATCCTCGTCATATAAGTGTCATCTACTTACAATGAATAATCGAATAAATATCACAATTATGTCCCATACCACCGCTTGATACTTAAACGTTTATTCTCTACTTATAAACTCCACTCAATCAGCATAATATTTTATGTAACTAGCACAAAGAATGAATAGAGAAATATTACTGAATGCCCCATCCCAAACAGTATTATGATTCCATTTATTCAAATTCCTCGTCACACAGGAAGAAATATCGCAAATTCAAGCAACATGATATCATCATCGTATCATGTCGAAATCATCTACCAAATCTATATCAATGGTGAATCATTCGCAATATCAAAATCTGTATAGGCAATGAGAAATTTGAAGATGTAGAAATCATATATAAAATACCAATTTCTAATCCAAACTTTGAAACAATAAAGTTCGACAAAGTATTTCTTTAACAACTAAATCAAGTATTAAAGTATATTTATACATATAATATTCAAAATCATTTTATAGAAGTCAAATATCATTCTCTATAATCAATTTCTATTTCATAATTAATATGCAGATAAACATTAAATAAATTTTATTTATTTCTAACTACAAAATATGATTCCAAAACAAAGATTTAAATACCAATTTCAATTTCCCTACTTATACAATTTAAAACATTCATTATAAATTGTATCCTCTATTGAAGTCATTCTAATATAAGATTTAATTACAAAAATACGTTTCCATATCCTTTAGACATATTTTTACGAAACTGCCAAACTCACTTTATAAATAAAAAATAATTATACAAACTATTCCATAATTTTCTATAATTGAATAGTACTTTAAAATAAATTTATAAATCTCAAAAATGATTCTTTCATTTCAAACTATAATTTATAATTCAAAGCCTTCACTTTATATTCTGACGGTTAGAAATAAATTATTTTCGAAATAACTTCATCCAAAATAATTTTCCAAGAAATCATTTTATTTTCCAATTGGTTTTATTTATTTATAAATATACTTCAATTCAACTTTAAAATATCAAAAATAATTTATTGAAGCTTTCAAATATATATTAAAACAAGAAAATCAATTGAACATTGAAAAATATGAATTATGGAGCAAAGTCCACCAAAATTATCACAAATCATCAATATAAATTCTTATTATGCGGTCGAGTCAACATCACATTCAGCCATCAATACACTGACATGCAATATAAATAAATTACAAATATTGAAATGCAAATGGACAACATCTCATTTTCATTTGGTCAAAGCTCCACTATCAAATGCCAAATAACATCCAACATCACAATAATCAATCAACTATCTTGATCAAACAATTTATCCTATAAAATAAACTAATGTGCTTAATCAAACAAATCCCAAACAATCAATTCAACCAAGCAATTCAATAAATAATCGAGATAATGATATATATATATATATATATATATATATATATATATATAAGATGCGAGTGGAATTAAATATACTTGTGAGAGAGAATACTCACCAAGTTGATGAACGTAGAATTATCTATGTCTAAGACGACGGTGTTCCATCCATCACCCCATCCTTCACCTTTTCTAAGATGCGAGTGGAATTAAATATAGTTGTGAGTGAGAATACTCACCGAGTTAACGAACGCAGAATTATCTATGTCTAAGACGACAGTGTTCCATCCATCACCCCATCCTTTACATTTTTCCTACAGCACGCGCTTCGACTATAGCAAGCTAGTCCCGCAACAATACCTAACATTGTTGTTTGGGAATTTCTCATCCCAGCCTTCACATTACCTTCTTGCTTTGTGCATGCACCCGTCATCATCACGATGCACTCATCAACGCAGCTGCCAACTCCTCTAGGTTCCATAAACAACAGTTGTTGCTCCTCCACAAACGTCCTCCTATTGCAAATTCACCAGCAGTTGGCATCACGGCCACTAGCATGCTTCCCAGGTTCATAGCGGCCTTCTCCCTGTCGTCGACTATGCTCCTTAATGCTCGAATTCAATTGTGTGCATACGTGATCGTGCGTATGTGTGTGTATATGGATATATATTTTTTCTTATCATATGTTAGATTAGGGATTTGAGGAAAATATGATAACCAGATTTTCAGAAAGGGGATACAAGCTTTCTTGGATGAAATAATGGAAGGGAAGTTTTCAGGAAAAATGGAGAAGATTTAAATAGGTTTCGGTTGGGCTTTGAATTGATTTTGGCCATTATTAATTTAATTATCTTTTCTTTTAAATTTCTTTTATTTATTTGTGAATAAATTTCCTATCTAATTTTATTTGATTTACACTTTATTCTACAAATTATATTTTGATAATTGGATAATTTATTCAATTTAATTTATTGAAACAAATCCTCTTATTAAATATAATTTATTTAAGTAAAAATTTATTTTCTAAATATTAGTTATAAAATTTCAAATTCGAATATTTTAATTTATTTAATTTTATTTATTTATATGGCGTGGAAAGTAGGGTCGTTACAGACCCCTTTCTATAACAATTGCGTCCACGTAATTTCTTTCAGAGAGACATCAAACAACTCATACCCCGACTTTCTTCGTATCTAACACTACTTCATCAACTAATCTACTTAATCCTCTATGTGGCCCTTCCTCTAATTCTCTTATTGTATGCTATAAAATAAGTAGATTTTATTCACGACTTCCTATTTCTAACATATGATAAAAATATTGTGAAAATTTTCTGAGAGTCTGATTTCTCAAATTTTTTTGACATAATCTTTCCTTTGTAAGAAGAGGTATCCCAATAAGATCCATCTCGAAACACTGGAAAATAATATAATACCACATTATATAAAGATATGCTGTAAAAAGGTACCTTTTAATTAGCATTTTAAGCGAGTTATTTAGCGTTTACACAAGCAAAAGCGAGCCAAAATGGCCAAATAGTCCATATATACTCCAGTTGTACTTATACCTAGCTTAACTTCAAAGATTAGCTTCATATAAAATGACATACTACGTAATACACTAATGTGATGTAAAGAAACACAGCGTTTATATTTAACCACCTTCTGACAAGTTTTCAAATGGAAAAACCACTAAATCAAGTGACTGTTTCTAAAAGTAAATTATTATATAATGCATTAGCTTTTCCAATAATTTTTTGAATTGCAAAATATCAAGTATAACTTAAATTATAAAGGTTTTCCTACAAGTATATGTAGTAGATTTTTAAATTTAAACAAAGGCCGAATTATGAAAACTGTATTTTTGACCATGAAAATGTCAAAAATTTCTAAAACAGTTAAAATAAAAGTTGTTATTTATACTCTTAGCTTTTCAAAATAGCTAAAATCATCGAAAATGGATAAACCATTAGAATGTTATAGCCAAATGAACACCGTGCAAATGCATAGTCCAGTTTTGAAAAAAAATCCAAGTGCTTATACACACACATACCAAGATTACACATACACGCAAAAATATACACATGTGCAACATACAAGGCTGCCCAAATAGACGCACCAAATTGGGCACACATATACAAAACAACATACACATATGTACATGGGTATATGTGCACATATACACACATAGATATAAATATATATACATATACATATACATATACATACATACATACATACATATATATATATATATATATATATCCATATACATACACACACACAGATATGTGTGTGTTTGTTTGCGTATGCACACATACTTACATCATATATCTATGTGTGTGTATCTAAGTTTAGATTCACTGGATTCGCTGACTATATTTTAAAATTGACTCCATAGTGATTGTTAACCTTCATGACTATGACATCTATGACAAGTTATAGGTCTTTACATTTTTTTCCCTAAATACATAACTCAACTGTGACCAAACATTAATCTATGCAACATATTCTTACTACGTAGTGGAAAAATACTCTCACCCTTGCCATCGATACATGCTTTTTACTAGTAGCTCATATAACACATGTTCACAATTCAACTATATACAACCGAACTACAAGATATTTTTCAGTTATACTAGTTCCCGGTTCAGTTATACCATATATGAGGTCTAAAACTGAATGTATAATATGAATAGTTTACAGTTACGTAATATAAAAGTTTATTTATATTCAATTATGGGGTACAACTGAACTATGAATTATATTCAATTATATACTTAAGTTATGATATGTATAATGAACACTAATTCGGTGTACATGATCTATGAGGTATTGATAATTTTGATCTACCGA
This sequence comes from Allium cepa, assembly GCA_030765085.1. NCBI lineage: Eukaryota > Viridiplantae > Streptophyta > Magnoliopsida > Asparagales > Amaryllidaceae > Allium > Allium cepa. Next base: position 698,403,527 of record CM060939.1, read on the forward strand.
AGCAGTTAAACAAGTGAAATTGAACTACTATGAGTCATTAATAATGGGTATTAGTTTCAACATTTTGATGCTTTTTAACATATTAAATTGTCTTTATAACTACACAAGTTATATATTCTCTAACATGAGTATAGTCTATGACTTGAAATATATCGTGCTCTTTAATACTATTTATATCCTTATAAATACCTTAACACTATATGCTCTCTACGTACATTCTCTGATTGTATACGCTATAGAAATACAGTATATACTTCAATTACATGTCTACATGATATACGCATATCAAGATTTCAACTTCAATTTACAGGCACAACATGATAGTCTATGACAATATATTATACTCATTTAACCTTACTACTTTTTTTCTTAAAAATCAAACATCACTAAAAGTTATAATTTTCAAAACATGATTTTATTTTATCTTCAAAACATAAATTAGTTTCCAAAATAGAAGTTCTCCTTTTTTTCCCAAAACATTATACCGAAATGTCTCATTTTAGTATTTAGGAATCTCTATTGATAACGTTGGCTAGGCACATCGATCAAAATTCTTAAAGCACTTAACAGACAAATTAACATCAAAAAATCCACTAAAACATTTCTAATCACTTTATAAAATCAAATTTGTATTTTATCAAATCGTTTGCCCGTTTGAATATAATATTTGTTTTCAAAATCCATATATACATCCAATCATCAACAACAATGAAATCAATACACATCATCAATGAAATCGAACAAGCATCAATACGATGACACACACATTTCCAAACTAGTAGAAAAATACCTACAGCGGAAAGCTATTTATCGATTTCTGTTGCGCAACTCTGATCACTATTGGATCACTTCATTCATATTCAAGCCACTTTGAGGTTTATTTATCATCGTCAACACTGAAAGTTCCCGTTGGGCTCTCCATTCTCCAATACCTCTCTCAGTGATTATTACTTCACACGAAAAAAAACATACGCAAAAGAGGTAGAGATAAAGAATATATTTATATATGTATAGTGGGGAAAATAACAAGTACATCCTTAGAAGATAACCCAAGTAATCATCATATACACCTACTATCACTTAAGTATAAACAATAATCTACCACACACTCATGGGGACAAGAACTCTAAGTCTCCTCTAAGGCCAAGACTCGTGTCTCTTATTTTATATATTGTTCTAAACCTTGCTCTAATACTATACCAACTTGTAGCACCCCCATCTCTATACTCACACAATCCAAGAATATTACCGAGTAATACTGTTAAATAATACAGAGAATAAGATGATATGGAGTACATATGTGAATGTTCCCACGGGCTAATATAGATACATCTTTATGCATTGAACAACTCACCACAAAACGTGCTATCGCATAAAGCAATAAACAATATGCCTCCAAGATCGAATAATACATAATAAATAGTAAATATCAGAGATCATAGAGTCAATCACAATCATAATATATAATATACAATGTACAATATATCCAATATACATCACATCGATACACACACACAAGAGACTATTCAATACAAGATTATAATGTATAATACTAAATATCTAATCTCTTTTATGCCCAGAAAACACAAGCTGGTATCACTGTCCCTGCACTTAAAATTTTTCAGACTGACTCGAATATTATGTAAATAATAAACAGGCCAGCCTATATCTAAGTCCAAAGTCAATAAACATATGGATCATAGTATATATTGGGTACAAATAATTATAATAATGTCATCTCAACAATCCCAAATACCATGTACATAAAACATCACAAAACCCAGCATAAAGATCTTATCACCCATATAAAAAATCATCAAATCATAAATCATGACATAGGATAATTGATGAATCTCCACTTCTAGAAATCATTATCGAAGTCCAAAAATAATCAATACTGAGATATCCTTAAGTATAATCAGGATAAAACAAAGTAATGCCCAAATATATCTCTCAATATCACATGGCAATGCCATGGCAATTCTCGAGAAAATCAATAATAAATAGGTCATCTGCCTAGAATGGATAAGTCGTCTATTCACATAAAGATAGGATATAGGGATTTACTACATCATGCACATAGCCTTAGGTAGGAATATAAATAATATGTCTATCTACCACACTCGTCGAAACTAGACGAGTGACCAACAACATGTCTGTCTACTCCAGGAGTTTTACATATGTCTGTTTGACATTGCTCCTACAGTCATCTATTATCTCGCCCTCGGTATCGTGAAAATATCCATCGCGTGTCATAAACATGTTGTAGGACTGGGCTCTGCATCAATTACGACCTGACACATTGTCCCTATAGGAAACTAACAATTGGCCAAGGTGACACAGGAGCGAACGCACACAGCAAAGATGCACACTACTTAGGCATACAACAATAAGGGTGTCATAGATCTGCGGCACGACCGCCACAATTATGCCATTAGGGGAATATTGGCTCATCTGGTTCATTTCTGAAACAAAAAGGAAGTTGGACAAGGTAGACAAACATATAGTGTTTATACTTAATAGCTAACACGTAACTACTCAGAAATGCCAACACATGGCTTTGTATATTGCTGCCACATAGCTTGATAATATTAACGATACACGACTATAAATATTACTGCCACATAGGTTCATAATATTATCGACACATTGTAATACATGCGACTCACCTCAACAAGTCTCCACAAATCCACACCACGTGAGTGTTATCTGTTTATAATGAATAACCGAATAAATATCATAACGGCATCCCATAGCACTGCAAAATGCTCAAACGTTTATTAACTACTTATAAACTCAACCCAAATACCACAGTATTCCATGTAACAAGTCTAGAAAGCAACTAGAGAAATATTACTAAGTTCCCCATCCAAAATGGTATTATGACTCCCCTATCAAATCTATATCAACGGTGAACCATTCACATTATCGAAATCTGTATAGGAAATAAGAAATAAGAAGATGTTAAAATCATACATAAAACCTTAATAATTAATTTAAATTTGAAATAATAAAGTTTAACAAAGTATTCCTTTAGCAATTAAATAAAGTATTCAAGCATATATATAATATTCAAAATCACTTTATAAAATTCAATCATAATTCTCTATAGTTAATTATTATTTCATAAATATATACAAAACTACAAACAAATCATATTTATTTCTAACCATGAAATATAATTCTGAAATAAAGATTTAAATACTAATTTCATTTCCAAATCTTTACTTATATAATTTAAAATATTCAAAAACACTTTATAAATGATATCCTTTATTCAAGTCATTTCAATATAAGATTCATTTACAAAAATTCATTTCCAAATCCTTTGCACACATTTTTCAAAAACATCCAAACTTACTTTACAGATCAAAACTAATTATATAAACTATTCCATAATTTTCTATAATCAAATAATACTCTAAAATAAAATCATAAATCTTAAAAGTAATATTTTTCGTTTCAAACTATAATTTATAATTCAAAGCTTTTCATTTATATTCTAACGGTTAGAGATAAATTATTTTCAAAAACAACTTTTATATCTAAAACAATTTTGCAAGAAATCATTTTATTTTGCAATCAGTTTTATTATTTATAAATAAATGTACTTATATTTAGTTTTAAAATAACAAAATAATTTATCGAAGCTCTCAAATATATTTAAAAACCAAAAAATCAATCGAACGTTCAAAAATATGAATTATGGAGCGAAGTTCACCAAAATTACCATCAATCGTTAATATAAATTTTTATCATGTGGACGAGTTCAATTCCATCGAATTTTGACCATCGATAAACCAAACACGCAATATAAATAAATTACAAAAATTAAAATGCAAACGGACAACATCTTTTTTGTATTTCGGGAATCCAACAAACCCATCCACTATCAAATGTGTAATAACATCCGATATCACAACAAGCAATCGAATATCCTAATCAAACTATTTATCCAATCCAATAAGTTAATTTTCTCTTTTAAACAAATCCTGGAGAACTAATTAACCAACCAATTCCATAAATAACCAAGATATTGACGTGTGTGTGTATAAATATATATAAACATATGTAAAATGCGTGTGAAATTGAATATAGTTTTGAGTGAGAAATACTCACCGAGTTGACGAATGCTTAATATACTATGTCCTAGACGACGTTTTTCCATTCATCGCCACAACCATCACCTTTGTTTGTAGCACACATTCCGACTTTGCATTTAGCGAGCTCATTTTCTCGTCTAGCAACAACCCCTAACGTTGTAGTTCGAGTATTTCTAATTCCAGCCTTCACATCGCTCCTTGCCTTACGCATGCACCCTTCATCATCACGATGCACTTATCAACATGGCCGCCGAATCTTATAAGTACCACAAACCACAGCCGTCGCTCCTCCACATCGTGTCCTCCCATCACGACTTCACCAGCAGTTTATATCGTGGCCATCGGCACGCAGAGTAGGTCAATCGCGGCCTTCTCCCTACCATTGACTACGCATCTCGATGTTGGAATTCAGTGTGTGTATACGTGAACTCGCATGTATGTATATATATTATTTATTAACATTTTTTTCCTTTTCATATGTTGATTAGAGGATTTAAGGCAAATATGGGAACTACGTTTTCAAAAATGGGTATATGGGCTTATTTAGGTGAAATACAGGAAGGGAAGTTTTCAAACAAAATAGAGAAGGTTTAAATTGGTTTGGGTTAGGCTTTGAATTGATTTTGGCCATTATTAATTTAGTTATCTTTTATTTTAGATTTCTTCTATTTATCATCTGTATAAATTTCCAGTCTTATTTGATTTGATTTACACTTCATTCTACAAGTTATATTTCATTAATCGGATAATTTTATTCAATTCAATTTATTAAAACAAAATCTCTTATTAAATATAATTTATTTAAGTAAAACTTTACTTCCAAGATATTTATTATCAAGCTTTGGATTCAAATAATTTTATTTTATTTAAATTCATTTACTTATATGACGTCGAAAGCAGGGTTATTACATTGAGTGATAGTGTAGATTATTTAATAGATGATAAGTTTGTTATGGTTGCTTTTTCAGTAGTCTGTCACTCTAGAGATGTCATATAATGTTGATATTGTGCATATAGATACCTAGACAGCCCAACATTCTATTTAGGATGTAATACACCTTTATAGTGATAATAGAGTAGCATATTATAGTTGCTATATGCTAACTCTTTGGTTGCATGGACAGATCAATTGTGATTTTATACCTTTGTTCCTTACTATATTGCCTCGTATAGTACTTTGAGATTCTTATTGCTTACACCAGACCTTTATCTTACTCAGAGTATTATGGTTTGCTTCTTATTATCTCGAATACTCTTAAATGAGTAGAGTAGATAGCAGGTTTAGGTGGTAGGCAGTTTCTATGTAGAGGATGAGTAGGATGTTGCTTTCTCGTATTATATATGAACTTAATTATTCTTATTCTGGTGTGCGATACTATAGATTCTAAACAATGCTTGCGCATTATGTTTAGAGATAATTATTTTTTTCTTTATTTCCAATTACATAAACTCCGTTTTTGCTTTGTATAACTGCATGAACTTGTGACTCTGATATTTATGGTTCATTTAGTTATTACTATCTCACCTATTTTATACTAGTGATGTATATTATTATAATTTATTCAATGCGTTGCGATATATACAACATGTTATATGATTGTTTCTCTTCTGTACACCCTTTGCTATTGTCCTACGTTGGTCGGGCATCACAACAATGCGCTATTTTAGGTATGTTGGGTGCCAGAGGTGTAGGGTGGTCGTCACATTTGTTATAAAGCCAGGTTACATGATTAACTTGTGTTGATACCACGATCTAATAGAGATAGGGAAGTATTCAACACCTAGACTGAATCGAGAGTGTGTATGTATATATACAAGAGAGAGTATGCTTATTATATATTTTGGTTTCCAAAACTACATAGTAGTATATGGAGTATATAAGTCGCGTATACACACAAGTACCATTAATGCACTTTTCTTTCTGAGAGACTAAACATTCTTGTTACAAATCAAGAATGAGCTAGCATATAAGAAACGTTGTGAGGAGTTCCATCTATGGAGTTGAAGAAGGTGTGGGTTTAGGATTTCTAACCCTAACTTTCAACCTATATTTAATGCAATGATGGCGAAGTACTATGAAATGCCCAAGCACTTGCTCAAAATGTTACCATAGTTGGTGGTGCTCAAGTGCATCCACCTAGAGTAGAATTTGCAAAGTTGAGTAAGCATTTTTCCAGTCTTGGTGGAAAATCATTTCAGGGAATGGTATCGACCATGAAAGTCCAAGACTTAGTTGGACATTTGCAAAATAATTTTTACTTGGAATTAGATAATGTGATGAGAAGGAGGTAGGCTTCCCGACTGCTCTAAAGGAGAGCCATGAACTGGTGGAACTTGGTATAAAGGTTGGCATACTCGAGGACCACTTTACTTAGTTCTAGTTCAAAACTAGATTTGAGGAGAAGTTCACACTAGCTGTCTAGAAGTTAGTGCATTTTGGGAAATTTGCTGAGCTGAAGCAAGGAACACGTCTTTCTTTGAGTATATGGTTGAATTTTTTGCTCTGCCAAAGTATGGGATGCCTTTTGTTGACACTCTGTTGTAAAAGAAGGAGAATCTTATTATAGGATCAGATGACTATTCGAAGGAGAAGCTCATGGGGAACATTTATGAGCCATTTGAGAAGATAGTTGAGAAAGCCATTCTACTTGAGAGTTTATACCTTAAACCCAAGTCTGCTATTGTTTCTAAGGAAGAGACAAAACCACAGTAAGGCAGTGGAGGCAAGAAAAATAGAATCGAAAAAGGAAATAGTTTCAAACGGAAATGATTAAAAGAGGCCAAAGTTGGATCCCGTCTACTATGGTCGTAGGGATAAAGGCCACTTAATTAAGGACTGCAAGTTTGAAGGAAAGAATAAGTTCTATAAATGTAGTAACTTTAGGCATATGCAGAAGATTTGGCTAGAACTATTGAAGCAACAATAGGTGGCGAAGGCATATGCTTTGGATGTTGTCCCAACTTCGTTGATTGCTCCCTAGGCAAAGGAGAAGGGAAAAGATATCACTGTTCAAAGTATGCTTTCTATTTATGGTATTTCCATACCTGTTTTATTCGATTTTAAGGCTTTACATTCCGTTATAACTACTAACCTAGTAAATAGATTAGGATTAAGACCGAAATAGTTGACATACCTTTAGTAGTGACGAACTCTATTGGAGGCCCTACTAGTCTTTGTATGGTTTGTTGTAATTTTGTCTTACCGAGTCATGAACGCTATTTTTTATGACTGCTTTGTTTTGAGTTTCATTGGGTTCAGAATTATTTTAAGGATGGGTTGGCTAAGGAAGAATGTGATAGTGGTCGACCGCGAGATGCTGTTGGTGATGATTGGATCGAGGATGCACGGAAGGTAAAGATTGGTTGCGTACTAAAGGATGAGATTATGGTCAGCTTTCTATATTCACCAGAGGTCCTATATGATGAGTTGTCATCTATGCCTATCATTAGAGAGTATTTGAATATATTTAAGCAGGTGACTAGATTACCACTACACTGAGAGATTGAGTTCCGCGTAGTCTTAATGAAGGATGGCAGAAAAATTGTTTTGACTTTATGACATATGGCACACATAGAGCAGAAGGAGTTTGTGGTACAAATGAATGACCGATTAAGGAGAGGGTTCATTTCCAAGGGTATATCTGACTGGGGCACACACGTAGTATTTGCCACTCTGGCAAATGGCTCTTTGAGGTTGTACCTTGACTACCATGAGTTCAATAAGGCGATGAGGAAGAACATGCATTCACTTCTACGTATTGATAACTTGTTGGACCAGCTCCACGGTGCGAAGGTTTTCTCTCATTTAGATATTGCAACAAGATTTTATTAGTTGACTGCAGCGAAGGAGAGTGTGCCAATCACTGCATTTCATACATCGCCTAGTTTCCCTGAATGGTTTATTATGATGTATGGGCTAGCTAACACTCTAGCATACTTTGTTGATCTCATAAACTATGTCTTTAGAGATCAACTAAACAAGTTCATGCTTGTGTTCATAGATGATATTCCAATCTATTCTAGGATAGAGAAGGAACACAAAACGTATTTGAGGATTGTGCTCGAAGTGCCGAGGAAACACAGGTCGAAAGAAAAGTTTTGGAATTGTTACTTCAGGAGGAAGGAAGTGAGATTCTTGGGTCATGTCATCTCTATAGGGCACTATAGTAGATACCGCAATGGTGGCGGTGGTTCAAGGTTGGAACCAATTCAAGAATACTATTGATGTGCAAACCAACGCCACTTCTATACCCATACTATACAAGAGCATTATAGAGTAAGGAGAATGAGGCGATGTAGGGTATATACGTGAATATTCGCATGGACTAACACCGGTACATATCATATACCATATAATGCTTTCGCATATGTACACGGTCTCAGTACAAAGCCATAAACATATGTGCTACTAGGACAGAAAAATACATAATCAAAGAATGCTAATAGAGAACACAGAGTCAGAACACGACTGAAAACATAATACACGCACACATATGTATATACATGTACATATAAGTATGTACATGTACATACATGTGTGTTTGTATATGTGCGTGTATACGGTGCATAGTCCATAGGGCTACAAAATAATAGTCTCTAGCCCACTATATTATGCACTATCAAATACAACTATTGGTACATCAATGAGGCTACAAAAATGTATAGGGTATGTATCATCCTATATCTACTACTAGCCTCCCAAAAAGCCAAAGCATATCCAACTATCAACATGGTACCTGCACCTGCAAGGTCTTGGACTGACCCGAGTATAAAACACATAGGTCAGAATACGTTTGAAACCATTTTGAAGGTGATATAATGACCATACTTCCATATTTTGGAAAATGTAATATTAAAAAGGCGAGTATGGATATACGGGGACTAACTATACTTTAGACTCATAATATCTAACATAGTCATACCCATCATCAAAGGAATATAAAAAGTATATGTCTATCCACCACACACATTGGAACCAGATGGGTACTAACAGCATGTCTTCTTACCCTAGTAGCCACTCTCGTGTCCGTCTAACATGACTTCTACAATCATCGGTTACCTTCACTTGGCATCATAACCAGATCCATCTATGTGCTCGTCTACGTGATTACTCTAGCTGTTGCGACCTGACACATTTCCCCTATAGGTAACTGACTGTTGGCTTAGGTGACACAGGGGAAAGTGCATGCAGCGATGGCACACCACTATGTAGATATAAGAGTGTTATTGATCCGGGGCACGACCCCACGATCAGGTCGTCAGGGTGGATACTAGACCATCTGGTTCACTGCCAAAACATAAAGGAAGTCAAGCAAAGATTGATACATACATATTATTTGTATTCATTAACTAACACATAGCTCAACATAAATACGGACACACAATTCTATATAATGGATGAAAAATGGCTTGATACAATAGCCGACATAGGGCCATACACGTGGCCCACTATAGAGAGCCCTATCAAATATCAAATCCCTATTTGAGTGATATTTACTCACGATGAATTACCAAACAAATAAAATAAAGGCATCCCATATCACCACATATTATTCGAATGTTTATTCAAAGTTTATAATATGCACCTGATCCATACTAAATATTTCTATGCAACAAGACGGATGAATAACCAAAAAGTATTACCGTAAATCCAATACTATATGATATTAATAAACCATTTATTCTAATTTCCCGCTACAAAGAAATGAAAAAATACACATGAATAAAATAATTTTATAAATAATATTTATAATGTTAGAAAATGTAATTAATATTTTCCATAATTATCTAGATTATTAAATTACATAGAATAATACCCAATTAATTATTAAACACTATAGCATTGCTTTATAAATCCTTACAATAAATTTCATAGTCATTAACAAAATTACAAGAATATTAGATTATAGAAATTTCTGAATCCTTATAATGACAATTTAATATAATATTATTACTTAACATAATAAAATTATTGAATATCATAATTTATATTCATATCTAAGTATAATTATTATATATCAGACTATTAACATTATATTTATTTCATTTATCTTTTGTATTAATTTTAATTATTTTATTTAATTTTAAAAAATAAGTATTGATCGGTCGCAACCACCAATCGACCGCTAGCGGTTGACTCGTTAGCAATCGACGAGTCAAACTGCCATTGTAGTGATTTCGTATGCTTTTTTCAGGCTACTTCCTTTTTCATCCCTCTCATCTACTTCTTCTCTTATGTGAAACTCATCGTACACAAGCACACAATGATTCAGTCTTCCCCAATCAATAAATAGATAACCCAACAAGATTAAATTCACTATGGCAAAGATATAAGCAATGACTCGGGAAAGTTAATACGCAATTGTACAGACACACACACACACTTACATATATATTTCAACTTATAATCAAAATCAGCATAGAAGTGAGTGATTTACTCACCATTGATTGATGAATCACAATTGACCCCTTAGCTCCTTTCTGTTCTTTTTTTCTTCCTTGCTGCAAATCACTTCTTCTTCAAATTGATGAAGTAAAGATGAACTGTAAAAGGTATATTGGCGTATAGATTTATTTTTATTATTATTCGATTTTTAGTGTAATAGAGTTTGGGTAAAATTCTGAATTTCTAAAGAAAGAAATAATTTCGTTCAGGTTATTTATAGATGGTAGTGATTTATCTAGAAAAAGAAATCTTTAGAGTTGGAAAACTCATGAGCTAGGGTACTTGGTTTGGGCTAGTAACAGTGGGCTCTATTTTATCATCTTCTTCCTTCTTTCTTTCTTTTCTTTTCTTTTGGTTCATGAAGCAACACATCAAGTCCAATTTACTAAAATTTACTAACTAAATTTACTTCTTTAATTTCTTTCTATTAACATTATTAACTGTTTTATAAATTTTATTTCCCTATATTCTATTTAATCATTTTATTTAAATTAGATATTAATTAAATTCTAAAACGCATTAATAAAACACTTTCTTTTATTATAAAATAATTTTCTAACTAATAAAATTTATTTAACATTTTATATAAAATAATTAATTTACATTTTATATTTCAATATAACTGAACAAATTAATAAATCAGAGTTCCTTTAATATTTAATTCTTATTATTTTGGTTCATATTCTATATCAAAATTTCTAATTTGTTCCCTTAATTTTATTTTAATAACCCAAACCACATATATTATAATATTTAGTTGTTTATTAGTTACTCCTCGATAACAGGTTGTTACATGATGTGAGAAGCTTCCTAGAATTAGCGGGACATTATAGACGTTTTATAAAGGACTTTTCAAAGGTAGTATTGTCGTTGACTGATATAACGAAGAAGAATCAGGCTTTTGTTTAGGACATAGAGTGTAAGCATGTGTTCATGAGTATGAAGGAGAGCTTGATGAGTGCGCCACTATTGACCGTACCGAGCAGGAATGAGGAGATGATGATATACACTGTTGCTTGTGGTGTTGGATTGCATGCGGTACTGATGTAAGGGGGTAAGATTATCGCCTATGCTAGTCGATAGCTGAACCCCCAAGAAAGGAACTACCCGAGCAATGATTTTGGGCTTGCAGCGATAATTTTTTCTTTGAAGATTTAGAGGCACTCCTCATTAAGAGAAAGGTTTGAATTGTTCACGGACCACAAATCCTAGAATACCTTTTCTCCGAAAAGGACCACAACCTTCATCGGCAGCGATGGTTGTAGTTCTTATACTCTTATGACTTTATCATTTCTTATACGGTCGGGAAAGGAAAGGCAGCCACTGATGTATTGAGTATAATATTTTCTAGTTTGGATGCAACATTCAAAGAGTGGAAGCAATTAGAATATATCATTGGTTATGACCTCAGACCTCATTGCAAGTTAGAGTCAGAGATGTTATTAAGCTTAACAATCAGACATACCTTGATTGATATTATCGCTGCTAGTTAGAGACAAGATGCTAGGCTAGGAGAAATCATGGATAAAGTAGAGGATGGAGGAGATCTAAGGAGACAAAGAAGTATGGACTCAACCGAGATGGTTGGCTCCACAGGATGGAAGATTGTTTGTTCCCGATGTTGTTGGATTACGTGATGTGGTATTATGAGAGTGTCATCATTCTTGATTGATTATACATCCCATTGGTAATACGATGTGTTGTGGTATGAAATAGACGTATTATGGAGGGGACGAAGATGGATGTTGAGACATCCATCTCGAAGTGTATGAAGTACTAATTGGTTAAGACAGAGCAAAGAAGCCAAGTTAGTTGGTGCAAGAACTTGAAGCTCTCGAGTGGAAATGGAACAAATTTCAATGGATTTCGTTGACGGATCGCCAAGGACCAGAGGGGGATACGATAGCATTTGGGTCATAGCTGGTAGACTGAGGAAGAGTACCCAATTCGTATCTGTTAACTCCATTATAAAAGCATCCAAATTCGCCAAGTTGTATGTGAAATGGGCGGATTCCATGGCGTGCCAAAGAGCATTGTGAGTGACCGAGACCCTTTATTCACTTATAGCTTTCGGAAGAACTTATAAAAGGTATTAGATACCGAACAACAGCTCAGTACAGTTCATCACTGGCAAACTGATGGGCACATTGAATGAGTGAATCATATAAGGTTTTCTTGCGAGCTTGCATACTCGACTTTATAGGCTCATGGGATGATCACTTGAATTTAGTGGAGTTTGCATACAATAATAGTTATCAGTCCATTATTGGTATGTCAACATTCGAAGCATTGTGTGGCCGACGGTGTAAGCCACCTTCGAAAACGGGCGAGAAACTTATGCTTCGGGCAGGTATGATCAGGGAGACCTCAGATAAGATTGAGATCGTTCGATAATGAATGATATACGCTTTGAATAGGACGAAGAGCTATGCTAATAAGAGATGTAGACATTTCGATTTCACTATCAGCGATATGGTGTTTATGAAGATTTCATCATTCAAGAATGTTATTCGATCCGGTTGTAAGGGGAAGTTGGCATCGAGATTCGTGTAACACGATTTGTTCGATCCGGTTGTAAGGGGAACCTAGCATATTGGGTCGATTTACCTTATAAGATGGCATGTGTGCTAAGTATTCCATATCTCTCACTTGTGGAAGTTTGTGTATGACTCAGGCATGACGACTACACCAAATCAACTTAATGATATTGAGATTTAACTAGAAGCTTCAAAGACCGCGTAACACGATTTGTATTTTCAGATGTAATACGAAACATCTTAGATGGAAGATAGTGGAGTTAATGAAGGTCGAGTACGGTGAAAGTGAAAGCGATTGCACGAGGAAATCGAGGATATAATGTTGGCTATATCCAAGGCACTTTGCATAGTAAGGCTACTGTTTATCACATTTACTTTCACTTTTGATATCATATTGGATAGCTTAGTATCCCATATGCTATGATAGGATTATCTATATTATCGATTTTTCAGCCGCTTGTTTGATATGTTTGATGGTTGCATATGATAGTTAAGCATGCGGGATAACTATTGTTGACTATTCTTTGGTTTATTTGGGGATTTTAGGGGAGAAATTCCTAAAGGGAAATAGAGTAACAACCCATAGTTTACATATCGAAGGATCAGAAAATATTTTTATCTAACTAATATGAGGATCACAGTAAATTTTGTGGAAATGACCACTAAGGATATTTTCCTCCAACAAAATTTTTATCAGATAATTCGAGCCAAGAAATTCTTCTCAGACCTATAACTTTTGACAGGTATTGACATAGGTTTTGAAATCAATTCCGTTAGATTGGATGATGGTTTCTCTTTACATAGAGCAGTCACAATGGAAATACGGACTTACCGTTTAGAAGATATAGCTGTTTTAATTTAAGATTGCTACTGGCCAGATTAGTGGGTAAATAATTAAGTAAAGCCCATACTAAAACCCATTAACCTTTTTTAGAACTATGCCTATTTAGGCTAATGGAACAGAACTAAATCATTTCCCACTTCCTAAAAACAGTTCCAAACCATACTAAATTTTATCAAAAAGCTCCTCTTTTTCGTATTAATCTTAGCCTAAACAATCATTAGAAAGGTGATTAGCAGAGGGAATTGTAGATAAATGACTTTGATTGCTTGGAAATCTTAATTTTTTCCGTCTACTTCGGATTTGATATAAAAGTTGGTGCTTTGGATATTAGATGAGTAATTTATGATCTCTTACTATTCTATATGTGTCTCATAGTTAAAAATGATGTTTCCATCGTGTTTTCTGTGTTGAAACGATTTTCAAAGTTTAATTTAACCCTTCTATATGTTTATGACTATATTTCAAAAGATAGAAATGGATATTAATTGGCTTTATGCCTCTTTTAAATCATTGTATAAAATTAGATCAAGGCTAAATCTTGTGTGTTAATCATATTTGGAAGATTGTATGTGATTAATGAAGGCTTGTGAATGATGGTTGTTACTCCATGTATTGCTTTTATACGTTTTGTTAGTGTTTTGAGTACAATTAGGATGTGGTTGTCGATTTGGGATAAACAAGGACAAAAATGCTCAAAGTCAAATGCAACTTGGAGGGGAGGAGCCTATACTTTAGATCGCAAGTCGGTTCGAGTTGATTTGGATGCCTAACTTGAAATCAGTTTAGAGCTAAAATCTAGTTATGGGAGGTTGTAATTTTGGTCGGTGGAGGAGTTGCTTCTAGACTTTTGCTAAGGAATTATGAGCAAGATTTAGGTAGGTAAAAGAATGGAGCTTAAGTAGTTCAAACTCCAAATTTTAGTTAAGTATTCAACTCGATACCAATCAAAATACCGCCCACTCTTCAAGGTAGAGGATAAGGCCAGGGAACTTGGGGAGCGAAGGCATGATGAAGGAAAGATCTAGGTAAGCAAAGGGGAAGTAATTGGGCCTAGAAGTACATAGCCAAATTTTAGGCTAAGTGATTCATGTTGATCTGATCAAGTTGGTACCGATATTAATTTAAGAGGCCAATCTTGGCCGAACTACCAAGGGAAACTCAAGGGTTCCTATATGTCAAACCGAATGTGTTCATTCGCTCGTTTAATGCTCGGTTATGACATGGTAGGGCGATGAAAGATGATGGCTTTGGGACTTCGATGATGGTAACTCGACGGTAATGGAGAATGTTTCGATGATTACTGTAACAACCCATATTTAATATATGGTATAATCATAAAATATTATTATTTAATTCCTATGAGGTTGTATGGCCCTAAAATTTCGAAAAATGACTACTAGCTACATTTTTCACCTTCAAAATTCTTATCGGACGATTTGGACCTAGGAATCCTTGTAGAGCTATAACTTTTGGTAGAAGTAGAATAATGGTCTGAAACCACATCCATTGGATCGGGATGATGGTTTCTCTTTTTATAGAGTGTCATAATAGGAAAACATACTCTTCGTTTAGGGGATATGGCCGTTTTAAGTTGTAGCTGCTGCTGGCCAATTGAGTGAGTAATTAGTTAAGCCAAAACTAGAGCCTATTAGCCCATTTTAGGACTTGTTCCTAATTGGGACTAATGGAACGATCCATATCATATCCCACTTGCTAAAAACAATTTAAAACCTCCATTAGTCCAAACCCCATCAAAAAGTACACCTTTTCATACTAGCCTTAGCTGAAAACATCACTAAAAGGGTAAATAGCAAGCAGAAGATCTGATTTCAACTTTTTGCTACTTAGAAATTAGTGAGCATGCTTTCTACTTCGGATTTAAGCATTTAGTTGTTATTTTGGGTTTTAGGTGAGTGATTACCGATCTCCCGTTATTTTATGCTTGTTCATATAGTTTAAAATGATTTTTTAGTATGATTTCCATGGTAAAACAAATTTAAACATTAATTTAACCTTTTAAACATGTTTATGCCCGAATTTAGAAAGATTAAAATGGATTTTAAATGGTTTTTACATCCCTTGTAATCATTTGGTCATTATTACATAAGGTTAGATCTATGCCAAATATGTAAATCATGTTAAAGGAATTGGTTATGTTCATCAATTCTTATTGATGATATTTCTGTTTGGAATGTATTTCTTTGATGTAATTTTTTAATGCTTTTAGGGTAGTTAAAAATTGGTCGTTGATTTGGGAAAATGAAATCAAAATTGCTCAAAACATGATGGAACTTGGAGAAGAAGCTCTAGAGGTTGGGGCAAGCTTCTGTTTTAGGTCATAGAATGAAAGGAGTTGATTTGGATGCCTAAGTAGAGCTTGGTCCAATTGAAATATGATTGGAGAAGGCATAAATTTAGGTCCTGGTGGAGGAGCTACTATGGCTCAAAGATAAGGAAACTTTGGGCAAGTTTTGAGTTAAGGCAAGAGAGTGGGCTTCAAGAGTTCAAGACTCCAAAATTTGCTAAGTACACAACTCGATACCAACATCTTTTGATCAGTATCGACAACTTTTTCATGTAGAAGAATGAGTCTAAGTGCTAAAGTTTTGAGGCATGAGAGAGTGGAGCAATAGGCAACCAAAAAGAGGCAAGTTCTATGTTACATCCCTAATCTTAAGGCCTAAAGCTAAGCGCTACAGATGCTGTAGCCATCTATAGTATTAACTTTCGGCGACAAAACACGGTAATGTTAATGGTATCCGTAATATTAGAAGCACATGAGTATGAAAGAAAATCATAGATTTAAAAATAACTTTTCTGATTACATTTCACAAAACATGTTTCGTATCTAATTACATAATCCCAATCGTTTTCCCATATTCAGATCAAATATAATTATTGTAAAATACGCCAAGACCGACATATGAAGATGCCTCCTTGGATGGCCAGAGTAATAAATAGTCATAAGAGGCTTAATAAAACACATCGGAAATAAAACAAAATGACTCCTAAACATAGCTAACATCAGCCTCCTGCTCGTCTTCGGAAGCTTTATTCATCTACCTACTAAAATGTGAAAACCTCAGCTCTCAGTCTACTCAAATCAATTTTTAGAACCCAAGAGTTTAAAGGGAAAACATAAACTTCTAGTGAGACATAAATCCTGACGTAAATAATACTATATATACATCGGTTATCTGATATTAAGTGAGACCACGCCGCTTATCAGAACGTGTTTCCCATCACTGATATCCTTTTAAAACTTGTATTTTGCAAATCAAAATCCTACAACCAAACTGGTTAAAATAATATTGGCAATATCATATATGCATACAAATTAGGTAATAAATGACTATCTGTCCGAACGCTACAGTTTTTTTTGGCTAAGTACTAACTTTTGGCTGACTCGAGCCTGCCAGAAAATTAAACAAATAGTCTAACTTTTGTTAGATACTCTTCCGGATGGTCTTTCGGGCTCACCAATAACCTATCTCTATTCTATATATTCCTTTCTATTTGTAACATTATTTTAGTCTTACCTATGACAAAAACCCTACACACTGGAATTTTGGTCTTATATTAGCTAGGGGCTACTAGCTAAAACATAGGACGCAACTCTATACTAGTCTTATCTGGTATTTTAAATCTGAGTCATTTTACTTAGGGTCATCAACCCTTAAAATTTTCCTTAAAACCCTTTCTTTCAAAATGATTTATCCCTTTTTAAACCATACTTAAATAAGGAAAATATTCCATGACTTTACTCGAATCGCTTTGCCCTGATATATATACTTTACACAAAACATTTACGATGAAGACATTCAAAAACCTTTAAAAGTACCCTTTCAAAACTACTGAAATTACCCCTTTCTATACCACTGAATGTAAACCTTTCGATAAAAGTAAACTACTTTACTTTATAACATAGGCCGAAGGCCAAAACATACCTTTCAAAGCCATTTACATTAAACCTTTCGATAGCATTGAAATCATCTCTTTCGAAAACATTACAAAACCATAAACGTCCTCTTTTCAAAACACTTTAAACGTGCCTTTCGAAACCATTGGAAACCTTCCATCTAAAACCTTTATCAAACGTTAGGGAACCACCCCTTCAATACCTTTATCTTAAACCTCTCGAATATATTAAGTTCTTTACATAAATCAAACCTTTATAAGTCATTTGGGTTCAAGTAAAACATGTGGAAAAACCTTTCAAAACCATTCAAAACTATTCCTTTTGAAACCTTTGGGTTTAACTTTCAATAGAATAAAGGATTTTAAAACAACTAAGTCGAAAGCACTCTTTCGAAAGCAATTGCCTAAGCAAAAGAAGTGGATGGTGTCTAAACCAATCCCTTCGAAAGCGCTCGAGAAGTGGCTTAGGTTTTGAACAAAGAAACCCATTCGAAAGCATTGCTTCGAGAGATAAGATGCCGCAATAAGGGGTTTTGACCCCTTCCAAAGCTTCTTTATAAAACAAAAGGCGCAGCCTCTTCCAAAACCGTTCTTTAAAACACTTTGACTAAGTCAAAAGCTACTTATGTCGAAAGTAATCTTTTCGAAAGCAAATCAGGTGCATTTCCTTTTAAAAGAAAAGTATGGTTTCGATCCCTACAAAACCCCTCATTTCAGCTACATACCTTTCGCCTATATCCAATTCAGTACGTACCAGTCTTTGATACATGCGTGTTGGTTTCGATGGAGATGGAGGTGGAAGTACCTAGACGAAAGGTGCGGTCGAAAGTGGTGAAACAGCAAAAACATGGTAAAACTGATTTTTAACTCTAAAGAGTAATTTCTTTCAACTAACCCGCTTTGTTTTTCCACATATGATTGGTTGCTAATTTCTTTTCCAAATTCTTTCCTAAAAGTGCTGCCAAAATTTCAGAGATAAACGATATAAAATATTTGTAAAATGTCTCTTCTCCTTTTATAAATATATAAAACATTTAAGTGTCATACCTTAAATAATTTTATATACTTATTAAACACTTAGGAAGAACCTACAAAAAATTCTCATAAATCATTTTAATATGTTGTCTAACATATTTAAATTTTTGACCCAAAATGTATATAAAATAGCCGTAACTAATTTTAAACCCAATTGTTTATTTTCTTCACTAGAAAAATAATAATATATCCACATAAATTCAAAAAATTATGAAATTTGAAACACATCTCTAAAATATCATTTCATACTATATATTAAAATCACAAGGCATTTGAATGTTATTTGATAGGTTTTCAAATCAAAATGAATCACAAAATCTATATAAGCAAACATAATCCATCAACAAGCATACACGCACACACACACCTATCATTCAAAACATGGAAATTTATTTCGCAAACTATGCGGATCTAATCTAGAGTCTAAATCATCAAAATATGAGATGTAAATTATTATTCAACTTTAGCTTGTGATTGTGGAGTTGATATTTGATCTTGGATTAGGTTGCTTAAGCTTCTAACTTTATCTTCTTCTTGTTTTCCCTTATTGGTGATCGGCCTCTCTTTTGTTTTGTTTTTGATTGTGAACGCGTAAAATGAAGTGGTGTGAGGGTTTAGGTTATAAGAATAAGACTTATTCCTATTTTCCCTTATATAATTCCCCAACCTATTTCATTTTAACTTCCCTTAGTTCATTAGTTTAAATTGGCACAGCTGCCCTCTATTAACACAAATCTCAATCCCTTAACCATTTAAATTATTTCATTTAATTTGACTAATTAAATGTCCTAAATAATGTTACTCAGAATTAGGGTCGATACAGACTCCCCCCCTTAAAGAATTTCATCCTCGAAATTACGATTAGGTACTCATCAAAGTCAATCATAAAGGTAAAACATACCATGAAACAAGTTTAGATAAGCGCCTCTAATCCTACTCTCAATTTCTCAAGTATAGTCTCTCTCATCATCACTCCACTGGACCTTAACTAGTTTGACTATCTTGTTCCTTAGCCTCTTCTCATCTCTCGTGACTATACAAACTGGCTGCCTAACTATAGTCAAGTTCGGTTCCATTACTAAGTCCTCTAACACATCCGTGCTATAATAATCTCCAGATCTCGAATACACTTTCTCAGATGAGAAATATGAAAAACATCGTGAACTCCTGCCAAACTTTTCGGTAACTCTATTCTATGTGCGAGTTTATGATCCTCTCATTAATAGAAAAATGGTCCAACAAACCTCGGTGCCAGTTTTCGTGATCTCCCAAACCAAATAACATCTTTCATCGGTGATACCTTGACCAAAACAAAATCTCCTACTGCGAATTCTAAGTCCTTCCGTCTCTTATCAGTATAACTCTTCTGCCTAGACTGAGCTGCCTTTATTCTAGCTCAAATCAACTCAATCTTCTCTGCATCTTCTCTAACTAAATTCGGAGCAAGAACAACCTATCTCTGGTCTCTAACCAAAAAAATGGAGATTTTCATGGCCTTCCATACAAAGCTTCAAATGGTGTCATCCTTATACTAGCCTGATAATCGTTGTTATTCGAAAACTCGACTAAGTGTAGATGGACTTCTCATGATCCTCCAAAATCTAGCCCACAAGCTCGTAACAAATCTTCTAAGACTTTATTAACTCTTTCCTTTTTCCCATCTGTTTGCTGATGGTAAGTGGTACTCATCTTAAGCTTGGTACTCAAATTCTCATATAGACTCTTCCAGAATTTGTTAGTGAATAAGGAATCTCTATCATTTACTATACTACTAGGTATTACATGCGGTCTAACTACATTCTTCATAAATAAATTAGCTAAAACAAGTGCCTCCGAATTGACTTAACTGGAATGAAATGGGCACTCTTGGTTAACTTGTCCACTTGACCCATATGCTTTTATTTCCATTATTTGATTTTGGTGACCCGTCTATGGAATCCATCGAGATAGAACCCCATTTCCATACTGGAACATCTAAAGGCTGAAGTAACCCACTTGGTCCCTGATGTCCGGCTTTTACCTGTATGCAGTTCAAACACTGCTTTACCCATAAGCATGCATCTCTCTTCATACCTTTCTAGAAGAAATTTCTCTTCATATCTTGATACATCCTAGTTCCTCTTGGATGGATGGTGAACTTCGAACGATGGCATTCTTCTAAAACTTCCTTCCTAATGTTTCCTACATTTGGAACACACGGTCTCCCTTTCTTTCTTAACCACCCATTATGGTCAAGACTGTAATCTTTTAAGTCATTGATCTCTTTTCTATCCATTAAATTTTTGGTCTGTTCAACTAATAATTGATCCTCCTTTTGCTTAGAAGCAATTAATAAAAACATCACCGATCGAACATCTAAACATGACAATATAGCAGTCTCCTTACTAGATCTAACTTCAGATCTCCATTGTATCCTGCATGTAGTCAACACTTCTCAAGCTTTCCACCCAACTATCATCACCAACATGTCGTTCTAATGTTTTCTGCTAAGTGCATCAGCAACCTTATTGCCCTTTCCCGATGTGTACTCAATATCTCAGTCATAAGCAGTTAAAAACTCTAACCACATCTCCTGTCTCGTATTCGGCTCCTTCTGAGAGAATAAGTACTTTAGTGGCTTATAATATGTAGATAACTTGAATCTGTCTTCCAAAAGGTAATGTCTTCACGCCTTCAATGTAAAAATTACTACAGCTAATTCTAAATCATGAGTCGGGTACCTAACCTCATGCGGTCTAAGCTACCGAGATGCATAGGCAATCACTTTATCTCTCTACATTAACACAGCTTCTAACCCTATTCCACATGCATCTGTGTACACCACTAAGTCCTAATTCCTCTCTAGAAAAACCAACACAGGTGCATTATTCATTAAGTGTTTCAGCTTCCGGAATGCCTCCTCACACTTATCGGTCCAAACAAACTTCACATCTTTCTGCGTTAGCTTGGTCGTCGATGCTGCTATCCACGAGAAATCCTTAATGAATCTCCAATAATACCCAACTAATTCTAGAAAACTCTTTATCTCAGTCAATGTCTCGAGTCTATTCCAATTATTCACTGCCTCTATCTTAGTCGGATCTACAGACAACCCTTCCTCTGAGACTACTTGACTAAGAAACTTCACTTCCTTCCTCTAGAAATGGCATTTGAAAACTTCACCTTAAGCTCATGCTACCTCAACATCTCGAGCATCGCTATAAGATGAACTTTATGCTCTATATTATCCTTAGAGTATATCAAAATATCATCGATGAATACCAGCATAAACATATCCAAGTTCTCTCGGAAAATTCGTTTCATCGAATCTTCAAAGAATGCTGGTGCATTAGTTAGTCCGAAAGGCATTACTAACCACTCGTACGATCCATATCTGGTTCTAAATGCCATCAAAGGAATACTATACTTTGCCACTCTCAGTCGATGGAAACCTACTGCTAAATCCAACTGGGAAAATAATTTGGCTCTACCCAACTGGTTGAACAAATCATCAATTTTAGATAAAGGATATTGATTCTTTATCGTCTTCTCATTCGACTTACAATAATCGATATATAACCTTAATAATCCATTCGGCTTCTTGGAAAATACTGTGGCTACTCCCCAAGATGACCTACTAGGTCTGATTTGCAACCTTTAAAGAAGTGACTAGGTATGAGGGTTCTAGGTTAAGCTTACCTACCAAAAAATAAGATATAAAACAATGTGACACATCGATATCACATAGAACGCTAGTTGACATAACATAAATCATAAGCGTACCTCCGAACACTATTTTTCCTTTTTCCTCTACTATTGGCTTAGCTGGTTCCAGTGCAAACACTTTGCCTTTTCCATCCTTGGCTGGCTCCCTACACTGGTTCTTATAATGTCCAATTTGATCGCAGTTGAAGCATCTAATATTCTTCTTCCCGATCACTTTCTTTCCAACACCTAAGCGGCATTCATTTTCGTAATGCCTTTTCTTGTCAGATTTACAACAGACAACCTCTGTCTTTCCTTTCTTAGCTGCTCTACCCTTCCGAGCTCCTTTCTTATGGAAAAAATTTCTTTACTGACTTTGCCCCACTTGGACTTCGGTAACCTTATTCAAGAAAACCAGCATCTCTTCATGCCTCATGGCCATCTCAACAACAACATCACATGGATCCTTAATATGCGGTGATGTGGCCTTTACAAGCTCAGGCTTCAACCCCTGAATGAAGTTTTCATTTCTCTTAATAACAACATCAACAGTAGCATAGCCATATCTTGCTGGCTCCTCAAACCTCATTGCATACTCAGCACAGTAATGTCTCCCTGCTCTAATTCAGCAAACTTTCTGAGCAGAGTAGACTTTGCAATCTCCGACATAAACCTCTCCTCAAATCTTCTTTTGGACTTAGCCCAAGTCATAGTTTCCTCGTTAACTCCGATTGTAACTTTTTCCAACCAGTAAAGCACCGCTCCTTGTAACTACCTAGAAGAACGCCTTCTCCTCAGCTCGTCATTATGCCCTAGATCAGCGAAAATCCTCTCGTAATGAAGTAACCAATTCCCCACTTCGATTGCATCTTCAATACCAATAAACGGCTTTCCTCTAAGCTGCGCATAATCTCTACTAGAAATAGCATAGTTATTCACCACCTGAGCTTCCTGATTTCCTCCTCCAGCATTTCCTCTAACTATTCCAGCAGCAACCCCCACTTGCAACATGCTTACGAAGAACTGATACATTGCTTTCATGTCAACTTGAGGACTCCAGCACCCACGTTTGCAGCTTGTGCCTGACCTAGGTTCCTCCTAGTATTTGGTCTAGCATTTCCATTAGTAGTGGTACTTCCCCCACCAAGGTTAACTCTTTAACTTCTAATGACCATATCTGCATTTGAACCTTCGTAAGACATAGAAATATAGCCTAAGAAAGATAGGAGAATAGTGCTAAAACTTGTATATATATAGCAACTATAGGTACATTACTATAGCGTTATCCCATATCCCAATCTTTTCTCTAAGTCCTTAGGATTACGTTTTCAAAATCATTTTAGGTTTAAAGGTTTTCATAAACCTATGCTTTAATACCAAGTTGTAACACCATCTATCTTAAGGTCCAAAGCTAAATGGTACGAATGCTGCAGTCATATATGGTATTAACTTCTGGTGACAAAATATAGTAATATTGATGGTATCCATTATATCAGAAGCACATGAGTATGAAACAAAATCAAAGATTCAAAAACAACTTTTCTAATTACATTTCACAAAACATGTTCCATATCCAATTACATAATCCCATTCGTTTTCCCAAGTTCAAATAAGATATAATTATTACAAAATACGCCAAGAGCGACATATGAAGATGCCCCCTTAGATGACCATAGTACTGAATAGTCATAATAGACTTAATTCAACACGGCGGAAATAAATCAAAATGACTCCTAAACATAGCTAACATCATCCCCCTGCTCGTCTCCGGAAGCTTTATTCATCCACCTACTAAAACCTATAAACCTTAACTCTCAACTTACTCAAATCAATTTTGAGCACCCGATAGTTTAAGGTAAAAACATAAACTTTGAGTCAGACTTAAAGCCTGGTGTGAATAATACTATGCATCTCGGTTATCCGATGTTAACTGAGGCCAAGCCACTTAGCGGAATGGGTTTTCCTTCACTAATATCCTATTAAAAGCATATCTTTTGCAAATCAAAATCCTGCAATCAAACTGGTTAAGACAATATTGGGAATTTCATATATGCTTACAAATCAGGTAATAAATGGACTATACGTTTGAACACTATAGTTTTGTTTGTATAACTACTAATGTTTGGCTGACTCGGGCCCACCAGACAAATTAAACAAATAGTCTAACATTTTTTTAGATACTCTTCTAGACGGTTTGTCCCTAATTACTTCTTCCTGGGTCAACTTATCCTAACGGTTTTTTGGGCTCACTAATGGCCTATCTCTACTATATATATTGCTTTCTATGTATAACATTATTTTCGTTTTAACCGTGCCAAAGCCCTACACACTGGAATTTTAGACATATATTAGCAGGGGGTTACTAGCTAAAGTATTGGGTGCAACCCTATACTAGTCTCATCTGGTATTCCAATATCTGAGTCATTTTACTTAGGGTCATCTACCCTTAAAAATTTTCCTTAAAAACATTTCTTTCAAAATAATTTAACCCTTTTTAAATCATACGTAAATAGGGAAAATATTCTATGATTTACTTGAATTACTTTGCCATGTTATATATACTTTACACAAAACATCATTGATGAAAACATTCAAAACCTTTAAAACTACCCCTTTCGAAACCATTAAAAGTACTCCTTCATAAACCATTGAAAGTATCCCTTTCGATACCATTGAAGGTACCCCATTCGATACAAGTAAACTACTTTAATTTTTAACCTAGGCCAAAACATACCTTTCGAAACCATTTACATTAAACCTTTCGAAAACATTGAAATCATCCATTTTGAAAGCTTTATAAAACCTTAGACATCCTTTTTTCAAAACATTTTAAACATGGCTTTTGAAACCATTGAAGACCTTCCATCTAAAACCTTTCAAAAACATTAGGGAACCATCCCTTCAAAACCTTTATCTTAAACCTTTCGAAATCATTAAGTTCTTCACATAAATTGAACCTTTTGAAAGCATTTGGGTTCAAGTAAAACATGTGGAACAACCTTTTGAAACTGTTCAAAACTATTCCTTTCAAAACCTTTGGGTTTAATTTTCAGTAGAATAAAAAGTCTTAAAACAACTAAGTCGAAAGCAATCTTCCAAAAGTAATTTTCTAAGTAAAAGAAGTGGACGGTGTCGAAACCAATCCCTTCGAAAGCATTGAAAAAAGCGGCTCATATTTTAAAACAAAGAAACTTTTCGAAAGCATTGCTTCAAAAGGTAAAATGCAATACCAAGGGATTTCGACCCATTCGAAAGCTTCTTTATAAAACAAAAGGCGCAAACCTCTTCTAAAACCATTTTTTAAAATGATTTAACGAAGTCCAATGCTATTTAAGTCGAAAGCATTCTTTTTGAAAGAAAATTAGGCGTATTTCCTTTTAAAATAAAAGTAAGGTTTCGACCCCTTCAGAACCCCTTGTTTCAACTACATACATTTCACCTATGTCTAATTTTGTATGTAGCAGTCTTTGATGCCATGCGCATAGGTTTCGATGGAGATGGAGGCGGAAGTACCTAGTCGAAAGGCGCAGCCGAAGGTGGCGAAACAGCAAAAACATGAAAAAAATTAATTTTTAACTCTAAAGAGTAATTCATTTCAAATAACTTGCTTTATTTGTCAACATATGATTGGTTGCTAATTTATTTTTCAAATTATTTTCTAAAAATGCTACCAAAATTTCAAAGATAAACAATTTAAAATATTTACAAAATGCCCCTTGTCCTTTTATAAATATATAAAACATTTAAGTCTCGTACCTTAAATAATTTTATATACTTATTAAACATTTAGGAAAATTCTAAAAAAATTCTCGTAAATCATTGTTAATATGTTTACTAACATATTTAAATTTCAGACCCAAAACATATATCAAAATAGCCATAATTAATTTTAAACCCAATTAACTATTTCTTCACTAGGAAATTAACAATAAATCCATGAAAATTCAGAAAATTATGAAATTTGAAACCCATCTCTAGAATATCATTTCTGACCATATATTAAAATATGTTAGTTAATAGTTTTTTCAAATCAGAACTTATCATAAAACCTATATAAGCAAACATAATCCATCAACGAGCATATATATCTACCTATCATTCAAAACATGGCAATAAACTTTGCAAAAACATGTGGACCTAATCTAGAGCTAAAATCATCAAAATATGAGATGTAAACTATTATTCACCTTTAACTTGTGATTAAGGAGTTGAGATTTGATCTTGGATTAAGTTGCTTAAGCTTTTTCCTCTTATCTCCTTTTTTTTCCCTTAATGGTGGTTGGCTTCTCTGTTGTTTTCTTTTTGAATGTGAACGTGTAAAATGAAGTGGTGTGAGGGTTTAGGGTATAATAATAAGACTTATTCCTATTTTGCGCTTATCTAACTCCCTAACCAATTTCATTTTAAGTTCTCTTAGTTCATTAGTTTCAATTGGCACGGCTACCCTCTATTGAAACAAATCTCAAACCCTAACCATTTACATTATTTCATTTAATTTAACTAATTAAATGTCCTAAATAATGTTGCTCCAAATTAGGGTCGTTACAGACTCCCCTACTCAAAGAATTTCATCCTCGAAATTATGATAAAGTACTCATCAAAGTCAATTGTAATACCCCGCATTTTTATATAGTTAAAATTTTACGAATGACGATAAGTAATGAGAATAAATAATTATGGAATTTTTAGAATATGGCTTCAGAACTTGTACCATTGTGTCCAGGGTGATTTTATGATCAGCTTTCATATATAACTCATCAAAATCTGAATCAATATGAAGAAGTTAGGAACGAAATAGAATAAGTAACTGAATGAATTTTTTTTAGTATAATGCGTATATAGGCCGACCAGAAGGTCAACCCAATAGACGCAAAGGTCGACCACCCGGTCGACCCACGCATGGCCTGGACGAAAATTCATCTTAGTACGTGCAGTGATGCATTTTCTTGTTTTTACGTGATCTGAGACATATGTTCTTCGATCCGATGACTCCAAATTGCCCTATGAGGTGGTGGCTCCAGGTTCAATCCAAGAATCCAACGTTCTGGGGTCCCCAAGCTCCAATATAAATAAGAGCCTGGGCCTAGCTATCTTCTCACAATTAGATTTCCTCACATGGGTTCATTGCCTAAGGCTGAATTCGAAAAATAAAATAATTTCTTGGGAGAAGATCTACCAAATTAAAATATTATAAACCTTGGAAGAAGGTGATCCAGACGGACTGTGGAACCATGTAGAGCACAAGCGAAGCTAAGGACGATGGGTGAGTGGATTTATTTATATATCTTTTAAGTTTAAGATATAGTTTCTTTTGATCCCGTTTATAAAATTTTATTCAGTAATTAATCATATTAATTAAATTATGTTGCTATAAAAAAACTTGTAGTTTATTTACAGTATTAGTATTTATATACTATTTTCTATGCCCTATTTACATCTTTTTCTACGTTTTAGATTTTATGCAAGCATCGGTTTTCTTCTATCCTCTCCTTTTTCTTCGCATATGGATTAGAATAGATTAAACGCGATTATGGATTAAATAATTAAAAATACTAAAATTAAGGTGTGAAATAAAAAAGTTTGAAGAATAGAATTACTGTAATAAATTGCATTAAAATGGAAAAAATTAATTTGAGAATAGTTATTAGATTAATTGGCTGGTTTAGAGAATAGGATACATTTCCAGAACTTAACATCTCAAAGGTAGCGATAAACGCAACTACAAGAATAAGAGAAATAAAAAGGGGAGCTAGTGTAAAATAGAGAAACTGTTGTATTTTGTACTACTCCAAAAAAGTAAAAGAAATATCTTGCAGTTAGGATATTTGTTATAGTATTATCTAATATTAAGATATGGAAATGGATTAGATAGTTTTCATAACCAACCAAATAAAATATAATTAATTCGAAGACAATAAAGTAAAGTATGAACTGAAACAAAAAAAAATTAATCAAGAATTTGAAGCTATAAAAATTAATGAGATAAGCCTCCATTTACTGCGCAGGCTATTTTAATAGGCAACTATTATGATAAGTGAATTATGTAATATTATAGAAGATAGGAAATTCTATATCATAATGAAAAAAGGCTGACTAGAACAGACAAGAAATGCTTGTAAATATATATCGGACTATAAAAGAAGAAAAAGTAATAATTACAAATAGAATTATAACATAGGTTATAATTAGGAAATAAGAATGGAAAACTTACCATGAGACTTACAATAAATTGGTAAGAAATGGCAGTAGAGAATAATGTCAGAAACTTATTTAAACAACTTATATTAGGTCAACAAGATAATAAAACAGAAATAGTAAAAGCGGGTTATTTCTTTCAACTTAAGGATTTATATATTAAGTTAAATAAGCAAGATTATTAATGTGGCTCATACTAAAAGTATTCGCTATTAGATCTATGGTAATCTCACAATAATTAGAAGTGAGACGAGGGCAAGAATATGCTAATTAAGTTAAATAAGTAGCTAACGGAGTAAGAATGCAACCAAAACACAAATTAGAAGATTAAACCTAGGGTCTAGTAAAAGAATCGAATTGCGTTTGGAGAAGCCCAAAGGACGAAGCGTCTAACGAAGCAGTTCATCACAGATTTCAGCAATAGAGAAGTGCATCAAACATAGAATTTTTGGGCTAGAAGGAAGTGCGAGACTTCAACGAGACATGAGGATACTCCAGTATGGCCCTCTGTGTAGGCTTAACGAAGTTGCATCCCCGGAGGCAAGTCTGTAGGTGTTCCATCAAGAGAGTATGCCTTGACTACATTTGCATTGTAGGCCTAACGAAGCGGACCTTCATTGGCAGTCAAAAGGGCTTGGTGTTCGAGGTAGGGCATTCGTATCTCTAGTACTTACAAGCAAGGTAAAGGATTGTCGCATGCGGATATCGTCCGGCCAGCATTAAGACCATGAGAGCGATTTTGGGAAAGACTAGAGTTAAACCAACATGCCAATGATTCTTTCACTATCGGGACATTGGATGGAGGGACACCGCTAATTGGATGTTAGATTGTTTACAGTAGGGCACGACCACTTAACTCTTTAGAAGTCTTTAGATTAGTTGGGAGGTGGCTGCATGGGGCGATAGCCACGATGAGAAAAGAGACAGATAAACAAGAATATCTGTATTATAGGCTTAATGAAGCTGTCTTTTATAGAGATAGAAAATCCCCAACTATATTCCATACAAGGTAGACCTTGTTGGCGCGATTCAGAGAGTAGACAAAACGATTATGTATAGTCCTCAATGTATGCACTGAGTAGTACGTTGCGGATGTCCGAGCATTAATATAAACTACAGCGGACGCAGTTTTACGTTTTCATGGTAGACGACGGAACATCTATATTGTAGGCCTCATAAAGCTGTCCTCTATGGATGTAGTCATAGAACGCTATAGGGGCAAGGCTACGGAGTCCTTTGCGAGGAGGATACGAGATGTACTATGGGTTGTACCTAGGAAATTGGTCATTGGTCATATAGCTACATATATGTATGTATTATTTATTAGGTTTCAATCTACTATGGAGTAGATGGGCACAGTTCACGAATAGAGGCGAAAGTATCGTAACCTAATGAACCTAATATAAGAGTAAATGGAAATAAAACGATATATGTAGAATTAAGCCTAGAAGTACATAATTTATTCATTCACCAGAACTTTTGTTCTAACCCCCTCCTTATAACATCCTACAGGTTAGTTAGATGGTAGAGACTTCTCAGCTTTACGACACTTGCTTAGAAAGCGTTATTATTTGGGTGAGTATTTACTTACAATTATATTTTAGTCATTTCGCTGTGAGATAGTTAGTTCAGCTCTGAAATATTTATCTTTGCCTATTTGTAGGATACCAGATACCCAACTTGGGCTTTAGTAGGCTTGGTTTTTAGCATTTTTGCGAAAAATCTGGACCACTGGAATTCGGGTTGTTACATCAATCATAAAGGTAAAACATACCATGAAACAAGTCAGGATAAGTGTCTCAAAATCTGCTCTTAGTTTCCCAAGTACAATCCCTCATGTTGTCGCTCCACTAAACCTTAACTAATTTGGCTGTCTTGTTCCATAGCCTCTTCTTAGCTCTTGCGACTATACAAACTTGCTTCCTAACTATATTCAAGTTTGGCTCCACTACTAAGTCCTCTAACATAGTCGGTGCTATATAGGTCTATAGATCTCGAATACACTTTGTTAGAAGAGAAATATGAAAAACAATGTGGACTTCTGCCAAACTGTACAATAACTCTATTCTATATGCGAGGATCCCTATCCTCTCTACAATAGGAAATGGTCCAGCAATCCTCGGTGCCAATTTCCCTGATCTCCCAAACCGAATTATACCTTTCATGAAAACATGATCTCCTACTGAAAACTCTAAGTCCTTCCATCTCTTATCAGCATAACTCTTCTGCCTGGACTGAGCTTCCTTTATTCCAGCTCGAATCATCTCAACCTTCTCTACAGCTTCTCTAACTAAATCCAAACCAATAACTAACCTATCCTCGGTCTCTAACCAACAAACTAGTAAAGTGGATGCAGCATTTTTTCTACTATATTGGAAAGCAGTTATTAAGTATATTGGGATGATATGCAAAGCTAGATAAATTGGCATATTTCCTGCTTATAGTTACACGCAAACATTAAATGTACTTCTAGGACCACACCGTTAAAGTATTGATAAACCAACCACTTAAACAAGTCCTTAGCCATCCAAATACACTGAGTTGTCTTTAAAATTGGGACATCGAGCTCAACGAACATTACATTACATACCATCCTTGGAATCAAGGTCCAGGCATTTGCCAATTTAATTATAGAATCTTCGGTGTAGGTTAATGGTGAGGAAAAGTGCCAAGATGAGGGGAATAGTAAGCCTTTATTGATGGGGAATCAAATGAGAAATGAGCTAAATCTGGAGCATGAATGCATTGGATAACACCTAATGATCACGAAGGTTATTTCATCGCAAGATTTGAGGTTTGCGCAATAAATAATGAAGCCACATACAAAGCACTACCATCCAGCCTTCGCACGGAAAAGATTGAAGATTGACACTGCTTAAATATATAGTGACTCCATGCCCGTGGCAAATCAGGTATACATGCACTTCCATGTAAAAGGGGCCAATCTGGTGATATACGCGATCGAGGAGGTAAATGTTGGGTACATTCAAGCATTTTGAACTAAAGTGGACTCCGGGAGAGAAAAATCCAATAGCTAATGTATTAGCTAAAACTATAAGAAACTTCACAATGGAAGCAAGTTACCACATCCTCACAAAAATCTAGATGCCCCCCTATGTTGAGAGAAGGTTGATAGTAGTGGAAGTAAGCTTGCCCCTATTGTAAATTGGATGACCTAGATAACTAAGTTTATAATCAGTGGGGACCTATGTAAAACTCGAAAAGGTGGAAGAAAAATCATGCATTGTACAAAAGATAAAACTCCATACCATTGTAGCATTATGTAATGTAATACGAAGCGAAGTTGATTCTAAAAGAAATACATATATGGTATTGTGAAGACCACACATAGGTAAAGCCTAGCAAAGAAAACTGCCAAAGAGGTTTATTTCTGATCGGCCATGGTAGAAGATGCAATGAATAAGTTCAAGATGTGACAACTATTAAAGATTATCAAAGATCTTGAGGGTAGTCCCCTACCTACTACTCTCTATTACCTCTCCTTAGTTGTTCAATACTTAATGGATAACATAGCTAGGAAGGTCCCATGGGTTAAGGGTGGACATAAGTCTACAGTCATTATTATCGACTATTTTACTAATTGGTTAGAAGAAAAGTTGTTGCTCTAATTCATGGAATGAAAGATCCTTAAAGTTTCGATCAAGAATATCGTTTATAGGTTCTCCCTATCCAAGAAAGTTATCACAGACAACTGTATGTAGTTTGAAAGTTTACAATTCCTTGATTTATATGAAAAGAACGAGATTCAAAAGTTCTTTTCATCTTTTTCCCCATCCTTGGGAAAATAGTCAAGTCAAGAATGTTGGCAAAACTAGCAAGAGCACTATAAAAAATAATTATCTGAAAACAAAGGGGAATCGGGCTAAAGAACTCCCACTATTATTATGGCCTTACAAGGTAACAACCTACACATCAATTGGGAATTCCCCTTTGTTTCTGTCTTGTGGGTGTGAAACAATGCTACAAGTTAATGTTGATGTATCTTAGCTGAGGTACTTAATCTATGAGCCCAAAAGAAAATAAAGAATTGTTACTGTTGTGAGTGGATGGTTAGGAAGAAAGAAGAGAGGCCTAGCTACGTAGAAAATTTTAGAAACGCAAATTTTCTAAGCACTATAACTCATATTTAAGAAGAAAAGATCCATGGTGGTACCTGGTCCTGTAATGTGTATCTGCTAACACTAAGAACCGATTGAAGGCATCCTCAAGACAAATTGGGATGTCATATGTTATTTATGAAACTTTGGGGATTAGAGCTTACTGTTTAATCCTCCTTGATGGAGCAAACATAACGTGTACAAGGATGTTGAACATTCGTTTGTGTATCATACTTAATGAGCTGTTGTACATTGTACTCTGAGTAATAAGTCCATGAATTGTGTGGGGTTGATCGTGCGGTCTAGAATCTCAAATTTTATGTCATGAAATGTAATGATAAAATGTTGTATTTGGAATTTTATATTACAATGATCCCATGAGAGCATAAGGCCTATCAATATGACGACACTAGACAATGAGCACTGTCCCCAAGATTAGCCTTCGCTTTATGCCCTTAAGAAGACTCGCTTACTCTTCGTTTCATGGAGTAAGGTACTGATGGGAAAATGGCACACATTTCTCACAATCCAACCCTTCCTCTACATATAAGTGTCTTCACTTATTCCCTTTTAGCGGAGTAAGGCACTAGTGTAGGGTTTAATACCTATGGAGCAAACCCAACTTTACATCCTGTTTCCACCAAAAATTTGTAACAAACACCCAATGGAGATTTTGTGAAGGAATAAATGAAGAATAAAAAATTTAAACAGAGGGAAGATAGAAAATAAACAAAAGGAATTAAGCAAATAACAGAGACACAACAATTTATAGTGGTTCGACGTTGTTTTCCTACATCCACTTTGTGGATAAAGCTTTATTAATCACTTTGTAAATTGAGGACAATAGGGGTCGGATGAAAATCCTTAGTTACAAAACAGTACAAAGCATCAAGCAGCATAAAGGTCCTAAATAAATAGTCAAGTCTGTATTTATAGAGGGAGACGGTGAAATATTTCTCTAAAAATTCGGCTGAAGGCTCTCCAGATCCATAAGGGCCCACATGAGGGATCACATAGCCCAAATTCCATGAAATAGGGATCAGGATCGATCTCTACTTGGAAGAGTTTAGGGGTGTGATTCTTATGGGAGCTTCTCCATGTTGTATTATGCTTAGCCTCCAAGTTTCATGCAAAATGGATTAGTTGTACTTGAGTTATTGATCATTCTTTGTTGCAACATGTGATGTTGGATGATTTAGGTCGATCTCTCTAGAGGGAAGAAGGTCAATCCCTCTTACTTATTCATCTTGGGGTGCGATCCCTAGGACGGACTCCCTAGGGTCTCCACTTCCTGTTCCTAAAGTTTCAAGTGTATTGGATTCTAGATTTTGAAATATAGATCGCTTTCCATTGAGTTGTATTATTAGGCTGGGTACGATCTGATCTCTTTTATACGATCCCTTTTGCACAATCCCCTTTGTGTGATCCCATTCTTAGGTGAAGCAATTTGCCCATAACCTGAGCATACAAACTCCAAATGACTTGAGATTTGAAACATAGCCTCATGGGCCTTCCTTGTCACTCTGTATCGATCTCACACAGTTGGGACAAAAATTGAGGATTTGTACCGATCCCCTGAGGGAAGGAATAGACATTGATCCTCTGATTGAGGGAGGTATTAATCCATACTTAATATATTCTGGAGAGTCTACTCTTAGTCTCTGTTGATCGTCGCTTCATATCATTGCCTACGCTTGATTTTTGAATCTCACATCATCACTCTAGGCTACTAGCCCTGATGACAATCGAGCCTAGCTTGTCTAGTTAGTTCGGATATAGCCGGGTTAAAATGTTGGATAACACCTGCCACCCAAAATACACCTTATGCCAAACACGACGTGCTTTGAATCGAAGCAAGTTAGAGTCATCGGAAAGATATCCATTTAGTTTAGTGAATAGTCGATATCCTTCTGTTGGATTATTTTCCTAAAAATTTCGTATCTCCCTTTGACCATCATGACGTTTGGTCGATTTCCAATAGTTTAAATTCAGGATTGTATTCCATCAGTTGCTATCTATGCTTGGTTCTACTGGGCTTGTAAGCTTTGGCTATCTAATCCATTTTCATCATTGAAAGCTGTATACGAGAACTCAATTTCTGTCGATTTTAAAAATTGAATTTTGAGAATATACACGTGCACGTTCAGGTACATGACTTTGTCGTAGGCACGTGGACGTGATTGAATGCTCATGGGTCTCCTTATAGTTTAATTGCAATTGGATTGCTATTCCTTTCATATATTTTTCTTATAATGAAATAGGGGTAGCATTAAGTCACTTGTTGTGAAGGAACTTCAAGTTCTATAGGGATGACAAACTCGGAGCCATAAGCAATGGGGAATGGAGTATGGTCAGTCGTAGACTTGTGGATGGTTCTATAACCCCATAATGCTTTGGGAGTTCATCCACCTAATTGCCTCAAGCCTTTTCCAAATGCTTCTTCAGAATGGACTTTATGATTTTGTTCATAGCTTTAACTTATTCATTTTCTTGAGGGTGACCAACTGCTGCAAATATCTTTTTAATATAATGCTAAACGACAGAAGCCTTTGAATTCAGTGCTATCGAATTGGTTTCCATTTTCAGTTACAATGGTTCATGGAAGGCTAAAATGAAAGATGATTTTTCAAATAATGAAGCTAATTACTTTCTTTGTCGTGATCGTGATCATGACTAAAGGTTCAGCTTCAGCATATTTGGTGAAGTAATCAACTGTCGCGATAGCGTATTTCACGCCACCTTTACATATCAACAAGGAGCCGATGATGTCAACACCCCAGGTGGCAAATAGCTATGGACTAAACATTTGAGTAATTTCCATCTATGGGGCTCTTGGAATTTTTTCCAACATTTAACACTTGTCGCATTCTCAAGCATGATCGACTGCATCTCAATTGGCTATTGGTCAGTAATACCCATAGTGGAGTATTTTCTTTATCAAGGCTTACCTCCGGTGTGATCGCCACATTCTCCTTCACGGTCTTCTCTCGAGACTCGTTTGATTTCCTTATGGGCAATACATTGAAGTAGGGGAACGGAGAAACCTTTTCTTTCCATGACTCCTTCTTGAATGATGTAGCATGGAGCTTTGTGGAGGATCTGTCGTTTTTCATTCCTCCATCACAGGAATGATACCTCTTGTTGATAACCCTTGACAGGAGTCATCCATAATTCCCTTTTCAGCTCCATCTCTAGAATACAATAAATCTCCATATGGTCGATGCTCAGGGTGTTTAATACTTCGATTGAGAATCATAAACGATTTGTAAAGTTTTCACCCCAATTCTCTGGCTAGTTTGAGCCAGGAGATCGCGGCTTCATACTCAGCATCATTATTTGTTGCAGGGAAGTCAAGTTTTAGGGCACAGCAGATCGATCATTCCTCAAGAGTCACTAAAATAATTTTAGAATGAGAACATCGACCATCAGATGCTCCATCCATGTACATTTTCCATCGGGTGGTTGATTCTCCACTGCTCTCGAAGAGTCGTCTGGTGCGGTGAATTCAGGTATGAAGTATGCCGATGCCTATCCCTGGATGACTCTCTGGGAGAGATAAGTTATATTGAATTGGCTTAGCTCGACATTCCATTTAAGCAACCTTACAGATGTCTCAGGTCACTGTAGGACCTGTCATAACAGCTGATCAGTGTACACGTTGATGGGGTGAGTCTGGAAATAAGGGCGAAGATTTTGTGATGTAATCAATAGGTAGTACACAAGCTTCTCCAGCTTCGAGTAGTTTCTCTCAGCACCTGTCAATTGCTTGCTAAAATAATACGCTAGCCACTGGATTCAATATTCTTTTCGTAATAGTGCATCATTTATGGAGTGTACTAAATAGATGTATAAGTCTTCACGATCCAGTGGCTTGGATAGGATAGGAGGTCTTTTTAGGTGATCTACCATAACTTGAAATGCATCTATGCAATCCTATGTCCATTTAAAGTTCCTCTTCCCCCTTCCGCTTAATCGTCTTCGGCACTTGGATGTTTCGAATTGCTTGAATCTTCTTAGGATTTGCCTCGATTCCTCGATTGTTAACAATGAAAACCACGAATTTACCTAACACAATGCCAAAAGTGCATTTCAAGGGATTGAGTTTCATTCCATAATTTTGGAATAAACAGCTCCACCAAGTCATTGATGTGGTTGTTTGATCATCGTGACTTTATGAGCTTGTCAGCCATATATACTTTCATCCATCGCCTAATCTAATCTTTAAATATCTGGTTGATTAGTCCCTAGTAAGTAACTCTAGCATTCTTTGGTTAAAGTGGTGTAATAACATAACAATATAGCCCTAGATCGATAATGAAACTAGTGTGGTCCTGATTGGGGACATGCATCGAGATTTGGTTGTATTCGGAGTATGCATCCATAAATGGAAGCGGATCATATCCAGCGGTTGAGTCTACGAGCTGGTCGATACTCAAAAGTGGAAAGCCATCTTTCGGGCATGCCTTATTTAGGCCTAAGTGGTCAACACATGTCCATCACTTTCCATTAGCCTTTCTCAAAAGAACTGGATTGGATACCCATTTTGGATAGAGGGCATCGCGGATAAACCCATTGTTTTTTAGTTAATCTACCTCCCTTTAAGTGCAGAAAATCTATCTGGATCCATACCACGTCACTTTTGTTTCACCAGGACATGCCTTGGGCCTATATTTAATGTATGGCTCGTGATAGTCGATGAGGTCCCACACATGTTAGAATGGGTCCAAGAAAACACATCAAGATTAACTCGAAGAAAGCCAACTAATTCCTTCATCACCGTTGCACTGAGCTATGATCCGATCTTCAGGACCCATGATAGGTCATCGTGGATGACTGTATTGTCGATCGTTAGCTCAATAGATGCAGCCTTGGATTCTTTGGGCTCCTCTTTTTCATCTCTTGGATTTATATCTTTATAGAACCGACTGTGATGTTGTTGCCTGGTATTGGTCTTATGTTGTGAGCCGAAAAAAGCTTAAGTGGATTTGCTCAAGCAGTGGGATCGGTTATGATCCCTTGTACTAGTGGGACTTAAGTAATGTTTGGTTTGACATGAACATAATAGACCATATGAACTCAAAATCGAACAATGAGACATACCATGTATGACTTGCATACTTGAACTAGCATATGGCCTCGAATGGATGTCTACCACTTCAGACTAGAGTAGATTGGCATAATAGTTCTTATTCTGATTGTAATAGGTGACTTAAATGAACATGAATATGGACATCAGTTTCCTATATGCCGATAGCTGATCCTTGAGTTCAAACGTAACTGCTTCACATAACAACCAATATGAAATCCGGTTGGGACAATCAGTGATGACAGTCACTCAGGTTGAATCCCATAGTCTTGTTATGACTGTTGAGTCCAATAGTGATGGGTTCTAGATGCTTTTAGCAATTATTTGTAATGGTTGAAGATCAGGCTTAAAGGAGCGTTGAATTAAATGCCAAGTAGAGTTTATTCTTGTGTTGCATGCGAATACATAGCTTGCTTTTGCTTTGAATTTGAATCTACTTGTATATTCAAGTAACTTGATTTCCATTCAATGTACTCACATGTACTATTCGTCACTGGAGTTAGAGTGATGGTCAGTGTCCTATGAGCTTAGGCGTCAATTCAATGATTCTATCTCTAGGTATCCTTTCGGTCGTAGCCTCGAATCCTTTTAAACACCAGGTATGAGTAACAGTACTGAGTTATAGCAATCAGTCTTTGGATGATAACAATTTTACCCTTAGTCTTAGGTTAGTAAATGTACTACATGGACGATTGAATCTCGTCCTAGTCATGTTTATACTCCTACATAAGCATTAATGACTTAGAGATGATCGATGAATGGTCAGTTCACATTCATCTTGTTTCTCGCTCGTGCCCTCAAGTCTTGGGCATACGTCAATAAGTAGGATGGCAAGTCATATCGAATTTAGCTTTGTACTCTTTCCCATTGAATTAGGGTATCGGGTCAATTGACGGAAGGCCGAGTCTCGCCTATCCTGGGTTGTATTCTAGTTTTTCCTTCCAGAGGGAATACTTCGATGCTCCATCAGATTTCGGGCACGAGTTGGCTACAAGATGGTAAATCACATCCACTTTTGACACAAATGTCACCACTTTGGGCAAGGACCTGAAGAATAGACGGTTAAGTCACATCAAATCAGTGATGGCCAAGTCACAGCCAATAAGTGATTAATGCCCTCTCTATTGGAACATTGGCATGGATCGATGTGCAGATGGTCTTGTCACATCCGTTCTTTATTTCTCTTCTAGTCGGATCATGGTAAGAGTCAATGAATGAACGGTCGCGTTACATTCACTCGGAGCTAGACGGTCAGTGATGTCCATTTTGATTCATGTTCTCCCTCATATCTAGGGATAGAGTTGGCTCAAGTGAGGTTGGGTCATGTTCGTTTGGTTTTATACTCCTCATGACGAATCGAAGGAGGGTACTGTAGAATTAATGATCAAGTCACACTCATTCGTGGTTTATTCTCCTATTCGCACTCTGGTGATCGGAGCTTTTCAGAAGATATTCGGGTCACATCCTTTTGTTTTCAGTGTGGATCTATATTGATCGTCGACCCAGTGGCATGATACAGAAAGCTTGGATCGACATTGCTGTCGACCCATGGTATGATATAGTCAGACATCCATGACTTCGGACGTCATTCCAATTGGTTTGGTATTAAGGCCTCCTTGTAGTCATTGCCTTAAGTCAAGCCAGAGCTATAATGAGCTGCCATATCTTGCTTTTAGTGGGTTATAGTCCTACCCCCAGTTTCGGGCCGATGGAGTTACTTTGTGGATGGTTGAATCTCATCCATAGTATGTTTATACTCCTCCTATCGATTTACGGTCAAAGTTCATGGAATAGTGAGTGGTCAAACTGCACTCATCTATTTATCTATACTCATATCCACATTTTGGGAAAAGAGTTTGTTGGCGGATGGTCGAATCACACCCATGTGTTCATACTCTAGTCCACATTCCATGGTTATTCATAAAATAGTCGAATCACATTTTCCTTAGTCACTTCTTCTACCCCAGAGTCAAAGGCGGAAGTCAAAGAATGGTCTGTCGTATCACGTTCACTCTTACTTGGAGTTCTTCATGTCAAATCATGGGAAATGGCTAGAATTAGCGGATGATCAAGTCATATTCGCTTGATGTTTAAACTCTGGTCCGTGCACTGGGGACCCGAGTTGGTCGACGGATGGTCAAACCACGTCCATCGTTTTGTGCTTATATTCTGATCCATGATTTAGGGACTAGAGTTTTGTGATGGTGGCATGTCACACCTATTTTTGATTATACTTCACTTGTCAAGTCAAGATAAGAGTAATCAAATGAATAGTCGAGTCATGTTCATTCGTGGGAAGGAATTCTACACCCAATGTCGAGGATAAAGTTATCAAGTTAATGGTTGATCATGTCTAGGTGATTAAGCGATGAATGGTCGGAACACATCCATGGTCCATACTTAGGTTGGACCGTCGGGTCTCATCCAATTTTCTCCATACTCATCCCAGCAAGTCAAGGTAGATAGTTATTGGGTGGATGGTCAAGTCGCATCCACCTAAAGCAGCAGTCATGTCCCGTGTCGAGGGCGGTGATTCATGAGTAGGAGATCAGTCGCGCCTACTTCTAGTCGAACCCCCAAACTGCCCCTTATGTTCAGGGCAGGAGTCGATGTATGGATGGTCATGTCACGTCCACTCTTAGTGCGAAAATTGATGAGTGCGTTGTCAGTAGTGTCCACTTTGTATCGAATTTTGACTTTGTCAGGCTCTAAGTAAGGCACAGATGCTCTGTCAGAATTGAAGCATAAAGTAGGAAGTGGAAGATCGAGTCACACCCACTTGTCATTTCGAGCCCTTGCCCCAAGTCAGGTGCATATGGTAGCTAATGAGCGGTTAAATCATGCTCGTCTTGATGATCCTCTAAAGTTCCGATCATGGTCCATGAAAGTTAGATGGTACCCAAATCTAAGTACTTGGTCACCTGCATCGTTTGGAAGTAGTATAGTTCAAATTGGTCATAGTTTACAACATAGCTGAAATTGAAATAAATCTTATTTACAAGTGAAGCAGAATCATATACTCACTATTCCACTTCGTCCAAAGCCTTCTCAGTTAGAAGTTGACCATAGTGGTCCAATAGATAATCAGACTTCTTCACTGGTAGGTCTCGGATGTTCCATGCCCGCCATTTTGTGGGGCTTGAACATATTGTTGAAACTTTCCGTTTTGGATTAGCTTTCGGATCACATCTCTAAGATTTCTGCAATCGCTTGTGTAATGACTGTGCGCATCTTGAAATATACAACATTTCCCAATTTCTTTTGGGTTTCGATGGACTCTCTCAAGGATGATTTCCAGTCCTGCTCTGAGTCAAGCATCTCTAAGTAGATGTTATCGATTGAATCGTTCAAAGGATTATATTAGTCGAATTTTAGGATTCTTGTGCATCTCCTAAAATCTTTCCTAAAATCCAAGTTCTCATGTAGAGCCTTCATACTGTCCGTCACTTTGAATTCTTCAGCTAAGGGCCTACATTGTTCTTTTTCCTAGTCCACTTCACATCCTCCTTTCATAGGATCTGGTTGCTTTGTAACAGAAACGATTTAAGGTTATTGGAGGCTCTCTAGGTAACCAGTCACTAAAGTGTGTCTTGGGGTCGATTCCTCTTATACATTCCATTAGTATGATATTCTCATTGTAATTTCTCACTTGACAGTGATGTTGAATTCATGCATGAAGTCTTTGAGCGGCTCGCTTGCCACTTAAAATAAGTTGGATAGTGACATTGCATCCTTGGATATTCTACTTATAGGACGGCTTCAGTGAATGGGTTCCAAAGGGGGAGATGCTCCAACCATCATCAGTCTGTTCCTAGCTTTATTTCATAAGCCATTTTACCATAGCTACCTAGTCAGGTGTTCGAAAGCTGGTAAGTTGAAGGAAAATGCTATCTACTCTAGGAGCTTGACCCGGTAACCGATCCTAGTTTATGTCATAACACCTTAGTTGCCCTACCTCAGGGAGTACCATTTGAGTAGCAGCTCCTTGCTCATTCCTTAGCGGAAATTTAGCAGTTAACGCTTGATCCCTTATGCTCTGGTCAATCATAGGACATAAGAGGAGTGGATAGAATGCACCATCTTTAAGCTAAGTTTCGAATCAAGAGTACGGGTGCACTGCGCTGCAGAGTCATCTTAAAAAAATTATATATAAGGGAAGGGATCAGTTTTGATCCCGTAGGTGGGATCGTATCCGATCCCTCAATGTATTCATCCAACTCGGGCTTAGGCCAAGTGTGTTATTCTCGTGTACGTAAATCAAGTGACTTAACTTACATTTTTTCATCCAACTTTATCTACCCTCTTGCAATTGACCCCTCTTATCATTTCTTTTTGGATTTATTTGCCATCGTTCCCTTCTTACGTTTCTTCAACATGCATATTCTCTGTCAATACCTCTCTTTTCATTTTTTCACTTTCATACACCGATCTCGCTTCCTCTCACCGATCCCTTCCTTTTTTCATTTTCTCGCAATTGAACCGAACCCTCCCCCCTTTTCCTTGCTTCCGCCACTATCAACCTTGATTTTGAGAATCAATTAAAACTCCTTAAGCTTGTCGTCAATTCGAGTAGGCATCGAACCACCTTTTGATAATCTTTCTTTGGTTGTAACCATCCTTTATTAGTAGCGATCACATTCATATAGATAGGTGAACGACAGGAGTGATGGAGGAGAATACGAGGTCGACTTGTGAACTCATGGTGGAGGTTGGATGTAAGATTAGGGGTAGGTAATTGGTTAAGGATCGGCAACAGTTGTATTAATTATATTGAGTTGAATTGGTAGCGATGGTTGAATGGATGCAATGGTTGAATGGATTCAATGGCTGTTATGAAGTAACAAGTATTTTGATGAATGAGAAAAGCAGGAAATAGAACCATGTGGGCTTGATCTCTCAAAAAGGGGTACGTAGGAAGCCTTTTTCTATGTAGAAGCCGCCAGATCCCTTAGATTGGGATGGGTGTATAGAAATTGGTGTGATCTAAAACATAGTTGAAACCGTTTTATTTCTTTTTAACTTATATATCTTTATGGGTGTAAAGTTGCAGATAAGTGCAAAGGAGGGAATGAAAGGTGGAGATCGCTAGGCTATATCAGAGATAGCTGATTTGGTACGTTCTTCTATGCCACGGTTATATCATTTATGAGTTAATGATAATTGATATATTGAAATATATATATCTATGTATGTATGTACGTACGTACGTATGTATGTATATATGTATATGTACGTATGTATATAGTGCTTGATGTACTAGATTTCTGTAATGTTTCGATTGTTAACATAAGATTATATATACATTGATGTTTATATTCCATAGTGAGGTTCTCTATTTTGTTTCATTTTTTTAAAAAACTTAACTTTTATCTACCTGCGGTCCACTGCTTTTAATATCTCAAATTTGTTGTAAGCTTATTTGACATCGTTTATAGTTGATTTCAGTTTTTTAAAATAATGTGTCGTCACATATAACCTTTTAGTGCATCTCGTGGTCATGAGTAATAGTCTGTCCAACATTTGAAAAGCGATATATACTCTAGTCTCAACGGATGCCATGATGCCCAATCTGGATACATCTTAATTAAGAATATTTAAAATGATGTTCTTGTTATGTTTTGATATAATACTCGTGGTCACTACTACTTATACTACTATCACAAATACATCTTTTGTGGACTTTCTAATATATAAACTTATATTAACTAATTAATTATTATAAAAGTTTATAATAAGAATATAACAGAAAGGAAAAATCTTTTATTTTGAACAAGTTTGGTTATAGTGTTAGATTTATGTAACAAATTACATA
Source organism: Allium cepa (assembly GCA_030765085.1). Taxonomy (NCBI): domain Eukaryota; kingdom Viridiplantae; phylum Streptophyta; class Magnoliopsida; order Asparagales; family Amaryllidaceae; genus Allium; species Allium cepa. The sequence continues at coordinate 698,447,304 of CM060939.1, forward strand.
ATTTCCCTCAAACCATACATTAACTCTATCAATCTCCCTCTTGCACTTGAGATCGACAATGGAAATCTTATTCCAACTTCTCCAATCGGTTTCTTCAAAACTAATTGGATCAGCCCATTAGTAAACATGTATGCTATTGTATTTTAATTATCTTCTATGTCTTCGATTTAGATAAACTGTTATTTGCATGAAAAATGGACAAACGCCACCAATAAAATTAACAACAGCAGATTCAATCGAAAATAAAATACTAGGAAAGTAAGAGACATAAAGATTTATTTTGGTTCAGCCAGAACAGACTACATCCACTATTCATGTTTATTCCTTTGCTTGTATCTCAGATTTTACAGGAGTTTTAATATGAAATCCAATAAACGATGATTGGATACGGGAATTCAAAAGCTTGGTTTGGTTGTTGTTATAACAAAAAATCTTAAAGCTCTCCAGATTGCCCCCTATAGATGCTAAATGCATGGATATTTATATGGATGAAGAAGCTATGTAGTAAATCTGACAAGTCAGGCAATTTATATGTATAGCTCGCCTAAATCAAATATTTCCATGTACAAAAGATATGCTTTCCAATTCTCAAATACATTCAAATTTCCTGTTATATATGTACTGTTTTGTTTAGTTGGAATCTTGGTTTGATGTTGACCGGTTCGATGAAATGCACATAGACACATGCTGGCTAGGTTCGCGACTTCTTTCCTTGGTTCGACATCTCTAGTTTCCCTTGGATCGGTCTTGATATCGAACATTTAGTTGAATTAACACAATTTTCATGTCCTATATCTAACCTACCAAACGGAGAATCTTGTTCGGTACCTTGCGTATCGAACATGATTTTTTATTGGGTACATATGGTATCGAAGATGATTTCCGATTCAGTACATGGGGTGCGAGTAGGATTTTCGATTCGACACCTTAGGTATCGAACAGGTATGTCTCATGGGTACCGAATAAGGGGTTTGCCTCTATCAACTCCTTTATTTCCTCTTGCCATCCATCCATTCCTATGCTTTTGCTCGGCCACTCCCCAACCCTTGACATTGTGGACAAAATTGCCAATAACACTTGCCTCCTAAAGCTCGACTCATAAACTGCAAGTTCGGCTTTACTGAATGCTTCCCTAATCCATTATACAATGTATGTCTCCCTAGTTCAATCCAACAAGTTGTTGGCATGGTGGTAGAGCAGAGTCCAACACTTTTCTAGTCTGGCATCTTATGGTTTGATTACACAGGATTACTTTCATTCGACACTGATCAAAACCCATCCCTTACATAATCTTCTGAAACCATCTCCACCGAATGTGTTACTCCATTTTTTGCATTTCCCAACTTTCAAGACCATTCGTCTTCTCAGTACCCTACCGCATTAGATCGGCTCTAAACATCTCCAAATCATTGTAGGCACTGTTCTCTTTACCATTAACTTCTATGAGCCTTCTATTTACGAATTAAACTCCTTACAATAATTTCTTCATTTTGGTTCTTACTGGAATAGCTTGGTTAGGTTTTGAGATTTTGGTTTCTTAGCTCCGCACTTATCGGTTAGGTTTATTTACGAAGAATGATTCAAAAATCGATATCTTAATAATAACGCATTTTAAAATAGGAAATAAGCTTGAGATATTAATTATAGGACCCTTTATATATCAGTTTGGCTACCATATAAGGGGAAGGTTAGCTATTTACTGATCTTCGTGTGATGCCCATGGATTGGTTGTCGAGCGAGACTTTACATGCATTTTTCGAGATGTGTGTAACTTAGGGATAACTTTTACTAATGTTAAAAAATTTAAATCAATATTGCCTTGGAGCTTATTCCCTTTTTATTACATGTGCATACACTCAACAAACACTTCCACTCTTTTGCAATAATACTTGGGGTAGATTATTATATCAGATAGGTATTTCAAACCGTTCCAAGACTCGTTCACAGATGGCCTTTGGAAATCTAGCTCACTCTTCTTCCAAGCCTCTAAAATCTATGCCATCAGGGCATCACTCTAACCAACCTAGTTTCGCATGCTCTCTAGTATTTGGATATGGGCCATCAGTACTGCTAGTGGATTCTACCGACTTTGAGCCCTCCATCTTGACTTCTAAGAAGTTGGATATTATCATGGCCACTCACATTATCTCACAGTATCGCTAGAGAGGACATCCTTTTACCCACTCCCAAACAACGGGCACATGCTCCACCAGATGGGTGCATGACCTACTCTCGATATCACTACACGGCCAAAGTCTTGCCTCCTCTCCTCAATGGATTATAGGCTTCCTAGTGTACTTGAAGATTGCTTAGTTCCAGTTGCATCCTATTGGATATGCCATCCTTACCAGCCTATATGCTATTTTCATAAGGGAGTTATAAATGCCCATACTAATCACCAAATTAGGTTCCTCTATACTATAAAGAGCAAAATGGAATATTCTCCTTTTACCTACCTTGAAGCAAGGAGCAAACTAGAACTGGTCGAGAACTTGTACTCTAAGTATAGTATTTTCAAACTTGAGTACTTCTTTGTCCAGGATGACTTTCTTTGCTTCCACCAATGGCATTCTGAATGTAAGTCCTTTTCTTTTACTTAGTCCTTTCTATGTTTGTAGTTTTCTTTCGAAATTCTACAAGAAATTCATATTCTTCCCCCCTTTGGACTTCTCTTCCAGTAGTGAAAGCAGCAACTGAGGATGATTTGGAGGACATGTTACGAAGACTCCAGCAAATTCCGAAAGATTTCTGAGAGGTTCCTCATCTAGTTACTGATGATAATCTAAGGTATTTCGAGTTATTGGCTGCTGGATGCTTAATCAAGAAAGGCAGGCAACCCTCTACTCATAAGCCTACCAAGAAGAAGATGGGAAAAGACTCAACTACTAGCGAGATAAGTGAGGCACTGTCCTCTTGACCTTCCATTATCGGCGCCATCCTAACTATAGATCTATTCAAAATTGCCCCTATGTTCCTTACGGGTTTGAAGGAATGGAAGTTAGGCTCCTTCAGGACCTAACCTTGTAAAAATGGTCGACTTGGGACCCTAAGGGAATGTGATGGTGATAGCATTCGTTCGAAGAAAGTAGAAGTGGTGGGATCTCATTCTTATGGCAACTAACGTACCACCACGAACCGTAGTGAAGCACATTCCTCTGGACATATTGGCTTAGATAGCTCACTCAACATAGAGGTAGATGAAGCTCTACATAGCATTTTTGGTTTGAGGAGGAGGAGGGAAATTTCATCCTCTGGAAATTTGGAATTGATTATAGGGATTCTTCGTCGATAGCAAAAATCCAACGATAATTAGAGTGTTACGAGGACCCTAAGGGTTCGTCCAAACAGTACGCACTCTTGCACACACATTCACAAAGATGCACATTTGTGCCACAGTCATGCACTTTTGAAGAATTTGTCTGATTCTAAATCGTTGTATCTTACGGTTGCAAGAAGAATGAGTTCAAAGAGGAAAAAGTTGATATATAAAATGAAGCAATTGGGACCGAATGTGCCTCCCGAGGATGTCAAAAGGGCTGCATCTTCCTTTGGCCCAAGTTAAAATGTCCAGCAACCATCTACGTAGTTGAAGATTGAGGAGACTATATACTATCATTCAACCAAGGAAAAAGATGACTTGGATCCCAAGGATAGCTCATGGAAAAGATCACGCTCCCCTAGCAATAAATCGAGATCTTAGACCCCAAATCGTCCTCCTAAATCTTCTTGTCCTCCACCTTTTCCTTTATCTAATTTGGAAACTTCCGAACAACAGGAGAGGATGGATAATGGAGGAGTGGTTGTCCCTACTCCAAGGAGAAAAGTTAAAGCGATGATAATGAGGGAGCAGTTATTATTACTGACCTTTCAGACCTGAATTTTGATGAGTTACAACAACCCTATCAGCCATGAGATCCTATAATGCGCTTGCTTGCTAAGGCAACCCGTCTTTCCTTTACGGGGGCAGTTGATCTTCTTGTGGACATATTGGGTGGTGTAACTATCCGGTTGGGATTATAAGGTAGAGTGATCAAGGTCGGGTAGGAGATCGGCTAAAAAGAAGTTGAGCAAAAGCTAAAAAAATTCGATTTAAGGAAACAATTGCACCGGAAGGATTCAGATCACAAAAGGGTGGTAGATGCGCTAAAGAGGTCCCATGCTGAAGTGGTTAAGAGACTCCAAATTGCTCATGCTAAAGATTTGGAGCAGCTAAGATAGGAACATTCTGCCAACATCAAATCTGGCAAGAAGGAGTATAATGATAAGCCTGGACAGCTTTTCGATGATTACAAGAATGTCAAGGCTAAGTTCATCAAGAAGTTGGACGAGCTTTGGGCGATAGTTGAGAAAGTAGAGCCTAAAATTGCTGAACAAAAGAAGAGTGTTATGGAATGGAGAACATAAAGGGTCTCTCTCTAAGCAAAGCTTAAAGCCTTATCTACTGGAAAGCCTATCTAGCATCTAAAGTCGAAAAATTAAAGGTAGAGTGTTGTGAGTTGAACAGGCAGCTGGATTAAGTAAAATCGCTTTTGATGAAATTTACTTTAGAATGTTAATGGAAAGCCTATCATGGATGGATGACTATCAGGAAGTTACGTTCTCAATACACAAGCGACAAATCAGAGAAGCTAAAGCCACTAGTGAGCAGTGTGGTACACCTTTTAGCCTTAAAGCCAGCGATGATCACTTTTTAGCCGAGAAGAGGAGGTCGTTCTCCTAAGTTATGTCAAGATGGCCAAAGCTGAAATGGCCTAGAAAGAAGAGGCAAAAAAAAGAAATGATGGTGGCTCGAATTCTAGAGTGATAATGCAAGGTCTAATTTTGAAACCAGTCATCCTCCCATGCATGATGTTCCTTTAACCATTTTCCGCATTTCTTTAAATGCATACTACTCAACCTTAAGAAGAACCAGCCTTTGGATTATATTCAGCATCCTAGCGATATCTCGAATTATCCTAAAGCAGGCAGGATTCTTCTTTATAGTCCACAGGCCACCGCTCGATATGCTTGAGCATACAATGGGGAAAAAATCTAATAGGCCTTCTCATATTTCCTATAGGTTGTTCTGTAGTGACTGGCCCATCTAAAGTAGTTATTGCTTCTAAAGCTCCACCACTAGTGATCATGCCGTATAGACCCCCTTTTCTCCTCCAGTTGATGCGGCACAGGACGAAATGATTGCAGCTGTCAAGGATGATGCCGACATCAAGATTTTAGGTGCTGTAGAGTCTACTAAGGACTTCGATAAGGATGAAGCTTTAAAACAACAACCCTGGTGAGATTCCCCAAGGAAATGACAAGGGTTATGATCGAGGACCTGGAGGAGCTAAAACATATAAAGACGAAACAGGCGGAGCTTGATGAGGCGGTAATAACTAAGCAGAAGGAAGAGGATAAAGAAGCCGAGTGGTAGTGTTGTAAGCCCCTAGCAAGCAGACCATCTCCAAGACCAAGTATTATGAAATCTACGCTGTCATCATGTTTATTTTTTTAATTTTTGGGACAGGCTATTGTATATATTCTTTCTTAATTTGAACTAAACATTGTTGTTGGTGCTTGATAAATTTTAATGTCTTGGTAAGGTGAAGTACAAGTTATATTTTGATATTTGTGATTTTGAATAGTAGATATCTGTTTCCAGATCTATCATCATAGCGCACTTCGTATTTTCCCTTTTTGTTTATTGGCTATTATGAAATTCACACATGCGTTTGGTTAGCTCGAATAATAGTTTTTTTCTAGCATTGTCAAACTTAGCTGTCCAATGTTGGCAAGGTTCTAATCTGATTGTGAAAACGGGGAAACCAACTAGGCGGAAGTTATGTCCTGACCACTAGTAAGTCGAGTTCTCCATTGCAATCCATAGGTTTGAAGCTATTGACAATAATAAACACCTGGCTAGGGTCACTCTGGTCTACCATTGATGCAGCAGGGCATATGGAAATTCAAAAATTAAACCATATTAAGTCGTACACGAGTCTATGGTGTAACTTGATGAGTCGTCCACGACTCAAAGGGATGAGTCGTTTCCGACTTAAGGGGTTACAAGGGAGAGATAACATAAGTCGCATAAAGAAGGTATCGGATTTGAGTCGGTCTCGAGTCAATGATGGCATGAGTCGGTTACGAGCTAAGGAAAGATGGCAGCAACCTAAGGAGATGAGTCGTTTCCGAGATAACCAACTATCAGAAGGAGACTGTGCCGAGTCAACGAGTCACGACTTAATTGAGTCGGCAGGAGTTAACTCGCTTGAAGAAGATATGCCGAAGGGAGGCTATGAGTCGGTGAAGTCTTGAGTCGTTTTCTCTCTAAGTCGTCATGTGTTAAATCGGTATGTAATGAGTAGTATGAGCAGATGTAGTTGTTGGCCTTGAGTCGTGTACCTTGTATGTTTGTTAAGTCGTTTGTACTGCGCTGTGTGAAAGGAGTCGAGTCGCTGTTGTAATGAGTCGGCAACGACTTATGATGAGTCGGAGCCTATGAGTCGGCAACGACTTAAGGTGCTGGGTCAGAAAACTCTATAAATAGCGTGTGTGTTGTAATTTTTGAGTTGTTGATTTTAAAAATAAAATTCTCTTTGTTAGCTTTGTGCTTTCATTCTAATTGGTAGTTGAGTGTAATCTCCTATCTCCACTTACGTCATTCGAGTGCGCTCGAATCCACGTTTGTTGAAGCCGATTCACGGAATCTAGTGCGCTAGATCAACGTGCGAAGAATCGTAGATCTTTGAACACGGTATAGTGCGCTATCAACGTGTTTGAGATAGCTAGAGTTCGGTATCTTTGGATCAACGAACTTGGGTATTTTGGTATCTTCAACTCACCGATTGCTACATTTCATTGATTGAAGTTTGTTTCGAATTATCCGCTGCGTCAACCATGGCTGATGGGAAACTTTAAGTCAATCGTTATTGATGGACACCCAGTTAGGGATCACACCGGTCCATCGCTACCAATGAGAAGTTCAAGCCAATCGTCAATGATTAACACCGAGTCAGGGATCACTCTGGCCCATCACTACTTGTGATAAGTTTGAGCTGATCATTAATGATGGACACCCTATTAGGAATTACCCAGATCCATCACTACCAGCAAGAATTTTGGGTCGATCATCAATAATGGACACTAGAATAGGGATCACCCTAGTCCACCACTACCGACAAGAAGTTTGGACCGATCATCAATGATGGACACTTCGTTTGGGATCATTCTAGTTTATCACTATCGATTAAAAGTTTGGAATGATCATCAATGATGGATAACCAATTAAGGGTCACTTTGGTTCATCATTGTCGATTAGAAGTTTAGGTTGATCATCAATGATAGACACCAAATTAGAGATCACTTTGGTCCATCATTACCAACAAGTGATTGAGCCGATCGTCAACAGTGGACACCTAGTTAGGGATCACTTTGGTCCATCACTACAGGCGATAAGTTTGGGTCGATGACAATGGTGGACACCTGGTTAAGGATCACTTTAGTCCATCACTGTCGACGAAAAGTTTGGACCGATCGTCAATGATGGACATCCAATTAAGGAACACTCTGGACCATCATTTCTAGCAAGAAGTTTGATCCGATCGTCAATGCAATTACGGAACACTCTTCTCTATCGTGATAGCGTAGTTTTCCCTCGATCTGAAAAGTTAACTCTTCAGGCTTGGGCAATATTTTCTCTTAGTGTTAACGATAGTCCAACGCGGCTGAGCAATAATACAAAGTTAAGCTTCCTAATCATTATCTGTCATGACAAAATTTTAAGGACAGAACACTTTATTGGAATCCATTCCATAACTGTTTCAATTATAAAATTACAATACAATTAGTGAAACAATAGAAATTTAAGTAAAATAACGATGGAGATCGTGTGCATTCCAAGCCTGTCTAAATATAGCTCCATCTATTGTGTTGAGGATGAAAGCTCTATTTCCCAGGTCCTTGTGGATAACGTACAATCCTTCCCAGACAGGGTCAAGTGCCCACGGTCTAGCAAATATTTGTTTAAGCATCAAGTCCCTTCCTTGAGCGGATGGTGCTTGACCTTAGAATTGTATAGTGCAATTATATTTTGCTTGTGTGCTTCAGCCTTCGAGGCGGCTTGCTCATGCCTTTCATCAATCAAGTCCAGTGATGGCACTACTTTCTCTACCACTAACATTGCCTCCAATCCATAGGCTAATGAGAAGGGAGTATGTCATGTTTCCATCTTGAGGGAAATGCGATATGCCTATAATGCCAGAGGAAGTTCTTCCATCCATTCTCTTTTTGCCTTTTATAGCTGCTTCTTTATGAGTGTCTTAAGAACCGTGTTAACTGTCTCCACTTATCTATAAGCCTACGGATATGTTACCGTGGAGAAGCTTTTCTATATTCCATACTATTGGTAGGATTCGACGTATTCCTCACTATCAAACTGCAATCCACTATCCAAGATGATCTGAAGGGGAACTTCGTACATGCATATCACATTTCTAATCAAAAATTCTATGACATTGGTTGTTGAGACCTTAGTAAAGGGTTTGATTTCCACCCACTTAGTAAAGTAATCAACTGCTACTGTAGCATACTTAGCTCCACCCTACACCAATCGAAGTTCTTCAATTAGGGCTATCCCGCAGACCGCAAAGGCCAAGGACAAACCGTGCGAGATTGCTCAATTGGGGGCATCCTTGGAATCATTGCAAACCGCAGGCACTTGTCACACCTCATTGTATACTCCATCACATCATGGTTTAATTAGCTAGAAATATCCATACCGTAGCAATTTATTTGCTAAGATCTCCCTCCCAGTATGGTCTTCGCAGCTTCCTTGGTGTATGCTTTACAGCACCACCTCAACTTCCCTATTCTAGCGACACACCATAGTAATGGACTAGAAAATCCTCTTCGATACACCATTCCACCCAAAATGATGAAACGATATGCCTTCCACATGATTTTTATAGCTTCATTCTTATTACCTGGTAATACTCCTTCACTCATATATTTCATTAACGGTGTCATCTGGGTCTCCTTGTCATTTATAATTGCAGTCATGTTTACCTTCTCTAAGCTTAGGCCAGGCCAGGACATAATGGATATCGATCCCAATGGAGGCCTAAATCCTGAACTTGTTAGCTTTTCCAACTCATACGCATCCTGATTCTCTTCCTAGGGAATGTGTTTGATCAGGTAATGTTCAGTCTCTTACGTAAGACCTTCATCTTCCCCAAATAATGCTTTAACTGCCCCCCTTAGCCTAATATTCTCCAAGCGCCTGGTTCACAACCAACTATGAGTCACTGCAGCGACCTAATTCCCACCTTCTTTGCTATTGCCAACCCTGCTATCAAAGCTTTGTACTCCACTTCATTGTTTATTGCCTTAAGCCCAAAATCATGTTGTGTAGCTTAAATTCTTTCCTTCGATTGTCAAAGAAACATCTCCTGCACCATAGTCATGATATCTTGATGCTCCATCTATATAAGTACGCTATTTAATGGCCTCTTTCGCCTTGGGTGTTGTGCCATCATCTCGAATGGTAAACTCAGTGATAAAGTCTTCCAGTTCTTGTCCTTTGATCGTAGTTTGTGGATAATAGTTATCTCAATACTCCATTTGGTAAGTGTCCCCAATGTATCAGGCATGTGCAAAACTTGTCCCAAGGGTTGATCCATAAGCGCTCGGATGGGTGCAACTGGAAATAGTACCTCAACTTTTGAGATGTTATTTACATGTAGTATACCAACTTCTCCAGCTTAAGACACCTCAACTCTAGCCAGTGAAATGCTTAATCATGTAGTATACTAGACGTTACACCCGTTCTTTCATAACCAGTGTTTGCTCATGGCATAAAATGATAACGTCAAGTATAGGTAAAGATCTTCTCCCATGAATGGTGTATAACAACTAGCGGCTTCTGCAAGTTCCAACACGTTTAAGAATGTAGCTAAGCATTTTTCTGGCCATGTGACATTTCCTTTTACCTTCTTGAGTGCCTCAAAGAACGAAGCACATTCACCCGTCGCCCTAGATACCAACTTGCTTAATGCTGCTACCTTACCATTCAGAATTTTCATTTCCTTAAGAGTTTTGGGAATTTTGATTCCATTCAAAGCCTGGACTTGTTCTGGGTTAGCCTCGATTCCACTAGCATGCACGATAAGTCCCAAGAACTTTCCATATGATCCCCCAAAGGAACATTTTAGCGGATATAATTTCTTTTTGCACTTCTGCAGAATTTGAAACATCTCCTCCAAGTATAAGACGTGATCTTTAGCTTTTTTCAATTTTACAAGCATGTCGTCGATGTATACCTCCATAGTCTTTCCAATCGGCCGACGGACATCTTATCGATAAAGCATTAGTGTTATCCGGCTATTTAACCATACAAAATTTCAGTCAGATTAGACAAGTCATGCATAAAAATTATCGACGTAAGCGACCCAAAAAGATAAGCAGAAGGCTCAGGTTAGCACTTAACCAAGCTCATACAGCTAAGCCCAAACAGTCATGCAAAAAGCAAGAGATAGCCCTGCTAAGTATATGGTTTGGTATCGAACCATCTATGGTTTTTGGTACCGACACATAACACCTTTTGGGTTTGGTCTCACCTTCTCACCACATTCTAGCCAAAGGTCCTGAAGCCCATTCCAACCTCTATACCATCATTCATGGGAAGCTTCATGTCGTTCTTCTCAAACACTTCAAAAAAGCAACATTAACCTTCCATCGACCCATAAAAATCAGAAACAAGTTAGCAATGACTCAAAATATTCAAGAACCTTAAAGCTAACGGTATGTCGACCAGCCTCCAAAAGTCCAGAACACTGATTGATGAAATTTTATGGGTCGGTGCTGACCCATATCTATGGTTAAGTACCGATTCATAGCGATTGCTGAGTTAGCCACATCTTCTTCTTCAACAACCGTCAAGAGAGCACGGAGAACATGGTTTTGGACATGCTTGAGGCTTTCCCCCCAACCTACACTATAAATAGAACATGAGAGGCTTCATTTGAGGAATTTTTTTCGCTTTCTAGCACATGCACTCAATTTTTGTAACCACTTATCTTCGGCGATGAACTATAAGAACATTTGTGTACTTTCAGCAATAAAATGAGAAGAATTATTGAGTAGACGTAGGCACACTTTTCTAAACCACTATAAATTGTTTGTCTACTATTTATTTCTCACTTTGAATTCAATTTTCTTCATTTTTATTTCTTTAGATAATCCTACGAATGTTAGTGCCATTTTTGACGCTAACATTTGGTGCTTTCACTAAGAGCCGATATTCTAAAGCCTATTTGGTTCCATCATCTACTATTGGACTATCTAAATATGAGAGATAGATTCAAGTTTTCTTTGTTTTAGAATTCCATACTACTCGTATTTTTAGAAAATCTATATAAGTGCTTGTCTGCTACTATGGCACTTATAAGAGACAATTCCACCACTTCGCATGCTGCAGATGATGTTGAGGAGATTGATCTCCAAATTACTAGAGAGGTTGTGCAACCAACCACTACAGATATTAAGTACCCATCGTATGTAGTCACTATAGTTGAAATGGAACACATTGTGAAACAAATGGAGGATAAGCACCAAGGAAGCCGCAACGAGTTGAATGCATAGATGAAGCAGAGTTTGGACTTGCTGACTTAACTAACTAGTGGTCATAGTAGAAATAAGAGGGACAAAATGCTTTTTAATTCATAATCGGGTAGTTCCTCATCATCTGAGCATAATCAAAGGGGTGGAAAGCAAAAAATGCTAAGGAAATATGCTAGGAGGTTGAAATAAAGGGCAGATCGAAGCCATGGCCAAGGAATACGCACTGGTATCGAACCATCGAGGCCATTCGATGCGGAACCATCATCTGCGGGCCATAATGGTCAACTCCTATGGGATGCCATTGGTTTAACTTCTGGATGTGCTCTGGATGCTTAGAATTTTGGAGATCAGGTGGGTACTACAGATCCACCTCAAAGGAACCATCAGACTATTGAATGAATTATTCTTCTAAAGTCAGGGGAACCTAGGTATTATGAAACAACCCAAGAGCATTTTCTAGGTTAAACGCTTGTAGCTGATCATACTTACCACCATTTGTTTGAACCAATTGAACAGGATTTAATTGTGATGATCAAAAGGCTTAGTGGTGAAAGCCAACATCGAATTAATTATGATTTGGGAACTTCCCCTAGCCAGAATCCATTTACAGAGAATATTATATGCAAGGAATGCCTATGAAGGTTTGTGATGCTAATAATGCTGGCATACGATGGGAAAACTTATCTAAGGCAACATTGATAAAGTATGGTTGGCATAGGGACACGACCAGAGCTAGTGATGTAGTGAAATGTCATTGCTTTCCGATCTTTTTAGAAGGGGTGGTGACGATGTGGTTCACCAAGCTACCATGGAGATCCAAATACTCTTTCAATCAATTGGTGTGAAAATTCATAAAATAGTTCCTCATGCATATTACACATCCAAAAGGCATTACCTTGAAACCTCTTTCGGTGAGATGGGTAATCGTTATAGGACTTTTTTGCGTAGAATCCTTATAGTAATGGAAAAAGTGAGCAATGCTCAAGTGATATTGTTCTGATGGCACAAATCAGAGGGATTCATCCCGAAATGGATTTTAAGGAATGGATAGAAAGGAAACCCCCACCAATAACAGATTCTTTTTATAAAAAGAGCAACTGGTACTTGTGCTTGGAAGAAGCACGCAGACATCCCCGAATGTTCTTGGAGGTTTAGCTGAAGCAATACAAAGCAATACTGCTATGAAGCAATTTAGAGAGAGTTCTAGAAATGTTGATGTCAACATCAAGAATCGGAGTGGTGGACAAAATAAGAATACCAAACAATGATAAGAAGGTGGATTCGAGGACGTAGCCGAGAATCCCAACGTTCGACAACTAGACCGCGTTAAACAATTCCATTGAAAACATTTATTTGACAACTCAAGGAAAAGAACAATATAGGAAGCCCACTCTAAGGGCATCAACTGAAAAAGAAACAATATCTAGCAAATTCTGCAGGTTCCATGAAACTTACGGTCATAATACCAATGAGTACAAACATTTGCACGATGTGATTGAGCAAATGATCAGGAAAAATAAATTGCAGCAGTGAGTTCAAGCCTCTTAGGATAGTGGGTGTGATATCCCGGAAATTTTGGCAATGTCAATTTAATAATCTGTAGTTAAAATTTAATGAATTTGATAAATATCTGTTAATAAAATTAACTTGATTTAATAATCCAATTAAATAAATGTTTAATTGGTGAATTTTATCTTTTAAAAGCTAATAAATTGCTTTCTATTTATAATGGATATATATATATTTATTTATATATAAATATTGTAGATAGATAAGTTTTGATTTATAGATTAATAAACAAATAAAATCTTTTTTTTAAATTCTGATATTCATTTTGATAATTTGGAAATTATTATTTTATTTTAATAAATAACTATTCAAACTATTTAATAAATAACTATTTGGTTTTAAGATACTTAAAGAAATTGTTTTAAATTGTTTAAATATATTTTAAAGCATAGTTTAAATTTTAATAAGATAAACAAAAGTTATTTTATTTCTTTTTAAATATAGCTTAATAAATATAATTTGGAATTATATATGGAAATTTAAACTACCATTTATATATTAAACATTAATCCATTTAATTAAGATAAATAAGATAAGTAATTTATGATTTCTTTCAAAAATGATTTAAATTGATAAATATGTTACTTTTGAATAATAATAAAAGTATAAATATAGATAGATTTAAAAGACAATGTTATTATTTTTAAATTAAGTATGATAATATAAATTAGTTTTAAATGGAATTTTTAAATGTATAAATAGCATTTGAAATTGAATTTAATTTTTAAATTCAAATGAATAAACATATCTAAATCTTGTAAATGAGCTTTCATTTTTATATAAATTGTTTTATTTCATTTTCTTTAAAAATGCATATACATTTATTTATGAAATTACTTTATATATATGTATTTAATAAATAACGAGGATTTCATTTACTTTTAAATTAAATAAAAATAAGTAAATATGTATAAAACAAGTGTTAACATTTTATGTAACTAATGAGACAAGTGTGAACTAATAACCTACTCTTATTGACAAATGTAAGAATTTAGTACAAGTGTCTTTTATTTTTATTTCTTTTTCTTCTTTTAAATTTTTAATAAATCAATTACACTTATATAAAAGCATGTTTTTTTTTCAATCTCCTTCTTTCTAATCTTCATTTTTTTCTTCAAAGTAAAAAGGTATGTTTTCAGCTGAAAACAAATCAATAACAAATTCTCAAAACCCAAATCAATATCTTGAATCCATTTCAAATCCCTCTTCAATTCAATCTAAAATTCCTTTCTAAAGCAAATCCCCTGTAATTACTTTCAAAAGAAAAATGAAGGCCTCTGCATTTTTTTAAAATCTGGGAATCAAATATATGTCTCTGCATTTCTTTTATATAGGAATATAAAGATTTAAATTTGAAGCTAGCTCAAGTTTCAAATGGCCTACATGTAAGTTTAAAATCTGCAACTCAGTTTTCAAAACTCCAAAAGCATGCAACTACATTCTTTAAAACTTGAGATCTGAAGCAAGTTCAAGTCCCATTAGCCTGCATTTCTTTAAGAATCTGGGTTTAGCCTCTGCAATTTGGAACTTGGACCTGCATGCAAGTTTAAACCAGCAAACACTCAAGTTAAATCAAAAGTATGCAAATCAGTTTTTAAAAAGCATAGAAGTAAAAGCAATTCAAGTTTTATCAAAAGCTTTTCAAAAATTTATGCTCTGTTCATGCTATTCCCAGGTGAGTAACACTTTTAAAATTTTAAATATAAGTTTGTTGCTTAAATAAGTATGTTTGTGTATGTTTATCTGAATTGCATATTGATTAGTCTGCCTATGTATATGATTTCAAATGCATTGCTGAATATATGCATATAAATGTTTGAATGTATGTGCTGTGTATCTGCACTTTCCTGTACTTAACTTCAGAAGTAAAGATTTTAGTAAAAATCCATTTTCTTTTAAACAAGTTTATGTTAGGACATAAGATTCAAATAATATCTGATTGTTTGATTATAAAGAAAACTTAAAAATTATATTTAAGTTAAAATTAATTGTAATTTGCTAAAATAAGAGGTGAAGTTTAAATTTTGTAAAATTCAAACTCTTGAAATCATGAACTCAGGGTTAAATTATGAATGCTTATTCCAAATAATGATTTTTAAAAATAAAATTACAAATTTTAAGGGTGGAATTGAAGAGCAATTTTGTTTTTACTGGAAACTGGTTTTGGGGTTTTTGCTGATGCTCTCAAGGGTCAGGGTGGTCATGGCCGTTTATGGTGATGGATTAGGGGTCAGTGATGTAGGAAAAAATGGGGGTGGTGTTGGAAATTCACCGTGGTGAGGGTGATGGTTCAAATTGATTCCTAGACCTAGTTTTTGGGGCAGGCAGTGATTTGATCGGCAGGGGGATTGTAGTGGATCGAGTGTTTTGGATTTCCAAGGGATAGTAGATGGGACATCGACGTACATGTGGCCGGAGTTGTAGCCATCACGATGATGGGATTTTGGGTTGCATCGTAGATCCAGGTTTTGGGAATTTTGAGGTGAACTTGTTCCAGTATGCTTCAGGTTTCGGATTGGGGGAAATCAGTTTGATTTTTGGATAATTGTGGGTTTCTGACGATCGCGATGAGCTTCAATGGTGAACGTCGACTTGCTTGTTGCCTGGGTGGTGGCCGGAGGTGGCCAAAACCACCGTGCATGTGCACGGTGAAGAAATGGTGTCGGGGTGGATATTTGGTTTTGCAGGAGTTTTGTACTCGAGTCGAACTCGAGTAATCTGAGTTTTGTGCTTGAAGATGTTTAAGTTTTTACCCGAAGTAAAAAGGGAGGAGCTCGGGTAATTTATTTTCTGTAGTTAACAGGTTTTAGAAACCTGTACATTTCAATTCAAAGAAATTTGTTTTAAAATCTGAATGCAGGTTTTAAACAAGAATTTAAAACTTAAATTTAAAAAGTATGGTTTTCAATCTGAGTTTGAATTCCAGTTTTTAAATTTAATTCAAACTTTTTAAATTAAAATGTTTAAACAACTTTAAAGGAGTTTAAATAAATTGAATTTAAAGATAAGCCTCTAAAAATTAGAGTAGAAGATTTAAATATAAATTTTAAATCTGGAAATCAAATCCAATTTGAATCATGATTTGAAAATAAGGGAAGATTTAAATATTTTAAATGTTTAAACAACTTTTGATATGATTTGTATCTTAAAAATGAAATTTGACTAAATATCCTTTAAACTTCTTTATAATATAAGAAATTTTTATTAAAAGTTTTAAAAAGGTTTAAAAATGTATTTTGAAACTTTGATAAAGTTAAGTTTGGTTTTCATTTTAAATTTAAATTTTAAAATGAAATTTGGAAACAAATTTTAAAGTAAGTGTTTTAAACTACTTTGTTAATGATAATGAAATTATTAATAAGAAATGTTTTACTTGTAATAAATCAAAAAATTTAATGATTTTGGTTTATTAAATTAATAAGGTAATTAGATGATTAATTAATTTATTTAATTAATTAAATAAGGATTTTGAATTAATTAATTAAGGTTAAGGTTAGTTAATTAAGATTAATTAATTTGGAAATAAGATCCTTAATTAAATTAGTTATGATTTTAATTAATGATTAGAAATAAATCAAGAGGTTAGGATTAATTAAGTTAAAAACTTAATTAATTAAATAATTAGTGATTAATTAAATGATTATTAAGGATTAATAAATTTGTGATTAATAAATGATTTATTTAAATTAATTACTTAAGAGAGGAAATTGTTGATAAGTTAATGAAGGTCATTAACTTGGGATTATTTATTAATTAATTAAGTAATTAATTTTGATAATTTATTAGATTAATTAAATTTGATAATCATTATGGAATTTGGTTAAGTATGATTACTTTATGAAGGTAATTAAGGTTATTAATTACTCATTGAAATTAATTATTTAATTTGATTAATTTAAATTAATTAATTAAGTTTAATTAATTTAGAATAATCATTGATGATTGATAAGTGATTAATGGAGAATAATTACTTAAAAAAGTAATTAAGATGAATAATTACTGAATGTAAATTATTGAAGAATGAAGAATTGAGGTTAATTGTTTATGTAATTATTATGGAGGATAATTTCTTTGTGAAAGAAATTAATAATTAGTTACTTGGTGTAATTAATTTAAGAATTTATTAATTAAGTCATTTGGAAAATAAATAATTAAGTAATGTAATTAATTAAGGGTAATTAATTACTAATAAATGATATAATTAATTATTTAAAATATAATTAATTTAGGGGTAATCAATTTACTCAATACAGTAATTAAAGAATAATTAATTACTGAAGTTAATTAATCAAGGTGATTAATAATTTAGGATTAATTACTTAATGAAGTAATTAATTTAAATGTAATTAGAAATCATTAATTAATATAATTAATGATGTGATTAAGATTAATTAATTAATGATAAGTGATTGGAGTAATTAATTAATGTAATTAATTAAGGATTAATGTAATTAATCATAGTTAATTAATTAATGGAGTAATTAAAGGTTAATTACTGTATTTGATTAAGAATAATTAATTTGTGAAATTAATTACTTGAATGTAATTAAAGGATGATTAATCAAGGGTGATTAATCAAGAAGGAATTAATTAGTGGATAATTAATTAGTTGATTTGTTTGTAATCAATTGTTAAGTAAGCAAGATTTATATGATGAAGTAATTAATTTAATTCATTTTAAATTAATTAAAGATAAGTAATTAATTTAATTCACTTTAAATTAATTAGAGTTGGAAGTAATTAATTTAATTCATTTTAAATTAATTAAAGTATAATTAAGTAAATCCTTGCTTATAAATGGATGATATGGTTTATCTTGAATGATTTGAATCTCAGATATGAGATTAGTATTGTGTGATATGGATGCATTGGTTGCATTGTGATGATAATATGAGTTATCTATGGGTGACGATAATGTAGATTATCAATTTGTGATGATTACCTGTTTATGATGGAAATGTTGATTATCTTTTGTGATGATGTGAATTACCTATCTGTGTGTATATAGATAATTAAATTGAATTGTTTTAAACTTAAGAAAACTTGGACCTAAAAGATGGCGTTTTGGATTCGATAAGACCGGGATCGGGTTTCCATATTTGGATATCCAAAAGCCACATCGATCCAAATTAATGATAGGTCGTGAATCTCAAGTGAAGATGAAGATTCAGAGTGCAAGGGTTATCGTCGTTAACTCTGAGGGTGATTCCAAAATGAGTGTAACGGGATAATGCCTTCGGTTTCGTTCGAACCCGGAGCGAACTTGTATGGATTAAATGCTTTCAGAACATCGTTAGGTGGATGATGAGCATTCTAAGAGATGTGTTCTCTAATGGTAATCGTAGCCTCAAGCCTCATCAAACGAGAATGGCTAAAATAGGGGAGATGCAGCAAGGCTAGGTGGGTCATGCCCATTTCAGGACAAGATTTTCCCCTGTCTAGAAGTCCCTTTTTGTTCGGCTGTGTGGGGCGGTTGATTCACGACAACTGCGGGGGTTGTCTTGTTCGGGACTGTCCAGTAAGGGATGGTTCCGTCCTTGTGTTGCAGGGGAATGGGCGTACTGCTCGGTACGTTGATCTAGGCCACGTACTATGACAGGCGGTACCCCAGTAGCCCTGCCATTATATGGAATCCAAAATCCAATAGGTGTCGTACATATTAGTTGTGCCCAACTATGTTGGAACGTGAGATGTAAGCATTCCACCTATTTCTGTATTTTACTTGAAAACCCTAGATACTATTATAATATCACCGGATTTCCTATCAAATGTTTTGGTTAGCGTAAGGTAAAAACTTTGCCATGTTTATGTGTGGGAAGTCTTACGTGATACCTTTATTTTTAAAGGTTTTCAAAAGTTAAGCAACTTTAACCTGTTACTCACACTAGACCCATGTCTGACCCGGAGTTTAAATCTGTTTTTCTTAAACTCTTGGGTACTCAAGTTTTTACGAGTAGCCAAGGGATTCAGGTTAGCTTTGACGAATTATGGAGGAGCAAATGGAGCAGGTGGCTTGTGCGTTGTAGTTATCTAGTTTTCCGCTGTGTTGGTATCTCTGTGTCATTTGTTTGAGTTGTTTTGTATCGTGTTGTAATAACTAGACAGGTATTTATAACTGTCTAGTATGTGTTGTATTATCTGTGTAACTCTGATAGTTGTTGTATATCTATGTAATACCTTTGATATTAATATAATTTATTCGTTCCGCTGTTGAGATTCTGTTGTTGTTTCTTCTTTCTTCTCTTTCTTTCTCTTTCTATCCCTTTCTTTCTTAATTCATGATACGTCTTTCTGATTAGTGGAAGACGGGTCGTGACAGTTGGTATCAGAGCATTAGGTTGAGTGAATACCTATGCTCTGGAGTGGTGTCTATCTTGAGAGAACGTATTTGTAATTATATATATATATATATATATATATATATATATAAATATATTATTTCTACCTATTTGTTGGGTTACCTGTTCGGGTTTTCCAATATAGGTTATAAAGGTAGATAAGGTAGTGGTGTGTGTAACACGACTACTACTATTGATTGGAGTTTGAATATTTGAGGTTGGAAGTGTATCTGTCGAGACTGTAGACCTAATACCGTCTCGAGTGAGTTATGTAGTGGTGTAGCGATTCCATCGATCTTTGAAGGTAACCTGTTAAGGATCGAAATCTATCTTTGAAGATGGATGAGTTGAGTTTGGATCTGTCGGTTTTGGCAGAAGTGTGTGATGGTATTTTGATACCTCAGGAAGTGGTAGCTGCGTGATGAGATGTAGTGAATATGGATATCTCCGTTGATGTTTTCTTTGGAACAAGTTTTAGGAAGTGTGCCTACTTCGGTGATGTGGCAGAATCCAGCTGGTTGTTTGTGTTTGGCTTTGAGGTCCGAGTTTCTCGAAGAGCTTTGGATTAAAAAGTCTTTGGCTTTGGTGTCAGCAGTGCATTTCGGAGTGTTATGTGTTGGCAGGAAGTCTTCTGGTTAGCAGTTTTTCCTGAAGGTGGAGTTCAGAAGCAGCAGAGTAGATCCGTTTCTTCGGTGGATTGGTTAGTTAAGTGTAAGATGTTCTGTTTGGTAAAGACAGAGGTTTGTCCACATCTGGAGATTGGGTTTACTTATTGTCTGGATTCCAAGAGTGATGTCCATGGTTCAGCATAGTAGAAGGATGGTTCCTTGAGATTTGGCGAAGCAGCTCAGGATTGGTGGAACTTCTGAGTTTTCTTTTATGGATCTGTTGAACCATATTCTGGGATTTGTTGTCCAGTTTGTGCTCGTGTTCACGATCAACATTTTTCTTCTTTTCCAGATCAGAGTTGTGCAGCGGAAGCAGTTTGGAAGTGTTTCTGTGTTGTCTTTTCCCGATAGAAGAAGTGAGTTTGTTCTTCTGAAATTTGGAGAGTAGAGTTGTGTACTTAGTTTTGGATTGATCTTGAGGAGATCATTGTGTTGGATTGTTTTTGGTTCTGTTTGTTCTGGAGGCATCAGCAAGGGTTGAGCTGATCAGTTTGGATGTAGACAGCCCAGGAACATCTGAAGAGTTTTATGGATTAGAGACGAAGGAATTTGGATTCCGAAGTCAGAGATTTGTTTTGGATCTCTTCTGTGTTTTGATTGGATTGGTGTTTGGTTTTCAAGAGTTGAATTTCCAGTTGGATAATTGGACTTAATGAGTTTCACGTATCTCTGAGGGAGTACGTATATGAGTTATCTCTGGAAGTGGAACCAGCTGTTCAGGAGGGTTTGGCTGTTGAGTCAGACTCGTCTGTAGTCTGATATCTTGTCTAGTTTTATAGATCAAGATGAGAAGGAGCTCTGTAGCTTCATAGTTTAGATTGTCTGGATTTTGTAGAGCGAGTATCCCGGTGTATATATATATATATATATATATATACTTGGGGAAACTTGAGGAAATTTTATCCAGAATTTGGTCTGGATAATTAAAATTGTTTGATTATATAAATTGGTTGCTTTGGTTGTTAGCATATGATTGATATATGCTTGTGTTTAAATTTAAAATCTTTATGAGATTATTAAATTATCTTTGCTTTTAAATTTCGGGGACGAAATTCTTTTAAGGAGGGAGGAATGTAATATCCCGGAAATTTTGGCAATATCAATTTAATAATCTGTAGTTAAAATTTAATGAATTTGATAAATTTCTGTTAATAAAATTAACTTGATTTAATAATCCAATTAAATAAATGTTTAATTGGTGAATTTGATCTTTTAAAAGCTAATAAATTGCTTTCTATTTGTAATGGATATATATATATATATTGTAGATAGATAAGTTTTGATTTATAGATTAATAAACAAATAAAATCTTGTTTTTAAATTCTGATATTCATTTTGATAATTTGGAAATTATTATTTTATTTTAATAAATAACTATTCAAACTATTTAACAAATAACTATTTGGTTTTAAGATACCTAAAGAAATTGTTTCAAATTGTTTAAATATATTTTAAAGCATAGTTTAAGTTTTAATAAGATAAATAAAAGTTTTTTTTTGAATATAGCTTAATAAATATGATTTGGAATTATATATGAAAATTTAAACTACCATTTATATATTAAACATTAATCCATTTAATTAAGATAAATAAGATAAGTAATTTATGATTTCTTTCATAAATGATTTAAATTGATAAATATGTTACTTTTGAATAATAATAAAAGAATAAATATAGATAGATTTTAAAAGACAATGTTATTATTTTTAAATTAAGTATGATAATAAAAATTAGTTTTAAATGGAATTTTTAAATGTATAAATAGCATTTGAAATTGAATTTAATTTTGAAATTCAAATGAATAAACATATCTAAATCTTGTAAATAAGCTTTCATTTTTATATAAATTGTTTTATTTCATTTTCTTTAAAAATGCATATACATTTATTTATGAAATTACTTTATATATATGTATTTAATAAATAAAGAGGATTTCATTTACTTTTAAATTAAATAAAAATAAGTAAATATGTATAAAACAAGTGTTAACATTTTATGTAACTAATGAGACAAGTGTGAACTAATAACCAACTCTTATTGACAAATGTAAGAATTTAGTACAAGTGTCTTTTATTTTTATTTTTATTTTCTTCTTTTAAATTTTTAATAAATCAATTACACTTATATAAAAGCATGTTTTTTTAAATCTCCTTCTTTCTAATCTTCATTTTTTTGCTTCAAAGTAAGAATATATGTTTTCAGCTGAAAACAAATCAATAACAAATTCTCAAAACCCAAATCAATATCTTGAATCCATTTCAAATCCCTCTTCAATTCAATCTGAAATTCCTTTCTAAAGCAAATCCCCTGTAATACTTTCAAAAGCAAAAATGAAGGCCTCTGCATTTTTCTAAAATCTGGGAATCAAATATATGTCTCTGCATTTCTTTTATCTGAGAATATAAAGATTTAAATCTGAAGCTAGTTCAAGTTTCAAATGGCCTACATGCAAGTTTAAAATCTGCAACTCGGTTTTCAAAACTCCAAAAGCATGCAACTGCATTCTTTAAAACTTGAGATCTGAAGCAAGTTCAAGTCCCATTAGCCTGCATTTCTTTAAAAATCTGGGTTTAGCCTCTGCAATCTGGAACTTGGACCTGCATGCAAGTTTAAACCAGCAAACACTCAAGTTAAATCAAAAGTCTGCAACTCAGCTTTTAGAAAGCATGGAAATTCAAGTTTTATCAAAAGCTTTTCAAAAATTTGTGCTCTATTCATGCTATTACCAGGTGAGTAACACTTTTAAAAATTTAAGTATAAGTTTGTTGCTTAAATAAGTATGTTTGTGTATGTTTATTTGAATTGCATGTTGATTAGTCTGCCTGTGTATATGATTTTAAATGCATTGCTGAATATATGCATATAAATGTTTGAATGTATGTGCTGTGTACTTGCTCTTTCCTGTACTTAACTTCAGAAGTAGAGATTTTAGTAAAAATCCATTTTCTTTTAAACAAGTTTATGTTAGGATTTAAGATTCAAATAATATCTGATTGTTTGATTATAAAGAAAACTTAAAAATTGTATTTAAGTTAAAATTAATTGTAATTTTCTAAAATAAGCAGTGAAGTTTAAATTTTGGAAAATTCAAACTCTTGAAATCATGAATTCAGGGTTAAATTATGAATGCTTATTCCAAATCATGATTTTTAAAAATCAAATTACAAATTTTAAGGGTGGAATTAAAGAGCAGTTTTGTTTTTACTGGAAATTGGTTTTGGGGTTTTTGCCGATGCTCTCAAGGGTCAGGGTGGTCGTGGTTGTTTCTGGTGATGGATTAGGGGTCAATGATGTAGGAAAAATGGGGGTGGTGGTGGAAATTCACCGTGGTGAGGGTGATGGTTCAAATTGATTCCTAGACCTAGTTTTTGGGGCAGGCAGTGATTTAATCAGCAGGGGGTTGTAGTGGATCGAGTGTTTTGGATTTCCAATGGATAGTAGATGGGACATCGACGTACACGTGGCCGGAGTTGTAGTCGTCACGATGATGGGATTTTGGGTTGTGTCGTAGATCCAAGTTTTGGGGATTTTGAGGTGAACTTCTTCCAGTATGCTTCAGGTTTTGGATTGGGGGAACTCAGTTTGATTTCTGGATGATTGTGGGTTTCTGACGATCGCGATGAGCTTCAATGGTGAACGTCGACTTGCTTGTTGCCTGGGTGGTGGTCGGAGGTGGCCAAAACCACCGTGCATGTGAACGGTGAAGAAATGGTGTCGGGGTGGATGTTTGGTTTTGCAGGAGTTTTGTACTCGAGTCGAACTCGAGTAATCCGAGTTTTGTGCTCGAAGATGTTTAAGTTTTTACCCGAACTAAAAAGGGGGGAGCTCGGGTAATTTATTTTCTATAGTTAACAGGTTTTAGAAACCTGTACATTTCAATTCAAAGAAATTTGTTTTAAAATCTGAATGCAGGTTTTAAACAAGAATTTAAAACTTAAATTTAAAATTTATGGTTTCAATCTGAGTTTGAATTCCAGTTTTTAAATTTAATTAAAAAAATTTAAATTAAAATGTTTAAACAACTTTAAAGGAGTTTAAATAAATTGAATTTAAAGATAAGGCTTTAAAAATTGGGGTAGAAGATTTAAATATAAATTTTAAATCTGGAAATCAAATCCAATTTGAATCATGATTTGAAAATAAGGGAAGATTTAAATATTTTAAATGTTTAAACAACTTTTGATATGATTTGTATCTTAAAAATGAAATTTGATTAAATATCCTTTAAACTTCTTTATAATATAAGAAATTATTTATTAAAATTTTAAAAAGGTTTAAAAATGTTTTTTAAACTTTGATAAAGTTAAGTTTGGTTTTCATTTTAAATTTAAATTTTAAAATGAAATTTGGAAACAAATTTTAAAGTAAGTGTTTTAAATTACTTTGTTAATGATAATGAAATTATTAATAAGAAATGTTTTACTTATAATAAATCATTTTTTTTAATGATTTTGGTTTATTAAATTAATAAGGTAATTAGATGATTAATTAATTTATTTAATTAATTAATTAAATAAGGATTTTGAATTAATTAATTAAGGTTAAGGTTAGTTAATTAAGATTAATTAATTTGGAAATAAGATCCTTAATTAAATTAGTTATGATTTTAACTAATGATTAGAAATAAATCAAGAGGTTAGGATTAATTAAGTTAAAAACTTAATTAATTAAATAATTAGTGATTAAATAAATGATTATTAAGGATTAATAAATATATGATTAATAAATGATTAATTTAAATTAATTAATTAAGAGAGGTAATTAAGGAAATTGTTGATAAGTTAATGAAGGTTATTAACTTGGGATTATTTATTAATTAATTAAGTAATTAATTTTGGTAATTTATTAGATTAATTACATTTGATAATCATTATGTAATTTGGTTAAGTATGATTACTTTATGAAGGTAATTAAGGTTATTAATTACTCATTGAAATTACTTATTTAATTTGATTAATTTAAATTAATTAATTAAGTTTAATTAATTTAGAATGATCATTGATGATTGATAAGTGATTAATGGAGAATAATTACTTAAAGAAGTAATTAAGATGAGTAATTACTAGATGTAAATTATTGAAGAATGAAGAATTGAGGTTAATTATTTGTGTAATTATTATGGAGGATAATTTCTTTGTGAAAGAAATTAATAATTAGTTACTTGGTGTAATTAATTTAAGCATTTATTGATTAAGTCATTTAGAAAATAAATAATTAAGTAATGTAATTAATTAAGGGTAATTAATTACTAATAAATGATATAATTAATTATTTAAAATATAATTAATTTAGGGGTAATCAATTTACTCAATACAGTAATTAAAGAATAATTAATTACTGAAGTTAATTAATCAAGGTGATTAATAATTTAGGATTAATTACTCAATGAAGTAATTAATTTAAATGTAATTAGAAATCATTAATTAATATAATTAATGATGTGATTAAGATTAATTAATTGAGATTAATTAATTAATGGTAAGTGATTGGAGTAATTAATTAATGTAATTAATTAAGGATTAATGTAATTAATTATAGTTAATTAATTAATGGAGTAATTAAAGGTTAATTACTGTATTTGATTAAGAATAATTAATTTGTGAAATTAATTACTTGAATGTAATTAAAGGATGATTAATCAAGGGTGATTAATCAAGAAGGAATTAATTAGTGGATAATTAATTAGTTGATTTGTTTGTAATCAATTGTTAAGTAAGAAAGATTTATACGATGAAGTAATTAATTTAATTCATTTTAAATTAATTAAAGATAAGTAATTAATTTAATTCACTTTAAATTAATTAGAGTTGGAAGTAATTAATTTAATTCATTTTAAATTAATTAAAGTATAATTAAGTAAATCCTTGCCTATAAATGGATGATATGGTTTATCCTGAATGATTTGAATCTCAGATATTATATTAGTATTGTGTGATATGGATACATTGGTTGCATTGTGATGATAATATGAGTTATCTATGGGTGATGATAATGTAGATTATCAATTTGTGATGATTACCTGTTTATGATGGAAATGTTGATTATCTTTTGTGATAACGTGAATTATCTATCTGTGTGTATATAGATAATTAAATTGAATTGTTTTAAACTTAAAACAACTTGGACCTAAAAATGGCGTTTTCGATTCGATGAGACCGGGATCGGGTTTCCATATTTGGATATCCGAAAACCACATCGATCCAAATTAACGGTAGGTCGTGAATCTCAAGTGAAGATGAAGATTCAGAGTGCAAGGGTTATCATCGTTAACTCTGAGGGTGATTCCAAAATGAGTGTAACGAGATAATGCCTTCGGTTTCGTTCGAACCCGTAATGAACTTGTATGGATTGAATGCTTTCAGAACATCGTCAGGTGGACGATGAGCATTCTAAGAGATGTGTTCTCTAAAGGTAATCGTAGCCTTAAGCCTCATCAACCGGGAATGGCTAAAACAAGGGAGATGCAGCAAGGCTAGGTGGGTCATGCCCATTTCAGGACAAGATTTTCCCCTGTCTAGAAGTCTCTTTTTATTCGGCTGTGCGGGGCGGTTGATTCGCGACAACTGTCGGGGTTGTCTTGTTCGGGACTGTCCAGTAAGGGATGGTTCCGGCCTTGTGTTGCATGGGAGCGGGAGTACTCCTCGATACGTTGATTTAGGCCACGTACTATGACGGGCGGTACCCCAGTAGCCCTGCCATTGTATTGAATCCAAAATCCAATAAGTGTCGTACGTATTAGTTGTGCCCAACTATGTTGGAACATGAGATGTAAGCATTCCAGCTATTTCTGTATTTTACTTGAAAACTCTAGACACTATTACAATATCACCAGATTTCCTATCAAATGTTTTGGTTAGCTTAAGGTAAAAACTTTTCCATGTTTATGTGTGGGAAGTCTTACGTGATACCTTTCTTTTTAAAGGTTTTCAAATGCTAAGCAACTTTAACCTGTTACTCACACCAGACCCATGTCTGACTCGGAGTTTATTTCTGTTTTTCTTAAACTCTTGGGTACTCAAATTTTTATGAGTAGCCAAGGGATTCAGGTTAGCTTTGACGAATTATGGGGGAGCAAATGGAGCAGGTGGCTTCTGCGTTGTAGTTATCTAGTTTTCCGCTGTGTTGGTATCTCTGTGTCGTTTATTTGAGTTGTTTTGTATCGTGTTGTAATAACTAGACAGGTGTTTATAACTGTCTAATATGTGTTGTATTATCTGTGTAACTCTGATAGTTGTTGTATATCTATGTAATACCTTTGATATTAATATAATTTATTCGTTCCGCTTTTGAGATTCTGTTGTTGTTTCTTCTTCTCTCTTTCTTTCTCTTTCTATCCCTTTCTTTCTTAATTCATGATACGTCTTTCTGGTTAGTGGAAGACGGGTCATGACAGTGTGGGCATGGGTCTTCGAATCCCCAGCAAGGGCAAGCTAGGCCCGGTGTTGATGAGCCCAGGCAGCTTAAGAAACGTCTTATTATTAACAGGATTATTGGTGGACTGCATCCAGCCGAGAAGAGTTGGAAACAAGATGGAGCGGTATGCTAGTGCTCCGAAGCATGCAGTAAATGGGAGTTGTTTTACCATCAAAGATGGTGTTCTAGCGAAACATCTTAGAAGTATGATTGATGGTATTGTTTTTAGAAATCGAGATGCTAATGGGGTGGAATCTCTGACTATTGACCCACATGTGATTACGGCCACGATTGACCCTGCTATGGTGAGGAAAGTTTTAGTTGACCGTAGAAGTCCAGTCAAAATTTTCTTCGAAAAAGCCTAAGACAGTATGATTCTGGAGGGCAAGGATTTAAACTATGTAAATCTCGGATTTGGAGATTTAACAGGATGGCTAATGAGCCAGTGGGTTGTGTGGATCTACTGATGGTCCTTGGAGAGGGCAAACGAGTCATGCCTTTCATTGTATTGGATATTTATTTTGCCTACAATGCTTTTCTGGGCCATCCGACCCATACTAAATTCAGAGCGACCATCGCTTCTTAGTGCTTGATAATGAAGTTCCCAACCAAGAATGGGTTAGGGATCGTTCAAGGAGATCATGGGCTTGGCTGCAAATGTTACATCGCTGAGCTTATGGAGGCAAGGCGAAAAAAGATAGGAAAAGGTGTGGATAGAACGCTCAACATCAATGCTCTGGGCACATAGCAACCACGCCCGAGCCCTTGCTCGGACAGCATAGTCGGTTCCATAAGGATATGGATCCGAGGAAAGAGCAAAGGGATGGAAGAGCTGCACTATCCAAGCTAGTGATCAACATCCCAATCTATCGGGATGATCCGACATGAGTTCTGAAGATCGGACCAAGGCTTGGCATAAGGTGATGAAAGAAGTGGTTGGTATTCTCCGGGTAAATCTAGATCTGTTTTCTTAGACTCGTTCTGATATGTGTAGGATATCGCCAGAGTTAGAGAGCCATGCAGTGAACATTATTTTGAAATGCGTTCCAAAGAAATAGAAACCATACAACTTAGTTCTAGAGAGATCCGCTGCATTCAAAGAAGAAGTGGAGAAGTTGAAGGATAAGGCTTTATACCTAGAATAGGTATCAAATCCAATTTTGGAAAGAAGTCAAACGAGAAGTGGAGGACATGTGTTGACTATTTTGATCTGAATAAGGGATGCTCTAAAGATAACTTCCCGCTTCCGAGAATTTATCAACTGGTGGATTCAACAGCTGGACATGAGCTGTTATCATTCATGGACACATATTCTAGATATAATAGGATTTCGGTGCATGTATTGGATCAGGAACATATCAGTTTCATCACCGATCTGGGATTATACTACTATTTTGTTCTGCCCCTTCGATTGAAGAACACAGGAGCGAATCAATGGTTGGTTAACAGGATGTTTAAAGATTAGATTGGTCGATCAATTGAAGTCTACCTGGACGATATGCTTATGAAGTCACAGTGATTAGGAAACCATGTTGATGACTTGGTTGAGATATTCGATGCCCTTTGAAAATATGGGATGAAGCTCAGTCCCTTGAAATGCTCGTTTGGCGTTGTGTTAGGAAAATTCTTAGGCTTCATTGTGAACTCCCATGGGATTCAGGCCAATCCAGAGAAGATAAATGAAGTGAGGGATATGGAAGCTCTGAAAATAGTAAAAGAGGTCTAGAGCTTGAATGGAAAAGTCGTCATCCTAAGTCGGCTCATCTTCGAAGCCATTGACAAATGGATTCCTTTCTTCAATGTGATTAAGGAGGGAAAAAGTCCGAAGGGAAGGACTTTCTCTTGGACGCAGTAGTGAGCAGATGCATTCCAAGACCTGGTAAATCTCTAAGAAAGACCTCTTATTTTATCGAAGCCGTTAGATAACGAGGATTTATTTATATATCTAGTAATGTTAGTGCATGCTTTGAATGTCGCATTTATTTGAGAGGAATTCCAAGTCCAACGAAGATCTATTACATCAGCAAGAAATTGATAGAAGGAGAAAGAAATTATTTGAAGCTAGAAAAGCTTGCGTACTGTCTGTTAATGAATTCAAGGAAGCTCCCCCAATTTCCAAACTCATCCAATCAAAGTTCTTGCCGACCAGCCTTTGCGACAAGTCTTTCAACGTACAAGACTTCTAAAAGGCTATTGAAATGGAACATTGAATTGTGCTAATAATAAATATCTTATCACCCTCGCAGAGCAATTCAGGGTCAAGCTTTAGTGGATTTTATAGATGAATACACTACGCGAAATGATATCCTGAAAGGCAGTGGTGAATAGAATGCAAGGTGGAAGATGTACACTAATGGTGCGTCTAACAGACGATGTCATGGCGTCGAAGTTGTGTTAGTGACTCCCGAGGAACATCCAATTTGTTATGCCTTGAACTCGATTTTCCCCACAACAAATAATGAAGCAGAATATGCGGCCTTGATTGCAGGACTCGGAATTGCAAAAGAAATGGTAATTAAGACCTTGCATTTTTTCTGTGATCCCCAACTGGTTGTATGTCAAGTGTGGAAGGAGTTTCAAGTGAAAGGAGCGAGGCTAGCTCCTTATCTAAATCGATCATGTGTGCTGCTTAGTGACATTGATTTACATGATAATGCACATTCCTAGAGAGAAGAATGCAAAAGCCAACTCTTTGGCAAAATTGGCCAGTTTTGGATGTGCACAACTCGTGTTGTCTTATCCCGGTGGAAGTATTGTCAGCTCCTAGCATCGACCAAATGGATGTCAATAAGACCTTGGAGGCTGAACCAAAGAAAGAGTCATGGATGACTTCAATAAAGAACTATATATGGAGAGCAACCTTTCTAGACAGGAATAATGAAAGACACCAACTCCTTCATAAAGTTGTCAGATTTGTTATGCAAGAAGGAGTGCAGTATAGGAATCGATTCTCTATTCCCACGCTTCGTTGTATCGCCAATGGTAAAGCCAAGCGTGACTTGAAGGAATTTCATGGAGGGGCCTGTGGTGACCACGTCGAGGAGCAAACCCTAATGAAGAAGATCCTTCACCATGGGTATTTATGACAAATTATCAATCAAGATGCTGTTGATTACACTAGAAAATGTGATAAATGCCAAAGATTCGCCAACATACCAAGCGGACCGCCAACGAAGATTACTCAAATGGTTAGTCCATGGAAATTTGCAGTTGGGGAAATTGATATCATTGGTAGGTTATCAATATCCAAGGATGGTGCATAATATGCTATAGTCGAAGTTTATTACCAAGTGGATTGAGGCGGAGCCATTATTCACTATCACAATAAAGAAAGTAATCAACTTTGTTATTAGAAACATCATTATCGTTCTAGAGTTCCACAAAAAATAGTTGATGTTTCAAAGACTTCTGCCGTAGACATCATATCGAGAAGAGATTCTTTGTGGTGGTACAGCCTCAACCGAATGACTGGTCGAAGCACTAAACAAAATTATCAAGACCATTCAAAAAAATGGCTGGAGAAGGCTAAGGGCAAGTGGGTCGATGATTTACCATTAGCACTTTGGGCTAATCGAATGACCAACAAGTCGGTGGCTAGCCACTCTCAATTTGCCTTAGCTTATGGATCAAAGGATACGATCCCGATTGAACTCGAGGTACCTTATCAATGGGTGAATCGCTATAATCCATAGATGAATGAGAAACTCCTACTAGAATCTCTTGATATAATAGATGAGAAGTGTGATAAAGCTGATTTGATGGCAATTGCATATTGAAATCGAGTTTCCTGATTTTACAACGCCAAGGTCAGAACTCAAAACTTTGAAATTGGCGACCTCAATCTTAAATGGAACATTCCTAGCCTTCGAAACTTGGGTCAGACTTGGGAAGGTCCATACGTAATAGAGAAAAAGCTGGGAGACCGAACTTTCAAACTAACAACTATGGACGAGATCTCACTCCCGCGGGTGTGGAATAGTGAACACTTACGACACTATTTCACTTGAATGTAAATTTGTGCATAATTTCCATGTAACTAGATAGAATTTGTCATTTATGATGTTTAATAAAAAAGAGATGACCTTCGGAGCTCATAAATCTGTCTATACTCGATTTAGTACTGCAAATATTGTAATGTTTAAAAAGAGGTGCAAATGAAAATTGCAAGCATGCGGGTGCCTAAAAATAGGTGTCGAACAACTCCTCAAACCCTTGACTTTGGGGCAGGAGTATATATTTTCAATGTACATCCAATACTCAAAGGCTGAACGAGATAGTTTGCCACTACATCTCATGCCCACATTCTGCCGAAGCACCCATGTTTTACTCAGAGTAGGTAAGATCTTATTATAAATATCCTAGAAAAGGATACTTGAACCACTGTGTTGAGCGATTAACCTTGATCGATTCCTAGATTTTGGCATGGTCATGGATGTCCAAAGAGATGCCCAGGTGATTTATCGTTCTTCATTCATGAAGGACAATACAAGCTAGTGACTTATCCTAGCAATGACAATGAGAAATGGATCGCAAAAGACATTGCATGCAAAGCGCATTTCCCAAACACTTAAAAAACATTCAAACAAGACTCAAATAAAAAACAAAAGTCGTTTTATTTTACAGCCAAAATAACTACAAGTGTTATCAACATTAAAGCCAAAAGCAAAAGCAGAGGCGGAATTCGCATAACACTAGATAAAAAGCAAAAAGAACATGAAATTGTAAACTACAGTTGTGGGGTAAAAACATAGAGGAGATAAGTGGTTACTTCTTGTGTTTCTTCCCTTTCTTTCCCTCACTGAAGGACTTCCCACCTCCTTTTGCTTCGAGACACCTTTTGCTTCCTCGTCATCCACTTCCTTAGCCCTTTACCAAAATGCTCTACGATGAAGAGATGGGTGCACTTTGGGTATTACTGACTACAAGAATAGAGTTAGTGGGTGAAACAACAGTCAACGAAATTGAAGGTGGGTTAATAGGCTCTTGGTTGATCTTACTGATAT
This sequence comes from Allium cepa, assembly GCA_030765085.1. Lineage (NCBI taxonomy): Eukaryota > Viridiplantae > Streptophyta > Magnoliopsida > Asparagales > Amaryllidaceae > Allium > Allium cepa. The sequence continues at coordinate 698,479,893 of CM060939.1, forward strand.
TAAAAAATCATCATCGTGAATCTCCTGTATGGTAAGCCTTGTAGCAAGTCCCGAATTCACCATCATCAAAACATCCACATCAACTCAAATCCCTTAAAACACACCAGTCCCTTTTTCATCCAAATCCTAGATCTTTTGTGTATCGAGACTGGAGGCATTAGCAGCTAGAATGGTTGGGATTGTCTCGGAGATGGAAACGACCGTTGAGTCTGTCGTTGATGCGTGTGGACCCGGTTAGGAGCCTTTCGTGGGCGGGTCGGAGATTGCTGGCTGACCTGAAATTTAAGAAAGGTGAAGTGAGAGATTAGTAGTATCAACTGGCATCAAATGCGCTCTTCAAAAATCGGTGAAGTCAATCATATACCTCCACCCAAGTGTGGCTTTGAACATGCAGCAGTATCATCCGAATTTCCTTCCTGGGTGGAAGACAGCATGACAAGCCTGTGAAATTGTGGTGCATCTGGATTGTACCCAAGATCCGATGAAATGACAGAGGCAGTTGGTGGCTCGGAGGTAAGGCCTGTAGTAATACCTTGAAGAGTGGTGCTAGAACCTTCAGTTTGGTCACTTTGAGTAATGGCAGCAAGTTCAGGGTATAGAATGCGCTCGCCTTCTTAAAGTACCTCGATTTTATCCTTGCTCAAAAACTCCCTTTCCAACTCCTCCAGTCCCATCTCGCCTTCCTTTGAGCATTTTCGCTCGTCACTCAATAATTTCTCTTAAGCCATACCAAGGTGTAGGGATAAGCCCAACTAAGCCATGCTAGGTCTCTAAACATGAGAACGTTAGCATTGTAATTTGTGATGAGTGGATCAAAGCTATCCTTAATTCGTCTCTCCGCAAAGGCTACTAATTCATCCACTTTAGTAGCTTTATCCAGTGCTTATCCCTTTCTCTACGCACGGCACCTCTTTCTTACCACGCGTCAAGCAAATCATTACAATAGTTATGGGCAGTTAGAAGAGCCTCATCGTAGTCTTTCTTCTCCTTCTTAAGTTGTGCCATTAAGGCTTTAACCTCTTCAACCAGATCATAGTTTATATGGTGAATGGATTCCACTTCGATCACGTGGTTCCATCTTTCTTGCTGAATTGGAGTAGGCAGCTCCTTGACCTTTTGGTCAGGCTACCCTTTCATCTTCTTTAACTTGGCAACTTCCTCATCGATATAGGCAATCATCGCATTTTTGTGGTCCTCTATGAGTTTCATTGGCATGATTCCAACTTCCAATTCCTTATAATATTCCGATATTCTTTTATCTAACCTTTTCCAGGTTAAATACTGATTACAGACATCATTGAAATAAGCAATTTCTTGGTCCGGTATTGCTCAGGAATATACTTTATGCTCAGAACAAACTTGCAAGCTTTGAAATTAATCCTGGTAAAGCAATGCTGCAAATAAGCTACCAGAGGGTTCGTAGAGATCAATCGCTTTGCTTCTACGACAGGCTGTTTGTGAGGTAATTCAACCAGTTTCTCAATTGATGCATTATCATACTTGCATCGAAAGGAATCAGATGCAGTAGACTTTATATGGTGCTTAGATTGCTGAGAAGCATGGGACATCACTGGTTGCCTGGCAGAAGGTGAAATATAATACATGTCATCATATGGATGATCGTATTGGCGACTTGAAAGTCTCTCTGAACACCTGGGTTGGGAGATCTGGATCTAGAACAACACATAGATGATGAATTGTGCGACATGTAGTTTTTCTTTTTAATCCTAGCTCGAGTGCCAACTAGACTTAGACCCATGCCCAGACTTGTAAGGCCGCATAGTTTTTTTACGCCTCAGGTGGTACCTCGTATGCTCTTGGAAATTATCATGTAGTCCACGATGGTCGATAGAATCTGCACATGAAACAAGGGCGAGTCAGGCTTGATTGAACTACCACACGAACCGATTAAAGTATAGTGTGTGTGTGTGTGTGTGTATATTAGTATCCCCCTTAACGGACCATGAGTTCCACTTTTACTGACAGGAGTGATCTCTCCTGCTTTGGTTGAAGACACGTCTTTGGTGAAGTAGACTGGAGATTCGACTTCCTTGAGGCTCAAGTTGGCAAGGTAATAAGACTTGATTGCATCTGGATTCGGTCCAAGTTAGCAAATGGATCATCTGCGGTCGATATAGGAGTCTCAAATATAGATGTAGCTGGTGAGAGTGAAATCAGAGCCTTTTTCTTAGGAAGTTTGATCTTAAGGATTTTTCTCTAGAGAGGCTGTTGATCACATCCACCTTCACCTTCTTCGGTGCTATCTCCCGCACCTTCACCTCCATCTCGGGTTTCACCCTTATCAATGTGTTCTTGAACATCACCTGCCTCGATCGTCAGACTTTAGACTAGGGGCATCGATGATTCGTCTCCATCATTCCCAGCAACTGGTTTATCCTTATTTTTATCTATGACAATCAATGTAGGACGGACACTATGGTTAGGTTCGAGTAAGTGGCGAGTCAAAAGATTTTCATCAGTATGCAATAATTTGGCTCTTTGCTCTGCTACGGGAAGTGTTTAAAGTTGGCGAACAGTCTCGGCCAGGGTAGCATTACTGTCCTAACATGGAACATCTATGGAAGGCGAATTTTAACTAGAAATCACGAAGTCAAGGATATGGATTTATACCTGAAAGATGAGAACAAAAAATTACATCCGGATAGCCATTATTGCGCGACCCCAAGAGGACTGTGAATAAAAAAGAATTCCTCCTTGAAATAAATTAACTTGTTCCAGGTTCCAACCAAAACTTTTCATTAATCGATATGAGAAGGACTCCTTTTATGACGCTTGAAACTACACAAGTATTGGATCTCTTTAAAAGTCGGGACCCGTTAAATGTGACGAACAAAGATGATGTACAGGCAATTGAGAAAAGCATAGTTGTTTGGGTAGAGTTGAATAGGAGCTAACTTCATTTGATGTGAAATTTATCTGATGAATGGTTTAGATCCTGGAACTCCCCCTAACATGCACATGTACTTGTTACAGACCGTATATCCTTCAGAAGGTTAATGTTCCCTTTGGAGATGGGTTGGGACCATCATGTCATCCCATGGAATGTCGTGCTACTCATAGATCCTCCTAACTAATGCCTCATCAACTTTGGAGGCAGCAAAATCAATGGGATCTTCTAATATAACCACATCTAGGAGTGTGTGAGGAGCAGGTTCCACTTTTGGTTCATGCACAGGCCATCTCGAAACTTCCTACGTAGGTTGATCTCCTTGAGGAGTGTCGGGTTGAACATCAGACTGTTTCGGAGTTTGTTGTTTTGAAGACGCTCTTGTTAAGCTAGATTCTGTATCAGATTCATTATATCCAAAAGTTGATGGACCGGTAGTTTGAGAAGCGAAACGCTCGGAATGTCTATTAATCATAACTACCAAAATTCAACACATAATCGATATTAAATTAATTAAGATGAAAGTCTTACCAGTGTCCTGAAGTGCATATGTCCGATACAATGCGATAGTTCATGTGAAAAATCAAAAAACTGCCTAATGTGACCGTGATTACTGACCGTCACAATGAGTGATGCAACGTAGAAAGCATTCTCTAGGAGTTTCTTGGAATTTGGAATGTCGAATTCACCAAAGATTGGTCAATGATGAGCCAATAGGAAGAAAGAACCGAAAAATCCACTAAGTGGATGGTTCGGAACCAAAACATTACCCTTAGGAAATTTTCGAGTTCTTTATCTCCTTCTTCTTCTTCCTTTTGGCACATACACTTCGACCCTCTTCCAGATCCAAGCGCACTCCTAATGCCGCTCGTCCCTGATCATTAATCTCCATCTCCACCTACCTATGTGTGTGCATTAAGTTTAATTTAATGGTCTTGCATCAGTTTAGGCATATGAATCCAAGGATGGAGGCAAAGAAAAATCATATCCTGGCTTATGGGTTCCTTTGATGGTCGAGGTCAGTCAAACAAAGATGAGGATTATAGAGAATAACAGAGAATGGTGGTGGAAATTTTGGTGATGCACGACAGCAATTCAGTTCAAGGGCAAGAGCTGGCGAAATAGAAAGCTTCAAATATGTCAGCAAAGTAAAGTGAAAGAGAAACAATGGTCCACCATGTTTTATAAAGCTTGAGCCTTAATTTTCGACCAAGGAATTGCTCCATTGCTAAGTAATTAGGTCGGTAGCAAACCATCATGTTTCGATATGATTGTTCAGTACTAAACGATCGAATTAAAAAAAATGGAGAGAAGAGAAGTATCATCCTACTTGTATACACGCTTACTATATTCGAACTCCTGGACTTGAGCAATCATATATGTGTACGTATGCATGCCTAAGTGTATAGAACAGCTAATTTCAGAACTCAATCAATGAAAAATCCTAACCTGGAAATTCTGGAAATGGAAGTATTCAAGAATGCTAAACTTAGTATGATAAGTCATGAAGATTTCTAGTTTTATAATCCCAGACGCCATTGAATCGCCATGGCAAATTGAAAAAGATATGGCTATTCATAGGAGCAGATCTAAATAAGGATAATAACTGTTCGAAACAGGACTTGGGATTCGACATGATGATCTCGGTCTAACTTTATTCAAAGCACCTCACATTTGAATAAAGATGTACTTTAGAGGAAAAGTGTTATCCATCCTTTTGACTCGACAACATTTTAGTCAGATTAGACAAGTCATACATAAAGATTATTGAGGCAAGCAACCTAAAAAGATAACTAGAAGAATCAAGAGAGCGCTCCAACCAAGCTCATAAAGCCAAGCCCAAACCATCATGCAAAAAGCAGGAGATTGCCCTTCTAAGTATATGGTTCGGTGCCGACCCATAATACTTTATGGGTTTAGTCCCATCTTCTAATCACATGCTAGCAAATGGTCCTAAAGCCCATTCCAACATCTATATCGTCATTCACATGAAGCTCCATATCATTCTTCTCAGGCACTTCAAATAAGCAACTTCAACCTTCCATCGACCCATAATTTGGACTCAAACCACTCTAGAACCTTAAAGCTAATGGTATGGTGACCAGCCTCCAAAAGTCCAAATCATTTATTGAAGAAATTTAATGAGTCGATACCTATCCATGGCTATGGTCAAGTATCGACCCATAGAAATTACCGAGCTGGCTACATCTTCTTCTTTAACAACAGTGGGGAGATCATCGAGAATGTGGGTTTGGATGTACCGGAGGCTTTCCTACCAACCTTCACCTATAAATAAACCATGAAAGCTTCATTTGAGGGATCTTTTTCACTTTCTAGCAATCGTATTCAATTCTGTTAATCACTTATCATTCGGCGATGAACCATAAGAAGATTTATTGTACTTTAGCAATAATATGAGAAGAATTATTGAGTGAACATAGACATACTTTTTCTAACCACTATAAATTATTTTCCAACTGTTCATTTCTCATTTTCAATTAACTTTTCATCACTTTTTTCTCTCTATATTATCCTATGAGTGTTAGTGCCATTTTTTAGGCAAACATTGGCATGTAGCTCCTGCATTCTTAAGCCTAAACAGCATGATCTAATAGCAGTAGAACCCTAAGTCGGTAAAAAAGTTGGTGTGCTCCTGATTGGAGACATGTATTGCAATTTGGTTATATCTGAAGTATGCATCCATAAAAGGTATAAGCTAGTGCTTTGCGGTTCCATCTACTAGCTGGTCAATCCTCGAGAGCGAGAAGCAGTCCTTAGGGCAGGCATCATTTAGGTTGGAGAAGTTAATATATGTTCGTTATTTGCCATTCGAGTTCCTGACCAAAACTGGGTTTGCAATCCATTTTGGGTATAGAGACTCTCTAATGAATTCGTTTGTTAGTAATGCTTTCATTTCTTCATTGAGAGCCATTGATCACCCCGAACCTATAGTTCTTTTCTTTTGCTTCACTGTAGGTTTCCTTGGATCAACATTTAAAGCATAACAAGCAATCAATGGGAGAATCGGTTGGAACTACGACAGCCCACTGTGAATGTTATACGTGAATTTCAAAATAAAATTCCCTTATGGGATCGATATTGGGCCTAGAAGTTTAATTTATTTGGAACACTTCTAATTTAAAAATATATAGTTTTATCTATTTATATTTTAATACATACAAATATACACATATGTTTTTCATAAACATATGTGTATGTGTGTGCATGTGTAACATGTAAGCCCGTGTAAGGTATAATATACCCATGTATTAACGTTGGGATTTACATCGCAATAGGCATGTTAGCTCATCCAATATGTATTAGATATTATCCAAATATAGGTATGTATTTAAACCTATTACTTATATAAATATTATATATATAAGTATATGATAATTTTGTTTGAATAATTATATATATATGAAAATATTTAATATACAAATTTATCTACATGAATATAAATAAAATGTGTATAAATATAATATTATTAATATATATATACGCATGTTATTTTAATATGTATTAAAATAATATATATACATAATATATTTTATTTTCTAATACTTTTTTATATATTATGAACCAAATATATACATGTATATCTGTAACGAGAAAATATTTTTTTATAAATTATATAAATTTTTATAAAAACATTTATATAATATCCAACTATATATACTAAATAATAAAGTATTTTTTTAATTCCAAATAAAAAATACAACATTATTAAATTATTATTAATTTTATTATTTAAAATATATTTATTAACTGATTTTTTCTCAAAAATAGATGTAGTATTAATAAAAAATATTTATGAAATATTTTATTCAAAATTTTAAATTCCAAAAAAATTTATATGACATTTTGAGTTTAAAAAAATTTCCATATTTTTTCTTGTTCAAAATCTATTTTTGTTAATTAATTTTATTTGTTGTTAGCTTTAGTAATTTAAAAAAAATGTAATTGAATTTTTAATTTTCATTTTATGGCAGAGAGATTTTCCTATGATGAAATAATTTTATAAAATTTAAAATGTAATTTTCAAGACATATTTTTGTTTTATATGATTTATTTAGATAGTATAATGATTCAAATAATATTAAATAATAATAAGTAATTATAAAAATAATTTTTAACTATCGAAAATTATTATTAGTTTAAATATACGTGTATAAAATTATAAGATCAATTATTACCATAAAATGATATTATAATTAAATATGAACTATACACATATATATGTATGTGTAATTCATATATATATATATAATATTATCATTATTTTATTTTAAAATTGAGCTATTCATGTCTAACACACGCACAAATATATATATATATATATATATATATATATATATATATATATATATTGTATTTTTAGTGAATACATATATTTAACCAATCTAGATTGTATCAACAACAATACATATAAGAATCTTACCTAACTAACAATATAATAGTAATATATATACACAATGAAATATTAATCAGAAATTTAATGCTATAAAGCAATGAATGGCATACATGGGAACGAATGCCTTGTAGTACACATTGTATTGATGAACTCTCTCCTCTTATAAGCTTTTCGATTCGGCAAACTGCTAGTCCTTGAACCTGTAACGGCTTGGAATTTTCGAACCCGAAAATTCCAGATTGTTAGAAGAAGAAGGAAGAGATAGAAGAAGAAGAAACAGAAACACAAACAAATTCTCACATTCGCAGTGGATCAAAATATAATATCAAATAACAACAGTTTACAAAAGAATACTATATCTGTCAATTACATTTTAATACATAAGAGTTACACACATACTCAAACACTGGATATATACAAATCAACATATCTCAGAAAATCAGAAATATATTACAGCGGAAACACTCCATACGTTCCTGTCATCCAGCTCGCCTCCTGAGTTCCAGAACGTCCTTACCTGAAAATCTGTAATATTCGGTCTGACCCGAGCATTATAGTGAAATAACACCCGAGTCAGTCTAGAATACCAGCGTGAGAAAACCACACTCAAAGCGCATTGGCCAATATTGATAGTCGGTTATTTAACTACCAATTAACATTCACAACAACCATCAAACATAAATAATTTCTCTTGAATTATTTATTAACCCTAAAATTAGCAAGATATATTTCCATTTTCAACCCTTTTGAAAACAGTTTTCAAACCACACTTTTCTCATGAAATAAATTTTCAAATATTTATTTTCACTGAAATACCAAGCACAAAAACTTTAGATTTTTACAATACTTTAAAACACTTTATTTTAAAATATCCTTTAAAACATTTAAGTTAAGAATTACTTTAATACTTATTCAAAATATATACTTTAAAAATATTTAAAATAAAACTACTTCGTACAATATAAAACTGAATTTATAATTTTTAAAACATAATACCAAGCCATCTTTAAATAATTACTGCTATAATAGATTAAAGAAAATTCTTACTTTAGAATTTAAACATTCGGAGATAATAAGTTTTCTAAACATACTTTTTTTTAAACAACTTAAAACTTGTTACTTATACTTAAAATTTGTTTGAAACATACTTGGCTATTCAGGAAAATACGCTTTCCTTCCACATCTTTTAAAAATAAATCACTATTTATTTTTAAACAAATTTACCCGTTCCTTTAATAAATTCCCACCGTGAATTTATTCTTCCAAATATCCACTGATATATTACTTCACTTTTATAAACCCAGTTTATAAATTTCAAGCCTCAATTTCCCTTTAAATTTCCAATTTCAAACACCTAAATCGATTTCCAAATTTTATTTCCAATTCATTCTTATTTTTATTCAAATTCTCTGTAATTATTTCACTTAAAAATTCACCCTTTTATTTTCTTTCCAAAAATCCAATTCTATATTTTTGATAACTCTGTGTACTAAAATATATTCAAGCAAAGCACAACATTCATTATTCCAATTATCAATAATATTCATCACAGAATATCCAATAATCATATCACAGAATTTTTAATCAAATATAAATATTTTGAGGAATCTGGTTGAATCCCTCCAACCTATTTCCCTGCATACACAGATGTTAGCACAATAAAATACCAATTCCACTTCGATGTGGAATATCATGGTGTATGGGATTAATATAATATCATCCGCTATTATACTGCGCATAGGGTCTCATCCGCTATAGAATGCGGGAAATCAATCACTCCAATATATACTATATATACTACTATATATAATATAGCACATCATATCATTTAAATCATTCAACCAATTATTTAAATTTAACCATTTAAATTTAAATAAAACCCAGATGAGTGAGATTGACTCACCTTTGTCCTTAGATTTCCATCCACTTCAACTCGACTTGGTTTTCCCGGTTTCGTCCTTGTAAAAACATTAGATGATTTATTTATATTTGAACAAATCGAACAATTAATTACCATTTTATATATTTTCTTAACTAATAATTTAATTAAGCTAATTTTCCTTTAAGGCTTCTAGTAACTAAAAATAATTAAATACGTTAATAAGACAGGTTAATCACTAAATCCATTGTTTAAAAAAATAAACTAGCAAATTTTAAATAGGTATATATTTATTTTATTTTTGAAAACACATATCCTTATAAAAATAGTCTCCATAGGTATCGAAACCTATATAAATATATGTCAAAATAATAATCTATATTACCATTAAAATTTCTATTTTTTTTCTAAATTTTGTCTATCTATATGTATTATTTTTCTGCTTATCTTTATACCTTTAAACTAAAAAGATATGTGGGTATATTTATTTATACTTTTTTTACAGTACATAACTAATAGCAATTTTCTTTACTGTTAAAATTTTTCTTTCCTAAAAATAGTTTATAATTCGAAATAGTTTTCCCTAAATCCTATATGAATATACATATTTATTAATCTTAATAAATGAATAGGAACACCTATACCTTACTGCTCATGCTCAGTCCCCTGATCCACTCGCGACGCTCCACGCTCACCTCTCGAAAATGACTACCAGGTCGCGACCTCCCACTAACGGCGCTGCGTCACTGATTATGATCCCCGCGAAGCCACAACGCTCAGTCCTTCCACCTATACGTCGTGCCCAGGTGAGCCATCCACCAGAGCGCCTCCTTGCAGCACACGGCTCGATATCCCACGGCATCGCCACGCGCATCCCGACATCTCGACTTTGCGCGACCTCCCACTCCTTCACGTTCGAAAACGAACACCTCGCCTCGTTCGCATCGCGAACGCAAACCCTAACCTCGACAAATTCGACCTTAACCCCCCTCCTTATCACTGCCTCGCGAGCTCCATCTTACTTCATGCGCAAGCTCTAGGGTTGCGAGCGACGTTAATAATGAAAGCACGAATTTGATTTGTGACTCCCCTTTTTTTATTCAATTTTCAACAGACGGAGGAGAAAAAGGAATGACGTGATTTAAAGGTAAAGGGTTAGCGTATTTCAGAAGGTAAGTAGATCGATTTGACCATATATTTTTTTATATCTTATAATTAAATCATCTTACATTACATATCACGAAATTTTGAACCCCTATGGAGGCATGTCGCTTGGCGTTTATAATGTTATACCCATATTCCGAACGCAAGGGAAAAGGTTTCGAGTCCTAATTCGATCGTATGGAGAAGATAGCTTTTTGAACCCAGTTATTGTATTGAATTTTCGATATAAATTCGACGCATTTGCTTATTGTACGGCTAAACGATCACTACAAATACTACGAAAATTGGAATCCGATAATAATTCAATATTACGGATCTAATTGAACTGGTTTCGTCGAATTCCGAGACTGTACCTTGGAAAGCTATTTTTAAATTAAATTTAAACGATATATTTTCAAAACTTAATACAACATTCCCAAATTCAATTTCAACACTTTTATTATCTTTAGTTATATCAATATAAATTCTTCAAGACTTCAATTATTTTTAACAAATTTAAAACTGAAGATTCAATATTTCACCCAACTTCCAATTATTAAATTTAATAATTTAATTATCAAATAAATAGTGATGTTTGGAATTCAAGCTGAAATTAATCTTTCAAATATCTAAAATCAATTAGATATTTCAATTTCAAATGCTCAAAAAATTCCAGGTCGTCACATTCCTCCCCCCTTAAAAGAATTTCGTCCCCGAAATTGCTAGTTAAGAAGAATGGTCCAATCCCATTTACTTTTTCCCAAAACCAAACAATTCTAAACAATTCTCAAAACAATCTTTTTATTAAAGACACACTAACCCTTTTTCTAGCTTTCCAAACATATCCATAAGTCCCAATAATATTATTTACATAACAATTCAAATTTGAGTTTAAAACCAAAATTTGAATTTTCAAAATATTCTTAAAAAATTTCTAACTCCTTAAATTTTTGAAAAATTTCACCAGCGTCTCCTTTGCGCGGCTAGCTCGGTAGAATTACAAAATGCCTCTACGGGCTCCCAAATTCCAAAGAAAACAAAAAGCCAAGTGGCTAGACCAGAAAATCATCAAACTTCATACAGAAAGTTAAATACATACCTTTGCCGAGAAAATTTAAATTTATCCTCTGAAATCAAAAATCCCAAATTCACTTTCCTGATCCTTTAGCTCCAACTGAACAATTAGTTTCAATTTCCATTTCCAAAAATCCTTATTTCAATTCTAATTTGAAATCATTTTGTTGCTAACAAAAATTTTCACAAAAATTTTCTAACTCTCAAAATTTTCGAAAATTTTTGGCAGATTCTACTTTGTATGGAGGAGCTTTTGCAATTTGACAAGAGATATAAATATATATATATACATCGACGTACACGGTCGGAAAAACAAAAACAGTTCATATTTCCTATTTTTATTGCGTAGGCGTACCTTTATTTAGCATTTTAAAGCAAGTGGCTTATTATTTTAGCAATTAGCGTGATCAAATCCAACCAAACGGCTTCTCGGTACCTGTACTTACTCAATTCAAACATGTAAGTACTAAAATTTTGAAATTTATTAACATTTCACTTACTTTCAATAGCTAAACATATGCATTTCATAAGCAACATGCATCAAACATTTTCCATGAGAAATTTACTCGATTTCAAAACTAATTCAATTGCTTTTTACCAATTCATGTGCCAATCCATTCAATTTTAATGGTTTACAACTCAATTGCTTACATTCAATTCATTTTTAAGCAAAACAAACTCATATTCACTTCAATTGGTCTTAAAACCAATTTATTTAATCTTTATCAACTCAAAGAACTTTAATTACCTTCGTTTACGTCAAACAACAATTCAATCTATGCAATTTGATGATATCCATGTGAATAAATAATTACTTAAGTTTTATAACCAATTTAAATTGATTCCAACTCAATTTATTTTAATTCCTTCCATTTTAATTTATTCACAACCATTTTATTTAGCTCGACACATTCCATGCTTGTATACTACTAACCATTCCCAAATTAATCCAATCCAGGCTTTTATTTTGTAACGACCCTCCTTTTCGCACGCTTTAAATCGACGATAAACCACACACGTCAGACTTAAAACATACAAAAGGGTGGATTGTTATGGGTAAACCAGAAAAACAAGAAAGAAATAAAACCAAATAGATTCTCACAGCGGAAGGATAAAATATAATAATCAAATATACAGTTTAAAAAGTTGTTTTACAAAATATTCGATTATACTTACAACATTTATCAGAGTTACACATACCAATAACAATGCAGCGGAACAGTATGAGTATAGTGGACTAATAATAATAATAATAAATCTCCGTCTTTGTCCTCCAAAGCTAGGGTCTTCGAAATCCTGAAATGCTCGGACTGATCCGAGCGAATTGAAAAAACCAAACACTCGAGTCGGAACTAAAAGATCTTATGTAAGTTAAATTAACAGAAATAAATATGAGTGCGGTAACTCAAGAGATGCTCGGGATTTACACCTCCTAAGGATCCATTAAACTATTTACTATGTAGTATATTTCGCTATCATAATAGTGTCTGATTGTAAAGTAAACTTGCTTTTAAACAGTGTTAAGGCTTTACATTTTCCACCTTAACACGTAAAATGCCAATAGTCTATACAGTACCGTAATACCTCCTGATCGGGAGGCTACCAGAGGATACTCCATAGGTACGACACAAATAGAAACTCGTACAAGGCGCGATAGGGTAGGTGACACAGCACAACTAGGCAATGCCAGGGTAGATATACCAATTACGCATCCGGGCTGGTGGTAACGCGAAGCCGCAGCTACCGCCCACCTCGGACAAATTCCCCCCTAAAATAAAAGAAATCAAAAGTGGCCACCGAATCAATCCAAAGTCAGAGTATAATATCGAAGAGAAGTATCCGATAAAGGGCGCTAACCCCCTTGGCCCGAGAATTGCTCCTGTTTTAGCCACCTTATGCCAACTCACGGGAGTCGGGTCCACGTATTTACCTCAAATGAAACGCCGCCACCATCCTACTTCATTATGGAATCTCCATCGCGTATACAGTTGTTAAAGTGGTTTTCGGGGTTGGCAGAGAGTATGACAACTTCCGATCCCGGTCTCTTCAACAACCAAATGTTATTATAACACTGCGGCCTTTTAAAAATAGTTTATACTTTAAAACCAGAATAAAATATTCATTCCAAACCCATATAATACGATATCATTTCAATTTTAAAACCCAAATCGATATGATATCATTTTTATTTAAATATATTTTTTCCAAAATCATAATACTTTTCAAATATATATACCTTGAAACAATAGCTTTGAAACATAACTTTTAATGCTTAATGGTTCAAATACTATATTACTTTATAAAATAAACTGCTTCTTCAAATTTCACAAAAATTTCCCAATATCAATTTGAACCTCCAAATAAACCATTTATTTCCCATATATTTCAAAGCTTAAATATTCTATATTTCAAAACTTTATAGTTCATATATTTCAATCTTTAAATATTCCACTATTTCAAAATGGATTCTTTTGAAAACTTAATCTATATCAAATCCAACTCCTATTATTTAAATTTGAATTATTTACTTACTAAACAATATTTATTCAGGTAAAACCCTTAAACTCCAATAACAGGATATTCTTTTAATAAAATTAACTTGATAATATTCTTTAAATTAATTTGATATTCGTTAAAATCCCCAAATCAAAAATCAAGTTATACGATAATACCTTTTAAATCTTAATTTATTTACATTTCAAAACAAATTTTTCGAGGAAAATTCTTAAATACTCTAATTCACATCATATTCGCATTTATCTTCAACCTTACCTTTTATTTGAGTTATTATAAACTCTATATACAATAGAATTTCAAATATATACTTAACCATATTATATAAACGAAATCAACTTCATTATTCGGCTTATCTTAAAATTCAAAACAAATTAATACATAGCTAAATTCGAGAATTTTACTATATATATCAAAATTTAGTATTTATTAAACCGTATTCTTTCCAAAACCATAGAAAATCATTTTAAAAATAATTATATATATATATATATATATATATACCGCGGTGTCTGTATAAAATTTTCTATCCTATGGTCAAGTGATACGGATATTTATCATTGCAATCCGCAATTTAAAATAAAAAAATGCAGTTGCATATCATTTCAAACCGCAATCCCGAATGAAATGAAAATGCATAATAACTTGCAGTTTATACAATATAAATACAGCATCCATTCATCCATCATATCAATCATCAAACATTCATCAATTTATCATCCAATTCAAACAATCACATCAATAAATAATAATTAATTACTGAGAGTTAATTTTCCAATGATGAATTTAATACTGTTAAACTGTAGTTTATATGCAATAATAAATAAATTTAACTAGCAGTTTATATGCAATAATAAATTTAACTAAATTTTTAACTAGCAGTTTATATGCAAAATGAATTAAATAACGCGTAAATTAAATGAATGCAATTTAACTGAGAAAATGATGAAATATATGCCAAACAGCTATAAATAAAATTTTAAACACATCATAAATCAATTTAACAAACATAAGAAATTTTAGAAATTGTGAGTGGGTTAAAACACTCACCTTTGGGATTTAAATTGAATTTAAATCCAATTTTAAACCCAAAAATTTGACCTTCTCAGAATTTGTCCAAACCAGCTTCATCAAGTCCGGAATTTTAATCTGATCCTAGAAAAAGAAACCGCGCGTAAATCAGATATCGTATGCAAAAGTTATGACGATTAATGCGATTGAAATCAAATTAAAAAAAGAACACATTCTTACAATCGACACATCATCATCTTGCAACTTTAGAACCCTGTACGCACGCGTCATCTCCAACTAACACAGCAGAACAGACCATCACGCAAACAACAACAGGCCGCCACTCCAACGCGAATTTCCACCTACCGCGTACGCGCTCCGGCCAGGCCGACCGCCCCCTCGCTCGCGCAACCCTCTCTCCCCAGCTTCACGCGCCCCCACGTGACAATCCGGTTCAAAAATGTCAGCAGTCGCCACTTTTAACTAACCCTAATCGAATTAAATCGATAAATCTAACCGTCAATTCGCCATAAAACTTGTATGGATGCGATCCCCTTGGTGCTCTCTACAATACCCAGAATTGATTTTCCGATATGACATAGTTGATTCCGGCACTATGAACGGCCGTGAATAGATCATCAATTTCCAGCCACACCGAAACCCAGACTGGAAAATGAATTCCACCAAAACATTACGCTAGTCAAGAGCTTCACATATTTTTTTTGAGATTTTTCGGAGGACTTTGAATTTTTGACTTTGATTTTGAATTATAATTGGATCTAGGGTTTGCATCCATTGAAGAAGAGGAGGAGCTGATGAAATTTTACGCGCAGACAAATGAGCATAGGCGGAGGCTAGGGTTTAGCATGGTATTTATAGGCAAATATGTGTATATTATTTTATTTTTGAAAACACATATCCTTATAAAAATAGTCTCTTTAGATACGAAAACCTATATAAATATATACCAAAATAATAATCTATATTACCACTAAAATTTATATTTTTTTCTAAATTTTGTCTATCTATATATATTATTTTTCTGCTTATCTATATACCTTCAAACTAAAATGATATGTGGGTATATTTATTTATACTTTTTTTACAGTACATAACTAACAGTAATTTTCTTTACTGTTAAAATTTTTCTTTCCTAAAAACAGTTTATAATTCGAAATATTTTACCCAAAATCCTATATGTATATACATATTTATCAATCTTAATAAATAAATAAGAACACCTATACCTTACTGCTCATGCTCAGTCCCCAGATCCACTCGCGACCCTCAACGCTCACCTCTTGAAAATGACTACCAGGTCGCGACCTCCCACTAATGGCGCTGCGTCACTGACTATGATCCCCGCGAAGCCACAACGCTCAGTCCTTCCACCTCGACATCGTGCTCAGGCGAGCCATCCACCAGAGCGCCTCCTTGCAGCATACGGTTTGATATCCCACGGGGCCGCCTCGCGCATCCCGGCATCTCGATTTCACATGACTTCTCACTCCCTCGTGTTCGAAAATGAACGCCTCGCCTCATTCACATCGCGTACGCAAACCCTAGCCTCGACAAATTCGAGCTTCGCCCCCCCCCCCCCCCCCTCATCGCTGCCTCGCAAGCTCCATCTTACTTCGTGCGCAAGCTCTAGGGTTGCAAGCAACGTTAATAATGAAAGCAAGAATTTGATTCGTGATTTCCCTTTTTTATTCGATTTCAACTAACGGAGGAGAAAAAGGAATAACGTGATTTAAAGGAAAGGGTTAGCGTATTTCAGAAGGTAAGGAGATGGATTTGACCATATTTTTTTATATCTTATAACTAAATTATCTTACATTACATATCACGAAATTTTAAACCCCTATAGAGGCATGTCACTTGGCGTTTATAATGTTATACCCCTATTCCGAACGTAAGGGAAAAGGTTTCGAGTCCTAATTTGATCATATGGAGAAGATAGCTTTTTGAACCCTATTATTATATTGAATATTTGATATAAATTCAGCGCGTTTGCTTATCGTACGGCCAAACGATCACTCCAAACACTACGAAAATTGAAATCCAATAATAATTCAATATTACAGATCTAGTGGAACTGGTTTCGTCAGATTCCGAGACTATCTCTCGGAAGGCTATTTTAAATTCAATTTAAACGATATATTTTCAAAACTTAGTACAACATTCCCAAATTCAATTTCAACACTTTTACTATCTTCAGTTCTATTAATATAAATTCCTCAAGCCTTC
Organism: Allium cepa; assembly: GCA_030765085.1. Taxonomy (NCBI): domain Eukaryota; kingdom Viridiplantae; phylum Streptophyta; class Magnoliopsida; order Asparagales; family Amaryllidaceae; genus Allium; species Allium cepa. The sequence continues at coordinate 698,497,083 of CM060939.1, forward strand.
AAATTATTTTTAACAAGCTTAAAACTGAAGATTCAATATTCCACCCAACTTCCAATTATTAAATTCAATAATTTAATTATCAAATAAATAGTGATGTTTGGAATTCAAGTTGAAATTAATCTTTCAAATATCTAAAATCCATTAGATATTCCAATTTCAAATGCTCAAAAAATTCCGGCTCATCACAGAACAGTTGACCTTTGACTATTGGATAGTAATTGATCTAGAAGTGATTTGAACTTGATATGTGATGGAGCTCCTAAGGATTGAAGTTGGCTAGCAATATAGGGTAAGAATGGTAGTAAAATTAATTTTACATTAGGGCTAGGGTGTTTAAATAATGGATGGAAGAGAGTGAATAGTGGATCTCATCTCACACCAGTTCTCTCTCAATCTGAACCATCCAAACCCCACAACCCTAACCCATATGGGCTGCTCCATGTGGTCCCTGTTTCAGCTAAAAATAGTCACCCATCATTATGGGCCAAGATCCCATTTAAGCCCGTAGAAAATATTATTTAATTAAATTGAATTTAGTTGCTTATCAATATCGTATGTCAATTGATATATTTATAACTATTATAAATTTATTTAATAATATTTATTCCTTAAATCATAATCATAATTTTATAATTAATATTTTATAAATATTAATTAAGTTAATTAATTTATAACAATTGTTTGGTCAAAAGAGAAGTCATTATTTCAATTGTGTGACTCGTTGGGTGTCAATTTTATATACACCAATTCTCTTCGTCAAAATTGAATTACTTTGGACGGTTAAAATTTGGTATTGGTCAGAATTCCGATATCATCCATATTCAATTCTACAGTCCAAATACAAAGTCCTCTCTTGGACAGTGCTTCACTTCCAATACTTGCACCTGACCCAATTATAGTCACTGGATGGAGATCTTGCGAAGATTTGACTATAATCAAAATGGAGCTTTCACATTGAAGATCCATAGTATTCTCAAGTTTGGAAAACTGTGTAAATTAGCATATCGATATTTTTCGTTTGACCTTAATTATATTAACCGATATAAAACTATCGAGCAAGTCTTTCCATATTCATCCACCAACTATTAGTGCATAACCCATAGGTGCCCCCAGCAGTCATGACTAATACAATGCCTAATATTTGGACAGCATTACATATACTACCCTTAACGGATATATCATTATCTAGTCTCGATGCATCTTGACTCGGAACATTTGAAATAGTATATGCTTGTATTCATTATGATAAATTACCCACGGTTACAATATTATGAACTGCTATCAACAAATATACTTTTGTGGATTTTTTTATCAAAAATACTTTTAATTTAATTAATTTATTAATATAACATGTTATACAAGTATATAAAGAAAGAAAACACATCTATTATTTCGAACGAGATAAGTTATGGAGTAAGATATATGTAGCAAATTACATAATTGTCCCAAGAGCATACCATTAACTCTATCAGTCTCCTACTTACACTTAGGGTCTGCTATGAAGTCTTTTTCCAAATTCTCCAATCGGTTTCCTCAAAATCTACCGGGTCAGTTCCTTAGTGAATAAGTTTGTTATTATCTCTAATTATCTACTCCTTCAATCAAATATCCTCGATGATGATAAACTATTTTATCATGTGGAACAATTCGGAGTACGTCTCCTATCTTCTAGTGAGCTCACAGTTCAGTCACAAATTATATTATGGCATTGTTATCATATAACAATGTTACGAGACTCTCAACATCTGGAATCACCCTTGGCTCGGTTATAATTTGTGCATTTATTATACATAGATTGCTTTTATTGTGACACTACTCAAGTCAATGTACTTAACATTATCGTTGAATTGGCAATAATTTTTTCTGTTTGGAACATTTGCAACTTAAAGATTCTTATGTTGAATTTATTATTGACATATTATACTCAATCTCATTTACGAAGTTTATGCCCGAACATTCCTTCATAAGAAGTTCGCTGTTTTGTAAATAATTCTCTAGTTTTCGTAAATACATGAGAACACCCCAAACTACCATTCAGTGATATCAATCTGGACTTAATATTTTCTTCATGCATCAAATACATAAACAAATCATGATATCGTAGAGAACATAACATGTATGATACTTTCTATTGCCAATGCATATGGAATTCATCTTACATGTTCTATATTAAACACTTTAATAAGATGTCCTTGCATATAGTTTTAGGACATTCTTAACATCTTTTGTATTTAATATGAAAGACGTCATTTATAAATCCAGTGTCGAGTATTAAAACAACTAAAACTGATTTGAACATAAGTACATCGTTAACAATCTACCATGTGTTGTTTACTTATGATTTAGAAATATCTATGTACCTTTTAGCATTCCTTCTTATCAACACATGCTTCCTCTGCATTTTGATTGATAATCAAATTATTTGATACATATATCAAAACATTTTTTCAATTTTGATGTTATTTAGAATGATACCTTCGTATCCGTTCTCGAATCATATTCAAAAACTCACGAACTCAATATTGCTCCCACTAACTTCGAGATATTTTGGTGCTGTATGCAAACAGATTAATCTGAATCTATGTTTATAATTTTCTGTTTCAACACATATGTTCCAAAATAAAAAGTCATACTAGGCTATAACTTTGTGAGTAAAATCCGAACCAATTTGAGTACATCGAATGGTGAATATGTTATGTTGATTTCAATAATCAAAATTAACGGTGATATTCTTATCAGTATCTGTAACATCCCCATACTTGGAGGCCCAAAACTAATGGCTACGAATGCTGCAGTCATCCATAGTTATTAATTCTCGACGATGTTATATGGCGAGATTAGATACATTGATACGTAGAAACACAAGAATATGGAAAAATATTAAACAGAAAAAAATCCCAAATTCTATTTCAAAATATTCCAAATTGATTAGATAATCCCAATTCACGGACCACGTTCAGATAACATATAATAATTACAAAATATGCCAAGAGTGACATATGAAGATGCCGCTTTGATAGATCAGAGTATATGGATAGGCAAGAAAACTGCCCTTACAAACAAAACATACAGCGGAAATAAAAGAACTATAATAACAAGCTTGCCTCCTACATTCCCTTGGAAGCTTTATTCGTTTAAAAGAACACCTGAAAACCTTAACTCTCAACCTACTCAAAATCAATTGAGTACCCAAGAGTTCAAGGGGAAAAACAAAAAATTCGAGTCAGACATAAAGTCTGGTATGAATAATAGTTTACCATCTCAAACCATTTAGATATGTAGTGATACCATGCCACTTAGCGGAACGGGTTTTTCCCTCACTAGTATCCTAAAACATTTATAAGACCATATATTATGCTTTAGAATCCACAATGGTTAATACATAGTATTTCAAAAACTTTATGATGATATGCAAATCAAGTAAATCAAATATGGATTACCCAACCCTATTCATTCTGACTATCTGTCTCAATTATAGATTCTAAAATTACTATTAACATGTTAAGTTTTTCTAGACAACCTATCCAATATAATATTTTTCAGGGATCACTAAAAACCTATCGGCAACTTCAATATCTTATCCCTTATCCAAGTTTTCATGGGCTAACTAGGAACCTATTGACTGACTGTCAACATCTTAATTCAGATATAGTTTTCATGGGCTAACTACAAACGTATTGGCCCTTGCCAGTATCAAATCATAGTTTTCACGGGCTGACTATGAACCTATTGGCCTCTGCCAATGCCATATAGTTTTCATAGGCTTACTGTAAACCTATTGGCCCCTACCGGTATCTTTAATTAAGATTTTAACATTTGTTAAGTTATATTTACTATTGGATCAACCTAACTGGTTATTCTGCCCCCTTTCCCCAAAATACAATAATGGATTAATAACAATGTGAATAATATTTCCAAAATCTTTATTTATATATTACAATTTGAGTAGATAGCTTTTATTACTTAAAAACTTCCTATTTACAAGATATATCAATATATATATATATATATATATATTATAAATAGAAAATGTTTTGATTAGCTTTTGGAAAATAAATCTTACCAATATTAAATTGCCAAATAAATATTTCCAAATTAAAATATCATAATTTTCAAAAGTATTGAACATACCAATTTATGCTGTTAAGAAAATTGTCGATAGACATCATCAAATTATTATTAGCTTTTGAAATAATTTTAACTTGTCAATTTACAATGTAAAATGATCAAATCAATTTAATTATTATCAAAGATTATTAAATTGATATTGCTTAAAATTCCGGGTCGTCACATTCCTTCCCCCTTAAAAGAATTTCGTCCACGAAATTTAAAAGCAAAGATAATTTAATAACCCAGTAAAAGAATTCAAATTTCAAACAGCAATCACACAATTAATCATACATTATTAATTATAGTAACCAAAACAACCAATTCAATCAAACAATTTATCTATCCAGAAAATTCTAAATGGAACTTCCTAATATTATCAAGAGTTTTCCAGGTACCTATACTGGAATACTCGCTCTATAGAATCTTAATTACTATACTACCATAACCAAGAACTTCCTCATCTGATCCTTTAAATCTGAACAAGATATCAGACTAAACTCAAAACCCGCTCAACCACCAGATTCTTCTAATCTGCTGATTCTATCACTCGAAGAATCATACACATATTCCTCATAAATATGTGAAATATAATGAATTTCAGTTATCCGAACTGGAAATTCAATCTTGTAGATCAAAATCAAATCTTCAGAGAACACAGAAATCTCAAAATACCTCCGGAGCTAACCCTCCAGTTTTACCCAGTCTTATATCTCCTTTGATTGGATAAACCTAAAGCAATATCCAAATTCTAACTTCATTTCCAAAATTCCTCAATTCTCAACTGTACAATTCTTCTGATGCTCTAAGCCACCTCCAATATTCCTGATCAGCTTAACTCTTGCTGATTACTTCATGAAACAACAGGACCAACTCAAACCAAATCTCCAGGTCCCACTCAACAAAATGGCTCTCCCAAAAATAATTTGCTGAAATCCAAAATACAACTCTATACCACAAGCATCGGTGGATTTCAAACCTACATCTCTTATCTGGAATAGCCAAACAGTTTGCACCTGACAACATTGCCTACGAAATCCAGAAAATTTCTCCATACTTAAATTCCCTATAGAAATCCTTTAATCTAAGAAAACTGCAACTCCCGGTTGCTCCCATTCTAGAACAACTCCTATCTCGCTTCCGCTGCACAACTCTGTTCTAGAGCAGATAAGAATGCTATTGAAGAACTCAAGCACAAACTTTCACCATACACTGTTCATCCGACTCATAAAATCTTAGTGACCCTTCCACTTGATCAAAACATCTCAACATAATCCCAACTAAGAATAAGATGATCAATCCCTCTCCAAAGAATCCTGAGCTGCCTCTCCAAACTCTTCTCGCTCCAAGAGTCATCCCTCTATATGGTTGAATCATCAATATTGCTCTTAGAATCCAAGTCGATAAGAAAACTTAATCTCCGATTCGGGTAAAATCCTGATTTACTCAAAAACATCGTGAAAATCTCTGACTACATTAATGGCTTTTACCTCCATACGAGATGCCTCAATTCCCAAGCCAAAGAATACTCAAAGATTCCCAAACTAATCGCAAGTCAATTTTGCGATCCCATTCAGTTCAGATTCCAAAGAACTATCTTCACTAACTAGAACAGCTTTCCTAAACAAGATCAATCTTCAAGAATGGCTTATCTACCAGAAAAACTTGTAGATCACTTCCAACAAATATTCTACTCTACCGAGCTTCCCGAAGAAAAGGATAAGCCTTCTCTATCTGCCTGGTTTGCTGATAGTAGAATCCCAAAGATTTCTGAATCATTGAAGAAACAGATCCATGCTACTGCTTCCAAACTTCACTTCAATGATACAGCTGAGCCAAAAGATCATCCTTAACCACAAGCTTCCTGAAATACAAAATTAATGCCCAAATCCACTAAAAATCCTTGAGACGAGTAGACATCTCCTCAAGAAACTCGGCTCTTAACCAAACACCAACCACTTATTCCTCTAAGGGAAAACAAATGAGACCTTGTCCAAAATGAGATAACTCATCGACCTTAGCCTCATATTTCAATATAGATAAGACAACCTTATTTGAGATCCATAAAATCCCTAAACATCTGAATCTTCACTGCAGTAGGCATCAACTGTTCCTTCAATACCTTCTAAATCTGGCTCCAAAGGAACATCTTCAGAACCATCTATGGATACAGCATCCCATCACACCACTATTCCCTCCTGAAGCCACCAAGACACCATCACCTACTTCTGCTCAGCTGACAAACTTAACTCTTGGAAATCCCTGCTCACTCGAGAGCAAATCAGCCTCACACTCCAAGAATATACTCCAATTCTTGAAAATACTTCCTCTAGGATCAATGAAATCCTTCCACCAATCTACAAAGCTTATTCGAGACGGTATTAGATCTACAGTCTCGACAGACACACCTCCAACCACAACATATAAGCCTCTACCATTAGTGGTAGTTTTGTTCCACACACTCCTACCTTATCTACCTTTATAACCTATGTTGGAAAATCCGAACAGATAACCCAACAGATTAGGTAGATTTATAAATATATCTATATATAAAAATTATAAGTACGCACTCTCAAGATAAACACCACTCCAGAGCCTAGGTATTCACTCAACCTAATGCTCTGATACCAACTGTAGCGACCCGACTTTCTATCACCAGAAAATCGGATCACTAATTAAGAAAGAAAGAGATAGAAGAAGAAAAGAAAGCGAAGAAAAAGAAACAACACATCAGAATCTCACAGCGGAACGATTGAAAATATAATATAGAACATATACATAGTATCATATACATCAGAGTACATAACTATACATCTCAATTTAGACAGTTATAACATTTCTGTCTAATACAATACAAGACATCATACAGAATAACAACACAGCGGAAACTCTAACTATAATCTACACGCTGAAGCCTCCTACTCCAAAGCTCCTCCAGATTTCGTCAAGGATAACCTGAAACACTTGACTACTCATACAGAATATGAGTACCCAAGAGTTTAATAAGACAGAAAATAAACATTAGGGTCAGACAAGGGTTTGGTGTGAGTAAACGGTTAAAGATTGCTTAACTTTAGAAAATCCTTTGAAAAGAAAAGGGTATCACGTAAGACTTCCCACACATAAACATGGAAAAGCTTTTACCTTACGCCAACCAAAACATTTGATAGGAAATCCAGTGATATTATAATAGTGTCTAGGGTTTTCAAGTAAATATGAAATAGTCGAAATTGTTACATATATTAAATTCCGGCTACTAGCCACAAAAGTGGGTATACAAACAAAACCGTAGGGTCTCGTAGGGAAAATGGGTTTCCATCAATGGCAGGCCTACTGGGTTGCCGCCCGTCACAGTACGTAGCCTAGATCACCGTACCGAGGAGTACGCCCTCTCCACTGCAACATAAGGCCGGGACCATTCCTTACTGAACAGTCCCGAACAAGACCGCCCCGTAGTTGGCTGCAAACCAACTGCCCACAAAGCCGAAATAAAAAGGGACATCTAGACAAGGATGTATCTCGCTCTCCAGTGGGAGTTACCCATGAAGCCTTGCTGCACCTCCCCTGTTTTAGCCATTCCCGGTTGATGAGGCTTGAGGCTGCGATTACTTTTATAGAACACATCTATCTTGGAATGCTCATCGTCTACCTGACGATGTTCTGAAAGCATTCAATCCATACAAGTTTGTTCCGGATTCGAACGAAACCGAAGGCACTATCTCGTTGCACTCATTTTGGAATCACCCTCAGAGTCAACGACTATAGCCCTTGCACTCTGAATCACCATCTCGAGCCTATAAGTACTATCCCGTCAAATTCATTACGGAATCACCCACAGAGTTATACTGACATATAGTTCTTACACCTCGAGTCTTCATTTTCACTCCACTTGGATTCACGACCTAATGTTTATTTTGGATCGGTGTGGTTTTCGGATATCCAAATATGGAAACCCGATCCCGGTCTCACCGAATCCAAACGCCATTTTAAATGTCCAAGTTGTACTTAAGGGATTTAACAATAGATATTCAGAAATATCACTTAAACATAAATGGATGACTTACAACACAGATAGATAATTTACTATTATCACATTCATCCATATATGTCACAAAGCAGCATCACATCATCACATATCAACCAATGACATATAATATCAACCAACGTCATTAACTCATCCAATGATACTTATCAACCAATCAATAATCACTCATACACAAGGTTGATCCAACTTTAATTAATTTAATTAATTCTTAATTAAATTGATTCTTACTTAATCACTTGGATTATCATCTACCCATCTTACCATTCATTAATTAATTACAAATTAATTAATAAACATCACTTAATTATTCACCTTAATTAATCTCTCTTGATTAATTATCTCTTAATTACTTTAAGTAATTATTCATTAGTTACAATATTAATTGATCATCTTGATTAATTACTTCTTAATTATCCAAGTAATTATCTAATTACCCTTTTTAAAATTAATCACACTTGATTAATTATTCCTTAATTAATCTGATAATTATTCCTTAATTATCCTTTTTCACACCTGATTAATCACTTTTAGTTAATCACAATTGATTAATTACTTTTAATTAATTATACTTAATTAATTGCTTTTAATTAAAACACTCTTGATTAATTACCTTTAATTAACCATATTTGATTAATTACTTTTAATTAATCATATTTGATTAATTACTTCTTAATTACATTTAGTAATTAAAACTTGATTATTAATTAACAATTAATTAATTATTTTCATTAATTAATGATTACTTCATTAATTAAATTTCTTTTTAATTAATTACTTAACAAGTAATTAATCACATAATTAACTACTCTTAATCCTTATATTAATTAATCATTAATTAAATATTTTAAACCTTTAATTAATTCTATTAATTAATACTTTAATCAATAACTCAAGTGATTAATCCTAAATCACATTCACTTAATTACTTTCATAAGTAATTATTTCTTACTTACTTACTTTCAGAAATCAATTTCTTAATTACTTTCCAATTAATTACACTAAATTAATCCTTAAGTGATTATCTTTAATTAATCACTAATAAATTTCTTAATTAATTATTTAACTAATCATTTAAATTAAATTAAATAATTCTTTAACTTCTTATTCTAAAAAGATTCTTAATTAAGGAAACCATTATTTAAATCAAATCATTTATAATAACCAATAACTTTTCAATGGTTGATAATTTAATTATCTTAATTATCTTTACAAATTTAATTATCTTAAATCAAAATTCCTATTTTACACAAGATAAATCTTTACTATAATTGATTATCAAATTTTTAATCATTAAACTTTATTTAAATAAAATATAACATTTATAAATCAATTATAATTAAACACATTTTAAATTGAACCTTTAAATCTTGAAAACCTTTCCAAAGTTCTTTAATAAAAATTTAATACAAACTGAATTTCAAAATCCACATTTTTTATTTTAAAACTTCCATAATTTAATATATATATATATATATATATATTTATATATATATATTTGTTTAAAACTATAACTTGAAACAAATTAGTTTTATTGGTTAAAACTTGTTCATCTTTTGTTTTAAAAACTTAATTATTTACAAAAAATCAAATTTCTTTGTTTCAAGCCTTTAAAAACTTTACTGACAAAAACCAAAAACCTGCTCGCCCTAAAAGCCGAGCCATCCCCTACACAAACCCGAGCAAAACCCACGTTTACCCCGAGTTAACCCAAACCTATCCCCTGCTTTGAGTTAAATCCTCAATCATCCGATGCCATCTTCGAGTTTTCCCCCTTCTCTTCCCAAAACCCATAGCAGTAACACACGAACGTGCACGTAAATGTGCACGTCGTCGATGGACGCTGGCGAACTCCATGCCGACCACCTACAAGTCGCCCTCAACCCCTACTACCTATCGCGCAACCCAAAAACTAAATTTCGATCGAAGATCAAAATTCGACCTTTCAACCCAAAATGCTACAGCCATTGCTACCGAAAACACTCACCGCCGATCATCCCCCTCAATAGACACCATGCCTCCTCTGCCATAGCTCCATCTCATTTCCCCGCAACCCCAGAACCCTATGCGATCATTCCCGGTTGCCCACTGACGCCGTGCAGACCCAAGGAACTTCGACGACATTTACAGGAAAATAAACCCTATCTCGAGAAAATTCGACCACCTCATCCAAAAAGAAATCACCAACCTATTTTTCCCATGATCACTGCTGACCCCTCCCCCTTCGAGCACAACCACGATCACCACTTCGCCGTAGTTCGCCGTGGATTGGACAAAATGTCAAAAACAGTCAAATCCCAAATTCACACGAGTTACTGATCTAAAAATCGTGATTCGAGTTTAAAAATCATGATTTCTTATTTGCAATATGATTATAAAATCAAAACTTAATTTTGCATTCAAAAACTTTTGACCCAATTTATAAATTTACTGTAATTATTAAATTTTTGAGTTAATTATTTAATTTAACTACCTGTAACCATTTTTAGATGCTAGATGATTTGATTACAATCATCTTTTCTTTACAAATCAAAGGCAAAAACAAATTCAATATGGGATTACTGATTTAAATATGCAATTGGAGCCCTTTACATTATACAGAACATAAGTTTAACTTCTCAAGCGAATCAAAGATTCAAAATTCAACCATGCATTCAAATTTAAATCAAAATAATTCATCAACATCATGTTGATCAATCACAAGATCAAGATAAGATTCAAAAATCAAGAACTGTTTTTAAAAAAAAAATCATTTACTCACCTTTGAATAGAAGTAGGTGACAAAGCAGAAGATAAGGCTGCATTTTCCAGGTTTGAAATTCACTTTGCATGTTCTTAAATTGATTTTCATGTTGAAAACATTCTAGTTGCTGATGATTTCCAGCTTGCATGTTGATGTTTACATCTTGTTGCTTGATTAAACTTGCTTTGATGTTGAACTTTCTTTTTTCTTTGTTTTAAATTATCCAGATTTCTTCATTTTGTTTCAATTTTTTTTTTCATTTTTGAACTTTGTTTAGCATATATTTTGATATTGAATTGAAGATGAAGAAAAAATATTTTTCTAACTGAAAATAACCCTTCTTCTTATTTTACAAATTTAAATTTTAAATTAAATCTCAAGGGGATGACACTTGTCTACTTAGATGCCTAATTATCCTACACATATTCACATGATTTACAAGTGTTAAATGTTTAATTAATATTTACAAATGTTATTTCTAATGTTTTATTAATGTTATTTTATTTTTAATAATTTATTTAAGCCGTATATACATATATTTATGTAATGTGTATATATAAGTAATGTGTATTTTATCTTATATAAATAAACTTTAGACTTTAATAAATATCTTAAAAGGAAATTCATATAGGCATTTATAAATAACATATATTTTAATCAATTTAATTTTATCATTGTTCACAAATTTAAGAAACTTAGTTTAATTCTTTATTTAATTTTTTTTAAAACAATTCTATCTTATGTTAAAATTAAAATGAAAGACTATTAAAACAAATGAAACTTTAATTTAAATCTTATTTAAAACCAAAGATTAAAGTATATATTTATAATAAATAAGAAATAAACTTTGTTATTAAAATTTTAAATCTTAAATATCATTTCAAAAGCATTAAATCAAATTAACTTTTCAAGTTACAAAACTATATAGTTATTAAAGTTTGAAAATACTTATTAAGTTCAAATTAATAAAATTCTTATTTCAAATATATATACAAATATACATATTTCAAATAGAAAACATTTTAACATTATATTTGATAATTACTGTATTAAATTTTGAAACACAAACCAAATCATAATATATACATTCGTATATATTACAATTTGAGTAGATAGCTTTTATTACTTAAAAACTTCCTATTTACAAGATATATCAATACATATATATATTATAAGTAGAAAATGTTATGATTAGCTTTTGGAAAATAAATCTTACCAATATTAATTTGCCAAATAAATATTTCCAAATTAAAATATTATAATTTTCAAAAGAATTGAACTTACCAATTTATACTGTTAAGAAAATTGTCGATAGACATCATCAAATTATTATTAGCCTTTGAAATAATTTTAACTTGTCAATTTACAATGTAAAATGATCAAATCAATTTAATTATTATCAAAGATTAGTAAATTGATATTGCTCAAAATTTCGGGTCGTCACAAAATATATATATTAATTAATAAAATAATTTTTATGTAATTCTATATCGTAAGTACAGCACTATAAAAAAATTAGTAACGTTTATTATTTAAAATATATTTGCTAATTGATTTTTTACTCGAAAATAGGTTATATATTAATAAAAATATATTTACGAAACACTTTATTTAAAAAATTTAGTTCATAAAAAATATTTTATGATATTCTAAAGTTTATAAAAAAATTCCATAATTTTTCTCCATCAAAATTTATTTTTTATTAATTAATTTATTTTTGGATATTAATTGTAGTAACTTTGAAAAAATAGCAAAATTAATTTTTTATTTTTCATATTCTAGCTGATTTCTTTTCTTATGATGAAATAATTTTATAAAATTTAAAAGTAATTTTTAAAATATATTTCATTTTATATGATTTATTTAGATAGTATAATTATTTAAACAATATTAAATAATAATAAATAATTTTAAAAATATTTTGTAGCTGTTGAAAATTATTATTTCTATAAATATACATGTATAAACTTATAGGATCAAATATTACCAAAGAATGATATTATAATTAAATATGAACTACATATATACACACACGATTAAAAGATATGTATATATAATAAAATATTATTATTATTATTATATTTAAAAATTCGGCTGTACATATCTGACATATATATAAAACAATTGTTTTCTAAGTAATCACATACATATTACCAATCTAGATTGTGTCAACAACAATACATAAAAGAATCTCACCTAACTAATAATATAATAACAATATATGTATAATGAAATATTAATCAAAAATTATTGCTATAATATAATGAATAAAATACCTAAGAACCATTGCCTTGTAGAACATCATGTAATGATGAAATCTCTCCTCTTACTAGCATTTCGATTCAGCAAACGGCTAATCCATGAGCCGTTGATCTTCGACTATCAAATAGTAATTGATCATGAATTGATTTGAGCTTGATATGATGGGGCCCCTAGGTATTGAAGTTGGCCAACAATAGAAAGGAGGAATGATAGAAAAAATAATTTTCAATTAGGGTTAGAGGTATTTAAATAGTGGATGGAAGAGAGAGAATAGTGGATCTCATTTCATGCCAATGTTCTCTCAATTAGAGCTATCCAAAACCCCACAACCTTAAACCATTTGAGCCACCCCCTTTAGTCCCTATTTCAGCCAAAAGTAGTCACTCATCATCATGAGTCAAGATCCCATTTAAGCCTTCATAAAATATTGTTTAATTATTTCTAATTTAATCGCTTATCGATATCGTATATCGATTGATATATTTATAAATATTATAAATATATTTAATAATATTTATTCCTCAAGTCATAAACAAAATTTCATAATTAATATTTCATAAATATTAGTTAAATTAATTAATTTGTAACAATTATATACCAATTAAATCGTTTGGTCAAATTAGACTTCATCATTCCATTTATGTGACTCATAAGGTGTAAATTTGGTCAGCGATTAACATCGAACTATTCGAATGTTAACATTCACATATCACTTAGCAAATGGTGTGATTATTCAGCCAAATTTATCACTTACTTAGTTTCGATAAAAATCTAATTTCACTTTATTAAGCGTTGCCCGGTTGTGACTTTTAAATACACCAATTCTTGTCATCAAGACTATAACACTTTGGACTTATGGAATTTGGCAATAGTCAACATTCAGGTATCATCCATATTCAACTTTATAGTCCGAACAGAAAGTCCTTGGTTCAATGATATTGTTAACCCATATTTTAGCAAAACAAATTTCAACTATACTTTGAAGATTCAAATAAGGAAAAAACAACTTGGAAACTTGAAGGCGCACTTCAAAGGACTAGAGAATTGAGCTCAGGAAATTTGATTGAAAAAGGGACTAAGTCCTTAATTCACTCCCGAATTAAGGCCTTAGATCAACCTCGAATTATTGAAACTTGACATGTACACTTAGAAAAAACACAAGGAAGAACTTAGAAAGTTTAGAGTGGTTTGGCCCCACCTGTGATATCCCGGAAAAATCAAGTAAAATTAAATGTGATAATCCTCTTTATAAATTATTTTAAATTGATAAAGTTGTTATTTTCAAACAATAATGATAATGGGTTGTTTTTAAATATAAAGAAATAATTTTTTAAATAGAATTATTAATTACAAATTGAATTTGGGTTTGTTTAAAATATATATGTATTTTTGAATTGATTTTAAATTGGATTTTTAAATTTGAATTTGAATTTGGATTTAAAATTGAAATTCAAAAGAGAGATATTTTAAAATGTTTTGGATTTAAAATATATGTATAAGCTTTTATTTTTATGTAATTGGTTTTATTATATTTTCTTTAAAGTAATTCATATATATATATATATATATATATATATATATATATATATTTAAATAAGTGTTTATAAATTAAAATAAAGCTTTATGTTAACATTTAATTAAATATTTATCACTTAAATGAGAAGTGTTAATATCTAAAGGCTTGTTTTAACAAGTGTTAAGTAATAAGTTAATGCTTATGACAAATGTTAAGAGTTTTTACAAGTGCCCTTTATTTTTTTCATTTTCTTTTATTTTTATTTAAAATCACAAATTAACTTATAAATACATATGCTTTCCCCCTCTTTATTTCTTTTCTATCTTCTCTAATCAAAAAACTAAAGAAAACTTCATCCTGTAACAATTTCAAAAGCAAATCTAAAATTCACACTTTTGAAACCAATTCTTTAAACAATTTGTGAACAATACCTCTACAAACCAAAGATTTATCAAACAATAAACTACATACCATTTTCAACATCAAAAACAAAGCCTGTGTTTTTTCTTAAAAACCTGAGATGAAAATCAAGCCTGAACTTCTTCTTCAGATCTGAGATTTTCAAAAGCAAGCAACTAAAATTTTGTTTTGTAATCAAATTTCAGCAACTAAGCTCATACTTCAGCGATGCAGTTTTTAAATCAGAAGCATTTTTATTCCAGCAAATCAAGTTTTAAAATGTCAAAAGCTGTTTTCAAAATAAAGTGCTCTATTCATCTTTGGATCAGGTGAGCAACACTTTCTTTAAAAGCTTAAATAGATCTAAATCTGTGCATGTGATTGTGGATTGGATTTGTGTTTTACATATGTATATATAAGTACGAATCTCTGGATATATATATATTTGTATTTGATCTGTGCATGTTATTGAGCCTATTTTTCGCTATTTCAAAAGGTAAAAAGTTTAACCATTTCAAAATAAAATTCAAAACTTCTTACCCAACCACTGTTAGGCTTAGTGTTTCAAACAAAAGAGGTTTTTGTAAACATAATTTAGGTTTTAAAACATGTTTAAGTATATTAAGTTTGAAAATCTTCTGAACTTGAGGAAATGCAGTAATATGTTTTAAAATGTGAAAAATCAAACAATGAAATTTGTTGATTCAAGTATGCAACTTGAACCGTCTCTGGAAAATAGGATTTTTAAAACAAAAATCATGAATTTTAGTTTGGGTTTGAGTTTTCATATCTGGGATGATCAGAAATGTGTTTTTGGGCAAAATCTGGTGACTGGGCGATCTTGGATCATTGGGGTTTTGGTCAGAGCTAGATTGTGATTGGGGACGTGGGAAATATGATGGAAGTGTCGATCATAGGGCGTGGCGTCAATGGTGGTCGGAACTAGGGTTTAAGGATGGTTTTTAATCGAGCTTGGATTTTGGGTTTTGGGTTATTGCTACGTCGTCGGAACATCAAGTGAAGCCAAACACGGGGGAAAGATGCTTAGGTCATGGATGGAAGTGTGGCCGGAGCTCCAAAGCTTCATGTGGTCGAAATGTCATTGTCGAGGTGAGTTTCAGATGAGGTTGGGATTTTGAATTTCAACAGGAAGGCTTGATTTTTATTTGGGTTTTGTGGTATCGAATCGATGGCTGGAATGGATTGTTGCGACAATGGGTGAATTGTTGAGGATGGTCAAGGGGTGCTGGAGCATCATCAGCGATGGTGCATGTGCACCCGGTTTCTATGTGCATTGATGTTTGGGAACGAAGGAGTTTACTCGGGTTGAAGCTCGGGTTCGAGGATAGTTTTTCTCGAGTTTATTCTCGAGATTGTTTGCGAGAGAGATGCTTGGCCCAGTTTTTGAAATTTAAATCAAATAAATTTTAAAATTTTAGCAAATCTTTTGCAAATGGAAGAAAACTCGAGTCTGGACTCGAACAAATCTCGGGTAGAACCCAAAGAAGTTTAACTACAGATTTTTAAAGTTTTCATGAAATAAGTTTTTAAATTTAAATTGAATCTAATTTTAAAACTATTTTATAAAATAAATGCTTTCTTAAAACATTTGATTTGGAAGATTTGAAATTTGTTTTACTTAAAATGTGTTAAGTTGAGTTGAAAGTTATTTTAATCTTAAGTTTAAATTTAAAAGTTAATTTAAAAGGTGGAATGATTTAAATGTATTTAAATTATGATAAGTAAGTCATTAATAAAGATAAAGATTTATCTTAAAAGTTAATTAAGATTTTTATAATTAATGACGAATTAAATTAAATGAAGTAATTAAGAGTAATTAATTAATTTAATTAATTAATGATTAAGGATTAATGAATTTGTAATTAAAATGTTAATTAATTAATTAGAGACTAACTAATTTATAATTAAGGTTAATTTGTTTATAATTTGAGTTTAGTTAATTAATAATTAGGGATTAATTAACTGATAATTAAAGCTTAATTAATTTTAATTAAGTTTTATTAATTAATAATTGAGAATTATTAATTAATAGTTAAAAAATAATAATCTCTAATTAAGATTAATTAATTAAATTAGGATATGATTAAATTAATTAAATGGTTTATAATTGATTAATGATTGGTTAAGCAAGGCTAAGTGATTAATTCTTAAGTAACTAACTTAGTTTAAATTAATTAAATTAATTACAATATGGATTAAAAATCTATGCTTATGGATGATTGTTTGAGTAGAATATCTGAATTGAATGATATCTATTGGATAATAATCTGTGATATTCTGTGATGAGATATTGAATATATCTGTGATAAATGTGTGATATTTATCTATGATGAATGCTATGTGAATTCAAATTATTGAATTGAATTGTTTGACATTAAAATAACTTGGCTTTAAAAGATGGCTTTTTGGATTTCGAAGAGACCGGGGTCGGGTATCAGTAAATACCCGAAACCACTTCGATTTATAATCTACTATGATTCTTTATAAGATTTGATATGTGAAATCTATATACTGGTATGGAATAATTTAAGTAAAACTGGACCATTTGAATTATGTAATGATACTTAAAGGGTTATGTGTGAAATAAGTTTTGATTATAGCAAGTTGAGAACTCGTTATAAGGTACGAGTTACCCGGGTTTTATAAGGTTGTATACATTGGTGTTTCTTGTTAGATGGGTTTACTCATGCTAGTTTCTAGCCTGACCCGGGTGTTACTTTGATGTAATGCTCGGGTCAGACCGAGTATTACAGATTTTTAGGTAAGGACGTTCAAGAGCTCAGGAGGCGAGCTGGATGGCAGGAACGTATGGAGTGTATTCCGCTGTGATATATTGTTATTTATTTTGGACATGTTATTTTAAATATCCAGTGATTGCGAAATGTTGTAACTCTAATGTATTAAAAATGTAAATTTACTGATACAACTTTCTTTGTATAAATGATAATTATTTTATATTATATCTTGATCCGCTGCGAATGTGAGAATCTGTATTTTGGTGTTTCTGTTTCCTCTTCTTCTTCTTCTATTTCTTTCCTTCTTTTCACTAACTATCTGGAATTTTCAGGATCGAAATTTCTGGGTTGTTACATTTGGTATCGGAGCGAGGTAAAGCGAGAATCTTGGCTCTGGTAGGAGTACTTATTAAGGATAGGGTAAATGATACCCTAAAATGAGTTGAGTGCATATAAGTATATGAGAGCGTGCTTGTTATTTTCTTATAAAATGATTTTTATATATAAAGAAATAATATTTCTAATTATTAAATATATTAAATAAATTGGTTGTTGATTATTAGAATTAAATAAAGTAACGAGAATTAAGTGATAATAGTAATACAACCAAATTGAAATTGAATGAAGGCAAGTTTGAAATGGATTCAACTGGAATTAAAATCTTGAAATTGAAAAGGAGTTTTCAGAATAAGATGATAATGAATGGTTTCCAGACATGATAATCTTGGTTATTATCATAAATGGTTGTTGTATTTAATTAAGAAATGTGTGTTAATGAGTAAGCAAAATGAAATGTTTTAAGGAAGTAAAACATTTGTGTAAGTATGACTTATAAATTGGAACTAAAGATGATCTAAATTATGAAGATTTAAATCTAGGTCCAAAAATTTGAAAATTGTTTCAAAGTGATAAGAAAAGAATAAATAATATTATTCAGACTATTTTTGAATGTAATCATATTTTAAAATAAGAAGTTGTTTAGAAATTTTAAAGAAATTTGTTTTGAATTAAAAACTAAGGGTGGTTCAAAATTTAAAGTATAACTTGGTGTGTAAAGGAAATTAATATGTATATATGTGGACATACATAATATCAAAGATGATTTGAACTAAACTCTAAAGTGATGAGTTCTGATTTTCCTTGGAATGTGATGTGAAAACCCAAAGTGATAAGTTTTTGAACTTATAAATGGGATTGGATATTAATGAGAAGTTTAAAATTTGAAATGGAAGTTCAAATTGAATAATGTTGACTAGAGTAAATTGAATTGAATTTAACTTAGGGAAAATTAAATAAGTTTAGGACAAGCAACCTAAATTGGAAATTTCAAGATGAAATTAAGATTTTACTTGGAAAATTAAATGGTTGATCTGAATCGAGAGTTTATGTGATCTCAAAATGGGTTTGAGATCTAGAAGTTGAAAAAGGATGAATGTTTGAAAATAAATTTGGATAATATCATCCTATCATTATTAATAATCTTTAAACTGTGAATTTGATTTGTTTAAACGAATGAAGAAATGGATTGTGGTAATATATCCATTATTGAGGTAAAAAGGAAATAAAACTTTGATTTGAAATTTAGGGAATGAAATCACTTTGGACTTAAGATTTGAATGTTAAAAATTGAAATTGTAAATTAGAATTGTTTAAGAACCGGTTTCAAAGTTGGCACATAAAATTGGGTAATAAATTGATATTTTTTAAAAAATAAAATTTGTTTTGAACTCTTATTTGAACTTTGAAACAGGTTATGTAAGGATAACTTAAAAATGGAATTTGGATTCAGAGTTAAATGGTTTAAAGATATAAGTCAATTTGATGTAAAGGATTAAATCAACATTTTAAAATTTTAACTCGAATTTATATAATTTAGGAAGGTTTAAAATTGAAATTTGTATTGAATTAGTTGAAATTGAATTTGATTTAAATTAATTGGAATTGTGATTGAAGATGTATAAGCTTTAAAAAGAATTCAAATGGGAAAATTTGAATTGGATTGATTTGATTTGAAATTGAAGTTGAATGAATTCAAATTCAAATGGGAATTTGGATTAATTCAAATTGGAATTGAAATGATTAGAAATTGAAATTGGTTCAATTTGAAATTTATTTGAATTAATTGAAATTGTGATTAAAGTTGAATAAGTAAATTCAAATGGAATTTGAATTGAATATAGAAAAGAAATGGAGGATAATTCAACTTGAATTGGGATTTGAACAATTTGATGGGAAATTGATTGGAAATGGAGATTGGGAGGATGAAAAGTTTGACTCTGGACCATTTTCAAATAAATTATTTTAACATAAACTGTTTTTAAATCTATTTTTCCTAGCTATTTATTATGCAACTTTTCATTTTAAACCTAAAACTATCTTATACTTGTTTTACAATTATTTTTGGAACTATTAAACAATTTTTCAAATGTTTTATAAACTAATTACTGTTTTTCAACTACTTTATAACTAATTACTATTTTGCAATTATCTAAAATTTCTATTACTATTTGACTATTTTCCACTATCTTACAATTACTTAGCTATTTTACAGCTATTTTACAAACTAATAAGTATTTTTCTACTATTTATCTATTTTGAATTTTTCAAGCTATTTTCTAAATATAAGCTGGTCGGAGTGAAAACTGTTTATGATTAAATACCCAAATTTAAATAAGAATTGAGGTGATAATCCAAATGGGATTGAAGCAACTATGAATAAGTGAATGAAAATTAAGGTGAATGTGAATAGAAAGGAGATTGATTTGGCTAATAATCGATAGAGATAAATATGTAGGGTGACGTATATTATTCTATTCGCATAGTGATTTGATCCAAATTCGAGCATAGAATTTCGAGATAGTATATCGATCCGAGTTAGGATTTTCCACTCAATTTTCAACGGCGAACCTGGATATGGATTGTTGATTGGTTCTAGATATTCTCTTTTACAGTTATGGCTATGCAAGGAGAATGACAGTTTCTGATCATGAAACCAGATCTGAGTCCGCACTAGTAAGTCGGGTGGACGTTACTAGTTAGGAAGTGGAATTGTGTGACCGAGTGAGCGATGAGATTGATATTGTGTATGGATGATATGTGTACATCGTACGGGTTTGAATGAAATTGATATTGAAAATGTATGGATAAGAATTCTAAAATGGTTTTGAAATGAAAAGTATATTTTGTGAAATATATGATGAAACAAAATGAAAATTGGATATTTCTACGGTAGAAATTTAATTTATAAAAAGTAATGTGGTTAATAACTTTATAAAAGAGTAATCAAATTTGAATATTTGATTTGGAATAAACAAAGTTATATATATATATATATATCTTTGTTATATAAGATAAATCTCCCCTTGTTGAATCTATAGCCAGAAGAAAAGGGTTTTTGAAAAGTATTTAAAGTATAAAAAGAGAATTTATA
The DNA here is from genome assembly GCA_030765085.1 of Allium cepa. Classification (NCBI taxonomy): domain Eukaryota; kingdom Viridiplantae; phylum Streptophyta; class Magnoliopsida; order Asparagales; family Amaryllidaceae; genus Allium; species Allium cepa. The sequence continues at coordinate 698,518,338 of CM060939.1, forward strand.
CAAGTATGAAGTAATCTAAAGATTTTTCAAGGTTATATATATATATATATATATATATATATATAAAGGATCATATGAGAAAGATTTTGAGGAAAGGTTTTTGGTACCTATAGATTTTGGAAAGGCTTTTGATTTTTGGAGAAAAATCAATTTTGGAAATTTGAAAAGCCTAGTTGAGAATTATCGATTTTGGGATAATCGATTTTGTGAAAAGGTGATTAATATGGGATTCATACTAGGTGTATAATTTGGAAGATACTATATGTGTATAATATAAAGTATTTTGAAAATGGCTCTGGAAAAAAGGCGCTCCCTTGAAATGAACTTCATAGGAGTACCACGAGGTGGTACTGCCTTGAACCCTAAGTGGAGTTTCTAAAGTTGATTCTGTGAGGAGTCCAGACAAACTAGTTCCTGAGGATTATGTGTAGTGTGTAGTGAAAGTCGAGGGCACTGATGCCTACAGAGGCATTTAGGTTATGTTGTGATGGCAGTTTAACTCGATGTACTGTGATCTACTACAGACCATAGCGAAAGTCGTGTGTGCCACTAAGAGCCAATAGTCTACGTTTGATTTTATATCGGTAGACTGCGACCTATCATGACATAGCGAAAGTTGTGTATGCTGCTGAGAGCCAATAGTCTACGTTTGATTTTACATCGGTAGACTGCGACCTATGAAGACATAGCGGAAGTTGAGAGGCCGATAGAGCCTAAGGCTGCATTGGGACTTGACTAATGTAGTCTGCAACCTATGTGGGAGTGGTGAAGTTTCATTTCGAAACGAAAATCGAGGGCGCTGATGCCTACAGTTACATGGACTTTTGTTGTGATGGCAACGTAACCCTGAAATGTAACTACGATCTGTGGCGGGTTCCATGGCGTAATCAAGGGGTGCGGAGTGCCTACAGTTACATGGACTTTTGCAGCGACGGCAACGTAACCCAGAATGTAACTGCGACCATGGATGGGGGTGGTGATTTCCAGAGCATTCTCACCAAAGATATTTACTCTATTTTCAAAAATGTTTTCTATATCTTCAACAAATCATTTTCCAAGTATTTTCACTGGGTGTTGAATATGGGTTCACTAAGTAATTATAGATTTTCAGTCTTACGCCTGATCAATATATGACCGAATTTCGGTGAGAATGAGGATGGACTTGTTGAAACATCGAGTTATAAAATGATACTTTTATAAAAACTATTTTAGCAATATTATATAGATTTTAAAGTGTTTTAAAAATGTTCAAAGAGAAATTTAACTGATATTAAGTATTTTAATAAATTCTGGCTTCGTTCCTTTTCGAGGAAGAAAAGATTCAAAAGGGGGAGGAATGTGATATCCCGGAAATATCAAGCAAAATTAAATGTGATAATCCCCTTTATAAATTATTTTAAATTGATAAAGTTGTTATTTTCAAACAATAATGATAATGGGTTGTTTTTTAAATATAGAGAAATAAATTTTTAAATAGAATTACTAATTACAAATTGAATTTGGGTTTGTTTAAATATATATGTATTATTGAATTGATTTTAAATTGGATTTTTAAATTTGAATTTGGATTTAAAATTGAAATTCAAAAGATAGATATTTTAAAATGTTTTGGATTTAAAATATATGTATAAGCTTTTATTTTTGTGTAATTGGTTTTATTATATTTTCTTTAAAGTAATTCATATATATATATATATATATATATATTTAAATAAGTGTTTATAAATTAAAATAAAGCTTTATGTTAACATTTAAATAAATATTAATTACTTAAATGACAAGTGTTAATATCTCAAGGCTTATTTTAACAAGTGTTAAGTAATAAGCTAATGCTTATGACAAATGTTAAAAGTTTTTAGAAGTGTCCTTTATTTTTTTAATTTTCTTTTATTTTTATTTAAAATCACAGTTTAACTTATAAATACATACGCTTTCCCCCTCTTTATTTCTTTTCTATCTTCTTGCTTCCTGGTAAGCTACTGGTAAGATACTTGCTTCCTGGTAAGCAGGTCGCAGGTTCGATCCCCGTCTGCCCTACTCCCAATTTCGGGGCGTGGAGGTGGGTCCCCATAAATCCTACCAAAATTGGTTGGGGGCATCAAATCTCTGTGCTGGGCTGGCTTAAATCCCAACTGTCTGTGGTTGAACCAGGCAGGAGGGGCTCCTCCTATCCCTTCGATTTCATCAAGGCTCTGGGTTGAGTTTTGAAAAAAAAAACTAAAGAAAACTTCAGATCGTAACAATTTCCAAAGCAAATCTGAAATTCACACTTCTGAAACCAATTCTCTAAAAAAATTGTGATCGATACCTCCACAAACCATAGATTTATCAAACAATAAAATGCATACCATTTTCAACATAAAAAACAAAGCCTGCATTTTTCTTAAAAACCGGAGATGAAAATCAAGCCTGAACTTCTTCTTCAAATCTGAGATTTTCAAAAGCAAGCAACTACAATTTTGATTTGTAATCAAGTTTCAACAACAAAGCTCATACTTCAGCAATGCAGTTTTCAAATCAGAAGCATCTTTATTCCAGCAAATCAAATTTTAAACATAAAGTGCTCTGTTCATCTTTGGATCCGGTGAATAACCCTTTTCTTTAAAAGCTTAAATAGATCTAAATCTGTGCATGTGAGTGTGGATTGGATTTGTGTTTTACATATGTATATATAAGTATGAATCTCTAGATATATATATGTTTGTATTTGATCTGTGCATGTTATTGAGCCTGTTCTTCTCTGTTTCAAAAGTACAGAGTTTAAATTTTCTAAAAAAATTCAAAACTTCTTACCCAATCACCGTTAGGCTTAGAGTTTCAAACAAAATAAGTTTGTGTAAACATAATTTAGGTTTTAAAACATGTTCAAGTATATTAAGTTTGAAAATCTTTTGAACTTGAGGAAATATAGTAATATGTTTTAAAATGTGAAAAATCAAACAATGAAATTTGTTGATTCAAGTATGCAACTTGAATTGTCTCTGGAAAATAGGATTTTTAAAACAAAATCATAGATTTTAGTTTGGGTTTGAGTTTGCATTTCTGGGATGATCAGAAATGTGTTTTTGGGAAAAATCTGGTGACTGGGCGATCATGGATCGTCGGGGTTTTGGTCAGAGGTAGATTGGTGATTGAGGACGTGGGGAAAAATGATGGAAGTGTCGATCATAGGGCGTGGCGCGTCAGCGGTGGTCGGAACTAGGGTTTAAGGATGGTTTTTAGTCGAGCTTGGGTTTTGGGTTATTGCTACGTCGTTGGAACGTCGAGTCAAGCCAAACAATGAGGAAAGATGCTTGGGTCGTGGGCGTAAGTGCGGCCGGAGCTCCAGAGATTCCAGTGGTTGGAATGTCCTTGACGATGGGTGGCTTGTTGAGGATGGTCAAGGGGTGCCAGAGCATCATCGGCGATGGTGCACGTGCACCTGGTTTCTGTGTGCATTGATGTTTGGGAACAAAGGAGTTTACTCAGGTTGAAGCTCGGGTTTGAGGGTAGTTTTGCTCGAGTTTATTCTCGAGATTGTTTGCGAGAGAGATGCTTGGCCCGGTTTTTAAAATTTAAATCAAATAAGTTTTAAAATTTTTGCAAAGCTTTTGCAAATGGAAGAAAATTCGAGTCTGGACTTGAACTATTCTCGGGTAGAACCCGAAGAAGTTTAAATGCAGATTTTTAAAGTTTTTATAAAACCAGTTTTTAAATTTAATCTAAGTTTAAAGCTGTTTTATAAAATGAATGTTTTCTTAAAACATTTGATTTGGAAGATTTGAAATTTGTTTTACTTAAAATGGGTAAGTTGAGATGAAAGTTACTTTAGTCTTAAGTTTAAATTTAAAAGTTAATTTAAAAAGGTGGAATGATTTAAATGTATTAAATTATGATAAGTAAGTCATTAATAAAGATAAAGATTTATCTTAAAAGTTAATTAAGATTTTGATAATTAATGACTAGTTAAATTAAATGAAGTAATTAAGAGTAATTAATTAATTTGATTAATTAATGATTAAGGATTAATGAATTTATATTTAAAAATGTTAACTGATTAATTGGAGATTAATTCATTTATAATTAAGGTTAATTAGTTTATAATTAGAGTTTAATTAATTAATAATTAGAGATTAATTAACTGATAATTAAAGCTTAATTAATTTGTAATTAAGTTTTATTAATTAGTAATTGAGATTTATTAATTAATAGTTAAAGAATAATTAACCTCTGATTAAGATTAATCAATTAAATTAAGGTATGATTAAATTAATTTATTGGTTTATAATTAATTAATGATTGGTTAAGCAAGGCTAAATGATTAATTCTTAAGTAAATAATTTAGTTTGAATTAATTAAGTTAATTACAATATGGATTAAAAATCTCTGCTTATGGATGATTGTTTGAGTAGAATGTCTGAACTGATTGATATCTATTGGATAATAATCTATGATATTCTGTGATGAGATATTGAATATGTCTGTGATAAATGTGTGATATTTATCTGTGATGAATGTTGTGTGAATTCAAAGTATTAAATTGAATTGTTTAACTTTAAAACAACTTGGCTTTAAGAGATGGCATTTTGGATTTCGAAGAGACCAGGGTCGGGTATCAGTAAATACCCGAAACCACTTCGACTTATAATCTACTATGATTCTTTGTAATATTGATATGTGAAATCTATAGATTGGAATGGAATAATTTAAGTAAAAATGGACCATTTAAATTATGTAATGATACTTAAAGGATTATGTGTGAAATAAGTTTTGATTATAGCAAGTTGAGAACTCGTGATAAGATACGAGTTACCGGGTTTTATAAGGTTGTATACATTGGTATTTATTGTTAGATGGGTTTAATCATGCTGGTTTCCAGTTTTTAACCAAGGTGTTACTTTGATGCAATGCTCGGGTCAGACCGAGTATTACAGATTTTCAGGTAAGGACGTTCTGGAGCTCAGGAGGCGAGCTGGATGGCAGAAACGTATGGAGTGTATTCCGTTGTGATATATTGTTGTTTATCTGGGTCAAGTTATTTTAACTGTCCAGTGATTGTGAAATGTTGTAACTCTGATGTATTAAAAATGTAAATTTACTGATACAGCTCTCTTTGTATAAATGATAATTATTTTATATTATATCTTGATCCGCTGTGAATGTGAGAATCTATGTTTTGGTGTTTCTGTTTCTTCTTCTTCTTCTTCTATCTCTTTCCTTCTTTTCTCTAACTATCTGGAATTTTCAGGATCGAAATTTATGGGTTGTTACACCACCAATAAGATTCACCCCCAAATTATCGAATTAAGGACATTAATTCATCTCAAGTTAAGGAGAATATCGAGATGGAATCGAAACAACATGAAGTTTGGAAAGAGCACTTAGGAAAGGTAAAAGAAGGACTTGAGAAAATTTCATCATGTTTGCATAAAGCAACTAAATTTGGCCCCGAATAAAGGACCTTGATTTGATGACAAATTAAGGATTTTACTCAGACTAGTTTGGGACTCAGGTGTGACATCATGCTATCTCCTAGATTTCATTGCTATTGGACCTCTAAATCTATGCTGCCCAATTCCTCTATAAATACAAACATACTTCCTACTAGAAAATGTTCTTCTCTCTGTTGGATCTTCATTAACACTCTTGGACTTGGAGCTTCATCAACACCTTTATTTCTTATCTCTTCCAAACTTATTCAAATTCATTATAACTTAGATCTAGGAAAAAACTAGTTGAAATCCGAAGAGATAACACCTAGCAACCAAAAATAAAATTATTAAAGTGGACATAGATCGAAGATTACGTCGAACGACCATAAAATCTTTTGTGTATTCATGTCTATTTTCTACATTTTATTTTACTTTTATTTGAATTGGAGGTTTCATCTAGTTACTACTTGTTGATCCATCTTTTGGGTTAACATTTTGGTGCTTCAACTGAGAATTGAGAGTTAGAAGCTTGAATCTGAGATTTGAAGAAAAATGAAGAGGCCTGATACTAGATCTAAAACTGGAACAAGTCAACCAGAGTCAGGGGCGCCAAGACCATTCTAAAATTCTCATCAATCTTTCTACATGACAACGGAAGAGATGGGGAAAATAATTAGAAAAAAATGCAGTGGATTAATGGAGACTATAGGAACTATTGGATGGATTTTTCCAAAGAATTGGACATCAATGAACAACCGAAGCAGCTAGAATTTAGAATAAAAGACTAAAACCAATGTAGGAGCATCTGGAGATAAAGAAAACTGAAACAATGCCCACAAGACTTGGACGCATGATTGAATTGGATATAGGATTAGCTTTAATGCTTGGAACAAGCAATGTTGGAGCTAGAGTTGAAAATCGAAATAAGACTGCATGATAGGAGCTGGAACCAGAAGCCTACCATTGGAACACGGGGCAAAATGAAGTTATGGATCAGAGACATCCATTGGATGACAACTCCATGATCGAGATAGATTAAGGTCAGGTTGGATTCTATTACCTTGACTTTAAATAAATGATGCAATATAACCTCAGGCTGCTTACACGTGTACGGGATCCCGAACGGTCCCAAGGCACGCATTGAGTCGGATGCCTGAGATGACTATTTAGGACACCTAGATGCTTAGATGTGCACAAAACCAAGATTGGTCCCTAGTCATGCTCTAAGTCGGAAGTCTGGAATGACTACTTAGGACTAGGATAACCTCGAACCACTTACATGTGTACGGGATCTGGATTGGACTCTCGGCACGCTCCAAGTCAGATATTTGGGATAACTATTTATGATTTCCGCTTATTTGTTATAATTCGAATTTGAATTTTGAAAATCCATGGGAATGTGATGACTGATATTTATCTCTTTATGTCTCGTCCGAAGAGAGGAGACCGGAGTGTATAAGTCCCCTTGCTTGAGAGCAAGCAGACGGGCTTTCATTCATTTGGATCACCTTTGAGTACCATTCGAAGGGACGGGGCCGGAGTGCATGATGCAAGTCCCTTGGCAAAGAGCAAGCGGATGGGCATGTATAGATTTGGATAGTGCAAGGAGTGAACCACATCACCAAATAGTGAAAAGGATGGTCTTCTTTGTCGCTATAGACATACTACCCGGAGAGGCAAGCTGGAGTGAAAGAAGTAAGTCCCATTAACGAACAGTGAGCGGATGGACTTGCTTGGTCATTGAGTCCTTTTTTCGGAGAGTGAACGGAGTCAACGAGGATCCAAAGAGATTGAAATTATAGATTATAACAATAAATGATCCAAAGAGATCGTCCTTCTTAAGTTAAACATTGAAAAATCTTAGGAGGTCATTCTCTTAACTTTAATGATCTGAGAAATTGCATGTTAAATTAAATGGAGGATGATCCAGAGAGATCAAAGCCTATAATGGAAATGAACTTAATAAAAGGATTTGAACACCTTTTACTTTGAATAATACTAATAAATCTCGGATGAAAAATAGACGAAATCATATATGTGATGTAATAAGAGATATGTAATAACATCGAATGAAATAGAAATGATTATTATGTATAGATTACAATTTGTCAGAGTCTAAGGTCCTAGGCAGTTTCAAGTTTGGAATGACATTTGATTTACAAGGGAATCCGAAGGAACTGGATGATTCACCAAAACTGAAATAATTGGAAAGCCCAACTATCAAAGACTGATAACAAGAACTTGTTCTTGAGCAAAGCACACCGTACATACGAAATGCGTACTTAGGGGGTAAGTGTTCATCCATTCTTTAGCATATCAGATTTCAACTGGACTTACAAGGTTCAAAAAAGGACAAAACAACTTGAAAACTTAGAGATGCACTTAAAAGCATTAGAGAATTAAGCTTAGTAAATTTGGTAGAAAAATTGGCTAAATTCACTCCTGAATTAAGGCCTTAGATCAACCCCATGAATTAAGGCCTTGGATCAACTTGGAATTAAGGTCTTAGGTTGGAATGACTTGACATGATATGTACACTTAGAAAAACACAAGGAAGGACTTTGAAAAGTTTGAAATGGTTTGGCCTCGCCAATCAGATTCACCCCCAAATTAAGGACCTTAATTCGTCCCGAGATAAGGAGAAAATTGAGACAAAATCGAAATGACTTAAAATTTGGTAAGAGCACTTACAAAAGGAAAAAGAAGAAATTAAGGAAATTTCATAATGTTTGGGCAGCACTTAAGTTCGACGATGAATTAAGGATTTGACTTGGGTTAGTTTGGGACTTTAGGTGTGACTTCGTGCTATCTCCTGGACTTCAATGTTATTGGGCCTCTAATTCCATGTTGTCCAATTCCTCTATAAATACTAACCTACCTACTGCCAGAAACGGATCTTCCCCCGGTTGAATCTCCATTAACACTCTTGGACTTAGAGTTTCATCAACACCTTCTTCACTTCTTATCTCTTCCAAACTTATTCAAATTCATTATTACTTAGATCTATGGAAAAACTAGTTGTAATCTAGAGAGATAGCAACTAGCAACAAATAATAAAAGATTAAAGTGGACGCAGGCTAGAGATTACATTGAACCACTATAAAAAATATTATGTGTTCTTGTCTATTTTCTACATTTTATTAAATCTTTATCTAAACTCGAGCTTTCATTTGATTTCTTGGTGTTAATCCATTTTTGAGTTAAAATTCTGGTACTTTCACTGAGAATTGAGAGCTAGAAGCTTGAATCTGAGATTTAGAGAAGATAAAGAGGCCCGATACTAGATCTAAAACCGGAGCAAGTCAACCAGAGCCTAGGAGCAACCAGAAGGTGTTCTTAAATTCTTATAAGTCTATCTACGTGACAAGGGAAGAGACAGAGAAAATAATAAAGAGATGCATGGTGGATTAATGACTAGACAACTTGAACTACTAGATATATTTTTCCAAAGGATCGAACAACAATAAATAGCCGGAGCAGCAAGAATTCAGAACAAAAGACCAACAACCAATGCAGCAGCATGTGGAGATAAATAAAACTAAACTAAAACAATGCTCCCGAAGACTTGGAGGCATGACTGATTTGAATCTAGGGTGAGCTTTATTGATTGGAACGAGCAATATTGCAGTAGAGTGGCAAATCAGAATAAGTACGGATGACCATAGGAGCTGAAACCAGAAGCCCACAGTTGTAACAAGGGGCAGAATGAAATTATGGATCAGAGACATCCATTGAATGACAACCCCATGATCGGGATGGAATAGGATCAAGTTCAATTCCTTTACCCCGACTTTAAATAAATGATGCAATATAACCTCAAGCCACTTATGCCTGTCCGGAATCCTAAACGGTCCCTAAGCACGCTCTAAGTTGGATGCCTGAGATGACTATTTAGGACAATAATTACCTTAGATTGCTTAGATGTGCGAAAAACCAAGATTGGACCATATCATGCTCTAAGTCGGACGTTTGGGATGACTACTTAGGATTATGATGCTTACATGTGTACGGGATTTGGAATGTACCCTAGGCATGCTCTGAGTCAGATATCCAGGATGACTAATTATGATTTCTGCTTATTTGTTTTAATTTGAAATTGAATTTTGGAAAATCCATGGGAACATGATAGCTGATATTTATCGCTTTAAGTCTCTTCCAGGGAGACAAGATTGGAGTGAAATGTGCAAGCCTTTTGCCAGAGAGCAAGAAGATGGGCTTGTACGAATTTGGATCACCTTAGAGCTTCCGTCCGAAGAGATAGGGTCATAGTGCATGGTGCAAGTCCTCCTGCCGAAGAGCAAGCGGATGGGCTTGTACGGATTTGGTTCTCCTTAGGGCTATCATCCGAAGAGATGGGGCCAGAGTGCAAGGAGTGAGCCAAATTACAGGAGAGTGAAAAGGATGGGCTTCTTTGGTTGCTACAGAGCTACTGCCGGAGAGGCAAGCCGGAGTGCAATAAGTAAGTCCCATTACCGAAAAGTGAGCGGATGGGCTTGCTTGGTCGTTGAGTCCCTTTGCCAAAGAGCGAATGGACTCAACAAGGATCTGAAGAGATTGAAACCCAAGGTTGGAACACTAAACAATCCGAAGAGATCGCCCTCTTAAATTAAACATTAAATGATCTTGAAAGATCGTTCTCTTAACTTAAATGATCTAGAAATATTGCATATTAAATCAAATAGAGGATGATCTGGAGAGATCAAAGCCTATACGGAAACGAACTTACTACAATATTTGAACACCTTGTAATTAGAATAAAACTAACAATCCTGAATGAACATGGGACGAAATTAAATATTTGATGTAATAAGAGATAAGTAATAACTTCAAATGAAATCGGAACAATTTTGATGTACAAACTGCGCTCAGTCAGAGTATAGAGTCCTAGGCTGTAACAAGTTTGTAACGACCTTTGATTTACAAGATAATATGAACAAACTGGATGATTCACCAAGACCAAAATAGTTGGAAAGCCCAACTATCGAAGGCTGATGACAGGATATTGTTCTTAAGAAAAGCACACCTTAAATCTGAAAAGCATACTTTGAGGGGCAAGTGTTAACCTGCTTTTTAGCAAAGCAATTTCAACTGGACTTAGAAGATTCAAACGAGGAAAAAACAACTTGAAAGCTTAGAGGTGCATTTAAGAGGTCTAGAGAATGGAGCTTAGGAAATTTTTTTGAAAATTTGGCTTCGCCCTTAATTTACTCCCGAATTAAGGCCAAAGATCAATCCTTCGAATCAAGTCCTCAGAGCAACCCCCCGACTTTAGGCCTTAGATCAACTTCGAATTAAGATCTTAGGTCGAAATGACTTGAAACTTGACATGTACACCTAGAAAAACACAAGGAAGGACTTAGAAAAAATTGGGAGTGGTTTGGCCCTACCAATTAGATTCACCCTGGAAATGAGGACCTTAATTCATTCGAGTTGGAGAACATCGAGACAGACTCTGAGTGACTTGAAATTTGGCAAGAGCACTTAGAAAATGCAAAAGAATGATTTGGGAAAATTTCATCATGTTTGGGCAAAGCATCTAAATTCAGCCCCGAATTAACGATCTTATTTCGGCGACGAATTAAGTATTTGACTCGGGCTAGTTTGGGATTTCTGGTGTAACTTCACGCTATCTCGTAGACTTCATTTCTATTGGGCCTCTGACTCTATGCTACCCAATTCTTCTATAAATACCAACCTACCTTCTACCAGAAAAGGATCTTCTCCGTGTTGAATCTCCATTAACACTCTTGGACTTGGAGGTTCATCAACACCTTCTTCACTTCATACCCATTCCAAACTTATTCAAATTCATTGTAACTTATGTCTTGGGAAAACTAGTTGTAATTTGGAGAGATAACATTTAGCAACAAATAATTAAAAAATTAAAGTGGACATAGGTCGGAGATTACGCCGAATCACTATGAAAACTTCTATGTGTTCCTATCTATTTTCTAAATGTATTTTACTTTTATCTAAAACTGGAGCTTTCATCCAATTTCATGGTGTTGATCCATTTTTCAGGTTAAAAAATATCAATTATTTTTAACCGAAATGTTCCGGCCACAGACTATGACTTTGAGTTGACTTGGTTGACCATGATAGTAACCTCATATAACTAAGAAGATGAATCCTCTCTTAAACAGTGCTTCACATCCAATATTTCAACTCGACCCAACTATTGACACTCAATGGACATAGTGTCATGATTTGACTATAAACAAAGTGGAGCTTTCACATTGAAGATCCATGGTATTCTTAAGTCGAGAGAACTATGTAAATTAGTCACATCGATATTTTCTGTTTGACTTTATTTATTTTAACCAATGGAAAACTATCGGGTGACTCGCTCCATAGTTATCCAATAACCATCAGTATGTAGCCCCTATATGCCCTCTAATAGTCATAAGTAATTCACTGTCCAATATTTGGAGAGTGTTACATACTCCAGTCTTAACGAATATATCGATATCAATCTCGATGTATCTTGACTAGTAACATAAAATGGTATATTTGTTTTCACTATGATAAACTACGCACGGTCACAACGCTTTGTTACTACATCACAAAACATACCATTTATGGATTTTCTATTAAATATACTTGCAATTAAATTAATTAATTAATATAACACATTATATCAAGTGCATAATAGAAATAAAACACCTACTATTTCAAAAAAGATTGTTTATCGAGTCAGATATATAAAAAATTACATAATTGCATATAGGGCGTACGCCTAACTCTGTCAAACTTCGCACATATTCGCATGAGACTAGGAAAACACGTTTTGGTTGTCCCGTAAGAATCCTATTAGCAGTATATTAAGATTTCATTCCAATTTGGATCCGAATTTCATGAGTCCCGTCGGATCATTGCTATCTATCTCCATAAAAACAATCGCCTCTCCAAGCTCAACTATGGCCCCCTCTTCTCCATCTCTCGGGTTAAGATCATTGTGAAGATCGCTCATTAACCTAAGTGCGGGTCCTTCCTTTAATTGCTATGCGATAGAGTTCTTGTTTCAAAATGCAACCTCTACACCCATCCCTTTCTCTAATTGTTTGCTTTCCTCGAGTACTGCTACATAGCACCCCTTGGTAGCATCTAATTTCCTTCCACCACTCATACTCCATTCTTTATAGGGAAATTCATGATTAAGCACCTCGGAGCCACAACTACATAAAAGTCAACTAAGTCCGAAAACCTTAGGAAGGCATTATATGTCAAGAATCCGTTAACCAAGACGAAAGTCTTCTTTCATATGGATGATTGAAGACGTGTTCTATCTCAACAAATAAATCCAGCCTCCCTAAGGGCATTGTTCCCTCTACTATGAAACCATGTAACTACTGGTTGTAGAGTGTGACATCATTCATGGAAAATCCTATCTTATCAAATGCATCCTTAAACGGAATATTTACTGATCTCCCATTGTCTACCAAAATCCAATGCACCTCAATCGAGCCAAGAATTGCCGAAATTACTAATGGGTCATATGTAAGTACTTCTTACCTTGCAAGTCATTAGTGTTAAAGGTTATCACTTCCTGCTCCTGACGTAGGGCCTTAGTTCTCTGCTTTCCAATGATGGCGTGCACATAAACTTCTCTTTCTTTAAGGACCTTGCACGTCTTTCCATTTCAGCGCAACTTTTATCGGCTACATACTCCCTCCTGCTATGGTATTAACCACCAACCTCTTATCTTTTCCACGATTTAGCATTGGATCCTTAGCCTATGTTTACAGGTGGAAGTTTCCTCAGGGTCTGCTGCTCAAGAGAAGGGGGAGCATTTGGATCATTCCATCTTTCACTTCCTGATGTGTTCCTCTATTATAACTCTCAAATGACGACATTCGTTAGTATTATGCCTATAGGATTCATTGAATCTGCAATACTTCCCGATGTTCATTTTAGCTTTGACATCCTTCTTCATTGCAGCCTGCTATATTTAGGCTCTGCTTGCATGGCTAGGTAGATATTTTCTATGGTACCATTCGAATCTATATAAGTATCAGACTTCGTGCCAGGCACGAACCTTCTTCGATCTATTTTCTTCCCATGGGAGTTACTAGATTTACTATTTTTCTTCTTCTCTATACCACTATATTCATCATTTTTAACCATAACATTCAGGATATTAGAAGCGTCCGATGGTTTGACAGTCGTTCCATTTTGTTGTCCTACTCGGCTTCTTCCAATCGCATGTACATTGCTTAATCATTGAAGAAACCCTACAGAGTAGGTGGTTTTTCTTTAGTCAATCTCCAGGCTATCGTCATGTCAGGATAAACATCATCGCACAATGCCATAAGTGTCATACGTTCACCAACATTCTAGACGCTAGCGGGTGCATGGTTGAAACGAGTCAAGTATTACCGTAGTATTTCGTCCTTCCATTGTTTCACATCTAATAGGGAGTACGGGTCTTTGTGTTGCTCTATATGAACTTGAAATTGGCTGATAAAATTTTCTTTCAGCATCTCCTATGAATGGATTGATCTAGGAGGGAAGCGGCAGAACCACATGGCTGCTAAGTCCGATAGGAAGAGAGGAAAACACTTGCAAAAAACTTCTCCAGTCGCTCCACTCATTAACATATGTTGGGTATACCAATGCAGACGCACTATGGGGTCAGTCAAGCTTTGGTAAGGACCCATAGTAGGCATCTAAGAGATCCTAGGATTTCGAGCAATCTCTATATCCATAGAAAATGGGCTTTCGATTCTCGCACCAATTCCACGCTCTATTTTGCTCATGGTGGATGCATTTCTTTATAAGTCACGCCATGTAGCCTTTCGGTTCAGGAGATGAGAAAAGCTGGGTTAACCTCTCCTGTTGAGGTAATTGGCTTCTTTCATGCCTTTTGTGATGGCTTGGCCTAGGATCCCAGCTTCATTCTCTACTATAGGATCATTTACGGTGATAAGTTCGCCTTTTGTTAGTTGTTACTTTATCCAAAACTAGAGAGCATTGCCTAGGTCAAGGAGGTTCAACCATTTCCACCCATTGTTCATCACCTTCCCTAATCGGTTCGGTGATGAACTGGTCCTTAGGTGTAGCATCCAACTGAGCCCTTGCTTGACCTATTTCCTCGGTGTTTACTTGTCCTATTCTTAGATTTTCTTGATCTGATTCGCCTGAGTACGGCCTCCTTTTTCTAAACCCCAAGATTTGGTCCTTCCCCTTGTCTCAGTATTGTGTGCAGCTAGTTATGTCTGCATAAGCCTGTCATGATCTGGTCTACAACAGCCTGCTGTTAGGTAAAGAAATAGTATCAAGGTCTGCCATAACATTATCTATGTCACCTTAATGATGGTGTCTGGTGTTGGGGTACCAAATGAATGTTGTACTGGTTAATAGCAACTCGGTTAACGTTCCCGCTAGTACCACCAATCTTGCCTATAGATTTAGGAGGCATGTTGAGAAGTTGATTCTTAGTGAAAGCACAAAAAATGTTAGCATGAAAAATGAACAAACACCTCCAATCAAATTAACAACAAACAGATTCAATTGAAAATAAAATGCTAGGAAAGTAGGAGACACATAGATTTAAGGGGTTCAACTATAACGGCCCTGTGTCCACTATTCATGTTTATTCCTTTTCTTATATCTTAGCTTTTACAAGAGTTTTGATATGAAATACAATATTCCATGATTGAATATAGGAGTCCGAAAGCTCGGTTCGGTTGTTGTTGTAGCAAAAAAGGCTGAAGCTCTCTAAACTATCATCATGGATGCCAAATGCTTGGATATTTATAAAGATTAAGATGTGGTATAGTAAACTGGCAAGTTAGGAAATTTCTATGTATAGCTCCCCAAATCAAATATTTCATTTACAAAAGATATGACCGCCATTTCCAAATATATTCATATTTCCTTCCATACATGTATTGTTTGGTTCGGCTGGAATCGTGGTCTGGCGCTGATTGGTTCGATGAAATGCATATAAACACCTTGCTGGCTAGGTTCGCTCACTTCTCCCCTCGGCTTGGCATCACCTTTTTCCCTTGGCTCGGTCTTTATATCGTACATTTGATTCGGCATTCACACCATGCTCACATCTGGTATCTAATCTTCCAAATAGGTAACCTTGTTCGATACCCTGGGTACCAAATAGGACATCCTATTCGTTACATAGGGAGACGAACAAGATTTCCTGTTCGATACATTGGGTACTAAACATGATTTCATGTTTGGTTCCTTTAGTACCGAACAGGTTCCGTTCATGCGTGCCGAACAAAGGTTTTTGCCTCTGTCTACTCCGTTGTTTCTTCTTGCCGTCCATCCCTTCCTTTTCCTTTGCTCGACCACTGCCCAAGCCTTGATCTCGTGGGCAAAACTACCTATAACAACTACCTTTATCATGTGGAATAATTCAGAGTATGTCCCTTGACCTTCAGTAATCTCTAAGTTATATTACAAACTATATCACACATTATCATCGTATAATAATGTTATGAGACTTTCAACAATTGAAATCACTCTTAGCTATGTTATAAATTTGTGCATTTATTATGTATTTATATTGCTTTTATTGTGGCGTTATTCAAAGCAATATACTTGGCCAGTTATTGAATCATCCACAATCTCTCATTTGGAATATTTTCAACTTAAAGCTTCTTAACCAAGATTTGAACATGAATTTTATATTGATATAGCATACTCAATATCATATACAAACTCTAAGTCCAAATTCTCCTTCATAAGGAGTTCGTTGTATCTATAAACAATTCTCTTGTATTTCGTAAATACACGAGAATGCTTTAAACTACCATTTAGTGATCCTAATTTGGATTTGATATTTTCTTCGTGTATCAAATACATAAACATATCACAATATCATAGACAACATAACATGTATGATAATTCCTATTGCAAATACATAAGGAATCCATCTTACATGTTTCTTGTTAAACATTTTAATAAGGTGTTTTTGCATATTGTCTGGGACATTCCCAATGTCCTTTATTCTCACTATAAAAAACATCATTTGCAAATCCAACATTGAGTACTAAAACAACTAAAAGCCAATTTTTACACAAGTACAACGTTAACAATCAGCAGCAAGTTTTTTTTATGTTTAGAAATATTAATGTACCTTCAACGTTCTTTCTTATGGAAACAAACTTCCTCTGCATTTTGAGTAAAATTAAACTATTTGATATCTCTATCAAAATACTTGTTCAATTTTGATGCTCGTCGAACGATTCTTTTGTATTGTTTCTTGGATAATATCCAAAAACCCATAAATTCAATATTGCTCCCACTAACTTCGAGAATTTATTACGCTAATTTCAATAATTGAAATTTATGATTTTTATTCTTATCAACGTGGCTCGCTATATTTCAACTTCATTTTCCTTTCTCTTAAAGACAGATTGCAGTAAATGGATCATATCCCTTCTGATCTAACTATAAAAATCATATTTTGGTAATGTGCTTGTAATTTATTCTAGGCTTGCACATCATACCATATCATAGAATCAATACTCTTAATGATTTAACTAAACAACCGTGGATTATTTATCACCGACATTGATAAGAAACTCATAGTTCCTTCTTTAATATGTAAGAATAGTCACTAGACACTCTAATGCTATGTGTTCATTTATGTTTAATTAATTTCATTTCATCTCTTGTAATCTGTTTTATCCTTGGATCGTATCCAAATCCATTTTACTACCAATAATTTCTTAAACGATTCTATTCCTATGAAGTTGTTTTTTCATGAAAAAATAATTGTTTCTTGTTGCAATGAAATGAGCATTCACAAACATTTGACGAATTGACACACATAAAACAGACTTGGTATTAGTTCATAATATTTATGTTCATAACATAAATTAGTCTTCCGACGACTATCATCCCCAAACTCTTTTAGGGCAACTCATACGAATTTCTTATGTACAAATATTACGTGCGGTCCTGTGACTCACACAACCCGCCAACTCTTTTGCCTAAGACATGACGGAGTTTCTTATAAACCTCTTTCTTGTATGATTTTGCAAACAATTCTGTAGATGCTATTAATCTTACCTTGTGTGCTACTCTAAAGTACACATCATATAGAAAAAATTTAACTCAACCTCACTCATCGTAATCGCACTTTGTCCAAAAAAATTCGATCGCAACTTATTAATACATCATAATGAAGGAGTGACTCTTGAGATTGAATCTTTGCATTTTAGGTACATTTGGAACTCTTTCTAATATACTCACTCATTTAATCAAATCGAAGCTTTTCTGTTTAGGGCAGTCAACGGATACCCAAAAAATCCGAAATCCGTCTGCATCCATATCTGAAAAGCGGATAATATCCGATATCCCGAAAAACGAATGCGAATGCGGATACAAAGTCATCCGCATCTGAATATTATCTATCCGGTCTTCATCAAGATTATAGTATAAATTATGTGTATTTTAGTATAACGAAAGATATTTATTTATTGTTTTATTAAGTTAGTAGTTTATATTATATGCACTTAATGCTTATTAACTGCTCAAAACTATTTATTATCGCTATATTTGTTTATATTTAACACTTTTATAATTAATTTGATTGAAAAAAAAATATTGGACTTACAATTTATATTTATATTTCTTGATTTATCAGTCGTTAGCGGATAGGATAATTATCCGATATCTGTCCGTATCCGCGGATGCGGATATCCGATATCCTAAAATCATTTCGGATGTGGATATGGCACTATCCGCATCCGAAAGTATCCGTTGACAGTCCTATTTCTGTTGCATGTTACTTCATTTACTTTCATTTTATATTCTATGAACTTATCATTAACATGCCCCATATGTATCAAATACATATATTCATGTTTGCAATAACTCTTCAGTGGATATAATGAAGTATATGGTACTGTTTCGGTATTATCTCACTTGTGATTGCATATGGCTATATGTATCAAGCTGAAGAGTTCATATACTCTTATGATGCTTCTATTGAATTGGTGCTTTGCCTTTAATTATGTAAGGTATAATCACTAGTTCCATATAATTCATAATCATACGATCGAAGAATTACTTCTCAGAACCATAGTTTAGTCTATAGTTTCAAAATAATTGAACATAATTTTAGATACTTCAGCATTTTCAGATGCACATTATAAAACAAACACCACATTATAGTTTATTTTATATGAATATTTATAATATTCTTACTAAAATAAAAATGTATGTTCTTCGGTTATCATCGAAGAATGGATATTATTTAATAAATCACGTGCGGTACGTTTTACAAAAATAATTTTCGTAACTTGATGCAATTAATAAGTATCATATGGCATACTCCCACTATTTCTATCATTACTATAATAATGTACCAAAAACGGACGTGCATCATCTACTTAATATAGACTATATATTTCATATACAACTATCTTATAGTGGGGAGTTCATCGATCAAATATATTGAACTTAAAGAAATAAATTTTATAGAAAATAATTCTCTATATGGAAATTCAATACGGAATAGAAATTACATTTCTTATTCCAATGTTAAGTATTAATCATTATTTTACATTACTTGCTTTGTATGTTTCTTTATGAAGTGAAGTGTCTATTCACTCTCTTCATCCCTATGGTACCTTAAGTCACATCTACTCTTATGCATTTGATTTCCTTTCTAAATGGTTGAGCCACTCAAACGAAAATCCTTACTATGATATCCTAACAAACTCTTTACAAAACTGCACTTGATTATCTTTAACGTTTATGGACATCAACCATATTGCACTTTATGTAAATCGATCAAATTGACACTTCAAAGATCGAGTTCTTAGATATATCTTGTAGTTTTGGTCTAATGTTACCTTTAACACAATATGATCTTCATTGCGACCAATTAGATACAATACTCGATCTCATAGTACAGTTATTTTAATTACTTCGAATGAACTAATTTCATCTAAGTATTGTACAACACAAACTATAACCGTTCTCTATATAACAGTCGCATGCAATAGTATATGGATTAAATATCCATAGTCTTGTATTGCTTTTAGAGTTTGGCACTCATCGAAAGCAATACACAGTCTCACGCAAATAAATACATAAGCGACCAAATTACGTACGTATTTACTAGTTGTTAAATTAAGTGCTCGTTAACCAGGTTTTTAACCAAGTAGATTTCAACTAGAAGTAGGGGACCAACATAGAGACAAAGTGACTCATGAACTTGAAAACACATATGAAAGGGCTAGAAGATGGAGCTTGAGAAACTTCACCCGAATTGCACCTAAATAAACCTCTCGGCACCGAGACGTATTTTCCCAGTTTAATCCCCTAAACTTCATTGAATACCCTCAAGTGTTTCTCTTAAAGAATAGGATAGCAACTTGAAAGATTGATGGGAAGAAAGTAAAAAAACATGATAGGACAAGTGTTATCAAGGAAACTATTGAAAGTAATTCAAACATCATTGAAAAAGAGTTTAAAATACAACAAGCAAGAGATTGGAAGACGTTCCAAAGCAAAAGGTTAGGTTTTCACACAACCAAACCTCTCAGTACTGAGAGGTCTGTATTGGTAATTAGGCCTATGTGCACTCTCCTCCACCTATGAGCTTGCATATAGACTTCGTACTATGTGGGCTTTTGGATCTGCAGAGTAGTTTCCCCTCTAAATATAGACCCCATAGCAAACAAGAAAGGACGATTGGGCATTTCTTTTTCATTTCCTATTTCTCTTCACAATAGTCACAAGGCACACATCGTTGGCAGTTCTAGGCTTAAGAGCCAGTCAATTCCTTGTATTTATGATTCAGTCTCTTTCAAATTTCAAATAATTAAAATATAAAGTGGACATAGGCCTAACATTGCCAAACCACTATAAAAATTCTTGTGTCTCCGTTAATTTTCTTACATTATTAGCTAGATTTCATTTATTCGATTGATTCTAAGGTGTTTATGCCATTTTTAGCACAAACATTTTGGTACTTTCATTGAGAGAGAGAGGACTTTAGACAAGGATCTGGCTATCTACTATGGATTGGAAGATTATAGAGGTAAAATCCAAATAGTTTCATTCAGATCTAGAGGAACTTCTTAAGGAATTAAGATTTAGAGAAGATGAAGAGGCCGCACACCAGATATATGATTGGAGTGAATCAACCAGAGCATAAGGGCAACCAAGGGGTGTCCTCAAATTCTAATCAATACATGCACATGACAAGAGAGGAGATGAAGAGAATGATGAAGGAGATGCATGATAGAAAAATGGCTCTGCAATAGGAAATATTGGTGGCATTTTTTCAAAGGACCAAAAATAAATGCAGGAGTACCAAGAGTTGGAGAGAAAAAAAACTAGAACAATGGCCCAATGATTAGGACCACTCTGTATCGACCTCAACATTCTTGATACCAAGAAAGTAATGTTGGTTCAGGCTTAGGGCGAGCTGGAATACACAGAATGGACGATGCTGGGGCCAAAAACGCAAGTCAGAATGCAAATATACAACAACCAGAGGAGCATGTGTCGGTGTTTCCCTATA
Organism: Allium cepa; assembly: GCA_030765085.1. Classification (NCBI taxonomy): domain Eukaryota; kingdom Viridiplantae; phylum Streptophyta; class Magnoliopsida; order Asparagales; family Amaryllidaceae; genus Allium; species Allium cepa. The sequence continues at coordinate 698,539,254 of CM060939.1, forward strand.
GGAAAAAGGGAAAAATGAAGCCGAAGGTGCGAATCAGAATGCAAGTGTGCATCCAAAGGAGTATGTGCTGGAGTTTCCCAGCAGGAGCCAGGTGTAGAATGCAGCTATTGATCGAAGGCCTTTATTGGAAGGCAACAGTCGAATAACTAAGTTGGTCAAAAGGATAGTAATGGATGGACCACAGACCGGTATTTAGAGAACCTAATTAGGGATCCATTTACTCTACCATCTAAAGTGCGAGGAATGCTCTCGATTTCAAACTTTCGAAGTTGGAAATGTATTATGGGTAAATACATCCAATAGTTCATCTAATGAGATACATCCAACATATAGAGGTGTGGATGCTTTTGAGGAGGTGGTGGGGTGGTGCTTCCCATTATATCTGACATGTTTAGCAGCAATATAGTACAAACAGTTGGAGAATAGGTCCATAAGCACGTGGAATGACTTAGTGGATAGGTTCTTAAGATAGTTTAGAGTTATATCTATTGACCAAAAAATGTGATGATGCTATCAAGCATAAAGAAAAGGCCCGGAGGGACCTTGAGAAGTTATTTGATAAGATTTAATGTGGAAGCTGTCGTAGTCAATAAGCCGGATCCGTCGATAATCCTGATGTCGGTAGTGTCGGATTCGCAAGCATGGATGGCTTCAAAATTGCATTGGAAATGGATACACCGATGGATCTTGTGGAGTTTAATCATAAAGCAAAGAGATATACACATCAATAGGATGCTGAGGTTGGTAACACTGATTTCAATGTTATAGATGATGGAGGACCGTCCGGGGGAAGATATGGTTATGATAAAGGAAAATTAAAAGCTGAAGATAATATCAAAGGACCAAAGCAACCGAGGAGGGAATCAAAATTCTCTTCTACACTGACCTAACTGAAACCCCAGAGAGGATGTACCTAGATACTAGGGGTAGATCCCCTATAAGGGGCCAGCCAAGAGGGAACCAATGAATCGGGAGAAAAGTTCTGGAAAGTTTTGCTTGTTCCATAAGCTAGATGGACATAAAACGAACAAGTGTAGACACCTTTGCTATTTAATGGAAGAATTGGTTTTGAATAACAAGCTACAACAGTTCGTAAGAAATCAAACTGTAATGGTGCAGATGGAGCGGCCACCATCTACAGCGAATACATCAAGATATAACCATAGATCTAGGTCGAGATTGGTAATTCGGATGGACATGAGATGGGTTTGTTTTCCATTCTTTGCTTTTCATATTGAATAGTTAAGACGATTATAACCTCAGACCGCTTACACATGTATAGGACCTCGACTGGTCTCTTGGCATGCTCTAAGTCGAATGTTTGAGATGAATATTTAGGATGTTAGTTTGCCTGCCTTGATTTGAAAATTAGACTTTTGAAGTCCACTTGAACATGATGACTGATATTTTTCTTGTTAGTCCCATCCAGAGAGACGTAGCGGTGACCGCAAGAAGTAATTTCCCTTATCGAAGAGTAAATGGATGGACTTTCTTGACCTTGGGACCCCTCATCGGAGAGCCCATGGATTGGGCTCAGCAAGGATTGTAACAACCGACATTTTTAGGTAATTAAATAATCAAATAATGTTGAACAGTAAAAATAAGCATTTTTGGAATTGTCAGAATATGGCCTTGAAACTTATACCATTATGTCTGTGGAGATTTTCTGATCAATTGCCATATATAACTTGTCAAAATCCGAGTTGATATGAAGAAGTTACGAGAAGAACAAGATATCATAATTTAACGAAAAGAAAAAGGAAAAAAATAAGATCTTACGGGTCGACCTAAAACACAAGGGTCGACCCTAAGGTCGACCCATAAAGAACATAGGCCGACCTATAGGTCGACCCGCATTTTCCCTGGTTGTTAAATCATCCAGGGACGTGCCGAACTTATATGATTCGGTTTTCTTACGATCTGATGCGTTGTATTCTGGATCCAAGGATCCGCAGCGAGCCTCAAACATGGTTGCACCAGATTCAATCCAAAAATCCAATGTCCTGAGATTCCTAAACACCACTATAAATAGGACCTTAGGCTTAGATATTTTCTCCCAATTGGGTTCACTGCCAGAGGCTGAACCCTAAGTAGAAAATATTTCTAGGGAGAAGATCTTCCTAATAAAAATATTAGAAAACTTTGAACGGGATCCAGGAAGGCCATGGAACAATGCTAAGGACGATAGGTGAGTGGATTTAAATTATATCTCTTTTATATTTATGATATATATTATCGCCAGATTCCCGCTAGATATTTAATTCAGCATTTATTTCAGTAATTAGTCTACTAAATAATTATGTTGAAACTGTAAATTTATAAGAGAGGCGTACTTATATTTAAATGTTATTTATATGGAAAAAGAAAGGAATCCAATTAAATATAAGTAATATTAGACTTAGAAGTTGTAGAGAAAGGCATAAGCCTAAAAGTGAGAAATGTACATTAATTATGGAACGAATTAAAAAAGGAAAAATATAATAACTTGATTTGGAAGTTAGTGATAGATTAATGGTTGGTTTAGAAAAGGGAATACATTTTCATGGTTTAATATTAGAATTACAATAAACATAATTGCAGAAATAAAAGCAAGGAAAGTGGAATTAGTGCAGAATAGAGACATTACTGTATTTTGCATTACCCAAAAATTAAAGAAACAATAAAAAAATATCTTACGGTAGCGAGTTACTGTTTATAGCATTATTTAGTATTAGAATATGGAAATGGATTTTTTGCACAGTTTCTGTAACTAACCAAATAGATAGGAACTACTTCCTAGAATAAAAGAGATAACATGAAGCATTAAATAAATTAAAGAAGAGGAAATAATCAAGTTAACTATTTGACAAGACTAGAAATAATAAACAGAATACGTGATTGATCTGCATTTACTGCACAAAAAGTAGAATAAAAAGTAAAGCAGTTATTATGATAAGTAATTTGTGCCAGTTGGATTTAGTCCCAGGCTAAGACTGTCATATAATATAAGAGAATTAAAGAGAATTTAGTATCATAATAAAAGAAAACAGACCAGAATAGAAAAGAGACACTTGAAATTACATTTGTAACATGTAGATTATAAAAGAAAGAAAAGAATATAAAAGTAACAATTGCGAGTATAATTGAAACACGAAGGTTATAATTAAAAGGAAAGAAATAGAAGAGGCTTATTTTATCAAACTTAGATCTTAGATTAAGTTAATAAGCAAAATAATAGAAGTGGCCCATACCAGCAACATTCTCTTTCAGGTCTAGGACTAATGGTATCACATAGGTGAGGCTGGGCTTGCTAATTAGGGTAATAAGTAGCCAACAAAATAAGAAAAGTAAACTAAACACATAGTAAAAGATTAGACGTAGGGTCTAATAAAATGGTAAGGTGCATTTAGGGCAGCCCAAAAGAGAATCTGGATAAAGAGCTTAACAAAGCATTTCATGCAGATTGTAGTACAGAAAGAGCACATCCAACTTAGTTAGATCGAGCTAGAAGGAAGTACGAGACTTCAACGGGATGTGAGGACACTCAAGGATGGCTCTCTGAGGTAGGCCTAACGAAGCTGCACCCCTGGAGGCAGATCTGTAGGTGTTTCATTAAGAGAATATGCCTTGACTGCTTTTGCATTGCAGGCCAAACGAAGCGGACCTTTTTAGGAAGGCAGAAGGTTGATGAAGGAATAGGATATTCGTATGACACTATACTCTAAGTTGTGAGTAGGTTATAGTGGGTAGGACCCAAAAGGATAGTTGCATGCGGAGATAAAGCCATCATCAATCAGAGGGAGTTCGGGAAAGACCAGAGTTAAACCAATAGGCTAATGATTCTTTCACTATCGAGACATTGGATGAAGGGCGCAGCCAATTAGATGTTTAGATTGTTTGTAGTAGAGCACAACCACTTAGCTCTTAAGAGGTCTTTCGATTAGTTGAAAGGGGGATGCGTGGGGCCATAGCCATGATGAGAAAAGAGATAGACCAATAGAATATCTGTATTGTAGGCCTAACGAAGCTATCCTTTATAGATGTAGAAACTCCTCGATTGAGTTCCGTACAAGGTAGACCTTGTTGGTGGAGCTCAAGGAGTAGAAAGAACAATTACGTGTAGTCCTCAAGGTACGCACTGGGTGGTACATTATGGATGTCCGAGCATTGATGCGAACTGGTGCAGACATAGTTTCACGTTTTCCTAGCAGACGACGGAAAATCTTTATTGTAGGCCTTATGAAGCTGTCCTTTACAGATGTAGTTATTGTACGCTCTAGTAGCCAGACGATGGAGTCCTTTTCGGGAGGATACGAAAGGTACTATTGATAGTACCTAGGACCGACGTGGTCTTTGGGATGTAGCTATATATATATATATTGATTATTAGGTCTTAATCTATTAGGGAGTAGACGAGTATGATTCACGCACAGAGGCGAGAGTATTATAAACACAATAATCCTAATATAGCAGAAAATGGAAATAGAACGCTATACATAGAATTATGCTTAGAAGTAATTTGTTCATTCACAAGAACTTTAGTTCTGACCCCCTCCTCATAACATCCCACAGGTTAGATGGATGGCAAACACCTTCCAGCTTTGAGACACTTGTTTAGAAAGCATTATTATCTTGGTGAGTATTTATTTACTATTATATTTTAGTCAGTTCCACTGTGAGATTTTTGTTTAAGCTCTGATATATTTATCTTTTCCTATTTACAGAATACCAGATACCCAACTCGGGCTTCAAAAGGTTTGGATTTTAGCATTTTTGCGGAAAACCTAGCCCCATTGGAATTAGGGTTGTTACAAGGATCTAGAGAAATCAAAAGTAAGTCCCCTTACTAGAGAGTGAGCGGATGAACTTACTTGAACATTGAGTACCCATGTCGGAGAGTAAGTTAATTGGAATTAGCAAAGATCCGGAGAGATCGAACACTAGATTTGATATTAAACGATCCAAATAGATTGAATACCGGATTGGATGTTAAACGATCCGAAGAGATTGAACCCTAGATTGGATGATAAATGATCTGAAGAGATCAAACCCTAGTTTGGATGATAAACGATCCAGTGAGATCGAACCCTGGAATGGATATGATCTAATATAAGGATTTGAATGCCTTACAATTAGAGTAAAATAGATAAATCCCAAATGAATATGGGATTATTTGATATACAATATGATATATCTGGATAAAGAAAGGTTGATCATGATTCGTGGTTGACGCTAAAGCAAGGGCTGGAGTGCTTGGCTATAATGGTCTAGAACAACTTTAGTTCACAGGAGAATCCGAAGAACTAGCTGATTCACTTCAACTTAGATCAATGGATAGCTGGAAAGCTTGATCGCAAGAAGTCGACTCCTGCTGAAACTTGTTCTTGAGCAAAGTACACCTTACATTCATAAGGCGTACTTTAGCAGGCAAGTGTTAACCAGGTTTTTAACCAAGAAGATTTAAATAAGAAGTAGAGGACAACACATAGACAAAGCGACTGATGAACTTGAAAACACACACAGAAGAGCTAGAAGATGGATCTTGAAAAACTTCACTCAAATTGGAGCTAATTAAGGCTCTTAATACCAAGATTTAATTCTCGATTCTGAGAGGTATTTTCCCCAGTTTGAGCCCCTCGAACTTCATACACCTGAAGTGCAAACTCAATTAACTACCCTCAAGTGCTTCTCTTGGAGAATAGACAGGAAATTCCAAGGATTGATGAGAAGAAAGTAAAGAAAGTGTAACATCCTGCCTTTTCGCCCGCTTTAAATCGACGATAAACCACACACGTCAGATTTAAAACATACAAAAGGGCGGATTGTTATGGGGTAAATAAGAAAAACGAAAAGAAATAAAACAGAATCTCACAGCGGAAGGATAAAATATAATAATCAATATACAATTCAAAAAACTGTTTACAAAACATTTGATTCTTCTTTATACAATAAATATCAGAGTTCACATACCAATAAATATCAATGCAGCGGAACAGTATGAGTGTAGTGTAGTGCAATAACATAAATAATAATAATACAAATCTTCATCTTCGTCCTCCAAAGCTAAATCTTCTAATCCTGAAATACTCGGACTGACCCGAGCGAATTGAAAGACAAAACACTCGAGTCAGAAGTAAAAGATCTTATGTGAGTTAAATCAACAGAAATAAATATGAGTGCACTAACTCCAGAGATGCTCGGGATTTACATATCCTAAGGATCCATTAAACTATATACTATGTAGTATATTTCGCTATTACAATAGTGTCTAATTGTAAAATAAACATACTTTTAAATAGCGTTAAGGAGTTACCCAATCTCCCCATTAACACAATAATAGTCCCAGTAGTCCATCCAATATCATAGTCCCTCCTGATCGGGAAGCCACCGAAGGATACCACACGGGCTACGGGAGAAATCCAAACTCGTACAAGGCTCGGTATGGCAGGTGACACGACACAACTAGGCAATGCTAGGGTAGATATACCAATTACGCTTCCGGGTCGGTGGTAACGCGTAGCGCACAGCTACCGCCCACCTCGAACAAACTCCCCCAAATTAAAGAAATCAAAAGTGAAGGTGGCCACCGAATCAATCCAAAGTCGGAGTATAGTATCGAAGGGAAGTGTCCGATCAGAGGTGCTACCTCATCAACACGCCGATCGCTTCTGTTTTAGCAACCTTATGCCAACTCATGGGAGTTGGGTCCACATATTACCTTACAGGAAACGCCGCCACCAACCTGCTTCATTCTGGAATCTCCACCGCGTACACGGTTGTTAAAGTGGTTTTCATAGTTGGCAGAGAGTATGACAACTTCTGATCCCGGTCTCTTCAACAACCAAACGTTATTATAACGTCGCGGTCTTTAAAAATAGTTTATACTTTAAAACCATAGTATAATTATCCATTTTAAAACCCATAAATACGATATTCCGAAACAACTCATTTTGATATTATTTTTATAAAACCCAAATCAATAATATCATTTTATTTCAAATATATTTCTTTTCCAAAATCATATTGCTTTAAATTTATAGTATCTGGAAACCAAACATTTGAATTATAGCTTTCAAAACATAATACTTCGAAATTCATAGTTTAAAACCATAACTTCTAAAACTTGAATGTTTTGGATATTCAATAGTATGTAAATTAGTTGATTTCAAATTACTTAATAAAGTAATAATTTCCACGCCTTTACCATTTATTCACTTTAATTTTAGTCTAAACCCATAAATTTAGATTCACTTTCAGTTTCAATAAAACACTTCGATTTCATTATATTCAGACTTTGAGTATTTAACGATTTCAAAACGAAGGTTGGAAATTTCTATTCAACAATTTATTGTCCTATTACTTAGTTTTGAAATATTTACATAATGAATCCATAATCATTAGAAATAAACTCAAATTACTAACAACTAAATATTTCGTTCAATTTATTACTAGAAATATTCATTTAATTTATCTTGAATAAAAAAATCTAGTTATAAATATCATACCTTCAAATTTTCCAAGTTCAATAAGTTCACCTCTACTTATGGAGTTAAATTTTTAAATAAGCTAAATTCCAAATAAATTCCCAATTTATCTTCCGATCTTAATTGATTTGAATCATTTAAAATCTATATATATATATACAAAAATTAAACCTGTACTTAAACATAAAATATAAATTATTAAACTTCATTTTTCAACTTATTCATTTTTATTTAACAGATTTATACATAGCTTAAATTCAAACATTTAACTATATATGTATATATAAAATAATATTTATATAATATCAAATTTTAATATTTATTAAACCGTATCCTATCCAAACCATAGAAATCATTTCAAAATAATTATATATATATATACACCGCGGTGCCTGTATAAAATTTTCTATCCTATGGTCAAGTGATACGGATATTTTTCATTTGAATCCGCAATTTAAAAATAAAAATGCAGTTGTATATCATTTCAAACCGCAATCCCGAATGAAATGAAATGCATGATAACTTGCAGATTATATAATATAGAACACATCATCCATTCACCAAACATCAATCCTCAACCATTTATTACAATCATCATCCAATTTAAACAAAACATCAATATATAGCATATAAAATATAACAGGTATCAACGCACAGTTTATATTCAACAATAAATTAATAACTGTTTAATTGGAAGTTTATATGCAAAAATAAATAAATGTAACTGTCAATTTATATGCAATAATAAAATTAAATAACAATTTAATTTAAATAAATGCAATCTAACTGAAATGATGAATAAAATATGCCAAACAGTCATAAATGAATTTCTACTCATATCATAAATCAATTTAACAAACATAAGAAATTTTAGAAGTTGTGAGTGGGTTAAAACACTCACCTTTTGAATTTAAATTGATTAAAATCCAATTTAAACCCAAAAATTCAACAGCCTCAGAATCTACCTAAACTAGCATCAAAATGACATAAATCTCAATATGATCCTAACAAAAAAACTCGCGAGTAAATCGGACATTGTATGAGAAAGTTATTCAAGTTATAAGATGACTATTGCCAGAATAAAGTGTATATATATAGTGATATTAAAATAAACAAAATAAATACTAAATTTCACGTTTTGGGTTGAGGAGACTAGGGTACCTGCTAACAAGGTGGCGGCAAGGCTTGAATGAGGTGGAGAGGCTTTCATGCAACTCAAAGCTTCAAGAAGGATTAGGAAAAAGTGTTGCAAGCAGGTGAGGGAGAAAAAGAAATAAGGTCATGTTTGCATAATGAAGTTCAGTGAGATTGGAAAATTGAAATGAGGCTAAAGGAGGATGGAACCAATGAAATGGATGCTTCAGGTAGCAAAAATGAAAATTTATACATTGCAAACAAAGAGGTGGTAACGAATAATAAATATAAAGTAACAAATGGACCAGTTGTACTAAAACTTTGAGATCCAATTTCAAAACGTATACTCCGCTAAATTAATTTCTGTTAACCCTAAAAATACACCTTATTAACACCCAATTAAATTTTATTAACACACATTAAATAAAATGTAACACTCCAATTAATGCCACTGTGGACCGCCGCTGCACACAATAAAAGATGAACCGAGACTGGAAATTCAAATTTAAAAATGGTGTTTTTCTCAACGCGCAATCACGATTCAAAATATTTAATTTACTTTAAAATATAAGGTTAGCATTAAAATCACTTCTATACTGCCTCTGATTGTTATAAAATGAATGTAAAATGTTGTTTCAAAATTCAAAATTTTCCTTTTTTATAAAATTTTAATTATCTTTAAAATGAAACGTTCATTTTATTTTTCTCAAACTGTTCTTTTATTTTCATTAAAAATGCTCTTTCTATTTAACCCAAAAATGTACGTTTCTTATATTAAATGCCATAAATTTCAATTAACTTCTCTTTCCTTTAAATTTAAAGATTCCTCATATGGATTAGATGTTGCAAATTCCACACTTTCAAAGCTTTAACTTCTATTTCAATTGTTTATATATTATACATTAAATCTTCCAAAATTTTCAATGAAATTAGCTTTCCATTTATTTTCAATACATTCTTCTTATTGTATAATTATTTTGTTTCATATCTATTATTCAATTCACTATTCTTAAACGGATAAAATTCTTCATTGAATTTGCAAACTATTACCATAATATTCTTACATTCCATCTAATTTTCTATTAACGTAATAATTAAGTGTTAAATTTCATTTATTTGCCATAAATCCAATTATTGAATTTTTCTACACTTCAATTATATTAAAAATCTTACTTTCCATTCTTTTAAATTCAGTCAATCATTATCTTATGGGTACATTTTACATTACTGTAAATCCAATTCCCTAATATTTTCCAGCAATCAACTAAATTTATATCATCGTAGTGATTAATTACGTTTATTTCAATGGATTTTGATCTAATTCACTAAATTATATACATAGGTAAACAATTAATAGTTATCACAATAAGCCAAATCTACTCCCATTCATACCCTATTATCAACTAACAAAAATAAAATTTCTTACCTAACATTGATTATGTCATATTACATTTTACTGCGTATTATTTCATCATTTGAATTTATTTTCCAATTTGCTGATTTCAAGCAATTAAACTTTACCATCTGTTTCAATAAATTAGGTATGCACAAATTTAGCTATTCAAAATTTCAATTTACGGTACAATTATCATGGTTTATATCATATCGCATTAATATCCCTATTTTATCTTAGATTTCCTCGACATTTCCTTTAATGTAAAATTTAACTGTTATATTTCATTTATTCACAATGAATTCAATTATTGAAAGTTTTTTTCTTTTCAATTAAATAAATAAATCTAGCTTTCAATTCTTTAAATTAGCCAATTGTCATATTATAAATGAAATTGACATTATTTTCAAATATTTTTTTTTAGCAAGGCCGACGGGGTTGGATGGTCCCCGACCATTTTATTGCAGCACCAAGAAGATTACAATACAGACTACAGAGAGCAAGCTCAATGAAAACAGAGGAGTACAAAGCGCTACAAAAAACAGGAAACATAAGGAGAAAGGACAAGAACAAAAATAAAAAAGATAATAAAGAGAAAGCACTCTAAAAAGAGTGATATATTCCTAGATCAATATAGAACGATAGCATACTCAGAGAGTTCTTGATCTCGTGCATCACCCAGAGCTTAAAAACTGCATCAGATTTAGCTTTGTTTGGCTCAAAAACCCTGATGTTACGTTCCTTCCAGACCGTAGCTATGAAGCTTTTCAAAACTACAAGAATTAATCTCTTCTCTTTTCGAATGAACCCTGTTCTCGCGTGTATATTGTTCCACTCATCCCAGTTATCGTGAGAAGGTTCATCCCAACAGAGCTTGGCCTTAACAAGCTGCCAAACATGTTTTATGTCAGTACATTCAAAGAACAAGTGTTCAGCAGTTTCAACCTGATCTTTGCAGAAAGTACAGAGAATATTAACATCCAACCCCAGGCACACAAGTTTAGCTTTAGTTAGTATAGCACGCTGTAGCACTTTCCAGAGAAGAAGGTTGTCTCTCATACTACTATCCTTATGCCATGTACGCTTGGACCATTTCCAATTAGGCCGCTCTTTGTTCTTCATAAGATGTTCATATATAGAGCCCATTTTGAATTTGGTCCTATTAACATCCCAAACCAGCCTTTCATTAGAAGTTATCAGTGTTGTATTGCTTCTGATCAAGTTCCAAATACGTTGAATTCTCTGGTTGGAAGAAAAAGAATTAGAGCTCTGAATGTTGTTAAGAACATCTCCTACCTTAGCTGCATGGTGAATGCCAGTTTGCATTATCTCGTTGTAAGTTAGGTGCCTGCTAAGAATCATCCCCGTAGCAAGCCAAGGGTCATCCCAGAAGCTAACACTGTTCACGTTGTTGATGCTCATTTGACAGAGGGGAAGCACTTCCTCCTTTATCTTGAATAGACACTGCCAAGTCCAACTCAGGTTCTGTGGCTTGTTCATTTTCCAAAAGTTTCTACTCTTTACAACGTTAAGCCGAGACCACTCAGCCCATATGCTGTCAGTGCTATTGAAGAAGGTATCCACGTGCTTAGCAAAAGCCGCTTTGTTCCATTGCTTTAAGTTGATGATGCCCAGACCCCCTCTATTCAAAGGTAGCTCTACTCTGCTAACTTTAACTGGGGCAATGTATCTGCCACTAGTTCTTCCCGTCCATAGAAATCGCATAAATGCACTAGTAATCATTTTCATAAGCTTTAAGGGCAGCATGTAGGTTCTGGCCCAATAAACTTGCATGGCAAATATAACAGATTTTATTAAGGTAAGTCTTCCGGCTTGACTTAGTTTCACCGTTATCCAACAATTAAGTTTCGCAGTAATCCTCTCAAACAAAGGAAGGCAATGGTTAAAAGTAATTCTTGATGTTGCCAGTGGTAGCCCCAGGTATGATATTGTATTTGGGTTAGGGTGCAGACCAGTGACATGACAAATTGCCTCCTCCTGTTCAACGCTGACACCATCCAAAATGAGATCAAATTTCTGGATATTTACCTTCAAACCAGTCATAGCGTAAAATTGAGCTAGAGTGTTCATTAAGTTGTTAACAGTTGTGAAATCAGGCGTACAAAACACAACAAGGTCATCTGCAAACATAAGCGTAGATACACTCGGTTGACTGCAGTTTTGATGGCACTTGAACTTTCCCTATTCAATTAGCTTATTGATCAATTTGGTCAAGAGCTCCATTACTATGATGAATATATATGCAGAAATAGGGTCTCCCTGCATTATGCCCTGCCTACTGCGAAAGAAACCAGTAGGTAAGCCATTGACAATGACCGAATAAGTTGGGGTGGAGATGCATTCATATATCCAAGCAAGAAAGTGAGGAGGGAAGTTCATATAACCCATAATACGAATAATATTGTCCCATTGTAACGTATCAAAAGCTTTCATGATATCAAGTTTAAACATAGCCTTTGGGGATCCGTTCTTACGTTTATAACCTTTTAGAAGTTCATGTGCGAGGAGAATATTGTCAAGAATGTTCCTACCAGGTAGAAACGCCGCCTGATTATTGGAGATCAAAGTAGGAAGAACAGTTCTTAGTCTAGAAGCAATGACTTTGGAGATGCATTTGTATATGGTGTTGCAGCATGATATTGGACGATATTCTTTTACATGATGTGCATTTCGTATCTTGGGGATGAGAGCTATATTAGTGTAGTTGTACGACCTGAAAAGCTTTGATTTTTTAAAGAATAACTTAATGGCATTTATGACGTCAGTAGATACAAATGACCAACTAGTAGTATAGAATTTGGCATTCAATCCATCAGGGCCACCGCAAGAGTTACTGTTCAACGAGTACATCGCTTTCTCAATTTCTTCATAGGTTACTTCAGAGCATATGAAGCTATAGTGTTCATCGGTAATTCGAGGAAGTATGTCAGGTGGAATGTCTTCAATATTAGGTTTGAAGTTGTTTGCGTTGCCATATATGGAGGAGAAGTATTGAACAAAAGCTTCCTGAACAGCAGGGATAGAAGAGTGAAGCTGATCATCCATGTCTTTGATGGTAGTTATGTTCTCTCTACGCTGTTTGTTCCTTAGGCTAGCGTGAAAGAACGCACTATTTCTATCACCTTGTTCTCTTCATTTAATTCTGGACTTTTGTCTAATCATGTCAGTTTGAGTAGATAAAGCTTCACTGTATTGTTGTGTTAAGGTATACTCAGCTTCTGGCAGGTTAGAGTTGGTAACGTCGGACATCATCTCCGCTTGTATCTCAGCTAGTTTCTCACCAATAGAAGTGCTCAATTTGTCACCTTTGCCAAATCTCTTGAACGACCACTGCTTCAGAACATCTTTAACTTCTTTTATTTTTTCCTGCAAAATAAATAAGTGATTACCATTTTTTTTTACTCCAACCATGTAAGACAGTTGATTTAAAATCAGTTTCTTTGGTCCAAGAGTTAAAAAATTTAAAATTTGTGTTTCCTCTCATATCAGCTCCATGAAGATGGGTAATTTGTGGACTGTGGTCTGATAGAAGAGGAGGGGGAAGAAGGCTGAAGAGAAGAGGCCATTTGTTGAGAGCAGCATGATTGGAAAAGGTATGGTCGATCCTGGAGAAAGTTCTACTACCATGCCTTCTTTTATTGTTCCAAGTATACTGCATTCCTACGGATCTAACAGGAATTAACTCTGCTTGATTAAGGGTATTAGCAAGTGGTCTTATTTCATTCAGAGAAAGTGGATTACCACCAGCTCTATCAGAGAGCTTATAACAACAGTTGAAGTCTCCCATTATTATCCAAGGATGTGTGGTTTGCCACAGAGCAGTAATAGCATCAAACAAAGAAGCTCTGGCCGCAGCTGAATTATAGGCATAGACAAAGGTAACATAGTAGGATTTATTGTCAGAGAGAGATAGGGCATGGCAGTGTATCATCTGAGAGTTGGTGAGGATAGGAGTAATTTGGATATGAAGGGGATTGTAAAGTATCAAGATCGTACCATATGGCGCATCATCCAGGTTGTGGACAAAGCTCCGATCTGGTTTAATATGTTTTGCAGCCTTGAATGTTAATTCACTATTTAATTTAGTCTCTAGCATGGCTAAGATGGCTAACTTATGAGCACCAATAATTTCTCTGCATTGGTCAAGTTTTATGACGTGATGACCCCCACGTATATTCCATGCTCCAAGATTAGTCATCATTGGAGTGCACGGGCATTAATCATCTCAGTTTTCATTCTCCTCGTTACAGCTTGTGAAGAGGATAAGTAGTTTGGAATGGCCATAGAAAGTGGTGTAACTTCTTTGCTTGTAGTTCCTTCTTTAGTTTGGGGGGTGATCAGACCGGAGATTGTTGGAAGCGATGAAGAGGCGGTAGTAGAGGTTGGAGGAGAGGGGGATGTTGGGTGGGGTCGCTTGAATGCATCTGGTGGTATAATGTTGGTGTAAACAAAAGGAGCAGTTGGTACTTGAACACTACCAGTAGCAGGTTGGGGAATTTTTAGTGGTGTGCATGCATCAACGTGCATGCATGTATCAGGAATCAACTCAGAAGCCTTAATGAGGGATGAATTCTTGTTTCTATTCTTTTTACTTTTCTTGTCACTTGTATTTTTCTTTTCGTTACTTTTGTTTTCAATGCTTAACTTGCCTACTATATTACCAGTTACTGCTGCAGTATTGTCTTGTTTGTTTCCTACCTTTTCATGCAAATACTTTGTTTGTTCAGTATTTACTTGCATAGGTTTTTCGGTGCTTGTTTCCTTTTACACTTCTTGCACTGAAGTGCCAGTTTTTATTGTTCCTTTGGAACTTTCATTTGTTGCTCCAGCTATTTCATTCTTATCATGCACTTTCAGACTTTCATTATTTCTAACACTTGTATTATCCACGTCATCCAGTTCATACAATATATCAAATTTGTTGGATAACAGACAACAATCAACTAATTCAACTTCTTCAGTATATACTGCGTTCATTTTGTCTGACTCTGTTTCTCTTTCTTCCTCATCACCTAGTTCAACCAACTCGACACTGATATCTTCATTGTCATTACCCAATCGCTCTTTCACCATAGCGTTCACTATATCATGGGTGTCATTATCACCTTTTACCAAAACTCTTTCTTCCCTACCATCTCTTGTTTGTTCAACACGATTCTCATTAACAGTTTTAACTATTCTATTTCTCGTAACACGTTGCTATTTCTTAACGCTTTGCTTCTTGGTTAGTCTGATATCTTTATGGGCTTGTGCAATCTCAATGTTTTCCTTCTTACCTACCTCTCTATCAGATCCACTATTTTCTTCACACTTTGTTTTACTTTTATCATTATTATCACAATCTACTGATTTGTGCCCAAAGTTCTTGCACATAACACATACATCTGGCCTTCATAAGTACTCAACATAGATTTTCTGTTGTCCCCCCTCAACTAGTTTAACCAAAAAGTCATCAACTAGTTCTTTTTCTGGCCTAACTTCAATCAAGCACTTCGCAAAGCTCAGCCTGTCTTGCTTCTCTGTCATCTCATCCATACATAACAGTTTACCTAAGTGACTACAGAGCCAGTTTATTCCTAGTGGAGACCATGCGAATATTGGAAGATTATACAGATGCATCCATACTGGAACAGCGGTGACTGTACCAGTAACATTACTCACAGATGCATCATACGGTTTTATAATGAATAGTTTATTATTCATGATAATAGGGTCACTCAGCAAAATTGCTTTCCTGTCTTCGCTACAAGTAAATTTGAATAAGAAGATGTTACCATCCGATTTAACTGAAACAGCGCCTTTAAGTTTCCAAATAAACTTTAACTTCTGTACAACAGCTGTGTACGACAGTGGCTTGTCGAGGAAGAATCCAACTAACGAGTCATTCCAGATAGCAGCACCGGCTTCTATAACTTCGATAGGAGGCACTGGAGCTTCTTCATCATACACTGGGGTCAAGTCAATAGGTATGTACTTGCCTGCATTCCTCGGTTTACGTTTAAACAGAGAAGTCCATTTCCGTTCACTCATACAAGCAGTGTGGGAGTTACCGGCCAGAGTTGGGAGAGAAGGGGTAATAGAATGCAAAGGTAAGGGATCAGGTGGTTCGAGATGGGGGGTAGTTGGAGGAGGAGGAGAGACTATGACTGGGTTGTTCAAAGGTATATTGGCTGTGGGGGGAGATGGTACTGAGGAGGTGACAGGTAGGACTGACAAGATGGGAGGCGAGGGTGTAGGAACCGAAGTATGAGTAGGGTAGACTGGGGAGGTATGGTGTGGTACGGATGAGGAGAAAGGAATTGGAGGAACAGTTGAGTTGATGGGAGGAGAAAGAAGGGGTACTGTAGGAGCGGACATGATTATTTTCAAATATTACTTTATATTAACATTAACGTCATAATTTATTTATATTTATTGCAATCGGTTACCAGTTATACTTTAATACACTAAATAAATGGTTAACCTAAATAATTGTTACCATTTAACATTTACTTCCATTTACAAGCTATTATTAACACAAATGTTGTCATTGACTTAGCTCTAATTAAGAAAATTAGATGAATGGGTAAATTTTAACAAATATCACTAAATGCCCAATTTACTCACATTCATACTTAAATATCAACTACAATTTATTAAAATTACTTACCTAGCCTTGATTCAATCACATTGCAATTTATTACGTACTATTTCTCAATTAACATAACCTTTGAATTTAATTCCCAATTTATTTAATGCAATCAATTATGACTTTTACAACTTAAATACATTCATTGGTTCGTAGTTATTTCATTAATGCATGCTTCATTCCATACTATTTAGTTATATTTGCTAAGTATGTACACTAATTACTATTTATATTCTTAATCCATTTATTTTCTTGTATACAATTTATAGCCAAACATACATTTAGATTATTTTCTATAATTGGAATTTTATGCAAGTTCATAAATCATTAACCTTAAATTAGCATTGTTTCTATTAAATTTTCATTCACCTCCGTTACCCTTTTAATAATCATTGAGGTGACGTATAATTTCAATAATGACCATTTAAAATTACGTTTCTAACATTTATTGTAATTGGTTTTTATAATTTGGAATTCGCTAATTTAGTTAGCCTTAACGTTATTACAATAAATCAACATTCAGTTTCAATTAATATAGAATTTAATTCTAGTTACTTACCATTTAGTTCATAAATTATTGATTACCTTCAAAATTAGATAAAATTTGATTTGATTGCCATCTTCACTATGTCCATTATTACTTAACTTCAAATTTACAATTTCACTCAAATATAACTTTACAAATTTTTCCCAATTAATAGGTATTGCACAAATATCTTTACTTATCAACTTGCATAAACCTTTTCACATACATTTTCATTCAACTACTATTCAATATATTTTATTTCAGCGTTCATTTTAATATTAACTTATAAAGTTTTTTTTCTTTTTTTTCATCTAAATTTAATTACTAAATTTTAGTTTAAAATAACCAACTTAATTATTAAAATTCACGGGTCGTTACAGAAAGAAGGATAAGACAAGCAGTATCAAGGAAATCGTCGGAAGCAATTCAAACTTCATCGAAAAAGAGTTTAGAATACAACCAAGAAATAAGAAGATATCACAAAGTGAAAAGTTGGGTTTTCACCAACCAAACCTCTCGATGCCAAAAGAAACCTCTCTGTATTGAGAGATCTGTATTGGTAATTGGGCCTGTGTGCACTGTCCTCCACCTGTAGGCTTGCACTTGGACTTCATAATATTTGAACTTCTGGATCTGCAGAGCAGTTTTCCCTATAAATATAGACCCTATATACTCTAAGAAAGGACTTTTTGGGCACTTCTCCTTTCTCATCTCCAATTTCTCTTCATAATAGTCACCAAGGCAGACATCATTGGCAGTTCTAGGCTTAAGATCCTATCAATTCCTTGTACTTGTGATTTCAATCCACTTTAAATCTCTAATAAATAAAATATGAAGTAGACGTAGGTCGTAGATTACTAAACTACTATAAAAATTCTTCTAAGTCATTTAATGTTCTTATAGTATTTGTTAGATTTCACTATTTTAATAGATTCTACGGTATTTTTGCTATTTTTGGTGCAAATGGCACTTGTGTCAGGACCCGATTCTTCGTCTTTCGAAAATTCAACATCGATACTCACTTTATCGACTGCCGAGCAATCGAACGACGGAAAACCGAACACTTAGGGTTTTAAGAAAAAGAAAAAGAAGAAAAAGGCAGAAGAGAAAGGAAAGAAAATAGAAAATAGAACGGAACAGAACACAACAGAACAAAATCAGAATCTCACAATTCGCAGCGGAACAACATATAATAAATAAATGAATAATCTTTAAACAAAGAACTATATCACTTATTACATTTTATACATTACATTATATCATCATTACATCATATCATCAGAGTGTATAACAACAACAAACAGCGGAAAAGAAATACTATATACTAGTAATACGCCATGCCATCCAGCTTGCCTCTAGCAACTCCAGAAATATCCTGATAAACCTTAACTCTTGACTGCCCGTGTGGAAATTGGTGGGCACCCAGAGTTTAGGAAGGAAAACAATAAACTCTGAGTCAGTCATGTGACTGGTGTGAGAACTCAAAACAGTTTATTTATCTTTAAAATCAAAATAGAGGAATAATTTTTTTTAGTCAATTCGCAATGCTTTTAAAATTGAGACTACTATAAGGCCTCCCGCACACACACACAATGCAAACGCAGAATCGGAGGAGATTTCTCCTTATGATAGTCAAAGATGCTTGATACGCATTAAAAAGAAACATTTGATATTATTATTAGTGCATAGTGTAGAAAAAATTCATTTCG
Source organism: Allium cepa (assembly GCA_030765085.1). Taxonomy (NCBI): domain Eukaryota; kingdom Viridiplantae; phylum Streptophyta; class Magnoliopsida; order Asparagales; family Amaryllidaceae; genus Allium; species Allium cepa. The sequence goes on from CM060939.1 coordinate 698,558,128, forward strand.
AAAGTAGAATATAAATCTTAGCCAACATAGACATTTCGAACTATGCCTACTATAGCTACCATCCAAACAGTGGGGCGCCACCATAAGTGAATGATAGGTTCTACAACTAATACCGTACAAGATCGTATTGTTTCTTTGGATTTCCAACGAATGATCAGGCCAAGGAACTTCCCATTGCCACATGAGAATGCCTCTGGATGGACATCCCCGAGAACCAAACCGGATATCTGCCAACACAAGGCCGGGTTACCCCTAACTGAGTAACAACTGACCGAATATGCCATCCCCCGGTCCTTTGGGACCTTTCAACCGAGCGCTCGCAATCAATTCACACAATCATAAAGTGTTTTCAACATGAGTAAGTATCTGGGCTCCATACCATGATACCACCCTTTTCCAGAAGGAAATGCACATATCCTAAAGGGCGCTACCCCTCATAACCTTGCTGCATCTTTCCTGTTTTGACCATTCCCGAGGTGTGAGGCTCGACGAAGTCACGTCCACAAAAACATACTTTATATAAAAGCCATGCTTTGGGTCAACAAATGATCATAGAAATGATCACCAGGATAGACGATCAAACAAATGATCCTATCCCAAATAATCAACACAATGATCATTTAACAGCAACACTCAGCATGTCACATTACCAAATTGGGAATATATCGCTGATAACCTTCAACTACATAACCTCTGAGCTCGTACGTCTCAGAGAAGGGTGTTAAGCTAAGAGAATAAATTCTCCGCCACCAACAGAAATATATTTGAAAGAAATTGGCTTTATATCTCAACTTGTAATGTCAGACATACAATCCATACAAGTCTGTTCCGGGCTCGAACAGAACCGAAGGCACTTACAAAGAAGTCCATGCAATCCGGATATCCACAATCCTGATCGGATTTCCCATCACATATGGAGAACTCAATACCGGAGCAACTCGGTGCAGAGTCAATCGGCAGGTCATCCTATCGCTCTCGCAAATACCGGGTCTTCAACACCGATCTTCAAATGCAATTCATAACTACGTATCACATATTCGGAATGGGTTATACGACTCCATGGTCCTTTCCCGGTTAACCCGAATAGTGAGCGCTTATTCAAAAATAAGTGTGACATTCAAATTCAAACAAATCACATCAATTACCCATTCAAAGGGAAATATTGATAGTCGGTTATTGAACTATCAATGGATATGCACAACATCACCAGATTCCAAATAATTTTCCAAATTATTTATTTTCCAAAATATCTTTACAAGATAAAAAAAATTCACACTTCAAAAATAAATCAATATTTATTTTTAAACAAATTCCACTTTCTTTTACAAATTCCATAGTGAATTTATATTCCAAAATATCTATGAATATACGACTTCAATTATTCACTTCAATTTATCTTCAAAAAGATAAATTCTCAAAATATTCACTTTATATTGGAAAACATTTCCATACTTACTTATTAAGTAATTCTCAATCCATTTATTTTCAACCCTTGGAAAATATTCAAATATACTTAAATCGAGATTAAGTATATGTTTCATTCTTTAAGGAAATCATTCTCTTAAACATATTTATTTGGGCCAAAACGAATGTTGCGTAAAACATCGTTACGACAACCCAAAATCACTAGTATAGGGATTCGAAATTAAAATAGATATATAAATCCCAATACTATACAAAACATTTCCTTTCGGAAATCATTTACTATAACAACAGTGTTATAGTCCACCATTTCCTTTTATTTCTCGAAAACGTCTATTTCAACAATAAATGTTGAAATCTATGGTTTCGAATCTCAACACATTTTAAAACATCGTTAGATCGTTTTAATTCAATTTAAAACATCAAATCTAAACATTTTCTTTAACATATTATTCACTATTCAAAAACGTGAATATACTACGTTAACAATTTCATCATTTCCATTCATTTTGTTTCAAAGGATTATTCACAGTCAAAAATGTGAATATAACTCCATTAATAGGTTTCAACAATTTACTTCTTAAAATAGGTCGTTTTCGAATTTATAAAACAACGTTTATAAATTCCTTTATTAACCTATTCGATTTATAACTCAATTATAAACCAAAGGTTCCTATTATAAATTTACTTATAATTTATTTGTTTGAAAAAAAAATCGTTCCTTTGAACTTCATAATTATAAATCTTATAACTTATAAGATTCAATTATTTATCCAAACCTATTCTTCAAATTACTTTACAAAATTTATAAACCTACTGCTTATAAAATTCTATTTCTAACTTCACCGTTTATAATTCTATAAATTTCATTTATTTATGAAATTCATTCTCACTTCATTCTAACACTTATAAAAGCTCATTTTATAATTCCAATATTTTAATTTACAAATATCCATTTTATAAATCTCTTATATAAATCAATTTATACTATTATTTCAAATTGTCTTTAAAGTCCTTTATAATTTCACCATTTTGATTTATAAAACAATTAGATTTTATAAATCCTATATTTAAACTTTTTATAATAAATTCAGAAATCCCGTTTTAACTATTTTATAAAATCATTAATCCCATATTTTCAAAAATCAACCTTTAACCGTATTTCTCAAAATCATAATTTTTATAACTTTAAAAATTATAACGTTTATTTATTTAAAATGGATCAGTTCCAAAAATATTTTATACAAGTATACTTTCAAAAATCACTTTGAAATCATTTTAAAATTCCAAAATTTGGTCCAATATTGCTACACACCAAATAGTCAATCACGACTACAACGATATCATATATCGATATGATAATCCATCAAATATCAAAATATCTGAAATCAAATAAAAACTGTTGAGGAATCCAGTTGGATCCCTCCAACCTGTTTTCCTGCATCCACAAACATTAGCACAATACCAATTTCGTTCCAGTACGAAATTATCGCGGTATATAGGATTTAAAATATTATCCGCTTAATAGACGGCGCAATAGGGTCTCATCCGCTAAAAAATGCGGGAAATCAATAACTCCAATATATACATATGCCAATATATATATATTGTTATTATATATAATACCAATTTCACTGTTTATGAAATATTCGCGGTATATGTTTTTAATAAATAACATCCGCTTACTAACGGCGCATAATGTCTATTTTAACAATCAATAGATAACAATCATCATTCAAACATGCATTCAAATATTTTAAATCTAACTATTTAAAATAAAATCGAAACTGATTCGATTGAGTGAGAAATTCTCACCTTGATTTTATTTTCGTTTTAGCGATTTATTTCGAATAAAATTAAACGCGCGTTTAATTTTACCCGAAATTCTCACTAACTCCAAACGACTCCAATCCAATTTCATTGCGTAGTGCTCGTCCATACGATTCCAACGCAACTGGTTTCGCGCGTTTTCGACCTCGTATGAAAAAGTTATGCATTTATGAAGTTTACTCGAATTTTATAATAACAATTACAACATAAATTAAAATTTTAAACCAAAACAATTCCTGGCCGTTGGATCCTCTCATCTCCACATCAGGCCGTCACTCCCCTTCTCCTCTCTCACGTTCCATCTCCAGTAAATCACGAAGCAAGGCCGAACCCAATATACAAACTAGGTTTAAATTTTGCAACCTCAATACTTGATGATACTTCGATCAGGGAACGCCAATGGAAGCGCCTCCATCCCCTCCATGCTCGGCTCCATCCTCATGAAGCTCGGTCCCCTATGTTGCACGCAAAACGAGGACATGCGGCCCACGAACGCGGCCACTTTCCCCCCTCCACGCGACGCCAAACTCCATCATCACCGTATGGATCTAACGAGCTCGAGACGCTCCACAACTTTCATGTTAAACACTTCTTCTAATTGTTTGTAGATTGGGAGAGATTGAAGAACGAATTTGGGTGTTTTATGGACATTCATTGATATAGGAGGCGGCGGCCTGAATTAGGGTTAGGGTTTATAAATTATTATTTTTTATTTGAGTGAGGGGGCTATTTATAGGGAATTCTCAAACACTATTCAATCCGGAAATTCCAAACTCCGATTCACGCGCCGTAACCAGCGTTTCTAGGGTTTACCCCGCGTTTCGGACACAATGGAATAGGTTTCGGAAGCTAATTCGGTCATCTGTGCGAGTTATGGCAATAAACGTTCGATTTAAATTAAACCGATTTAAACGATTTTCTAGGCGTTTTAATTTGTACCGGACAAACGGTAAATCCAATTGACACGAAATTTGAAACCTTACAATAATATCACATTACGGATCCGATGAAACTAGTTTCGTCGAAATCCGAGACTTTTTGAAAAATGGCTATTTTAACTCGCTAAATTAATATTAAAAAACAATTCAATGCGTTTCGAACTGCCACGATCAAACGATAACTCCGATTGCTACGAAAATTGAAATCCGATAATAAATAACTATTACGGATCCAATGGAATTGGTTTCGTTCAATTCTGAGACTGTTCAAAAATTGACTATTTTCACTAGTCGATTTAAATATTAAAATATTCATTTTTCACAAATTAACTTTTAATTCGATTTTAAAAGTTCTAAAATATCAATCTAACTCCCATATGATATAATAAAATTTTACAAATCATTTTCAATCATATTTAACTCAATTTTCCATTATTTCCATAATTTAACATATTAAATTATTGATTTAATTATCCGATTAAATCCAATTATTCAAATAAAAATTTATTTGACTTATAAATTCACTTATTAATATTTAAAATTAATTAAATATTCAAATTTTAATTATTAAAATTTCTGGGTCGTTACAACTTGCATGTCTATAGAAAACATTAACATGCATGAAGTATTTGATAGTAAGTATATGTTATATCTCTATTTTTTCAATCTTCAATACATTTCAATTTGTATATTTTAGTCGATAAACGTTTTATCAATTATACTAAATGGGCAAATTTATCAGTGTAGATTACTATAACATTATATAACATATATTCTTACAATATTAGAATGGTTAAATGTTATCATTTCATTTTCTAATAAAGCTCCCACTAGTATTATACTTTTTTTTCTAACCCCTTGTCGAAACATAGAAGTCTTTCGACTTCACTAGTAGGTTTTAGGACTTGTATATCTTAGGATTCTGACCTTAAGAAAAGCTCAACAAATCATACTCACATTTACGATGGATAACTCCTTATCGGTTGTAACATAAACATATCTTAACACATGGTCCCTTGTCCTTTCTTTTTTTACCTTGAGGAAAGCTTAACAAGTAAAAGAGATTATTCACTCATGATTGCCTAAGTATATAAGTAAAAGGTATAGCTATACATACATTGAGGAAAGTTCAACAAATATGTATAAGTATCTTAACTTGTCTAGTCTATACATTAATAAACTACATATAACATCTCTAGCTTAAGGAAAGCTCAACAACTAGAGAGTATACAAGTAGTTTATTAATGTATAAATAGTAGAGGGCAACTTTATATTAAAGATTCATAATCATTTATATATTTATAGAGTGATATCGACTTATGAAATAATATATTCCTTATGAAATACTCTCGTGTTTCAAGTGTTGGGCACATCATAAATCACAATATATATATATATATATATATATATAGACACACACACACACACACACACACATTTATGTATGTATCTATTCCTTAAGTCTATTTGGATTTCTTTAATGTTCCACTACATATTATATAGGTTTAATTATTGTCTAGCTTATATATTTCATTAACTTATATAATAATATTTTGTATAACATAATATTAATTAAATATTATTTAATTAATTTTAATTAATTAACTCTTTAATTAAATTTATATTATTATTCAAATATAACTTTTATATTGGACATATATAATATAATCTTTATAGTAATAGATATATATCATATATATGTGTGTGTGTGTGTGTGTATCTTTAGTTCAATTAATTAACCTTTAATTAATTTATTTAATTAAACACTTTTAATTAAATTATATTAATTCCAAAAGTCATTTTATATACATACACACACGTATATTTATATATCCTAAATATTTAAAGAGATATAACGTATATCAATAAATATAATGCATGCATGCATGTATGTATGTATGAATATTTAATTAATTAACTTATTTAATTACTTTATTTCATTAATCTTATTAATAAATTATTTTTTCAAAATTAATGTTTAAATGTTAAATTTTAGATTTTTAAACATTTTGAAATTTTGCTATCAGTGTTTTTGAAAATTAATGTTATATTATAACTTTTATAGTAAACATGTTTCATTTTAAATTTTAACTTTTAAATTTGAAATGTTTACTTTAATTTTCAAAACAATTTCAAAAATTAGCCCAAAGGCTAATTCAAATTGGGCCTTTTTTATTAGGGGCAAACTTCGGGATCACTTCACCTATCAAGCCAAGCTAGTTACCAGGTAGAACATGATACTTGATTACCAAATTTCTATTCTAGGCATTACCTTTCCAGAAACCGTACTAAGTGGACAAGCTTAATTAATTATCCTAACTTGACAAATTTAGACCGCATAGGTTATTGGGCTCTGATATCATTGAAGATCTGATCCAAACTCCTTTGGGGTGACACAACTAGGTACCTCACGAGCGAGTTTTACATATAGCCTTTCGACTAGCACAACCATCATAAGACATGTAGGGGTAAAATGCAATGTTTATCATAGATCATAATGTGGGAAATGTATATCATGCTAGTAGCAGGGATCGAACCGAGGACATCCAATATACTAGAAGATGCCTCAACCAACCTCGCTCTGATACCATAAGGAACCGAGCCAGCCTACAGCAAGGTTAAAGGCCAAATTTCAAAAAATTCATATTTTAGATCTGTTGGGCCTATGAAGTCTAAAGGATTTATTAGATCCAATTTAGTATTGTTTTAATAAAATCATATTTTATTAATTTTGTCTTACTTTCATTAATTTTATTCTAAATTAACTGATGTGAGATATGAAAAGGTTTGAATATATCAAAATATTCATACTTTAATTGTATGATAGAATTGCTAAACATAATATTATGATTAATTGATGACAATATATAGAAATAAAGAAGAATAAATCTAGGTACAATCATATAAGGATCTAAAGGGGAAGGAAACAAAAGGTGGCTTCGTTGATTGATTCTGTATTCCCTCTTTAGCAAATTTAATGGATACGTCATTTAGTTAACATGCTAGAGGTATCATAAAACAATAATATAAACAACAAATAATAATTAACAAGTATGTATTATTGCCTCACTTTTAAGTTGCTTGATAATAATAAAAGAGTTTAAATCATGCTTTGGCAATTAATACAAATATTAAATATTTATATACAAACACACAAATAGATATAATTATGTATATATAAAGACTAAACCAAAACTTCTAATTAATTTAAAACAAACTTCCATGCTGCATTAAAATTTTCTGATGCATTTGTAAACTTATGTATACTTGAATTAGTTAACAAAAATAAGTATATGCATATGAATTAAGATATTTAACCTAAATGAATCTTTTTTAACGAAACAAAAGTGGAACACAACAAATTAAGCAATATATTAATAATTGTTTAACATAATTAAATAAGGACATCTGAGACAACAAATTGGGTAACAAATTTAGAATATTGTTGCAATCAATTTAAAGCTTAGATTCATTATCTAAACATTCTTTTAATCATATATAATTTTTTATTACAATTCATTAGATTTGAATTAAATAATTTATTCAACAAAGAATTCAAATTGCATGATTATTTTTTAATTCAAGGTGAAGTGACAACATGGGTATACAATGTTTTTCTTTAACAAAAACACAAATAATATGTACTTACAAACTTTCAGATCTATAAAATTACACTTTGATTTCAGAGTTTTAAACATAGTTCTATAATTAAAACATTATTTTAACCATATATAACCTTTTGTTTTGATTTATCAAAATAAAAATCAAATCAATTTATTCAACAAACAATTTAGGTAAATTGGTTTTTTAACCTTGCAGAAATCAATAGGAGTTAGAACATCCAGTCTAAGCTAGAAAAGCTTAAAACTTGAACAAGGCATCTAAAAGAATATGCCAATGGAACTTAAGAAAAACAAGCCAAAAATCCACTAAGTAGATGGATTGCTGACGAACCATCACCCGTAGATCGCTGGCGATCCAAAATTAAGCACCATGAGATGTCAAACCTCTTGCATCATTTACCTCTTCTAAGAATACTTATCAAGTTTCATAGCATTCCAAGCAACGTAGTTCAAGAAGTAAAGATTCATCTGATTCAAGCTTTTTTGACCAAAGCAGCTAGCTTAAAGTGGACCTAGAGAACTAATAAGGAATTGGATTGACTTAACTTTTGGAGGGAACACTTGAAAGATATAAAAGAAGGCTCATTAAAAAATGAGCATGATTAGAGAAGATATGATGGATCGTTGGCAATCCATCTTGATGGATCGATAGCGATCCATGTAGGTTGGTCCCCATTACCTAAAATTCATAGTGTAGGTTCCACACACCCTCTAGAGTGTACCTGCAAAGTTCGTCTGATCTCATTAAGTTTTGAGTGAGTTATGATTGATTCTTCTAGACTAGATTCCCCATGAAGACAAATGATCAAACAAACTCCAAACGACTTGATATTTGAACATGTCACTCCAATAGAAGATAGGAAGACAACCAAATGGAGATCACTCAAAATAGACTAAGTACGTGAATCTTTAGCAATCCATCACCTATGGATTGCTAGAGATCCATCAGGCAAGCTCAGGTCGGCTTCAAACTTTATTAGCTCCTTTTTGACGTTGAGATAGGCTTCTAGCATAGCGGCTTTGTCCCAAGTGCTCTCCAACTCCTATAAATACAATCCTACCAGCAACATAAACGAGGCTTCTAAACTAGCCGCTAGAACTTTGTAGAGACTATTCTACACTCTTCTCCTCCCATACAATAATCATCTAGGGGTTCGCTGTGATTCTTCAATGAATTTTTGTGCTTGTGACTTGATCTAACTTAGAAGATTCATTCATATTATAATCTGATTCAACTTGTCACGGCAGTCGATTAATAGAAAGTTATAAAGTGGACATAGGCTTCATTAACAATCGAATCGCTATAAAAAACTTCTTACCTTTTTACTATTTCTTCTCATTTTACATTTATTTTCTATATTATTGCTCTGTAAGAACGGGGCTAGTGCTTTCAAACCCAAACCAGGGTGTTGATCCATTTTTTGCGTTAACAATGCACACAAACTGTAATAATTATTTTATAATTAACAGAACATTTCAAATAAAAGATAACTCTTAAATCTAGCTAAAAATCTCACCTTGATTGATGCCTTCTCCTCAAATCGTCAAGATTCTTATTCAATCCTTGCAAGAGATGGATGAACCACATTCGTTTTAATTCAATTTAATGTTTCATTTTAAGTTGTTATTGGTTTTTATTTTTTTTAAAGGAAGATGACGGAAGCCATTATTTTGTAGAGAAGGAGGAAGGATTTTCCATCCAAAGAAAGTTAATGAGGAGATTTATTTTTAATGGGATAAAAGAATCTTTTCCCATTCTCGTTGTTTAATTCAATCAATTAATCATTTTATTTTCTCTAATGTATTGGCTAGTCCCAGCATGTATCCACGGTAGGAAAAGTTTCCAATAAAATAAAACCTTTATGTAATTATTTATTTTAAACCCCATGTAAAAGATGCATCAATATCGAATATCAATATTTGCAAATATAAATTTTTTAAGTGCATTTAAATCATTACAAACAATATTCAAAACATCCAACAAACTAATTATAATTAATATTTCATAAATATTAATTAACTTAACCAAATTATAACATTCATAAATTAAGTCGTGTGGTTTTTCGGAGAAATCACAAATGTGGTTGTGCGACTCAGAGGTTTGAATTTAGTCAGCAATTAATTTTGAACAGTTCAAATATTAATGTTTACAAATCACCTTAGCTAGTGGTGTTACAGTTTGAGAATTCACCGCTTATAGATCTTTTCGATAAAATCTGATTTCACTTTTTCTTAAGCGGTACCTAGTAGTAACAATTATTTATACCAATTCTCTTTGTTAAAACTATATCACATTAGGACTTATGGAATTTAGCTATGGTCAGAATTCCATAACCAAATTCTAATATCATGTGCAATCAACTTTATAGTCCAAACACAAAGTTCTTGATTATATAATAACAATTATTACTAACTAAATTACTCTGGCTAGAGATTTTGACTTTGCATTGACTTCAGTAAACCGTGATACTAACCTTATATAACCGAGGATATGAATCCTCTCTTGAATAATACTTCACTTCCAATACTTCCACTCGACTAAACTATAATCGTTGGATGGATGTCGTACCACGATTTAACTATAATGAGCGGTTTCATATCGAAGATCAACGGTATTCTTAAGTCAAGATAACAAAGTAAATTAGCCACTTCGACATATTTTGTTTGACCATAATTATATTAGCCAATAGAAAACTATCGAGTGAATCATTTCATAGTCATCCAATAAATATTATTACGTAACGTACCTCTTGGTGCCCACCATCAGTCATGAGTAATATGCTGCATAACATTTATAGAGCATTACGTAGTCTACTCTCAACGGATGCATCGATGTCCAATCTCGATACATCTTTACTGCGAATATTTGAAATGACATGCCTATCATATTGTAATATAATACTCATGGTTACAACAATTTGTACCTGTATCACAAATACATCATTTATGGGTTTTCTAACATATACTCCTAAACTGACTAATTAATTATCTATAATATTTTATAACAAGTATATAACAGAAAGTAAACACCTTTTATTTTGAACAAGACTAGTTATTAAGATAGATTTATGTAACAAATTACATAATTGCCCTAAAGGCATACCCCTAATTCTATCAAGAAAAACATAAGCCGTTAAACTTCGTCACGTATAAAGAATGATTAAGATTAGACTATAGCTCCCAACTCCTTTGTAAGACATAGGACAAACGCCAGTCTTTGCTCGTCCTACGTTGATTGTTTTATAATGTTTGAACAAAAAAATAACGGGTATGTTTTCTCCAACTATGCTGAATTATTTCTCGGGTGTCTCTTACCTAAGGCTCAAGTATTCACTAAACATATGCTCTAATTCTAATTTAAAATCATCCATGTCCAACGCCAAAAATTGATCTCCTACGCTGCTAATTAAGCACTCGACCATGAAAGACAAATTTTGAAAATTAACTAAAATAATTGTTGTATATCTCATAGCATATAGATGAAATATAATAAAACATACACATAAAACATACATGATAGTAGTATGATCAGAATAAACCACTTATACATGAACTCCACGACATTATATTACAAAATCTCCAAAATGATCAAAACAACACAAACGAGTCAATATATTTCAAGTGCATAAATGACTATATGCATTATCTGCTTCTAATAATGAAAATAAGTGTTAACTACTCAAAACATGGCATAGCTAAATATATATAGTAAATATCTAGTAAAATAGTTAATCTTCAAGCCTCATGCTCATCGCTAAAGATCAACTACAATGCATAGTTGCACCAACATATCTCTCAGTCTAATTCTGAGAATATATCCCAACGTTATATGAAAGAGAAACATAAATAAAGGCTAGATAATAGTATAGTACAAATGGCTCATCTACCGTAATTACACACATAAATATGCGTGTGTATGAACTCAATATATGTATATATAATGTGTGAATATAAGCACCAATACCTATTTCTGTACACTAGGTTCTGACATAGGCCTAATTCATTGTGCTCATACCACCCTCCTACACACACAAGCATTAGCCCATGATCTCAACATGTCTAATCGATCAATAGGGTAAAGGTGTTACTACTCCCATGAATTAAATATTGGGTGTGGGTATAGAAGACTCGGAAAATACTACACAACAAGCAAGAGATCCATAAAATCTAAACCACACTTATCTTTATAGTGCACTCATGAATACCAGATGACCTAGCGATAGTCCATAACATCTGCCACTCCCAGTAGAACCTAATGACATCTTCCACTATTTATAATGGACTTGTTATCATTAATTTGTACCTATGGAGATAGCTCTATGTTTGGACACTGCCCATGTCTCTAAAGGACCCATTATTATAAATTTCTCTCTTGATAAGCATCCCTACCTACGGTATCAAGCTCTTTGTATATGCACTTATGGCCTTTGATCAAAAAGGTTATTATGTACATTTAATGCCAATTTAGGGATATTCTAATCTTATTCTTCACTTCCATCCATAACTCTATTTATTTTACTAGATTTTCTGATCTCGTTTTAAGTCAACTTCAACTCATTTTGTCCTCTAATAATTTCTCGACGCTCATTTCGACTTGTCCCTTTCTTGTTTACTCAAAAAAGAATTTCCCTTGGACGCACGTTCATCCTTACATCATTGAAAAGTTCAACTTTCTTGGAATGTTACTAAATTTTGTATAAGTTTTGTTTGCGTCAAAATTGGGCACAACACTCTTCGGGAGTCGTTGAAGAGATAATAGTCAAGAATGCAAATTCAAAACAGATATTATCTAACAAAGACTCCAATCAACAGTAAAGAAAATGCGTAGACAATCGATTTATAGTGGTTCGGCGTGTTGCCTACGTCCACTGTGAAGTGTTTTGAAGTTTTATTGCTTTTCTTTCGATGATTACAAGTTGTTGCAGCAATCAACAGCAAATTACAACTGTAAATTCGGAATTAACAATAAAATTATGATGTAGGATGATGGAGATCTCGATCCGGCAGAGTCTGGGCGCTTGAGAGTCGAAAGATCCCTTTTTCGTTAGCCCTGGGGCTCTATTTATAGGCGTAGGCTGCTGATATTTCACTGAAAACTCGGGAGACCACTTCTGGCACGTGAGGGGGCCCACACGCACGGTCTCAGAAAGTTTGGGCCCACTTTGGCATCGGTTCGAACTCCATTCGAACCGATCAAGAATTCATCCTATCGAGGTGAAATTTGGCGTGGACATTCTTCAACATGTATGCAAGCTTCTGTGAAAATTTCATGGCATTTGGATCAGTGGATTGGGAGATATGATGGATTCGAAATGGGGATCATTGCATGGCTGTTTGGTTCGAAACCATGCTTTCGAACCGATGGTTTAGAATCCATCATGGCACGTGACTTCATGGCGACGTGGAGCGCAAACTTCGAACCAACCCGGTCTTCACTCCGAGTTGACCGCTTCGACTCCATAAATCTCGGCGAATTTGAACCGATGGAAGACACGTCATCATGGTTGGTTGACCCAGTGGATTCGAATGAGGCTACACAGGATGGTTTCGAACTTGGCGTCATGGATGGTTTCGAACGAGGTTCCATGTTTGGGTTCGAACAACGTCTTATGATGGAATCGAACAAGGATGCTTGTTTGGAGTCGAACAAGGCTTTGTGGTGGGTTCGAAGGAGCTACTCTCCGACGGATTCGAGGTCCATTGTCATAAACATGGTAGATTCGAACTTGATGGGTTCGAACCCGAGGCATCCCGATGGGTTCGAACCTGATGGGTTCGAGGGTGATGGATTCGAACCTGATGGGTTCGAAGGTGATGGTTTCGAACCTGATGGGTTCGAATCTCGGGCCTTTTCTTTCAAATTCAGTGATATCCATAGCGAGACGAAGTATGGCCGGTCTCTGAGACGAACCGTTCTCCGTTTCTGATCGATCTTTTGGTATCGCGGCTTTGCCAAAAAGCGGGATAACATTTTGCCCCACAAAGTACGTCTTGTGGGAACATGACGTGCTTTGAACAGCTGCAATTTCTTTGAACAACCATTGCTCTCTCTTTTTGCTTCTTTTTTTTTGTTGAAACTCGTATGTTGTATTGTTGTAACCTTGTGTTGACATGATTGATTGGTGTATAATAGTGCTTAACCGTTGGTTGTTGCATTTGTAGCAGGATGAGTGTTTGATCCCTGTAAATGTTTAAAATCGATTGTTAGTTTTGTTTGCTGTTGAACTTCGTATCGATTCTCTCCCGAACCGATTTTGAAATTTGAATTGAGACAACGCTCGATGGTCGTTTTGAAAAGTCCCTTCGTATCGATCCTCTCCTGAACCGATATTGAAGGCTGGAGGAATTGAATTTGCATTGTGCGAGTGTAACATTTCGAGCCGATGAGTTAGAGCATCGATGGATTCGAAATCTGCGTTTGTTATGGACGCGGTACGCTTGCGCTATGATGGATTCGAAATGGACATTCGAACCGATATGAAAGAATGGATACGAAGTAGTTGATTTGTACAAGAGCTTTTCGAACCGTTGGGCCCATCGTGTGTTTCGCATCGATGCAGCTCGTCGCTTTGTTGTGCGCTTCGCACCGATGACACGCGGGGATAACTTCGAAACGACAGGGTCCTAGGCCGATGGCTTCGAAAGGAGGCTTCGAACCGATAAATCCTTAGGCATATCGGTTCGAATGGGGACTTCGAACCGATGCGTGTTTTGACTGGTTGCGACCGGTCAAGTTTACTAGGTGGCGAATCGACCCGGTCATCTCCAACCCCCCATATAAATAGCAATGACCTCGGCCTTTTTCACTTTTCACTTTTTTACTGTTGCCTTGTTTTACCGTGCACTCGAAACTCCAGAGAAGAAGGTGTCGTGCTTTCGTATTCGAACCATTTGAGATCCAAACCTTCAATTCTTCAAACCCATCATCCAAACTAGGTAACTAACCTTGAATTCACACAGCAAAGCTACCTCGAATCCATCACTGCTTCATCGATCGGCCTTTCTTGGGATTCGGTAAATCCAGATCTGGCTTTTGGAGGAATTTCGAATTGATTCAGTAACTCGTGTACGAATCGATGGGGAGGCAGCACCATTCTCTCTCAGACTTTGAGTCGATCCTTGTGATTCCCTTGGAGGGGGTGCAGTTCGCACCAAGCTAACCATGGTGTTGAGTTGTATCGATGCCCAACGACCGATACGAGAAGTAGCCGTTGATTGGACTGGAGCTCTCAACTTCGCATCGATACGAGACATTCCTTTATGACCGATACGAAAGGTATCGAGTCGAACTCGAGCGATGTTAAGTTGAGGCTTTCCTGATCGGTACGAACTAATTAACCAAGGATCGATTCGAAGTTATCCCCCACTGATCGATTCGAGCTCGGCGTTTTGATGGATTTGAAGTGTGCCCCTCCGTATCGATTCGAAGTCACCCTTCACTGATCGATTCGAGCTTGGCACCTGACTATCGATTCGAAGCTCGCTCCTTCGGATCGATTCGAAGTGGTACGATGATGGGTTCGAACAAGTCACTTGTGATTGGTTCGAAACTCCATATAGTGGATATCAGAGTTTGATATTTTCTGAGCATAATTCCGATGAGCTTCACTCCTGCATATTTGGACATGTCAAACTGCATACTTGACCACCTTTCGAAGCTCGTCGACGGAACAATAACAATTTTTATTCAAACCAATTTTCCTTATGTGAAGGGTTCTGCGATGACGGTCATCACAACTGGGCTTTGTAGTTTTGCCGTTTGCGTGTTTTCTTTAATTCTGCGATATTCATCCAAGTAAGGCACAGCATCGCACCGCACCGCACAACACACATTCATACACTATACACTGGGGAATTCACGGGTCCCTTGTTATCTAATGATGGTTTCTCATGAGTTAGTCAGTTATGGAGCCTTCGAGTTCGCAGCAGCAGGAAACCCCACAAGATACCCAGAGTACAGTTCCCCCGAGGTTAGAGGTCCTGGACATTGATCCTGAAATTATCGGCCCAGCGCCGGATGAACTTCCCAACGCGTCATTCATTGCTAATCCATCAGATTCCGTCCCATCTCATATTTCCGAAGATATGCTGGGGAGGATATTCCTGAGACACGGTTTGTCACTAGATGACGTGTTACTACCGGGGCCAAGCGACAGACCACACAACCCGCCGGAGGGGTATACCGCATTCAATCGCCATGCGTGCGCGGCTGGGACGCTTCCTCCATTCAATGAATATATAAGAGAAGTGCTATCTTTTTTGGGAATCGCACCATCCCAACTTCACCCGAACGGGTATGCTTCGGTGAACAGCCCGTTCATCGTCTTTATGCAATATCTTCATAGACCACCGGCCCCGACTGAAATCAAATACTTGTTTAGCTTCAAAACTCGAAGTGATTACCCATCTTTTACATTCTTCGAGGCAGTACGGAATTGTCAAGTGGTCACCGGGTCCTGGACTAGGTTAAGCTATTACAGGACGGAATGGTTCTACGTCAGATGTCCCCCAGGCTTCGCCAGGCGATGGTTATTTAGGCGTAAGTACATCTGAGTTTCCAAACAATTACTAAGGCGATTGCAGTCGAAGTGTGACTTATATATTTTTCTTCTGTACAGCGATGATCCAGCGTCCCGACGGCGAAGACTTTAAGGAGATGGTACGAGTGCTCCAAGAGATCCCGAGCGACGACAGGGACATCGACGTGTTATTGACGGATAGGAATCTCCGGGCCTACGGGTTAATCGAACGATGGCAGAGTATAATATTCGACGGGGCGCAAAGAATTGTTTTGAAAAAACAGGCCAAGCACAAGAAGCCCAAAGTCATTATAGCCGAGGAAGTTGATTCTGAAAGAACTCACACTGACGATGAGCCGTTGTTGGAGCCCACGGACGTGGCTCAAGATGTTGAAGAGCAAAGAAAAGGCAAGGCAGTCGTCGTCTCGTCAACTAAGAAGGGGAGATGGAAGTCGGTTGTCACAGCCCGATCCTCCCCCGGAGTTAGAATTTTCGAGATGTCTCCTCCGCGAACCGAAAGTCTTTACGAAGGGCTTACCGACCTTCCAATCCCGGATGATGTGTCTTTTCAGCATGACGCCGGGTTGGAGGAGTTTCATCGTACTCTTGAATTGAGCGAGCCTTTTATTACTAGCTCAGTCGACACTTCTGGTTGGTCGGGGGAAATGCATATTCATACACATTTCACGACACTACATAGTCCCAAGTCTTAGGTCATCGGTTTCGAGAAACCATTAACTCTATTCTCATTTTGTTTTGCAGATATTATGACTGGACGTGGTTCGATGTTAGGGAGCCTACGACATGCTCGCAGATCTTCCTCATATTACGATTCACAACGGAGAGAAGGGGATAGGAGTTATGATCGCAGGCACTCCGGGTACTCTAGCCAAGAATGGAGAGACAAGGATTATAGACATCGGTCTCGATCGCGCACCCCTCCTCCAAGAGCTCCTACACAGCCTCCTGTCCACGTTCCTCGTCCTTCTAATCCTTCACACCACCAGTCGACCTCTCAATCTTCTAGGCATGAACCTCGCCATCCCAGATCTG
The DNA here is from genome assembly GCA_030765085.1 of Allium cepa. NCBI lineage: Eukaryota > Viridiplantae > Streptophyta > Magnoliopsida > Asparagales > Amaryllidaceae > Allium > Allium cepa. The sequence goes on from CM060939.1 coordinate 698,575,513, forward strand.
AGATAATGCCTCCAGTAGTCGCGGAACAACCTCCCACTGAAGTTTCGGGAGAAGGAGCGATCAGGCTTGCTCAGCTGAAGAAGGACTTTCCGAACATTTGCTTTGACAACTACATCTTCCCTCTTCACTTGAAAAGAATTCCGCCGGAGACCGAGCAGACAGCGCACGATTATGTGCACGATTTTTATGCCCAATACAGGGCATGGTACAAGGCGGCTGAGAAGGCGTCTTCACTGGCCTTCGAGCGTGGGGCCACCATTGAGAAAATGCAAGCTGAGTTGGCCCAAAAAAGCCGTATTATCGACGTGCTGAACACCGAGGCCGAATCTTCCAGAAAATCAGAGATGGAAGCCATCAAAAAGGCCAATGAAGCCCAGCTTACGATGGATAGAATGAAGCGTGAGCACTATTCCACGGTGGAGGACATGGGCCATCGGAATACTCTGGTCACTGCCGAAAGGGATACGGCGCTAAAGGAGCTAAATGAGCTCAAATCCAAATTCGCCGAAATCGCCAAGGATAGGGATGATGCAAACAATGCAGCCCAGGAGGCGTGTGAACAGGCTGTGATACTCCGGACCGAACGGGATGAGGCAGTGGCCAGAGTTCAAGTGGTCGAGGCGGAGATTGAGGAGAGAGTTCAGCAAGCCGTGGCCAGGCTAGAGGCCGACATTGAAGATCTGCTTATCACCTACAACGCCAATGTGTTGAAGCACAGAAACTTGGCCTGGCTTCAGGATTACCCAGTGCATCTCCGCAGTGCTTGGGAACGATTGGTTGAGGGGGAAGAGGAAGCGCACTCGGATGAGTCGGTCGACCGATTCGAGCTCGAAAACCGGTTGCTAACAGATGAGGAAAAGAAGGTCCTCCATGATGCTATGATCGCTCATGAGAAAGAGATGGTTGGCGGTCGATCTTTGGAGGCTGGAGAAGGGTCGGGCATTGAGCATCGTGCCACCGCTCTTGAAATCACCGCCTCGCCTCCGTCTGAGCCTGTATCTACGGTTAGCTCACAGACCGTTCCTGCATACGACCCAAAGCAACCGCGGTTATCACCAATTCGCGAGCACGTCTCCGAGGTCATCCCATCATCAGCAAGCCGAACTGAGGAATGTATTCTGAACAAATCTCAAGTGCATTTTCGCTAGAACTCTCGTTACGAAGTGATTGTTCTTAATCCTTTCTCTTCTTTATCCAGTGACCAGGACTACCCCGGTGTCTTCGACTCAGGAGCCGAGTCAAGGGCAGAAGGCTATTACTACTGAAACGACTGTCGTGACAACGACAGCGTCTACCGGAGCGGCGCAGGGGAGCTCTTTGTCTCTTGACGAACAGATGGTGAGCGAACTACTCGGTCAACAGGGAGACTTCTCTACGGACTTGCCATTTATCATCAGTGAGCTCCCGCCAGCCTCTAGCTCTTTTGTGCAGACCGGAGCTGCCCCCAGCCAGGCCCCATCAACCCGAGATGAAGAAATTTTGGCCGAAATCCAGGCTGAATTAGAAGCTGAGGGGCAAAGCGGTAGTGTCAGTGGTGACACTATTCCATCTTCCGTTGCGGGTCCGGTCCCTCCTACTCCTCCGGCGGGGAGCCTTCATTTAGACTCAAGTTCTGAGGAGGACGTAGATATTATGCCTCCGGCCGAAGAGCAGCCACCGGAGAGGAGGTCGTCTAAACGAAGGATTTCCGTTCCAAGCGATTCCGACGAAGATGACGAACCATTGATAAGGCGGGCGAAGAAGAAGAAGTAGATCGACCGTTCGAGCAGATCTTTTCGGTAGACAGGAACTTGTTTGTTTTTTCTTTTTGTTTCCCTTTAGTAGGTCGTGTATAGATGCAGGTTCGGCCCCTGCTAGTAGGCATTCTTTTTTGGAAGAACTTATTGGCGTGTAAGTCTTTGTCTTAAGTTAGAAATAAAATTTAATTTCTTTGTTCCAACTCTCATTTCTTTTGTGCTTAAGTGTTTATAACGTTATGTTTTCAGTCCGGTGTGCTTGTGGTATTTTTATCGCCATGTAGAGTTTGTTTTACTCGCCAAGTCTGAAAATCTTGGTCACAAGTTGTAATCGATGAATAATCGAACTTCGGACATTGTATCACTTTGATTAGCGATTAACACTTAGCTTTTTTGCCCCCTAATCTCGGGGAATAACATTTGTGTTTTGGTTGTTGAGTGCGTTTATTGCAAACTTTAAGCGCATGTCCACATTCCGGGGACTTAAGATAATTTGAGATCGATAATCTGGTTTGTACGGAGCTTGAGAGTTATCGATGTTTGCAGCATGGTTCGCGCTCCGGGAACCTGGAATTAATGTTTACACTCCACTTCATGCTCTGGGAATCTGGAGTTAGCACGGATGCTTCGGTTCGCGCTCCGGGAACCCGTAACTTATGTTTATATTCCAATACATACTTCGGGAACTTGGAGCCCGTTCGCGCTCCAGGAACGAGTTATTGAATGTTTATACTCCAATTCACACTCTTGGAAGTTGGAGTCCGTTCGCGCTCTGGGAACGAGTTATTGAATGTTTATACTCCAATTCACACTCTGGGAAGTTGGAGTCCGTTCGCGCTCCGGGAACGAGTTATTGAATGTTTATACTCCAATTCACACTCTGGGAAGTTAGAGTCCATTCGCGCTCCGGAAACGAGTTATTGAATGTTTATACTCCAATTCACACTCTGGGAAGTTGGAGTTAGCCGATAGATGGTCAGTCACACCTATTTGGGCTTTTTTAGGAATTCGTTCACACTCTGGGAATGATAGGTTTGATGTTTATACTCCAATTCACACTCTGGGAAGTTGGAGTCCATTCGCACTCTGGGAATGAATTGTTGAATGTTTATACTCCAATTCACGCTCTGGGAAGTTGGAGTCCGTTCGCGCTCTGGGGACGAATTGTTGAATGTTTATACTCCAATTCGCGCTCTGGGAAGTAGGAGTCCGTTCGCGCTCTGGGAACGAATTGTTGGATGGACTGTCGTGTGTTGGTCCAGTTCAGCCTTCGATGTGTTGGCTTGCCCCCGAGCTGGGGTTTCACTTAGTGAGTGGCCGGTTGTAACGCAGTCACTCGCTATTTGAATAAATTCCATTGTTCGATGGAACTTAGCTCTTCGTGTGTCGTGATTGTTGAACGTTGTATTCGGTGAATCACAGCTTTAGCTTGAAGAGATAGCATTTTATTTGCTGAAATAAGAAAATGTGGCAAAGTCAGTGCCTTATTACAAATTCAAATCTCAGAACGTAAAAGAAATTGCAAAGTATTCATATATTGAAGGAGCCTGTCATGTGTGACAGTGACGAGGTTCTTCGTCGTTCCAGGCTCCTGAATAAGTAGGCCCGCCACTGATGGCGTTTATCACCAATCTCCCACGGGGACAAGCCGAGTCCTCCTGCCTCGGTCGATTGGGTTCATTGATTGGATTGGATGGGCCCGCTTCTCTGGGCTGCCGTGTCCGCATAAACTGTTCCAGCTTCCTTTCTCTGGCCAGTTTTTCAACAAGATCCTGTAAGTGACGACACTCGTTCGTATTGTGCCCGTAGCCTTCATGGAACCTGCAAAATTTTCCCGTCTGGATTTGTCTCTCCGACGACGGTCTTGGAGCAGGTTTTTCATATTGAATTGTATTACGGGTCTGCAAATACAAGTCCTCCAATGAAGTATTCAAAGGAGTATAACTGTCGAACATCGGATTTTTGCGTTGTGGGCCACGATTTTGATCTTGTTTTTTAAGTTGATTCACGCTCTCTCTTCGCCGAGCTTGTTTATTTTTAATGTTCAACTGAACTTTTCCGGAGCTCTCACCGGACTGTTTTATTGCGACATTGCTTTGGTTCCCTTCTGCATTTGGCCCTGCGTCAGTTTGCTTCCTAGACTGTTTCGCGTCTTCCCGTCTCAGGAATTGAGCTGCTTTGGCATAGAAACGGTCCAATGACGCAGGTGGTTTCCCAGCTAGCCAATTGCCGAATTCGGAATCGAGGTCGATCCCCTTAGTCAGCGCCATAAGGATGGAGTTATCGTTTGGATTTCTAATATCCGCGCATGCAGTATGGAATCTTTCTAAGTAGTGCCTGAGCGTCTCTCCGGGAGCTTGCGTGACACTAGATAGAGTGTTAACATCCTTTGGCCTTGCGACGTGCATGCGGAATTGCTCAACGAATTTTGTGGCAAACTGATCGAAGGAAGAGATGGTTCGAGGTGGCAATCGGGTGAACCACATGGTGGCGATGCCCCCCAAGGATATGGGGAAACTACGACACTTCACTGCATCGTCGGCTCTGGCAGCGGTCATCGACCATTCATACTTTAGAATATGTTGGTTGGGGTCGGAGTTTCCCTCGTACATGGGTAGAGTGGGCATTCGGAATCGCCGTGGGGGTTCAGCATTAAGAATATCGTCTGTAAAGGAAGTGTGACTTCGGGAAATTCCCAAATCATCGTTTGTGAATCCCTGACTCTCACGGATCATCTGATGTATCATAGTTGAAAGATCCGGCATTTGTGCCGGAGTACGATCACGTTCCATACTTCGGGCTTGAACCGGATATCGTCGACGGTCCAAGTCTTGCCTTCTTGGCTCATAGTCCTCGGGGACGTACGGTTCAGGAGTACGACCGCTATGACGACGGTCCAGGTCCGACTGATCTTGAGCGTCGACCCCTGGTATAGCCGCAACGCTAGTGGTGCGGTATTCTACGGCGTGGTGAGGAACGGCACCTCCTCGGGAGGAGGGTCCGGTTTGGAAACTGGCTGACGGACCAACTCTTATTTGTCCAACAGTCAATGTCGGTTGGTTTCCAATGGGTGGCATACGACTCCCATCTAACCGGGGTCGTGGAGGCCGGTTATGATAATCAGAAGATGAAGGACTTTCGCTGGAGGAGCGAGAAGCACGATCTCTCGTGGATCTCTTTCGTTTCTGGCGATCCAACTTGTTGATTAGCTCAGCGTTAGCGCGTAGCTGTTCTTCTAGTTGTCGTCGACTCTCGGTCAGCTCTTGGAGTAACAACTGCAATTCTTGTCGGGTAACCGGACCCGACGGTTCTTAGTGCCCAGCGACATCTTGATTAGGTGGAGGTAGAGGGGTAGGATTCTGTTTATCCTGTTCTTCTTGATTGACAGCGTTCGAGGTGGTTCTTGTGCTAACCATCTTGATAATTGAATTCCTTTCCTAGACTTTATGCAAATCTGAATAGAAGGGAAGGAAGTTGGATTCAATGATCTGGATCTCTCTCTTAGATTTATTCAATCTGGTATCGATGACAGATCCAACGAGCAGGAGAAAAGCTGGGTTTTCTCAGTGAAAGCACCAAAGTGTTTGCGTCAAAATTGGGCACAACACTCTTCGGGAGTCGTTGAAGAGATAATAGTCAAGAATGCAAATTCAAAACAGATATTATCTAACAAAGACTCCAATCAACAGTAAAGAAAATGCGTAGACAATCGATTTATAGTGGTTCGGCGTGTTGCCTACGTCCACTGTGAAGTGTTTTGAAGTTTTATTGCTTTTCTTTCAATAATTACAAGTTGTTGCAGCAATCAACAGCAAATTACAACTGTAAATTCGGAATCAACAATAAAATTATGATGTAGGATGATGGAGATCTCGATCCGGCAGAGTCTGGGCGCTTGAGAGTCGAAAGATCCCTTTTTCGTTGGCCCTGGGGCTCTATTTATAGGCGTAGGCTGCTGATATTTCGCTGAAAACTCGGGAGACCACTTCTGGCACGTGAGGGGACCCACACGCACGGTCTCAGGAAGTTTGGGCCCACTTTGGCATCGGTTCGAACTCCATTCGAACCGATCAAGAATTCATCCTATCGAGGTGAAATTTGGCGTGGACATTCTTCAACATGTATGCAAGCTTCTGTGAAAATTTCATGGCATTTGGATCAGTGGATTGGGAGATATGATGGATTCGAAATGGGGATCATTGCATGGCTGTTTGGTTTGAAACCATGCTTTCGAACCGATGGTTTCGAATCCATCATGGCACGTGACTTCGTGGCGACGTGGAGCACAAACTTCGAACCAACCCGGTCTTCACTCCGAGTTGACCGCTTCGACTCCATAAATCTCAGCGAATTCGAACCGATGGAAGACACGTCATCATGGTTGGTTGACCCAGTGGATTCGAATGAGGCTGCACAGGATGGTTTCGAACTTGGCATCATGGATGGTTTCGAACGAGGTTCCATGTTTGGGTTCGAACAACGTCTTATAATGGAATCGAACAAGGATGCTTGTTTGGAGTCGAACAAGGCTTTGTGGTGGGTTCGAAGGAGCTACTCTCCGATGGATTCGAGGTCCATTGTCATAAACTTGGTAGATTCGAACTTGATGGGTTCGAACCCGAGGCATCCCGATGGGTTCGAACCTGATGGGTTCGAGGGTGATGGATTCGAACCTGATGGGTTCGAAGGTGATGGTTTCGAACCTGATGGGTTCGAATCTCAGGCCTTTTCTTTCAAATTGAATCGATCATAATTTGAGCGTATGAACTCGTATTGACTTGAAACTTGAGACGTTGATTCTTATGGTCCTTCTTGCCGTGTCCTATCGATTGTGGCTCAATCTAGACTTGGACAAAATTCAGTGACATCCATAGCGAGACGAAGTATGGCCGGTCTCTGAGACGAACCGTTCTCCGTTTCTGATCGATCTTTTGGTATCGCGGCTTTGCCAAAAAGCGGGATAACAAGTTTAGCTCCTGATCTTTCTAGTATAATGATCGAAATCTCATCAAATTTGGACGTGACACAAAGAAGTTATGATTTTTGAAAGTTTGGAGTGTAATATAAGTTCTTCTTTAGGTTGAGGTAAGCACCGATCTGCAGCTTTTCCAAAGTGTCATATCAAACTTTCGTCTAAGTCATGGCTTGGGGTAGAGTGTAGGCATAACCTGGGTTAAAGCTCTAAAAAACTGAAGCATGCTTCGAGTCATCTCAATATAAGAACAATTTTTAAGAGCTGCAATTTTCACCATCGAGCTTAAAACTTCAAAGGCCAAGGGCCCGTTTGGTTTCATTTTGTATTTTTAGTTTTGTGTTTTCAACTTGTACTAAGAAATACCAAGAAATAAGAGAAGAAGATTTACAATTCTTAGTCATTGCGATGATCAACAGACAACGAAGGAGTTGGATTATTCTTCGTGCTTTTGTTATCTCTCGAAAACGAAAACTAAATAAACTTTTTTTCTATTTTATATATTAATTTCATTTCGCAAAAAAAAATTAACAATACATAGGACGGACGCACTTTTATATAGACAAAAACACAAAAATAAAAAGGACAAGCCAAATGAGGTCTAAATCTCGATAAAAATTGGCGATAATCTGAGGATTTTGATTTTTGGGGAAATGAATGGCGAACGAGGGACCATGGGGAAATTAGGAGCGCTATCGGGCCAATGAACGAGACATAGACTAACGAGATGGAGCAGCTCAAGAAGGAACTAAGCATGCAAAATAAGGCATAGGTAGGACTGTGTGGCATAGGCATGCCAATGGAGTTCAGACCTTGTGAAAGTGCCTAGGATGCATTATTGACAAAAGGCTTGTAGTTATTAAGAGAGATTGTCTATGTGCCAAACTATCCCCTTATTATACAACCATAGTCAAATAGGATAGAATGGTTACTTATAAGTGGGTAATGTATAACCTTTAATGGATGAGGCAATCAAGATAGAGTGGGGACGCTCGCTGCTAGACAAATAGTCTAGGAGGCTATTACTATGTGTGACGACCCAGAATTTTTAAGCAATTTAAATCGGAATATTTAATCGATTTTAAATATTCAATAGTACAATTTTAGATTGAATTACGGATATCACAAATTATTTGATAATTGAATAATTAAATTAAATAAGTGAAGTTGGGAAAATTGTTGAATCTGGAATTTTAAGCCTATTAAAAATAATTTGAAGGCTTGTAAAATTTATATTGATAATACTGAAGAGAATAGAAGTGTTGAAATCAAATTTAACAATGATTTGTTCAGTTTTGAAATTTTATCATTTTAAATTTAATTTAAATATAGCCCTCCGAGGCACAGTCTCGGAATTCGACGAAACCAGTTCCGTTGGATTCGTAATATTTTGTTATTATCGCATTTCAATTTTCGCAGTGTTTGGAGTTACGGTTTGGTCGTACAACCCGTAAATGCACAAGAAGAATCTAATTAAATTTAAATTTACATAGTCAAACCTTTTCTTTGAAGCCACACTCTCGTAGCTTCCAACGCAATCTTCTTTCCTCTCTCTTCAGATTTATTTTCACTTAAAGAATTGGCCAAAGCCTTATTCTTCAAGATTGAAACCCGCAGTAAAAAAATAATAATAAAAGAGAAATCACTTCGTTCGAAAGCAATAATGGCCGAGACAATCAGCAGAGCGAAATTCATTTTCGTTCGAAATAAAAAGGGGGCCGCTTGTTCTGTCATCCAAACCGAAACCTATCTTCCCCTCTAAAATCAAAATCGATATTTAAAAAGAAAATGGCGGAATGAGGGGGGAAACTCGCGTGCTCGAACACGCGAGGAAATCCTATCATCATCAAAGAAAGGGGAGAGAGGAGCCGCGTTTACAAGCTAGGGTTCGTAGATTTGGGAGTTGAGGTCGCTCGTGCGATTTGGATGCGTCGTCGCGACAGAAAAGGGCAGGGGTGGCAGTCGCGAACCTCGAGGACGAGTTTCGATGGTCGCGGTTCTCAGGGTTGGTTCGGGCTCGTCGATTTTGTGGGGTTGGAGCAATCGAGTGGGGCGGTGGGTGATGCTCACGTACTAGCATCGAGGTTGTGGGGAAGTCGACAGTAAGGTATAATGTATTTTATTTTATTTAATAAAAATATATATATATATGCAGTTTCTAATTTAGAATATATACATATGTAGTGGTAAACAAAAAATATATAAAGATTTGGAAAGTAAACAGGAATTTTTAAATGTGGAAGTTTTGGAAATCTATAAATTATTTTAAGTGTACACGAGTTTCAAAATGAAAAATAAAATAAAAAAAACTTATATACATTTTGATTTACTTGTTTGATTTTAAAAATAAAATATATTATGGAAGTAGTTTTGTTTAGTTGCTAAAAGGATATTTTTATTAAAAAGGAAAAGTTTAAAATCAAATTATTAGCTTAAAATCCAAACTATTAGTTAATTAAATAAGTAGATGGAAATTTAATTGTCTAGTTGATTCGAATATTAATAAAAATTATAAATGTTTATACAAGGTCAAACATCAGGAAAGCAATATTGAAGTGGATTGCAAATTTAAGAGCAAAAGTGAGTTAATCTCACTCAGTTAGATTTAAATTTAAATTTAAATTTAAATTTAAATTTAAATGATTAAATCTAAATAATTATTTGAATGCATGAATTGATTGATGTGCTATAGTATGGTATATTTTGGAATTGGCATATTATATTGTGGTAACATTTGTGGATATAGGGAAAACAGGTTGGAGGGATCCAACTGGACCCCACACATTTATTTAAATTATTCAATACTCTCTGTTGTGATTATTTGATATCCTGTGATGAGTTATATTGGAATATTGAATGTTATGGTTTGATTGGATATTTGGGTATAATGAATTACCAAAATATATGAATTGGATTGTTGAAAAGAAATTAAAAGGGAGTAAATTTGTAAGCGAAATAATTATAGAAAGTTTGAATAAATTAAGAATGAATTGAAAAGAAATAGAAGTAATAAGGAAATAATAATAAATAACTTCGAGTATGAAGAGAAATGGAATTTTGAATAAAATGAAATTGATGAATTGTAAACTTAAGTTATATCAATTGAAGAAACAAAGAATTATTTGAAAATTCAAAGTTTAAATTTATTTAAAAGAATAAAGAAGTAATTGAGAAATCTAAAAATTGGAATCAAGAAATGAGATCTGAAATTAATAGATTCTGAATTTAAAGGGAAAAAATTGGAAATCAATTTGGGAAATTGATTTAAGTGATTGAAGCTGGGATTTTTCTCTGGATAACCAAGAACATGTTTAAAGTAAATTCTTAAATAAATTTAAAGGTTTTAAAATTGTTGTAAAAAGCAAGTTGTAGAAAATTTATTATTTCTAATATTTAAATTCAAAAGTAAGTATTTTCTCAAATCTATTATAGTAGAAATTACTTAAAAAAGTGACCTAGTATTTTGTTTTCAAAGGTGAAAATCTAGATTTATATTCTATTAAATAACTTTATTTACTCACATAGTATGTATTTTTACAAATATTGAGGTAATTTAATTTAAATGTTTATAAGTATATTTTTAAAGTAAAGTGTATTAAATTATTTTTACAATCTAGTTTTATGCTTGGTGATTTCAGAAGAGATAGAAAATATTTGAGAAAGTTTATTCTGGAAAGAAAGATGGTTTTGAAACTGTTTTCAAAGGTTTGGAAATAGAAATATATCTTGTAAAGATATTTTGAGGTTAATAAATAATTTGGGAAATTATTTATTGTTGGATGGTTGTTTGTGAATATAATTGATAGCTAAATAACCGGCTATCAATATTGGACCATGCGTTGATCGTTTCGAAGAGACCGGGATCGAGATTTATTTCTCGAAAACCACTTCGATCCGGTTTGTACGTTTCGTGGAAACGATTTTAGATTCGAAGATGGAGCGGTGAAGTGCAAGGGCTAGTCGCTACTAATCCTGAGGATATTTCCGAAATGGATGTAGTAGGAATAGTGCCTTCGGTTCCGTTCGAACCCGAGACGGACTTGTATGGATGAATGCTTGCGAAACATCGTCAGGTGGACGATGGGCATTCTAAGGGATATTGTTCTAAAAAGGTAACGCTTAGCCTCAAGCCTCATCAAATGGAAATGGCTGAAAATCAGGGGATATGCAGCAAGGCTTCGTGGGTAGCCCCCACTGGAGGGTGAGGTCATCCCTGTCTAGATGTCCCTTTATTTCGGCTTAGTGGGCGGTTGCTGATCCCAACCGCGGGGTGATCTTGCTCGGGACTGTCCAGTAAGGGATGGTTCCGGTCTTGTGTTGCAGGGGAGTTAGGGTGGCTCCTCGGTATGCTGATCTAGACCAGGTACTGTGACAGGTGGTACCCCAGTGCCAAGCCATTAGTTGGAATCCATTTTCCATACGCGCCCGTACGGTTTTGATTGTGCCCAACTATTGCTGAAACGTGAGATGCAAGCATTTCAGCTAGATTCTATTTTACTTTCTATAGGCACTATTATAATATCAGAGGACTTTAATAAAAATGTTTTAGCTATCGTAAGGTAAAAACCCGACATGTTTATTTGTGGCGTGGTCTTACGAGATGCTTTTGTTTTTTTAAAGGATTTTTGAAACTTTAATAATCAATTGGGTGTGATTTTCTCACGCTGGTATTCCAGACTGACTCGGGTATTATTTAACTGTAATGCTCGGGTCAGACCGAGTATTATAGGATACAGGACATGTTGCTGTGGAGCTCAGGAGACGAGCTGGATTGACGATACATACATTCGTACTTGTGTATATATATTCTGCTGTTGTGTTGTTGTGTATCCGTTGTATGTTATTGATGTGAGCTGTGACTGATGTACTCTGATGATGTACTGTATGTAAACAGATATATTTGACTTTTGAGCAAAGATTATTTATTATCTATTATATTTTATTCCGCTGCGATGGTTAGATTCTGTTGTTGTTTCCTCTACTTTCTTCTTCTACCTCTTCTTCTTTAACCCAAATGGTTCGTATTTCTGTACAACTTGAGTTGATTGTTGTAGAATAGTGTTGACTCAAGGAGTACGGATTTGTGGGTCGTTTCACTTGGTATCAAAGCATAGGTTGGTGTTAACCTTGGCTCTGGTGGGAATTACTCATGAAATAGAGTCTATAGTACTCTAAAAATGAGATTGAGCGTATTAATAGATATGAGCGCGTATTTGTTAGTGAATATAAATTGTTTTAATATTGTGTTGATTGATTTATTGAGTGGCATATGAACCTTCGTCGACACGGTCTGCAAAACTGTATTGAAGGGGTTTCTAAACACTTGTATAGAACAATCGACACGGTATTGTTTTTAAATGTGGGTAAATGAAATAATTTTACCCAAAATATATTTTGATATAAATAAAAGTTTTGTAAACTATTTAGCTAATATATGGTTGCTTGGATGTTAGGAATGATAATATTAAAGTATTATCATTTTTAAGTGAAAATTTAACTAGAAATTGTAAATATAATCAAAGATTGAGAAGATAAATTCAATTATGAAATGAAATTTATAAATGTGAATTATAAATGTAAATTATAAATTGAAATATAATCAAATGAGAATTTGTATGAACATAGGCTATGCAAATGAATTATAGAAAAAAAATTGATTTAAGCAGGATTTGGAAATTTAAATCCCGAAAATTTGGAAGTGTTTTGGAGATAAATAATAGCATTATTGTTTTGGAGATATTTCTGAATGGAAATTTGTTTTAAATGGATTTTGAAAGTGATATAGCATTGAAATCACTTGGATTATTGGAAAATAATTCTGATGATGACGGCCGCATCATCAGTATTCATTTTCGAATTTCTAAGTGACGGATTGCTGCCAAAAATTGATTTGTTCAGAAAAGCTGGTTGTTTTTGAAAATCTCAAAAGAAATTTGTTGGAAATAAAATCCAGGATTGGTTTAAAATTTTTGAGAAGTGTGATTTTGAGATGTTGGAGATTTCAAAATGATTTGAAACCAAAGCCAGGGATTTAAAAATCCTGATAAGATAAGTTGTAAGCTTATAAATGGAAATGATTTTTAAATCAGGAAGAAATTTAAGCTTTGGATAGTGGAATGTAAATCTAAAGTGAAGAGTTAAAATGAAATTAACTTGGATTGATGAAATAAAAATATAACTAGATTGAAATTAATTGGATGGGCTGAAATTAATGTCCAGTTGTATTCGATGTAAGTTGAAATCGAATTGAGTTAAATAAATCCGAGTTAAAGTAAAATTGAGTTGGGATGAGAATTCAATTGAATTAATGAATGGAATTGAATTCTTAGCTGAACGAATGGGAAATAAATTGAATAAGGATTGGAATTGAAATAAATAAATTAGAATAACTTGTAAGAGAATTAAAAATCCATAGAAATAAAATATGCTTGGGCTATAAATAAATAGAAGGCTTGAGTTAAAAATAAAGGATGAATATATTCAAGCCTATAATGGATGGAATTGTATAAATAATAAGTTGTGGCTTATAAATTTTGGAAGTGGAATAGAAAATCCAAAATAAATATTGTTTGATGTTTTGGATAAAGAAAAGAAAATCCAAACTTGAATTATAAACTAAATTGGACTTAAGAAAATAAAACTCAAGTGATATTTGGGGTTAAAGATCAAGTATTGAACTATAAATAGGCGAGGACTAATTTGTTAATAAATTGGTTAATTAAATGTTAAATAAAATTGAATTGCGAGTTTATGACGAAGTTTGGAAATAAAACTCGAGTTATAAATTGAATTCGACTTCAAATGGTTGGTGAAGAAAATGAAATTGAACTGTGAGTTCATAAATTAGGTGGTAAATTGAAAATGAATAGGGGATTCAAAACTTGAGTTATGAATTTAAAATTAAACTTGAAGTGTTAACAAATTAAATATAATTGGGAATGTATCAAATAAAATGTAAATGGATTAAAATAGCAATGGTTTGAATGTGCAAATAAAATCCAAATAAGTGGAGATAACTTAGAAAATAGCCGGGTAATAAATTGAATGAGCTGAATCTAGAAAGTTAAAATGTATAATAATTGATTAAATAAATTTGTAGTTTGAAATGGGATTGGATTAAAATAGAATCAAATTAAATTGAAAAGAGAACTTTGTTTGCAAAATGAGAAAGAGCTTAAATGTAAAATTTGAATAAATTAAAGTAAATTGTCTTAAGCTGAATAATGGAAGAGAGTTGAATTGAATTCAACCTAAACTAAGTTTAATAATAATGGATTGGTTTTAAGTCAAGTGAAAATAAATTTTAATCGAAATAAATTTGGGGAGTTACAGATAATATTTAATGAAATGAAAATTCTTGAATAAATGTTTGTAAACCATTTAAATTATTAAGGGATTGAAATAACTTGAGGCAATAAGAAAAATAGAATGTTTCAAGTTTATTAGAATGGTTTAAGTGAATGTGGGTAAACTAATTTTATTGAATAAATGAATGGATGAGATAAATAAGAATCAAATGAAGTATGGTTTAAATAAGTTGAGAAGTGGTTATTGAATGATATGGCTTGGTTGTTTTGAGCTAAATAAAATAGTTTGGAGTAAACAAATATGGAATAACGTAAATGAATGGATTGTAAATAAAATTGAAATGGAATGTGTCGAGTTAAATAAATGGTCGTGAATGAATTAAAATAAAAAGGAAATTTAATTGGTAATGAAGATGAACCTAAATTGTTAATGGTTTTGAATGAACTGGTTTGGTTAATAAAATGAAACGCAGGTGAATGGATTCAAATCTAAAATGCAATGAAATGAGAATTTATAAATTGTGAAAAAAATTTAAAAATGGAATAGAATTATGTATAAGTTGAGTAAAAAATCCATTTAAATCAGTTATAAAATATAAAAACTTATTTATTCACATAGATCTTGTTAAATTGCATAAAATAAGTTGTCATTTGATTGAAAATGGAAGTAATTAAAATTCTATGTATTGATAAGAGTAAAATAAATTGATTTTGAGAGTAATTGAATTAAATAAGAGTTCAGTTTGCTTAAGAATAAATTAAATGTAAGCGATTGAGTTTTGAACCATTCAAATTGATGAGGTTGTATATGAATGGATTGAAAACCCTTCGAATGGAATGAAAATGGTTTATGAATAATTGAAACAGTTGAATTAGCATGGAAACTATAAAAATTTCTTACGGAAAATGTTGGATGTGCATTTCTTTAGAATTTATATGTTTTAACCATTACAACTAAGTGAAATATAGTTAAACTGCATATATTTGGCACTTACATATTTAAATTGAGTAAGTACATGTATCTGGGAGCCGTGTGCCTGGATTTGGATTGCACTAACTGCTAAATAAATAAGATGTTTGCTTAAAAATGCTAAATAAGGTAAGCCTACACAATAAAAATAGGATATATGAACTGTTTTTGTTTTTTCCGACCGTGTGGGTCGATGTATATATATTTATCTCTTTTTTCAAATTGCAAAAGCTCCTCCGTACAAAGGGGACTCTGCCAAAAAAATTCAGAAATTTTGGGAGTTAGAAATTTTTTGAAAATTTTGGAGAAGTTTGTTAACGGCAAAACAATTTTCAAACTGGAAATTGAAATAAATTAGTAAATGAAACTAATTAAAATAATGACAAAAATTAGTTATAAATGAAAAATAAAATTTAAAGTTTAGAGTTGAAAATAAATTGAATTCGTATGGAAATGAAATAATTAATTTGAATAGGAATGGATATAAACTAATGTGGTAAGATGAAAATGAATATAAGAAACATATCAAATACTTAGGTTAACTTGAGTAAGGAATGGTGAATTTCTTAATTGGAAATTGTTAATATAAATATATTCCAAGTTAATATTTAGATGAATAGATATTGACATTTTGTGAAAAAGTCGATAAAATGTTTTGGAATATTGTGATTGGTAGTGCTATGCAGGATATGCAGGTAATCTAAAGGGAAAAGAGAATTGAGTTTGATTTCAGAAAGAAAAATTTGAAATGCTCGACAAAAAGGTATGTATTTGAATTTGGTATAAAATTTGATTGGGATTTGGATTGAGCCACTTGGCTTTTTGTTTTCTTTTTGGATTTGGGAGGCCGTAGAGCCATTTTGTAGTTGTACCGAGCTAGCCGCGCAAAGGAGATGCTGGCAAAAAATTTCGAAAATTTAGAGAGTTAGAAAAAATTTTTGAGAAAATTTGGATAATTCAAAATTTAGTTTTGAATTATAAATTGAATGATTGCATAAATAGAATTGTTTGGGAACTATGGAAAGGTTTGAGAAGTTAATAAGAATGGTTATGGGTCTTTATAAAGGATAGTTAGCAAGATGTTGCATTATTAGAAATTGTTTGGTTTTAGGGAAATAGTAAACGGGTATTGGATCATTCTTCTTAGTTAGTAATTTCGGGGACGAAATTCTTTTAAGGGGGGAGGAATGTGACGACCCGGAATTTTTAAGCAATTTAAATCGGAATATTTAATCGATTTTAAATATTCAATAGTACAATTTTAGATTGAATTACGGATATCACAAATTATTTGATAATTGAATAATTAAATTAAATAAGTGAAGTTGGGAAAATTGTTGAATCTGGAATTTTAAGCCTATTAAAAATAATTTGAAGGCTTGTAAAATTTATATTGATAATACTGAAGAGAATAGAAGTGTTGAAATCAAATTTAACAATGATTTGTTCAGTTTTGAAATTTTATCATTTTAAATTGAATTTAAATATAGTCCTCCGAGGCACAGTCTCGGAATTCGACGAAACCAGTTCCGTTGGATTCGTAATATTTTGTTATTATCGCATTTCAATTACCGCAGTGTTTGGAGTTACGGTTTGAACGCACAACCCGTAAATGCACAAGAAGAATCTAATTAAATTTAAATTTACATAGTCAAACCTTTTCTTTGAAGCCACACTCTCGTAGCTTCCAACGCAATCTTCTTTCCTCTCTCTTTAGATTTATTTTCACTTAAATAATTGGCCGAAGCCTTATTCTTCAAGATTGAAACCCGCAGTAAAAAAATAATAATAAAAGAGAAATCACTTCGTTCGAAAGCAATAATGGCCGAGACAATCAGCAGAGCGAAATTCATTTTCGTTCGAAATAAAAAGGGGGCCGCTTGTTCTGTCATCCAAACCGAAACCTATCTTCCCCTCTAAAATCAAAATCGATATTTAAAAAAAATGGCGGAAAGAGGGGGGAAACTCGCGTGCTCGAACACGCGAGGAAATCATATCATCATCAAAGAAAGGGGAGAGAGGAGCCGCGTTTACAAGCTAGGGTTCGTAGATTTGGGAGTTGAGGTCGCTTGTGCAATTTGGATGCGTCGTCGCGACAGAAAAGGGCAGGGGTGGCAGTCGCAAACCTCGAGGACGAGTTACGATGGTCGCGGTTCTCAGGGTTGGTTCGGGCTCGTCGATTTTGTAGGGTTGGAGCAATCGAGTGGGGCGGTGGGTGATGCTCACGTACTAACATCGAGGTTGTGGGGAAGTCGACAGTAAGGTATAATGTATTTTATTTTATTTAATAAAAATATATATATGCAGTTTCTAATTTAGAATATATACATATGTAGTGGTAAACAGAAAATGTATAAAGATTTGGAAAGTAAACAGGACTTTTTAAATGTGGAAGTTTTGGAAATCTATAAATTATTTTAAGTGTACACGAGTTTCAAAATGAAAAATAAAATAAAAAACTTATATGCATTTTGATTTACTTGTTTGATTTTAAAAATAAAATATATTATGGAAGTAGTTTTGTTTAGTTGCTAAAAGGGTATTTTTATTAAAAAGGAAAAGTTTAAAATCAAATTATTAGCTTAAAATCCAAACTCTTAGTTAATTAAATATGTAGATGGAAATTTAATTGTCTAGTTGATTCGAATATTAATAAAAATTATAAATGTTTATACAAGGTCAAACATCAGGAAAGCAATATTGAAGTGGATTGCAAATTTAAGAGCAAAGGTGAGTTAATCTCACTCAGTTAGATTTAAATTTAAATTTAAATGATTAAATTTAAATAATCGTTTGAATGGATGAATTGATTGATGTGCTATAGTATGGTATATTTTGGAATTGGCATATTATATTGTGCTAACATTTGTGGATACAGGGAAAACAGGTTGGAGGGATCCAACTGGACCCCACACATTTATTTAAATTATTCAATACTCTCTGTTGTGATTATTTGATATCCTGTGATGAGTTATATTGGAATATTGAATGTTATGGTTTGATTGGATATTTGGGTATAATGAATTACCAAAATATATGAATTGGATTGTTGAAAAGAAATTAAAAGGGAGTAAATTTGTAAGCGAAATAATTATAGGAAGTTTGAATAAATTAAGAATGAATTAAAAAGAAATAGAAGTAATAAGGAAATAATAATAAATAACTTCGAGTATGAAGAGAAATGGAATTTTGAATAAAATGAAATTGATGAATTGTAAACTTAAGTTATATCAATTAAAGAAACAAAGAATTATTTGAAAATTCAAAGTTTAAATTTATTTAAAAGAATAAAGAAGTAATTGAGACTTAAGAAAATAAAACTTGAATTATAAACTAAATTAGACTTAAGAAAATAAAACTCAAGTGATATTTGGGGTTAAAGATCAAGTATTGAACTATAAATAGGAGAGGACTAATTTGTTAATAAATTGGTTAATGAAATGTTAAATAAAATTGAATTGCGAGTTTATGATGAAGTTTGGAAATAAAACTCGAGTTATAAATTGAATTCGACTTCAAATGGTTGGTGAAGAAAATGAAATTGAACTGTGAGTTCATAAATTAGGTGGTAAATTGAAAATTAATAGGGGATTCAAAACTTGAGTTATAAATTTAAAATTTAACTTGAAGTGTTAACAAATTAAATATAATAGGGAATGTATCAAATAAAATGTAAATGGATTAAAATAGCAATGGTTTGAATGTGCAAATAAAATCCAAATAAGTGGAGATAACTTAGAAAATAGCCAGGTAATAAATTGAATGAGTTGAATCTAGAAAGTTAAAATGTATAATAATTGATTAAATAAATTTGTAGTTTGAAATGGGGTTGGATTAAAATAGAATCAAATTAAATTGAAAAGAGAACTTTGTTTGCAAAATGAGAAAGAGCTTAAATGTAAAATTTGAATAAATTAAAGTAAATTGTCTTAAGCTGAATAACGGAAGAGAGTTGAATTGAATTCAACCTAAACTAAGTTTAATTATAATGGATTGGTTTTAAATCAAGTGAAAATAAATTTTAATCGAAATAAATTTGGGGAGTTACAGATAATATTTAATGAAATGAAAATTCTGAATAAATGTTTGTAAACCATTTAAATTATTAAGGGATTGAAATAACTTGAGGCAATAAGAAAAATAGAATGTTTCAAGTTTATTAGAATGGTTTAAGTGAATGTGGGTAAACTAATTTTATTGAATAAATGAATGGATGAGATAAATAAGAATCAAATGAAGTATGGTTTAAATAAGTTGAGAAGTGGTTATTGAATGATATGGCTTGGTTGTTTTGAGCTAAATAAAATAGTTTGGAGTAAACAAATATGGAATAACGTAAATGAATGGATTGTAAATAAAATTGAAATGGAATGTGTCGAGTAAAATAAATGGTCGTGAATGAATTAAAATAAAAAGGAAATTTAATTGCTGTAACGACCCGATATTTTCAACCATTCGCATCCGCTCATGTCAGACTTGAATTGTTCAAAATACCGCGTTGTAATTAAAATTTGGCAAATCTCAAAATATACAGTAAATAATTAATCACAGAATCACAGACACAGAATCAAAATACTCGCAGCGGAATTTAAAAATACTTAGTGGTTCATGAAGCCACTGTAAATAGTCTCAATCAAATAAAAATTACAAAGTCTTTCATCCCAAATATAGTTTAAATCATCAAATAGAAAATCCAAATGTCCACTAGTCTTGATTTCATAAATAAGATAACGGACAGAAAGAAGCCAACAGCTTGAAATGATCTACAGAAGTCCTAGCTCTGGGATGATGACTGAACTGCAACTCAGGCTGACCCGAGCGTAAAATAAAACATAAACACTCGAGTCAGGACATACATACTTATATAGTGTAAGCTAATTCAAGTGTACTGTAATATAAGGCAAGTAACTTAAAGGATGCTTGGGACCGCCCATCCTCTAAGGATCCGTTAAACTATTTATTATGTAGTAATACATCGCTATTATAATAGTGTCTATTTGTAAAATAAACTTACTTTTAAATAGCGTTAAGGGGTTACCCATATAGCCCTTAACACATAATATATTCCCATAGCCTATACAGTACCGTAATCTCCCCCATACTGGGCATCGTCAGAGGGCACTCCATAGGTATGGTACAAAACCAAAATCGTATAAGGCTCGCTATGGTAGGTGACACGGCACAACTAGGCAATGCCAGGGTAGATATACCAATTACGCTTCCGGACCGATGAAACGCGCAGCGCACAGCTGCCGCCCACCTCGAACAACACTCCCAAATCAAAGGTGCGCACCAAAACAATCACAAAAGTAATAGAATGGCATACGAAGAAGTGCATCCGATCAGAGGTGCTACCTCATTAATCCGTCAATCGCTCCTGTTTTAGCCACCTTATGCCAACTCACGGGAGTCGGGACCACGTATTTACCTTAAAGAAAACGTCACCACCATCCTACTTCATTCTGGAATCTCCACCGCGTACACGGTTGTCAAAGTGGTTTTCGGTATCGACAGAGAGTATGCCAGATATCCGATCCCGGTCTCTTTAACAACCAAACGTTATTATAACCCGTGGTTACAACTTTTTAAAAATGTTATTTATATTTTGAAATCAAAATAAATTTCAAATACCTTCAATATCAAAATATTGTTTTTAAACGTTGGTCATTTTATAATATACCATTTAAATCTATTCAATTTATTTAGGAATTGATTGCCTTTTTCTCACCTTTTAAAATCAAATTCTTCCATTTAAAACCATTCAAAATCAATTCCTTATTTTTATTAATTACATATTAACTTTCAAAATTTAAACCCATTTCCCCAAAGATTATTTCCATAAATTTATTTTTAAATAATCAAAATCCCAGTTTCTGTAGCACTTATGAAATGCTACCTAAAGTCTATAGGTTAAAACAGTTCGTTTATAAAAGACAGCATTTAAGTGCTGTAATAGACTATTAACTTAACCATCAAGTTTTAAATTCCCAAATATAACTTTTTATCAATTATTTACTTAACTGAAACCTTATTTTTAACCAAATTCAGAAATTCCCAAAATAAGTTATATTCCAAAATTTATTTAAACATTTATTTATTTATTTAACATTTTTAACTCATTCAAAATCATTAAAAATCCTTTAAATATATTTAAACCAAAATATTATAACTTCCATTTTAAAATAAATTTAAAATATTTCAAAAACACATTATATAAACCACGGGTCTGTATATAGTTTTCTAGCCTAGGTCAAGTGATACAGATTTATATCATTTCAATCCGCAATTTACAAAACCCCGGGTTCTATCATTTCAAACCCGCAATCCCAAGTAAAAAAAATAAATAATTAAACAATTAAATAAATGAACAAATGATTATCGTTCAGGCCTATCATTTCAGCCTATAACGATCTCAAATTTACAGGGAACTTGCAGTGATGATTTAACAGTAAATAAGCATTAAATAATATAACTGCAACTATATTACAACAGATAAACAATTGATGAGGTGTCAATTTAAAATGGGGTTTAACATCATACGTTATAACACAGGCAGATGACATTTAATAAATAATTTACAAATACACTTGCGATAATTCACAGAAATATAGGTATGTTTGTCTGGTGACAAATACTCACCTTAAAATGCAGATAATCAGATTCAAACGATTTTACCACTTGATAAAGGATCGTACAAATGGCACGATTAGGTTTCCGCGGATGCCACGCCTTGATTCAAATCTAAAATAAGATCCAAATACCAAATACGGGACTTTTAAAATTACGGTCAAAGCAAAATTTTCGAAACAACTGGAACGAATAGAATTTGACTTGACTCGACCACTCCCACTACTCGACTTGCCCACGTTCTCAAGGCCAGGCAGTGAAATCTTAACTATTTACGTACCCATGAAAATTATAGTGGAAAGTTTTAGGCAAAAGCTGGAAAGAAAAAGGTGGACACAATACGTTATTCCCTTTCTACAAACAGGTGGCGTACACTAAAATTCTTCAGAAATTGAAAACAGTGAAATTTGCAACTAATATAAATATTTTTCTTCTTTTTTCTTCTTTTTTTTTTCTTTTTCTGTTTCTCTGTATAAAAAATCACGTTAAATAAAAGTGAAGCATGTTGGTTCCCAAAACTTGAACACGCAACATAGCACAGCCACTCCTACCTCATCTTTTAAAACATGCATTTTTTTTCTTTTTTTTTCTTTTTCCGGAGATGCAAATGAAAATATATTTTTTTTACATTTTATTAAAATGACTCATGCATGAATTCACAGAAAAAGGTGATACAAACTAAATAAATGTCACGGTCTGCTTGCCTATTTTAAACCCCGTAAGCATGCACTCAAAATATACAAGTCACTGCATATTTTGGAAATAATTTAGGAAATAAAAAGTTCTACCTATCTGCTGAAACAACGTGATTTTGCACGTGTAAGTGTATGCAAATGAAGGATATTAGTTTTGTTTGTTACCATTTTTTTTTCAAAGATGACACACTTTAGCAATTCATATTAAAAAAAAAGACTCACGCAAGAAGTTCAAGTGGCCACAACTCCAGGAATGCATGCATTTTCTATAGAATTCAAAAGAAGGATACTAAGCTCTTCTTCCTACAACAATCTGACATGTATGTCAAAATAGATCAAAGAGGGAAAATGGAGATGTGGCAAGGACAGGTGGTGGAGCAACCGAGTAGTGTGGACATGGGACCAAATTAAACAAGAAGAAGAACAAAATAAATAAAAGCAAGGTGTGGCCATACCTGTGCAATTTCTCAAGAAGAACGAAGGCAAATTTTAGATGCAATATAAAGTTTTTGTGTGAGGCTTTATATATATATATAAGAAAACAAGTTGAGAGTTATGAAGGCACATGAGATCTTCTGAGATGCGAGTTGCACAATAATATATATGGGAGGCTTGTGTGATTATAGGAAAACAGTAATCAAATATAATTTGCTTTGAACTGAATAGACAAATTCGAAAGAAATTTGAAATTCTCCCAGCTATACAAAATTTTGATTTAATGAATTCCTAGAATGATGCGTGAATTTAGGCAAGAGATTGATTCTTAATTAAAAAAATTCTTTCTTATGTATTAATGGATAAGGCTTGCGAAATATAGGGGACCAAACAAGCAAGCAAGAATGGCAAGTGATAATAAATATTTAGGCAGACCAAAAAGTTGCGTGATTTATTATTGCCAGTTATACGAAAATCTTGATTAAATGCATGCGTTGCTTACTTTCCAGTTTCTTTAGTTTGAACGTTATTTTATATGCGTTATTTATGCTGCCAATTTGTGAAAATTTGATTTCAACATTTTATACCATTTAATAGTTGCGTGATCAGCTATATGAAATTTTGATCTTTATTAAATGAAACGGCAAGAATTGGCAAAGATTTTGGAATGAAAAAGTCATATACAAAAATTAAAACCCAATTGAAAACTATGGAAAAGGTAACGTTTACCCCATATACATATTTAAATATGATTTTTACAATACGCCAAACTGACGCAATACAAAACACCCAAAATTTATATAAAAATAACGTTTTCAATTTATACGTTTATTACGTTACTTATACCATAAATTTTACGCGCCTTTTAAACGCGAAATCCAACAATTCATTAATACACTAAATTCTTCAAAATTAATACTTAACTAAAATTTAATTGGTTTACATTCTCCATATTATATATATACAAAATTCAGATTTTTTATTAAAATTCCAAATGGAGTTGTCTTTTAACAAAGTTAAACAAATTAAAAACTTAAATTTTATATTTTTAGACCTTTGGAAAATGATTTAATTAATATATATAAATTGGGAAGTAAATTTTACTGGAAAGAGAAAATAACGTAAGAGATATGAGTAAAGAGAAAAACGCATATGAAATAGGCAAGCAGATAGGAGAATGGATACTACGCATGACTGAGATTTAGGAGAAAATTGTGTTTTGAAAAATGCAAGAAATAAATTTTGTTGAATGGAAAAAAAATCTATGGAAATCAAATTTTTAAAGTAATGCGTTGAATTTAGAGGCAGCATATTTGATTTGAATGCTAGAATATTCCTTCCCTCTAAAACACATGCCACTGATAAATTTACTCATTTACACTAAGGTCATATTTTTAAGAATGTGTACCATAGCCATAATATTTTATGCCCAAAATATACCGAAATAACGGATTAAAATTCTATACGTTTTCTTATATATAATCTTATATATATACGGTATTTATTCCCTAAATTTACGCGCCCTTTTTAACGCGTAATTACCCAGTTAATTTATATACTAAAAAAATTCGAAATTCTGACCGTGCTGAGACTCAAACTCGTGACCTGTCGTGAATAGCCCAGATGTCTTAACCACCTAAGATATTAATGTTTTCTTAATTAAAACTTGATTTTGCTAGAAATTAAGTTATTTACCATCTTCGACAAAAACCTAAATTTCCAAATTAAAGTTAATTCTTAACCATGTCAAAATTTCAGAGACCTTATTATTTAATTAAAAATTTGGTCAATTGTTTTTTTTATCTTTATTTTTAATCACTTTAAAATTTAGATTTTTATATAATAAATCCCAAAGTTTTAAAAATACAAGTGAAAAATACTTGTTAAAAAATTGGGCTGTTACACTCTCCCCCACTTAGAACTTTTCGTCCTCGAAAAGGAAGAAGGTAGGGGAATAGAAACAACCTGAAAGAAAACTAAATTGAAACTTAAATTAGAATCATTAATCTAAACAATAAAAATTCAATTTTAAATTAATCATTGATTTCATCTATTTATATTTAAAATTTTAACATTTATTTATTTACATATTTACTTGTATAATATCCCTACACTTAAAAAAATCATTCATTTTTTTTCCCAAATTTTACGCAAGGTATTATAACATTCTAATTTAAAATGTTTAATTTTAGTCCAAATTTGAAATGGTAATTTAACTTAATTTTTAAAGTAAATTTACCATTTCCCAAAATAAACTAAATTCCCCATTTAGTTTCTTCTTTATTCCAAACTATAATTAAATTTATTTCTCTCAATATTTTTCTCATCTATGTCAAATATTTTTCTCAATATATAATCCATATAAATTCAATTTAAATTGATTAATATTCAATAATTGATTTAATTCATTTGATTTTTACAGAAGTTAAATCAATCTTAACTATTTCCAAATTAATTATCTTATTATCCAATTATTTTCTAAAATCAGAAATTTGTATAGTCATTTATAATAATCATCTTTTATTCAACAAATTTAATTCTTCTTTATTCCAGATTATTATTAAATATATTCTACTTAATATATCTTATCGCACATATTAAGTAGATTATATTTAATATAACTATTCCAATATATTTCTAAATTTCCTTTAACACCATTTGATATTGTATATTATTCAATTATTATTTTATTTCTATTTACCTCTATTTGTCTTGTTGTAGCTGAAACTATAAGTGTATAACATTTATTATAACCACTCAAATTTTATTTATAAAATCCTTTTATATTGTACATTATCCAATTACATAGTTAATTTCTGAATGATTTAGGTAAGTTATATTGGCATGCAATTATACAAGAAAAAAATTTCCAATTCTATTATTCAAGTTTAAATATTCATTCCAAATTTGACTTTATTTTATCATTAGAATCACCTTTTAACATAAATTTATGAATTAAATTTCCAATTAACTTCAAACCCTTTAGAGATAAATAAATACATACATATAGCATATGTCAAATCAAATTTAAATCATATATCCATATATATTATAAATTAAGTCATATTTAGAAATTCAAATCAATTAAATTTTTGAAGCAAAATTACAACGTGGTCTCTTCACTCCGATACTCGAAAATGAATGTCGATGATGCGGCAGTCATCACCGAAATTATTTTCCAGTGACAAAGAGAAAAGCACTAATTTTTAAAACTTTTAAAATTCTTTGGAAACAAATTTCTATTCGAAAATACTTTAAATAATATGTCCCTTTAAATAATATATCCTTTTAAGACTTTAAACACAAGGTTTGAAACTATCAGGAATTAAATTCTTAAATTCTTGTTTTAAATTCATTTCTGTTTCCAAATAAATTTATAACCATTTGTTTATATTCAATTATTTATATTAGACAAAACACATGGTCTATAAAACCATAAATAAAATCAAAACTATTATCTCTTGACAACTAGTTAAATAAATTATAAAATTCTGAAAATTATACTTATATATAATATTAGATTTTTCCCAAATATAAGAATAAATTTTTTTCAAAACAAGTATAGAGATTCAAATTTTGAAGGACTCAAATTAAAGAGAATTTTGATTTAAAGATAAGTTGGAATCAGAAGATCCGATGGTTAAATAACAGAATAAGGAACCATATAAGTTTATATAAATCGCGGGCAACCTTAACCTGGTCAACCGTGACTTAAAGAGTCAGATCGAATGTAGATTTACCATTCGATCCGAAGAGATAGAGTTCGGAATAACCAAAGATACTAGCATCTAAACCGAGGTTAAATATAAATCTCTGGTGAATCCATGCTAATTGTAAAGGAGTTTCACCCCTTTATTAGAATATTGGCGAGACCGCCAATTCACTATAAAGATCATCCGAAATGGAGTTATGGGATACTCCAGAAATTGAAAGAAAATGAATAGTGAGGGACACGAATGAACTTCGGAACCGTAGGGAACGTTCCAAAATTCGAAAAGGAAGAGATTCAAGCTCAAATGAAAGTGATTCTGTAAATCAATTTTACCATACATTCTAAGTTTTGCCTAGAGCCAAAGCTCTGATACCAACTGTAACGACCCGATATTTTCAACCATTCGCATCCGCTCATGTCGGACTTGAATTGTTCAAAATACCGCGTTGTAATTAAAATTTGGAAAATCTCAAAATATACAGTAAATAATTAATCACAGAATCACAGACACAGAATCAGAATACTGGCAGCGAAATTTAAAAATACTTAGTGGTTCATGAAGGCACTATAAATAGTCTCAATCAAATAAAAATTACAAAGTCTTTCATCCCAAATATAGTTTAAATCATCAAATAGAAAATCCAAATGTCCACTAGTCTTGATTTCATAAATAAGATAACGGATAGAAAGAAGCCAGCAGCTTGAAAGGATCTACAGAAGTCCTAGCTCTGGGATGATGACTGAACTGCAACTCAGGCTGACCCGAGCGTAAAATAAAACATAAACACTCGAGTCAGGACATACATACTTATATAGTGTAAGCTAATTCAAGTGTACTGTAATATAAGGCAAGTAACTTAAAGGATGCTTGGGACCGCCCATCCTCTAAGGATCCGTTAAACTATTTATTATGTAGTAATACATCGCTATTATAATAGTGTCTATTTGTAAAATAAACTTACTTTTAAATAGCGTTAAGGGGTTACCCATATAGCCCTTAACACATAATATATTCCCATAGTATATACAGTACCGTAATCTCCCCCGTACTGGGCGTCGTCAGAGGGCACTCCATAGGTATGGTACAAAACCAAAATCGTATAAGGCTCGTTATGGTAGGTGACACGGCACAACTAGGCAATGCCAGGGTAGATATACCAATTACGCTTCCGGACCGATGGAAACGCGCAGCGCGCAGCTGCCGCCCACCTCGAACAACACTCCCAAATCAAAGGTGCGCACCAAAACAATCACAAAAGTAATAGAATGGCATACGAAGAAGTGCATCAGATCAGAGGTGCTACCTCATTAATCCGTCAATCGCTCCTGTTTTAGCCACCTTATGCCAACTCACGGGAGTCGGGTCCACGTATTTACCTTAAAGAAAACGTCACCACCATCCTACTTCATTCTGGAATCTCCACCGCGTACACGGTTGTCAAAGTGGTTTTCGGTATCGACAGAGAGTATGCCAGATATCCAATCCCGGTCTCTTTAACAACCAAACGTTATTATAACCCGTGGTTACAACTTTTTAAAAATGTTATTTATATTTTGAAATCAAAATAAATTTCAAATACCTTCAATATCAAAATATTGTTTTTAAACGTTGGTCATTTTATAATATACCATTTAAATCTATTCAATTTATTTAGGAATTGATTGCCTTTTTCTCACCTTTTAAAATCAAATTCTTCCATTTAAAACCATTCAAAATCAATTCCTTATTTTTATTAATTACATATTAACTTCCAAAATTTAAACCCATTTCCCCAAAGATTATTTCCATAAATTTATTTTTAAATAATCAAAATCCCAGTTTCTGTAGCACTTATGAAATGCTACCTAAAGTCTATAGGTTAAAACAGTTCTTTTATAAAATACAGCATTTAAGTGCTGCAATAGACTATTAACTTAACCATCAAGTTTTAAATTCCCAAATATAACTTTTTATCAATTATTTACTTAACTGAAACCTTATTTTTAACCAAATTCAGAAATTCCCAAAATAAGTTATATTCCAAAATTTATTTAAACATTTATTTATTTATTTAACATTTTTAACTCATTCAAAATCATTAAAAATCCTTTAAATATATTTAAACCAAAATATTATAACTTCCATTTTAAAATAAATTTAAAATATTTCAGAAAAACATTATATAAACCACGGGTCTGTATATAGTTTTCTAGCCTAGGTCAAGTGATACGGATTTATATCATTTCAATCCGCAATTTACAAAACCCCGGGTTCTATCATTTCAAACCCGCAATCCCAAGTAAAAAAAATAAATAATTAAACAATTAAATAAATGAACAAATGATTATCGTTCAGGCCTATCATTTCAGCCTATAACGATCTCAAATTTACAGGGAACTTGCAGTGATGATTTAACAGTAAATAAGCATTAAATAATATAACTGCAACTATATTACAACAGATAAACAACTGATGAGGTGTCAATTTAAAATGGGGTTTAACATCATACGTTATATCACAGGCAGATGACATTTAATAAATAATTTACAAATACACTTGCGATAATTCACAGAAATATAGGTATGTTTGTCTGGTGACAAATACTCACCTTAAAATGCAGATAATCAGATTCAAACGATTTTACCACTTGATAAAGGATCGTACAAATGGCACGATTAGGTTTCCGCGGATGCTACGCCTTGATTCAAATCTAAAATAAGATATGAATACCAAATACGGGACTTTTAAAATTACGGTCAAAGCAAAATTTTCGAAACAACTGGAACGAATAGAATTTGACTTGACTCGACCACTCTCACTACTCGACTTGCCCACGTTCTCAAGGCCAGGTAGTGAAATCTTAACTATTTACGTACCCATGAAAATTATAGTGGAAAGTTTTAGGCAAAAGCTGGAAAGAAAAAGGTGGACACAATACGTTATTCCCTTTCTACAAACAGGTGGCGTACACTAAAATTCTTCAGAAATTGAAAACAGTGAAATTTGCTACTAATATAAATATTTTTTTTTTCTTTTTCTGTTTCTCTGTATAAAAAATCACGTTAAATAAAAGTGAAGCATGTTGGTTCCCAAAACTTGAACACGCAACATAGCAAAGCTACTCCTACCTCATCTTTTAAAACATGCATTTTTTTTTTCCGGAGATGCAAATGAAATTTTTTTTTTTTTTTACATTTTATTAAAATGACTCATGCATGAATTCACAAAAAAAGGTGATACAAACTAAATAAATGTCACGGTCTGCTTGCCTATTTTAAACCCCGTAAGCATGCACTCAAAATATACAAGTGACTGCATATTTTGGAAATAATTTAGGAAATAAAAAGTTCTACCTATCTACTGAAACAACGTGATTTTGCACGTGTAAGTGTATGCAAATGAAGGATATTAGTTTTGTTTGTTACCATTTTTTTTTCAAAGATGACACACTTTAGCAATTCATATAAAAAAAAAGACTCACGCAAGAAGTTCAAGTGGCCACAACTCCAGGAATGCATGCATTTTCTATAGAATTCAAAAGAAGGATACTAAGCTCTTCTTCCTACAACAATCTGACATGTATGTCAAAATAGATCAGAGAGGGAAAATGGAGATGTGGCAAGGACAGGTGGTGGAGCAGCCGAGTAGTGTAGACATGGGACCAAATGAAACAAGAAGAAGAACAAAATAAATAAAAGCAAGGTGTGGCCATACCTGTGCAATTTCTCAAGAAGAACGAAGGCAAATTTTAGATGCAATATAAAGTTTTTGTGTGAGGCTTTATATATATATATATATATATATATATATATATATATATAAGAAAACAAGTTGAGAGTTATGAAGGCACATGAGATCTTCTGAGATGCGAGTTGCACAATAATATATATGGGAGGCTTGCGTGATTATAGGAAAACAGTAATCAAATATAATTTGCTTTGAACTGAATAGACAAATTCGAATGAAATTTGAAATTCCTAGAATGATGCGTGAATTTAGGCAAGAGATTGATTCTTAATTAAAAAAATTCTTTCTTATGTATTCATGGATAAGGCTTGCGAAATATAGGGGACCAAACAAGCAGGCAAGAATGGCAAGTGATAATAAACATTTAGGCAGACCAGAAAGTTGCGTGATTTATTATTGCCAGTTATACGAAAATCTTGATTAAATGCATGCGTTGATTACTTTCCAGTTTCTTTAGTTTGAACGTTATTTTATATGCGTTATTTATGCTGCCAATTTGTGAAAATTTGATTTCAACATTTTATACCATTTAATAGTTGCGTGATCAGCTATATGAAATTTTGATCTTTATTAAATGAAACGGTAAGAATTGGCAAAGATTTTGGAATGAAAAAGTCATATACAAAAATTAAAACCCAATTGAAAACTATGGAAAAGGTAACGTTTACTATAAAACTACTGACTGATATTTTAACCCATATACATATTTAAATATGATTTTTACAATACGCCAAACTGACGCAATACAAAACACCCAAAATTTATATAAAAATAACGTTTTCAATTTATACGTTTATTACGTTACTTATACCATAAATTTTACGCGCCTTTTAAACGCGAAATCCAACAGTTCATTAATACACTAAATTCTTCAAAATTAATACTTAACTAAAATTTAATTGGTTTACATTCTCCATATTATATATATACAAAATTCAGATTTTTTATTAAAATTCCAAATGGAGTTGTCTTTTAACAAAGTTAAACAAATTAAAAACTTAAATTTTATATTTTTAGACCTTTGGAAAATGATTTAATTAATATATATATAAATTGGAAAGTAAATTTTATTGGAAAGAGAAAATAACGTAAGAGATATGATTAAAGAGAAAAACGCATATGAAATAGGCAAGCAGATAGGAGAATGGATACTGCGCATGACTGAGATTTAGGAGAAAATTGTGTTTTGAAAAATGCAAGAAATAAATTTTGTTGAATGGAAAAAAAATCTATGGAAATCAAATTTTTAAAGTAATGCGTTGAATTTAGAGGCAACATATTTGATTTGAATGCTAGAATATTCCTTCCCTCTAAAACACATGCCACTGATAAATTTACTCATTTACACTAAGGTCATATTTTTAAGAATGTGTACCATAGCCATAATATTTTATGCCCAAAATATACCGAAACAACGGATTAAAATTCTATACGTTTTCTTATATATAATCTTATATATATAAACGGTATTTATTCCCTAAATTTACGCGCCCTTTTTAACGCGTAATTACCCAGTTCATTTATATACTAAAAAAATTCAAAATTCTGACCGTGCTGAGACTCGAACTCGTGATCTGTCGTGAATAGCCCAGATGTCTTAACCACGTAAGCTATTATTGTTTTCTTAATTAAAACTTGATTTTGCTAGAAATTAAGTTATTTACCATCTTCGACAAAAACCCAAATTTCCAAATTAAAGTTAATTCTTAACCATGTCAAAATTTCAGAGATCTTATTATTTAATTAAAAATTTGGTCAATTGTTTTTTTTATTTTTATTTTTAATCACTTTAAAATTTAGATTTTTATATAATAAACCCCAAAGTTTTAAAAATACAAGTGAAAAATACTTGTTAAAGATTTGGGCTGTTACAATTGGTAATGAAGATGAACCTAAATTGTTAATGGTTTTGAATGAACTGGTTTGGTTAATAAAATGAAATGCAGGGGAATAGATTCAAATCTGAAATGCAATGAAATGAGAATATATAAATTGTGATTAAATTTTAAAAATGGAATAGAATTATGTATAAGTTGAGTAAAAAAATCCATTTAAATCAGTTATAAAATATAAAAACTTATTTATTCACATAGATCTTGTTAAATTGCATAAAATAAGTTGTCATTTGATTGAAAATGGAAGTAATTAAAATTCTATGTATTGATAAGAGTAAAATAAATTGATTTTGAGAGTAATTGAATTAAATATGAGTTCAGTTTGCTTAAAAATAAATTAAATGTAAGCGATTGAGTTTTGAACCATTCAAATTGATGAGGTTGTATATGAATGGATTGAAAACCCTTCGAATGGAATGAAAATGGTTTATGAATTATTGAAACAGTTGAATTAGCATGGAAACTATAAAAATTTCTTACGGAAAATGTTGGATGTGCATTTCTTTAGAATTTATATGTTTTAACCATTGCAACTAAGTGAAATATAGTTAAACTGCATATATTTGGCACTTACATGTTTAAATTGAGTAAGTACAGGTATCTGGGAGTCGTGTGCCTGAATTTGGATTGCATTAACTGCTAAATAAATAAGTTGTTTGCTTAAAAATGCTAAATAAGGTACGCCTACGCAATAAAAATAGGATATATGAACTGTTTTTGGTTTTTCCGACCGTGTGGGTCGATGTATATATATTTATCTCTTTTGTCAAATTGCTAAAGCTCCTCCGTACAAAGGGGACTCTGCCAAAAAATTTCAGAAATTTTGGGAGTTAGAAAATTTTTGAAAATTTGGGAAAAGTTTGTTAAAGACAAAACAATTTTCAAACTGGAAATTGAAATAAATTAGTAAATAAAACTAATTAAAGTAATGACATTAATTTGTTATAAATGAAAAATAAAATTTAAAGTTTAGAGTTGAAAATAAATTGAATTCGTATGGAAATGAAAGAATTAATTTGAATAGGAATGGATATAAACTAATGTGGTAAGATGAAAATGAATATAAGAAACATATCAAATACTTAGGTTAACTTGAGTAAGGAATGGTGAATTTCTTAATAGGAAATTGTTAATATAAATATATTCCAAGTTAATATTTGGATGAATAGATATTGACATTTTGTGAAAAAGTCGATAAAATGTTTTGGAATGTTATGATTGGATATTAGTGCTAAGCAGGATATGCAGGTAATCTAAAGGGAAAAGAGAATTGAGTTTGATTTCAGAAAGAAAATTTTGAAATGCTCGACAAAAAGGTATGTATTTGAATTTGGTATGAAATTTGATTGGGATTTGGATTGAGCCACTTGGCTTTTTGTTTTCGTTTTGGATTTGGAAGGCCATAGAGCCATTTTGTAGTTGTACCGAGCTAGCCGCGCAAAGGAGATGCTGGCAAAAATTTTCGGAAATTTAGAGAGTTAGAAAAAAAAATTGAGAAAATTTGGATAATTCAAATTTAGTTTTGAATTATAAATTGAATGATTGTATAAATAGAATTGTTTCGGAACTATGGAAAGGTTTGAGAAGTTAATAGGAATGGTTATGGGTCTTTATAAAGGATAGTTAGTAAGATGTTGCATTATTAGAAATTGTTTGGTTTTAGGGAAATAGTAAACGGGTATTGGATCATTCTTCCTAGTTAGTAATTCCGGGGACGAAATTCTTTTAAGGGGGGAGGAATGTGACGACCCGGAATTTTTAAGCAATTTAAATCGGAATATTTAATCGATTTTAAATATTCAATAGTACAATTTTAGATTGAATTACGGATATCACAAATTATTTGATAATTGAATAATTAAATTAAATAAGTGAAGTTGGGAAAATTGTTGAATCTGGAATTTTAAGCCTATTAAAAATAATTTGAAGGCTTGTAAAATTTATATTGATAATACTGAAGAGAATAGAAGTGTTGAAATCAAATTTAACAATGATTTGTTCAGTTTTGAAATTTTATCATTTTAAATTGAATTTAAATGTAGCCCTCCGAGGCACAGTCTCGGAATTTGACGAAACCAGTTCCGTTGGATTCGTAATATTTTATTATTATCGCGTTTCAATTTCCGCAGTGTTTGGAGTTACGGTTTGGTCGTACAACCCGTAAATGCACAAGAAGAATCTAATTAAATTTAAATTTACATAGTCAAACCTTTTCTTTGAAGCCACACTCTCGTAGCTTCCAACGCAATCTTCTTTCCTCTCTCTTCAGATTTATTTTCACTTAAATAATTGGCCGAAGCCTTATTCTTCAAGATTGAAACCCGCAGTAAAAAAAAAGAGAAATCACTTCGTTCGAAAGCAATAATGGCGGAGACAATC
This sequence comes from Allium cepa, assembly GCA_030765085.1. Lineage (NCBI taxonomy): Eukaryota > Viridiplantae > Streptophyta > Magnoliopsida > Asparagales > Amaryllidaceae > Allium > Allium cepa. The sequence goes on from CM060939.1 coordinate 698,609,968, forward strand.
AGCAGAGCGAAATTCATTTTCGTTCGAAATAAAAAGGGGGCCGCTTGTTCTGTCATCCAAACCGAAACCTATCTTCCCCTCTAAAATCAAAATCGATATTTAAAAAAAATGGCGGAACGAGGGGGGAAACTCGCGTGCTCGAACACGCGAGGAAATCGTATCATCATCAAAGAAAGGGGAGAGAGGAGCCGCGTTTACAAGCTAGGGTTCGTAGATTTGGGAGTTGAGGTCGCTCGTGCAATTTGGATGCGTCGTCGCGACAGAAAAGGGCAGGGGTGGCAGTCGCGAACCTCGAGGACGAGTTACGATGGTCGCGGTTCTCAGGAATGGTTCGGGCTCGTCGATTTTGTGGGGTTGGAGCAATCGAGTGGGGCGGTGGGTGATGCTCTCGTACTAGCATCGAGGTTGTGGGGAAGTCGACAGTAAGGTATAATGTATTTTATTTTATTTAATAAAAATATATATATGCAGTTTCTAATTTAGAATATATACATATATAGTGGTAAACAGAAAATATATAAAGATTTGGAAAGTAAACAGGAATTTTTAAATGTGGAAGTTTTGGAAATCTATAAATTATTTTAAGTGTACACGAGTTTCAAAATGAAAAATAAAATAAATAAACTTATATACATTTTGATTTACTTGTTTGATTTTAAAAATAAAATATATTATGGAAGTAGGTTTGTTTAGTTGCTAAAAGGATATTTTTATTAAAAAGGAAAAGTTTAAAATCAAATTATTAGCTTAAAATCCAAACTCTTAGTTAATTAAAGAAGTAGATGGAAATTTAATTGTCTAGTTGATTCGAATATTAATAAAAATTATAAATGTTTATACAAAGTCAAACATCAGGAAAGCAATATTGAAGTGGATTGCAAATTTAAGAGCAAAGGTGAGTTAATCTCACTCAGTTAGATTTAAATTTAAATTTAAATAATTGTTTGAATGGATGAATTGATTGATGTGCTATAGTATGGTATATTTTGGAATTTGCATATTGTATTGTGCTAACATTTGTGGATACAGGGAAAACAGGTTGGAGGGATCCAACTGGACTCCTCACATTCATTTAAATTATTTAATACTCTCTGTTGTGATTATTTGATATCCTATGATGAGTTATATTGGAATATTGAATGTTATGGTTTGATTGGATATTTGGGTATAATGAATTGCCGAAATATATGAATTGGATTGTTGAAAAGAAATTAAAAGGGAGTAAATTTGTAAGCGAAATAATTATAGAAAGTTTGAATAAATTAAGAATGAATTGAAAAGAAATAGAAGTAATAAGGAAATAATAATAAATAACTTCGAGTATGAAGAGAAATGGAATTTTGAATAAAATGAAGTTGATGAATTGTAAACTTAAGTTATATCAATTAAAGAAACAAAGAATTATTTGAAAATTCAAAGTTTAAATTTATTTAAAAGAATAAAGAAGTAATTGAGAAATCTAAAAATTGGAATCAAGAAATGAGATCTGAAATTAATAGATTCTGAATTTAAAGGGAATAAATTGGAAATCAATTTTGGAAATTGATTTAAGTGATTGAAGCTGGGATTTTTCTCTGGATAACCAAGTACATGTTTAAAGTAAATTCTTAAATAAATTTAAAGGTTTTAGAATTGTTGTAAAAACTAGTTGTATAAAATTTATTATTTCTAATATTTAAATTCAAAAGTAAGTATTTTCTCAAATCTATTATAGTAGAAATTACTTAAAAAAGTGACCTAGTATTTTGTTTTCAAAGGTGAAAATCTAGATTTATATTCTATTAAGTAACTTTATTTACTCACATAGTATGTATTTTTACAAATATTGAGGTAATTTAATTTAAATGTTTAAAAGTATATTTTTAAAGTAAAGTGTTTTAAATTATTTTTACAATCTAGTTTTGTGCTTGGTGATTTCAGAAGAGATAGAAAATATTTGAGAAAGATTATTCTGGAAAGAAAGATGGTTTTGAAACTGTTTTCAAAGGATTGGAAATAGAAATATATCTTGTAAAGATATTTTGAGGTTAATAAATAATTTGGGAAATTATTTATTGTTGGATGGTTGTTTGTGAATATAATTGATAGCTAAATAACCGACTATCAATATTGGACCATGCGTTGATCGTTTCGTAGAGACCGGGATCGAGATTTATTTCTCGAAAACCACTTCGATCCGGTTTGTACGTTTCGTGGAAACGATTTTAGATTCGAAGATGGAGCGGTGAAGTGCAAGGTCTAGTCGCTACTAATCTTGAGGATATTTCCAAAATGGATGTAGTAGGAATAGTGCCTTCAGTTCCGTTCGAACCCGAGACGGGCTTGTATGGATGAATGCTTGTGAAACATCGTCAGGTGGACGATGGGCATTCTAAGGGATATTGTTCTAAAAAGGTAACGCTTAGCCTCAAGCCTCATCAAATGGGAATGGCTGAAAATCAGGGGATATGCAGCAAGGCTTCATGGGTAGCCCCCACTGGAGGGTGAGGTCATCCCTGTCTAGATGTCCCTTTATTTCGGCTTAGTGGGCGGTTGCTGATCCCAACCGCGGGGTGATCTTGCTCAGGACTGTCCAGTAAGGGACGGTTTCGGTCTTGTGTTGCAGGGGAGTTAGGGTGGCTCCTCGATACGCTGATCTAGACCAGGTACTGTGACAGGTGGTACCCCAGTGCCTAGCCATTAGTTGGAATCCATTTTCCATACGCGCCCGTACGGTTTTGATTGTGCCCAACTATTGCTGAAACGTGAGATGCAAACATTTCAGCTAGATTCTATTTTACTTTCTATAGACACTATTATAATATCAGAGGACTTTAATAAAAATGTTTTAGCTATCGTAAGGTAAAAACCTGACATGTTTATTTGTGGCGTGGTCTGACGAGATGCTTTTGTTTTTCTAAAGGATTTTTGAAACTTTAATAATCAATTGGGTGTGATTTTCTCACGCTGGTATTCCAGACTGACTCGGGTATTATTTAACTGTAATGCTCGGGTCAGACCGAGTATTATAGGATACCGGACATGTTGTTGTGGAGCTCAGGAGACGAGCTGGATTGACGATATGTACATTCGTACTTGTGTATATATATATTCCGCTGTTGTGTTGTTGTGTATCCATTGTATGTTATTGATGTGAGCTGTGACTGATGTACTCTGATGATGTACTATATGTAAACAGGTATATTTGACTTTTGAGTAAAGATTATTTATTATCTATTATATTTTATTCCGCTGCGATGGTTAGATTCTGTTGTTGTTTCCTCTACTTTCTTCTTCTACCTCTTCTTCTTTAACCTAAATGGTTCGTATTTCTGTACAACTTGAGTTGATTGTTATAGAATAGTGTTGACTCAAGAAGTACGGATTTGCGGGACGTTTCACTATGATTAGATTAAGTCTATTTTCACCTCCTGGTAATCAATGGGTCATCCATGTTATCATATGAACAAGGGCATTAATGTGTTAGGATGAGTTGTTACAAATATTGTGGATGTCTCATTTGATGCATGGTATTATTTTGAGTCTTATACCTTAATACCATATATTTTATTAATATAGAGAAGTAAATCATTTTTCCTATCAGTAGATTAGACATATTGAGTATATGCGTTAATGCTTGTGCATATAGGAGAGTGGTATGAGAATGGTGCAACAGGCATATCTCATAACCATTATTATGGGAGCATGTATAGGTTCTTATACGAATACGCTATATTTATATATACCAAGTTTATATGTTTTTCTAGGTATATAAGTCATCCACATCAAATTGTTGTCGAGCCCGATGTTATCTATGATAGTTGTATTATTATAACTCTTAGATACTCTCAAAAGTAGGCTGGGAGACAGGTTGGTGTGATTACATTGGTAGCTAACTAATGCAGACAAGCGGGTGGTTTATGGATTAGCTATTCCATTGGAGTTTCATTATGTATTTTCCATTGAGCATTGCTTTGAGTACTCGGTACTTATTTATGTTATTAGAGGCAGACTTGTTTGTTTGCAGTCATTAGTGTACCTGCCAAATATTAACTCATTTGTTTCCTGTATGGTCATTTGTGAGATTTTATACTCTAACATTTTGGGGTTTATTTATAAGTACTTTATTTTAGTCATACCATTGTATCGTTGTTTTATATCACTATTTTAGTTTATTTTATGCATTGTGACATATAAGACAATTTACTAGATTATTAGTCACATTTTAGAATGAACCCTCCACGGGTCGGTTACTTAGCAACATAGGAGGCCTATTTATAGGAACCGGACTTAGCAATATAGGAAGCATATTTATAGGAACCAGACATGGAAGGGCATTTCATTATGTATCAAAGCTTAGGCTTGGGAATAAGCCTTAGTTAAGGGACACCCATGAACCAATTGAGCATAGCATAAGATCACACATTTGTTATATTTTGATTTTAAACTATATATAGTAGCACTTTATAGACACACATTACACTATTTTTTGATAGTAAAGCTGAATCATTCTTATCGAGCCATATAAAATGAACCAAAGGATTAAAAAAATTGATGCAACACCAAATGTTGTAGCTTCAGAAGAAGGTAATAAGATATATAGAGTATTAGAGTTGGGAACATACGGAGGTGTTCAATTAGTATATGAGAAAGGCGATGCAAAATATTGAATTTGCAGCATGGGATGGAGTTGTTGTCGGTTGTAGTGGAAAGTGCAAGGTCTAAGGGATGACTCCATAAAGTCACCTTCCAGCTGAAGGTGAAAGCAGCAATGTGGAGTATGCTAGAGTTAAAGTTCATTGTTAGGGTACTCTAGTGACTAATGAGAAAGGCAAGTGCAACTTTTTTTGGAGTAGAGATAGAAACTGGATACACACAAGAACAAGGAATCATGCTGGCACTTAGAATCTCTTAAGGGAGATGCATATTGTTACCATAAGTAATGATGTCGAACATGAAAAGAGAACATATCAAAGTTATGTCAAAATCAATAGAGCATTCAGCAAGGGTATCACACTTCAAGCACTTCAGAAAGATGTGGAACTTCTATAATAAAGGATGTCAACGCTTAAGAAATGACAGCAAGCTTCCAAGAATGTCGAATTCCAAGTGATTGACAAACATGAGGGTTATCAGACTTCAACAAAGAAGAGATAGCACATAAAGGCATTGAGTCTCTAAGGATGTTTGACTATAAGAGTTATTGAGTTTGAACAAAGAAAGAGGAGATGTCGAACCTTAACAATATTGGAGGTTGTCAAGCACATAAATAGAAAGAGATGTCATATCCCAAAACAGCTCCTAAGGACATCATGGGTGTAACAAGCATAATGAATTTCTATAAGATGCATAAATGTCTGCAATTATTCATCAGTAATTGCATAAACGTATGCAATTATTCAGTAACTTAATTATAGGGATCTAATTTACAGTCTTTTTTTGGGGAGGAGTTTTCGTTTATTAAGTTTGATTTTAAGGACCTAAGCCTCATATTCACTTTATAGAATAAATAAAAAGCCTTTGATCATGCCAAGATGATCTGGTTAAAGTCCTCCTCGAGGGAGGTCAAAGTAAGCCTTCGGTTCTGCCTATAAGGCCTGGCCAGAGCACTGCAAGCCTTCAGTCGTGCCTATATGGTTTGGTCGAAGAGCCTCCTAGAGGAAGGATGAAGTAAGCCTTTAGTCCCATCTAAGATGGCTTGGCCAAAGCACCGAACCAGCTTTAAGTCCTAACTATAAGGCCTTTCTAGAGCACCTCCTAAAGTGAGGACAGAGTAACCTTTGTTTCGGCTTAAGATGGCCTGGTCAAAGCACCAAACCAAGCTTCACTCTTACCCATAAGACCTTTTTGGAGCACCTCCTAGAGGGAGGATGGAGTAAGCTTTTGGTCCCAACTAAGATGGCCTGGCCAAAGCAATGAATTAGCCTTCAGTTCTGCCTATAAGGCCTGACTGGAGTGTCTCCTACAAGGAGGACAGATAAGACTTTGGTTCTGTTAAAGATAGCCAACCAAACACACTGACCAAAACCTAAATCATTGCCTAAGATGGTGACAAGGGGTTCAATCAAAGTTCAAGTCATTACTTAAAGATGGTAATAAAATAAATCAATCAATGCCTAAATCACTACCAAGAGAGTAATTAGAGAATAAAAAGAATCAATAAAGCAAATCAAACTCTGTCCTGAAGAAGGATCAATGGCATTCTTCTAGAGAAAGAATAGTCCGACACATTTAATTCTGTACCAGGGAAAAGTTAAAGCAACCTTCAAAGGAAGGATCAAAAGCAATCTATCATGCAAAATTGAGAAGTTTAATATCAGACAACGACATCTGAAAAACTATGACTTATTACTCGATCCTGGGCTTCATTTGTCAAAACAATGAATTACCTCTCAATACATGATTTCTATATCAGAACTCAAATTATCAAGTAATGGGAACCTCCATTAATAATCTGATTTCTAAACAACGCAAATCTCCGTTAATAGTCGGATTTCTAGTTCTTATACCAGAAGTGGACATGTTATCAGAAAAATTCTGATCTTCTTATCAAATGTAATTCAAAATTAACAACCAGATGAATTTTTAGTCTTCTATTCAGATTAAATTATGGTATTATTATCGGATCGATTTCTAGTTTTTTGTTCAAATATTACCAAATGGTTTTCTGGTCTTCTATCTCAAAGCCATTGCCAGACAGTTTTCTAGTCTTCTATTAAAGTTATTATTGAATGGATTTCTAATCTTCTATCTAAATGATATTATTACCCGAAGATTTCTAATATTCAATATAGAAGAAATTATAACTACCATACGGATTTTCAAACATTTACTCTTTGTGACAAAAGTTTCAAATGCCAAGCTCCAATTTCTAGATAATAAGGCCAAAATACGAAGTTATTAAAAATTTCACTCCTTAAAGTGCTAAACTAAGTCCTCCTAGAACGGAATTCAAATTTTCTACCAACAAGAATATTCATTATTAAACGGATTTCTAATTTCCTATTAAATAAAGGAAGGGTTCTTCCAAACTTTTGATTAGATAAGTTAATAATTTTTTTATCAAAAGAAAATTCAAGTTTTAGTGACAAGGTTTATGTTAAGAATATAAACCAATGCTCAATCAAAGGCTACACATCATATTGCATCAAAATCAATCCCCGGAAAACAAGTTATATATTTCAAACAATTCAAAAAATTCAAAAAGAAGAACACAAAGTTCATTCAATGTAACAGTTATTCAGGTACAATTTTTTTGTATTGCATGTTATATATAAGAATTACAAGTGCCAAAAAGAAGTAGTCCAAAGGGAAATCTGCCTAAAAATTCATAAGTAACCCTTCGTTAAGTGTCAAGTTTCTACGCCTCCTTTTTCAAATTTCCAACGACCAAAAAAGAATCAGTAACGTGACGAATTGCCTCATCTAGAAGTTGTTTAAGCTTATTCTCTTTCCTTCGAGTAATGTCCACACCGTCAATCGAATCTACTGGAGTTCTTAATGCGTGATTGAGACCTTATTAGCTCCCCAAAGTTTGAACCTAGCTCTTTAATTTCTTAACCTCCAGTTCAAGAGCATATTTTTTACGCTCAAGTTTCTTCACCTAAACTTGATAATTGTTAATATATTGAGAAACTTTATCATCCTATTGCTAATTCAAAAATTGAATGCGTTCATATCTAACTTTTTGACTCCATCTGACGATTTCGCTATCATCTAAACTCGAGGGTGGGTTCAATAAAGCAGTTACTGATCAAAGGGGTAGGAGTGGGATGGATTCACCTTCGCTCGTAATAAGTTCTAAGGACTGGCAGGATACTTGGCTTTTTTTTTAAAAATCTATTTCAAGATCCATTATCCTTTGATGCAGTCGGGCAATTTCTACATTAGCTTCGATTCCTTAGGTTGAAGGTCTAAACTGGCCAATAATGTCCATTTTCTCTTTTAACTTTTGAATTCCTTTATCCTTTTCTTTAAAAAAAATTCCTCTAAGTTAGAGATCATCTCCTTTAAAATACTAAATGTGGACTTCAATCGGTAGTATCTTTCGTGCCATTTTTGTGCATCCGGGTTATTTGAAAATGACAAAGTTGAAGCACCTTAAGAAGAGAGATTCTTCTCGAATTATAACATGAACTTAGCTTTAATAATATCCAATCGAGTGAAGAGTTCTAGAATGCAAGACGTGAGCGTTAGTTGTTTTTCCTAATAAATATAAGTAAATGGTAAAACTAAATCGGTATGGAGAAAATGCTTTCTTTCTTAAAAAAATGGTTATAAGCACGAGAAAATTCAAATTACAACACAAGTTTTACACATTAAACTCTCAAAGTTTATAACAGCAATTTAAAGCCTTTTAAGTAACCCATCGGACAAAGAAAGAGTATAATAAAAAGTAAATTAAACGTTTGAGGGGTATTAACCGAAGGGAATTGATAGTAGTCCCATTTTTCGACCGAAGGGCTAATCTCATCACATAACAATTTAGCATAGTCGGTTCATATCTCACTAAGCAATTTATCCGTTTCATCACCCAAGAGATCGAAGTGAAAATATGAAAACCATGTGTAAAATTCCTGGAGATCTCTAAGAAAGCATATTATGCTAACTTAGAAGTTTTAAGAATTAATTATGTCTCTTTAAACTCTGTCCTTAATTTGATAAAATTACTAACAAGTTAACAGAACTACTCGATAATTCCTTAATCTGTATGATTTGTAAAAGATAAGGTAAGTTGCAAAGAAATGAAAACACTGAAAATCATAAAACAGTCTGTATTACACATTAAGAACAAAATTACTAGGGTTCATATAATATTGATCCTTTGTGAAATTCAAAAATAAATCTCTCTTTATTAAATTTAACTCTCTCCGGAGGGAGTTTTGGGAAAGGGGAATGGTCATCACCTTAGGAAGATTCCAGCAATCCCTAGGATGGGGATCAGATCTGTGTTCGTCTAAGTATCTACTGTGGAGACGTCTAAGTAAACCCCACTTTCCTTTCCTAAGAAATAAAAGTTAGCAAAAAGACTCCTAGAATAAATTTTGTAGAGAAATTCCACTAAAGTATCCCTATCTTTGATAACCATCAAGAAGAGAGTAGTTAGCTCTACATTTTCTCTTATAACTCTTTCCCAATGAAGGCAAAACTTCTTCAATGACAGGACCACTTACTTTTATTTGAAATTCCTTAATTGTGTGGCATAAGCAGAAAGGCAGCAATATTTCTAAGACAAACTGTTGTAATCTTCAACTACCTTTTGAATCTCTATATTCAATTGCTGCACCTTCTTCTCACTCTTCATTTATAAAATCTCAAAGTAATACTTGTTTCTCTTCCTTAACTAAAATGGTAAATTTAATAACTAAAGCTAAAAAATTATAAAAATGTCTGGAGATAATAAGTTATATACATGTACCACGGGATCTTATGAAGCAGAAACCTGGGTCTTCTCCTTGCTCGATTCTTTACTAGCAGTTTAAACATCTTTTGCTGGGAAGTCTTCGTGAGGAAACATCATAATCTAGAAAGGTTGGGAAGATCCATATCATCGATGGACAATTCTAAATCTTATCCACCCGATTTATTACCATAATCTCCTAGACTGTAACGATCCTGAATTTTGAACAATTTAAAAATGAAAATATTTAATTAATTTTAAATATTTGAATGATAATTTAAATTGAATTCCAAATATAACAATGAATTTGGCGATTAAATACTAAAAATTTAATCTATTGAGAGTTGAATAAAAATTTGAATATTCAATTTTAAGCTGATCAAAAATATTTCAAAGGCCTAGAAAATTCACACTAATAATACTGAAGATAATAAAAGCTTCAAAATTGAATTTGAAAATAATTTGTTCAGTTTTGGAATTTTTTCGTTCAATTTGAATTTAAAAATAGCCTTTCGAGGCACGGTCTCGGAATTCGACGAAATCAGTTCCATTGGGTCCGTAATATTGAATTATTATCGGATTTCAATTTTCGTGGCGAATGGGAGACTCTTTCCCCCACACGGCCTCTTTACGGGGTTGGTTAGGCGTAAGCCGTGACAGTCGAGAGGCTGGCCGTAAAAGCAAGTTTCGGGTACCAGTGTAAGCCACGGTGGGGCTGGGATGGTTGAAAAGCCTACCGGTCGCTGCTGACGGAAATGTCGTTTCGTTACAAGTGGTATCAGAGCGGCGGGTCGTGACAAAGTGGTATCAGAGCGGCGGGTTGTGACATAGACCTTCAGAATCTTTACTGCTACCACCCTCATCTTTATTGTCGTTAGCACCACCACCACTATCATCGTCATCATCCTTTCCTTCATCAAGATCTTAATCTCCTCCAAGTAGTGGGTCATCGAAAGATAATAACTCCTTTAGGTCGACACCTTCTTCCTTGAGAAATTTATCTTGGAGCGATCCCTGAACTCTTCCTAGCAAAAGATAAAATTTCATCTTGAATTTTTTATTTAATTCAAGCTAGAAGGGAAGGAAAGTCCAAATCAGGGCATTTTCCAGTAGTGTCATTGTAAGCAACAAAAAGAGCATATTCATAGCATTTCTATATGATCTTAGTAAGGCACTGATCTAAAATGAAGGAAACTTTCTTCTTAGCATCCTTTATAGTGTTGCAGCATAAACAAGAGTGGCATCTTTAATTTCTATTTGGCTCTCCAAAGACTTTATCTTGGCAGCTATTTCAGCCTTCTCTTTGTTTGTTTTATCAAGCTCTATTTTCAACTTCTCTTCAAATAGTAGTTTGGTTTTTTTTCTCCTTATCAAGGGAAGAGGAAAGTTTGCTCTTCTTGAAAATAGCTTCATCCATTTCCATTGTAATATCAATCATTTGACTCTACAGGGTCCCAACGTTAGTCATTAATGAGGAACACGTTTTTTAAGCTTCGTAACCTGACCAACAGGTCCCTGACAGGCCTGTTAAAGAAAAAACATGTGCTTGGCTGCCTGAAACATATGACAGATATAAGTTAAATAAAGATGTACGAAATCAAAGTCCAGATTAGCCAAACACAAAAAGGATACATACTAGTAGAAGCCGTTGATAGAGGATGAAAAGTTGATCCATCGAGGAAGTCAGGGCTACAGTAGCATAAGAGAAAACAAAGTCAAAGATTGTACAACTGAATGAATGAGATCATCAAAACCCATGGTGAGAGTTTAAGCCAGTGCCTTCGAAGGAAGATATCTAGTAGATAGAGGAGCCAAACCATATTCCTAAAAAAAGCATTGAAAGCCAGAAGCAGAGATAGGAAGTGAAATATTTAACAAAGAATCCAGGGTGCGAACCTCCTCGGTAGGTTTTTGAGCACCATGATCTGAAGAACCTAAATCGATAGTGTTGGGATTTTGGGTAGTCAAGTTGGCTCCTCAGCAATAATGATAGAAGTCTAGGCCTCCCCGAGTTTAGGCTTCTTACTTAGAGGAGGGATTAAAACATTAGTTGGGGCACTGAAGCTCGCCTTCCTTTTTATAGCCTCAACAGCTTTAGCAATGGAACCTCCAATAGGGGTGGACTTGGTTGATTCAAATAAGGTAGAAGTATGAGTTCTAGCATTCCTAGACTTAGAATCTACAATAATGCAGACGAACCTAATCAAAAGAGAATTCGTAAGACACCGACATAAGAAACTTCATTTAGCGATGATATAAACTTACTAGAAGAATCACATTAAATAGGGGAAGTAGAAGTAGAAATGCCTTCCAACTACTAGCAACCAACACCAGCTTTCGGTGAGAATATCCCTTAAACATAAGAGTATCTCCAAGAACCCTATGGCTTTCTAGTATTAGAAAGTACTTTTGGATGTTAGTTTCAGTCAAAAGTGTGAGCCCGTTACCCATATTGTTAAAAGCCTCGATTAAGGCTTTAATTGTGGTGGCAATGGAAGAATCAGTCCCTTTGGAAACGGATTTTGAAGGAAAATAATTGTTATAAGAGAATAGCAGGACATAATATAAACAATAGAAAGCGGGAAAACTTACTGGGAATAGAAAAGGACCCTTTGATTCGAGGGGTATAGCACTTAAGGTAAAAGAATTGGTTCTTCAAATCCCTCGCTTTGTTGATCATGTTGGTGACCAAGCTCTTCGGCTGAGGAAGAAGGCATGTATAGAACCCTTCAATTGGCTTCCTACTTTTATTGGATTTGCCAAAATGGAGAGTTTCTGCACTAAGTGAATGGAGGTTGGCTTCCCTAGCAAGTATCTCTAGGAAACTCAAATAAGTATATGAATTAGGAGTTAGTTGAATTGAGGCAATGCCCAGATGTGTCAAGAATTGTACAAGAAATTCAAGAAAAAGAAGTTAGATCGAGTGCCCAGATATGGATAGGAGAGAAAGAGAAGAATCCATCTTGAGGATTACCTATCCTACCAGATGGCCATGGCTTTTATATTTACAATTACAAATTATTGAAGGATAGAATCTACTTCTTGCTGAGTAGTTATGAAAGAATAGTGGAGCTTGTGATCTCTCTTCTGTAAAGAGGGAGAAAGCTTCAAGTTTTCATTAGACCTCTTACTATCCATTTGTCTACTAGGTGATATTATACAACATCAGTGAAGTAATGCATATTAAGGAATTAATGCTAACCAATAGGTACTTGATTTATTGGAAGCCATTAATTCTTAAATAGTGAAAGTTTAAAACCAAGACTAGTTATAAAACTTACAACAAGTTAATAATCCACTAAATAGTCCATTCCAAAAAGTTGAACATATGATAATATGTTGAATTTTAGAATGCTTGAGAAATTTATAACCAATTGGAAATTCATTAACTATTGTTGGACTTACGACAGGATGTCGAATTTATTATTGATCAATAAGGTTCAATTAAAGTATCATACTAATAGCATCTTATAGAAATTATAATGCAATGTCAAATAAGTAACTTGGTAACGAATTTTAAGATTTTAAATGCATAAATAATTCACAGGTCTACAACACGATAACCACATTCCGAACTCATGATGTCATATTGGACTTAAACAAAATATTGAATTTATAGCCAATATATCAACCCTTCAAATGCTTGTCGAATTTGTAAAGGGATAGCAGGTCACTATGAGTTATTGAATTTATAGCTAATAAAACCACTCCATATGATAGTCGTCAAACTTCTAACAGATATTGAACCCCTGACTGGTTGCCGACAATATCAAAAGGTGTCGAATTTCATAAAAAACTAAAAGAACTAATGAATTTGAGATCTAGGCCAGTTTCCAAGTTTCAACAGCTAATCCAATTGGATATTGAACTCTCAAAAGGTGTCAATTTTGTCATAATCAAGACTCGAGGAAGTTATCTTTTTAGAAAACTTTCGAATTTGTAATATTAGCTGTCTAACTTTAATCAATCATCAAAGGAAAATACCACAACTCACAGCCGAATTTAGATACTAATGCTTCAGTTAAACCCCAGACAATTCATAAAATGCCTAATCATGCCTTGGTTTAGAACTCGAAATTGAAACCTTTTTAATCTTGTGTCTAAATCAATTAAAAGAAAAAGTCAAACCTTGAAATTGCACCTGGGGACTGCAAAATTTGAAAATTTTTGATTGAAATAAAGAGTTAAAAATTTTGTTCCAAGAATAATTTGTAGGTAATAGGGAAAAGAAGAAGAGGATCGTTATTTATAGAAAGAAAGAGGAGTAACAAGAACCACTGATCTCGATTTAAATGCACAGACGAGATTAGAGTGGAATGCAAATGGATGACAATGTGGTTATCAAGGCGACAAGCGTCGATATCGAGGTTTTAGCTTGAAAAGTCAATATTTCTTCTACACAAGACGAACAAATGTTATCACAAATAATGATGTCGAATAGAAAAGACAATATATCGAAATTCAAGATGTCAAGGTAGTAGAGCATTCAACAAGGGTATCACACTTCAAGCACTTCAAAAAGATGTTGAACTTCTGCAATAAAGGATATCAATGCTTAATAAAGGATAGCAAGCTTCCAAGAAAGTCGAATTCCAAGTAATTGACGAACATGAGGGTAATCAAACTTCAAGAAAGAAGAGATGCGCATAAAGCCATTAAGTCTCTAAGGATGTCGAACTACAAGAGTTATTGAGCTTGAACAAAGGGGAGATGTTGAACCTTAACAACCATGAAGGTTTTCAAGCATATAAAGAGGAAGATATGTCGTATCCCAAAACAGCTCTTAAGGACATTGTGCGTGTAATAGGCTCGAAGTGGTATCAAATGACAACATATGCCAAAATACTTTGGTATGGAGGATATCAAACTTGAAGACAGTCAAAGAGAGTTGCTGAACCACTATAGCATGAAGTATTGCATAGGGAACGCGGCTTACTAAAAGATGTCGAATACTTAGATGTCAAGCCTTGACAGTCATAACCGTTGTAAAGCATATATAAGCAACAATGGATTCTAGGCTTCAAAGGATATAAAGGGTATTGAATATCTACAGTTGTCAAAGATGCCACTTGTCGTCAATATCTAGAAGGATGTCGAATGGAATCAGTATGAAGAGAGTTATCGAATTTTATCAGAACCATAAAGTATGTCGGATATCAAAAATATAAGGAGATGTCGAATATTAACGATACAAGGAAGGATGCCATGAGTCATCAATGCTTAGAAGGATACCATAAATCATCTATGTAAATTAGGATGACGTATTTCATCAGAATAACAAGCAATGCCAAAAATGAACATTTTACAGAGGATGTCGAATGTTGTTAGTCCACCACATGTCAAATGACACGTGGTAGTTAATCCGCCTGCTTCCACGCCTATAAATATGGACCCAATAGCTATTTGGAAGGGAAAAATTCTTCTCACCATTTTTTTACATTTTAAAAGTTGTAACCCAAAATTGAATTGGGGATTTATAGAGCCTATTGTAATTTGGTGACTTTTGCACATAAGGGCTTGAATAATAAACTTTGCATAAAATTTTTGGAATGAACAAAGATATTTGATAGGATTTATGACATACGTGTGGCTCTCGAGTGTACTTGCATGAGATTTTTTGACATGATATGCATACTTTACCTTGGATATGCATAATTTTTGTAGGTCAACACAAGGCCATTCAAGTCTTGTACTACCAAGACACGTTTTCCTTGCATATTTGACAAAGAAATTTGTTAACACATATCAACTATGGCATATAGGCGACTAGCTTTGGAATGGTTTAGAGGAGGACTTGCCTATTAGGTTTTTTCATAGCCTAAAAATTCATCTAATAGGCGATCTATTGCTTAGACAAATAAGGGACATGGTATACTTTCTAAATTATCCCTATGATCATTGTGCGATCGAAGGAGTCGAATCTAAGGAAGCCTAAATAGTTACCTAAGAGATTTAATTTAAAATAAGGTTTGGGTGTGCAAGGAAGGACCAAAATTTGGAAAATTTAAATGAGTTTGAGGATGAATTGACAATGAGATGATTTAATACATCAACATGTCTGACGCAAAGAAATAGTGGAAAAGGAAAGATCAAAGGACATGGCAAAGGTGAGAAGAATATGTTCTAGGGAAATGACGATCAAAGTAAGGGTAAACTCTATTATGAATACCACAATTGCCATGAGGAGGAGATTTTTCTAGGGATTCTAAGGTCAGCAAGGTGCTTTTAATGCCACCAACCAGTGCATTTCAAAAGAAGTCATCCAAAACTTGCTATGAAAGGATAGTTGTAAAGGCATATTCACAAGATGTTGCACCAAGTACATTAGCTCCACCATTAGTGAAAGAGATGGAGAAGGGCATCACCACAGAAGGTAAGCTTTTTGTTTCTAATATGCCAATCTAAGTATTTGATACATGAGCCTTTACTCCTTTATATTAAGTAACTTGTTAGCTAAATTGAAACTAAACTTAAGAAAACTGAAAACAAAAACCCTACAATCATTGAACACTATTGGAAGTAATATAAAATATTGAGTTATGGTTGCTTGTTCATGTGTAATTTGTTTGTACTTGGTTTTATTGGGTTCAATATTATACTAGGGATGGATTGGCTTGAGAAAAACAATATAGTACTTGATGCGAGTGATGAATGGTTACATTAGGAAATGATGAGAGTGGAGGAAGTTGGACCTATAATGTGGGCAAGAGAGTTTGATGACGATTAGCTACTTATATTAGCTCGAGATCCTATAGAGTGAATTTCCATCATTACCTATTATAAGAGAGTATCTTGACGTTTTGAGGAGGTTTTGGATCTACCTCCACATTGAGAGATTGAATTCTATGTTGATCTTAAGAAGAATGTGAAGCCAGCAGTCTTACCTATTAGGAGAATGACATCCGAAGAACAACGGCACTAGAGGTGCAAACGAATGAGTTATGGATAAAGGATTTATATAGAGGAGTATATCTGAATGGGGAGCACTTATCGTATTTTCCACTAAGGCAAACGGTTCTTCAAGAAAATATGACGATTACTATGAGCTGAATAAAGTGGCAAAAGAAAAGGTATCCCCCATCAAGCATCGATGACTTATTTGACCAGCTTAGTGGTGCAAAAGTATTTCCTCTGTTGGATCTAGCAAATGTTTATCAATAGAGAGTCGTGAAAGATAGTGTGTTGATTATTGCTTTCCATACACTGCTGAGATTTTTTGAATGGTGCATTATGTATTTTGGGATAACTAACCGAAATAATTTATGGACTTGATGAACAGAGATTTTGGGATATGTTGAACAATTTCATGCTTGTGTTCGCTGATAATATTTTAGTAAATTGTCGGCCTGAAGAGGAGCACAAGGTACACTAAAGGGAGGCATTTGAGATGTTGTGGAAACATCAGTTAAAGGCTAAATATTGTAAATGTCACTTTTGGAGAGAAGTAGTGTAATTCTTAGCATATGTAGTTTCATAACAAGGCATTATTATTGATCCCACGAAGGAAGTAATTTTCTATTATTAGGAGAGACCTAAGATGCAAGCGACGTTAGAAGTTTTCTTGGATTGGTAGGTTAATACAGACGATTCAAGAAAGATTTTCCTAAGATCATTGCTCTGTTGACCCATTTTATAAAGAAGAACTAGACTTTTGAATGGGATGCAAAACGTGAGGATGTATTCAATAAGTTTGTTTGGATTTTGACGAGTGTATCGATGTTGGTTATCCTAGACGGGAATGAGGAATTTATAGTATACACCGATGCATGTGATATAGAACTTGAGGCGGTATTAATGCAAAGGGGTGGTGTGGTTTCTTATGCAAACAGACAATTAAAACCATATAAGAAGAGATATCCAACTTATGATTTGCAGTTAGCAGTGAATGCATTCGAATGAAGAACTAAAGTCATTATTTATCAAGAGAAAGGTTCAGGTTATTCAGAACCATAAGTCATTAAAGTACATTTTTTCTCAAAAAGACCTTAATCTAATGTCACAGGGATGGTTGTATTTTCTTAGCATTGTATGACTTTAACATTTCCCATACACATGGAAAGGAAAATGCAGTCGTAAATGCATTGAGTATGAGACATACTAATTTATGAGTGATGTTCCTAGAGTGGAAACAATTGGAATACATAGCTGGATTTTACTTATCACTACACCAAAATGGCCTTTCATAGCATTCAAAAAATGCTACAAAAACATTTAGTAGAATTTCGGTAAACATTCTGATACGACATGCAACAAAAAACATGAATCTTTTTATAGCCCTATAGAAAACGCTACCAAAACCTGACATATTGCAGCGTTTTAGAAACAGTTCATATATTTATTTCTGTATCGTTTGTCAACTGCTAACAAAGAACATTTTTAGTAGCATTTTTACTTGCATCATTCTTTGGTTTTCTGCTGCAGTTTTTTCTGTTATACATTTTTCGTAGCATTTTTAAAATGCTAATAAAAGTTATTGATTGTTTTAAGCATACTTTACACGCTATCGTTTACCATTAATGGCTTGTATTGTTTCTAGCAATAACTCGCATAATAGTCATAAACCAGCAATCAATCGCACAATAGCCATATTAAAACCAATAATCAATCAGTCACATAATCGTCATATTCAAACAATTGAAAATATATGTTAACCACATAATCTAATACGATATCCATAACCACTTTCATAATAGTTTTTCGATAAAATGAGCAAATTCACATAAAATCCATAACCTTTCATAAACAAGTTTATACAACTAGTATTAACAAACCTTTATAATATATATAACAATTAGAACTATGTTCATTACTTGATTACCCACAATTCTTTGCTGCAGCCGGTTTTTGCTCTGGAAAACCTATTATCTATAGACAAGTTTAACAATAAACAAATGATTATGAAAGTGCTTTACATATTTTAGGTATGTTAAACATCTCTAGTTAAATTTTTATTAAATTTAATTAATTTTTACAAAAGTTAACCTAGTTAAATTTTTATAAAACTTGGTTAATTTTTGTAGTAAACTTATTGAACTTTTACAGAACTTAGTTAACTTAGTTAAATTATAATAAAACTTAATTAATCTGTATAAATTTATCTAATTTTTATAAAACTTAGAATTTTTATAAAGCTCGGTTAACTTATTTATAATTTTATTTATATTAACTCAATATTATAAATATCTCAATTGCTAAAACTTAAAATGTCGTAGCTTATATTTAACTTAAATTCATAAATTATCTCAAACTTAAAACATTATTAACTTGGTTAATTTTTATGCATTTTCACAAACTTGGTTAATCTATTATTATTATTGTAAACTTAGTTAATTTATTATTATTATAAAATTATTTAATTTTTATAAAACCTAGTTAACTTACTTAATTTTTGTAAACTTAGTTTTTGTTATTATTGTTATTATTATTAATTTTAAAACTTAGTTGACTTAGTTAATTTATTATTATTATAAACTTAGTTGATATTTATCAAACAATAGTTTTTAATTATTATCAATATTGTTGCTGTAAACTTAGTTAATTTTTTATCAAACTTAGTTTATCATTATTGTTATTATAAGCTTGTTAATTTTTATAAACCTATTTAATTTTTATAAAACTTAGTTAATTTATTCAAGCTATTGTTTATTATTAATAATAATAATAAACTTATAAATTATCTCAATTGCTAAAACTGAATATGTCATAGCTTATATTTTGATAAACTTAAACTTATAAATTATCCCAAAACCAAAATCTATTAACTAAGTTAATTTTTATAAATTATCTCAGACTTGTAGATTTTTCAAAAACATGGTTAATTTGTTATTATTATTGTAAATTTAGTTAATTTATTATTATTGTAAACTTAATAAACTTAGTTGATTACGGTAAAACCTTAATTAATTATAGTTGAAGAAAAGGTTGAGTTTTGTCTAATTTAAAAAGCAAACTGAAACCAACTTTCGAACAGACATAAATCACATGCCTTTCTGACAAACAGGGTTAAATAAGAATAGGTAGATCAATATCTTAATTTGGCTTCCCTGATCTCAAAATGCCATGTCCACCTAACACTGCTCCACTTTAAATACATTAAAGTAGGAGCCATAAGTGCATGTAACACTATTTTACATATCCAAACAAACTTTATGTTATAAAAATTCAAGCAGCAATGGTTAGTTCCAGAGAAACATAAAAGAAAATTGTATTTGAAGTTTCACGAAAGATGATAAGCATTAAACCTTCAACACAAGGTTAAGGATGTAATGTGTTAAGATTGATACCCATTACACTAATGATATTGTTAGTGGCACAAAAGTCGAATCAAAGTCTAACAACACATGACAAAAACTCACAGTAGACCTGCATATTCAAAGCAAACCGTGTCACATATGACATATTTTATTATATACTCATAAAATGGCTATTATAATCAAAATTTAACTTATGAAGCATAAAAATTTTGAATTGTTAATGAGGATCTTCTGTGCTTGTGGGGGAATATACAAATTAAAATATGCACACTCGTTAAATAAGTTTGAATGTCAAGTAAATTTACCTCTGCATTTTAAATAACGGTTGTTATTGCATTGCCTTTCTTTTACACAAGTAAATATGAAAGATCTTGTGCTTTGGCATATAAAGGGACCTATCAAAAGAAAATTTTATTGAGAAACAATAAAATAGGTACATGAAAATACAATATCTACTAGATGGTGTTACATCTCTTTTAGTGAGAAATAAAGAATTCTCGGCCTCTTTGTTGATTCTTACAAAGAAACTTTTTGGCTTATAAAAAGATTTTTTTTCTTTGAATTTTTTCTTATTGTGGTAACTGTAAATAAAAAACATAGGAGTATACCATAGGAAATGCTAGCTAAATCCTTTGAACAGCCTCTACTGTACAAGTTTTAACCAAATACATAACCATGACTGCTTTAGGAGAAGAAACACTAGTTGACTTCAAAACTACTAGGCATGACATATAGATTCTAGCTGCTTACAAAGATACTGTAATGGTTCATTTCAGAAACACTTTTCAGGAGACACTGTATCTTGGTTTTAGATCTTAGTTTTCAAAACAGAGACTATATTAGCAATTCTCATCAATGATAAAGGAAAGAAGAACAAACGATAGTTCAAAAAACCAAATAAAAGCCTTAGTCAGAGCAGTGCAATAAAATCTATAGTAAAATATGTTTTTACCTATACTTGTAGGGGAATTAATATTATGCTCCTGATATTTACTGAACATCAATACAAACCTTGCAAGAAAATTTACCTATACTACCTTCAACAAATGGATCTAGATTCTAAAAGCTTATATTGGTTAGTTCCCTTTCCTGAAACAAATTCTTAAATGTTGTTTAAATTGTAAATCCATCCGTTAATCCTAAAAACTACCCTTAGGTGTTCAAAATTATAGATCATGTTTATTTAATTACAACTTTATAAGGCATAATCATGAAAATTAACCCATCAATTATCTATTTATTTTTCTACTGCAGATGCTTGTAGCCAAGTTAATGTTAAAACATGACCCACCTCAATTGAATAACTAAAATAAAGGGAAAGAAACCAACTACAATATGAATGACTTAATTCATCGGATTTAATAAATCATTTGTACATGTATGATAAGATTTAACCTGTGTACTTTTGTTGAAACATGAATATAATGCATATTACTACCTAAAGTTCCGTTGAAATGAAATACACACAAAAGATGAAGTTTCGTATATCACACACAATATCAGTAATAAAATATGAATCTAATGATGATGACCAAGAACATAAATTAACTTGAATAATTGGATTAATCATATGAATAGATGTGTGATTATACCAAGAAGATACCTTTATAATAATTTCATGCTTTATTTCATAATTTGCGGCTTCTAATAGAATATTTTCTGAAAGTCGGATTTGATAGCTAGATTGCAAAGAAAATCTACCGGTAGTAAAATAATATAGTATTTTTGTAGTGAATCAAAAAAAACATACCAATTGAACAAAATTTAATATCTAATTTTCAAGGAAAATTCTAGAACTCTATATTTATCTACCTGTAGCCACTACAGAAAGCCACAACATGCTTTCACATGCAACTTAGAAGAATCTCTATCCTCCTAAGACTGTATGCTAACCTTTTTTTATATTGGTGCACTAAGATCTGCTTGCAAAACAAAAAACATAAAAATGATGTATAATCATTGAAAAGCTACCGATTTCTTGGATCTAATAGAAATGATAACTATTCAGCATTACATAGTACTAACGGTGCTTAAATGCTAGCATAGTACCGATGCTAGTATAAATTTGAGTGATTGCATTTAAGTGATTTTATTTGCAAGTGGGATAACCTCGTCAGAATGCACACACATTTTTTTCTAGTGTTAGTGTTATAATTTTACAATACATATGGCTTCTCTAAACTTTACGCAATATACTCTTATTACCATGATATTTATATGTTCAATCTGACCATTCAATCTTGCTCTCATGTAACCTCAAAGGTTACCGGGATACTCTTTACGCTCAAACTCATAGACAGTTTATCATATGTCTCTATGACCTACTCCCGAGTAACAAAATAACATCAAAATAGTCACAACTTCAACTTCTCATAATTATATTTCCCATGTATGCAGGTTTATATAAAATAATATGATAATAGTCTTTGCGACCTACTTCCATCAGGTAACACCAAGTGGGTGCAAAATATAGTTTTAAAATGAATACATTTTCATAGAGAAAAGTTTAACGAAATTAACTTACCCTATAAGTGGTCCACTGTCTATCTTGTAAATCCACAAAATTGAAAACCAAAGGATATTCAAATTAATATTTTGTACCGCAGCAGTGGTCATCTAAAACAGTGTAATAGTCTTGAGAAAACCACTAGAAAATCAATAAAACATTGTGACCGTACGGGGCAGAATCGATCGACATAAGTCAACCGGTATCGTGCTGCATGTGTGTAATATTGCAGCAGATGAATCATTGAAACTAGTGGTTGATCCAAGTCTTATAGTAATCTACAAGCATCAATTCTAATTTTGAATTAAAATTTCATTCAAATTTGAACAAAATTGAAAACTTAATGAATAAATAATAAGCTAACCGACCTGGCATGGCATGAGAGGTTAATAACTGAAGTGATGTTGTGGAGGCGGTAGGTCGGCAAGATACTAAAGTGGTGATGGGAGGAGGTTCTAAGCTAAAGACAAAACAAGGTATGTTATTTTACGAAATATGATTAAGAAATTTTACTTTTGTTTTGGATTTGTAAGAAGCTTAATTTTGGGTTTTAGGTGATTTGAGCAAAAGATGCGAGGAAACAAAAAATAAAGAAGGAAAGTGAAAAGGATTCGTCACTTTCCAAAATGTTGGGCGGGATTAGTGCAGCAGCGTTGATTTTTTTGATTTGTTTTATTTTTTACATCAACTGATGCACTTGATGATTAAACGCTCGTAACATCCCGTATCTGAAGGTCAGAAGCTAAATGCTACAGAAACTTCAGTCATCCATAATATTAACTTCTAGTAAAAATACGGTAGTGATAATGGTATTCATAATATCAGAGGCACATGAATATGCACAAAATCACAGATTTCAAAAACAAAATTTTGCTGATTACATTTCAAAACAATAATTCATATTCATATTACATAATCCTTGAGCGTTTCCAAGGCAATGATTAGATATATCATTATAGAAATACACCAAGAGCGACATGTGACGATGCCCCCTTGGTCGATAAAATCAATATAGTCATATCTAACTTATATACATAGCGGAATCAAACAAAATGAAAAGGCAAATCCTAATAATCTATTCGTCAGCCACATGCTCGTCTTTTGATGCTTTATTCGCCAAAAGGCTAAAACCTATAAACCTCGACCTTTGGCCTACTCAAATCAATTTTGAGTGCCTGAGAGTTCAAGGGGAAACAAAATCTTTGAGTCAAACATAAAACCTGGTGTGAATGATTTTGTTACATCTCTGTTTACTAATATTAAGTAAAACCATGACGCTTAGCCGAACAGGTTTCCCCTCACTAATACCCACTTAAAACATATATTTCACGAATCCTTTCCTACAACCAAACTGATTAATCAAACCGATTATATCAAAATAGCAATATCTTGTATGCTAATAAATGGATTTTTTGTCCGTAAAACAGAACTATCTGCCCACACATAATAGCAAGGTCCGTTATGCTACAAATGGACTATCTGTCCATACAACCGGGTTGACTGTCCGCAAACTGGACTAACTGTCCGAAATCTAGGCTGGCTGTCTGCAAAATAGAATAACTGTCCGAATTATTTTCTTAGGGTTAACTACCCTTTAAATTTTCCTTGAAAACGTTTTCAAAATGATTTAGTCCTTCAAATCATATATATATATATATATATATATACACACACACACACACACACATGGAAAATGTATCTTTAGCTTTTCACTAAGCCATTTTTCCATGTTATATATACCTTACTCAAAGTAATGTTGATGGGATCAAATAAGGATTAACTATCCTTCAAAAAATTCATAACCCTTTTTAACTTGAAAATACTTAGGCTATGTTGCCTTTATATTACATTCGAAACCTTTGTTTAAAACCGTTTAAACAACCCTTTCGAAACCCTAGAAGGTAACCCCCTTCGAAACCATTGGAAAACCCTTTCGAAACTATTAAATACTGTCTTTCAAAAATACGGGAAAAGTTTACTTTCTTTTCTTCGAAAGCTTCAAAGTAACAGATATCCCCCTTTATAACCTTTTAAATATTGCCTTTCAAAAACATAAGAATTTTTTTTTCCTTTCAATCCTTTTGAAACCCCGGGGAACCACCCTTTTCGAAACCATTCATTTAAACCTTTCGAAACAGTCAAACTTAATCCTCTCGAAAGCACTTTGGGTTCAATTTAAAACATGTGGAAAACTTTCGAAACCATCCAAAAACATCTCGGTCAATACCATTTGGATTCTGCCTTCAAGTAGAGAAAAAGGATCAAAAACCCATTAAAGTTGAAAGCGTCAGTTTTGAAACATTTTAAAACCATCTCTTCTGAAACCATGTGGTTTTACTTTACTTATAGAAAAAGGGTCTTAAAAACATTTAAGTCAAAAGAAACTGCTTCGAAAACATTTCCTAAGTAATAAAGTGATGGTGTCAAAACCATCCCTTCGAAAGCATTGGAGAGGCGGCCAGGTTTTAGAAAAATAAAAAAAACGTTCGAAACCGTCTGGGTCGAAAGGTAGAGAGGCGGCAGCAAAAAGGTCTCGATTTAGTTGAAAGAAATTATTTAAAAACAGAGGTGCAACCCAATCGAAACTATTTCCTTTAAATCAATTAACTTGTTCGAAAGCTTCTTAGTCGAAAGCCATTTATTCGAAAGTAAGCGGGCATATTTCTTTAATTTAAAAACAAAGGACTGCCTCAACCCCTTCGAAACCCCTGGTTTTGACTCCCTACCTTCCGCTATCATCTAATTCATTAGTACCAGTTGCATGATACCATATGAATTGGTTTCGACTGTGTCAGATGCGATAGCATGGAGGTAGAACCTGGTGTCAAAAGAGATGAAACAATGATAAACTTGCAGCAAATAGCTCTTTTCACCTAACCTGCCTTACGTGTCCAATTATGATTGGTTGCCTCTTTCTTTACCAATAAAACTTACTGCACTTTGTCAAAAGTACTGCCGACTTTTTCAGATTTTATAATTTAAATCTTTTACAGAAAGCCCATTCTCCTCTTTTAATTATATAAAACATTTAAGTCTCATACCATAAATAATTTTATATAACCATTAAACACATAGAAAAAATCTAGAAAATTTTAAAAAATCACATTATCTATGTTTTCCAACATATAAAAATTTCAGACCCAAATAATTAATTACTTGCCCGTAATTAATTATAACCCAAAATACAATTATCTTTACAAAAAAATTCATATTAATTCGAGGAAAATTCAAAAAAAACCTAAAAATTGAAATCCATCTCCAAAATAATATTTAAGATTTTCATAAAAATTTGGAAGGCATTTGGATGTCATTTTATAGGGTTTTTACCTTAAAACATATCACAAATTCAATATGAATAACCATAATTCATTAACAAGTATGTATATTCATTCCATTATTCAAAAACATGGAAAAACATTGCGAAATTTGAAATTTCATATTAAAACTAAAAATATAATAAAAAAATGAGATGTAAACATTATTTATCTTAGCTTTAGAGGTTATAGAGATTGAGATGTGAAATAGATTTGATTTGAATTAGATTCTTTCTACCTTTTCTTTTTCTCTTCCTTGTTAATGGTGGCAGACCTCTTTCAAAATTTTGAAAATGAACTTGTAAAATTTTACATGGCTAAGGTTTGGAGGATATAGGAATGGCCTCTTTTCTATTCTACCCCTCCTCTATTTCATGTTAACTCTTATTTTAATTCATGGTTAAATGGCACGGCAATACCTTAATTAAAATCAAATCTAATCAACACATTATTTAATTTAATTTACTTTAATTAAATATAAGAAATAATGTTACCAAAACTCTGAGGTGTTACAACGGTGCTATATGATGCATTCAATAATATATTTTCTTGTAGTATATGATCAAAAGGTAGAATTGAGCCTAACATGTTATCTAGATTGTCGGTGTGACGTACTCTCATAAAGAGAGTTGGATCTAGCCAGGGATGAGACAAGAAACTAATTAAGATCCATAGTTGATTGGAAGGAAAAATTGATTTCGAATGTTTGAAGTAATATAGAGTTGATCAAAATGTATGGGTTCGCAAGCGATGTTGACTATATGTTCCAAATGTCGATGAGAATAGGGAAGAAGTGTTGAGACGGTACCACCAATCGATACTAACTATTCATCCTGGGGTAAATAAGAGGTAAAGAGATATGAAAATGACAATCGATTAGGAAGAGATAAAGGGTGACATGGAAAATTCATTATGAAGTGCAAGATTTACCAACAAGTGAAGGCAAAATAGAAGAAACCAAGTAAATTGTTGCAACCACTGGAAATCCCATAATGGAAATGGGAGAAAATATCAATGAATTTCATTGGTGCACTGCTAAGGATGAGGTAAGAGATTGATAACGTATGGGTTATAGTTGATAAGCTGACTAAGAGTGCACATAATATACCTTTGAGTTCCACGAGAACAACAACAAAAGTAGTCCAGTTATATGTACGTTGGGTTGTTAATTTCCATAGAATGCAAAAGAATATTGTATGTGATAAATGAAAGGAACTATGCTAGGTTGCAACAGGTTAAATGGGTGAATTTAAAAAAAATCACATTTTGGATATAATTGGGCCTATGAAGTTTGAATCATTCTAGACTCAGCCTAAAGAATTCTAAATAAAATCTTTATTTTATTTTATTTATTCATATAAAAGTATCGATTTAATATATATATATATATACACACATATATTGCATATGTGTATCAAATATATATATATAATGCACGTGCAACATATAGAAAGTATACATGGATTAATTTGCATGTACATAAGTGATGGTTTTACACTGCAACGTACACATTTGTCCCTTTATATTTATATACGTTTACATGATTTGATTTAATATTTACACACACACACATAGAGTTGTATATATAATTTTTATTTGTTAAATATATTGAATAATTCAAAATGGTTTGAATTAATATCAAAAGTATCTTTTGAATGTTTAAATTTAAAACCAGATCTAGATAAAAATCTATTTTAAATTTAAATTTCACATATAGATATGTTTAAGAGTGTGCGTGCGTGTGTGTATAACTTTGAAATTAACATTTAAACTATTTATTCCTAAATTATTAATTAATAAATATAATTACACATGTTATAAAATGTTGTTTATTTATTCGACCAAAATATTTTTAACTAAGAATTAATTTTTTATATTATAAACCCATACGGATTTGTATTAATGTTTTTATACAATGTAAATTTCGTGTTGATTTACATTAATTTTTTCTTTAAACATATATAACTATTTAAAAGGTTTAAAATATAATTATATATTTATGTTCTAGAAATACATACATACATATATATGTTTTTTAATCCGAATATATATATATATATATTAATTACAAAATTCGTATTTTAAAATTTTAAAATTTTAATTAAAAGATATTTTTATATTTCAAAAATGATTTTTTTTATTTAAAATGGATGAAATGAATTTGTAATTTATATGCATATAAGTATTTTTAAGCAATTCAGATGTACACAAGCATGTGCAATATTGGGCAGCAGTTATATGTATAAATTTGTTATATTAAAGAACATATAAGTAACATAAATGAAATGAACAACATATATAAATATAAAATAATTCTGAAAATTAATATTTACCAAAATTGTAGCCTATGATGTGCACCTCGAATGTTGAAAGAAAGCCCCTTTTAGATCTGAGCCAAACTCAACTTGAATTTGCGATAGACTATGGATGGATGCCACTCTTAATCTAAATTTAACTTGATTTGGAAAAATTAAAGGAAATCCCTTTGAAGCTACGGTCAAGATGGGCAGTAGAAGTGGTAAAAAGTTAAGTCAAAATGAGTGAGGATGTGAGGCTCAAATAGGCACCATAATCAAGTAAAAAGTAGAGATCTAGATCTCCTTGTTTATTCTTTCTTTTAGCCAATTCAAAAATAGATTTTTGCGTCCAAACTCACCCCGCTTCCTTTCGGTCGACCATAACATGGGTAAAATGGGTCCCACAAAATTTTCCAAATCCAATCAGCATTTAATTAATTTAAATCAAATTTAAATATTTATCCATATCGTATATCGATATGTACATATATCACTTTTATATATAAACACTTTATTACATACTAAATCAATTGAATTAAATACAAGTTAATAATTAATATTTCTTTAATATTAATTAATTTTCAACAATCATAATTTAATTAAATGAATAGTATCTCTAAGTATTCAATTGTGTGATGCAAAGGTGTAAATTTAGTCAGTATTTAATATCGAACAATTTGAATAATAACATTCACGCATCACAATAACTAGTGGTATGATAGTTTGGCCAAATTTATCGCTTACATATTTTTTGCTAAAATACAATTTCACTAATTTAGGCAGTACTTAATATAACAATAATTTGCACCAATTTTCTTTGTCAAAACTATATCACTTTAGAATTTATGGAATTTGGTTTTGGTTAAAATTACAATATCGCCCACATTCAACTTGTTTAATTCAAACAAAAAGTCTATTGTTCGATGATAATGATAATACTAATTATTGACCGAACTGCTCTTGCCAAGGACTTTGACTTTAAGTTGACTATAATTGACCGTGATACCAACCCCATATAACTGTGGTAATGAATTCTCTGTTGAATAGTATTTCATTTATAATGCCTCAACTTAGACCCAATTAAAGTCATTCGGTGGACAAAGTACCATGAATTTACTAAAATCATAGTACAGTGTCTATATTAAAGTTTACCAATATTCTCAAATTGAGAGAATTAGTAATATCATTGCTTCAAGATTCTTGGTTTAACGCTAGTCATATTAGCCAACATAAAACTCTCGAGTGAGTCATTCTAAGGTTATTCAATAACTGTCGGTACGTAATCCCATGGTTCCCCCAACAGCCATGATAATCCACTGTCCAATATTTAAAGAGCACTACGTACTCTAATTTCAACGGATGTATCAATATCCTATCTCAAAACTTGCTTACTCGGATTATATAAAATAATATATAATTTTTAATGTGATAATTTCTCTTAAAAACAACACATTGTAATTACTATTACAAAACATATCATTTAACGATTTTCTATTAATATACTAAATTAAGTAAGTAATGTTGAATATGCAAGTATATAATTTATGTATGATGATAATATATATATATATATATATATACATATATTCATTTAAATGTATTTGTTAATGTACTATTTTATTTTCACATAATTAAATAAATATTTGCTGAATAAAATAAATAACACGGAATTTAAATTCAAACAGATATTTTATTCAAATATATATTTTATTCAAACATATATTTTATTACAATTTTGAATAGTACAAATTTGAGCTCTCACTATATACAATTTTCAAATATAATTTCAATTACATCACATTTTCACTATACAATTATCATTTACATTAGCACCTCACTACATATCACTCATTCACTAGTATTTTATCTTCGGCTTTGCTCCAGCCTGAATCCAGCATCTGAGTTATTTGCATAATAAACACTGGCGCGGTAAAATTGAAAAAGAAATATTTTTCTATAGTGTAAAATAAAATATGTTTTGAAAATATTATTTGCCTCAGTTATTTGGGTTGTTCGCCATCATTTAAATTTGAATTCATCATACATGGACAGCTTGTGACATGCACAGTATATCACTGTACATGTCACAAGGTCGTGCACAATAATATACACTTGATAAAACTACTGGGACAAGTGAGCACAAGGTCAAGCCCAAGCGATAAGCTGGATTCAACACAGGTGCAAATACACACTTGAACAAATCGGGTATAAATGGGATACGACACATGTATTACACAAAGGCAAAGACCACATAAACATATGTACATATATGCACATATATATGTATACACATATATGAGTCCAGATGAATGGGTGAGACTGCCTCGACCAATAATTTCAGTGAGTACACATGAATACAAGTTCCCAAGCCACACATCCTCGACATTCAAATGGGTCAACTCAAAAGGCAAATGAATAGTACACATGACTCAAACCAGAACCAAGACCGATGAACCAATGTGTACTACGACAGTTCTGACCAAATAATAAGGTTCAACTCAATCAATCAATCTTCAAAAGGTACCAGACTCGAGCTAGCATATCAGGCATATGGACATGTACTTGATGCAGTTCAGAAACTTTACAAGATCAAACCGAAACAGTCAAAAGTATATATGAATGACCACAAAATGGTACAAATAGAGACCGCACAGTCAAGTTCAAATACAGCTCCACATACATAAGAAATATACAAATTCAATGCACAGGGGCTCGAAGTAGCAGCATCCTTAACAAGTGAATGGCCAAGACCAAACATAAGAAAGAAGGCAGTAGAGAAAAGCACAAAAATGTACAACAACAAAATGCACGTGTCAACAGTCAACGGTGAAGCAGTGCAAACTGCCTCGAAGCAAATGAGAACTCAATGCACAAGACCGCAATGAGACAGCAAGCACAATGAAATCAAAGTGCAGCATAACCAAATGTCCAAGCTAGGTAGACAAATGAAAATGCAAAATACATGTATATACATGATGCAGTAAAACACACACATACACACACCCCCCACACACACACACAGATATATATATATATATATATATATATATATATATATATATATGCAAACCAGACAGACTCAAATGTATTAATCCAGATTCAACTTCAAAACAAAATATGCAACTATACACATGAATGGCATTCGAGTTAAAACAAATAACAGAGCTAGCATATTAGACTGCAACAAGACCAGTATTGTTTCAAATGCAAAAGACCAGTGAACAAGTGACTGTGATCAAGCAGTGCAGCCCGAAGCAACAACCAGAGTCAATATCAAAACAACACTACAACACCAACACAGTATAGTGAACAATGAAGTGCAGACCAACAGTGAAACAAATGGAGATGACCATCAACCAAAAAGCAGACTACATGATGAACACAAATGCCAAATCAGACTCACTATCGAACAAGTAAAAATCAAACTAGCAGTGACAGTATTCAAGCAATAGACACTACATGAACTGGCTCGAAGACCAGATACAGTAAACACTGTGAAGCCGTGAAGCTATAAGGAAATTTTTTCCAAATGACCGAAGTTAGATAATATAAGGAACACGAATTAAACAAGTCAAGATAAATCAACATCGTCAGAGAATTCAAAGCCGTGGTGACTAAGGAATCGAGTAAATCAGATTTCAAGCCGTGAGAATCAAACAAACAAAATTATACAAATTGAAAAGGTCAGAAAATATCACCAGAGTTCAAGCATAATCAATGGTCAAACAAAATTATCTCGATGAATTCAATTATTATATTCGAACGAAAATCAAGGGAATCGAACCTTATTTAACCCTATCTTCATCGGCATTCAAAATTCAATCGAGTTGAAGCAAATTAATCAAAAAAGAAAAAGGAAATTACATACCGAAGTCATATCGAACTCGAGGAAATTGAATCAGCCGTGTGCAAATCAAAGAACTGATCAATTGACGAAGCAATCAACTCTAAACAATTATTCGATTGATCAACTAGTATCAGCAGTATTCAATTCCGAAAGCCCTAATTTAGAACGAAGAAGAACGAACAAGTAAAAAAAGGAAGCGGCATGTTATTTTTTCTGAACGCAAGGATAACAAGTCGAAGAAATAACAAAGAAAAGGGGGAAAATGGTTTATCACTTTATTTACTTTGGACCGGCTATAATTTGTTAATTGGTCTTTATTTAAAATTAGGGTTTTGTTTTTAAAAAAAATTAAATTTTTATTTTCTCTTTTAAACTTCTGTAAATTCTAGTCTAGTGACTAGGAGACGAACTATCGTGGTGTAGTTCGAGAATTCGCAACTCAGTGGCTAAGTTGTGGCAGGATTTTAAGCGTAGAGTTAGTTTAGTCGATAGCGGATGTCGCGAGTTTACGTGTGTAAGCGTCTGACTACTTAATTTATAGTAGAAACCTTGGGGGCAACACGTAGGCAGGGTTTTGTCGAAGTTGGGTAAATTGTGTTGTTCTATTTTTGTTTTTATTATTCTGTTATTATCTGTGCTGCTACTATTCTGTTACTATCTGTGATGCGATTATTTTATATAATTCTGCATTAAATTTTTATAATTAATAGCATCACCATATTCATCCCCCCTTTAGGGTGAAATCGATCCAACAAGCAATTAATGTAACATGGTATGATAAGTATTTAATGAAAAGGAAAATGTCTTTTATTTCGAACGAGATTTTATTACAGGGTTAATAATCACAATAAATTATAGAATTATCAATAGGGCATACCCCTAACCCTATAAATCTTCTACTTGCACTTGGCCTAATTATGAAATCTCATTCCATCCCTTCAATCAGTTTGCTGATAACTGACGGAGCTAGTCCATTCGTGAATGGATATGCCATATTGTCCTTGGTATCTACTTTTACAATCACAACTTCTCTTTTCTCGAAAAATTCTCTGATAAGATGGAACATGTTCAAGTAAAATTTAGTTCCAAAAAGAGTGAAATTTTTTCAAATGTTATAAAATAGCTATCTTTCACTTTTTAAAGTCATAGGCTATCATGCTTTAAAAATTTATTTTCGTACATTAAAATATAGACCGTCATGTCTTAAAAAAATTCATAAAATAGCTATCTCACTTTTTATCGTTTTTCGTATCTACTCTTTTTGGAACTAAATTCTCTAACAAGTCAAAGAACCTTATGGATAAGCTATTCCATAGGAGCTTTATCATGTATATTTTGTCATGTGGTGCTCTGAGTAGTCTGTGCTTATTTATGTAATTAGAGACAACATGTTTATTTACGATTATTTATGCATCTAAGAAAAATTGACACATTTATTTCATGTATGCTAATTTGAAAGATTCTATACTAACACTTTAGGGTTTATTTATGAGTATTTTATCTGTTTTATATACATATTATCTTATATTTTCCCTATCTCAATCTAGTATAAATCGCACATACATGCATCTAATAGCCGGAGATATTTAGGTTTTATGTAATAAAAATATAAATGGACGGATGTCTATACAAGTGTATAAACTTGATGGTTACAACATTTTTATTTTAAGCGGTTTTGTCGGTGATGTCGGTTATAAATTTGTAGTAAAATTCTGTTGATGGATGATCGGGAAGGGAGTGATGGTGAAGATTGCAAATTGATGATGGGATTATGTTGTCGAATGAAAGGCGTTTTCGTAATTTTAAGAGTATCAATAGTAGAGATATACAATGAATTATGGGATTATTAGTGAAACTTTGAAACACCTCCTCCATGGATTGGGTGTTTGGCAGCGTGGAAGACTACGCGCCAGAGAGAAAGGGAAGTTTCACAAACGTTGTGATATTATCGATGATGAAATTTGTAGCTATATTGATGATGAGGGTGCATGATTTTGTGACTTCAAGACTATAAATATTCTGGTATTCAAAAAAGGCATATGGTGGATTTATTGGTCGAGTAATAAGGAAAATAAATTCCCTTTTCACTACTAAGATTTATTAATTTATTTATTTTTAATTTTTTGGGATGATGGTTCCATATTTATTTTGGAGAATGTAGCGTGTTGTGGTGTAATGGTAAATGGCGGAATCATTGGAAACTAACCGCTTTTGACTGTTGGAGCCATACAATGAAACAACAATCACAATGTCGTTTTAACTTTAAACAATAGAGAGATGTTGTTTATTAACCAGTCCTCAACGGTTGAGCAATAACAGTTGAAATGTATGGTTAGTGAACTGAACAGGATAAGCCACGTCTTGTTACTCCTTGCCTTGTTCACCAACAGATAAAATTAACCCAGCAATGTAAAATTATTCCTTGCAAATCAAATATTTCAATGATGCTACAGTATAATGGATCATGTAAATAAATATAGTTTAGCAACTTAGCAAGGTCATGGTCCAAGAAAGTTCAAAACTACAGGTCCAACCAGTGTACCGTCCAGTTGTGAACACAATAAACAGAACATCTGCTTTCAAGAGATTTTCCGAGTTATTGGCTTGCATTTGTTTAATCAAAACGTGCAATTTAAAAAAGAGTTTAATATTCGTAACTTGTGCAAGTGGACCGAAGACAAAGATTATTATGCCTTTCATTCAAAGCAAAAGAGTACAAAATTAGCCATAAATGCAAGACATCGTTATTTCCAATCAGGCAGACAACATTTGATTCAATAACTTTGCGCGTGTAATAAATATACAAATCATATGAATGGAACACAGTTCACAAAAGTTGTTTGCTTGCAGCTGTCTTGATTGAAGGGTCGTCACCTTAGGGGCCACATTTTTCTTTGTATAGACTGATATTTTTATCTGAATTTGACCATTGGAAGTATATGTTTTTGTCCTAATATGACTTTATGCCAGTCCACTGAAGCTGAATGATGGTGCCCTAAACAAAGAAGAGGTTTTGCACCAAGCAAGGTCTTCTACTTCCATTTCCATGCTATCTTGACTGAATCTTTTAGTGCCCTGCAGCAAGACACTAAAACATCAGACAGCCGCACATATCCGTACCTACCCAGCCATATGCTATATGGTCAAATACTGGATAGAAATATTTCAGTTGCACTAAGTCGGCAAACATGGCTTTATATTTGCAAGCTAATTTGGATGTTCATGTAATTTGAACTTTTTGGTTCACACCCTTAAAGCTCATTCAATCGTAAAAACTCCATTTTTTACCTTTAACATCTCAGTCATTTCCTAAATTACCATTGATTATTGTTTTTGGAAAATCCTCCGGGGGCATATAACAATATCTTATTTCTTTATTTCAAAAATCTTAGGCCCCGTGTGGCTTGTCCGTTTTAGTTTTGTGTTTTCGTATGAACAAAAATGCACACTTATGTATTATTGGAAAACAAACAATTTTGAAAAATGAAATTAATATAGAAAATAGAAAACAGGTTTTTTTGATTTTTCGTGTTTTGAGACATAACAAAAGGACGGAAAACAATTCGTCTCCTCCATTGCCCGTCCTCTGTCGCAATAGCTAAGAATTGTAAAAAAAAATCTTACATTTTCTTGTATTTTGTAGTACATGTTGAAAACACAAGACAGAAAACTCAAAAAGAAACCAAACGGGCCCTTAGTTTTCCTTTTCAACTAATTTTGTAGTACATGTTGTACAACTAATTTTCTAAAGAAATAGATGATTTAGAATTACGATGACGAATACATACATACGCATAGAGAGAAATATATATGCGTACATGTATGTGTGTATAATCCCTCTTGTTTTCTAAACGAGGTATGCACATCCTAGAATTGAAACAAGGCAAATGGTGCTATTTTTGAGCTAAATTGGTATACTCGTAAGAACGCTATGGGAACAATAAATTTACCAGCTTTTATGGCAAAATATCGATAATATTTTTTTCTAAACAAACGATAATGGTAATTTACCAATCCATTTATAGGACATGAAAATTCATATAATCGGTTGTATTACATGCATTTAGAAGCAAGATAAGGATCATGTTTAGTTCAGGAATTTTGTTCAAATAATACCAATCACATTACTTTTCTTTCTAACTAATGTTTTTTATCAAGTGATACAATAAAAGCATCATTACAGTGTCAACATATCAAGTTTTGATTATTATTATTTTTTTGACAAACTATAATTTATTATTACTAGTGCAACGATTGTAAATTTATCTGTATAAGGACCTTTAGTATACCGATAAATCGGCAATGGTAATTGTATGCAACTTAGTGTACCAGTAAAAACGGTATGATTACAATATTTGCAAAATAGTAGTGATTAATGTTAGCAAAACAACCTTATTCCTTCTGAAATTTTGGATCAGACTTCTTTTTGGAAAAAAAAAAGGTAATTTATCTAAGCAGAGCATTGGTTTTAATGTCTTGCGCATAGAACTCATGACGTCTTAAAGTTCGGTTTAAAGTATCATACCATTTGATATTTGAGCTATTTGTCGGATCATCCTTCTTTTCTTTTTTTCCTTTTTCCTTTCAATGAATGATATTTGGTTTTTCCATTTGTGTTTTGAGAAAGTACCATTCCCTTTGAAAATTTAAACAATATCTAAATGACAAGTAATAAAAACAGAGTCACAGACTAATTAAGAGAGGCCACAGTTTAACTAAAGAAAATCATCTAAACAAAGTCATGTAAGTGAACTACACACACACACATACATATGTATATGTATATGTATTATATGTATATGTATATGTATATTATATGTATATGTATATTATATGTATATATTGATTATCAAACTATGTCCTATCCAACTTAGATCACAATGTACATCGATGTTTTGCTCCAACATTGAACACTCAAGTCCGAACAAAGTATTTTTTGCATTGGTATTATATCCATTTAATCAAGAAGTTTCAAAAGACTAATATGCAGTATAATGCCAATTCTTTAATATGTAGAAGTAGAACTTAAAATATTTAATGAACATTTATAAGCAAGATCTACTTCTGCCTTCCTTTTGTAAAAAGCAGGTTACGATAATTCGGGGTGAAAGCAATATTTTCACTACTATAAAAAAATTCATATTTGTCAACGCAGTGATTGAAAAAGAGAATCTACTGAATGACAACCAACATGGCAAAATCACCATACGTATTCTCAACAACTATAGGATTTTAGGATCAACTGTACAGTTATTGTGCAACCGCACAATGTTTTTACAGTGCAACTAAACTGATACCGTCTTTGATGTTCCTCCAAGAACAGTTGAACGGTGATTCAGTGTTAATTAAACTGCTAAACAAGAATCTAAGGTGTGGAGTTAAGTCTTTGCAATGGTCTTGCCTACTCATGCCCAGGGGCAGAGCCAGCAATACAAAGTGGGGTTGGCACAGTGCTCAAAATTATTTTGGATTTCTGTTACTGCAAGTGTACAGCTTGACACTTCTAATGCATTTTGGAGGTTTTAAGTTTTTAACAGGGAAAATAAATCATATAGCAGGCAGGTCTCATAATTAACATTATGATAGTACCAAAATTGTGCAGGTATTAATTGTACTTCACTGTTGCAATTGACGATCCCATGAAATCATAAATAGGTGGACAAAATCTAAGATGAAAAAAAAATTAAAATTATGTGATAAGTCAAAAACAATGAACGCGGCTTTAAAAACAATATTCTACCATGTATCAAATTGTTTGAAAGATAAATTTGGGAACCTGGTACATAGTCGTGTAAATACGAACAAATTAAAATGATGAATCTAACAAAGATGAGACCAAAAGATAAAATTGTTGTCTAAAATATGTAATACAACTAAAGACAAGTTCCACTTCTCGAATTAGCCATCCAATTTGAAAACCCCATAGTATACTTCTAGGCCCCAAACCATTAAATATACAGAGAATATTACTTCAAGCGTAGTTCTTCAATTTTCGCAAAAATCATGAGATGGGTACTTGCTCATCACGGATACAAAACATTTCATCCTCTCGCAATTCCACGAAAGTCCAAAATGTATGAACTTGCAATGTTGTAAATAATTTGTTCTAGTTCGATTTAAGATTTCAAATTAACTTCAGAATACCGATCGTGGTTTTCTCTAAACCTAGGAAATAAATAGCAATTATCTGCCACTAAACCAATCTTTGATGCTATATAAAGTGGTTAAAGGACTTTCCTATTTACCGAGCAAAAGGTATTATACATCGTTAAACACATTTTATCAACTAAGACATCTAATGTGTGTGTGTGTATAAACATTGCGAAATGCTCACGTTTTCAGTTAGTTCTAAACTTACAATAGGTAACTTCGTAAGAAACTGAACTATCTTTAAAAAAACCATGGCTTGGCATTTCTTAATCTGAAACTTAACTGAGAACATGTTTCAAAAGTAGATGGAAACATAACTCTACATTAAGGAGAACCTTTTGATAGCATTACAACGATTTTAAAATAAAAGCAAGTCTTTTGAAACAAAATTAGTTAATTACTTTACATACATGTATTAAACTTACTGAGGTAAAAGATAGTATTATCCTTTTGTTAGTCTATTGAATGAACCAAAGTTGGGATGATTGCCAGATTTCTTGTTGTTTCAAATTGAGTTGGCATGAAAACATCTTGAGCAAGCACAAACAAAGTGACAACAAAAACAATAAAGTAAATTTATCTTATGTATGTTGTAGCTCATTTTCTTATATTTTGTTAACAAAATTTATATTAACACTGATAGGTTGGTTAGTATGCTTGAATTGAATGTCATACACTATTTAATTAAAGCACTAGATGGAAAAAGCAATAACGCTATGAATATGAACCTTAACCTAAAAAGAAAATTATAATTATATTAATAAATATGTATTTAATATAAAAAATATTTCATCACTAACATTTATATATATTTTAATATGATAGCTTTTTTTTATTGGAGTATTTTCTTCTCATTACCAACTTCAGTCTCTTCAAAAGCACCCAATCTTCTCTGATGTTTTAGATACTAGATTTCTCTCAAAATCTTTGCAAAATATTTATTATTGGGTTACTAACAAACATATTATCCGTCTACCCTCATATTACACAATAGGATTAGGAACCACATCAATTGATTTAGAAACTTTTAAAGATTAGTCAAATTTTTATTTTATTTTTAATGCAAATTATGACATGAATATTTTCCATGATCTATTCGTGATTAGCATTCCTACATCCATAGCATTCCAATTACTTATTAACAAATGTAGGATACAAAAACCACGCAAAAGGGGGGAAAACAAAACATTTATTAGAAGTTTAAGGCATCGGTAATTAATTTTCATATTACAGGTTGTATGCTGCTCCATTTTAGAAAAGGTTAGATGCTTCACAAGAGGAGAATTGTTTAGAGCTGAGTTTGTTTCCTCTATCGACAATTTGTTTGTTATTAGTGTTTGAAAACAGGTAGAAGTCTAAGGAGTGGGGCTTCAAGTAAATTTGGCTGGAATGAGGGATTGGATGGCAACACTGACAGGTGCAATAGGCCTAGGTAAGAAACAAGTTAACACTTTTGCCATGTACAATCCTACAGGCTATTGAGTTCCCTAAATTTAGAAATTAAATTTGAGATATGTTGAAATCTTACCTGTCATATACTGTGTACCAAAATTAACCAAGTGTATGATTTTTGTCAACAATGGAACTAAATTCACATCTCTCATTGTTATGTTCATGCTCTTTGCTAGGGCTGATATGGTAATAGTAAACTTAATATTACCATACCAATACCAAATAAATAGTAACATATAACAAGCCGTGCTATTGGTATTGGTAATGCTATTGGTATGTTAACGGTAAATATAGTGGTAAAAAAACATCCAAACCGGTGGTAACGGTAAATTTACCAATCATACTAATTTTGTTTTTTCACTACTTAAATTAGTCCAAACCACTAAACTTTAGAAGGTATACCAATTTTTAAGAAGTTTATTAGTAATATTATTTATGATAGGAACAAAGTCTAAAAAAACAAACGTATTATTTCGTACTATTGTAAATAATTTGGGATGAATTGGAAAAAAAAATCTACATCATCTAATATAAGTAAATATGTACGTGTGTATGTGTGCGTCTCTTTGTGTGTGA
The DNA here is from genome assembly GCA_030765085.1 of Allium cepa. Taxonomy (NCBI): domain Eukaryota; kingdom Viridiplantae; phylum Streptophyta; class Magnoliopsida; order Asparagales; family Amaryllidaceae; genus Allium; species Allium cepa. Next base: position 698,649,742 of record CM060939.1, read on the forward strand.
GTAAATTAAGTTAGAATCAATTACAAAACATTTACTTTTTACCATTATGAAAATTGGATTGAAACAAAAATATGATGTTTTATGTACCGGTAAATTTACTATTACCGGTTAATGGGTTATCCATTTATCGATATACCAATGATCAATTTACCAACGGTCACGGTTAATTGTCGATAATCATTTTTGACTTACCAATAGTGTTGGTACAGTAACAGATTTCTCGTATCGGTAATGATTACCATTATCATAATAGCTCTAGTCTTTGCAATGTCATGAATTCTACTGAGTAATGCAATGCATGTGGGAATAACAATAAAAAAAAAGTGTATTTAGTCCACTCTTAGTCAGATATGTGCAGAGGTACCGCTTAAACACTATAATATAATTGTTCTTTGTTACCTCCGTCAACCTGAACAGCGGGAGAAGCAGCTACACAACATTCACTTTCCCATCCAGAAAATGCAACCCAGGACTTACAGAACAAGCAGGTTGAACTGTAAAATTGTGTACATTGTTAGAAATACATAGTTAGAATGTAAATCACTTAGTACATGCTTTCCTTGAAGTGCCTATTTAACTTGATAAAAAAATAACAAAACCATCGTCATGCATAAAAGAAAACTAAAGGGCTATTTTGGTCGGTACCGCTTACCAGGACTTGAAGTTGAAAGTGAAACTTTCATTTTGCCAGGATTAGCGTTTTTTCTGCATATCTTCTAATATTACGAAGAATATGGAGAAGTCTGTGAAAAAAAACATCTATTCGACAACAAAATAGATATGGTTATTTGATGCTATCATCAGTTGACTACTAGTTCCCCATCTAAACGAGTATAAAATTGCTATACCTCACATTCATGGAATTCAAATAACCTAGTCCAATTCATCAATAACGACTACTCTGACATATATAGCTACTGGCATACAGGTGTGTTCTTCACAACACTGACTGAAGCAGCTACAACTTTACACATATCACCTTGCCAAGAATACCTATGTTAAAGTTAACAAAGAATCATGCGGGTGTGTTTGAACGTACACCGTGCCCATATAATTCTATAAAAGCTACATACACAAAATCAACGATGAAAATCACATACTTGATTTGAACTCCAATTCAGAAAAAAAATTCATCAAACATTGCAAAATTTTCATTGTATTCATGTATCATTTGAACTAACAAAATCTTCATTGCATCTCAACCAACCATAACAACTAATTGTAACTCAAGTAGAGAATGTATGTTTTCTTGTATTTACACCTTTACGAGATCTCCTAACAACATGAGTAATATCTACTAGCACATTACAAAAGAACATAATCCAAGTAGCTACATTTGCATATAATACCTTCAAAAAGAAAATGCCCACCCCACCAATTGCACATCTACCTAATGCAAAATCTGTGAGCCACTTCCTCCTCTATGAATTCTCAACACCCTAGTACCCGAAGCACTAGAACTCGACTGACTTGAACTCCGCCTTGATCTGAAATTGTTGGCATTCTCACTTGATGTCGATCTCCTTCTCCATAAAGAAACCACAAAATTCCTTAAAGCCCTTCCAATACCCCCAGTTTCTCTTCGCTCTCCAACTCTCTCTCCTCTCCCATTCCAACTAACCCGCCTTGGTTCTGAACCCGAATTAGACCCGAAGCCGTTACCATCCATCTCTGTGTAAACCACAGGCACCTCCCTTCCACCCGCGAACCGCCCAACTGCATACCCGCCACCTGGCAACCTCCATATTGTCATCCCCGCAGCCTCCCCTTCTTCTTGGGATACAGCTTGAGGACTCTCAGGTGGAACCTCATGTCTACACACAGGACATGTGTTCCTAACCGAAAGCCATGGAAAAATGCATTCTTCATGGTACAAATGCTTGCAGGGCATCTCTCTGGCCTCTGTACCAGCTTCCAACTTTTCAATGCATACTGCACAGTTCAAATCATTGTCACTGTTGTTGCTGAATTTGATTTCCACTAGAGGTAAAGACTCAATCGCTGCTTTAGAAGCAGGAGGATTTCTCTGGCAGACGGTAGTTGAACCAATGGTTGAAAGCTGATCGAGCAACCTATCGAATCCAGATCCCATTAGAAACTCCGACATGCTGGCAGGCAAGGGGCGGAGGCCGGATCCTGAGCCGTCATCGTAGTACAGATCGAAGCGAGTTTCTGGTACCGGATCCGAGGGGTTGTTGCGGAGGAGGATGACAGGGTTGAAGGGAGATTGATTTGCGGTGGTCGACGAACGGTGGCGCTGACGGAGGTGTGAGCGGCGGAGGTCGACGGAGGGAGGCGGAGGGGAGTGGATTTGCTCAAGGAAGCCAGAACTGCAGTTAGGGCAAGTGGGGGAATTTGGTTGGTCAACGGCGCGGACAAATTGGGCGCAACGGTAGCACCAGTAGGAGGAATTGGATGAAGCAGACATTGATAAGTTGGAAGAATGGAGATCGAGTTGGAGATCTAAAAATGAAATTTAATAGTGAAGATGAAAATAGAAGGAAGAAGAATTGGGGGATTATAAACTGAAACAGCGCGTTTGCAAAAAGGAAGTTTCAATGAAAAGAGTGCGTAGCGTGTTCGGTGTTCTTTAACGTTTGACGTGTTGTGATGGTCATAAAGCGAACGCCGTTAGTTTCGCCACTAGCTGTTTATGCTCAATTCTCGTTAGGGGGTTGACCATCCCCATCACTCCATCCAGAAGATGTGTTCTTAAAGTAAAAAATGCATCACGATTCCATATTTAATTTTGTTTATTGGAAATTAGCAAAATATCTTCTAAAAGTGTATGCCCTTTGCCACAAGTTACGGAAAATAATAAAATGATTACATGTTAAGATTAGTAAAATTATCCAAATTATACATAAGGGATTTATAATTTGTAAGAGGAAATTGAGAAAAATATTGATTAGCTTGAAGAAACAAAAAATGTAAACTTTTTCACAAGCCCGATTTACTTAAAAAAACAAAAACAAAAACAAAATATCGAAGTATAAGTTGTTGGATATTTCTTCTTCAGGACGACGAGCTTTCTTTCCGGAGCCATGGCGTAAGAAAGAATCAACATACGAAAGGAAGAATCAAGAGATGAAGAAATTAAGATTTGAGTGATTTTTTTTTGTAATAAGAAGTGAGGTGGTGGGTGATAGTTAATAACGGAGTAGGCAGAATTTTGGGTGTATATAAGTTAGAAAATGTTTAACTTTACATGCTAATTAGGGTGCATTTAGCACTACCCTTGATTAATCCTTGCTAAAAAAACTCCATCAAAAGCATTAGACGGATTTTACGTCGATGTAAAAGTTACACCAATTAGAGATGCAAATGGATTGGTTATCCGTCGGATTCAATCCCATGCAATCCAAAAAATATTGGAATGCACTCAATCCATTTTAAAATTAAACTGAATCTTATTCAAACTATAGAAACTCAATCAAAGCGGACTAGTTGTCGGCTCCTTACGGCCGAATTTAATTGAATGACTTATCCAACTTATTTTGTATTATCACATATTAAATATCCATGTTTGATTTCAAATTTAACAAATCTAATTGATTATGATATAGTCTTTCTTCAACCAGTTTTTTTTTTTTTAATTCTCACTTAGTTATGCCTTTTTTACTCTTAATTCTCTTGGTTTGAACTTTAGATTTTTTTTTCCTTCATAATTTTGTGATTAATTATTTAACATGTATGGAAATTAAATGTTAGTTATGCCCTTTTTTTATTTTAAAATTTATTATTTGAATAGTTAATACAATATCCTTTTGTCCTCATCTTACTCATTGGAGCATGTTTACTGTCTAAAAGTGTTTCTAATTGAATCTTACTTTGGATGTAAAGTGAATGTTGCTTCACAAAATTAAAATTGACGTTTGTTTTGCTTTCTTCAATGTAAACGTGAAATATTTCTGTAATTAACAAGCTTCACTTGAAATAAAACACGATTCATAATATTGATAAATCCAATGTACAGTTCACTAGATGATGAAAATTAAGCATAACAGACTATAAAATAAATTAAATTTGCAACAAAACGTTAAATAGTGCTTTTAATTGAATATAAGATCTAACATATAATCAATGACTTTCATGCAAATGGTCCATAAGTATATTAATTTGGAAAATTTACTATAAATAGTAACCAAAATCTAGGCCAATCTAATCCAATCCAAAAAAATTGGATCGGATTATGGGTCAAGTAGTTCGAATATGGACCAAAATTATAAGATCCAACTATAAATTGGACTGAATTGTCTTTTGCCTATGTCTAGTAGATTTGAGCCACTATGCAGTCCTAACACCGGCACTTTAAGAAAAAACATTTAAAGTTAAAATTTCAACAGTATGGGGAGGACGTAAATTTTACGTTTGACATATCTAAGATAAGTCCGACGCAAAATTTTACATTCTCGTTTCCTCTATAATTTATTGTCTTTCGTTCTCTTCCCTTTCATATTTTTACATTTCTCCTCTCTAGGAATTTTCAAATAAAAACTCCACTTTTGATCAAGGAAAGAAGGAAATATTTTTGTGAAATCCAAAATTATCAATTTTAGTCGCCAAAATCTTTTCAGATGAATTTCCAACACCTTAGAAAAAGATCAAGTCTGAAGTATACCGAAAAATTATAGATAGATTTAAATCGTATAAGAAAGCTGGAGAGTTATTGGATGTGCAATAGGAGAAGAATAAGCACAATAATAATCAGAGAGAATTCGTTAAGTGTGAGAAATTGAGAAATAAAACTGAAGCAACTTGGGAATCATAAAAAAACACAATTGTCAGTGATGATGGTCGGTGGGCATATTGAGCAAAGGTATTTTGTAATTAAAAATGAAAAACATTATGAATTATTACATCTTTCTCTACTACTAATGGTATTGGTAGTATGATACTCAAATGAAGAGATGCACCACTGACTGATTTGGACTACTTAGATATTATTTTCAAACATGCGGTGACTTGGTAAACATGTCGTGCTCTATATTGAACCTAAATGGTCAACAAATTTGACCGAGGACGATTTTCCCTTGGAGTTCCAAACTTCCGCACTAAATCCCATCCTTAAAGTGTTTAGGATGATAAGCCTTTGCTTTATGGTTGGAACGACACTTTGGCATCTCAAATCTCCCAAATCGTCCAATCGAATGAATTCGCACGTTGAAGCTGATGCAGATGGTGATGTCGATGTTAATACAGACAGTTTTTCTTCGGTTTGACATTCATATACCCCTAGATCCATTGTTCATTCCTCTAGAAGATGCTCATAGCATTTCTTCTATGACGACATTCGCAAAATGATGGAAGTGATGGAGAGAAAAATGCACATTAGGTCAAAGAATTCCACTTAAGGTAGTGATGTTCATATGCATGGCGATCGCGAACTTACTAATACAATAATGCTATGGCACGTTGGGATCATAACTTGTAACTAGGCTGGTACAATTTTTGTAGAGATTACGAAACTATCTCTCGACAAGAATTTTCAAAGCGGCTTGAAAATGCCGGAGCAAAATGATGTTACATTACAAGAATTTACTCGAGTAGAATATAGGGTACTGCGAGAGCATGGGTAGTTTACTTGTTTGTGCAGCCTTCATGTGTTATCTGCCTAGGTGTTTCGATCAAGTTATTTAATGTTTTACGATTAATTTGTTTGAACTTTATGTTCATTTGTTTGTATGAACTATCTAAGTTGTTTGTTTGATTTTCTATATGAGAAAAGTTAATTATGAATTTGTTGAATACTAGCTGTTAATTATTGATATTAACGATTAGATAATAAATATTGATTATTGATTAATACATATTAATCATTAATTATTAGTATTGACTATTAGTTATCAAATATTAACTAATGTTTATTAACTTTCATAAAAGAAAATATTAACAATATCAGAAGAAAATTTCAAAGATATTAGTTTCTATCCGGTCTCTAACCATACTTTAACTCTTGTCAAAAACGATTTATTGCTTTGACTATAAAACCATAAGAAAATGATCCTATTATAACTAGTTATTTATAGCGCTCGTAAAATGACAGTTGTAATAAATGGTTTTTTAACAACTGGTTTTTCCTGATAGTTGTAATAAAGGGGTTTTAACAACTAGTTTTTCTTGAACTTGTAATGAAGAGTTTTTAACAGCTATTTTTTCTAATAGTTGTAATAAATGTATTTTTAACAACGTTTTTTTCTAACAATGTAATAAACATATTTTTAACAATTCTTTGTTTTAGCTATTTGTAATAGAGATCTATAACAATTTATTGGTATTGAGCATTGTAAATATTGATATTTTCTCAAAATTTATAAATATTGAAAAATTGATATTACTTAGTTATTTGGTTAAGACTTTTTTTAAAAACAATCATTTTCATTAAAAACAAGCAAGCAATCTATTGTATTTGTTGCAAAATTTTACTACAATTAAAAATTTATAATTTATAATTAATAACTATTAATTAATACTTAATAATTTTTAAGTGATAATTTATAGTCAGTAATTTATAAATGATAACTCATATAATTAATATTTCGTAGTTTACTATAATTAATGATTATGAATAAATAATTTATAAATTATAGCCAATAGTTAATAATTAATTATAATTAATTGTTAATAAATAAATTATAGTTAATAATTTAGAAAAATAATGCATAAATAAAAATATATAAATAATAATATATACTTAACATTTAGTAGTCTATATAATGGGTGTTAGTTCCTCTTTTTAATAATTTACAATAATAATATATACTTAGCATTTATTATGATTTATAATAAATAAATTAGGTTGAATTAGTATATATAAGTGCATATTATGTTTGTTAAACACCAAAACATTTGATTGCATCAAGAGATGACATATAGAAATAAAATGCCATAATCAATCATCGAAAAAATAAAAATACAAACGCTACAATTGATATTTATCCGCTAATCTCATAATTTTAATTAAAATACTAAGGGTGCATTCTTGAACAACACGAAAGGGGCGTTTGAAAGTGACACGAAAGGAGAACGGTTCATGAAAAGGACTGCATTCTTATGTTACCAAAGGGGCATTCTAAAAAGGGCACTTTAATTGTTTTGTTATAAAGAATTTTTTTTTGTTGTGCTGTTTTTTAAATAATTTTTTAATTAACTCGGTTAAATTAATTTGTATTATTTATAAATTATGAAAATTTAAAAAATACAATGAAGAAAGGATAATTTTTATTACATATCAATAGTTCAAAATAAAAATACAATACTGGTTTTTATGTATTATTTATAATATATTATTTACAAATCAATCTCTTATCATACAACTTTAGTTCGTATGTATCTATATAACAATTGATTCCCACTTCGAAGGGAGTCCAAAGGGGTGCGTGGGCAATGCTCCTGCTAATGGTGGTTAAAATATTAAATATATCTAAAGATAATGTTAATTGTGATTAATTAACGTTAGCTTCAGATGCATTGGTCGCATCTGATGGCAACTCAACAATTTGGTCAGTTGATTTAAACGGGACAAAATGGTGGATTTCACGTTAGACCTGATGCATTTAAAGTGATGCAAACAAAAAATGGAAAAAAAAGTCCGTGAATGCACCTTATATTAGTCCATATTCATTTGTAAACACTTTATTCCTATTGTAAAAAAAATATTCCACATAACTTTGACCACTTTTCTTATTTTATATTCAATATTTTAGTTAAGCGCTCACTTTTCCTCTTTTATTTTCAAATCCTTTTATTCTGTTCTATGCCAGATCCCCAAATACAAATCCTAACCCTAAATTGCCATCATCAAGTTTCCCTTATTGGATTAACCCCAATCCCTATATGTTGGATAGAACAATATAATGATAAAAATAAATAACGAGCATCAGTCCCATGGAAAAAGAACTAAGAGACGACCTTAAATGTACAAGGGAGGAGCTTCAAGTCGTCAGCATGAGTTTCGAGTCTGGGGTTTGCTAGATTCATCGCAAGGCTAGAGGAGCTCATGAGAACCGACGACAGTCGTGATTGCTTGCTGCGACTGTAATATATTCTTAGTAAAAAGAATCATTCTCAAGAATAATTTCAGTATATTAATGATGACCACTCTTTGTGCTATTTTTGAGGTAAACCATATGTTTTTCTTCAATATTCATCTTAATATCCATTATTTTGTGCAATTTTCATGATCATGTTAAGTAACGTTTTCTGGTTTACAACCATTGGATGTACATATTACTTAATTGTGTTCTATCAGAAATTTTAACTATATTCGTCTAAATGAAATTATATGCAATCTAGTATTTTTTTTCCTTCCATGGTACTTATTTGATACACAGGTTTATTAGGCTATTTGGTTTTAAGGTTGTCATGGTTTCAATTTGAAAAACATTACAAATCATGTTTTAACTTTTTGATATAACCTCTAAGAACCTAGTTATACTCTAACAACTTTTACATTTTTGATCAAATATTGATTACTGTTTTTGCAAATAACATTGAAGCAAAATGTTAATATGGGCGAATGAATGATACAAATATCAGTATAAGTTATATAATATACTTTAGGATCTAAAAGAATGACTTAGGTGGACCAAACATAAACATCTCCCTACAAAAGTAATTTACTACCTATTTAAGGAAAGAACCTGCTTTCATTTATATATTGGAAAATATAACATACCTTAAATTGCCCAAGAGTGATCTCTAAAACATTTCGAAGTATACACCAAAATTTTCTTATCACTTGATAAGTAGACCAAAAAGCAATTAAGAATTTGTATGCTATCTGAATCCATGACTTTCATCACGTTGATATTTTGGCTTCTCGATAGGCATTTAGTAGAAGGATTTCAAAGACTTTATATCATTGTCCTACTGAAATGTTATGTAAATGTGAGCTAAAAATAACTGGTGAATCATCCAATTGATGATTATTGAAGAGGTAAATTTCAAACTTTGTATTGTGTGATGGCTTAAAGGTTAAAACATGAAACTTTATTCAAAAATGCTAAAAATTTCCATTTAAGACTAATTAAGATATTATTCAAAGGATTTATAAAGGTTTATCATAAGTTTTAACATTACTTGTCTGATACATGAGTTTATCACGAGGCCGGAGGAGCTCATGAGGTTTGGCCTGGCAAGCTTGCTACAACTGCATGGTGGCAAAGTTCATTTAGGCAGAGGCATAACCTAAGGATTGCACAACATAACACAATTTGACATGAAAGTGGGTAAGAAAAAAATATTTATTTGAATATATTCTTGTCCGAAATGGAAATAAATATGTTTTCTTTATTATTTTCTTTAGGATGAAACATCAAATTGTGTTGTAAATAGCTAATGAAAATATACATTGTCGGCTATTGTACTTGCATTATGTCGAGTTAATGTTAATTTATTATTGTTACTGTTTAATATATTGTTTATGCATTCAACATATTATATTCCTTATATTAGGATTTCAATATACTTTAGGACTGATTAATCACGAAACCTTAGATCTGAGTAGGTGATCCATATTGATTTGATTGAGAAGATATCAAAGGAAAATAAATAAAGTAGTGAAAGCCGTACCTGAATCAATTGTTGATGTTGACAAAGAAGAAGAATTGGTTTGATCTTCCAATTGCACGAACGCTAGATCTGAATATTTCTATAGGAGAGATTAGGAGAATAACTAGAGTTTGTGTAATTTAGGGACCATAACCTCTTACGTATAATGTTGTCATTTTCTAATTTGGTCGTTTAACAATTTGAATTGCTCCGGTATCTACATATTAATACCATGACAATTATATCTTTAAGCTTTTTAACTTTACTTTATAATTTGATCAATTCAATTAGACTTTACACCAAAATAGCACAATATATTTTATTTTATATATATGATCCATATGTTGAAATTTCCAACAACCTCTCTCTGAGCCATATATGTAATATCTTTATAAACATGTGTAACTTTATGAGGTCCAAAATTTGCTATTTATAACATAAGGTATTTCCAAAATAACCTCGTCTATTAACTGTGCTGGTAAAGGATGAAAGCAGTTTTCGTTACTTTTAATATAACTAAACCCATTACTAGTCACATATACGAACACAATCAAACGACATAGATCAATCATGGGTGCGTAGTACGGAAATACATGAGATATGATCTATATATGTCTATTTTCAATTAGTCCTACTTTAGTGAGATCAAAACGTTTAATATTTAAAAAACTAGAGTGCGAACAAAATTTTATTACTTTATTTCTAATTAGAAAAAAGAACTTGATATATATTTGTAACGAAATATAAAGCAATGTGTCATATGACAGTACCAAATACAAACTCCTCCCGATCTAAAATATTCTTATATAAAAGTTACACCAATTGAGCAACATGCTCATGAAAGACCTTGAATTATAATCCTTTTCTAAGCGGATCGGCCATAATAGAGTTTGTCATAATATGCTCTATAGATTACAATTTACTTTTCATTCTCCTCTTATTGGAAAATAACATGTTGTTTATTGTCGCAATGTTACTTTAGTGGCCTTTCAATTCCTTTTTTAATTTTCCATAATTTTGTGATAAAATTTTGCAATTATTTTCCATCGTTAAATGCCACATAAAAGAAAATAAATGTTAGTTCCAAAATAAAGGAGGCTATAAGTATTTGTATAACAACTTTCCTTCCACCAAAAAAAGTATTACCTAAAGTGGATCTTTTATGCTCTTGGCATCCAAAATATTCGGATCGTAATGTTTTATGATCTCTAACCAATTCGATCTTTTATCTATGAGCATATATCTTTTGTTTCTTAAAGATACCTCGTAACTATTCTGGTTACAACCATTGATCCACTTTCAATGTCAATAAGATATCTGCCAAATAATACACGTACTATCTATATGTGTATATGCCTTAACATGCATCCGACTCCACACCGCAAATGCATAAGGAATGTTTTGCATTTCTTTAGCTTCAAGGATGTTTTTAAATCACTATATAAGACAATATTTGTCTATTTTGGAAAAAGAGAATAATTGATTAACATTTTGCATATCGAACGTTTTTATGCATTTATCTACCTAGATTTTTTGTGATAGTCCAAATATTACCCTATGATTAATAATGGTGTATTTGAATCCCTAATACAAAAGAGTAATCCATAAGTATGTTTCTTTAGTTGTTTCATCAATGTCTCCAAAACATGACTTTAATATCTGTTAACCCAAAAAATGGATCAATACCGTGGATTGAGTTTGAAAGCACCAGCCTTGTTCTAACAAAGCAATAATACAGAGAATAAATGTAAAAAATGTAGAAATAGAAATAAGACAAGAGAATTTTTATAGTGGTTTGGTTGTTAACGAAGCCTATGTCCACTTTATAGTTTTTATTATTGACTGATTGCTGTCATAAATTGTATTTAATTACAAAGCTCTGTTGGATCATAGGTTTTGATTGCTGACAATACACAACAGTTCACGAATCTACGACTACGATAACATCCAGACTCATCGGCTCATATTTTAACAAGAGTCATCAAATATGTATATAGAGTCTAGTTTAGTGCTTTGTTAAAATCTTTCCTCAAGAATCATCATTCACATTCAAATAAACTTTCTTGCATATTTTAATCAAAATCAAGTTTTCAAAAAATGCATGGAGCGGAGCTTGAACACGGGTCGCTAGTTTGGAAGGCATGTACTTTAACCAAATGAGCTACTGCTATTTTTGTTTAACAACAGAATTCAGTCGACTGAATAACCTGAGTCAGTCGACTGAATCTGTGCAGTTTAACATATTTGTGCACAGTTTCAGTCGACTGAATTTCCTACACATTCGACTGAATTTGGTCCCGAAAATTTTACTTCATATTTTCAGTTGACTGAATTCCCTGCTCAGTCGACTGAATTTGAACCTGCGAATTTTCTCTGAAAAGACACCTTCTTCCTCCCAAGAGTTGCAACCATTCATCAATGGAAATGGAAGCATCTCTTGTTTGCAACCTTTGACAACATATGCACCTCTTCTACAAGTATATATACATGATTCTAACATCATTTAATTAACCGAATTCTCTTGCTTTAATCTTACTATTCTCTTGTTCATATTCTCTAGATATTCTCAAAGCAATCACCAATCTATTGCTTGAATCACTGTTTTTATTTATAACATTCTTTTGATTCATAGCAATTCACATTTCCTAAATCTTCACAAACACATTGCATATTCTCGAGGATAAGATTATAGGAATATTGTACTACATTAGACTCATTAGTGTTGACAAGAACACAATTCGAATATTGTATTTTAGTAATTGAGTTGAAGTCCTCTTCGGTAGTTGAGGCAAGAAATCCCGTTCGGTTGTTCGGGTAAGTTGTAAACCCATTCCTCCGGGTGAAGTGAGGGTGTTAGTTAGTGAAATTCCTAAGTGAAGCTTAGGGACTGAACGTAGGACGAGAGGTCCGAACCAGTATAAAATCGTGGTGTCTCCTTGCATTTACCTACTTTATCTACTTAGACTATTTCAATATTCCATATTACACGATCCTACCGCATAACATCCCCATTCAATTGGTATCAGAGCCTGGTATTCTAGAGATCGTAACAACATCCTAGAATAAATGGCTATAAAGAGATCTAGTCAAGGCAATAAGAAGAGGAAGAGCAATAAAGAAAAATCAAAGGAGCAAACAAACAAATGCTTCATGGCAAAAGATAATGAGGTTAGTGATCTAACTTTTGATGATATGATAGAAATAAATTCAGAACTTCTAGACACTTTAAAAAGTATCAAAAGAAAATATAAGGAAGCTCTAGAAAATCAGAAGAAAGCACAATTCGAAAGAGATATGCTTAAAGATGAGAAGAAAATATTAGAAGAAGAACTTGAGAAAATTCAAGATTCACTCTTTGACAATTCTCAACTCGCTCTATTAAGTCAAGAAATAGAAGCTCAAAAAGAAAAGAATAATGCTCTAGCTTCTGAGAATCATGAGTTAAAAACAAAAATTAAAATTGTTGAAATAGATAACACTAGTCTCAAAACTAAGCTTGATGACATTACTAAAAATATTTCCAATTTTAATAAAGGGAGAGAAAATTTATCCAGGATTATTGAAAATTCTCAACCTGCTTCAAATAAGAAGGGATTAGGTTATGTTAAGAATTCAAAAGCTCACAATGATAAAAGTGGTTTAGGATATAATAAAACTGATCGTAGAAATAGCACTAGATAAGCTTTCATTTATAGTAAAAATGATAGTGCTAGTACTAAATTTCGAGTAAAGCCTAAATCCAATTTTTATAGAATTCAAATACTACTATGACCTATAATGTTGGTAATTTCTTTAGAAGTACAAAATCATTAACAGGAAATATGAATAAAAATTATCTAAGTATTTGGGTTCCTGTTAATTGGAAAAATAGAGAAAAATACATTGATGATTATTTTGATATGGTAGTTAATAATGAAAATTATATTTATAAAGGTTCAACCACACCCAAATGGGTATGGTTTCCTAACAATTAGGAAATTATAAGAACTTTGGATATCGCATGCTTTAAATGTTAATTTTTTTTATACCTTACATTATAAGTAGTAGTTATTTTGTTTTATATTGCTCTATGTTAACACTTATGTAAAATATATTTTATATCATCATATAAACTCTCCTTTTTGTCGATGACAAAGGGGGAGAAAGATATTGCTCTAACACTATTTGCAGGAATAAACCATGCAAACACAGATTAAGGGGGAGAAAAGATTAATTATTTACAGGAATATATAGCATAGATTCAGGGGGAGAAGCAAGCACAGATTAAGGGGGAGAAAATATTAATTATTTATAGGAATATATAGATTGAGGGGGAGAAATCTAAAGCACAATTACAGGAATATATTCAGTGAGGGAGATAAGATCAACAAAGCTTGTCAAAAATTCGTTCGTAGCAAATGAAGTTGTCATCATCAAAAAGGGGGAGAATGTTGGATCATAGGTTTTGATTGCTGACAATACACAACAGTTCACGAATCTACGACTACGATAACATCCAGACTCATCGGCTCAATATATGGTTTGTATAGTTATATATTTTAACAAGAGTCATCAAATATGTATATAGAGTCTAGTTTAGTGCTTTGTTAAAATCTTTCCTCAAGAATCATCATTCACATTCAAATAAACTTGCTTGCATATTTTAATCAAAATCAAGTTTTCAAAACATGCATGGAGCAGGGCTCGAAACCGGGTCACTAATTTGGAAGGCATGTACTTTAACCAAATGAGCTACTGCTGTTTTTGTTTAACAACAGAATTCAGTCGACTGAATAACCTGAGTCAGCCGACTGAATCTGTGCAGTTTAACATATTTGTGCACAGTTTCAGTCGACTGAATTTCTTGCACAGTTGACTGAATTTGGTCCCGAAAATTTTACTTCATATTTTCAATTGACTGAATTCCCTACTCAGTCGACTGAATTTGAACCTGCGAATTTTCTCTGAGAAGACACCTTCTTCCTCCCAAGAGTTGCAACCATTCATCAATGGAAATGGAAGCATCTCTTGTTTGCAACCTTTGACAACATATGCACCTCTTCTACAAGTATATATACATGATTCTAACATCATTTAATTAACCGAATTCTCTTGCTTTAATCTTACTATTCTCTTGTTCATATTCTCTAGATATTCTCAAAGCAATCACCAATCTATTGCTTGAATCACTGTTTTTGTTTATAACATTCTTTTGATTCATAGCAATTCATATTTCCTAAATCTTCACAAACACATTGCATATTCTCGAGGATAAGATTATAGTAATATTGTACTACATTAGACTCATTAGTGTTGACAAGAACACAACAAGTCGAATATTGTATTTTAGTAATTGAGTTGAAGTCCTCTTCAGTAGTTGAGGCAAGAAATCCCGTTCGGTTGTTCGGGTAAGTTGTAAACATATTCCTCCGAGTGAAGTGAGGGTGTTAGTTAGTGAAATTCCTAAGTGAAGCTTAGGGACTGGACGTAGGACGAGAGGTCCGAACCAGTATAAAATCCTGGTGTCTCCTTGCATTTACCTACTTTATCTACTTAGACTATTTCAATATTCCATATTACACGATCCTACCGCATAGCCTCCCCATTCAAGCTCTTGAATATCCTTAGCTAGATTGAATCTCCAAAGTTGGAATCCACTGAAGAATCACGGTGAACTCCTTTGAAGACCATTACGAGGGAGGTAAGTAGTGATGAAAGCTTCCAGCAGAGTTTCAACCACCAGTCCAGAGATATTCCCTTTACGTTGCAGGAAAGATGATATTTATAAAGGTTAGAGAGCTATTGGGCAAGCCCGTTTGCCAAAATGTTTGCACATGACCAAATGAAGGCGCATTTAGCTAATTTTCAATCTTCATCTTCTAGATCATGATGTAAGAAGATAGATGGGCTCACAAGAAAATGCTATGGATCATTGGCGATCCATGTCCTTAGCATTTTTCTGCTTTCTTCTGGTTTTTACTTGACTTGTTGTTCTAGTCCTTTTGATTGATTCTCCGTCTGTTCTGATTCTACGTAGATGTTCTAACTTCCTTTAACTTGAATTTCTTTGGATTCTACTGAGTTAAAAACCCAGATAACATTTACCCCATGGAGCATGCTTTCATTGAAAACAAGGCATGTTCTGGAAGTAACTTCTTTGATTTTTCATTTTGTGAAATCTTGTTGATCATATCGAGGTTACCATGCAAATTTGGCTTTGACTGTTGAATTTTTTATGGGAATTATCAGAGTCCACCTCAAGATGTTATTCTCAATTGATTGACTTCTGGCAGCCGTTCTTTTTTTATTTTCGATCTGAATTTCGATCTGAATTTCAATTCCTGGTATTGACGATGCAAATCTTTTCTATGTAGTTTACGCAAGGGTTTAGGTCAGTAAGTGGGTGCATGATGTAGGTTTGGAGTTGTCCTATATAGTTTTAATTCGATCGGCAGTGAAGCTAAGTTTTGTCTCGAACGATCGTACACCGTTCTGGAGCAAAGTCTTGCTCTTTGTATTTTTCTTTTTCTTCTTGAGAATTTGGTTAAGTTCTAGTCAATGTTTTTGAATTCCAATGCGGCGATTTATTCCAAAATCGAATATAGTGGATGATTCAATAGTATCGCTCTTCCCGTTTCTATATTCCAGTGATCCTAGAAATAAAAGCTTCCGTTGTTGTTTCGGGCAGCGGCTCCGTTATCAATCGTTGATTGATAATGGGTAAGTGTAGAAGAGATAATTTCAAAGGATGATATGGATTGTTTTTAAAATGTAAGCACTATATTTTTTGTTTGCAATATTCAGTACTCTTCTTATGTAGATAACGTACTACATCTACCCCGATCAACGCTCAGAACCCGATCGGTCAATATACGCCGACTTCCCTTGGATTCCGGGTGTTGGTTATACATGGATATTATTTAAAGTAAAACATACCTAGCAAGGTTGAATGCCAAGTTTTGCTGTTGAAAATGATATTTCGATCATCCAAACTTTAGTCTAGCGAAAGTACTTCCACTCCACCAGAAGCTGGGTCGTTCGCAACTTAGGCTTCGCTTATTATTCCTATCATATTGGGATAACTGATTACACTTAAATTACGAGGCACATTTGCTCTTATAGAGTCGTAGTTGAAGTTCGATCAGGCACAGTTTCAGCCTTCGTAAACTAGCGCATGAGTTGTTCGATTGTGATTATCCTTCCTTTGCGTTTTTCGGAATTCAATGCACAGTAGCCTCTGTCTCCGGGGACTATTGGTTTAATTGCTCGATTTTGAGCATTGTTTCAGCTTGAGTTCGTTTCAGCAAAGTGTTGGTGTATCTGCCCTAGTCCATAAGGCTGATTTCTCCAAATACTAAGTCTACATGTTTTCGGAGGACTAGGCCTCCTGGGAAATAAGTTTGATTATCTCAGTTTGATTGACATGGTAGCTCCTATCTCTAGGACTTTGCTGCTTAATTCCAAGCTTTGACTTTTCAATGACGTCTGTTTTCCTGACAGTAATCGAATTCCTCCAAGTCTAGTGTTGAGACCCTAAATATGTATCCATTTCTATCTCTACAAACTCGTGCGCGGATGACTCAACGCTGTGGATTTTTCCTTGATGCTGTGAATCTTCAGATAGCATGAGATGCTAGAAGGTAGGGCTGAAGATTCAATCAAACTCTTGCTTCTATGTATGAAAGCTGATGTATCGATAGTTTCATTCTGGGGGTTTCTTCCAAGCATCGCCAAACTTTAGGTAATGGCATATTCCTGCAAGTTGGAACCAAATGACCTAATTAGGCCATAAGTAGGTCATCGATTCTTCTCATCATCGCCAGACTATGAGAGACGGTTGATTCCAAAACGTTAAATTCTTCATTTCCTATATTGGTTATTTTATTGTTAGAATGCTCTATTTTGTGATACAGAACCATTATATAACCAACCTCGTGGTTGTTCATGTTTGGACTTTGCAACATTTCTTTCGATCAAGTATTTGTGCATCTATCCCTCCTCAAGGGACTAGCTATTTTGAACCCCTATATTTAGGTGATTGTAAGAGAAGGAGAGGTTTGGGATACATGGTTTGATTGCCCGTGGTCTGGCTCTCAATCCTATTCTAGGATTGTGGTAGTCCGCTGGTTTTAGTTTGAACCACTATTCTATGGTTTCGATGATAACAACTATACACACATATATAGTCTGTCTACTTATAGGTTAAGGTTTTCAGAGATTAGATTGAAGATAGGTCGACAAAAGAGATGAATCATCAAAGCTACTATAGTACTATTATTTTCCTAGATATGATTGTAAAATCTCCTTTCAAGTAGTAACATTTAAACTCAAGCATTTGCACGTAACAAAAATTTAAAATGGTCAAAACTGCAAATGTCAAACGTTTGACATTACATATCAGATGTCTGATAATAATCTCTATTTTTAAATTAAAACCAAACTCAGACGTCTGTCTGCTTTCACCAGACATCTTTCTGCTTTCACCAGACATCCGATTCTATGTTCTGTTTAAAATTTATATACCAGCTCATACATCTGAACATATGCCCAGACGTCTGTGCTGGGTAACGGACTTTTATTTTGAAAGGACATCTTCTTCAAACAAAGGGATATCTTCTCAAATTTTCAAAGCATCCCTTCTATACTAATAGCTGCAACCATTAGAACGAATAAGCAAAGTTAAAAGATACAACTTTTCATCATATTTCTTCATTAAATATGCAAAGAAGATTGAAATTCACCTGAATTTTCTGAATCTCTTGTCTATATTCTTTGCATACTTTGATTTCAAAAGCAGACAATATTCAACCATTTTACTTCCTAAAATCAAAGCCTCATATACACATATTACTTAAAAGGAGATTATAGGAAGATTTGTACTAAGCGGTCAAAATCCGTGTATTCTAGAACACATGCTTGTCATAGAAAGAACTGTTGTATCTACCCTATTCTTCCAGGCAAAGCGAAGTTTGTTTATTAGTGAAAGCCAAAGAGGAGATTCAGAACTGCACGTTGGACGGGAGGTCCAAACCAGCATAAAAAATCTGGTGTGATTGTACTTTACTATCATACTTTATTGTGCATAAGTTAGTATTTTAGTACACTTGCATATTAGATATACATATACGATCCATACTCTCTTTTATTTCGTATCAGAGTCAGGTTGTTTAAATTCACAGGAACTTGTATTGAAAACATATTTAATATGGCAAGTACATTTCAAGAAGGACAATTAACTGCACCTCCGCCACTATTCACATGATCAAATTATGCTTACTGGTGTACACGTATGCGTATTTTTATGGAAGCAAATTGTTTAGAAATTTGGCAAGCCACACAAGTTAAATATGTAGAACCAGAAACAAATATAAGCACTTGGATAGATGCCTAAAAAAACACAGCAACAAACAAGGCTAAGGCTATGAATGTTTTATTCTGCTCACTTGATAAAAATGAATTTTGCACGTGTTATGTTGTGCACTACAACATATGATATATGGCATACACTACAAATCACTCATGAAGGCACAAACAAAGTTAAGCAAACAAAGATTTCTACTTTACAAAATCAATTTTCCTTATTTAAAATGAAAGCAATTGAAACAATTGGGGACATGTATGCCAGATTTCAAACCATTCAACATGAACTCATTGCACTTGGAGTTGAATTTACACATTTTGATTTAGTTACATGTATCTTAAATTCCTTAACAAATGAAAGGGAACGAAAAGTACAGGCTATTGAAGAAGAAAATGACTTATCTCAACTAAAAGTTGAAGAATTGATAGAGATTTTAATGTCATATGAAGCAAATCTGCAGGAAAGGAAAGAACAAATCAATAAAAGAAAAATATAGCTTTTCAAGCCAATGATAGTAACTCAGATTTGGATGAAGAATAAATTTTTTATTGCTCAAAATTACTATAAATTCAAGAAATTCTAGAAGATGACAAGATCCCAAAAAGGAGGAAATTCAAATTCATCCAACCAAACTTTAACCAAATGTTGTGGATGTGACAAGTTCGACCACATGAAGAAAAAATGCCCAGAGCTTAATAATGACAAAAGGAAACACAAGTTTGAAAAATTGAAGAAAAGAAAACGGGTTTTTCAAGTGACCTGGGATGACTCACATTCGTCCTCATCATCAGATAGTGACAACAATAATGATTCTAAGTAGGCTAGTGTTTGTTTTATGGCAAACACTAAAGAGGTATGTCTTGAACTTACTTATGATGAAATTTTAGAACTTATCATGGAATTAGATGACAAATATAGAGAAACTAAAAAGCAAAATAAAGAATATGTTTCCAAAATTAATCATTTGGAACTTGAGATAGGATTATTAAAAGATGAGAAAACAATTTTAGAAGAAGAACTAGAAACTTCACAATAGAAATATAAGAATTTATCTATTCAAAACGAGTCTTTATTATGTGATATAGGAAACATTAAACTAGAAAATGATGAGATTAGAAAAGAAAATGTAATATTAAGATGTATTCTCATCTTTTTGATAAATTAGACAAAATTACTATCTATGTTTCAAAATTTAATTAAGGTAAGCAGGACTTGGATAACTTGATCAAAATTTCAAAACCATCTGGAAATCAAAATGGACTAGGATTTAAGAAATCTTCAATACAAAAAAACTTTAGTTCACTGTATAACAAGTTTAAGAAGTCAGATATTAAACAAAAGAAGTCTAACACTAAATTAATTAAAATATAGATTTCGAAATCCAATAACAAACCGATTGGACAAAAACACATCGATAACTATCTGAAAAATGTTGTCTAATAAAAATTGTTTATTTAAAAGTCTCGAATGTGTATGGCAACCTTCTAACACTTAGGACCCTAACAAAAATTGGGTACCAATTAAACTATATTTATTTTACAAGCTCCCAAAAGAAATTCTAATAACGAGGAGAAATGATTACTGGATTGCGGATACCCCAAATATAAGACTGCAAATGCATATATATTGTCAAATATGACATAAAAAGATGGTGCGACTGTAACTTTTAGAGACAATTCAAAAGGATTTGTCATAAAAATCGGAGATGTCATCAACATTGGTATGTCCACTTTATCTGTTATTACAAACATTCTTTTAGTTTAAAACATAATCTTTTAAACATTAGTCAACTTTGTGATAAAAGATTTAAAATTGATTTTGAAAAGAATAAATGCAATATATATGATCAAGATAAAAAATATCATATTTGAAGGATCAAGAAAAATAAATATCTATGTTTTAAATATGGTTTAATAACTCAAGTGATTTATGTCTAGCCGTAGATTTTAATGACCCTTGGATTTGGCATAGAAGATTGTGTCATATAAACTTTAAGTCCTTAACAAACTTGCTAAACACAATTTGGTTAGAGGTTTTCCTAGAATGAATTATAAAGTTAAAATTTTATATGACGCATGTCAATATGGGAAATTAAAAAAAAGTTCTTCTAAATAAAAGAAGGAAATTTCTACCAAACATCCTGTAACATCCCGCCTTTTCGCACACTTTAAACCGACACACATGCCAATTCAAAGCATACGCAAAGGCGGATTGTTATGGGGTAAATAAGAAAAAAAGAGAGAAGAAATAAAACAAAATAGAACCTCACAGCGGAAGGATAAAATATAATAATCAATATACAGTTCATGATAACTGTTTACAAAATATTTATTTTACTTATACAATGAATATCAGAGTTACACATACCAATACAATCAATGCAGCGGAAATTTTAGAGTGTGGTGCAATACTATAAATAATATAATACGGATTCTTCGTCTTCGTCCTCCAAAGCTAAAATCTTTGATCCTGAAACGCTCGGACTGACCCGAGCGAATTTGAAAAGACAAAAACACTCGAGTCAGACTAAAAGATCTTATGTGAGTTAAATTAACAGAAATAAATATGAGTACAGTAACTCAAGAGATGTTCGGGATTTACATCTCCTAAGGATCCGTTAAACTATTTACTATGTAGTATATTGCGCTATTATAATAGTGTCTATTTGTAAAATAAACTTACTTTTTAATAGCGTTAAGGGGTTACCCATATAGCCCTTAACACAAATAATGCCAATAGTTTATACAGTACCGTAATACCTCCTGATCGGGAAGCTACCAGAGGATACTCCATAGGTACGACACAAATAGAAACTCGTAGTAAAGGCTCGGTATGGTAGGTGACACGGCACAACTAGGCGATGCCAGGGTAGATATACCAATTGCTATCCAGGCTGGTGGAAACGCGTAGCCGCAGTTACCGCCCACCTCGGACTAACTCCCCAAAATCAAAATATAGAAGTGGCCACCGAATCAATCCAAAATCAAAGTATAATATCAAAGAGGAGGGTCCGATCAGAGGAATGACCTCATTGGCCTGAGAATCGCTCCTGTTTTGGCCACCTTATGCCAACTCACGGGAGTCGGGTCCACGTATTTACCTTACAGGAAACGTCGCCACCACCTACTTCATTCTGGAATCTCCACAGCGTACACGGTTAGTCAAAGTGGTTTTCGGTATCGACAGAGAATATGTCAGATATCCGATCCCGGTCTCTTTGCCAACCCATCGTTATTATAACACCGCGGTCAAAAAATAGGTTATACTTTAAAAATCAGAATAAACATTCCATTTCATAACCATGAATACGATATCATTTCAAAACCCAAAACCATATTTTATCACTTATCCCAAATATAATTCTTTTCCAAAATCAAAATGCTTTAACTTCATAACGTCTGAAAATCAAATATTTTCAAAGCATAATATTTTGAAAATCATAATTTAAAACCATAACTTAAAAAAAACTTAAATGGTTTGGACATTCAACGGTATATGAATTAAATGGTTTAACTTAAATATTACTTTGTAAAGAAAATAGTTCCCATGACTTTACAAATACATCTCTTTATTAAAGTCTAAACCAAAATTTGTATTATCTCTCTCAAGTTCCAAAACCACTTCAATTTATATATATATATATACGTATATCCATTTTGAGTAACAATATTTCAAACTAAAATTGGATTTTATTCTTTCAACAGATCAATTGTTCTATTAATTAGTCTTGAATATTCACATAAAATCCATAAATAATAAGACTTCAATTTCTAGTAATAAAATATATATATTTTCCCAATTCAAATTATACTAGAATATTCATTTCAATTTATTTTGGGAAAAATCCAATTATAAATATCATATCCTAAAATTTCCAAACTTAACATTTAAACATATGATATAAATTATTTAACTCCATTTTCTTAATTTTCTTCCATTTTTAGTAAAGATTTTTATACACCTTTAATTTCAAAATTTTCAACTTCATATGTATATATATATGGAAGAAAAATATTTATACAATATAAAATTCAAGATTATTATAAACCGTATTCCATCCAAACCATAGAAATCACATTAAAATAGTTATATATAGACCGCGGTGCCTGTATATAATTTTATATCCTATGGTCAAGTGATACGGATATTTATCATTTCAATCCGCAATTTAAAAAAATATAAAATTTTGCGGTTATATATCATTTCAAACCACAATGCCAAATGAAATGAAATATGCATGATAATTTGCAATTTAATGATATACAATAAACATCCATTCATCAACATCATCCATCATCCAAATCGCAATCATAAATCAATATCAATCAATAACAATATTATTTTTGGTACTACATAACAGGTAATACTGGCAATTTTATTCAAATTAAATTTAACAGCTATTAATCTACAGTCTATATTCAGTAATAAATTATATAACTGTTACTAGCAGTTCATATCCAAACAAATAAATTTTAACTGTAAATTTATACGCAATAAATTAATTAAATTAACAGTTAAATTTAATAAATGCAATTCAACAGATATGAATAAAATAAACATGCCAAATACTCATAAATAAATTTCTATTCATTTCTAAAATTAATTTAACAAACATAAAAGCTTCTAGTAGTTGTGAGTGGGTTAAAACACCCACCTTTGGAATTTAAATTGGATTTAATTCCAATTTAAACCCAAAATTTGATCGTCTCAGAATTCGTCCAAACAAGCGTCATCAAGTCCGGAATTTCAATACGATCCTAACAAAAGAAACCGCGCATGAATCCGAGCTCGTATGCAAAAGTTATGAAAATTTGAAAAATGGAAAATTCTGGTCCTGGGTCGACTTCGGGTTCGACTTCGGTGCGCCGCCTCAATTCCCCGGTGCCTGCTTGGAGTTTTCGCCAAAACGACCCGGAGCGACCCGAGTCATTTTCTTCCTGACCCGAAGTTGCTCTAGGGTTTTCTCCTCTGAAATCCGAAGCGCGACCAGAAGCTGCTGTAGATCCGCAATTTTTTTTTTTTTTTTTTTTTTGGAATTTGGGAATTAGGTTTTTTTTTCCTCCCATTAGAATGAGGAGGTGAGAAGGAGATGTATGTATAGAAAATGAAAATAAGGAGTGGCTAGGGTTTATAACCGTGCTTATATAGGTAGACTAGAGATAGTGTAGATGGATCGGATAAGTGAACGTACGAAACAAACTATGGCCCAAAAAGCCCGCTATGCCTCCGGAACCGAATTTATTAAATCTATATATCCAAATAGGTATTTTAAGATATTCTGAACGCGATGGAAAAAGTTTCACGTCCAAATTTGATCGTATGAAGAAGTTATGCCGAAAACAAAATTTCCAAATTGATTTCAAATTGATTTTATTAAAATTGATTTCAAGGCGTTTCACGCCCGTACGATCAAACGACAAGTCCGATCGATACGAAACTTGAAACCCTATAATAATTCACCGATACGGATCCGACGAAACTAGTTTCGTCGAAATCCGAGTCCGTGGCCAAAAAGGCTATTTTTAATATTCATTAAATAAATTAAATAAATTATAGAAATCCAATTCTATATGAATATTCTAAAATTGTTCCAATTCTATTTCTTATGTAAATTAAAATCAATTTAAATGATTTAACAAGTTTGGCTGTGAATTAGAGTTGACAAGTCTATCAAATTTCAGTATACATTCCTCCGCTTCCTTATATTAAGGAATTATAAATAAGTTCCTCAAAACCTATTTATTACATTTTTAATCCTTGTATACTTATCTTTTATCCAAAATAGGGATGCCACATACTTTGGTTCATGATTCACATTATTATTCTTAAAGTCTATTTTAAATTTCAGTAACGTAATATTTAACGTTAAATTCCCTTTATTTATGCAATAAGCGCAATTATTGAATTTGATACTCAAACTAATTTATAGATTCTGCTTTCTAAAAATCTATATCAACAATTTGGTCTAATTATAAATAGAATAAGTATTAACCTCATCTTATAGAATTAATTATTGCAATAAATCCAATTTACCATATCTTAAATCCAAATTAATAGATAAAGCTTGATTCCTTTATTAACTCCTTTGGTTTTCAATTAACCTTTTATGGTGAATATAAATTCCAATGTATAATTGAAACCTTATTTCCATTTGATTTTACTATTTCATTAAAAATCCTCATATTCCAGCTAAATTTCAACTAACGTATAAATTAGCTATTTCAATTTCATTTAATTGCGATTATCATACTATAGAAATTAAATTCCATTAAATAAATAAATGTTGATTCCCATCTATTTACATTATATTACATTGGTACTTCTATTTACAACTTAGCTTTGTATACATGTTTGAATGTAGAATCTTGTCTATTTCACGTATTAATTAAGCCTTAAAAATCAATTAATATTATATCCTTGGTCTAACCTCATTTTACCCATATTTATATTAATATATCCTTTAAATTAGGTAAATTACCATTGATTATCTACCTTAACTTATCAGACTCCACTAACGTAATGGTTAAATATTAATTCCGTTTGTAAAAAAAAAACAATCCACAAGATTTGCATTTCACATTGCAAATGAATTCATAAATCTTGGCTTTCTTTTTCTTTGCTTCTTAAAGGCCAAATCAAACTACCCTATCATCACTAATTTATGGCAATTAATTGCAATTGATTCCCCATTAAACTACATAAGTTATCCAATTGAAACCTAAGTGAAACGTTTATTTATTTAAAAATCCTACTGTTTAAAAGAGTATATCATCTACGGTATAATTTACATTTGACTTGATTTCTCATATATTTCACACAACACTGAATTCCAATTTCTACCAACATTATGTTTAATATAAATTGGAAATCCAAATCATTGGTATTTCACAACCTTATTGCGTACATTTACGTATAGTTACACTAAGTCCATATACTGATTCATGAATTCATTAATTAATACACAATTTGCCTTTGTTTTCTTATATTAAGTTTATTACCGTTTTTTAGTACGTTCATTATCGAACAATATTCATAAAAATTTTATCTACACTTATTGCATTGGTTTATTCAACGGTCACCAAATGAAACAATCCTACTATTTATTTTAATATTAAATGAATCCCATTCTAGTAAATATTTTATTAATATTCACTAATTCAACATTTATTGGTTTCTTAACATTAACTTTTAACAAAGTGTGACAATTACATTATCCAAAACTATTGTCATAAAAATTAAATTGTTACATTAAATTCCAATTACTATAACAAATTACTACATTTTCTCAAATAAATCTTAAAGCTTTTTTTTTTCTAAATCAGATTAGAAATTATATTAATTTAACTCATTTAATATTATTAATTTAACGGGTCGTTACACATCCTTTAGAATTGCTACACCTTGATTTATTTGGACCTACTCAAATAAGATCAATAAATCATAACAAATATGTATGTGTTATTGTAGATGATTTTTTACGTTATACATGGACATTATTCTAAAACATAAAAGCGATACTTTTGAAATATTTCAAATTTTTGCTAAAAGAATTAAAAATTTAATGAATCTTAAAATAAAAAGCATAAGAAGTGATCGTGGACGTGAATTTGAAAATGAAATTTCTGAAAATTTTTGTAACAAAAAGAGAATTACACATAATTTCTCATTCCCACGAACACCACAACAAAATGGTGTTGTCGAAAGGAAAATCATACACTATAAGAATGTGCACGAACTATGCTTAACAGCAGTAACCTACCAAAGTATTTTTAGGCATAAGCTGTAGCTATTGCTTGTTGTGTACTAATCGTGTTACATTACGACAATTAACTAAAAATACTTGTTATGAAATGTTTTTTGGTAAAAAAACCCAAAGTTTCATATTTTCAAATATTTGGTTCAAATTTTTTTACACTAAACACTAAGGATAATCTTGGTAAATTTGACTCAAAAGCTAACGAAGGTATCTTTATTGGATACTCGGACCAAAGCAAAGCTTATAGAATATTTAACAAATGTACTAGTATTATTAAAGAAAGTTTACATGTTTCTTCTGATGAAATTATTTTTGTTACTAAAAAAATGTCGACGATGAGTTACAAACCTTCGAAAAATACCACAAATGTACAAAACAATAATGAAAATTTAGTTGATAACAATGCATTAAGATCACCACCTCGTATATTGAAAAATCATCCAATTACTAATATAATTGGTAATTTTAAAGAGTTTCTACAAGACATCAATTAAATCAAATGAGTTATGTTGCATTTATTTCGAATTTTGAACCTAAAAATTATAAAGAAGCTTCGAAAGACGAATTATGGATTATAGCAATGCAAGAACTAAATCAATTTGAAAGAAATGAAGTATGGAACTTGTACCAAGACCCACAGATCAATCTGTAATAGGAACTAAATGGGTATATAAGAATAAAATTGATGAAGATGGAAACATTATACGTAATAAAGCAAGACTAGTAGCCCAATGATATAATCAAGAGGAAGGCATTGATTTTGAGGAAACATTCACTCCAGTTGCACTACTAGAAGCAATACGTACGTTACTTGCCTTTGCATTTCATCAAAACTTTGGACTTTTTCAAATGTACTTAAAAAGTGCTTTCTTAAATGGTTATATAAAAGAACAAGTATATGTTGAACAACCCCCGTTGCTCATACATGAAAAATTCCCTAAACATGTATATAAACTAAAAAAGGCACTGTACGGTTTAAAACAAGCACCTCGTGCTTGGTCTGAAAGACTTAAAACTTATTTAATAAATTTCGGTTTCAATTTAGAAAAATAGACAAAACCTTATTTATAAAAAGAAATCAAAATGATATTTTAGTTGTCCAAATATATGTTGATGACATAACATTTGGATCAACAAATGAAGAATATGTAATGAGTTTTCAAATATTATGAAAAATGAATTTGAAATGTCATATATGGGAAAATTAATTTTTTTTCTTAGGATTACAAATCAAACAATTAGACAATGGTATTTTTATTAATCAAGAAAAATATTGTCACAATTTATTAAGACGTTTTGGAATGGATAAAACAACCAGCAAACCAACTCCCTTGAGTACGACTACACATTTAGATAAACATGAAAAATGTAAGATCAAAAATTGTCTCAAGTATAATAGGATCACTTATTTACTTAATGGTTAGTAAACCCGATATTATGATGTGTGTGTGTGTGTGTCTGTGTGCAAGATTTCAAGCACAACCTAAAGATTCACATTATCGGGTAGTTAAACATATTTTACGATACTTATTTGAAACTACAAATTATGGACTTTTCTATCCTAAAGATTGCTCTTTGAACTTGTATCCTATAGCGATGCGGATTTTGGCAGTTGTTGAACTAATAGAAAATGTACGAGTGGCACCTGTCACTTTATCGGTCAGTCCCTAGTTTCATGGTTCAGTAAAAAACAAAATTGAGTTTCACTTTCAACTTGTGAAGTAGAATATATTGCTTCCGCTTTAACTTGCGTGCAAGTAATATATATGCAACAAACTCTTAGAGATTTTGAAAAAAATTATAAACAAATCTCCAATCTTCTGTGATAACACTAGTATAATAACTCTATCAGAAAATTCAATAAATCATTGACAAACAAAACATATAAACATTCGCCATCATTTTTAAGAGATAATGTCGAAAAGGAAACAATAACTCTAGAATTCGTAAACACCGAAAATCAAATTGCTGATATTTTTACAAAATTTCTAAGCGAACAAATTTTTATTAAGCTCCATCGCGACCTCGGCATTGTATCCTTACATGATATATAATACAGTTTATCATTTCTACAATAAAACCTTTTATGGTAAAATTTTAAAGTTATTTTTTCTCTAGCTGTAAAATCAAATGGTTTAATAACCTTTGTTTTTCTGAACAACCACTTTCTGTTACCATTTCTCCTTCAACAAATAAAATAAAATACTTCTTAAAATAGCAAACTGAAAATATATATGTGTGTGTGTGAATACCTCATTATAAACCATAATCAAAGTTTTTTAGTCTACATAGCTTTCAAAACAATTTTTCTACAATGTCTTCCGATCATGACTTCACTTACTCTGCTATTGACTACACTACACCTTCATCAGGAAATACTTATACTTCCCTATCCAAAGTAATACCTAAATCATCTACATCGCTCAACATTGTTCCATCTCCTATATATCATAGTGGCTACTATCTGAAAGGAAAGAAGCCAAATATGAAATTGATCTTCAATCAGCCTCCTTATCCGACAAGGTTGACGAGATCCATCATTACCAAAAGGAAATGATGGATGTACAAAAAGAAATATACTACAAAAAAAGACGCCAAGGAGCTCATCTAAATTTCCTGGGGAAATGCATCCTTGCTATTTGTGGTCATTCACCGATAAAGGATTGCGTTCATGTACATTCTCCTCGTTTAAAGGAAACTCCTCCAAGAGCGCATCGGGACACCCTATGACAATTATGGGGTAAAGGTACATCATAAGCTCAACACAGTCCCGTGCATCCTTGCTGGACCCCACATCTGCCATTGAATAAGCGCACAAAGGATGAACCAAATGCTTGGGAAAAACTGTCAAAAACAGTGGAATTCGATTTCTTTCTTTAATGCATCTCCCGAAAGTACCACATGTCATTATTCCTTTTACCCAATATCAACCTCCACAATAACAACAACAACAAGCACCTCTAACTCGACCTTCACAACCTACTAGAGGTTCACTCGCTATAGAATATTACTCCAATTTGGAAATACAAGAAGCTAGGACATCCGCAGGTCCAGGAGAGAATTTTCAAGATATTGCACTTCACAACCGAAGACTTCTCTCCTTAAATCAACAAGTACTTGATAAGAAAATGTCACGGCTAGAACGTTCTTTTTCTTACTTGAAACACCCTATACTTCTTAATATACCCAGAAGGACACATTAAAAGGCGTGGTGCATTGTAGGTATAACTGAAACTAACAAAGACTAAGATTCACAAGACAAAAGTAGGTAAAAAAGGTGGAAACTAAAATAATAAATTAATTAAAACAAAGCTTCATAATTACTTCATAAATAAGTCAAATACCAAATACAACATCCATATCTTAAAGCCCATCATGTCTTATGAAATAAAAAATTCATAGTCTCAAAATCAGAGTAAATAATATCCCTCATAATAAGCCGGTACACAAAAAGAACTAAAGCTAAAATAGAAGAAATACATAATAAATAACTCCTTCAAGAAACCGCTAAGCAATAGCAATCTATTGACTTCTCCCTTGATTGCCTATGAGGAGGAAAGGGGAAAATAGAGGAGTGGGTCGAACTAAAAGTCTAGTGGATGATAGTAATTAATAGAGTCTTTAAGAAAGATAAAAGTAATAGACTCTACAACAGTTCTAGCATAAATAAGGATAACAAAGGAAATATAAAGGAATAAACTGGAAATAAGTACGATTAAATATAGCTCAATTTATAAGATATGTTAACTTTGACTACTTTCACTTGTCCTTGATTTCTGCTTTGATTAGAATGAATTCCTAATCTTGTAATTAGGATGTAACCCTAATTCTACCATTTTGACCGGCCTGCTACTCTACAATACCTTTCTACGGACCGGCTGCTATATAATTCTCTACACAAAATATTAATGTGGACCAGAATACATATATAGCTCCCTACACAGAAAGCATTTATTTACTGTGGACCAGATACTATATAACTCTCTACACAGAATGTTGCTATGGACTAGACGATATATATAGCTCCCTCCACAGAAGGCATTAATGTCTACGAAAGACAGTCATACTAAGCGCTTAGAACTCATAGCTATTACTGAGCACCCGAATGGAAGTCGCACGCGTAACTACCACCATGCCCATGCTACCTTTTGCTCCACCTATTGGGTCTTCTTATTACTTCAACATCCAGCATAAGCATGCCCCTTATCCTACTTCAGGCTAACGTGAGATCACCGTGTGTCCATAAAATCTATAAAGGAAATGCTGTTGGTATTGGTCCTTCGTCCAAACAATATCTAGTTGCACTTCTTATCCAAATTCCCCGTGATTTGGACTTCTATTTAACCAATTACTGCCATTCTTAGCATAAGCGTGCCCTAAGCTTACCGTTTTGTCCAATTGGGAATGCTTTTGGTACAGGTTCTACTTTCATCTTTACTGATTAACTTAGGTAAATTATTTAAATAAGCCTTTACATTATTCTATGCTATCTGTGCTTATTAATTTATCCTAAGTCTTAAAATAAGCCTTATTTTGTTTTTTTTCCTATTATAACCTACGTTATAATCATGCTTATTACTTAACCCAAGGTCTAAGTGTGAAAATAAGATTATTTCATCTTTTACTCTTTTTTGTTATAATTCTAAGTTATAACTAGGCCAATCTTTTTAATTCAGTCCAATTAAAGTCATAACTAGGCGTAATTTCAGTCCAATTCCATTTGTATTACAACTTTGAAATTTACATCTTATATTCCGTTATTTCAGTTTTCTTATAATTTAATCCATATTCCATTAACCCTATTCTAATCCATATGCATAGAAGGAGGAATAAAAGATAACTGAAGAAAATCCAAAGCACAGAAAGAAGATGTATAAATAACAGTAAATAAACTAAAATATTGTAAATAAACTGTAAATAAACGAAAATACTATAATTAACAGAAACGAATTAAAATTTCTGAAAAGAATAGATGAAAGGAAATAAACTAAAAATAACTCTAAAAACTGGAAATAAACTACTTAAAAGGCTGTTCCAAAAATCATAGTAAAACTACAACTACTAGAAACCCTATTATTTTAAATTACTTAAAGAAATCTTAAAATAATTACAATCACTCACCTCCGGTCCTAGGCTTTTCCTTTGTTCTTCCTGGATCCACTTGGAGTTGTAAAATAATTTAATTTATAATAATTTTCTCCTTTGGAAAAATTATTCCGTTTAGGGTCCTTCCTTGAAAGGTGAACCCAAATTGGAGAAAACCTAGAATGAGAAAAAGTGTTAGGCCTAAGGGTCTACTTATAAGTGTGGAGGTGATCTCGCACCATTTGATTTGGAGATTAAATATGACGCAACCACGTCATAGGCTGAATAGGGGCCATCAGATGCAGAAACAGAGAGTCCAGATCAGTCAGAATGATGCAAAATACGTCAGCTAGGGGTTCTGGAACATTCATTCGCTAGCCAAAAAGCAAGGCGGGTCGACAGCCCCCTTGCCCCGGTCGGTCGGCCGGTCGACCAGATATATATATATATATATATATATATATATATATATATATATATATATATTCAATTCAATTTCTTATTTCGTGCGTAACTTCTTCATATTGACTCGGATTGTGACGTCTTATATATGGAAATTGACCATAAAATTACCATGGACACAATGGTGCAACTCCTGTGGCTAATAATTTCACAAAGTTATCTTATCATTTCATTAGCTCATCAATTAATTATTATAGCTTAAATTGTGACAAATGCAGATTACGGATCTTAAGGCTGTAATAACACTAGAGGGGGGGTGTGTGAATAGTGTTTTATGGATTTTCTAGATCTTTTTGAAAATTATGTAATTTAATCACCAACAAATGCAAATCCCAAACACCGAATAATCACAGAATCAGACACTGATGCAAATACTAAAATAAAGCAGTAAAGAAAAGAACACACCAAGATTTTATACTGGTTCAGAGTTACCCTACATCCTGTCCTGTACAACTGTACAGATTTCTTTTCAAAATAATCTTCCAGATTACACCCTCGGTTTCAAGGCTATGAGGTACACCCTCCTATATTCGAGTCTAGGGTAACCTCTCTTGATTTTACCAGGCTACAAGATCACCTAATTGATTTCCAGGGCTACAATCACACCCAATTGATTTCAAGGCTAAACCGCACCTTTTACTCAATAGTTTAATTTACAAAAGATTCTATAACTCTGAATAGCACTGAGATCTTATGAAGAGAGTCGCAGAGAATCAAACAAGAGATAATCAAGTTTGATTCACTTGGTATTTCAACGGAATATAGTTTAGGATTCTTTAGAATAAATGTGGAAGATGAAGAGGAGAGAAAATAAATGAAATCCGGTAAAAATTCATTTGGAACTTACTGGTATTTATAATATATCAACAACCATATCTATTCGTGAAAGGATAAGATAAGTAAACACTTCTTTTGAAAATTGAAATTTAAAAATAACGGACACCATGTCGACATGGGGGTTGAGGGATGTCGACATGCTCTAGGCAAAATTGATGTCTTGATTTTCTTATTAAAATTGGTTTCTATAATTTGTCAAAACAATTTCAAAACTTTATAAATATATGTGAATATAGTTTGAATATATAAAAGAGTTTAGAAAGTAATTTTTAATATATAATCTTAACCTATAAAGTGATTTAAAATCTGAGTATATAAGTATTTGAAAGCTAAATATTAAAAAAAGAGATGGTTTTAAAAACAAGGACAATTTTGAAATCAAAATATTAAAAATGATAAAAATAGTTTTGAGGCTAAAATATTTAAAACCAATAGGAGTCTTTTCAAAAAAAAGTTTTGAGAACATTTTTTAAAAACAAGAGATATATTTTTGAAAAGCATTTTTATACAGTTAGTGGATATCAAAATAGGACCACCATATGTTCCACTAGATATTTTTGTGGGTTCCATCCCACTAGGGTTCCATTCCTTTAACAGGCTCGAAGTGGATTCATTTTAACTAATTGGACCATTTTAACTAGTCGAGTTAATATGTGAAAATAAATAGGCTGGAATGGAACAATTTAAATAATTGGACCATTTTAACTTTGTAGAGGTACATAGATGTTGATGGGTAAAATAAGTATTGACTATAATAAGTTGAGAACTCGTGGTGAAGTACGAGTTCCCTCGGGTTTTAAATAAGTTTATGCATTTGTATTTCATGTAGATGGATTTACTCACGCTGGTTTCCAGCCTGACCTGGGTGTTACTTTGATGTAATGCTCGGGTCAGACCGAGTATTACAGATTTCCAGGTAAGGACGTTCCGGAGCTCAGAAGGCGAGCTGGATGGCAGCAACGTATGGAGTACTTCCGCTGTGTTATATTGTTATTTATCTGGGAAAAGTTGTATTTAACTGTCCAGTGTTTGTGTAAATGTTGTAACTCTGATGTATTTATATGTAATTAAATGATATAGCTTTCTTTGTATAAATGATATTATTTGATATTATATTTTCATCCGTTGCGAATGTGAGAATCTGTATTTTGTTTCTGTTTCTTCTTCTACCTATTTTCTTCTTTTCCTAACTATCTAGAGTTTTCGGGATCGAAAATTTCTGGGTCGTTACCGTTTTACTTTCTATAGACACTATTATAATATTGGATGGATTTGACAAAAACTGTTTTGGGTTATCGTAAGGTAAAAACCCTGCATGTTTATTTATGGCTTGGTCTTACGAGATACCTTTGATTTCAAAGGATTTTGAAAACTTTAATAATCTAATTGAGTGTGTTTTCTCACGCTGGCTTTCCAGACTAACTCGGGTGTTATTTTATTATAATGCTGGAGTCAGACTGAGTACTACAGATACATGATAGGATGACATGGAGCTCAGGAGGCGAGCTGGATCACGAGACATATCACACGTACTTGACTTATATTCCGCTGTGTAGTGTGAGTTGTGTATTTAGTTTTGTGAGGACAAGTTATTATAACTGTCCAGTATTAGGCTATTGTTGTTGTGTACTCTGATGATTGTAAGTATTATATAGTTACAAATTTTTTGTACAAAAATCTATTGTTATATATTATATTTTGTTTCGCTGCGATTGTGAGATGCTGATGTTGTTTTCTTTTTCCTCTTCTACCTCTTTCTTCTTTAACCCTAACGGTTTGTATTTCCGACCACTTTGAGTTGAACTAATGTAAAATATTGTTGGCTCAAAGGGGTATAGATTTTCAGGCTGTTACAGTGGTATCAGAGCTGAAGGTTAAGCGAGAACCTTGGCTCTTGTGGGGATTTGTGATATCCTGGAATTTCAACCAATTAATATGTGATAATCTCTTTTATAAATTATTTAAAATTTGTAAATTATTCTTTTAAAAACAAATAATATTGGGTTGCTTATATGTATATAATATATAAGTAGATTTTAAATAGAATTATTATTTTTCAAACAAATAAATTATGTGTTGTATATATATGTATATATATGAGTTGATTTTAAATTGAATTTGAATTTGAATTTGAATTTGAAATTCAAAAGATAATTATCTTAAAGCAAATTAGATTTAAAAATAAAATATATATGATTTTATTAGCATATAATTAGTTTTATATTATTTTCTTTTACAAGACTTTATAAATATAAATTAAGAAATGCAATAACTAAATAGAAATAAATATAAATTTTTATAAAAAACATTTAAAAATTAATTAATATACGGAAATTACAAATTCAAGTTAAATTTATACAATTTAACAATTGTAAGTTAATTAACACATTCTAATGACAAATGTAGAATTTTTAAAAAGGTATCACCATTTTCTTTTATTTTCTTTTATTTTTTAAAAATCATAAATTAGGCTATAAATATACTTATACTCTTCTCTTCTCAATTTTTTCCTATCCTCATATTCAAACAAGAAAACTAAAAGCTTGTAATAAAAATATACAGACAAGAAAAAGGATATCAAGCAATCAACTACCTCAAATCATCAACAAACTCAACTAAATCAAGGCAAGATCATTTCAACATCTAAGCTTAGATCGCCTCAAACCAAGTATTCAGTTTACCAGTTTTCAAAATCAAAGAAAGCATTTCAAGTTTCCAGTTCAAAATCTAAAGCAAAACTGTTTCAAAGCTCTGTTCAAACATTTTTCCTGGTGAGTAAACAAAAGTAATTCCTGTTTTAATTACCGCACGTGATGAATATATGAAGAATGATGTGATAAATTGTTGCATGAGTGAAAATTAGGCTTGCATGTTTATAAATATGAAGTTATTAAGTTTTGCATGTCTGTATATATACAAATCTCCCTGTTTTATATTTACAGGTTTAAAATCTAGTCAAAATTCCAAATCTCCTTATCAAATCTCTTATAGGTTTTGGTATTTAAATAGGTTATGATTGTTTTAACATAAACTAAGTTTTAAAAATATTTCTAAGCAAGATTAGTTCGAATATTATCTGGAAAATGGAAAAGACAGTGAAAACTTTAGAAACGTATTAAATTCAAATATCACAATTCTTTGATTCTCATATATAATCTGAATCCCCATCAAAAATCATGAATTTTAAAAGTTAAATCGCAATTTTTAGTTTTGTTTTGAGTGTGGAATTAGTGGTTGATCAGAAAAGGAACTTTGGGCATTTGTTGGTGATCAGCGAGGTTTGGGTGGTCGAGTTTTTTGCTGGAGATGGATTGGAGGACGAGGGTCATGGCAAAAATAATCGTTGGTCGTATAGTTCACCATGGCGGCTGCTCTTCGTTAGAGTAGGGTTTTGGACACAAGTTTGGTCGAGGCTGGAATTTTTGATTTTTGCGTCGTCTCTAGATCACCGGACTCGTTCGGAGGTTGGGAAATAGATGCGTGGATGGCCGGCGGAGCCATGGATGGAGATTCATGGTTGCTGGTGGTCGGTAGCATCGGGTCGAGGAGGTTTTAGGTAATGGGTTCGTTCCAATTTGTTCGAGATTTTCTCGATTTCGATTTTGAGTTTGGGTTGAAGTCTGGGTGGTCGGGATCGATGATAGGAAGGGTTGTCGATGTATGGGAGGTATCGATGATGATCGAAAAGGCTTCGATCATCAGTGCACGTGCACGGCGAGGTTGATGTGTCAATGTTTTGGGGAAGGAGGTTGGGTCTCGGGGGAGGTCTCGGGGAAAGGCAGGGTTTGCTCGGGGTTTACTTCGGGTGAGCATGAGTGTTAATTCATGTTGAAAGTTTTAAGTTTCAACAAATTTAAAAAAAGAAGGTGATTTTCTCGGGAGTGACTCGGGATGGGTTCCGAGTTGGACCGCAAGTAAATGTTATAACAATTTTTAAAATGTAAATAAAAGCAAGTTTTAAAACTTTAAGTAAATCAAGTGTAAACTGATTTTAAAATTTATTTCTTTGTATAATAATGTTCTTAAATATTAGTTTAAGAAAGTTATATGATTTATTTTACTTAAATTAATTAAATTCTTAAGTTATTTTAAACTTAAATTAGATGGTTTAATTAAGTGTTAATTAAAAGGATAAAATGTTTTAAATTTATATGTAAATGAATAATTAAGTAATTAATAAAGATAAATGGTTTATCTTAAAAGTTAATTAAAGTCTTGAATAATTTAAGATTAATTAAAATAATGAATTAATTAAAGAGTAATTAATTAATTTAATTAATTAATGATTAAGAATTAATTAATTAATAATTAAGGGTTATAATTTTATTAATTAGATATAAATTAATTGGTAATCAGAGATAAATTAATTGGTAATTAGAGATTAATTAATTAAGAATCAAGGATTAATTAATTTGTAATTAAAGATTAATTAATTAATCAATTATAAATTAATTAATTTGTAATTTAGGGTTAATTAATTAATAATTAAGGATTTATTAATAATTAGGATTAATTAATTATTGATTAAGGTTAATTAATTAATAATTAAGGATAATTAATTAGTAATTAAAAAAATTAATTAATTAATTTGTAAAGTAATTAAAGAATGATTAATTAATTATATAATTAATTATATAATTAATTAAATGGTTTGTAATTACTTAATTAAGCAAGGTTAGGTAATTAATTCATAAGTAATTAATCTAATTTGAGTTAATTAAATTAATTATAATTATGGGATTAATAAATCTTGCTTATGGATGATTGATTGTATAGAATCTCTGGGTTGATTGATATTTATAATATGATAACCTATGATGTTCTGTGATACTTTGAATACGGCTGGGATAAATATGTGTTATTTATCTGTGGTGAATGCTGTGTGAATTCAATGTTTTGAATTGAATTAATTGTTTAAACCTTAAACGACTTGGCCTTACAGAAACGTTTGGATTTCGATGAGACCGGGATCGGATATTAAATTTATTATCCGAAAACCACATCGATCCAAGTTAAAAAATAAGTCGTGAAATCTCAAGTGAAGATCGAGATGAAGTTTCAGAGTGCAAGGGCTATTGTCGTTAACTCTGAAGGTGATTCCAAAATGAGTGTAACGAGACAGTGCTTCGGTTTCGTTCGAACCCAGAATGAACTTGTATGGATGAATGCTACCAGACCATCGTCAATGGAAGACGATGAGCATTCCTTGCTAAGTGTTCCAAAAGGTACCCCTGTCTAGAGGTCCATTTTTATTCGGTTGTGTGGGAATTTGTTTGGCCAAAACCGCGGGGTTGTATTATTCGGACTATCCAGTAAGGGGTAGCTCCGGCTTTGTGATGCAGGGGATCAGGGTGGATCCTCGGTACGGTAATATTGACCACGTACTGTGACGGGCGGTACCCCAGTAGCCCTGCCATTGAGTGGAATCCAATCTCCAATAAGTGATCTTGGACTTGATTGCATACTTAAGTATACTGGAATTTAATGAATGTAACAATTTCGGCTATGTGAATATTTATTTGAAAAGCCTAGACACTATTATAATATAACCAGATTTCCTATCAAATGTTTTGGTTATCGTAAGGGAAAATTTCGTCCGTGTTTATTTACGGAGAGTCTTATGAGATACCATTTATTTCAAAGTTTTTTTCAAGTTAAACAACTTAACCGTTTAGTCACACTAGACCCATGTCTGACCCAGAGTTTATTTTCGTTTCCTTAAACTCTTGGGTACTCAAAATTTTATGAGTAGCCAAGTGATCAGGTTGCTTGATGAATTTTGGAAAGCTTGGAGCAGGAGTCTTGGCGTATCTATATCTATGTCTACTTCCGCTGTGTTAGAGTCTTTTTGTCTATTGTATTTTGAAATGTAATGGATAGACAGTTCTTCACGACTGTTTAATGTGATGATGTTATGTAACTGTGTAACTCTCATGTATATTGACTATGTAATAGTTATGTGATATATTATATTTTTTCGTTTCCGCTGTGAGATTCTGATATTGTTGTTCTTTCTTTCTATTATTTTTCTACCTATTTCTTTCTTAATGATGATGCGTCTTTCTATGGAATGAAAGGCGAGTCGTCACAGTTGGTATCAGAGCGCTAGGTTGAGATAATACCTAGGTTTTAGAGTAGTATCTAAATTATGAGCGCGTTTTTGTTATTTTTAGATAACTATATACCTATCTAAATGTTGGGTTACCTGTCCAGGTTGCCAACATGAGTTTAGAGGAAGGAGAGGCAGAGTTATGGGCAGCACGACGACCAATATTGGAAGAGGTCTGACTGCTAGCGGGGCTGTGAATTCAACACCGCCTCGAGTAAGTTTTATTGATTTGTGTAAGGATTTCACCATCTGGGAGGGAGACCTTTTAAAGGATCGGAGTCCATCATTGAAGTTCAGGCTTGGTTACGCTCTTATGTGAAAAATTTTAAGAGTTTGGATCTGTCAGATACGCAAAAGAGAGTAATGGCATCGTGGCAACTTCAAGAAGGAGCTGCAGCTTGGTGAAGGCTTGTCCGCTTCTTCAAAAGGCCTAGCAGAACAAGGTGTTTGCTCTTGAAGGTGGACCATCAACTTCTTCTTCTAAAGGCAAAGGAGTTCTGGAAGGTACTTTGCTTTTAGATGGTAATTTTATTAGAGTTCTGTTTGATTCTGGTGTATCTCTTAGTTTTATTTCTTTGGATTCGATTGAGAAGTTTTGTAACAACCCGCATATCTATCGATTTTATATTTAAATATTTTATCGTTCGTCGGATTTTGGTCCGAAAAGCTACTTTTTGCAAACAGTCGAATTGGGACTCAAGACCACCCCCATTGAGTTCAAAATAACGTTTGCGACCTTTTTGAGTATAAACTTCGATATGTTTGGAGTAAGTTGAATTTTGCTACTTTTTTTCTTTAGGGCTTTGGGTTGGGTTTCAGCCCATTAACCCCACTTATACTCTAGCTCAACCCTCTCCTCTCCATTCACTCATTCCCACTCCTCAAACTCAAGCTCCAACTGAAAATGGTGGAGAGGAAAGGGAATTAGAAACTCCAAGCCCTTGTTCCTCTTGCTAGCTCAAATTCTTGCTCCAAAATCGAAGAGAACCCATTAGTAAGCATCCTCTTCTTCTTCTCTAACTCTATCTCCATTCAATTTCAGAAATTTTCTAAACCTAATTTGGGAAATGTTTCTCTTTTAAGCTTAGAATCAAGCTTCTTGAGTTAGGATTGAAGTGTGGTTGATATTCCATTGCTTTCAAGCTTCTTCTTCATTGATTTGGGTTCAAAGGTGAGATTTTTATCTCACATCTATGACTATAATTATCTTTGGTTGTTGGGTATGAATTCCTAACACTTCTTCATGTGCATTTGCTCTTGATTTGGATTGGTTTTGTGAATATTCCAATTTTTGGGTTTTTAAGTCAAATTTGTGTGAAAATCCTTTTATGGGTGTTTGATCATGCTTTTGGTGATGCATCGAGGAGCATATAGGGCCGGGTAGCCGATTGGCATAAACCCTTAGAGCCAATGTTCGTCCGGTTGCATTTTGGAAGAGTTTGCCCTTCACTTGAATAGGCTGAAAAACAGCCCAGGCATGATTCAGTCGACTGAATCTTTTGTTCAGTCGACTGAACCTGGAACCCAAAAGTTTCCAGGCATGATTCAGTCGACTGAATCCTCTGTTCAGTCGACTGAACCTGGAAACAGAAAGTTTCCTGAACCTGGAAAATTTCCAGGTACAGGGTCAGTCGACTGAAAACTCTGTTCAGTCGACTGAACCTGCTGTTTCAGCCCATTTTGCCTTTTTGGATTGAATTTCCAACGTTAATCGATTCGTGTTGATTCCCTTTTGTTATTATCACTTATTATCGACTTTGATGACATTTTCTTCGTGATTTCTGGGAATATCCATTTTGATGGATTCGTTATCGATTTCTTTGGATTTTATTCACGTCTTCGAATGTGAATTTTAGTGATTGATTGTTCTTACAATCTTCTTTGTGATTTGTCACTTTAAAAATATAAAGGTTTCAATACTAGTAGTAAATATCAAAATTCTTTCATCAAAACGATTTCAACACTATCTTATTACAAAGCTCGTTTCTTAAACCGTTTTCCAATCTATTAGTATGTACAAGCCTTTACCTCACTCGTATGCGAAATCTAATTAAATGACTTAGTAAAACGAGTGGTATGAAACGCTTGCGTTTACTTCGTCGGTTAATTCTTAGACTTGTTCGATTGAATCTCTTGTGACAATTTTCTAGTGGAGATCTACAATTTGTTCGTAAATATTTAAGTTAAGCTAGTGGGTATGGGACATGAAGCTAAGCTCATATATTTACTAGCTTACTGTAATTGACACTTCTCTTTGATCATGACGATCATTTATGGTTTAGACTAGCAATGTGCGATGTCTCTTTGTCTATGTGGAGGACCGTTCCTTATTTTATTGAGCTTCGTCTCATTTCTTGCATGGGTCGTACCTATCTAGGTGCGTCGATGTTTGTTTACACATGGGTGGTACCTTTCTAGGTGCGTCAATGTTTATTATGCATGGGGTGTACCTTTTTAGGTGCATCGATGTTTATTTACTTCGTGGAGCAATCGGCTCAATAAGTCGGGACATGGGGCATATCTTTCTAGGTGCGTCGATGTTCGTCTATGCATGGGGCGTGTCTTTCTAGGTGCGTCGATGTTAGACATTACATGGGGTGTATCTTTCTAGGTGCATCGATGTTTATTTATGCATGGGATGTATCTTTCTAGGTGCATCGATGTTTATTTGTGCATGGGGCGTATCTTTCTAGGTGCGTCGATGCTAGAGCATGGGGCGTATCTTTCTAGGTGTGTCGATGTTCGACTGTGAATGGGGCGTGTCTTTCTAGGTGCGTCGATGTCCAGTTTATGGGATTGGCCATCCTTTTATTGTGATTTCTGGATTTCGTGTGTTGATTTCTGGAATTTATGTTTCACCGACTTTTACGATTGGCATGGATATTTATATCATTTATTGTGGCTTGGTGAATGAAATTAGGAGTATGACATTCCTTTTTATCTTTGAGAAGATCTTTGCGATATTGATTGATCTCTTATTGATCTTTCAATTAGTTATTTATCACAGCTTGGCATTGTGATTATTATACGTTTAGTCATATCTCTTATTCTATATCGTTTCTTCAGATATTTATAGCTAGACTGATCCGTTTATTATTTTCTTCTTAAATAATACTCGGGTCAGACAGAGATGTTACAGGTGCTTCTGCTTGACTTCTCTTCTGGGGTTATCATATGATCTTTTGGCTAACTACTTAGATTAGTAGTTTTTGTTGTATACATTTGAGATACAGACTCTATGATGTATACTTATTCTTTTGTCTAGCACTTGTATCTATTCTTTTTGATATTGTGGATCTTGTTAGACCACTACTCTGATGTACACTTTCATGTGTTAGTTATATATTCATATCTTCTTCCGCCTTTGTGATATGAATTATCTGTGACTGATTTATGTTATACTTATTTCTATATTTGTTTCCGAATATATTATAGCCACTGTGTAGTAGCTTTGAGTTTGTATCGGTATGTCGGATTTCCTTTCGAAATGAATTGCATGTTATTCTATCCGACATATCGGTGCTCGCACAAAGAAATTACACGGATGGTCGCTCCTCAACAGCCTTATTCTCCATGCTAGTTGACAGCATTACTTTGTAGTGTTCTTGCCTAGCGTGGGTATAGAGGTGGGGCGTCACAGCTTGGTATCAGAGCCAAACTTCGGAACAATATGGAATATTATAACAATGGTCATCGTCCTAAGTCCATCTTAGGAGTCGTGCTTTAGGATTTAATTCGAGTCTTCGTACCGATTCATCCTACTTTCCTTATGATTCCTTGTTTTATCAATCAAGTTTGATTGAAATTTATTTTGAGAATAACTTTTTCCTCTTCTTTCTTTCTATCCAAAGGAAGAGAAATGGTTAAACCAGGCCGTCCCAGCGCCGGTCAATCTAGTACTACTCCCCAGGAGGGAGTATTTATGTCTGCCCAGCAGCTCCTAGATCTTGTTAAGAATGCTCAAGCTGCCGGACCCAATCCAGAGGCTACTCATCCTAGATCCGGTTTCGCACGCTTGTGTAGAGACTATACCGATTTGGATGGAAGGCCATTCAGGGGATCCGAGAGTGTTATAGAAATTCAAGCTTGGCTCAAATCATGCGATCGCATCTTTTCTCGCATGAACCTTATTGACCTTCATCGAGTCCAAGTGGCTTCTAGCATGCTCCAAGAAAGAGCGTTGGGTTGGTATGAGCTCTTAATTTCTGAAATCGTTGAAGCGGATCTCACTTGGGAGCAATTCCGGGAAAAATTCGAATCGAAATTTGTGCCGGAGGCTGAAAAAGTAACTTTGGCCCGGCGTTTTATTGACCTTGTTCAAGGTGGATCTTCTGTGACAGACTATGTCGCATCTTTCAAATCTCTTTCCAAATACGGGGTTGAATACATTAACACCTTAATGAAGAAAAATCAGAGATTTGTCTATGGCTTGAATGAGAATCTTAAGAAGCCATTACTCCTGAAACTTGAGGTTTCATTTGATCAGCTTATTGATATCGCTCTTCGTCTTGAAGAGGCCGATAATGAAGGTGATGTTGAAGTTGTGCGTGCCCAATAGAACTACGACAATAACTTGAAGAGGCCTATCAAATTCAAAGGCCCCGATTCTAATAAGAAAGGGAAGCAACAAATTCCAGTAGCAAAGACTCCTACCTCTAGTCGTGGTCAATGCTACAATTGTGGTTCCACGGACCATTATGCAAGGGAGTTTCCGAGACCCCTCTTTTGTTGCTATTGCAAGAATTCGGGTCACCATATTACTGCATGTCCCGTACTTCAAAGTAAGAAGGAGGGAGAGCTCAATGCAGTGCAAGCCCCTAGAAACTCTTCTCTCGGTCAAGGTATTTTTCACTCAATCCTTGATGGCATTGTTTTATTTCTTGATCTTCTTATTTGAGTTCTTTTTGATACGGGTTTCATCTCATTATTTTTACATCAAAAGAACTTGTCGATTCTTTTTCTTTGAATATTTTGGGCTTGATGACTTCTTTGAGGATTGTGAATTCGGATGGTAGATCCGCAACACTCAATTTGCTTT
This sequence comes from Allium cepa, assembly GCA_030765085.1. Lineage (NCBI taxonomy): Eukaryota > Viridiplantae > Streptophyta > Magnoliopsida > Asparagales > Amaryllidaceae > Allium > Allium cepa. Next base: position 698,693,921 of record CM060939.1, read on the forward strand.
CTATTGATGCCGAAACTATTTTATGTGATTTTTCTTTCCGAGCCGATATTTTTACTTAGGCTCCGGAATTGATTTTTGTAAGGATTGGCTTAGTCGTTGTGAGGCCCATATCCTATTTTCCGTGTGGACTATTCATCTTCGACATTTTCTATCTGTTAAGCAGATTTCTATTTTTTTTTGTGATTCCGATTTCAAATTTTTGAAGGCATCATTTTATTCCTTAAGCCCACTTATAAGGAAAGTGTTATTTCTCTCATTCATGTAGTTTGAGAAATTTTTCGGTATTTTTGAATTTGTCTTATGACTATCACCTAAGCAATCTTTTGTGTGGTGTTAAGGTCTTTTTAGTTCGACTTTACCGACAGTTTTCATTAGTTACGAGTTGCGGAAGTTAGCATTCCACTTACCGCATTCCGCACTCGTTATGGTTCTTATGAATGACTTATTATGTCATTCAGTTTGTCCAGCTTGTTACATCCATTTTATAAATCGAATATTCTATGAATATTTCGATGAGACCATTCTTGTATTTATTGATTTTGGATGGAAAATAGCAATTTCAAAATTTTGCATATCTTTTTCATAAGATTTATTTATAAGTACAATTTGAATTTGCTCTTAAACAAGCAAAGAATATTATTAAAGGTTTTTAAGAAACATGTTTACTAATATAAGATGATTTTGTGATTGTATTGCCCATTTAGTGTGTTAAGAATTCTGGTCGATGCGCTTGATCAACGTTATCGATAAGAATCTCCTAAACGCTTTGATGAGACAATCAGACACGATATATTGACTTGTAAAATGTAATTTTTTCTAGAAATAATTTTACATTGAGATAATTGTAATTTTGAAAGTTTTAACTTTCCGGGAAAGATAATTATTTGAAAGAAGTTCTTTCTTTTCGATACTCTTATTCTTGTGATTTCCGTGGGGAACCAAGACTTTATCTTTTGTACCAATGCTAATCGTATTGGTTTGGATGCCATTCTCTTGCAAAGGAGAACGTGCTATCACTTGTGCTTCTAAATCATTATAGCCTATCGAGACTAGATATACCACTCGTGATCTAGTGCTCGCGGCTATTGTTTTTACTTTTGGAATTTGGCATCCTCATATTTGGATGAGAAATTTGTTCTCTACCTCAATCATAAATCTTTGGAATATTTATTTTCTCATAAGGAACTTCATGTTGACTCGAGTTCCTAGCATCTTATGATCTTGATATTCTTTTATTCCCGAAAGGGAAATCGTGTTGCCAACGCGCTTTGTCGTAGGCAACGAGTTGTTGATTCTTTGATGTTGTCAGAATGTAACTATATTTTTATCAAGTTCATCGGACGTTTTGATGTACTTCGTTTTATTGAGTTTCATCTTATTTCTTTTATGGACTAGCGTCCGATGTTCTTTTATGGCGTTCGGTTCATCGGATGTACTGTTATTATACTACATCGATGTTCCATCTTATCTGGATCAATGGATGTACCATTATTATACTACATCGTTGTTCCGGTTTATCGGCTCATTGGACGTACCGTTTTTGTACTACGTCGGTGTTCCGAAATTATTCGGGCTTTGGTTCATTGGGCGTACCATTTCTGTACTACGCCGTTGCACTGGCTCAATTTTCTGCTATTCTTGATGTTCTCCACATCTTTTATCTACGAAAATGCCTTAGCGATTCCGGTTTTTATTCTTGAGCCTGGTGATATTGTGGAAATTGAAGTTTCACCAGATTTGATTTATGAGCAACATTCCATTCGCATTATTGCTTCGGAGGTTGAGCGCCTTCGGAATAAAGATATTCTTCTTGTGAGAGTTCAATGTTTCTCAAATCCTAAAGATTGCTCTTGGGAATCCAGAGAATTCATCGAGCGATCCCGTTCAGGCTTACTCTTTCATGCTCCTTATGGTGAACTTCCTATTTCAAATTCTCTTTTGTGTTGATATGCTTCTATGGTTGTTACTTCTTATTTTCTTCTTAAGTATTGCAAGGACGCAATTTCTTTAAGGAGGGGAGTCTGTAACAACCCGCATATCTATCGATTTTATATCTAAATATTTTATTTAAATATTTTATCGTTCGTCGGATTTTGGTCCGAAAAGATACTTTTTGCAAACAGTCGAATTGGGACTCGAGGCCACCCCCATTGAGTTCAAAATGACGTTTGCGACCTTTTTGAGTATAAACTTCGATATGTTTGGAGTAAGTTGAATTTTGCTACTTTTTTCCTTTAGGGCTTTGGGTTGGGTTTCAGCCCATTAACCCCACTTATACTCTAGCTCAACCCTCTCCTCTCCATTCACTCATTCCCACTCCTCAAACTCAAGCTCCAACTGAAAATGGTGGAGAGGAAAGAGAATTAGAAACTCCAAGCCCTAGTTCCTCTTGCTAGCTCAAATTCTTGCTCCAAAATCGAAGAGAACCCATTAGTAAGCATCCTCTTCTTCTTCTCTAACTCTATCTCCATTCAATTTCAGAAATTTCCTAAACCTAATTTGAGAAATGTTTCTCTTTTAAGCTTAGAATCAAGTTTCTTGAGTTAGGATTGAAGTGTGGTTGATCTTCCATTGCTTTCAAGCTTCTTCTTCATTGATTTGGGTTCAAAGGTGAGATTTTTATCTCACATCTATGACTATAATTATCTTTGGTTGTTGGGTATGAATTCCTAACACTTCTTCATGTGCATTTGCTCTTGATTTGGATTGGTTTTGTGAATATTCCAATTTTTGGGTTTTTAAGTCAAATTTGTGTGAAAATCCTTTTATGGGTGTTTGATCATGCTTTTGGTGATGCATCGAGAAGCATATAGGGCCGGGTAGCCGATTGGCATAAACCCTTAGAGCCAATGTTCGTCCGGTTGCATTTTGGAAGAGTTTACCCTTCACTTGAATAGGCTGAAAAACAGCCCAGGCATGATTCAGTCGACTGAATCTTCTGTTCAGTCGACTGAACCTGTAACCCGAAAGTTTCCAGGCATGATTCAGTCGACTGAATCCTCTGTTCAGTCGACTGAACCTGGAAACAGAAAGTTTCCTGAACTTGGAAAATTTCTAGGTACAGGGTCAGTCGACTGAAAACTCTGTTCAGTCGACTGAACCTGCTGTTTCAGTCCATTTTGCATTTTTGGATTGAATTTCTAACGTTAATCGATTCGTGTTGATTCCCTTTTGTTATTATCACTTATTATCGACTTTGATGACATTTTCTTCATGATTTTTGGGAATATCCATTTTGATGGATTCAGTATCGATTTCTTTGGATTTTATTCACGTCTTCGAATGTGAATTTTAGTGATTGATTGTTCTTACAATCTTCTTTGTGATTTGTCACTTTAAAAATATAAAGGTTTCAATACTAGTAGTAAATATCAAAATTCTTTCATCAAAACGATTTCAACACTATTTTATTACAAAGCTCGTTTCTTAAACCGTTTTCCAATCTATTAGTATGTACAAGCCTTTACCTCACTCGTATGAGAAATCTAATTAAACGACTTAGTAAAACGAGTGGTATGAAACGCTTGCGTTTACTTCGTCGGTTAATTCTTGGACTTGTTCGATTGAATCTCTTGTGACGATTTTCTAGTGGAGATCTACAATTTGTTCGTAAATATTTAAGTTAAGCTAGTGGTTATGGGACATGTAGCTAAGCTCATATATTTACTAGCTTACTGTAATTGACACTTCTCTTTGATCATGACGATCATTTATGGTTTAGACTAGCAATGTGCGATGTCTCTTTGTTTATGTGGAGGACTGTTCCTCATTTTATTGAGCTTCGTCTCATTTCTTGCATGGGTCGTACCTATCTAGGTGCGTCGATGTTTGTTTACACATGGGTCGTACCTTTCTAGGTGCGTCAATGTTTATTATGCATGGGGTTACCTTTTTAGGTGCATCGATGTTTATTTACTTCGTGGAGCAATCGGCTCAATAAGTCGGGACATGGGGCGTATCTTTCTAGGTGCGTCGATGTTCGTCTATGCATGGGGCGTGTCTTTCTAGGTGCGTCGATGTTAGACATTACATGGGGTGTATCTTTCTAGGTGCATCAATGTTTATTTATGCATGGGATGTATCTTTCTAGGTGCATCGATGTTTATTTGCGCATGGGGCGTATCTTTCTAGGTGCGTCGATGCTAGAGCATGGGGCGTATCTTTCTAGGTGTGTCGATGTTCGACTGTGAATGGGGCGTGTCTTTCTAGGTGCGTCGATGTCCAGTTTATGGGATTGGCCATCCTTTTATTGTGATTTCTGGATTTCGTGTGTTGATTTCTGGAATTTATGTTTCACCGACTTTTACGATTGGCATGGATATATATATCATTTATTGTGGCTTGGTGAATGAAATTAGGAGTATGACATTCTTTTTTATCTTTGAGAAGATCTTTGCGATATTGATTGATCTCTTATTGATCTTTCAATTAGTTATATATCACAGCTTGGCATTGTGATTATTATATGTTTAGTCATATCTCTTATTCTATATCGTTTCTTCAGATATTTATAGCTAGACTGATCCGTTTATTATTTTCTTCTTAAATAATACTCGGGTCAGACAGAGATGTTACAGGTGCTTCTTTAATATTTTTGAGGCATATTGTTTCTAGTGACGATATTTCTGTAGATCCGGCCAAGGTAGCAACTATTCAAGTACGGAAGCAACCGCAGTCTCCTACGGAAGTCCGTAGTTTTCTAGGTTTAGTAGGGTACTGCAAGAAATTCATCAGAGATTATTCTAAGATTTCTTCGCACTTAACCAAGTTGACTAGGAAAGGAGCAAAGTTCAAGTGAACCCCCAAGTGTGAAGAAGCTTTCTTGGATTTGAAGGCAAGGCTGACCAGAGCACCTATTCTAGCTATTCCTGATGGTAAGAGTAAGTTCGAAGTCTACACGGATGCTTATGGTGTTGGGTTGGGTGCTGTGCTGATGCAGAATGGGAAAGTGATTGCGTATGCGAGCTGGCAGTTGAAGCCACATGAAAAGAATTACGCTACGCACGATCTGGAATTGTTGTCCATCGTCTTTGCTTTGAAGATCTGGAGGCACTATCTGTTGGGAGAGAAGTTTGAGCTTTTCATGGATCACAAACCTTTGAAATATCTTTTCTCCCAGAAGGATCTGAATTTGAGGCAGCAGAGGTGGGTAGAATATTTGGCATCATATGATTTGAATATCCTTTGTACTCCGGGGAAAGCGAATGTTGTGGCGGATGCTCTGAGTATGAATGCAGTTCTTTCTATTTTGGAAGTTGTTCCATCTCTTCTTGAAAGGATTACAAGTAAGAAGGGATAAGATAGAAGACTAAGAGGAATCATTATGAGAGTCAAGAATGGTCAGTGTTCCAGTTTTAAGATTGATGACCAAGAAATCTTAAGGATCAACGGGAGAATTTGTGTTTCGAGTTTCAAAGATTTGAAGCAAGAAGTTTTGTTAAAGAGTCATCGCTCCAGACAGAGTATCCATCCAGGGATTTCAAAGATGTATAAGGATGTGAAGAGAGTCTTTTGGCAGAAATGCATGAAGAAGGATGTAGCTGCTTTCGTCAATGGATGTGCGATCTGTCAATAGGTGAAAGGTGATCAACAGAAGACTGCAAGATTGTTGCAGCCTTTGGAAGTCCCTAAGTGGAAGTAGGAAATGATAGCTATGGATTTCGTCGATGGTTTGCCAAGGATCAGAAAGTAAAACGAAGGAATATGGGTAATCGTAGACTGGTTGACCAAGAGCACTCATTTTATTCCCGTTAAGGCGACCAGAACTACAGCGTCATTGGCAGAGATTTTCTTGAGGGAGATCGTTAGGTTGCACGGAGTTCCCGTCAGCATAGTTAGTGACCGTGATCCAATCTTTACCTGTAAATTTTGGAAGGCTTTGCAGACTGCTCTGGATACAAGATTGAGTTTGAGTATAGCCTATCATCCCTAGACCGACGGACACACGGAAATGCTGAATCAAATTCTTGAAGATAGGTTTAGGGCTTATGTTTTGGATTTCGGTGGATCTTGGGTGGACCATTTGCATTTAGTGGAATTCTCGTACAATAATAGTTATCAGGCGAGTATCAAGATGGCACCCTATGAAGATTTGTACAGAAGACCTTGTAGATCACCGTCCTATTGGGTAGAATTAGGAGATCATCTTGTTCTTGGTCCAGATTTGATCCGAGAGGCATCTGCGAAGGTGGAGCTTATCAAGAAGAGAATGAAAGTAGCCCAAGATCGTCAGAAGAGTTATACAGACAAGAGGCGGAGGCAATTGGAATTTAAAATCGGAGATTTGGTTTTTGTCAAGGTTTCCTCGATAAAAGGAGTGATCAGGTTTGGAAAGACGGGAAAACTTGCCCCAAGGTATATTGGTCCATTCCGAGTGCCCGAGAGAATTGGTGCTGTGGCCTACAAGATTGAATTGCCAGTCCAGATGGCTGGAATTCACAATGTTTTTCATGTATCTCACCTGAGGAAGTACGTGCATGACCCATCGCTTGTTGTGGAGCCAGCAGTGTAGGAAGATTTAGAGATCGAATTGGACTTATCTGTAGTCTGGCATCCAGTCCAGATAGTTGATCAAGATGAGAAGCAACTCAGAAACAAGGTGGTGAAGCTGGTCAAAGTGTAGTGGAGCGAGGATCCTAGAGATTGTACCAAGGAAACTCTGGATAGTTTTGGGAAAGCTTATCTAGTTTTGTGTCCGGATAGCTAGTAATGTTTGTTTGAATGAATTGTTTGTTTGGATGTTAGTGTATGACTGATATGTATGCTTGGATTGTTTGAAATAAAAGTTCTTGGATTATCTTTTGTTTTTAAATTTTGAGGACGAAATTCTTTTTAAGGGGGAAGGAATGTGATATCCTAGAATTTCAAGCAATTAATATGTGATAATCTCTTTTATAAATTATATAAAATTTGCAAATTATTCTTTTAAAAACAAATAACATTGGGTTGTTTATATATATATAATATAAGTAGATTTTAAATAGAATTATTATTTTTCAAACAAATAAATTATGTATTGTATATATATGTACATATATGAGTTGATTTTAAATTGAATTTGAATTTGAAATTCAAAAGGTAATTATCTTAAAATAAAGTAGATTTAAAAATAAAATATATATGATTTTATTAGTATATAACTAGTTTTATATTATTTTCTTTTAAAAGATTTTATAAATATAAATTAAGAAATGTAATAACGAAATAGAAATAAATATAAAGTTTTATAAAAAACATTTAAAAATTAATTAATACATGGAAATTACAAATGTTAGTTAATATATTCAATTTAACAAATGTAAGTTAATTAACACATGCTAATGACAAACATAAGATTTTTAACAAGTGTCACCATTTTCTTTTATTTTATTTTATTTTTAAAAAATCATAAATTAGGCTATAAATATACTTATACTCTTCTCTTCTCAATTCTTTCCTATCTTCATTTTCAAACAAGAAAACTAAAAGCCTGTAACAAAAATATACAAACCAGAAAAAATATCAAGCAATCAACTACTCAAATCATCAGCAAACTCAACTAAATCAAGGCAAGATCATTTAAACATCTAAGCTTAGATCATCTCAAACCAAATATCCAGTTTACCAGTTTTAAAAAAAGAAAGCATTTCAAGTGTCCAGTTCAAAATCTAAAGCAAAACTGTTTCAATGCTCTGTTCAAACATTTTTCTTGGTGGGTTAACAAAACTAATTCCTGTTTTAATTGTTGCATGTGATGAATATATGAAGAATGATGTGATAAATTGTTGCATGAGTGAAAATTAGGCTTATATGTTTATAAATATGAAGTTGTTAAGTTGCGCATGTCTGTAAATATACATATCTCTCTGTTTGATATTTATAGGCTTAAAATCTAGTCAAAATTCCAAATCTCCTTATCAAATCTCTTATAGGTTTTGGTATTTAAATTGGTTATGATTGTTTTGACATAAACTAAGTTTTAAAAATATTTTAAGCAAGATTAGTTCGAATATTATCTTGAAAATGGAAAATACAGTGAAAACTTTGGAAACATGTTAAATTCAAGTATCACAATTCTTTGATTCTCATATATAATATGAATTCCAATCAAAAATCATGAATTTTAAAAGTTAAATCACAATTTTTAGATTGGTTTTGAGTGTGGAACTAGTGGTTGATCAGAAAAGGAACTTTGGGCATTTGCTGGTGATCAACGAGGTTTGGGTGGCCGAGTTTGTTACTGGAGATAGATTGGAGGATGGGGGTCACGGCAAAAAATAGTCGTTGGTCGTATAGTTCACCGTGGCGGCTGCTCTTCGTCAGAGTAAGGTTTTGGACACAAGTTTGGTCGAGGATGGAATTTTTGATTGCTGCATCATGATGTGCACGTAATTGTGCATATATTTACATCCATATTTTATCTCTTTTTTTAAATAATCATCATATTTGGGCATTTTAACATGTCTAAAACCAAAATTCAATTATTTCCAAACCATCATATTTTCATCATCATTCAGGGGCAAAACGGTCATTTTTGTGCATGTGTCAATGTAAGAATTTTTACTTGGACATTTTTTGATTATTTTTATAGGAATTTGGATGCATATGGAAGAGGCTTATATGAAGATACATGCATGCACAAGGAAATACAAAGTAATGAAGAGGAAATAATTCAAGTTCAAGATCATGGAGGACCCCACCCACTTACCTAACTTCCAATTAGAAGCTAAGCACATGCTAAAAGGACTTAAAGCTTCATGTACATATTAAGTGGGGGATTAGTGAATGTTAATGATTACTTGGAGGCTACACCACCTCAAGGGTATTTTGGGAAGCTCCCTAAAAAGAGAATTAGGGTTTTATGCATGTATAAATAGCCCTCTTATGTACATGAAGATGATCATCTACTCTTTCATTTTACTTAGGAAATTAAGAAATCAAAGTGTAAGCTCAATGTTCTATGAAATAAAAATGGCTTCCAAGCCACTTTCTTCTCTCTTTTCTACATGTTTTTCTTTGTTTTATTGTTAATATTTATTTATATGCTCTCTTTCTCTTTATGTTCATAGCTTAGATTTACATTTATGCAAGTAGTTAGTAGCTAATCTCTTTTGCTTTCTTTGCTTATTTTCTATTTTCTTTTCTTTAATGTTGAAACTTACTTGTGATGCTTCAATGCCACAAATGTGTAGCTAAACCCCTTCAATTTAGGGGTGATGAAGCTCTCTAACTTTATGTAATTTCAACATTTTTTATGATTTATGATCTCTTTGTTTATGCTTCATGAATGTGAATTTTGATGTAAGTTTATACAAGTGGGTTTGATAGCTTATATTGCTTATGCAAATGAGCTATTCTTACTCAACATAAACACAATTTACATCAACATTTGCTAATTAATTTTTGATTATGAAATGAAAGTAAAAATGAAATTTGATGATCTATGTTACTAGTTACAATAGTAAATAGATCATACTTAAAATAGTTTTTGCTTTGGCTTCTTTTTCATGAGAATTGTAAGTGGTATAATTGTTGTATTATAGTTTGATGGTTTGAGTTATGTTAACTAATAACATAAACAAACCATACTTATGATAAATGCAATGATTATTTCACTTAATATCAAAGTTAGAGATCATAAATTATGTGTTTGTTGATTTACAAAAATTTGAGAGTGGATTTGCCTCTAAATTGTTCTTTAGTCTAATAATTTTTGAATCGCATTTTCTAGTGTTAGCCTCATTTTATTTCTAGTTAACAAATCCTCTTCGACTTTGGTATAATTTGATTGAATAGATTTTTTTTAAATCATCAATTCCCTGCGGATCGACCCGTATTCGCCACGTACTTCAAGTGTACGCCGTGCGCTTGCGGTTATATTTTAATTTGAAATTTTTCGACAAATTTCTAAATCAATAGAAATTTTGTCGACGAACAAGTTTTTGGCGCCGTTGCCGGGGAATTGCTTCGATTTTGATTTTCTATTCTTCGGATTATTTTCGTTAGATTATATTGTGTGTTTGTTTTGTGTGTTGAGTGCATTTAAAAGAAAATTTGTTTTGTGTGTTTGATTTGTGCTTGCTTTTGTTTGTGTGTTTGATTTGTGCTTGCTTTTGTTTGTGTGTTTGTAGTTTTTCATTTTACATTTGCATTTCTATTTCCATTAAAAAGAAAAAGAAAACATACAAAATTTCAAAACAAAAACATTTTTTTTTTTTTTTTTTTTTTTTTTACAATCTACAACTCAATTTCTTTTACAAACTTGATTGCCTAAAAACTGTGCAGTTCTCCCCCTTCTCTGTTACTGTTACTGCACATTCATCTCACTGTAACTCACAATCTTCTCTGTCCATTTCCCTTCTTCCATCACCAACACCTGTTCATTTGCAAACCATAACCATAAACATCACCACATTTCATCAACCTTGCCATCACAAACCAACATTCACCTGAGCCACCTCCTGCTGTCAACCATCAAAGTGCATATTCCCACTGCCATAAAACTTCCTGAACTCCCCTCTACTACCTCACAGCCATACCCACATTCAACATTCCCTGATCACTCATCAATCACAGTGGAACTAAACTGTGCCTTGCCACTTATTATTGTTCTTACTGTTCTGCCTATTGCCTGCCTTCATCAACTTCCTCACCTGACCTCCCCTCCACCAGTTATATACAAATTTCACCATACCCCTCTGCCTGAAGCTCTTCTCCCCTGCACATCAACAAATTTTCCCCTTCATCATTTCGAACTGCACATAACATACCACAAAAGACTGCACATCAAATATATATCAACCAAAACAAATCCACCCTCCATTCATACCATCAACCAGAACAACCATCACATCCATCATTTTCTACAAATCCTCCTCATATCAACTATCCATCTCTGCATAACAACCTGAAACGTCCCCTTGCCAATACAAACCGTGCCACGTCCCCTACTTTAACACATCACAGACCAAACCTCCGACCATCTGGCTGCTACTGCCATTCATTCACCACCCATAAACAACCATATCACCTCTTCCTTAACATCAAACCGACAGTATCCCTCTACCATCATCACCATACAGTCGACTGTTCTTCTCCACCATTTTGCTTCAACACATAGCCATCCTCACGCGACCCAATCACCTCAACGGCAACCATCTCCTCCATTCCCAAACCCTGTCCCTTCATACATCTCCTTTAATCACCTCTGCAACTGCCATCTCCTCCAGACTCGATCACAAAAAACCGAAACCACACAGCAAAATCGATCACCAATACCCAAACAGCCATCTACAAGATACAATTGCAACCCATATCGAACCCGACTGAAATCCCCACAATCTCCATAATCTACTAACGCCTGCTTTCTTCAGCTCATTTCAAATTCCTCGCAACCACTAACCAGCCAACAAATCGGGAACCACCCAACTCCCTACTGCCAATCGCCACCAATCACCGAAATACCGCCCCACAAGTCTCCCTCTTCTCCACTGCGACAAAGTTTGAAACGAGATTTTGGTTCGGGGATTATCTTTGGAATTTTGATTTGGGTAAATTTCAATTCGATTTTGGGGAAGTTCGATTGTTCATTTGTTTTTTTTGAACGCGTCTGGGTAAATATTGAATTCTGGTTTGGGCCGGTTAATTGTGTTGTGTTAAAGGTTAAAAGTTTTTCTTAGTGTTAAGTGTAAATTTGGGTCGGGCCCTAGTTTATTATTATTATTTTTTAAAAGGGTTTTTTCCTTTTGTTTTTAGTCTTTTTTTTTCCTTCTTAAAAAAAAAGAAAAGAAAAAAAGCAAGTTTTTTTTTTCTTCATAATATAAAAAAAAATAAAAATAACATACAAGTCTTTTCTTCATTTGTTTTGTTTTGTTTCATTTGATTTTCCATTTGTTTTAGTCTTCTTTTTCTCCATTTTTTTTTTTTTAAAGTAAAACCCTACTTTTAAATTTCCTCTCCAAAAAAAAAATCAAAAAAAAAAAAAAAACAAGTTCAAGTTTGTTTAATTTTCATTTTTCATTTATTTTATTTTCAATTGTTTTTTTTTCGCTTATTTTGTTTTTCATCTTTGATAAACATACAAAAAAAATAATAACAATAAAAATTGTTGAATATATCTTGTTTTTCATTTCAGGTTGTCAAAGCAGAAAATTACAAGGAATTGCTTGCCAAAAGGAAAAATAATTGCTTTGCTTTGCTTTGCTAAAATCGCCGCTAAAAAAAAATTTGTTAATAATCTGCACGCTCTGGTATTGTGCTTTCATCTCTAGTGCATTGTTGGTTGCTTGCATTTGCATTTATATATAACAAAAAAAAATTTCAAAAAAATCCAAAAACAAAAACAAACTTCATTTTAATTGCATTGTAATTTCACGTTTAATTTCTGCTTTGCATTCATCTCATCTTGTTTTTCTTTTCTAAGGGCAATACCCCAATTCACATAAGGTGAGGGATTTCATCACCCTTTCCTTAGCCCACAAACACATTTCATCGTAGAATTTGACTAATAATAAAGGTTAGACGTTGGACCTAAGGGTGTCACGAGCTCACTTAGGGCTTAATTGTATCTTCACAATTGTTTTACTTAAACGATTTTATTTCTTGGTGTCTAGGCTACGGCAGAGTAATAACCAATTATAAAAATTACGGTGATTCGTAAATACTATACTGGTTGTTCCTCTGAAGGTACTTAAACCTTCGGTTGCATTGCTACGGTGATTCGTGGTGCACCGATAACCCCTGTCCGTTACCTGGCTGAGAAATATTTTTGTTGATTTAAGACAAAGTGTGATTATACAATTTTGAGTTAGGAGCTACTAAGGTCAGAAAACTGTAATTAAGTCCTTTGCATTCATTTAGTTGCATTAGTTCATGCATATTTAAAAAAAAAACTCAAAAACAAAAATCTAAAAAATTTGTAAAATCATTTCAAAAAAAAAATTCAAAATTCAAAAACAAAACAAAAATCAAACTTTTCTTTTGAAATAAACTTCACTTGGTAAATAGTTATTTTTTCCCTTTAAAAAAAAACATTTTCAAATCTTCTTTCATTCTCCAAACTCGTTTCTAATTTCTTTCTCCTCTCGACTTTCACTTGTGCATGAGTACTTGGACTCGTGACACAACAACGAATACTTGGATTCGTGACCCTTCTACAAACCGTTTAACTCGAACAGACAATCCTCCCGAAATGGCGAACGAAAACGCCCCTCGAACTCTTATGGATAGAATCTTTCCCGATAGAGTTTCTATTCCATCTTGCATCACATTACCCGCCCCTACGGGTAACCATTTCGAAATCCATTCGAACCATATTGCCACGCTTCCAAAATTTGGCAATTTCGAACACGATGACCCATACATCTTTTTGACTAAATTCGAACAAGTTTGCGCAACCATTAAACTTCAACAACTTTCTGATGACGGAATCAAACTTCGATTAATCCCATTTGCTCTTACGGATTACGCTGAAAAATGGTTGTACAGCTTACCTTCGAACTCAATTAAAACGTGGAAAGAATTTGTAAAAGCTTTCTTAAAAAAGTTCTACCCCTTAGAAAAAACAAGTAGAATTCGAAACGAAATTGTAAATTTTCATCAATTCAAGGGTGAACCATTTGGAAAATATTTTGAAAGATTCAAAGAGCTTTTGATAAAATGTCCACACCATAACTTTGAAAAATGGACGATTTGCTAAATCTTATATGATGGACTCGAAAACAGCTCACGAACCATGCTCGAATCAATGTGCCAAGGCAATTTTCTTGCCCAACATCATGACGATGCTTGGCAATTTCTTGAAAACCTCGCTGAAAAGTCGTCCCAATGGGAACGCTCGAACGAAAAATCAATCTACTCACGATCGAGTGCACACTCGACGGGATCTTCTTTTGCTTTGGAAGCTAAGATCGACGCAATGATTAAAAAATTCGATAACGTTTTCTCATCGAATCAAACGAACCAAGCTTCCCAACCAATGTGTTATAAATGCAACGATCCTAATCATATAGCCGATCAGTGTCCCAATTCCGTCGAACAAATCAATGCTTTCAATAAAACCAGAAACGACCCGTTTTCTCCAACGTACAACCCTGGATGGAGAAATCATCCGAATTTTGCGTGGAACCAAAACAATCCCAACACGAATACGATTCGTCCCAATTTTGAAGCATTTCCGAATAATGCTTCGAATCCTCCCTTTCAGCCCAATAATTTTCAACCAAACTTTGCGGGCCCGTCTCATAATCAACCGCAACAACCAAATTTTCCACCAAATTCTACTCATCCTCCACAAGACGATAAACGTTTAACTTCGCTTGAGAAAACTCTTGAAACGTTGGCTAAGGCAACTACTCAAAGCCTTCAATCAAACAGCAATTTGCAAAATTTATTGACTTCATATATGCAAAACACAAACCAATCGATTGCGAAACTCGAAATGCAAATGAGTCAATTAGCCACGTCTGTATGTGAACGTGAACGAGGAACATTCCCAAGCCAGCCCCTTCCAAATCCCAGAAATCAAAACGCAAATTCAAATCAAGCCCATGTTGTTCAAGATAGCAATGTCACCCAGTTGAATGCTATCACAACTCTCCGTTCTGGTAAACAAATCGATAATCAAGTCGTTAATCCAAATGATTCACTGGGAACTTTTCTCGATACTTCTAAAACAACGAACGACTCAGAACAGAACGTGGAGCCAAACGTCGAATCGAACGACAATTAAAATTCTTCTTCTTCTACTCGAGTAGACCCGCCTACCGAGTATCATGTTCCATTTCCACATCGTCTTCGACCAAAGAAACACTCGGACCAAATGGAAAAGATGTTGGAAATTTTTAAACAAGTCAAAGTTAACATTCCTCTTCTTGACATCGTTCAGCAAGTCCCCACTTACACGAAATTTCTTAAGGACTTGTGCACCCAAAAGCGACACACTCAAGTGCCCAAAAAAGTCTTCTTAGCCGCTAGTTTGAGTGAAGTCTTGTCCCAATCCATACCCGTTAAATACAAAGATCCTGGCTGCCCTACGATTTCGTGTACAATTGGAGAAAAGACGATTAACAAATGTTTAATAGACTTAGGCGCGAGTGTCAACTTGATTCCATACTCCGTGTACGAACAATTAGGCTTAGGTGAGCTCAAACCCACGAAAGTTACGCTTCAATTTGCCGATCGTTCCATTAAGAAGCCCGTGGGAGAAATCGAAGACGTGCTCATTCGAGTAGGGCAATTCATATTCCCCGTTGATTTTATCATTCTCGAAACACAACCCATGACAAACCCTGCGAGTCAAATCCCATTGATTTTAGGCCGACCATTCTTAGCTACCTCAAACGCCTTAATCAATTGTCGTAACGGTTCGATGAAAATCTCTTTTGGAAACATGACTTTGGACCTTAACATTTTCAATCTTGAAAGCCACTCGAACGAACTTCGTGACTAAACATTAGAAGTTAGTGCCATTCATGAAAACTTTGAAAACGAAACATTTGATCTTAACGATGAACGCGAGGCCGAGTATGAAAAATTGTTTCATGAAGTCCCCAACGAGATCGAACACACTCTTCCCTTTGAATCGCTTCAAGTTGAGTCCGAATCTCAACCCAATTCTGCAATCGAAAAACTCCCAAAATTGGACCTCAAACCACTTCCCGCTCACCTTAAGTATGCATACTTAGGTGAAAATGAAACTTGTCCTGTCATCATTTCTAACAATCTTTCTCTTGACCAAGAAGCTTCTCTTCTCTCTATTCTTTTGAAAAATAGAGAAGCAATTGGGTGGTCCATTACTGATATTAAGGGAATTAGCGCTGCTATTGTCCAACATCGCATTCATTTGATTGATGAAGCCAGGGAATTAGCCCTGCTATTGTCCAACATCGCATTCATTTGATTGATGAAGCCAAACCCACTCGTGATGCACAACGGAGGCTTAACCCAAAAATGAAAGATGTGGTTCGTGACGAAATTCTTAAGCTCCTCGATAACGGTATCATATACCCCATCTCCGATAGCCCATGGGTTAGCCCAATTCATGTCGTGCCTAAAAAGTCCGGACTTACTGTTATAAAAAACGACGCTAACGAACTTATTCCAACTCGTACTCAAACGGGTTGGCGTGTTTGCATTGACTATCGAAAACTAAATGCCGCAACACGTAAGGATCATTTTCCTCTTCCATTTATCGACCAAATGCTCGAACGTTTAGCCGGTCACGAATTCTATTGCTTTCTTGATGGTTATTCCGGTTATAACCAAATTCCAATCGCTCCCGAAGATCAGGAGAAAATGACTTTCACGTGTCCATTCGGTACCTTCGCTTATCGACGTATGCCATTCGGACTTTGTAACGCTCCTGCGACTTTCCAACGATGCATGGTTGGAATCTTTTCTGACATGATTGAGCGCTTTCTAGAAGTCTTTATGGACGATTTCTCTATCTTCGGCGATTCTTTTTCTCAATGTTTACATCACCTCGAGTTGGTTTTGAATCGATGTAAAGAAAAACACTTGACTTTGAACTGGGAAAAATGCCACTTTATGGTCAAACAAGGCATTGTCCTTGGACATATCATCTCAAACAAAGGCATTGAGGTGGACAAAGCGAAAATCGATGTCATTGCAAATCTACCCATTCCCAAATCTGTTAAGGACATTCGATCATTTTTAGGACACGCTGGCTTTTATCGACGCTTTGTGAAAGACTTTAGCAAAATCGCCCGTCCTTTGACGACCCTTCTTGGAAAAGACGTTCCTTTCGATTTTAACTCTGATTGTATCTCTTCTTTTGAACGTCTTAAGAGCGAACTCATTTCTGCCCCAGTCATTTGCGCACCCAATTGGGATCTTCCTTTCGAAATAATGTGCGACGCTTCAAACTTTGCCGTTGGTGCTGTCTTGGGACAACGCAT
The DNA here is from genome assembly GCA_030765085.1 of Allium cepa. Classification (NCBI taxonomy): domain Eukaryota; kingdom Viridiplantae; phylum Streptophyta; class Magnoliopsida; order Asparagales; family Amaryllidaceae; genus Allium; species Allium cepa. The sequence continues at coordinate 698,710,816 of CM060939.1, forward strand.
CAACAAGATCCTTCATGTCATTTACTACGCGAGTATGACCTTGAACGACGCTCAACTCAACTACACAACAACTGAAAAAGAGCTTCTAGCTGTCGTTTTTGCGCTTGAAAAGTTTCGACCTTACTTGATAGGTTCACACATTACGGTCTACACTGACCATTCTGCGCTTCGATATCTCTTCGCTAAAAAGGATGCTAAATCCCGTTTGATTCGTTGGATCCTTTTACTTCAAGAATTCGACCTTACAATCAAAGACAAAAAAGGATCCGATAATGTCATAGCCGATCATTTATCTCGTCTTTTGAACGCACCAACTTCCTTGCCGATCAATGAAAACTTCCCCGATGAACAACTTCTTTCTATTTCTATCGATCCATGGTACGCTGATATAGTGAACTACTTAGTCACTAAAGAAACTCCCTCATCTTGGTCCAAACAGGACAAATGCAAATTCATGTCCCAAGTGAAATATTTCTATTGGGACGATCCATACTTGTTCAAATATTGTCCCGACCAAATCATCCGACGTTGTATTCCGGATAATGAAATAAGGAGTGTTCTTTCGTTTTGCCACGATCAAGCGTGCGGTGGACATTTCGGTCCTCGAAAAACTGCGGAAAAAGTGCTTCAGTGTGGTTTCTATTGGCCTTCTCTTTTCAAAGACTCGTTTGAATTTTGTAAAACTTGTGATCGATGTCAAATGCTTGGACGAATTTCTCGACGAGATATGATGCCTTTAAACCCCATTCTTACGATCGAAATCTTTGATGTATGGGGTATCGACTTTATGGGACCTTTTCCCAATTCCTTTGGAAACTTGTATATCCTTCTCGCTGTCGATTACGTTTCAAAATGGGTCGAAGCCGTTCCTTGCAAAACCAATGACCACAGAATTGTTGTGAAATTTCTTAAAGAAAACATCTTTTCGAGGTTCGGCACACCTCGCACAATAATCAGTGATAATGGAACCCATTTTTGCAACCGTTCTTTTGAAACTTTAATAAAAAAATACTCGATAACCCACAAGTTATCCACTCCATATCATCCTCAGACTTGTGGCCAAGTTGAAGTTTCAAATCGACAAATAAAACAAATCTTGGAGAAAACTGTCAATAAAAATCGAAAAGATTGGTCTCAGAAATTGACCGACGCGCTTTGGCTTACCGTACTGCTTTTAAAACTAACCTTGGGATGTCCCCTTTTCGTTTAGTTTACGGTAAAGCTTGCCATTTACCCGTTGAAATTGAACACAAAGCGTTATGGGCAATAAAAAACTTAAACTTTGATCATGAAGAAGCTGGCGAAAATCGAAAATTACAACTCAACGAACTAGAAGAACTTAGGAACGACGCGTATGAAAACGAGAAAATTTACAAAGAAAGAACCAAAGTTTTTCATGACAAGTCAATCCTAAGGAAAAAGTTTTCGCCTAACCAGAAAGTTCTTTTATATGACTCGAGACTTCATTTATTTCCTGGGAAACTTAAATCAAGGTGGACCGGACCATTTGTGGTACGAACTGTTTTTCCACATGGTGCCATAGAAATAGAAAACCCAAAGGATGGATCGATTTTCAAAGTCAACGGTCATCGTTTAAAACCCTTCTTGGAATTTCCTGGTTACCAAGAGGAGGAGCTCATGATCCTTCATGAGCCAAGCTACGTCTAGTAAGAATGTTAACCCTCTTTTGTAAATATGTACATATTTTTCCCCGTTACACTCATTATATCATGCATCGACTGTGGGGACACAGTCAAATTAAGTGTGGGGGGAGTCTCATTTTCATTTTTTTTAGTTTTTCATGGCATTTTTGAATTTTCATTTTCTTCAAAAAAAAAAAAAATCTCAAAACTCCTAAATCTCAGAAACATTTTCTTTTTACCATTTTGATTTATTTTTGAAGAAACACTATGGGATAAGTATAAGTTTTGGTTAATAAATTGAAATTTTTGAAAATTTATTTGTCTTAACAAAAATAAAAATGAAGTTTGATTACAAATAACAATGGTTTTACAAGTATATAGGAAGGTTCATTTATGTTAATTATGAAGTATGTTCTAATTGAAAATCGTTGTTTAAAAAGTGGTAAATTTAAAGTAAAGGATATAACATTTTTGTCTTCTAAGTTAAATGGTGCTAAGATGATTTTGCAAAACTCTCTCTCTCTTAAAAAAAAATATATTAAAAAAAACAAAAAACAAAATAATAACATCCAAAGTATTCACTCGCATTTAAAAGTCCTCACGGTTATGCATGGGTGAATTACTTGTAATCTTTGATTATGTGCTTTCATACTCATTTAAAAGTCCTCACGGTTATGCATGTATGAAACACATATAAAAAAAGAGAACAGACTTAATAAAAACCACCTACGGTCGATAGGTGTATGCACGAAAGTGTGTACACTCGCCATGCTCTGTACTCCCCTCACATAAGCCCGAAAGGCAGTGCATGGGTGGTATATCTGGCCTCAGTTTACCTGAGCTAGGTGTGTAATTTTTCTTGCAAATAATGAGAGAGCAAGCAATTGAAATCCTAGCACTATTTTGACTTGTTTGACCTAACTTGTTAGTGAAAAGAAATGAAAATACCACTTTAATAAACTTTGATAATCAACTAAGGATCCATTTCATAATTACATTGTGTTATCAACTGAAACAACTAGCCAAACTATGGTCTATCTGTCATGACAACTTGATTTTTATTGAAAATTTTGACGAGTAAATGACTTAAATTTTCAAGACAATGACCAAAACTTGTATTTAACTTATCGTGTCAATTTAAAAATAAATCCTTCATTTGTAAATATTTCCAAAAAATTCGCATTCATCTCTTTGTAAATAAATCTTGCAATTTGTAAATATTTTCATCCTGCATTTGGATTTTGTGGGTAGTATCCGCTGAAAACCCTCACGAGACAATACTCGTCCTACTGGGGACACCCAGAGGTTTAACAGCTTGTTGCATACGCTCAATGCAATCGTGCTCCCTACGAAAACGGATTTATCTTAGTTTTCCTTTATTCGAGGACGAATAAAAAGATAAGTGTGGGGGTATTTGATGTGCACATAATTGTGCATATATTTACATCCATATTTTATCTCTTTTTTTAAATAATCATCATATTTGGGCATTTTAACATGTTTAAAACCAAAATTCAATTATTTCCAAACCATCATATTTTCATCATCATTCAGGGGCAAAACGGTCATTTTTGTGCATGTGTCAATGTAAGAATTTTTACTTGGACATTTTTTGATTATTTTTATAGGAATTTGGATGCATATGGAAGAGGCTTATATGAAGATACATGCATGCACAAGGAAATACAAAGGAATGAAGAGGAAATAATTCAAGTTCAAGATCATGGAGGACCCCACCCACTTACCTAACTTCCAATTAGAAGCTAAGCACATGCTAAAAGGACTTAAAGCTTCATGTACATATTAAGTGGGGGATTAGTGAATGTTAATGATTACTTGGAGGCTACACCACCTCAAGGGTATTTTGGGAAGCTCCCTAAAAAGAGAATTAGGGTTTTATGCATGTATAAATAGCCCTCTTATGTACATGAAGATGATCATCTACTCTTTCATTTTACTTAGGAAATTAAGAAATCAAAGTGTAAGCTCAATGTTCTATGAAATAAAAATGGCTTCCAAGCCTCTTTCTTCTCTCTTTTCTACATGTTTTTCTTTGTTTTATTGTTAATGTTTATTTATATGCTCTCTTTCTCTTTATGTTCATAGCTTAGATTTACATTTATGCAAGTAGTTAGTAGCTAATCTCTTTTGCTTTCTTTGCTTATTTTCTATTTTATTTTCTTTAATGTTGAAACTTACTTGTGATGCTTCAATGCCACAAATGAGTAGCTAAACCCCTTCAATTTAGGGGTGATGAAGCTCTCTAACTTTATGTAATTTCAACATTTTTTATGATTTATGATCTCTTTGTTTATGCTTCATGAATGTGAATTTTGATGTAAGTTTATACAAGTGGGTTTGATAGCTTATATTGCTTATGCAAATGAGTTATTCTTACTCAACATAAACACAATTTACATCAACATTTGCTAATTAATTTTTGATTATGAAATGAAAGTAAAAATGAAATTTGATGATCTATGTTACTAGTTACAATAGTAAATAGATCATACTTAAAATAGTTTTTGCTTTGGCTTCTTTTTCATGAGAATTGTAAGTGGTATAATTGTTGTATTATAGTTTGATGGTTTGAGTTATGTTAACTAATAACATAAACAAACCATACTTATGATAAATGCAATGATTATTTCACTTAATATCAAAGTTAGAGATCATAAATTATGTGTTTGTTGATTTACAAAAATTTGAGAGTGGATTTGCCTCTAAATTGTTCTTTAGTCTAATAATTTTTGAATCGCATTTTCTAGTGTTAGCCTCATTTTATTTCTAGTTAACAAATCCTCTTCGACTTTGGTATAATTTGATTGAATAGATTTTTTTTAAATCATCAATTCCCTGCGGATCGACCCGTATTCGCCACGTACTTCAAGTGTACGCCGTGCGCTTGCGGTTATATTTTAATTTGAAATTTTTCGACAAATTTCTAAATCAATAGAAATTTTGTCGACGAACACATCATCTCTGGATCACCGGACTCGTTCGAAGGTTGGGGAATAGATGCGTGGATGGCCGACGGAGCTATGGACGGAGACTCATGGTTGCTGGTGGTCGGCAGTGTCGGGTAGGGGAGGTTTTAGGTGATGGGTTCGGTTCCAGTTTGTTCAAGATTTTCTCGATTTCGATTTCGAGTTTGGGTTGAAGTCTGGGTGGTCAGGATCGATGATGGGAAGGGTCGTCGATGTGCGGGAGGTATCGGTGATGATCAGAAAGGCTTCGATCATCGGTGCACGTGCGCGACGAGGCTGGTGTGTCAGTGTTTTGGGGAAGGAGGTTAGGTCTCGGGGGAGGTCTCATGGATAGGCAGGCTTTGCTCGGGGTTTACTTCAGGTAAGCGTGAGTGTTAATTCATGTTGACAGTTTTAAGTTTTAACAAGTTAAAAAAAGAGAAGGTGATTTTCTCAGGGGTGACTCGGGATGGGTTTCGGGTTGAACCTAAAGTAAATATTATAACAGTTTTTAAAACGTAAATAAAAGCAAGTTTTAAAACTTTAAGTAAATCAAGTTTAAACTGATTTTAAAATTTAATTCTTTGTATAATAATGTTTTTAAATATTGGTTTAAGAAAGTTATATGATTTATTTTACTTAAATTAATTTATCTAAATTCTTAAGTTATTTTAAACTTAAATCAGATGGTTTAATTAAGTGTTAATTAAAAGGATAAAATGTTTTAAATTTATATGTAAATGATAACTAAGTAATTAATAAAGATAAATGGTTTATCTTAAAAGTTAATTAAGGTCTTGAATAATTTAACATTAATTAAATTAATGAAGTAATTAATTAATTTAATTAATTAATAATTAATGGTTATAATTTAATTAATTAGAGATAAATTAATTGGTACTCAGAGATAAATTAATTGGTAATTAGAGATTAATTAATTAAGTAATTAAGGATTAATTAATTTGTAATTAAGGATTAATTAATTAATAAGAGATTAATTAATTTGTAATTAAGGGTTAATAAATTAATAATTAGGATTCGTTAATTAATAAGTAGGATTAATTAATTATTGATTAAGGTTAATTAATTTCAGTAATTAAAAAATTAATTAATTAATTGGTAGAGTAATTAAAAATGGTTAATTAATCAGATAATAATTAAATGGTTTGTAATTACTTAATTAAGCAGGGTTAGGTAATTAATTCATAAGTAATTAATTTAATTTGAGTTAATTAAATTAATTATAATTATGAGATTAATAAATCTTGGTTATGGATGATTGATTGTATAAAATGTCTGGATTGATTGATATTTATAGTATGATAATCTGTGATGTTCTGTGATACTTTGGATATGGCCGGGATAAATGTATGTTATTTATCTGTGATGAATGCTGTGTGAATTCAATGTTTTGAATTGAATTAATTGTTTAAACCTTAAACAACTTGGCTTTTAAGAAACGTTTGGATTTCGATGAGACTGGGATCGGATATCAAATCGATTATCCGAAAACCACATCGATCCAAGTTAAACGATAGGTCGTGAAATCTCAAGTAAAGATCGAGATAAAGTTTTAGAGTGTAGGCTATTATCGTTAACTCCAAGGGTGATTCCAAAATGAGTGTAACGAGATAGTGCCTTCGGTTTCGTTCGAACTCGAAACGAACTTGTTTGGATGAATGCTACCAGACCATCGTCAATGGAGGGCGATGAGCATTCCAAGATAAGTGTTATAAAAGGTAATCGTAGCCTCAAGCCTCACCAACCGAGAATGTCTTAAAAAGGGGAGGTGCACGCAAGGCTAAGTGGGTAGCACCCAAGTAGGATAAGATTTTCCCCTGTCTAGAGGTCCCTTTTTATTCGGTTGTGTGGGCGGTTGTTTGTCCACAACCGTTGGGTTGTCTTATTCGGACTATCCAGTAAGGGGTAGCTATGGCTTTATGATGCAGGGAATCAGGGTGGATCCTCGGTACGTTGATCTAGACCACGTACTATGATGGGCGGTACCCCAGTAGCCCTGCCATTGAATGGAATCCGATCTTCAATAAGTGATCTCGGACTTGATTGTATACCTAAGTATGCTAGAATTTAATGAATGTAACAATTTCGGCTATGTGAATATTTAATTGAAAACCCTAGACACTATTACAATATAACTAGATTTCCTATCAAATGTTTTGGTTATCGTAAGGGAAAAACTTGCCCGTGTTTATTTGCGGAGAGTCTTGCGAGATATCTTTTATTTCAAAGTTTTTTTCAAATTAAACAACTTAACCGTTCACTCACACCAGACCCATGTCTAACCCAGAGTTTATTTCTGTTTCCTTAAACTCTTGGGTACTCAAATTTTTATAAGTAGCCAAGTGATCAGGTTGCTTGATGAATTTTGGAAAGCTTAGAGCAGGAGTCTTTGCGTATCTATATCTATGTCTATTTCCGCTGTGTTGGAGTCTTTATGTCTATTGTATTTTGAAATGTAATGGATAGACAGGTCTTCACGGCTGTCTAATGTGATGATGTTGTGTAACTGTGTAACTCTCATGTATATTGACTATGTAATAGTTATGTGATTTATTATATTTTTCCGTCTCCGTTGTGAGATTCTGCTATTGTTGATCTTTCTATCTATTCTTTTTCTACCTATTTCTTTCTTAATGATGAAGCATCTTTCCATGGAATGAAAGGCGGGTCGTCACAGGATTACTCATTGGAGATAGAGTCACTAGTACTCTAGAATGAGTTTGAGTGTATTTATAGATATGAGCGTGTATTTGTTAGCGAATATAAAATCATTTTATATTGTGTTTATTGGTTTGTTGAGTGGTTTATGGATTCTGGTCAATACGAGTAATTAACGTTATTGATAGGGATCTCTAAACACTTATACAGAACAATTTGACACTTTATTGCTTTAAATAAGGTGAATGAAATAATTTTGCCCAAATTATTTTATATACGAAAAAAATAATTTTTCGTAAATTATTATAAGAATATATGGTTTCTTGGTTGTTAGGAAATGATAATATTAAATCATTATCATTGTGTTGTAGAAAATTGTATCGATGTTGAAATTATAGCTAAATTTAAGAAATACATTTATACAACAAAATGAAATTTGTAAACGTGGGTTATAATGCGATTTATATTTTGAAATAGAATAAATTTCCAGAGAGATATTTGAATATGGAATGAAAGGATTTGAAATTTGAAAAAAAAAATTGGAAAATTTAAATTCCTTTGAGTTTGAAAAATGATTTTTAAAGACTTTGGAAGAATAATAGTAATATTATTCGGAAATATTTTTGAATTGGAGATGAAATCTGGTGAGATTTGAAATTGAAATATTTGAAAATGTTTTTGAAGAGATAAAAGCACTAAACTCTTTTTGATCGCTGGAAAATAATTTCAGTGACGACTACAGCATCATCGATGTTCATTTTCGAGTTTCCAAAAGAGGAATTGCTACCTAAATGTTGTGAATATTTTAAATTGGAGTTGTTTGAACAAATGAGTTTGGTTTTGAAATTCAAAGGAATAATTTGTTATACCGAAGAATTTTGGATATAGTTGATTTTAATGGTGATTTTGAAATGTTAAGGAATTTCTTAAACTCTGGAAGTTAATTAAAAATGTTTATGGAATAATAATGGGTTTGAAAACTTATAGAAGTCTGAAATTTGTTAGAATAAAATTTAACTTGAAGAAGAGTAAAAAGTTAAAGTAAGTGTGAAAATGAAACAAGTTAGAAATGTAAACCAATTAAATGAAGTAAATAAAAGGAGATTAGTAAATGGAATATAAATAATTTGGAAAACTTATAGAAGTTTAAAATTTGAATTGAAATGGAATTTAACTGAATTAAGTTAAATAAAAGTGAGCTTTGAGGAAATGATTATTGAAAATAAGCTTATTAAGATTGTAAATAAATGTATAGAGGAACAGATGAATTTACATTTGTAAGTAAAAGGGAATTAAAACTGAGTATTGGAATTCATTTTGAATTGGGTTAAGTAAAGTGAAGTGAAGAATTAGTTCGAAGTAGACTAAAAATAATAAATGTTTGGAAATAAAAAGTGTTTGAGATATGAATAAATTAGTAAATGGAACTAATTTAAAATAATGGTATGGATCATATATGAATGGAAGATAGTTGATAAAATTCAATATTCAGCATTTAAAGATAGATTGGATTCAAGTAGAATTGAAATTTAATTTGGATGAAAATAGATATAAAAGCTTAAGTGGTAAAGCGAAAGTAAATATAGGAAGTGTATAAAATATTTATATTGAACTTAAGAAGAAAATGGTGAATTCTTAAGTAAAATTGGTATTGGGGAAAAAGATACTAAGTTAATATTTGAAATGAAGATTAAATAAAGGCGTGCGAAATAATAAATTGTGAACAAGTGAATGGGAACCAAAATAGATGTGAATAAAAAGAGAATTGATATACCTAGTAATCAATGGAGATAAATACATATGATGTACGTATATTATTTTATTCGCATAACGATTTGATCTAGATTCGAGCATAGAATTTCGAGATATTTACATCGATCCAAGTTGGGATTTTTCACTCGATTTTCGGCGGCGAACCCTAGATATGGATTTTTGATTGATTCTGGAAATTCTCTATCATAGTTTGTGGCTATGCATGGAGAATGACAATTTCTGATCAAGAAACCAGATCCGAGTCTGCACTAGGGAGTCGGATGAACGTTACTAGTTCGAAAGTGAAATTGTGTGATCGAGTGAGCGAGCGGATTTGATATTGCGTACGGATGATATATGTACATCGTGCGGGCTTAAGTAGAGCAAATATTGAAAATATTTAAAAGAAACGAATAAAATGATTTTGAATTTTGTGAATGGATGTTATTGCTAAGCAGAGTATACAAGTGTTTAAAAAGCAAAAGGAAATTGGTGTTTTTGAATTCAGAATATAAAATTGAATTGCCAACCAAAGGTATGTATTTATATTATCGTATGACATTTGATGGTTTTCTGATCAAGCCGCTTAGCTTTTGTTTTCTTTTGAAATTTGGGGGCCCATAGCGGCGTTTTGTAGTTGTTCCGAGCTAGCCGTGCAAAAGAGACGCTGGCGAAATTTTTCGAAAATTTTATGAGTTAGGAAATTTTTGCAGAAATTTTGATAGTTTAAAATTTGGTTTTAACTATACTTTGAATTATTGAGGGATAATATTATTTGGAACCTAGGGATGAGTTCAGGAAGTAGAAGTCATAATGTGTCCTTAATAAAAAGATTGTTTTGGGAAGTTGTTTAAACTGTTTGGTTTTATGAAATAGTAAACGGGTATCAGACCATTCTTCTTAACTAGCAATTTTCGGGGACAAAATTCTTTTAAGGGAGGAATGTAATGACATGAAATTTTAGATATTTGAAATTGGAATATTTAATTGATTTTAAATATTTAATAGTTAATTTTTAACTTGAATTTCAAATATCGCTACTTATTGGATTTAATATTTGGGAATTGGGTAAAATGTGAAATCTAGAATTGCATGCGTGTAAAAAATAATTTGAAGGCTTATAAAATTTATATTGATAATACTGAAGGTAATAGAAGTTTTAAAATTGAATTTAAGAGTGTTTTGTTCAGTTCTAAAAATATATCTTTTAAATCGACATTTAAAAATAGCCTTCCGGGGCACAATCTCGGAATTCGACAAAACCAATTCAGTTGGATTCGTAATATTGTATTATTATCGAGTTTCAAATTTCGTAGTGTTTGGAGTTGTCGTGTGATCGTACAGTAGGTAAATACGCTGAAATTCACATCGAAAATTCAATATAATGATTGGGTTCAAAAAGCTATCTTCTCTATACGATCGAATTAGGACTCGAAACATTTTCCATTGCGTTCGGAATAGGGGTATAACATTATAAATGCCTAGTGGCATGCCTCGATAGGGGTTCTCAATTTTAAGCTGCGTAAATCGAGACAATTTGAATTTAATTATATATATATATATATATATATATATATGTATATATATATATATATATATCCTGGTCAACGTCAGCTGAGATTTATCCACATCAAACTTTTTTCTTCACTACAACTTTTACTTTCTTCAAAGCACGGTAGCCTGCAACTCCACAGGCCAGCATCACATCCTGTTCCCTTTTCCCTACTCAACACACAACATTTCAGAGCATGCTTCTTGTCTCCCCCTTCTTTTTAAAAAAGCATGTAGAATTATTTCGAAAGCAGTTAAGTTCAAAATCAAAGTCTAAAAAAATTGGCCGCTGCCCTTAAATTTTTAACTGCAAATTCTTTTTCCCCCCTTTAATCAAATGAAATTGAATAGAAAAAAAGGGGGAGACTGCCTTAATTCGAAACCAAACAAAGAGAATTCATCGTTCGAAATTCAAAGAGATGCTTGGCCGCGATTTCAAAATTGCGATGACTTCGCGAGGCAAGAAGGGGCAGTGAACGAGAAGGCGAAGGTGCGTGCATGGGGAAGGAGGGTGGTCGAGGCCGTGGGCAGCAGGGTCGAGGTGATGTGAGATGTCGGCGGCTTGGTTCGTTCGTTCGATTTGGGGGTTTTTGATAAGGGTGACTTCGATTTGGTGGTCGAGCTTGGGTCGCGCGGATGTGAGCACCTCGAGCTAGAATTGGGGTCGAGGTCTGGCGATGGTGAGGTTGATCGTTCGATCGTGCGTGTAAGGTCTGGACAATAAGGTATTAAGAAATTCTACAGTTATTTTCATTCTTCATTTTCAATTTGATTTAATAAATATATATATAGGAAAAAGAAATTAAATTTATGTAAGGTTTAAAACAGAAAACATTTTTAGTGAGATATATATATATATATATATATATATGTATGTATGTATGTATGTATATGTGTGTGTGTGTGTGTATACAGGAAAGATGGGAAGAAAATTTATCACGGTAGGGTAACACTCTACTTTTTCCATTTACTGTAAAGAAAAAAAGAAATTACCTGGTTTGAAAAAAATATATGGAAATTCCAGTTAGTTATAAAAAAAATCTATTTTAATAAATATATAAGTTAGAAAGGAATTTTATTTTCATTAGAGTTTATATAAACGATGGATTTTTAAGCCTATGCATATTATTGTTATATGCAGTTTGGAAATGAAAAATAATTAAAAATACATATACACATTTTTAAATGTACTAGTTATTTTAAATAACGTACTATAATGATTAAGTTGTTTAATAAACTTATTTAATTATTTTAGTTACTAAAAGATTTTTTAAGGGAAAATTATTAGTTTAAAATTAAATCATGAGTTAATTAACTTAAAACGCAACTGATCGTTCGATTTGTTCAAATATTAACAAAACCATATAATGTTTGTTACAAGGTCCAAAATCATGAAGGAATAGCCAGTTTGGTCGGATTGCGAAACAAAAATCAAAGGTGATCTAATCTCACTCAAATAGGATTACTAGTTAATTTAAATGGTTAAATTTAAATTATTGGTTGATTGATTGAATCGATAATTTATTATCAGGCTGGATGTGAAATTATTATATACAATATATATATATATATATATATATATATTAGAGTGATTGATATTCCTGCATTATATAGCGGATGAGACCCTCTGCACCCCGCATAATAGCGGATGACCCTTTATACCGTGATATCCCCCTCGAAGTGGGATTGATATCTTATTTGTTGGTTAACATCTGTGGTGCAGGGAAGTAGGTTGGAAGGATCCAACTGGATTCCTCAAAATTATTGAATTTATTTTCATATTCAGTTATATGAAATGTTGAATAATCTTTGATATTATGTTGGAAATTTTATTTATGTGATGTCAATATATTGCTGGATATATCATGGAATTTTAAAAATATAAATATTGAAAGGAAAATTTGAAGTAAGAAAATTGTAGTAAAGATGGATAAATTTAAAAGGGAAAAATTGGGGAAAATAAATAGTTTGATTTTTACTCCTATATAATAAATTCCGGGATATGGTAAAATAAGGATTTTGAATAAAAGTGAAAAAATGGATTTTTAAAAATAAGGACTTGAGCAATATTGTTTTGCAAGTACGAAGGTATATATTTTTAAATTCAAGATTTTAAAATGAGTCGGAAAAAAAATATAAAAGGAGAATTTTGGAAAAGAGTATGAAATTGGTATTTCAGATTTAAATAAGGTTTTAAATCAAAATAAAAGAATAAAACTGGAATTAATGGATTTTGAAATAAATTTGGGATAAATCAAAATAATTTTTAAAATGGAATTAATTTAGAGAATCGAATGGGGAATCAATTAAGTGTTTTGGAAACTATGATGTAAAGGAAATTAAGGGTATGGAATTCATAAATGGGTTTATAAGTAAAGTGAAATATTTATTAGTGGATAATTTTAAAATGTAAATTCACAGTGGGAATATGTAAGGAAAGGGTGATTTGTTTAAAAATAAATACTGGTTTAGTTTTAAAAGCGTGGAAAGAAAATTTATGGGATTGAGATGTAAATTAAATTGGGATAAATGGAGAAGGATTTATAAATGGTTAGACGGTTATATTGGAATGGAAAGTGTAATTTCCTGAAAAGTTAAGTGTATTTTCAAAGAAAGATTTCTAACTATAAATTAAGAAGTTATAAAGTGTCCGAAAGGAGTGTGTTTGGGAAATTATTATTTAACTGTTTTAAAATTTTAAAGGTAAATATTTATTATATTAATTGTTTTTTTAAAGGATTTAAAGTGGCATTATGATTAAAAGAAAATCATTAAGTATTTATATTTATAAAAATATTTTTATTTTAAAAGTAGTTTTGGCTAAGCTTTTCTTTGAAAATTATTATAAAATTTCATAACGATTATTTTAAGTAAAATGATTTAAGCAGTTTTATATTTTAAACGTTTAAGCGTATATTTTTGGATAAAGTAATTTAACTTCTTTAAAAATCTAATTTTGAAGGGCTTAGTGCTTTTTGTGAAAAGAAAACAATTGGTTGGATGATTGTTTAATTAGATAGTTAAATAACCAACGATCAATATTTTCCAATGCGCTGATCATTTCGAAGAGACCGGGATCAGATTTAATTATTCGAAAACCACTTCGATCCAATTTGAATGTTTGCGAATGAAGACCGTGAAGATGATGAAGACGGTGATTCGGTTTGTCCAGACCCAGGGAAACTTGTATGGATGAATGCTATCAAACCATCGTTGGATGGACGATGAGCATTCTAAGTGAAATGTGTTCTAAAAAGGTAACGCATAGCCTCAAGCCTCATCAACCGAGAATGACTAAAACAGGGGAGGTGCGGCAAGGCTAAGTGACTAGCAACCAATTAGGGTAAGATTACCCTTATCTATATGTCCTATTTTGATCTCGGCTTAGTGGACGGTTGCTGATCCAAACCGCGGGGCGATCTTATTCGGACTATTTAGTAAGGAGTAGCTCTGGTCTCATGTTGCAGGGGATCGGAAGTGGTCCTCGGTACATTGATCTAGACCACATACTGTGATGAGTGGTACCTCAGTAGCCCTGCCATTGTATGGAATACAATCTCCAATAAGCGCCTGTACAGTTTTGATTTTGCCCATCTATGCTGGAACATGAGATGCAAGCATTTCAGCTAGATTCTATTTTGCTTTCTATAGACACTACAATAATACCAGACGGATGTGATACAAATGTTTTAGGTTATCGTAAGGTAAAAATCCGGCATGTTTATTTATGGCATGGTCTTACGAGAAACCTTTGATTTTAAAGGATTTTGATAACTTTAATAATCCAATCGAGTGTGTTTTCTCACGCGGGTTTTCCAAACAGACTCGGGTGTTATTTTATTATAGTGCTCGGGTCAGACCGAGTATTACAGATATAGGATAGGATGCTATGGAGCTCAGGAGGCGAGCTGGATGGCGAGACGTATCACACGTACTTGACTTATATTCCGCTCTGCAGTGTGAGCTGTGTATTCAGTTTTGTGAGGACAATTTATTACAACTGTCTAGTATTAGGCTATTGTTGTTGTGTACTCTGATGATTGTAAGTATTACACAGTTGCAGATTCTTTGTATAAAAACCTGTTGTTATACATTATACTTTGTTCCGCTGCAATTGTGAGATGATGTTGTTTTCTTTTTCTTCTTCTACCTCTTTCTTCTTTAACCCTAATGGTTTGTATTTATGACCACTTTGAGTTGAACTGATGGAAAATATTGTCGATTCAAAGGGGTACAAATTTGCGGGCTGTTACACATGGTTACTTAACATTTTATCTTTCTAGACTTGCATCTTTACAGCTCTTTGAATTTAAATTATTCCACAAACCTAGAGAGGAAAACTTACAAGTTCTAAGTTCGAAACTTATTCCTCTTTTACTTTTAAAGATCTTTACAGCTTTCCATTAACAGAAATTTTGGATTTTAAATTTAGCTGCTTACTAAGTTTTTCTCTTCCAAAAACTTGTTTACTTTTTCACCAAACCATTTTTCTTTAAAACATGCCTTGCTTGTCCTTAGAACATTTATTTTTCTTGACTTCCAAAAATGTCCTCACATGTTTTCAAAACAACTTCTTTTCATGAATTTTCAAATTTACGAAAACTGGAGTAGATAAAAACAATTATTTTATTACAAAATCCCTTAACTTACCTACTTTTCCAATTACCTAACCTTGGAGGAGACTACAAATGAGGACTTCTCTACAAAGGCAAGCAATCAATGCGCATAATCAAGAAAAACATGAAATTTCCATTGCTTAGCATTCCTATTAAGGCTCTCTATAATATCCTTCCTAAACACTGTCTCTAATTATTGCACTTCTTACTACACCTAATGGTCTTATACCTTAATGTATTGGAACTACTTTCTCTTATGAGAAAGTATTAACGCTAAAACCTTCTATAGATCCTTTAAAGAGGATTTCATGTTTATGTGAAATTACAATGAACTTATTTATATTTTATCGAAATGGGTTATACAAAATATGGTGCTTTCCATATCTTGTACATCTCTTCCTTATAACTTGCACAAAACATATTTATTTGTGATTTGGTTTCATAAAAAATTATATCATTATTCGTTGCGTTCCAATAGATTAAAGTATGTTTAATCTATACTCACCTACAACAGACATTTCCTTCGAATTTTTTTAATTTTCTAATATTTAACTTACATCTTTTTTTTCCAGAAGAACTCATTTTCAAAACTGTTTTAATATTTTCATAACTAGAAAACATTTCCATATACTTATTTAAATAATAAGTGTACTTACAAACCACTTTATTTCTATACCTAGAAATTATCTTCAAAACACATTTTAATTTGGATCAAACCAGATGTTATGTAAAACACTGTTACTACGACCCAAAAATACTAGTATATGGATTCAATCAAAATAAATATTAATAAATCCAATTTGCTATGTAAAAACATTTCCTTTGGGAGTCACCTGCTATAACAATAATGTCACAGTCTATGCTTCCTTTATTTTTCATGAAAACATCTATTACAACAATAAATGTTGTAACATGGGTTTTCGATACTTAACACACTCTAGGTTTTTATATTTAAAATCTTTGTTTACCTACGAAGAAACTAGCGAGCTATACATGCTCTATAGTTCTTCATAAAGAATTTCAATTTTAACAAAATTTACATCATATAAAAACCAACTTAAATTTCATACCACTTTTTTTCTTTTAAAAACCCAATATTTACTTCCTCAAACATATTAGCATTTATATTTTTCAGCTTTTCAATTCCAAAAGTTTCACTTTGTTGGGCTAGACATAAAGTGGATTTTCTTCTTGCTACCCTAGAAATACCCTTCCTAAACCTTGGAAATTTCATTTCCTTACTAAAATATCTTATTCCTTCCAAAATAAAAATACTCTCCTTACTATCCTTAGGGAACTTTTCCACTTCCTATAACATATGGATACCAATCTTCTCTCAAAACATAGTTTTTTGTACACTATAAATCAGTAATAGCATAAGGCTCAACATCCTTGGATAATCCCAAACCCAACTAGCAAACTATGCGCAAATATACTTCTAAGAACTTTCCATATATTAAAATCTATAATTGGGACTATTTGGATTTTAGACATAACATATTTATATTTTATTCGAAAATACAAATACGTTCATTCATATTTCCTAATTTACATAAGATCTACTAACCTAAGCTTTGATACCAAATGTAACAACCCGAATTCCAGTGGGTCCAGATTTTTTGCAAAAATGCTAAAATCCAAGCCTACTGAAGCATGAGTTGGGTATCTGGTATCCTGCAAATAGGCAAAGATAAATATATCAGAGCTCAAATAAATATCTCACAGCGGAACTGACTAAAATATAATATTAAGTAAATACTCACCAAGGTAATAACACTTTCTAAACAAGTGTCTCAAAGCTGAAAATATCTATAAACATTCTAACCTGTGGGATGATATGAGGAGGGGGTCCGAACTAAAGTTTCGATGAATGGACAAATTATACACTTCTAAGCGTAATTCTACATATACAGTCCTATTTTCATTTTCTGTTATATTAGGTTTATTGGGTTTATAATACTCTCGCCTATGTGTGTGAATCATACCCATCTACTCCCTAGTAGATTAAGACCTAATAACCAACACACACACACACACACATGTAGCTACA
Organism: Allium cepa; assembly: GCA_030765085.1. Taxonomy (NCBI): domain Eukaryota; kingdom Viridiplantae; phylum Streptophyta; class Magnoliopsida; order Asparagales; family Amaryllidaceae; genus Allium; species Allium cepa. Next base: position 698,728,073 of record CM060939.1, read on the forward strand.
TGCCCAAACACTACATCGGTCCTAAGTACTACCCAGAGTACCTTCTGTATCCTTCTCGAAAAGGACTCCATTGTCTCGCTACAAGAACGTCTATAACTACATTTGTAAAGTACAGCTTCGTTAGGTCTACAATGTAGATGTTCCGTCCTCTGCTATGAAAACGTGAAACTGCATCCGTAGTAGCTTATACTAGTTCTCGGACATCCACAATATACCACCCAGTGCGTACCTTGAGGACTACACTCGTTCTGTCAACTACCTGAATTCCACCAATAAGGTATACCTTATACGGAACTCGATCGGGGATTTTCTATATCTATAAAGGTACGCTTCGTTAGACTTACAATACAAATATTCTACTTAGTCTGTCTCCTTCTCATCATGGTTATGGCTCCATGCAGCTCCCCTCAACTAATCAAAAGACCTTTCAAGAGCTAAGTGTATGTTCCCTACTATAATCTAAACATCCAATTGGTTGTGCCCCTCATCCAATGTCTCCATAGTGAAAGAATCATTGGCCTATTGGTTTATCTCTAGTCTTTCCTAAACTCGCTCCGATTGATGATGGCTGATCTCCGCATGCGACTATCCCTTTGGGTCCTGCCCACTATAACCTACCCGCAAACTAGAGTATGGTGTCATACAAATATCCTACTCCACCATCAACCTTTTGACTGCCTACAAAGGTCCTCTTCGTTAGGCCTGCAATGCAAAAGCAGTCAGGGATGCTCTCTTGATGGAACACCTACAGACCTGCCTCCGGGGGTGCAGCTTTGTTAGGCCTACTCCAGAGGGTCATCCTAGAGTATCTTCACGTCTGGTTGAAGTCTCATGCTTCCTTCTAGCCCAAAATAACTTAGTTGGACGTACTCTTTCTGTATGTGATGAATTGCTTCGTTAGGCTCTTTATTCAAATTCTCTTTTGGGATGCTCTAAAAGCACCTTACCATTTTATTAGACCCTACGTCTAATCTTTTACAATTCGTTTAGTTTTTATTTGTTATTCTATTAGCTAGTTATTTACCCTAATCAGCATGCTCAACCCCACCCATGTGTGAGACCGTTAGTCCGAGATCTGAAAGGGAATGTTGCCGGTACGGGCTACTTCTATTATTTTTTCTTATTAACTTAATCGAAGATCTAAATTTGATAAATTAAGCCCCTTCTATTTCTTTCTTTTTAATTATAACCTACTTGTTATAATTACACTTGCAGTTGTCACTTTTATATTCTTTTCTTTCTTTTATAACCTACATGTTATAAATATAATTGCAAGTCTCTCTTTTCTTATTCTAGTCTACCTCCTTTTATTATGATACTAAATTTTCTTTAGTTCTTTTATTATATGACAGTCTTAGCTTGGGACTTCGTCCAACTATCACAAATTACTTATCATAATAACTGCTTTACTTTTTATTCTACTATATATGCAATAAATGAAGATCTAGTCACATTTTCTATTTATTTTTTCTAGTCTTCAAATATTAACTTGATTATTTCCTCTTCTTTAATTCCTTTAACGCTTCACTTATTCTCTTTCATTCTAGGAAGCAATTCTATTCTGTTTGGTTGGTTACAAAAACTGTGCTAAAAATCCATTTTCGTATTAATACTAAATAATGCTATAAAAAATAACTCATAACTGCAAGATACTTCTTTTATTATTTATTTAATTATTAGGAATGCAAAATACAATAATGTCTCTATTTTTCACTAATTCCATTTTTCTTGCTTTTATTCTTGCAGTTACGTTTTTCATTATTCTTACAATATTAAACTATGGAAATGTATTCCCTTTTCTAAACCAATCAACTAATCTATCATTAACTTCCAAATCAAGTTATTAAATTTTCTCCTTTTTAATTCATTTCTCCCGTTTTAACATAATTTGCTGTAAATTTCTCACTTTTAGGCTTATGCCTTTCTCTGCAACTTTTAAGCCTAATATTACTTATATTTAATTGGACTCCTTTCGTTTTCCTGATAAATAACATTTAAATATAAGTACACTTCTCTTATAAAATTATAGTTTTAGCATAACTAATTAGCATAACTAATTATTGAAATAAATGTTGAATTAAATATTTAACGGGAATATAATGATATTATATATCCTAAACATAAAAGAGTCATAATTTAAATCCACTCACCTGTCTTCCTTAGCTTTACTCCATGGCCTTACTGGATCCTCTTCTAAGGCATCTAATATTTTTATTAAAAAATATTCGCCCTAGAAATATTTTTATTTAAGGTTCAGCCTCAGGCAATGAACTCAGTCGGAAGAAAATCTAATTGTGAGAAAATAGCTAGCCTATGGTCCTATTTATAGCGATGTTTGGGGATCTCAGACCGTCAGATTTTTGGATTGAGTCTGATGCAACCATGTCACAGGAACACTATGAATCTTTGGATCCAAAAAATGCTTTAGATCACACGAAAATCAAAATTTATAACTTTGGCATGTCCCTGGATGATTTCTTGTCCAGGAAAAACATGGGTCGACCTGTAGGCCGACCTTTTTTTTTTGCGGGTCGACCTATATGTCGACCCTTGTGCTTTGCTGGTCAACCTATTAGTCGACCTGTAGGGTCTTGCTATTTTTTTCCGTTTAATTCCGATTTCTTATTTTCTTCTAACTTCTTCATATAACTCGGATTTCGACAAGTTATATATGGAAATTGGTCAGAAAATCACTACGAACACAATGGTACAATTTTCACGACCATATTCCAACAATTCCAAATATTCTTATTTTTTACTGTTCATCGTTATTTAATTATTTAATTATCTAAAAATGCGGAGTGTTACAGTAGAGCTTAGTAGTCGACTCCTGGGAGTAGTTTCTGGAGCAATCAACTACATGACGAATTTCTAGTCATCAATGGATCATTTTCGGCAACCACATTCCTATACCCTATTTAATAACCTGAATGAACTAGAGATGGCTAAAATCCAAGTGGACCGCATCTCCATTGTATTTCTAGCAATTGAAATAATTCAAACACTTCAAATAAATCAAAAATTAGTCATATCTTATCTAAACAGAGATCAATTCAACAAATAAACATATGTAGCCCTATTAAAGATAGTTGGTGAGGATCACTCACCTTTATAACCTCCTATGACTTGTTAAACTTCACCTTAGCCTTGAAATGCCTTTATCTTCTTCAAATTTGCCGATAGACTGAAAATCCAAACAAAGGCCGCAACATATAAGTTAAAAACGAGTCTGAAAACACCACATTAGATAGCCTAAAGGATGTACAAGTGATTGAGAAGCTTACTCGAATTTTTGTGGGTTTTAATGGAATTTATTTCCAGTTTAAATTGATAATTTTGCTCTCTACGGTTTTGAGTTTCTTATCATTAAGAAAGCTAATTTTATTTTACTGACTTAGCAAATGAACCTATAGTTCATTCAGAATTGGTGAGGAGAGAGAGATTCCAGCATATTTGCACCAATGGGCTGAATTTTAATTAGGACTAAACCTACATTTTAATTAAATGAATTAAAACTCTATCTCACCTCTTTTCTCACTTTTAAACCTCCTTTTCTATTTAAAATTTCTCATATAATTTTTTACATAAAAACTCTAAATTATACCTAAATCTTTTAACTTTCCAATAAAAGAGAAAACATAATCCAAATAATTATTTTGACCTTCTTTATTTAATATTTAAAAAGAGACAATCTCTTGTTTTTATTAAGTGGAAATTTCCAAAGTTAACAGCATATGTTACGACCCAAAATTTAACCACTTCAAAATATAATAGTTAAAGTGATTTTAAATATAAAATATAAAAGGTTTTAAGACTCAAATAATATTAGTTAAGATTTGGAAATAGAAATATACATAAATGGTAACATTTGCTTATATCGACAAAAGTGATAAAATCTTGATTTCAGAAAAACAAGTTTAGATGGTTTAATAAATTATTTTAATTTATTTATGAGTGTTTATATTTTTAAATAACATTAAACGAATTTATTTTTAAATTTGGTTTACATAGATAAATAGTCCAATAAATCGTCAAAATATGACCGTAAAATATTTTATCAAAAATCAACGTTTTGTGGATTTAAAGTTGTCTCAACGTTGTTGCCCCTTTATGTATACAATTTAATAAATATGTTAACAAATAAAGATAGTTAACAATTAAATAAACAAGTTTACTTTTAATAATCACACTTAGAAAATTCTAGAAAGTAATTAGGAAAAGAAAACTAAAAAAGACAAAACACATGTCACATCAAATGTGACACAAAGTAAAGAAATATAACATAAAGTAAAGTAATCATTCTTATTCTTTACTTAACTCTTAAGTGTTTGAATTTTAAATGTGTGATGTGATGTGGATGGTAGTTTTGAATTAAATAAGTTTACTTAATTCTTACGGAAGGTTATTTAAGTAAAAACACAAATCTATATTTTAATCTCAAATATTTTCTTTAAATACATAACCACTTTCTCACTTCCTTCTACACTTCTTCTCCTCAAAATTTCAATATTTTTCTCACTCTTTTTTTAACGGCTTCCAACCTTAAAAAAGTTATGCCAAAATATTCCCAAAAATGAAATAAAGAAAAATATCAAACAAAACTCCATCCGAACCACTTCAAAACGCCTCCTTCCCTCTCCTATTATTCACGCCCCTCTTCCTCCACTTGGTCGAGCACATCTTCCAATTCTAATTTGGTCTTGGTCTCCTAAGGCAAGTTCGAGGAAGTTTAGCAAGTTTTAGGAGCTTAAGGCAAAGTGTAGCAAAGTTAGATAAGTTTAAAACTAGATTGAAAGCGACAAAAGGTGAGAACTCTAAATTGTTAATTATATAATATTTTGCAAGTTATAAATTTTGTTTGGATATTAATAATGATGTTTGATAAGTGTTTGAAAAATAAAGCAACCACCTTTAAGTCATTGCAAAAGTTAGTAAGCAAATATATACATAAATGACAATCATGTGACATTGTAAATAAAAAGTTGTTAAATTGATATGCAAGTTCATATGATATGCTAGAATATGTTGAAATGGATATAAACATTGTTTTGGTTGTTTATTAGTTGTATATTGAATATATATGTTGAAACAAGTCATGGATTTACACGACGTATAATCACATGGAAATCACGTTCCAAAAGAAATGAAATGTGATATAGAATCATTTATGCCTTTGAAAAATGTTTGAATATTCTTTTGAAAAGATTTCAATGTGTTTAAACTTGTCTCGGAAAAGTTTGGATATGAATCTCAAAACACGTCTAAAATTTGAAGCGTCGCGTAACGGAAGTTCGTGTTTACACGTCAAAAGTTCAAATGAACATACAAAATTGAATATAGTTCGGAATTCTTCAAAGTGAATTTTATGAATCCTTATATTCATATCATTCATAAAAAGAAGAAAATTAAGATTTCATCTTGTATATTTTGAAATATGGCAAAATCAATTTTCAAGAAAAATCCAATTTTTGCACTAAAATGAACAAAGTTGGAAATTTGTAGAATAGTCATTTAAAAAATATGAAATAAATTATAAAAATATTTTAAAATGTTTTAAAAGTTATTTAAGTTGAAAAGATGGTTTTCTAAATGATATAGAAGTTGTTTTTGAGAATATAGCATTTAAAGCACTTTTTGTAACACTATTTGCAACACTATTCACAATACTTTTCAATAACTTTTGAAATAAAGGTTGAAACATAACAATCCTTTTCTAAATCCTTATTAAATGTTTTTAGTAAATAATAAAGCATTTCAAAAGAATTTGAACAAATTAACATTATTTCAAAGATGGTTAAACAAGTAGTGATTTAAAAAGAGAAAATGAGTATGCGGAAACAACTAGTACATTTGTCCCGCCTATGAGATTTGAAAGTGAAAACAAGGTGTGTAACTAAGGTTAGGAATGGAGCAACCAATGCGCTGAACTTATCTGACCTCAGTTTTCTCTTTTAGGCGAGGGGTGGAACATATCGAAGGAAAGCCCGGATGCTCAATTTGGATTTTATAGAAATAATTTTCTTATACTCATTATTAAAATCCGAAGAGGGAACTTGTCATATTCATGGAATTTAAAAGGCGATCTCACCGTTATTCTGTCCATAGCATTCGTTGAATACAGAAGTTGATTTTAGATAAAAGTAGAATGATTTCTATAATCCTATTTTCTCAAAAGATACTCTTTAAAAATAATTTGAGAAATATTCAAAAGAGAGGTTTAAATGATTCCGTATTCACTAGAAAGAATATTTTGAAAATATATCTCTAAAAGATATTTTAGCAAAGGAAAATGAATGAATCGAAAAACAAACGCCTAATTACATCATTTTTATCGATGATTGAATCTCGAAGGGACCGGGTCGGATATGGGTGATTCCTATCCGAAAACCACTTCGAACCAGTTTACATGTTCAAAGAATGAAGATGTTTGAAGATGGAGATACTGAGACGAATAATAATGAGGGACTACTTGTTGATTAATTGAGGATAAATTCCTGATGCACTATATTGTAGCAGTGGTCTATTAGTTATGAAAAACCTCAAAACCACAAGGTTTTCTCACCTAGTAATGGCCGAGGAAAGTGCCTTCGGTTTCGTACGGTCTCAAAACGAACTTGTATGGATAAATGTCCGACCTTGCATTCCAAATCATAACGAGTGATCTCTATAAAAGTATATGAGTCGGCGGTGGAGAAGACACCTTCTCTTAGGTTAACACCATTTCTCGAGACATACGAGCTCAGAAAGTTATACGTTTGTAGAATCAGTTGTGTGAATGTGGAATGGCAATGTGGCATTCAAAGCGGAAGAAGATGTGCTATGTGAAAAGGTAATCGTACCTTCGAGCCTCATCAACCGAAATGACCGAAACTGGGTTAGATGCAGCAAGACTAAGTGGGTCATTCCCAAGTAGGGTATGATCAACTCCTTCTAGATATTTTTCTTCCCGCTATGACGTTCGGGAAGTAAATTAATGTGGATGTATATGAAGAGAGATATCGGATAAAAGTCGGTAACGACCGGGGGATGACATATTCGGTACTATTTGGTTACAGAGATTGGTCGGTCTTATGTTGGTAGAGGAAAGATGTTCTGTGCCTCGGGACATCCATCAAGAGGCGCACCCATCGGAAGGTAGTCCCTTCACCTGGTCATTTGTATGGAAATCCATTCTCCAATAAGAACCTGCAGTTTTGTTTGTATTGGTGTAATGAATAGCCTCGAAATGCTATATGGGTAACCATTTCGGCTAAGATTAATAAGTTTATTTGCAAATGTTTTCAAAGAAAGTCATTAAAAATAATATCCCCAAATTTTACTTAATAAAGAGTTTTGGTTATCATAAGGTAAAAACCAGTTCGATGTTTATGTGCGGTGTGGTCTTATGAGGTACCTTTTTGTTTTCAAAACATCGTACTTTGAGTTCTCGCACCAGTCTCATGAATGACCCGGAGTTTGTTTTTCCCTTTAAACTCTGGGTACCCTATTTTTCGGGCAGCTGTGTAGTCATGATACCTTAAGAGCATTTTGGAGCATGTTGGGGAGCATTTTGGAGAAGTCTTTTTGAGCTATGAAGCTGAAGTACCTTATGTAGATATCTAACTATTTTCCGCTGTGTCATATAGTATGTATTTTCCAACATATGTAGGGATAGCTAGTTATAACTATCCAACTGATTTGTATTTGACTCTGATCATTTATGTATAATTAATATGTTGAATGCGATGTGAGATTCTATTATTATGTTATCTTCTATCTTTATTTTCTTTTACACCCCTGATAATCTGCCTCCTCGGCACTTGGATTTACGTCACGTGAATACTGTGGATGTATTAGTGTCGATTTCTGAGGGTCGAGGATACAGGTCGTTAAACGTGGTATCAAAGTTGAAGGTTAAGCGAGAATCTTAGCTTTGTTGGGGTATGACTCATTGGAGATAAGGTTAGTAATGCACTAGAATGAGTTTAGTCTGAGAGAGCGCATAATTAAAACTTTTAACTTGAATAAGTATATTGATAATATATAGCATTCCCTAAGATATCTTGTGTATATATCCTAAAGATCTTTTTCATACTATATACATATAGTAGAAAATGAGTGGAAGAATAATACGAGGTAGGGGAGGAAGTAATACCACAAATGGTCAAACTCCCACAGCTATAGCAGTCGAGGAAGTAATAGTTCCAGTATGGCTCCAAATTAACTTTGCAACTTTATGCTAGAACTATACCAGCCTTGGTGGTAAACCTTTCAAAGGAACAGAAACCATCGTTGAAGTACAAGCTTGGATCCACTATTGTGAAAGAATTTCAAAGGGCTGAATATTAGAGACGAGCAGAAGAGATTCTTAGCTTCTTGACAACTACAAGACGGAGCTCTAGTTTGGTGGGAATCTATTACTCAGAATGAGTCAGAAGATGATTTCTCTAGGGAACGATTCAAAGAAGTTCTGGAGGAGCAGTATATGCCGAAAGCAAGAAAATCCCGTCTTTACAGAAATTTTATGGATTTTAAACAAGAGGAGAATATTTCGTTTGAGGAGTATTGTAACAAGTTTAACGAATTACCACGTTTTAGTCCTGGATTGATAGATACGCCCCTCGAAAAGAATGAAAAGTTTATTTCTGGAATGAAGAAGCAATACCATGTCAGAATGACTGGGCATGTGAAAGAACCATTTGTAGATTTAATGGACATGGGATACAGATATGAACCTTTGGATAAGATAGATCCCCCTATAGTACAAGAAAATAACCACAATAACTGGAAAAAGAGGAAGTTCAATGGCAAGAAGCCATGGCTGGGAAAACCAAAAGGAGGATCTCAAGAGAACCACTTTAAAGACATCACTTGTAAAAATTGTAAGAATAAATGCCATATTGCAAATAATTGTTGGGGTCCTAAAGCTCAGAGTGTTGCCTCTCCTGTGGTTTAGAATTATCTCTGCTATAATTGTCATAAACTAGGGCATCTGGTTAAGGATTGTCCCCTAATGAAGAAAGGACAACAAGCCAAAGTTTGCGCTATCAAGGATGGGCCTTCGACCTCCCAGAATGTGAAGGGAAAAGGAGTATTCAAAGGTAATAATTTTTATCAAAGATGTATTAGTTAGAGTATTATTTGATACAGGAGCTTCTCATAGTTTTATTTCTAAAATGTCTGTAGAAGAATTAGAACTTAAACCTAAAATTGTTGACAACCCTATCTGCGTAACGAATCCTACAGGAGGTTCCACTAATCTTTGTATGCACTGTGAAAAAGCCCCAATTTCCTATCCTCCCCATCACTTTCCTTTCGATCTTTTCATCTTAGATTTTAATGGATTCGAAATTTTACTTGGTATGGATTGGCTAACTAAAAATGAAGTTATTCTAAATTGTTTGAAAAGAACAGTTGAAATGAAAAAAAAGTCACGGAAAATCATAGAAATACCTTGTGAAGGTCCTAGCCCAACAAGGGATAGTTTTTTTATGCTTTAGATACATCCCAGATAGGATTAAAAACAATACCCGTTGTTAAAGAATTTGCAGATGTCTTTGAGGAAGTAAAAAGTTTGCCTCCACATAGAGAAATTGAATTCCATATTGATTTAGTTCCTGGTGCGATGCTAATTAAACAAGTAGATAGAAGGATGGCTCCAAAAGAAAGGGATGAGTTGAATATCCAAACCCAAGAGCTATTAAAGAATGGACTGATAAGACCTAGTCGTTCAAGTTGTGGAACAGCCGTAGTTTTTGTTGCTAAGTCATATGCATCTTTGAGATTGTGTGTAGACTATCGATATCTAAATAAGTAAACCATTAAGAACAAGAATCCTCTACCCCAAATGGATGACTTGTTTGACTAGTTGCACGGAGCTCGAGTATTTTTTAAAATAGACCTAGCTACAGGATTCCATCAGTTAAGGATCGCAGAAGATTGCATCCATCTAACTGCGTTCAAAGGTCCAAATACTTTTTATGAGTGGTTGGTTGTGCCTTTTAGGCTAGCTAATGCACCCGCTTATTTTGTTGACCTTATGAATAGAGTGTTTAGAGATGTGCTAAATAAATTCATGTTAGTCTTTATCGAAGATATCCTTGTCTACTCAAAGACTGAAGAAGAACACGCAAGGCATCTAGAAGCTATGTTGGAGATATTGAGGAATAATGTGGCTAAAGACAAATTCTCAAAGTGCCATTTTGGGAAAAGAAGGTAAGATTCCTTGGAAATATAATATTAAGGGATGGAATTTCATTAGATCCAGGGAAAGTTGCAGCTATCCAAGGTTGGAAGCAGCCACAAACTCCTAAAGAAATTAGTAGCTTCTTAGGTTTAGTAGGATATTACAAAAGATTTTTTCAAGACTTCTCTAAAATAGTCCATCACCTAACGAAGTTGACAATGAAGGATGCTAAATTTATCTGGACTACTAAGTGTGAAGAAGCATTCCAGGAACTAAAGAAGAGACTGACAACCACTCCAGTTTTAGTAATTATAAATGGAAATAGTGGATTGACCGTTTATACAGATGCTTGCGGAGAAGGAGTTGGTGTAGTTTTAATGCAAGATGGAAAGGTGATTGCTTATGCAAGTAGATAGCTAAAGACGCATGACAAGAATTATGCAACACACGACTTAGAATTATTAGCCGTTGTGTTCGCTCTAAAGATATGGAGACATTATTTGTTGGGTAAGAATCTTTCATAGTTTATTTCGATAAAACTTTGAATTGACCTTAGTAAATAATATTCCATCTTTTAGGTGAAAAATTCGAACTACTCACAGACTACAAATCTTCGAAGTATTTTTTCACTCAGAAGGATTTGAATATAAGACGGCAACGCTGGCTAGAATTTCTCGCGTCATATGATCTTGATATTCTATATACACCCGGGAAAGCCAACGTAGTAGCTGATGCATTGAGTAGGAAGTTAGCTACTGTTTCTTATTTGGTAGTAACGCCAACTCTCCTAGAAAAGGTCGCCAGCAAACAAAAGGAGGATTACTTCTCAAGGACATCGTTAGGAATATACATCAAGGATATAGTTCAAGCTTTAAAATAGATAACCTTGGAGTATTACGGTTAAATGGAAGAATTAGTGTTCCAGGTGTTGAAAATCTTAGGCAAGAAGTATTAGCTGAATGCCACACAGCCAAAATTAGCATTCATCCGAGGATTCATAAGATGTACAAGGACATGAAGCGTACTTTTTAGTGGAAAAGTATGAAGAAGGGCATATCTATCTATGTCAGCCAATGTGAAAATTTCCAAAGAATCAAAGGTGACTAACAAAAGATAGCAGGAGTACTTCAACCTTTGGAGATTCCATCATAGAAGTGGGATCAAATATCCATGGATTTCATTGATGGCTTACCACAGCCAAGGAAAGGAAATGAAGGCATTTGGGTTATCATAGACCGATTAACCAAAAGTGCACACTTTATTCCCATTAAGCCAACAAGAACTGCAGCAAGCCTTGTAGAGATATGTATGAAGGAGATTGTCCGATTGCATGGAATTCCAAGCAGTATAGTAAGCGATCGTGATCCAATCTTCACTAGTCAGTTTTGGGAATCACTACAGACAGCTTTGGGAACGAAGCTGAGTATAAGCACTACATATCACCCCCAAACTGATGGACAGACGGAAAGAGTCAACCGTGTTTTAGAAGATCTTTGAAGAGCATGTATCCTAGACTTTAGAGGCTCATGGAAGAATCATTTACATTTAGTAGAGTTCTCCTATAAATAGCTATCAAGCTAGTATCGACATGCACCGTATGAAGCTTTGTATGGTCGTCCATGTAAATCGCCAGCATGTTGGATAGAATCCGGAGATCGGTTAATGCTTGGCCCAGAAATGATACAAGAAGCTTTAGAAAAAGTTGATATAATTTGAAAGAAGCTAAAGAAGCCCAAAGCAGATAGAAGAGTTATGTAGACCGAACGCGTAGGAATCTAGAATTCTCAGTTGGAGATTTAATCTTTTGAAAATCTCTCCAATGAGAGGAGTTGCAATATTTGGAAGAGCTGGAAAGTTAGCACCTTGATATGTTGGACCTTTTTCTATTCTCAAAAGAATTGGACCACTAGCTTATCGAGTACAACTGCCTGAAAGATTGTCTGTTGTACATAATGTTTTTCATGTATCACATTTATGGAAGCATGTATATGACCTAGAACAAATCATAGAAACGGGTGCTCAGGATAACGTGGAGATAGAACCAAACTTAGCAGTTATTTGAAGACCCATTCGAATCATGGATCAAGACGAGAAACGATTAAGAAGGAAGGTTGTAAGGTTGGTAAAAGTTCAATGGAGCGGGGATGCTGATGATTGTACATGGGAAACAGAAGATAGAATGAGAAAAACATATCCCGAGTTTAAGATCGATGTATAGACTTTGTCTATCATTTGAGTGTACTCACCGCATGTGGTGTAGTCACTTATTGTATATATTCCATCTTATTGAATATATATTTCATTTTCACTATTTTCTTCTTATCTAATTTCGAGGACGAAATTCCTTTAAGTAGGGAGAATGTAACGACCCAAAATTTAACCACTTCAAAATATAATATTTAAAGTGATTTTAAATATAAAATATAAAAAAATTATGATTCAAATAATATTAGATAGGATTTGGAAATAGAAATATACATGAAAATAGTAACATTTGGTTATATCGACAAAAGTGACAAAATCCTAATATCAGAAAAGTAAGTTTAAATGGTTTAATAAATTATTTTAATTTATTTATAACTTTTTATATTTTAAATAACATTATACAAATTATTTTTAAATTTGGTTTACATAGATAAATAGTTTAAATAAAATGTCAGAATATGACCGCAAAACATTTTGTCAAAAATCAACGTTTTTCCAATTTAAAGTTGTCGCAGCGTTGTTGCACCTTTATGTATACAATTTAATAAATATGTTAACATATAAAGATAGTTAATAATTAACTAAACAAGGTTACTTTTAATAATCACACTTAAAAAATTCTAGAAAGTAATTAGCAAAAGTAACTAAAAAGACATGTCACATCAAATGTGACATAAAGTAAAGAAATGTGATATAAAATAAAGTAATCATTCTTATTCTTTACTTAACTTTTACGTTTTTGAATTTTAAAAGTGTGATGTGATGTGGATGGTCAGTTTTGAATTAAATAAGTTTGCCTAATTCTTAAGCAAGGTTATTTAAGTAAAAAACACAAATCTATATTTTAATCTCAAATATTTTCTATAAATATACACCCACTTTCTCACTTCCTTCCACATTTCTTCTTCTTAAAATTTCAAGCTTCTTCTCACTCTTTTTAACGGCTTCCAACCTTAACAAAGTTATGCCAAAATATTCCCAAAAATAAAACAAAGAAAATTATGGACAAAACTCCATCCGAATCACTTCAGAACGCCTCCTTCCCTCTCCTATTGTTCACGCCCTCTCTTCCTCCACTTAGTTGAGCACATCTTCCTCTTCTAGCTTGGTCTTGGCCTCCTAAGGCAAGTTCGAGAAAGTTTAGCAAGTTCTAGGAGCTTAAGGCAAAGTGTAGCAAAGTTAGAAAAGTTTAGAACTAGATTGAAAGCGACAAAAGGTGAGAACTCTAAATTGTTAAGTAGTAAATGTTTATATAATGTTTTTCAAGTTATAAATGTTATTTGGATGTTAATAACGATATTTGCTAAGTTTTTGAAAAAGAAAGTAACCACCTTTAAGTCATTTGCAAAAATTAGTAAGCAAATATATACATAAATGACAATCATGTGACATTATAAATAAAAAGTTGTTAAATTGATATACAAGTTCATATGATATGTTAAAATATGTTAAAATGGTTATAAACATTATTTTGGTCGTTTATTAGTTGTATATTTAATATAAATGTTGAAACAAGTCACGGATTTACACGACATATAATCACATGGAAATCATCTTCCAAAAGAAGAAAAATGTGATATGGAATTACCCTTGAAAAATGTTTGAATATGCTTTAAAAATGATTCATAAGTGTTTAAATTTATCTCGGAAAAGTTTGGATATGAATCTCAAAATACGCCTAAAATTTGACGCGCCGCGTAACGGCAGTTCGTGTTTACGCATCAAAAGTTTAAATGAATATACGAAGTGGAATATAGTTCAGAATTCTTCGAACTAATAATTTTTCGAATCTTTATATCCCTATCTCTTGTAAAAAAATAAGATTTCAACTTGTATATTTTGAAATGTGGAAAATCAATTTTCAAGAAAAATCTAGTTTTTGCACTAAAATGATCAATGTTGGAAATTGATAAAATAATCATTTTAAAAATATCAAATAAATTCTAAAAAGCTTTTAAAATGTTTTAAAAGTGATTTAAGTTGAAAAGATGGTTTTCTAAATGATATAAAAGTTGTTTTGAAGAATATAGCTTTTAAAGCACTTTTTGTAACACTATTTGCAACACTTTTCAATAACTTTTGAAATAAAGGTTGAAACTTAACAATCCTTTTCTAAATTCTTAGTAAATATTTTTAAGTAAATAATAAAGAATTTCTAAATAATTTAAACAATTTAACATTATTTCAAAAATGATTAAACAAGTCGTTAAGTGATTTAAAAAGGGAAAATGAGTATGCAGAAACGACTAGCACATTTATTCCGCTTGTGAGATTTAAAGGTGAAAACAACGTGTGTAACTAAGATTAGGAATGGAGCAAAAAGTGTCCTAAACTTACCTAGCCTCAGTTTTCTCTTTTAGGCGAGGGGTGGAACATATCAAAAGGAAAGCCCGGATGCTTAATTTGGATTTTATAGAAATAGTCTTCTTATACTCATTATTAAAATCCAAAGAGGGAACTTGTCCTATTCGTGCAATTTAAAAGGTGATCTCACCGTTATTATTCCCATAGCACTTGTTGAATGTGGAAGTAGATTTTGGATAACAGTAGAATGATTTATATAATCCTATTTTCTCAAAAGATACTCTTTAAAAATGATTCGAGAAATATTCAAAAGAGAGGTTTAAATGATTCCGTATTCACTTGAAAGAAGATTTTGAATATCTCTCGAAGATATTTTGGTAAAGGAAAAAAGAATGAATCGAAAAACAACCACCTAATTACATCATTTTTATCGATGAATGGATTTCGAAGGAACCGGGGTCGGATTTGGGTGATTTCTATCCGAAAACCACTTCGAACCAGTTTATGTATTCAAAGAATGAAATATTTGTAGACGTAGATATTGAGACGAATAATAATGAGGGACTACTTGTTGATTAATTAGGGATAAATTGTCGATGCACTATATTGTAGCGGTGGCCTCTTTATTATGAAAAACCTCAAAACCACAAGGGCTTCTCGCCTAGTAATGGCCAAGGAAAGTGCCTCCGGTTTCGTTCGGTCCCAGAACGGACTTATATAGATGAATGTCTAACCTTGCATTCCAAATCATAATGAGTGATCTCTATAAAAGTATATCAGTCAATGTTAGAACAGACACCTTCTCTTAGCTTAACACCCTTTTCCGAGACATACGAGCTCAGAAAGTTATACATTTGTAAAAATCAGTCGTGTGAATGTGGAATGGCAATGTGGCATTCAAAGTGAAAGAAGATGTGCTTTGTGAAAAGGTAATCATTGCCTCGAGCCTCATCAACCGAAAATGACCGAAACAAGGTTAGGTGCAACAAGGCTAAGTGGTCATTTCCAAGTAGGGTATGATCATCCCCTTCTAGATATATTTCTTCCCGCTACGATGTTCGGGATGTAAATTGATGTGGATGTATGCGAAGAGAGCTCTTGGATAAAGATCGATAACGACCGGAGGATGTCATATTCGATACTGTCTTGCTATAGAGGTAGGTCGGTTTTGTGTTGGTAGAGGAAAGATGTTATGTGCCTCGAGACATCCATCTAGAGGTGTACCCATCGGAAGGTAGTCTCTTCACATGTTCTTTTGTATGGAAATTCATTCTCCAATAAGAACAACTGTTTTGTTTGTTGTTAACCCGCCTTTAGTCAAGGCCATGAACAAGAGGATTCAACCCAACCAATTTCACGAGTATTGAGGTTGGAATAGGATGGATTCGGTTTAAAAGAATGAAGTTCACTTGGATATGTCATTTGGTCAAGAAATGGGGGGTTTCACGGCTCGTCTGGAAGATTTCCCTTGCTTGGCATACCTCACCTCGCTCGCGTACCTCACCTCGCTCGCGTACCTCACCTCGTTCGGCATACCTCTCCTCGCTCGGCATACTTCACCTCGCTCGGCGCACCTCACCTTGCTCGGCACACCTCACCTTGGTCGGCGTACCTCACCTCACTCGGCGTACCTCACTTCGCTTGGCGTACCTCATACCTCACCTTGCTCGGCACACCTCCCCTCGCTTGGCACATCTCACCTCGATCGGCGTACCTTCCCTCGTTCGGCGTACCAACTGCTCACGGTTGGTAGGCATAATGAAGTAGGGTTCGGCTATGACCTTGGTGGACCCAAACTACTCAGGAGGCCCAACAACCTGGTTTTGCCTATAAATACAGCATGTGGGTCTCCAGATGGGGGATCTTCTTCTCTCCGCTCTCTAACTTTCTATTTTCTAAGGCTGAAGGTAACTATATCAGTTTGTAACTGTAATTGATTTGAACATCAATAAAAAGGAAACTTTTGAAGTGGACGTAGGTCGGAGTTAGCCGAACCACTATGAAATCTGTGTTCTTTACTGCTTTCATTTTAATTTCGACTGTTCTTCGTATTATTATTCTCTACATATATTCTATTTCTTATCTATAATCGTTAGTTGGTGCTTTCATTTACATTTGGGTGTTAGTGACCAATTTTGACGCTAACATTTGTATTAGCGTAATGAATAGCCTCGAATGCTATATAGGTAACCAATTCGGCTAAGATTAATAAGTTTATTTGCAAAAAATTTCAAAGAAAGTCATTAAAAATAATATCCCCAAATTTTACGTAATAAAGAGTTTTGGTTATCATAAGGTAAAAACCCGTTCCGTGCTTATGTGAGGCATGGTTTTATGAGATACCTTTTTATTTCAAAACATCATACTTTGATTTCTCACATCAGTCTAACGACTGACTCAGAGTTTGTTTTTCCCTTTATACTCTGGGTGCCCTATTTTTCGGGCAGCCGTGTAGTCAAGATACCTTAAGAGCATTTTGGAGCTTGTTGGGGAGCATTTTGGAGAAGTCGTTTTGAGCTATGAAGCTAAATTATCTTATGTGGATATCTACCCATTTCCTACTGTATCATGTAGTATGTATTTACCAGCATATGTACGGATAGCCAGTTATAACTATCCAGCTAGATTTGTATTTGACTCTGATCATTTATGTATAATTAAAATGTTAAATGCGATGTGAGATTCTATTATTGTGTTATCTTCTATCTTTATTTTCTTTTACAACCTTGATAATCTGCCTCCCCGGCACTTGGATTTACGGCACGTGAATATCGTGGATGTATTAATGTCGATTTCT
This sequence comes from Allium cepa, assembly GCA_030765085.1. Taxonomy (NCBI): domain Eukaryota; kingdom Viridiplantae; phylum Streptophyta; class Magnoliopsida; order Asparagales; family Amaryllidaceae; genus Allium; species Allium cepa. Next base: position 698,745,544 of record CM060939.1, read on the forward strand.
AGGGGTCGAGGAGACGGGTCGTCACAGCATAAATCTATTTCACATAATTATAATATTTTTCTTAATTTTCCAAACTTCCCGAAATCCTAAAAAAATCCTAATCAATTTTCCCAATTAACATTTCACCTTTAAATTGAAATCCTCTTTAAGAAATGAAACTCATTTCTTAAATAAATCAAACAATTATTCCAAAAATTAGTTTTAATGAAATAATTAAATTTCACAAACCTTTGATAAAATTAATTAGTTAGGTAATTAACAGCAAGGTTGTTACATATCACTTCATTCTCCATGTTACCCGATAGTATTACTTGGTAATACTCTTAGTGATATGGGTATAGAGGTGGTGGTGTTACAACACAAATTTGGATTGTAATATAACTACAAAAAATAATTTATGCAATAATAATGCAGTAAAGTAAAAGTGCAAAGTGATAGAAAAAATAAAAGGGCAAATGAATCAAAAATATAAATATTTTTATATTGGTTCACACTTTGGTCCTATGTCTAGTCCTATACTTTTCGTACAACCATTTTATATCACATCGCTCTTCATCCGAGGAAATAGGCCTTAAACGCACTATAAAATCCCATTTTTAGATTTCTCAAACAATACCAGAAAATCCCTTTATGGATTTCAACAGCTTTCCGGTTGCCACTGAAGTTTCCTTACCAATCAACGACTAGACTTATCTTTATAGCCTTTAGGACTTTTTGATTACAAGTTGTATGCCTTGATGCATAGTACTTGCCTTTACAGTACAAATTCCTATAAACTTTATATAGTAATTTCTCAAAGGGAATAGATAGAAGTTTTAGGAAGAAGACTTAGCTATGTCAAGAAGAGAGTGAAAATATCACTTTCCTTCAGATCATAATATATTATTCTTCAAACAAGCACTTGTGATCTTAAAATTCTTTGAATTCACTCCCAATTTATAAAGAATGAAGGAACATAACTATTGGAAAATCTTTTTAGTTGAGTTCGAATTTTCTAATGTAAGTGGAATCAATTAATATACTATATACCACCCATCGACAAATAGCCATAGGAAACGTCTCTTTATTCCATGAGGGATTTTGGCCATATAATATATGGAAAAATTGTTAAAAAAAATCCTAAAGAACATTCAAATATTTTATATTAGATAAAGAGGGAATTATTTTGTGTTTTTAACAAATTCTATAGCAAATATACCAGATAATCTTCAATATTTTCTTTTCTCTTGTATATTTTTAACTACATTCTTTCCTTTCACATTCTTTGTGCGTACTCCAATTTTGCAACATGTCCTTCCTCACTTAGTAAACATCTTAGTAACGTTCATTTATGGTTATTGTCATTGAAACCGATAATATGTGTTCTAACAATCACCCCTTTTTAATGCTGACAACCATATAACCTTCAAAAATTAAAGCACTTACGTTTTTGCTATATTACTCCGATCTATATGGTTTCCTCTATCATTGAGGAGTATTCAACTCCAATTCTAACTATTTCTACTCTACCAGCAGATGTAGACTTGCCATCTATAGAAGGTATTTTAATTTATTCACTTATACACCAAAAATTGAATTCATCACCTCTCGAAGCTCACAATTTGTATCTTTCTATTTCCATGTTTTAAGGAATGCTTTCGCTCCTCTAATTATCATATTTCCAGCTATGCTAACCATCTAGGTAATAGGTCCGAACCCATACCAGATGCTAAAAAGATTAGGACTCTTCTAGAGGGGGACAATCATGTTGTTGATTTGAAAGAGGTGGTTAAACTGCACCACCATGCCGCAGGATAAATGGGTAACTTTCAAAAAATATATTCTATTTTGATCTTTATGGGCCTACGAAATATAATGTAATTTAGATCTTATCTAAATTTATTTTAAATAAATTCAATATTTTACTTTATTTATAAAAAAGCTTTATTTATTGTTATATTTATATTATATCATATAATTTGCGTATCACATACACATAAGTGTGTACGTGCACACGCAATTTAAATAGTGTACATGTTTTAACATGCCCATGTATAAGTGTTGGGATTTTACCTCAATGGACATGCTAGCCCCTCTCTATGCATGTGCGATAACTTGTATGTATATGTATGTGTAAATACGTAAATTGTAAAAATACATATAGGTCTGTTACAGGGCGGGCGATGGTCCAGGTATCTTAAAACCCGGACCCAAGACCGGTTACAATAATCAAACTCCGAGCCCGACCCGAGCCCGCTGGGTATTTTAAAACCAATACCCAAGTCCGACCCGTCGGGCTTTTCAAGCCTGTGGTTAATACCTGTATACGTAACCCAAAATATTTAAGTTAAAACCATACTCAAAATTGCAATTTTTATAAATATTATAGAAAAATAATTGTTAAGATACAAATTGGGTGGTGACATAACCAAATTCACAATAATAGTATACAAAAACGTCTACATACACAAGAACAAAACGGTAAACATATATACACATGTTTAGAAACTATTGAAAATTAATAATTGGGTCGGGTTCAAACTGGGTCAGGTTTTGACTAAACCATAACCGACCCTAATAGTAACCGGGTCGGGCAAGAGTAGTGGAAGTAAAAACCCATGACTGTATTTATAGGGTAGGTTTGGGCCAAAACCCGTACCATTGACATGCCTATATATAATGGAACTAATTATACAATGTATTTACATACACACATACTTTATTATAATATAAAATAATTGTAAGTGGTAATATAAACAATTACAAGATTGAATTCAAAATTAAAATTCAATTTTAAATTTAGATCTAGATAAACTTAATAAAATCTAGTAATAACAAAATTCAACATTTAATATACTAAAATTTGAATAAATATCTATATAATGTTTATATACATTTCAAAATCAATTTTTATTTATTTATATATGTAGATATATATATACATATGCATATATATACACGTATTAAAATATTTTCTATAAATACTATATATACATAATACATACATATAAATATGTTTAATTTTATTCAATCATTATATATACATATATTAGTATATAATTTAGCATATACGGTGTAAAAAACTTCTCTTTTATGGGTCGAAAAATATTTTCGTTAAAATATTTTTTTTAACTATTATTTTCCATATGGAAATCAATAATAAATAATTTATTAAATTAACCTTTTGAAAACAATATAATCTAATAGATATATAAAATATTTTTCATGTATGTATTCTATAATTTTATACCTATACTTATCTATGTTTAAAGCGTACAATATTTATATTAATATATATATATATATATATATATATATATATATATATAGACACACATGCTAATATATATGTTATATTCAGTTATTTTTTTAATTCCATAAACTTTAAATTTATCTATATAATAATAAAAAGATAAATACATACCTCTATTATTATGTTTGAATTTAAAAATTAGTTTATTAAATAATCATTGCTATGTTATTATATTAAAAAACCTTTTATTTTAAACTATAGCCTTGAGCTTTATATATATATATATATTATTATACGCATATATGTTAGTCCTTCAGATGATGGTTTTAATGACAACAACCTTAGGAATTGTTATAAAATATAAATACTAACATTATAGTTTAGATATATATGTATATGCAGGATTTAACAATGCAGGTACCAAGAATAAAGACTGTACAGTATAGAGATTCAAGATTGAAGATATCAAGATTGAAGACTCATGAGTATCAAGATTATCAAGAGTTCAATATTTCAATAATAAGTAATTAGGAATTTTGTTAAAACTCTTAGAAAAGCACTGGCATCTTAAAATCTAATTAATTCGTGGAATGGAACCCACTTCGAGCCTGTTAAAGGGATGGAACCCTAAAGTAGGATGAAACCTATGAAAAATCTAGTGGAACATTATTTTGTATCCACTAACTTTTATTAAAATGTTTTTACAAAATTATATCTTGTTTTCAAAATGATTTCAAAACCTTCCTTTTAAAAAGAATCAAAAACATCTATCTTGTTTTAAAATACTTTTAGCCTTAATATAATTTTATCTTCAAAATCAATTATCCTTGGTTTTAAACTATCTTCTAATAATAACATATATATTTAACTTTTAATATTTATACTTAGATTTAAATATAAAATTATAGTAAAATTTTATATATACCAAAATATCATTCTCTATACTTAATTATGTATTTTAACTATAGTTAAGTATATTTATAAAGGTTAAAAATAGTTTTAATACAAGATAGAAGTTATTTTCAAAGAAAAATAAATTACCAAAAATTGCATAGGCCTGTCGACAACCCCTATATACCCTTGTCGACAAGGTGCAGTTGATTTCAAAATTTGAATTTCAAAAGAAGTGTCTATTCGTCATATCCTTTCACAAATGGACATGGCTGTTGTTCTACAATAAATAGGGGCCGTTTTAAACGAATTTGTATACAATTTTTCTCTGATTTCACTCCTCTTCTTCTTCCACATTTCTTTACATATGTTTTTACCATTACTCTGCCTAAATCACCATTGAATCTAACTAGATCATCTCTGGTTTGATTCTCTATCACTATCTCAACAAGATCTCAGTGCTATTCAGAGTTATAGGCTACTTTGTAATAAATTAAGCGAGAAAAGATATGATTGTAGCCTTCGAAATCAATCAAGCGAGAAAAGGTGTGATTGTATCCTGTGAAATCAACTGGGTGAACGTGTTGCCCGTAAAATCAAGTATCTCTGCCCAAAGGATTGTGATACTGGAGTGGTGTACCTCGTGGCCTTGAAATCGAGGGTGTAATTGTAAAAATTGCTTTTGAAAGGAAATCTGTACTTGTGTGCGGGACTGGATGTAGGGTAACTTCGAACCAGTATAAAATCCAATGTGTTCTTTCCTTTATTTCTTTTACTTTATTTCTGTATCTGTGTTTGATTCTGTGATCATATGTGTGTCTGAATATTGCATACATTTGTGTTCAAATTAATATAAATTCAAAAAGATTTAGTAATTCTTTAAAACACTATTCACCCCCCCTCTAGTGTTAATTCTAGCCTTAAGATCCGTAATCCGCATTTCCCACATATGGTAACAGAGCGAGGTTTTCAAAGTTTTATAATATGATTTTTTAAAAAGCTTTTAAAATGACTATGTTTAAAAAACTTGTTAATACTATTTTAGGAATATTCAAATCATCATTGTCTCTTGAGTCTACATATAATAAATATTCAAATTCAAGTTGTCTATCAAAATTGTATGATGTGCAGGAAACATGCTTTATGGGTGTTGAGGAATCAATTCACAATGGACAAATTGTGCAGATCAAAAAGAATAAATGGATACTCAATAATGGATGCTCTAGACACATGATGGGTAATCCAGATATGCTGAATGATATAATATACAAAGACGGAGGACTGGTTAATTTTGGAGACAACTCAAAAGGATATGTGATTGGCATCGACAAAGTCAGTAACTCTGAAACACCTATTATTACTAATGTTTTGCTAGTTAAAAATCTGAAACATAATCTGCTAAGTATTAGTCAACTTTGCGATAAAGGATATAAAATTAAATTTAAAAAAGATAAGTGTCACATTGAAGATAATAGCTCAACCATAATATTTGAGCGAATTAGGAAAAAGAATATTTATATTCTTAGTATGAAAATTTCAAATGATAACATGTGTCTTTTGGCAAATACAAGTGACCCTTGGATTTGGCATAAGAGATTTGGGCATTTGAATTTCAAACTCTTATCTAGACTATCAAAACATGATCCAGTAAGACGTCTCCCTAAAATGAACTTTAAAGTGTATAGTTTATGTGATGCATGTCAACTAGGAAAACTTAGAAAAAGTTCCTTTAAATTAAAAGATATGATTTCCGCCTCAAAACCTCTTGAATTACTTCATCTAGATTTATTTGGTCCATCTCAAATTCTGTCAATAAATCATAGTAAATATGTTTTTGTAATTGTAGATGATTATTCTAGATTTACATGAACAATATTTTTGAAACATAAAAGTGATACTTTTGAATGTTTTAAGAACTTTACAAAAAGGATTCAAAATCAACTTTCTCTAAAAATTATAACCATCCGTAGTGATCACGGTGGTGAATTTGAAAAAGAAAAGTTTGAGTAATTCTACAATAATAAGGGAATAACTCACAATTTTTCATTTCCAAGAACTCCACAACAAAACGGAGTAGTAGAATGTAAAAATAGGATGATTCAAGAGTGTGCGAGAACTATGCTTTCAGATAGTAAATTACCAAAGTATTTTTGGGCAGAAGCAGTTGCTGCCGCCTGTTATATTTTAAATAGAATTTTAATTAAACCTTTGACTGATAAGACATCTTATAAACTTCTTCACTCAAAGAAACCTAAGTTATCTTATTTTAGAATTTTTGGAAGTAAATGTTTTATTTTAAATACAAAAGATAACTTAGAAAAATTTGATCCTAAATCCGAAAAAGGTATCTTTATCAGATACTCTAACAGAAGTAAAGCGTACATAGTGTTTAATTTAAGAACTAACACAATCGAAGAAACAATGCATGTTTCATTCGATGAAAGTTTCAAAATTTCTGAAGATACAAATGATGAAGAGGATTTAATCACTCAAAATCAAGGGTCAACCGAAACTAATAATGAAATTAATCATCCTAATAAAAAGATTAAACTTTTAAAAGATCAACCTATAGAAAATATACAAGGAGATATGCAATCTGTTGTTACAACAAGAAATCAACTAAGTAATATGAGCAATGTAGCCTTTATATCAACTATTGAACCCAAAAATCCAAAAGAAGCATCAACTGATGATTCATGGATTTTGGCTATGCAAGAAGAACTAAATCAATTTACTAGAAATGATGTTTGGGAACTTGTTCCTAGACCTGAAAATAAAACTATAATTAGAACTAAATGGGATTATAAAAATAAAATGAATGAACAAGGAGAGGTTGTTAGAAATAAAGCCCGGTTAGTCGCTCAAGGTTATTGTCAAGAAGAAGGAATAGATTTTGATGAAACCTTTGCTCCTGTAGCAAGATTAGAAGCCATTGGGATTCTACTTGCTTTCGCAAGTCATAATAATTTCAAATTATATCAAATGGATGTTAAAAGTGGCTTTGTAAATGGTTTTGTAAAAGAGGAAGCATATGTTGAACAACCACCACTTTTTGAAAATGAAAAATTACCGAATCATGTTTACAAACTTAAGAAAGCTCTATATGGTCTAAAACAAGCTTCTAAAGCCTGGTATGATAGACTAAAATCTTACTTATTACAATCAAACTTTGAAATTGGAAAAGTAGATAATACCGTTTTTATTAAAAGAAATAAAGATGATATTCAACTAGTACAAGTTTACGTAGATGGTATCATTTTTGGATCAACTAATTTTGAAATGAATAAAGAATTTTCTGAAATAATGACAAAAGAGTTTGAGATGAGTCATACGGGTGAATTAAACTTCTTTCTAGGATTACAAATAAAAGAATTAGATAATGGTGTCTTTATTAGTCAAGAAAAATATGCTAAAGACCTAGGTTGTAAATTTGGTTTGACTACTACAAGTGGAAAACCCACCCCCATGGCAACCAATGAGTACCTAAGTAAAGAAGATCTCTCGAAAGATGTAAATCAAAAATTATATAGAGGAATGATTGGATCACCACTCTATATCACTGCTAGTAGACCTGATATCATGCATAGTGTTTGTCTCTGCAAGATATCAATCCCAACCTAAAGAGACCCACTTAAAAGCTTAAAATGTATCATAAGATATGTTAAATACACATTTGATTATGGCTTATTTTATCCTAAAAATGATTCTTTTGAATTAATATCTTACTGTGATGTTGATTATGCTGATTTTAAATTAGACCAAAAAAGTACAAGTGGAACTTGTCACTTTTTGGGGCATTCTCTGATTTCCTGGTTTAGTAAAAAAGCAAAATACAGTTTCTTTATCAACAATCGAAGCAGAGTATATTTCTGCTGCTTTGGCTTGTTCTCAAATAATTTATATGCAACAAACTTTAAAAGATTTTGGTTTAAATATCTCAAAATCACCAATTTATTATGATAATACTAGTGCAATAAATTTATCCAAAAATACTACTCATCATGCTCGAACTAAACATATTGATATCAGACACCATTTTCTCAGAGATAATATAAGTAACGAAGTAATTACTCTCAATTATATTAATTCCGAGAACCAAATTGTTGATATCTTAACAAAACCCTTAAATGAATCTATATTTACTAAATTAAGAAGAGAATTAGGTATTTGTTCAATAACTGAAATGTAGAATATAAATAACAAAGTATAATTAAAAAAATAAATTAAAAATCAAATAACAAAAATATCAAGTACCATGTCGACAACCCCCTTTTACCCCTGTCGACATATAACGATTTTTTATTTTTGAAATTTTCCCACCAAAATTCAAATAAGTGGTTATATATTCGTCTTATTTCGAAATTTTGATCATTCTTTCTATTCTCTCTCTGTTCTAACTTCTGAAAACAATAAAACAACGGCCTCCTCTTCCAAATCAAATAAAAATTCAACCTTTTCGTTCCCTTCTCCTTCTACTGGATCATTTCAACGAACTATGCTTGCACGAGTGATGAAAATGGAGGATTTCTTAAAGGATGCACCACAACTAATGACTGAAATTCAAGTAGTGCAACTTAGAATGGCCAAAGAACAAGAACGGCAAGGCAAAATCCTTAGAAATTTGCAAAATTTTCTAATGGGCAATCATGCTAATCCGATCTTGATTGATGAAGAATCTTCAAGAGATCAAGTGCAAAAGGACAGCGAGGAAGAAGAAGAAGAAGCCTTCATGGAAGAAGAGCATGCTGAAGATGACGACAAAGTCGTTTGCGTTGGCGAAGTGTGCTTTGACAAGGATGGAAATCTCGTCGAACAACATGGAAATTCCGGTTTCCACTACACAAATTGTTCGGTTCATAGATCTCCCATTTTCAAGGACATACATTAGTTTCTTTTCTCTTTTTCTTATTGTTATATATTCTTTCTTTCATCTACGCAAATGTAAATATAACAATAAATAATTAATAAATGATTTGTGTTCTTATATTTGAATTATCACTATTATAAGTATTATCATATATGGATTCTTAGTTAGGATAGTTAGTTATTAAGGACTAAATTTTTAGTTTTAGAATTAAGTGTTGATTATTTATGATAACACTATCATTACAATCACATGTCATAGAGTGTTAGACTAAGGGGAAGTTATCTAGTTTGGAGTTAGTTTTTGGTGATGACAAAGGGGGAGAAGTATAAAATAGAATAGTTAGGCATAGATTAAGGGGGAGTTACTAGGATAGAAGTAATATTTTATAAACAAAGGTTGTCATCATCAAAAAGGGGGAGATTGTTAGTCCTTGAGACGATGGTTTTGATGACAACAACCTTAGGAATTGTTATAAAATATAAATGCTAACATTATAGTTTAGATATATATGTATATGCAGGATATTACCATGCAGGTACCAAGAATAAAGACTGTACAATATAGAGATTCAAGACTGAAGATATCAAAATTGAAGACTCATGAGTGCCAAGATTATCAAGAGTTCAAGATTTTAATAATAAGTAATTAGGAATTTTGTTAAAACTCCTAGAAAAGCACTGACATCTTAAAATCCAATTTATTTGTGGAATGGAATCTACTTCGAGCCTGTTAAAGGGATGAGACCCTAAAGTAGAATGGAACCTACAAAAAATCTAGTGGAACATTGTTTTGTATCCACTAACTTTCATTAAAATGTTTTTACAAAATTATATCTTGTTTTCAAAATGATTTCAAAACCTTCCTTTTAAAAAGAATCAAAAACATCTATCCTGGTTTTAAAATACTTTTAGCCTCAAAATAATCTTTGTCTTCAAAATCAAATTATCCTTGGATTTAAACTATCTTTTAATAATATATATATATATATATATATATATATATATATATTTAACTTTTAATATTTATACTTAGATTTAAATATAAAATTATAGCGAAATTTTATATATACCATAATATTATTCTCTATACTTAATTATGTATTTTAACTATAGTTAAGTATATTTATAAAGTTTAAAAATAGTTCTAATACAAGATAGAAGTTAATTTCAAAGAAAAATAAATTACCAAAAATTGCATAGGCCTGTCGACAACCCCTATATACCCTTGTTGACTAGGTGGCAGTTGTTTTCAGAAATTTGAATTTTGAAAGAAGTGTGTATTCGTCACATCCTTTCATTAATGGACATGGCTGTTGTTCTACTATAAATAGAAGAAGTTTTAAACGAATTTATATACAATTTTTCTCTGATTTCACTCCTCTTCTTCATCCACATTTCTTTACATATATTTTTACCATTACTCTGCCGAAATCGCCATGAATCTAACTAGATCATCTCAGGTTTGATTCTCTATCACTATCCCAACAAGATCTCAGTGCTATTAAGAGTTATAGGCTTCTTTGTTATAAATTAAGAAAGAAAGGTGTGATTGTAGCCTGTGAAATCAATCAAGCGAGAAAAGGTGTGATTGTAGCCTGTGAAATCAATTTGGTGAACTTGTTGCCCATAAAATCAAGCATCTCTACCCAGAGGATTGTGAATCTGGAGTGGTGTACCTCGTGGCCTTGAAATCGAGGGTGTAATTGTAAAAATTGCTTTTGAAAGGAAATTCGTGTGCGGGACTGGATGTAGGGTAACTCCGAACCAGTATAAAATCCGTTGTGTTCTTTCCTTTATTTATTTTACTTTATTTCTGCATCTGTGTTTGATTCTGTAATCATATCTGTGTCTGAATATTGCATACATTTGTGTTCAAATTAATATAAACTCAAGAAGATTTAGTAATTCTTTAAAACACTATTCACCCCCTCTAGTGTTAATTCTAACCTTAAGATTCGTAATCCACATTTCTCACAATATATACATTATCATCAAATGACGATATCACCAACATATATAGATTCGTGATAAATGAAACATGTTGAGATGTTGAATCAAAATCCATGAATCTGATTCTTGAATCTAGAAAGTGCTACCAATCTGAGTGCTGCTACCACCGATGTTTGAATTTGATTTGATTTGAGTGTTTAGAAGCTTAAAATTGAGGAGGGGAGGGATAACTAGGTCTGACTATTTTTGGCTGAAAAGGAAGCTAAAGAAAGAGAGATTAAAAAAAATTAAGGATTGGAGGTCAATAAATAAAAAACATCTCAAGGAGTAAAAGGGGAATCAAGATATACCTTTTTCTCTTACCAAATCACCTCCTTTTGAATCAAATTCACTCCACTTGTCCTTGATATAACCAGTTGCTCTAGGCTCCATAATGGGTCTTAGAACCGCTTCAAGCCCGATTAATAAAAACGCAATTAAATCTAATTCAAATTCACATCGATGTCACATATCGATACATGTGTTTATAACTATTATACAGACATTAATTTTGATCAACACAAATTAAATAAAATGTATAATTAATATTTCATAAATATTAATTAATTTGATTAATTTATAACAATTATAGTTATTTAAATTAGGTGGTAATAGAAGTATTTAACATTTCAGTTGTTTGTCTCTTAGGTGTAAATTAGGTCGGCGATTAATATTGAACAATTCGAATATTAACATTTACACACCACTTAAAAGGTGGTGTGACATTATAACCAAGTTTATCGCTTACATAGTTTTGGTAAAACCCAATTTTACTTTATTTTAGCTTTACTCGATAGTGACAATTATTTACACCAGTTTTCTTTGTTAAAACTATATCATATTAGGACTTATGGAATTTGGTAACGGTAAAAATTACAATTTTGTCCATATTCAACTTTATTGTCTAAATACAAAGTCCTTGGTTCAATAATAACAATTATTACTAACCGAATTGCTCTGACTAGAGACTTTGAATTTAAGTTGACTTCAATTGACCTTAATATAAATCTCGTATAACTAAGGAGATGAATTCTCTCTTTAATATAGTTTCACTTCCTTCCAATACTTCCACTTGACCCAACTATAGTCGTTCAATAGACGCCATGCTATAATTTAACTATAATCAAAGCATAGCTTCTATATTGAAGATCAACAGTTGTAAAAACCCGTATATTTAACGATTATATATTTAAATGTTTTATTTAAATATAGTGTCGTTAGTCGGATTTAGGTCTGAAATGCTACCTTTTGCAAATGGCCGAATTAGGACTCGAAACCACTTCCATTGAGTTCGAAATGGCATTTGTGATCTTTTTGAGTATAAACATTGATATGTTTGGAGTAAGTCGAGTTTTGCTACCTTTTCTAATTGGGTATTGGGTTTGGATTCAGCCCACTAGCTAACTAAATAACCTAACTCAGTCCCCTCTCCTTCCATTCACTCATTTTTCATTTCTTAAACTCAAGCTAAAACTGAAAATGGGGAAGAGAATGCGAAATAGAAATTCCAATCCCTAGTTCTTCTTGCAAACTTGAATTCTTGCTCCAAAATCAAAGTGAAGCTATTGGTAAGCCCTCTCTTCATCTTCTCCAACTCTTTCTTCCTTCAATTTCAGAAAGTTTCCTAAACCTAACTTAGGAAAATACTTGTTTTGATCTTAGATTGAAGCTGGTAGAGTTGAAGTGGAGAGTGGTTGTGTCTTCTCCTTGCCATTGAGCTTCTTCTTCTTCTTTGTTTTTGGGTTAAAGGTGAGATTTTATCTCACATCTATGCCGATATCCTTCTATGTTGTTGGGTATGAATTCCAAATACTTTTACATGTGTAATTGCTTTTGATTTGGATTGGTTTTATGAATGTTGCAAGTTTGAGAGTTTTGAAGTTAAATCTTTAAAAATCATAACTTTGATGTTTGATCATGATTTTGGAGCTGTATTAAAGAGTCAATAGTGTTGGGTTGTCGACTGGCATAAATCTCTAGCGTTATTGCTCGTTCGATTGCATTTGGAGGAGTTTTCCCTTCATTGGATAGGCTGAGATACAGCCTCAGGGCTCGGTCAGTCGACTGACCTTCTGCAGTCAGTCGACTGGCTGTAGCCAATTGGCATATCAAGGCCGTAAACAGAGACAAGAAGCCTCTGTTTTCTGCAATCAGTCGACTGACCCTCTGCAACCAGTCGACTGACTGCAGGAAATGGGATTTTCATGTTTCTGGATCAGTCGACTGACTGCAGTGAACCAGACGACTGACCTGCTTGTTTTGGTCTATTTTGCCTGTTTTCTTGTGATTCCAACTTTTATCGATTCCGGTTGATTCCAATTAGTTGATATTGCATATTTGAATTTGATGATTTCTTTTTGATTTCCTACACGGGTTTTTATAAAATGATCTCTTCAAAACGTATTAAAAGCTCGTTTCTCCAATTTATAAATTTCTATTTAAAACACACACAAATTCGCACTTCGAGCGAAGTGGAAAGGAGATTAAATGGTTAGGTAAAACACGGACCATGAATCCGCGCGTTTATCTTTTCGATTAATCCCCGCCATATTTGATTGATCGTTTTGGCCTTTTGGTCTGGTTTACCGATGAGATGAGGTAAACTTTGTACTGCTTTGAGTGTGAAATTAACTAACGGATAGTAAACCGTTTAGTGCGAATGAATGGTTATAGGACTCACGTTACCACTTTTCGGATTCCTTTTTGAGAGTTATGACACATTCTGCCAGTTAGTGGTGTCCAGTATTGGGCCTCCGGACCTTCACCACTACGGTTTGTTGCCTTTGGGATAGTGTCTTCGGACTGTCTCCTTCAGGTTTGTTGCCTTCGGGTATGTTGCCTTCTGGTATGTTGCCTTCGGGTTTGTACCTTCGGGTTTGTGCCTTCGGGTTTGTTGCCCTATTGTATCGCTTTTGGAGTTGGTCATTCGTCACCGCTCGAGTGATATTGGGTTCGGAGTCTTCGGGCACATGGATCCTTGTTTATACAGTACTGAACACGTGCAAATTTTCCGTTGTTTCATTGATATGTATATTCCCTAGGTATCGTCCTTCGATTTTGGTCTTTTTGAGCCGCACGATATATAGCAATTACCTTGTGGAACTTGTGTTACCTTCATTGGTATTTGTTATTGCCTTTTTGGCTTGTTTTGGGATATTCATGTCCTTTGTTTATTGTGTTGCCGATGATATGAGGCTTGTCTTGCTATGATTCATCTTCTGTTAGATGATTGTGTTGTCTCTTTTAGAGATATCGGTTATACTTTGTGACCTTGCAGGTTATTGTTGTTCAGTTTATCTAACTGACCGACCCGTGTATTTATACTCGGGTCAGACCGAGATGTTTCAGGTTAGGTGCATTTGGACTTAGCCTATTTTGCTTCCTCATGGACTATTCAGCTTGTTCCTTTTTGTTAAAGCTTTTTGTGTAGTCCTTTTTGTTATAACTCTGATATGTATTCTTTTGGATTCGTCTGTATATTGTGGTTTGCTATACCACTTGACATGTTTCAGTTAGTGTACTCTGTTATGTATCTGTATATGTGTGTATGATGATCTACTATTCTGTGATGTATATTACATTTGAATTGTTATATTCCGTTCTGATAGATCCTCCAGCAACCTATGGTTTTGTTTTAAGTATTCATTGGATATGTCGATATGCTTGTATGACAATTGTTGATGTATTCAATAGATAGTTAGAGCAAGGCTATAGATGGTCGCTCCTAAACAGCCTTATTCTCCGCGTTAGTCGATGGCATTACCCCGTAGTGTCCTTGGCTAGCGTGGATATAGAGGTGGGGCGTCACAACAGTATTCTCAAGTCAAGGGAACTGTGTAATTTTATCACATCGACATTTTTGTGTTTGATCTTAGTTATATTAACCAACAGAAAACTATCGAGTGAGTCATTCCATAGTTATCCAATAACTATCAGCATGGAACCCCTTAGTGCACCTGACAGTCATGAGTAATACATTATCCAGCATTTGGAGAGTGCTAAATGCTCTAGTCTCAATGGATATATCGCTATCCAGTCTTTATACATCTTGACTAGGAATAATTAAATGGGTATGTTCAATTTCATTATGATAAATTACTTATAGTCATCATGTTAGATATATGTAACAAAATAAATAATTCCTTAGGACATACCCCTAACTCTATCAAGAGGAAGGTAAAATTAAGACCACATATGCTCCTGGGAAAATCAGTATGCTCCAAAATCTTTCACTCCCTGGTAGATAGCTCTGATTTTGCTCAAGAATGATAATATAGATGAGGCTATTGCTCAAAAGTCCACAACTCCTCCTGCCAAAGATCATAAAGCGGCCAACGTTAATAAGAGAAAGATAAAACATAAGCATATGTAGTCTACTTTCTAGCCTCCTCATCCAGAGGGAGCCTCACTAGGAAAATAGATAAACAAGATCACTCCTAGATGAGGTAGGAAATGATCTTCCATGCACTTTTTGTCTTCCTTCTTATATCTTTTTGACATTTTATGGTGTATAGGCATAGCTATTAGTTTTGCACTTAAAACACAAATGAATAATAAAGACAAGTTTTTCCAATTGTGTCTCTTTACCGTTTTGCATTTACTTCTGTTTGTTTTCCTATTATACCTACAAATATTTATGTATACACACACACATATGTGTGTATGCATAAATATGTGTGTGTCAGTAATATTTTTGGGTTCTATATAGTGTTATGCTTGTTTGTATATGTGATTATGTGTATTATATATACCTATTGTAACTCTACACAAATAGATATAGTACCTCATTTAATATATGTATATTATTTTCTTACTTCGACCAAAACTTATATCGTTCAACCATAAGTAAAATTGTGTTCGTCTTTTAATTTCTTTTTGATGGTTTTTCCTTTAGTGTTCATTCGGGCACCATTGTATTTCTATAAATATGTAATTAATTACAAATCTTTTTATACATAGATACTTATCTTCAAGCTTTCGTGTACGTCGATGTTTACATTGAGTGTTTATGTCCCACAATGCCTATTTATGGGCCTTTATTTTTGATATTGCCTATCTTGATGTGTTAATAAAGAATTGAATACATAAGGGCGTATTATCCAATCCGCGTCTAGTCAAGTTATACTTTGATGATCCCATTCTAATTCAGGGGAGTCTACTAATACCCAACTCCGGCTACTTTTTCTACCAGATTAGGTGCACTGGTAGCGATGTTAGAAGGGTGAATTTCAAAACTTTTTCCTTCTATTAATTTTCATAAGATGTTCAATTTGTGTTTGCAAAAACAAATATTTGTTAATACTGAAACAATTTAGTATTTTGAATAATTAAAGTTTGTTTAATATTTTAATATAATTTTATTAATTAAAATATTTATTTGTTACTAGTTTTTAAATTATTTTATTTTATAATAATTAATTAATTTAATATGCCACGATATCCACATTCTCAATAGGAACATCAAAACTATATATATGTATGTATGTATGTATGTGTGTATGTGTATGTATGCATATATATATCCTAAGTACGGTTCATTGGAGAATTGAGTGCTTTGTCATATGGTCAACAAGATGTCTAATGTAATATACACATATATACATATATAACGTATATGAATGTATGTACATGTATATATATGAAACATTTTTTTAATTTTGGCCATTTAAAACTTTAACAACAAAACTATATACACAAATAATAATATATTTGAAACAATATTGAATATATAAATATATATGAAATTTTATAAATGATTAAATATATTTTATTACTGTAGAATTGTTGACAATATTAGAATATAGATAATTTATATATATATTTAGCCATGAACATTTAATTAATATAAAATTTAAAATTTTAACTTACTCAACTAATTTTTTATTAATAAATTACTTCGGCCACCAAAAGCGAAATAACATTTTTTTTAAATTATTTGTAGTAAAAAATACATATACTTTGAATAATTCAAAATTTTCCAATTTATTATTGAATATATTTGTATTAAATTATATATTAGATCCAAAATAATTAGTATTTTGTTTAGATATTTGAAAAAATATTTAATTTATATATATAATATATACATATAGATATAGATATAAATAAATATACACACACATGGATATATATATATATATAGTTTTTTATTTGCGGTAACAAATAAGATATATATATATATATATATATGTATGTATGTATGTATGTATATGCATAGAAAACCAAAAATAAATTTATTTTAATTATTTATATATATGTATGTATAATTTAAAAATTAGTTTTTTATCGTCAAAAATAATCATGAATATAACATATACATACATAAATTTATTGATTAAATACTTAAATGTTTATATGTTATATATTCATACATACAAACATACGTACGTACGTACGTATATATAAACATATATATGTTTTAAAATATCTTAATAATTAAAATTAATTTTGAGTTTTTTCTAAAACAATGGACAAATATATTAAAAGCATTTTTTGATGATGATGATGATCATTTTATATAAGTATATAAAAATATATCAGAAAATATACCTTGCTTCTAAGAGACCTCACCGAGCATTACTACATTATTTGACAGTTCTTTCTCTTTAGAACACCATAGTCTCCGTCATCGTTGATTTGCAAGTTCAAGAGAAAGCAACACCAAAAGGAGGGTTCAACCTTGAGATGATAGTGGGAGAGCAGAAAAGTGTGTATATCTATGTGGAGGCTAGGGTCTTTATAGCCATCAACCTACACATATTTCTCCCTTTTTGTCTCTAGATCCGAAGATCCAATTTGGTCTCCTTCGAATCCCAAAAAAAGGCCGGCCCTTCTTAAGGTCAAGTGTCCATCATCTCTAGTTTGAATCAATATTTAATTAATTATTTTCTTACTTCAAAATCGATCGAACTGTTGCAAACTTGTATACATCATTTTGTTCAAATTTAAGCATGAAATAAATAGCTAAATTAATCCATAAATATTTATACAACATTTTTATCAATTTATAACATTTATAAATCAATTTTATCTTTAGCCAAAATCTAAAATAACTAACAAGCAGTTGTATTGACTCTCTGGTGTGAACTCAATCCATGATCGATATTTAAACAATTTAAATATTTAATTTTACAAACGATTAGGATAAATCATATTTCTAATCTAGTATAATCTCGACCATTGACGATAATTTGTACACGTATCCTTTTGCCATCATTATATCTATTAGATATCTAGAGTTTGGTCAAAGGTCAAAAACTCTATTAATATCCTAAATAATTGCATATGTCAATTTTGAAGTCCTTGGTTCAATCCGAAAACACTGATTGATTAACTATTTTTCTCTAGTGAAAGACTTTAACCTTAATTTAACTTACCAATCATGGTAATACTGTAACAACCCATAATTTTGTAAATATTTTAATTAAGTTTTACTTGAAAACGTTGTTTTTTTTAAAGTAAAATTTTCAATAATTAAATTTGTAAGTTAATAAGTTTTGGTAAAAGAGGGAAAAAAACTTATTGTAATTTAAATTTAAGCTTTAATTAATGTAATATTTCTGTTATTGATTCAAATAAAAAACATATGTAGTTTATTAATGTTTGCATGTATTCATTATTTAAATCCAATCTTTTGGTTTTTGCATACTTTTGTTTAAAGTTAAAAAGGGGGGGCTTCTTTATAAAAATAACTTGAATTTGTTACAAAATATCACAATTCCTTTTATTTCCTTTTAAATTAACGTTAGGCCTTAATTTATTGCTTAATATTAAAGAATTTACTAAGTTATAAATTTTAACATAAAGATGTTGTATTAAGTTTAAGACATTATTTACAATGATTTGTATACACATATGTGTGTGCGTTAATTTGACTTAAGATTTATAAGATGGACTTGTATGCAAAGTCATAACTTTTTTAATCTTAAACCCTTTTAATCTGGAGATTAGGTTCAAAATTGTTGTCTTTAATTTTAGGCTCATAAAATAGTGAAACTTAATTTTAACACATTTATATGTATAAGTCTATTATATATATATATATATATATATATGTATGTATGTATGTATACGTATATGTTTTTAATAATACTATGACCAATAAAGATATATATGAAGGAAACATCATCTTTGTACACAATCTAATATTGCACTTACATAATTTACTATAGAATACATTTGGACATAGTTACATTCCATGCCATGAATAAATAGCTTGTTAATGACATTTAATTAATCAATCAATTTGATTAGAGAAAGAATGAAAGGTTTCTCTCTCCATATACATAATTAAGCTCTAGATTAATTACCTGGTCTTAGGGAAAGAAACGAAAGGTTGCCTTAATTCTTGCCTTTTTGTTTTCTCAACATTTGTTCCTTTCTAGCCATTCATTCCTTTAGTTTAGCCGTATATTTTGCCTTGCAATTCACGTACAAGTTTCTATTTTTCTCATCTTCTTTATTTTCTCATTTCCTAAGAGAGAGAAAAATATTACAAGCACTTTATTCTTTTATTTATAAAACCTTGGAATTTATTATAATATAAATTTTTAATTTGAGTAAATCATTTCCCAAAATTCTATAATAAAAATGAAAGTTTCTGAAATTTTTAACTTTGTTAAGGATAACTCTAATTGGAATTTTAAATAAAGAAATGGATTATCAACTTTCTTTAAAAATGTGTAATATTTTTTGAATAATAAATTTCATTGGAAATGGTAAATAAATCAGAATAATGTAAACATGTTAAGGAGTAACTTTTAAGAATTCAGTGTATTAATAAACTGTTAAAATTACGCATTTATAAGGGTACGATGTTTAATGGAATAAATAACATATAAAATAGAAAAACGTATTAATTAAAAAACGTTACTTTTGTATTAATTTGGGGGTATATTTTGCGTGGGTCCTACGCATTTTAAAATTCATACCGCAATATATATATATATATATATGTATAAATAAATCAGTTAAGAATTGCTATAGCCAAACGTTACACTTCCCATAGCTTTCATTGGTTTTAAATTGGTAAAATATTTATTTCAGAACGTTCCAAAATCTTTGCCATTTCAATTCTTGCCATATTCCCATTCGCATTTACCGCTTGTATTTAGGAAACCAAATCACGTACAAATATTTTTCATGCCGCCTCCACCCAAATCAATTCAAAATTTTATTTTCTTCCTATATTCATTCACCTTAAATCAACGCAAATATTTAATGCTTGCCGTTTTCTTTCCTTGAGCCAACATTTACATACGAAACTCCTTGCTTCCATTAATCAATTGTGTAAACTCAAGCATCATAAATCGCGCAACCGTTAATTAATGCAATGCAGGGAAATCATTTTCTTCCTTTTACGTCTAATGTTTGAAAATTTACATGCCGTTTTCCCCTGATAAATGCAAGCTTCCTATCTATAACACGTTCTAAACGAATTATAATTTTTTCCTTTGTTCCTAAATAAATTTCCATGCACTTTTAAAAGAGGAAATTCAACCGTGCCTTGTCAATGCGTTTAAAGATATTTCACCTTCCATTTATTTTAATAAGTATAAAATGTTGTAAATCCATAACCGTTCACATTTTTGATTTTTTGCCATTCCTTTATCAAATCAATGTACGTTACTTTTGGATATGTGGTCCAACATACCACTGTAAAAATTAACTATTTGATTTAAATAATCTTTGCCTTATAAAAGCAATAATTCAACATCCCATATCAAAGCAAAAATATTTGCTTGACTTTTTGTTCCCATTGATTTGCACACGTTACTTTTCCTTGCGTACAAGCTTCTGCCTATAAATACAAACCTCATATCACATTTCCTCACCTCAAAATTGTCTACATCTCCATCTACTTCTTTCTTTTTCGTGAGTAGGGAATCAGGTAATGGTTTATTTATTTTTCCTTCCTTCTTCTTTTTGTTTTGTTATATTTTATCATACACTTCATGCTCGGCCGCACCCTACCCCCTCCATCACTACTGTTGCCAACTCCTCCTCCAAGCCGATCCTTTTATTTGACAAACTTTGTTAAATATTCATGATACAAGTGCATGCGTGCATGATTTTTGATAATCAGGGCCGTGTCCTATTGTAGTAGCAAGAGCAAGTAAATTTTTATAAGTGCAGTTGTGTAGTAAAAAAAAAAGAAAAAGAAAAAAAAAGAAGTAAAATGGAATGGATAGGCCGAGCACCACTTTTTGAAATAGTATCTCAACGATTTATCCACTGTTTTAGTATAGAGTGCGTTCATATAAATCAAATAAAAGGTGGGTTGAGTAGTGAGAACATGGCCAACATGTGGGTGGAGTGGTCGAGAATTTGGGTCAAAATTTTCTTATTCTGTTTTCAATAACCATAGTAAAATGCGAATACTTAGTTTTTTCATTCATCTTGTTCAAGATTTGAATCAAGACGTTGTCTCCACGGAAATCTGATCGTGCCGTTTGTATGTTTCTTTATCAAGTGATATAATCGTTTGAATCTAATTTTCTTCAGCTTTAAGGTGAGTATTTCTCACCAGACAAACATACCTATATATCTGTAGATTGATAACAAGTGTAATTGTAAATTTATTTATTTAATTGTATCTGCCTGTGATATAAACTTATGATGTTAAAACCCCATTATTTAATTGACCCATCATCAGCTGTATTATCTATTGTTATATTGTTGCAATTAGATTTTTTATTATTATTATTTACTGCAAATCACACTACAAGTTCCCTGTAGAATAGAAATCGTTACAGGCTGAAATGATAGGCCTGAACGATACTTACTTATTCATGCATTCATTTATTTATTTAGTGATTTATTTAACTTGGGATTGCGGGTTTGAAATGATAGAACCCGGGTTTTCTTTGTAAATTGCGGATTGAAATGATATATATCTGTATCACTTGACCTAAGCTAGAAAACTATATACAGACACGTGGTTTATATAAATTTTTTCTGAAATGTTTTAAAAGTATTTTAAATGGAAAATTTATAATATTCTGGTTTAAAATGTATTTAAATGATTTTTATAAAATTTATAATGATTTTTGAACGAGTCAAATGTCAAACAAATGAATGTTTAAGTAAAATTTTGAAATATAACTTATTTTGGGAAATTCTGAATTTTTGTTAAAAGTGAGATTTTAGTAAAGTAAAATAATTGATAATAAGTTATATTCTGGGAATTTAAAACTTAATTGTTAAGTTAATAATTTAATTAAAGAAACGGGAATTTAATACTTGGATTAAAATAAGAAATTCATAATAAAATTTGATTTTTTGTATGAAAATTTACTTATAAATTCATAAAATATGAGTATTGAAATTATGACTTTATAATGTGAAAATATATGATTTGTAAGTTAAATATGATTTAAATAAAAATTTACTTAGTTATGAAATTATAGTTAAACCTTGAAATTTTAAATATAAAGAATATTACAACATTTGTGAATGTTGTAGTTAAATTTAAATGAACTTAAAGGCTAATTTGAACTAAAAGCTATTATAGCACTTTGTAAGTGCTATAGTTGATAAAGATAACTAAAGTTTAGTTGGAAATAAAGAAATCTATTACAGCACTTAAATGCTGTCTTTTGTAAACGAACTGTTTAACCTATAACTTTATGTAGCATTTTATAAGTGCTACCGAAACTGAATTTTTGATTGTTTTAATAAAATTTAAAAATATTTGGGAAAAAGACTTAAATTCTGGAATTTAATATGTAATTAATAAAAATAAGGAATTGACTTTAAATGGTTTTAGATGGAAGAATTTAACTTTTAAATGTGAGTTGAAAGGCAATTAATTCCTAAATAAACTGAATAGATTTAAATGGTATTTTATATTAAATAAAATGACTTATGTTTAAATAAATGATGTTTGAAATGATATTATGATATTGAAATGTATTTGAAATTTATTTTGATTTTTAAAGTATAAATGCCATTTTTAAAAGTTGTAACCACGGGTTATAATAATGTTTGGTTGTTAAAGAGACCGGGATCGGATATCTGGCATACTCTCTGTCGATACCGAAACCACTTTGACAACCGTGTACGCGGTGGAGATTCCAGAATGAAGTAGGATGGTGGAGACGTTTCCTTTGAAGTAAATACGTGGACCCGACTCCCATGAGTTGGCATAAGGTGGCTAAAACAGGAGCAATCGACGGATTAATGAGGTAGCACCTCTGATCGGACGCACTTCTTCGTATGCCATTCTATTACTTTTGTGATTGTTTGGTGCGCACCTTTGATTTGGGAGTGTTGTTCGAGGTGGGCGGTAGCTGCGCGCTACGCGTTACCATCGGTCCGGAAGCGTAATTGGTATATCTACCCTGGCATTGCCTAGTTGTGCCGTGTCACCTACCATAGCAAGCCTTGTACGAGTTTGATTTTCTCCCGTAGCCCGTGTGGTATCCTCTGGTGGCTTTCCGATCAAAATGGACTATGATATTGGATGGACTACTGGGACTATTACGTGTTAAGGGCTGTATGGGTAACCCCTTAACGCTATTTAAAAGTAAGTTTATTTTACTAATAGACATTATTATAATAGCGAAATATTACTACATAGTAAATAGTTTAACGGATCCTTAGAGAATGGGCGGTTCCAAGCATCCTTTAAGTTATTTGCTCTATATTACAGTATACTTGAATTTGCTTACACTGTATAAGTATGTATGTCCTGACTCGAGTGTTTCTGTTTTATTTTACGCTCGGGTCAGCCTGAGTTGCAGTTCAGTTTCATCCCGGAGCTAGGATTTCTGTAGATCACTTTCAAGCTGTTGGCAAACTTCCCTTCCAGTTCTTTATCTAAAATTTTGAAATCAAGACTAGTGGACATTTGGATTGTTCTACTGATGATTTAATACTATATTTGGATTAAAGACTATGTAAAATTTTATTTGATTGAGACTATTTATAGTGGCTTCATGAACCACTAAGTATTTTTAAATTCCGCTGCGAGTTTTTTGATATCTGTGTCTGTGATTATGTGATTATTTATTTACTGTATATTTTGAGATTTGCCAAATTTTATTTACAACGCGGTATTTTGAACAATTCAAGTCCGACGTGTGCGGATGCGAATGGTTGAAAATATCGGGTCGTTACAAATACCGACCTTCTATGACAAAGGAGATGAATCCTATCATGAGTAGTATTCCATTTTGAGTATTTCAATGCATACCAAATTATGGTCGTAACATAATCGTTGTGCTATGTAGTCGCGCACAACCGAAGTACAACCTACGAGCTTAAGATCAATAGTACTCTCAAGTCAGAAGACTACTATATGACATTACTTTGAGATTTTCTATATTAACTAAGTTATATAACATATAGGAGACATTCGTTGAGTCATTCTATGATTTTTTTCAAATAACCACAAGTATATAACCCCTTGATGCCCTTAATGGTCGAGAGTAAACCAATGTTTATTGTATGAAGAGTGTTATGTACGCTAGTCTTAATAAATGTATCGATATCCTTTTTCTTGATACTTCTTAACTAGGAACATTTAAGGAGTTGTATTTTTATTTGTATTGATTCATTACTCACGGTTATGAACATTTTCATAACACAATCGATAAATCACTACTGTAGTGATTTTCTACTAATATTAATGCTTACTTATTCATTACTTATATCATAATAACAAACATACATAATAGAAAACAAAACCAAAAATATTTTGCTTTGAACAAGACGTTTATAAAATTAGGATTATATAACAAAATTACACAATTACCCCTAGGGCATACACCTAATTTTATCAATCTCCTACTTGCACTTAGGACCAATTATAGAGCTTCATCCTCATGCCTTCAATCAATCTTCCTAAAGTAGATCGATAGAGTGCATCAGTGAATGGATCTCTGATGTTATCTCTAATCTCTTGATCACGATTTCTCTATCATTGATAA
This sequence comes from Allium cepa, assembly GCA_030765085.1. Taxonomy (NCBI): domain Eukaryota; kingdom Viridiplantae; phylum Streptophyta; class Magnoliopsida; order Asparagales; family Amaryllidaceae; genus Allium; species Allium cepa. The sequence goes on from CM060939.1 coordinate 698,770,453, forward strand.
ATTGCTTTATAATATGGAACTTACGAAGGATGTGTTTCATTCTCTTGTAACCTTCAATCTGAATTGTTACATTTTTGTGATAATGTATAAGCATTGGACCTTCTATGCTTCGTATTATACCTAGCTCCTTTTATGCTTCCATATACTTCCTTTGTGGCATCGTTCAAGGTGATGTACTCGGCCTTCATGACAGAATCCGCTGTAACTTCATGTTTGGATTTTTTTCCAATTAATATCCCCTTCGTTGAGCGTATAGAAAAACCTAGAGAGTAGGTTACTATCATCGATATCACTTTGAAAGTTCATGCCCTAATACCCTTTATAAGAAGTTTGCTGCTTCCATAGATTAAAAACAAATCCTTAGTATTTCATAAATACTTAAGGATGACTTTGACAACAATCTTATAGTTTTCTCCTGGATTAGATGATATAGGCTTACTACATTAAGCGCAAAAGCAATATCTAGCCTAGTACGTAGCATGGCATACATAGTTGATCCTATTATCAATATTAAGGGATTCGACACATGTGTTGTCTTTCCTCATCCATGGATGGGAAGTCCTTCGTATAAAAGATAATTCCACATCATACCAGAATATGCCCACGTATTTTCCATTCTAAGATTGAATATGGTGCCTATGTACGTGGATTAGGAAAACCCTAGTATCCTTTCCAACTTATCTCTATATATCATAATTCATAAAACATGGGAAGCTTTACCTAAATTCTTCATCAAAAAGTTATTAGACAGCCATGCTTTCACTAATTGCAACATTTGTACATCATTGCCAATAGTAGAAAATCATCGAAATGAAGAACTATGGATGTTGCAGCATCATTTCCTCTTTATTATACACATATGATTCCTCTATTTTTTGACAGAAACCAAGCTGTTTGATTACCGTATCAAAATATTAGTTCCAACTTCGAGATGCATGCTTAGGACCATAAATTGATGTTAAGAGCCTACAAGCCTTATTGCTGCACCTACTGACTTTGAAACCCTCTGGTTGCGTCATATGAACTATATCTTCTAAATCACCATTTATAAAAGTAGTTAGAACATCCATCTGCCAAATTTCATTGTCATATTATGTGGTAAATACAAGTAGAATCTGAATGAATTAAGCATGGCAAATGGCGAAAACATTTCTTCATAATTAGCACTGTGAATTTAACAAAACCTTTTAACGACCAACTTTAGTTTATAGTTTTTACCTTTCCATCTGCATTGATCTTTTTCAAAGATCCACTTACAACCAATGGGTTTTACCTTTAAAGTAATGTTATACCATAGTTTTTTACTCGATCATACTCAATCACTAATTATGAATACTAAGAGTTCTAACTCTTCAACTTAATCTTGAAAGCTCTATTATGTATATTGTTTCTTAGAAACTAAAATACTAAGATAATGTTCTAAAGATAACAGCCTAAAGCACGGTAATGTGACTCAAGTTCAATCATCTCAAAAGCAATGGTCAATGAGTTAACCCTAAAAAGGCACTAGCCTCCAAATAGGCTCTAACTGAAAGCATATGCCTTAAGGTGGGCCTTCAACCGAAAGACTAAAAACCTTCAAACATACTACAGTTCCAAGGCTACAAACTGCCTTCAAATCATATACGAGACCTTTCCACGGTTATTACCTAAAGAAGTGGCTTCAATTAGTCAAAACTAAATATAAACAGAGCCTAATTCAACATACTAGACCAAAGTTGTCACCACTCGAGGCTTAAAGCACCCTTATATGAAATCGAGATCAATAATTAAGATATACTTCATTTATATCTATGGCTCAGATGGCCTAAAGTTTATACGAAGAATACAAGTTACAACACCCAATGTTATATATAGAAACACCACATCAGTAATCCATGTCAACCTGCAATCAACTAAAAGATGACATATGTCCAAATCCAAGCCCTACAACTGGGGCAAGTCAGCAATCCATGAGACAAGTTCTACACCAATGATAAAGCTGTAAGTCGCCTATAAATACGAGGTTTTCTAGAAAATCATTAATGACAGACATAACCAGTTAGATCTTGTAAAGCTACTTACAGCTTATTTGACAAAGTAACAGACTTAAACGCATCGGATATAGGGGCAGGCTCTCAAACCATCATAAATTCTCCATGTTATTTCTTTTGGCACCTTACTTTCTTAGTACTTTCGGCTCAGGCATCATGCCTTCGGCTGAATTTTGTTTACGTACTACTGCATTCAGAATTTTTTTTGGAATCTAGTGTGTTTTTTGTGACTAAAAATCACGCCATCTTTTTTAGCACAAGAACAAGAGCCCTAAAACTCAATCCAGCGTATCGTTCCTCGTCTTGATTTGTTAACCTTCTACTTGAAGATGAAAGCCAAATCATCTCAGTGAAAGATTCTTATACCATCAATAATCAAACAAGTGAATAAAACAACTATGGAAGGATCTGCACCTCTACTTTCTACCGATGAACAATGTTGAGAAATAATGTTTACTTTTGTCAAAAACATCATCAAGCATTTGGACAATTACCAAGTTGAAATGAAGAAACCTTTTAAAGTATGGAAAGATGGGTTGCCGCTATTATTAACGAAGAAAGCCAACCCACGATAAGTTACCGAAACTTTGGCAAGCAGCAATGGGTTGAGTTTGTTAGGAAAACTAAGCTTAAATATGAAACTCCTTAAATTTTTAAAAAAGGTCAACCCAAAAGGGCCACGACACTAAGCTCCTAAAGGGTAAGCCTTGGTGGACCGGTTAGTGTTTGTCCTAATATACAAAGCATTGATATCAAACAATTGATCGTTTGCACCTAGGCAGGGACCAAAATATGGAAAAATTACTAACGAAGCTATCTGATTAAGTCTAAAAGCTTCAAGAAGAAAAATCTGATTCTTGTGAAGAACCAAAAGTTAAGAAGATCCAACCATTTTCTATTGACATCATGAGGTTACCATTGCCCATAGGAATTCAGATCTCAAAACTAACTTATGACGGATCCACTGATATAGAAGATCATATAACCCTATAAGAAATACAAATGCAAGCCATTTGGGCCTTAGATGAAGTCTAGTGTAGATTCTTATAGGCTACCTTCATTGGGCCCATATTAAAATGGTTCAATAATTACCTTTTGAACTAGATCCATTCTTGGGATTAGTTGAACAAGGAGTTTATGACTATTTTTTTACCTTCATTGGGTCCATAAATGGATGGATCCAATAATAGCGGCTGGAAAAGATACATCGACAAGGCCAAATGAGGCAGAGATGTTGTATTTGTGATAAGCAGGTCTGAAAAAATGAGGAAAGTTAAACCGAATGTTACTTTCGAGGATTTTGATAAGCAGGGTGTCTGCCACTCTCACAATGATCTCCTGATCACAGCTTGAATTGGATTTGGAAGTCTCAAAAATTATTGTGGATATTGGGGCTGCCGTAAACATCATCTTCAAATGCACCTTCGACAAAATGGGATTGCCTAAAACTATTCTCAAACCAAGTAAAAGTACGACATATGGATTTATTGATGAAAATTCCATTCCCTTTAGAGAATGTCGTCTTATGTAAAGTTGGCATCAGGACATGCTCTAAATTTTTTGAGGCTATGTTGTGATTATGTACATATCATCTATTTATAACATCTCCTTTGGAAGGTCATCTCCCGCCGCAATCGATGGGTATGTATTAATGGAACATCTGTTGCTTAAATTCCCCACTGAATGTAGTGAATGGAGTGTGAAAGGAAACCGGTGGGACTCAAGACGGTTATACTATACCGGTTTAAGCATGGTTAATAAAGGAAAAAGTTCTGCATATATGGGAATAGTGTTAAATTGATAGACATTACCGTTTCTTTTGGAAATAAAGAAAAACCTGAAAGTAATGTTATCAACACTAACTCCAGAGGTATGGGCCATAACCAAAAGTTTCTAATAATTCCACCGAAAAAGAGAATGCAATCATAGAAAATTCAGGTATCATGCGGTTAAAAGTAATTTGACAAAATATAGTTAGGCCAAAGTAGCAAGTCCGTCAGCCGATATAAGAAGTTTATTCACATAGCACAAGAGGTTCTGGAAGAAAAGGAAAGCATTGAACTTGACTTGAATCCAAGAACTAAAACGGAGAAAGTAGCAACAATCGAAAAACTCTTGAGGAAATTTGCATTGGCTCGAAGGACTAATCTGAAACTATTAAGATCAGATTTAAATTCAAATTACAGTGCAAGAAGAACTAATAACTTTCTTCCAATATAACTTTGACATATTTCCTGATCGCATGGTTATATGGTGGGAATAGGCCCTTTAATCATGTGTCATTGTCTGAATATCGACCCTAAGTATCCCCATGTATGACAAAAGAGATAGCCTCTTGATAAGGTCCAATATGATGGATTGCAGGAAGAGATGGAGATATCACTGAAGAATAATTTCGTAAGAGATTTCCACTATCCAAAGTGGATTGCAAATACTGTACTAGTAAGGAAGCCAAATGGTAAATGGAAAACTTGCAAAGACTTCATCGACTTAAACAAAGCTTGTTTAAAGGATTGTTTCCATTATCGAGGATTAATCGATTAGTCGATGCAACTAGTGGACATTGGTTACTTTCTTTTATGGATGTCTATTCCGTTTATAATCAAATTCCTAAGCTCTAACCGGATGAAGGACGTATGAGATTTATCCCAAATATGGAGTTGTTATGCTACAAGGTGATGCCCTTCGATCTCAAAAAGGGCAACTAATCAAAGATTAGTTAATTGAATGTTTACAAAATAGATAGGATGAAACATGGAGGTCTATGCTGATGATAGCTGGTGAAATCCAAACAATCTAAAAGCCATGTTTTGAATAAAATGTTTGAGGTCTTTTGAAAGTTCATATGAAGTTAAACCCTAACAAATTCTCCTTCGAAATTTAGTCTGTAAAATTCCTCGGCTTCATGGTGAGTGCCAAAGGAATAGAAATTAATCTAGATCAAATCAAAGTAATGACCGACATGGAGGCACAAACAAATGGCAAGGAACTAGTGAGTTAAATAAGAAGATCTTAACCCTAAATTGGTTCATAAGCAGATCAACCGATACGCAAGGACGTAACCAGAAATTTAGTTTGTGGTGGGCGGGCTATATACGATCAAGCTTTGATTGGAAAAAAAAAAGTTTTCACCCAACTACTTTAGCATAATTAATCTTATCATTTTCATGCACATCAAAATAAACAATTCATCTAATTCCGTTAAAATAGATGTCATTCAAATTACATGCAACACCCATCCTCTTTTCTATTCATTATTTTTAAATCGGGTCGATACGATTCCATTTTGATGAACGACGAGGAATTACATCTTACATCTTGTAATCGATACAATAACACATCCATATAATCCGACATAATTCTGAACATGTTTCACATTGTTCTTATTGTTTTGAATTTTAGTAGGATTATTGTTGAACATGAGTTATTTAAATCCAAATTCAAACGGAGTTGGAGAAAATAGTACACAAATAAGATGGAATGTAATATAGGGTTTTGGGACGAATCTATAATTTTTTCTTCAATTTTGTGGGTAGGGCAGCTGCCCACCCCATCCTTCAACTAGTTACGTCCCTGCTGATACGTGCATTCCTTTCTTTGACTTACTTAAGAAACATGTTACCTTCGAATGGACTACCGACTGTCAAAAAGGTTTTGAAGATTTACAAAAGCATCTTAGTACATATTTGATTCTATCAAAGACGGTAGGTGGCGAAGATCTCTTTCTTTAGTTAACTGCTTCAGAACAAGCTGTAAGTTTAGCATTAATAAAATTTAAAAATAGAGTCCAACGTTCTATATATTATGTTAGCAGAAGTCCAATCCAGCCAAAAAAAATTATCCAACCGTCGAAAAAATGGCCTACCGCTTGATCTTTACAGCTAAAGCTTCGACTATACTTTCAGCCTCACACTATTAAGGTTTTGATGGATCACTCGTCACGATTAATATTCAGAAAACTTGAAATTTTAGAAGACTAATCAAATGGGCTATAGAACTTAGCCAGTAGATCATTTTATATGTACCAAGAGTTGCTATTAAGGGATAAATGCTGGCTGATATCATTTCTAAATGTACAGGTTTCGATGTTGAAGTTATGATTAATGAAAAAGCCAAACAACTCTCTTGGCAACGTTTTATGGACGAAGTCTCGAATAAACAAGGTACAAGGGCCACTATGATCTGGTCACCCTAGACAACCATAAAATTTACTAGGCTATAAAACTTACCTTCTCAGCAGCAAATAATATGGCAGAATATGAGTCCTTAATACCAGGGATAAAGATATTTCGGTGATCAAAGTGCACGGTGATTCCCAACTAACCATCAATCAAGTCATCGCTAACTATTAATCCCGAGACATGAGACTCTCTTTATAAGCAAATAGGTTAAGCAATAACTCAAACCTTCAAAAGCTATGAAATTGAAAGCATTCACTGGGACTAAAATATACAGGCTGATGCTCTGGCCAAATAAGCAAGCTATCAAATTGTACAAGAGGACAAATTCATTACAGTTGAACTCCTTGAAAAGTTGAGTATACAAGTGCCAAAAAAGGTTTTAGTTATAACTCAAGCAAAGGAAGCTCAAAATGAGACTTCACAGTGAGAGGTTACCGAAGAAACCTGGATGACCCCGTATATTTTATATCTAGCTGATAATACTTTACCTTTAGAGGCTGCTGAAGTAAGAGAATATGATATAATGCTCTGAACTTAATCATTCTCAATGGAATACTTTACTGAAGAATTAATACAACCCCTAATTCATGATTTTTAACCAGCACCGAAGGTAAAAACCTCTATGAAGGAGCCTATGATGACATATTGGGGGACCATTCCAAAGGCATAAGCTAGTAAAAAATACTCAAACAAGGCTTTTATTGGCCAACTTTAAATCAAGGTGTATTAGATTGTGCCAGCAATGTGACAAATGCCAGTTCTATGCCAAAATTCCAAGATTTCCACCTAGCAAGCTTACTCCACTGTTGGGTCCGTGGCCATTCGATATATGGGGCATTGATATAATTGGCCCTCTTCTATGTACTAAAAGGAGGAGCAAGATTTGCAATAGTTACTATTGACTATTTCACAAAGTGGGTCAAAGCCAAACATTTTTAGACAATAATAGCTTATTAAGTCGTTAAATTTGTTATAAAAACAGTATAACGAGATACGCCTTTCCATTTAAAATATTAAACCGACAATGGTACATATTTCGAAAGCTACAAGTTCTCTGAATATTGCCGACATCACGATATAATCAAAAGTTTCCCCTTAGTGGCTCATTTACAGGCTATTGGTATAGTAAATGAAGCTAGTAAAACAATTAAAGCTTGTTTGAAAAAGTGTCTAAATCAAGAAAAGGTAGTTAAGTTGAAGAACTCCTTTTCTATGAGCTTATTAAACAAGTTCCAAAACATTAACAGGGCATGCTCCTTTCTCCCTAGTTTATGGCTATGAGGCCATGCTTTCGATGGAGCTTGAGATAACCTACCACCAAAGACTTTAATGCAATGGTCAACATAATACAGAACTTCTAAATGAATCATTAAACTTCTTACCCGAACTCTGGGACCAAGTTGCCTTATGAACATTAATGTATAGTTTCCTGATAATAGATATTATAATCAATAGGTTCGGACCCAGATTTGAAAGAGAAGGCCTCATTCTCTATGAGATCGTGTCGAACATAAAAAAATCCATCAGATGGATATCTTGGTCCAAATTGGGAAAGACTCCAAATCTTTCATGAGATAATCCCTTCCAGAGCTTATCGATTAAAAGGACAGATGACAACATAAAACATTGGTCATGGAATGTCGAGCAATTGAAACATTATCAGAACACAAGTTTCCTATCAGAATAAATTTTTATATATGCTGAAGCTTTGAGTAATTTCAAAGTATATTAAGTATTTTAGCTATGAAAAAGTTCATGCAATATAGGCATAAAGTTACCAATGCTTGATTTACTAAAATAAACCCTCACCGCTAGGCTGGCTATTTTAACACAAATCTCAATCTATTTTACCGTTTCCAGGATTAAGCACCGAAACCCAAAAAGAAATCGCTCTTGATCATTGCAACTATAGTTAAGTTGTGTTCTCTTTAAACAACGGCATTGAGTCTTTTGGTATTACCAGTTACTAAAAAGTTCTAATCACCAGATTACTTTGGCTCCAGCCATAAACAAAAACTTCAACAAGGTTGAATTTTGAATCTACAGTCCATATATAAGCCAATGTGCTCCAATACGATGGAATATTATAGTAAATTCGTCGGACGAGTATATGTGTAATAAATAAAAGTTATATTCATGGTTAATTCCATACCTCAAGTAGTAGTTATATCAGAATATTTCAAAATCAAAATAAGCACTTAACCGATCAAATGGGTAGAGAACTAAGATTCCTCATGAGAATTTGTCCCTATCTAGAATATCTACTAGAACATATAGGGAAGCCAACGTAAAATCCTCAAGGATCCCGACAAGCTATCACAGGAGAAATATCTCAGAGTGCCTTTGGTCGATTCTCCTAATTCTAGTCCAACTAGCACGGACCGCATTACGGTATGCCCTGTTTATCCTTCCTAGTCCTCTATGCTTCAAAACCCTCCAAAACTAGGTGAAAACCATTGTAATGGGGGTACAAAACCCTCATAACGACATAAAACGTTTTCAAAAATCTATTTTCCACAAACCCTCATAATGAGGCAAACATTTCAAAAATTATTTTCTAAGCCCTCATTACGAGACAAAACCCCTCCCTACGAGGTTAGATTTTCGAAATATTTTTTTAAACCCTCGTCATGAGGTAAGATTTTAAAATTCATTTTCAAATCCTTATTATTTAGTCAGAATAAGTTAACTTCGCCACTATGGCATTTACTATAAATAGCCTTTGGCTTATAAACAATTTCTCCTCCAGGCTCTACTACACATAGCCTTCTACATACAAACAATTTCGCCTTAGGGCATCTACTAAACATAACATTCAGTATATAACTATCTGTTCTTCACGACATCTTAATAAACATAGCCTTCGGGATTCGAAGCCCTCATAACAAGTTACTACATTTAAATCCTCACTAAAACAACGTGGAAATTCGTAAAATTGTAACCTTTAAGTCCTCACTAAAATGATGAGGCAATTCGTAAGGTTAAAACCTTAAGGACCTTGCTAAAACAATAAGGTGAACTCCTAAGGTTCAAATCTTCAAGTTCCTTGCTAAGTGATGAGGAAATTCCTAAGGTTCAAACCTTTAGGTCCTCATTAAAACAACGAGGAAACTCCTAAGGTTCATACCTTCAGTTCCTTATTAAAATGATGAGGAAAATCCTGAGGTCACACCTTTAAGTCCTTACTAAGCAATGAGGAATTTTTTTCAAAAACCATCACTACAAGGTTAGGTTTTAAACCACTCAGCCTTTTATGGCTCACTAGTATACATAGCCTTCAGCATACCAACAATTTCGCCTCTATCATGACAGCTACTGAACATAACCTTTGGCATCAAGAACCCTCATAAACGAGGTTCAAATCTTTATGTCCTTATTAGGATGATGATGAAACTCATAAGGCTCGGACCTTCAAGTCCTCAGTGAAAATGATAAGGCAACTCTTGACGTTTAATCCTTTAGGCTCTTGCTATATGACGGGATAAAAAAATTCATATTCAACTTTTAAAATCCTTACTATGAGGAAAAACTTTCAAAACTCTCGCTATATGACGAGATTAACTTTTTAGATCTCTATAAAAATCCTCGCTATACTATAGGGTTTAATTTTAAAGCTCAATAGAACATTAATCAATTTAAGGGTTATGAAAAATTAATATATAATAAAGAAAGAGCAAGACAACCAGCAAAAAAAAGAACAAACTCCCCTTAATCCAAATTTCACTTCGTATTCACCATACCAAGTAAAGTTTGAAGGACATGTCATACTCAATTACTAATTATGAATACTAAGAGTTCTGGATCTTCAACTTAAACTCGAAAGCTCTATTATGTATAAAGTTTCTTATAAAAATTAAAATATAGAGACGATATCCAAAAGATAACAACCAAAAGCATAGCAATGTGACTTAAGTCCATCCACTTTGAAAGCAATGGTCGTTGAGTAAACCCAAAACCAAAAGCATAAGCCTCTAGATAGGCTTCCTTTGAAACCATAGGCCTCAAGGTGGGCCTTCAACCGAAAGACTAAAAGTCTTCAAGTATACATAATTTTGAGTCTACAGAATTCCTTCAAATCATATACCAAGACCTTTCCACAGTCATTACCTAAAGAAGCAGTTTCAATCAGCCTAAGTATGTAGGAAGAGAGAGCCTAACTCAACATATGTAACTAAAGCCATCGCTAATAAAGGCATAAAGCACCCTTAATATGAAATCAAGATCAATGGCTAAGGTATCCTTCATCTATATCAACGACTTAGGTGACTTGAAGCTTATACAAAGAATATGGTTTATAACACCCAAAGTGTGATAACCCAGAATTTTGGGCAATATCAATTTAATAATCTGCATTAAAATTAAATTGATTTGATAATTTGTGTTAATAAAGTTTGAATTGATTTAATAATCTTCTTTCGATAAATATTTAATCGGTGAATTTTATCTTTTAGAAGTTAATAGATTGTTTTCTATTTATAATGTATATATTTGTATACATTGTAAATAGATAATCTTTGGTTTGAATTTGACAAATAAATAAATCTTGTTTTCAAATTCTAATATTTTTGGTAATTTGGAAATTTGATTTTATTTAATATAAGCTTTTCAAAGCTATTTAATAACTATATGGTTTTAAATTGTTAAGGTAAGTTTAAATTGTTTAAATTGATTTTAGTTTAAGTTTAAATTTAAGTTAATTAACAAAAAGGTTAGTTTTGCTTTATTTTTAAAAATATAGTTTGATGAAATAAGTAATTTATAATAAAGAGATAATTTCTTATATAAATTATTTAAAGTTGATAAATGAGTTATTATTAAAACAATAATAATAATGTATTGGTTTTACAAATAGATTTTTTTATATAAATAGAATTTGTTATTTCAAATTTAATTTGTATATATATAACTTGATTTTAAAATTTAATTTTAGAATTTGATTTGAATTTGAATTTAAAGTTTTTAAATTCAAAGTATAGATATTAAATTACTTTGGATTTTAAAATAAATGTATAAACTTCTATGTATATATATAATTTGTTTCATTTCTTTTAAAATTATCTACATATATAAATATATACTTATTTACTAATTAAGCATAATCTTATATTAACATTTAACTAAATATTAATTAATTTAAGAGACGTGTTAGTTGTTAAGCAAATCAATATGACAAATGTTAAATTATAGGACAAGTGGCATTTCAAGATTTAGCTTTTTCTCTTATTTTTATTTTTAAAGTATTTCATCTTATATAAACATTTCCTTCTTCCCTTCCATTCGTTTTCTTTTCTAAATCTAAAGCTAAGTGCAAATCTGAGAACACTCCACAAACAAATCAGTAATCATTTCCAAAACCAATAGTTCATTTTCAAATCAAAATGTAAACCCTGTAAATCACTCCCTGTAATACATTTTCAAGTTCAAAGCAAATCTCTGTAACCAAGTTTGCAAAGCTTTTCATCAATCTGTAAAATAACTACTCAAATCCAGAAATCCATCTGAAATACCTGGAACCATTTTCAAATTGAAATCAAACCCCTATAACCATCTTCAAAAATGCATAGCAAAATCCCTGTAACATTTTCAAACATGCAAGTCTGTGCATTTTATTTTCTTCAATCTGGAAGCATATTCAAAGCAAATTTGGAAATTGATATTGCATGCAAACCTGCACATTTTCAAACAAAAGCAACTGCATTTTTCCAAAATAAGCAAGTCAGTTCCAAAGCATTCAAGTGCAAGTTTTTAAAGATTCAAAAGGATTTTCAAAGCTGTTTTCAAATAAATCTGGGAGGCTCTGTCTTCTTTTATCTGGTGAATAACTTTTAAAAACTTAAAGTAAATTTGGTTGCATGCTAGTATGATTGAAATGAATATGTATTGCATGTATATATAAGTGAATTTCTGATGTGAATATTTATAGTGTGCATGCTGTGTATATGTGCTCTGTTCATGCTATGTTTTTCAGAGGCTCCAAATTTTATTTAAAATCCTTACCACTTGATCTAGTTTCTGATTGGATTTGATTTGCAAACAAATGTTGTTTGATTTAACATAGATTAATTTTTAAAAACTTAATTAAGACAAAATATAGTCTGAGTGTCTTTGTAAAATTAAAAACATCAGTGCATGTTAAATAATGTGAAAATTTAAACATTGTAATTTATAAATTCAGTATTATAAATTGAATACATAAACAAAATCATGATTTTTAACACTAAAATCAAGATTTTTAGAAATAAGAATTAGGTGCAGTTCTTGTTTGAATTGGAAATAGAAATCTGGGACTTTCTGGTGATCCAAAGGGTTGGAAAGGTCGGGATCTTGGGCGATGATGGAGGAGTGATTGTAGTTGATGGGAAAAACACTTGATGGTGATGCAATTCATCGAGAAAGTTGCAGCAGTGGAAATTTTTCTGGAACCCAAGTTTAACTAGGCTAGGTAGTTCGATCAACCACGGTTTATACGATGGATCGAGTGCTTTAAGATTTTGGGTGACGATAGCTTGGTCGTAGACGAAGTCTTGGCCGCAGTAGTAGATTTTCTGGTGATCGGAGTTTTGTGGTCGAGGGGTTGCCAGGTTTGGGTGTAGTGATGGTTCAGTTGTTCCAGGTTTCAATGTGACATCTCGAATTCAATTTCGAGATTAGGAGGTCGATCAGATGATCGAGTTAGGGTGTTTGAGTGGTTGTTGAGGTGGGGAGATCATCGTTGATGATCGAAGTCAACCAGCGCCACCGTGCATGTGCACGATGCACTGTGTTCTTGTGAACTTTGGTTTTGATGTGTTGACTTGAAGTAATTAGATGTTTTGCTCGGAGCAGTTGGGTTTTGTACTCGAAGAAGAATGATGGTGGCTCGGGTTAATAAATATGTTACAGGTTTTAATGGAAAAACTTATATTGTTTTATTTTGAAATTTTAAACTGAAGTTTAAAAAAAATGAAAAGCAAAGTTTTAAGCATGTTTAAATCTAAGTTTTGAATCTGGAATTCAAATTTTGTTTGAATCTCAGTTTTAAAAATAAAGTAAAGCTTTTAAAGTTAAATTGTTTTAACTACTTTAAAATGGTTAAATGGTTTGAATTTTAAAAATGAAGTTTTAAAATGTAAGAAAGTTTTTAAGTTAAGTTTAAATCTAGAATCAAAATTTAATCTGTATTCCAGTTTTGAAATAAAAGAAAGTTTTTTTTTAATTTTAAATTATTTTAAACAACTTTGAATGTTTAAAGTGTATTTTAAATTAATTTGGATTTAAAATGAATTTGGTTTGAAATTCTTTTAAACTTTTTTATAAAATGAGTATTTCCTTAACATGAGATTTTAAAAAAGGTTTTTAAATTGTTTAGAACTTTGTTTAAGTTAAATTTGTATCCATTTTAAATCTTAAATTCAAAATAAAATTGGAAAGTAAATTTGAAAGCAAATTATTTTAGAATGCTTTGTTAATGATAATTTGATCATTAATAAGAAAAATGTTTTTATCTTTTAGTAAATGAAGATTTAATGATTTGTAATTCATTAAATTATTAAGGAAATTAAAATGGATAATTAATTTAATTAATTAATGATTTGGATTAATTAAATAAGTAATTGAAGGTTTAAATTAATTAATAAGGTTAAGTTAATTAATTAGGAATAATTAATTTGTAATTAAGGATCATTAATTTGATAAGATAAGATTATTAATTAATGATTAAGATTTATTAATCAAGTAATTAAAGATTAATTAAGTTACAGTTAAAACTTAATTAATTAAATAATTAGAGATTAATTAATTGTTTATTAAAGATTAATTAATTTGAAATTAATAATGATTAATCTAAGTTTAATTACTTATGCAAGTAATTAAAGAATTATTAATAGTTAATGATGGTCATTAACTTAGAATTATTTAACAATTAATTAATGTGTTTAATTTTAATAATTAATTAGATTAATTAATTAGAGATAATCATTTGTGAAATTGTTTAAGTGTAATTACATAAGGGAAGTAATTAAGGAATTAATTACTCATTGTAATTAATTGAGTTTTATGTGATTAATGTAAGTTAATTAATTAAGTTTAATTAATTTAAGATAATCACTTGATGATTTGATAAATGTAATTACTTAATGTAATTAATGAAGTATAATTACTTAGGGAAGTAATTAATGGTAATTACTAGATGTAATTAATTGAAAATGATTTAATAATGGAAGTAATTTGAGTTTAATTACTTTGTATAATTAATCAAGGGATTATTTAAGATAATTAATTAAGGAGTAATTAATTTATTTAATGAAGTAATTAAAGGAAGTTAATTACTAAGTGAGATTAATCAAGGGTGATTAATAAATGTGGTTTAATTAATGATTAATTACTAAATGTAATTAATTTAAATAGAATAATTAAAAAGTAATTAGGGTTCATTAATTAATATAATTAATGATGTAATTAAGGGTTGATAAATTAAGATTAATTAATCAATGATAAGTGATTAATTAATGTAATTAATTAAGGATTTATGTAATTGATTATAGTTAATTAATTAATGAAATAATTAAGGATTAATTACTATATTTGGTTAAAAATAATTAATTTGTGACATTAATTAAAGGATAATTACGTAAATGTAATTAGAGGGTAATTAATCAGGGATGATTAATTAAAGTGGATAACTAGAGGATAATTAATTAATTAATTTGTAATTAATTAATGATTATGTAAGCAAGTTTATAATGATGAAAGTAATTAATTTAATTTACTTTAAATTAATTAGTGATGGAAGTAATTAATTTAATTCATTTTAAATTAATTATGGATGATGTGATTAAGTAAATTATTGCTTATATATGGATGGATGATAATTGATTTTCTTGAATGGTTTGAGATCTCAGATATGAGATAAGTAATGCTGTGTGATATGGATGCTTTGGTTGCGTTGTGATGATAATGTGAATTATCTGTTTATGATGATAATGTTGATTTTCTATTGCGATATGTGAATTATCTATCTGTGTGTATATAGATAATAGAACTGAATTATTTTAACTTTATAACAACTTGGCCTTAAAATATGGTGTTTTGGATTTTGATGAGACCGGGATCGGGTTTCCATATTTGGATATCCGAAAACCACATCGATCCAAATTAACGATAGGTCGTGAATCTCAAGTGAAGATGAAGATTCAGAGTGCAAGGGCTATTGTCATTAACTCTAAGGGTGATTCCAAAATGAGTGTAACGAGATAATGCCTTCGGTTTCGTTCGAACCCGGAACGTACTTGTATGGATTGAATACTTTCAGAACATCGTTAGGTGGACGATGAGCATTCTAAGAAATGTGTTCTCTAAAGGTAATCGTAGCCTCAAGCCTCATCAACCTGGAATGGCTAAAAATAGGGAAGGTGAAGCAAGGATAAGTGGGTCATGCCCAAGTAGGATGAGATTTTCCCCTGTCTAAAAGTCCCTTATTATTCGGCGGTGTGGGCAGTTGGGTCGCGGCCAACTACGGGGTTGTCTTGTTCGGGACTATCCAGTAAGGGATGGTTCCGGCCTTGTGTTGTAGTGGATTGGGAGTAATCCTCGGTACGGTGATCCAGGCCTCGTACTGTGATGGGCGGCACCCCAGTAGCCCTGCCATTGATGGAAACCCATTCTTCCTACGTGCCCTTACGGTTTTGATTGTATTACCCACTTTTGTAGCTATTAGCTGGAATTTAATGAACGTAACAGTTTCAGCTATTTTCTATTTATTTGAAAACCCTAGACCCTATTACAATATCACTGGATTTCCTATCAAATGTTTTGGTTAGCGTAAGGTAAAAACTTACCCATGTTTATGTGTGTGGAGTCTTACGTGATACCTTTTGTTTTCTAAGAATTTTCAAAGTTAAGCAACTTTAACCTGCTATTCACACCAAACTCATATCTGGCCCGGAGTTTATCTTCTATTTTCTTAAACTCTTGGGTACTCAAATTTTTACCAGTATCCAAGGGATTCAGGTTAGTTTTGACGAATTGTGGAGGAGCAATGGAGTAGGAGGCTTCAGCGTTGTAGATATTTATAGTGTTCCACTGTGTGTTCTCTGAGTCATTTGTTTGTGTTGTATGGAGTTGTAATAACTAGATAGATATTTATAACTGTCTAATATGTGATGTATAATCTGTGTAACTCTGATAATGGTTGTATACTATGTAATGCTTATGTTATTAATTTAATTTATTCGTTCCGCTGTTGAGATTCTGATGTTGTTTTTCCTTCTTTCTTCTCTATCTTTTTCTTCTCTACCTTTTTCTTTCTTACTCATGATGCGTCTTTCTGGGAGGTGAAAGACGGGTCGTGACAGTTGGTACCAGAGCGCTAGGTTGAGTGAATACCTAGGCTTTGGAGTGATTTCTTCTTGAGAGAGAGTATTTGTAATTTTGAATATATATATATATATATATATATATATATATATATATATATATATATATATCTACCTATTTGTTGGATTACCTGTTCGGGTTTTCCAACATAAGTTATAAAGCTAGATAGGGTAGTGGTGTGTGTAGCACGACTACCAATGGTAGGAGACTGAGTGATTGTGGTTGGAGGTATTTGTCGAGACTGTAGACCCAATACCATCTCGAGTGAGTTTTGATGCGGTGTAAGGATTTCACCAATCTCTGAAGTAAACCTGTTAAGGTTCGGTGTCTATCTTTGAAGTTGGATGAGTAGAGTTTGGATCTGTCAGTTTGGTAGAAGTGAGTGATGGTATCTTGATACCACAGGAAGTAGTAGCTGTGTGATGAGACGCAGTGACTATGGATTGTTTCCAAGGATGTTTCTTTGAAACAAGTTTATGGAAGTGTGTCTGCTTCGGTGTGGTGGCTGGGTTCAGTAGGGTGTTGTGTTTGGCTTTGAGGCCTGAGTTTTTCGAAGAGCTTATGGATTAGGAAGTCTTTGAGCATCTGTGTCAGCAGTGCAGCTTGGATTATTCTGTGTGCCAGCAAGAAGGTCTTTTGGTTAGCAGTTTTTCGAGGTGGAGTTCAGAAGCAACAGAGTGGATCCATTTCTTCGATGGATTGGTTATATAAGCGTAAGCTGTTCTGATTGGTTTAGAGAGAACAGTTTTCTTTGGATATTAGTCTGGGATTGATTGCAAAAGTGACTTGCGATAGTTTGAATGTTCTCTTGGGTTATAAGAAATTTTCCGGATGTCTTCAGGGAATTTAAGGTTTGCCTTAGCATTTGAAGATTGAGTTTTCTTATCGACTAGGATTCCAGGAGTAATATCGATGATCCAGCTTAGTAGAAGGATGCTTCCTAGAGATAGAGTTTGGTGAAGCAGCTCAGGTTTTGGTGGAACTTATGAGTTTTCTTTATGGATCTGTTGAACTATATTTCTAGGATGTGTTGTCTAGTCTGTGCTCGTGTTCTTCATCAGCATTTTCTTCCACTCCAGATCATAGTTGTGCAGCAGAAGTAGTTTGGGAGTGCATCTGTCTTGTCTTTTCCGAATTAGAGGAATAAGATTTGTCTTCTGATATTTGAGGAGTAGAGGTTTGTTCTTGATTTTGGTTAATCGTGAGAGGATCATTTTGATGGGGTTTTTTTGTCCAGTTTGTGTCGAGAGGCATCAGCGAAGGTTGAGCTGATCAGGAAGGATGTAGGCAGCCTAGGATTGTCCGAAGAGTTTTGTGGATAAGAGACGGAGGATTTTGGATTCAAAGTCGGAGATCTGATTTTGGATAAGTTTTTCTTCAATATAAGGGAGCTATAAGATGGGGTAAGACTGGGGAATTGGCTCTGAAGCATTGGTTCTTTTCTGTATTCTTGTAAGGATAAGTGCCTTGGTTTTCATAAGTTGAATTGCCAGTTTGGATAACCGGGATTCGATGTGTTTCACATATCTCTAAGCACTACAAGAAAAACTATTTTTAGTGGCATATCTTAGTAGCGTTAAACACTAAGTGCCACCGCTAATCATATAAAAAGGTAAAAGTAAATAACCAAACGCGATCAAAATACCCCGCCAATAATTCGTGCTGAAATTTTTCATGGCCGCTCAAACCTCTTTTTCTTACCTCTAGTAAAATACGCCACCAACATTTTTGTTTCCCATTTCCTTCCAAAGAAGGAAGATTATCCTAACAATTCTCTTCAATCAGTTCCGTACCTCCCATATTTCCTCTCTCAAACCCTAAAATTTCTCTCGTAAAAGTAATAACCGCGATGATAACACCAAAGAAGAGCAGATCTCCGTTCGTCAAAGACGATGAGATCGGGTCACCCAAAGAGATATACCTCCATTGGACTCATTGTCAAGGAGTACAAGATCATCATTCTGCTCTATCTCGGCCTGAAGGATAATGTCATGAAAGTCATGTCGGTACAAAAGAAGGCATGCGTTGGTCAAAGAATCAGGTCATGGTGTTCGTGGTCGTCGATGATGGTAATGGACAGGATGGTTGTCGATGAAGTTAAGGTTCTAATTGATTGAACAGAGTGAGATATTCTTGTAGGCGAAATGAATCTGAACCTAGTATGCCTTGTTAAATTTTTAAAAGGGTACGATTTCTTGACATTGTTTCTTGGGTTTTGATTATTTTAAATTTAATTCATTGTAAAGGGTTGTTTAAAGACTCACAATTTCAAAATTGCACCTTTCTAGTTCGCTTAGTTGGAGAGGGCATTGTAGCATAAATTTGTTATTTCTTTGATAATAGAAGTCTGCAATCTAAAATCTAAATGTTTAGAAACAAACATTCTGGGGTAAATAGTCTTAATATTAGACATGAATTTAGTTTGCAAATCCCACCCTTTGCTTTTGTAAATAGACTTGATCCCTGTTACCAAATTGACTAAATTGCATATGACATTTGGGTTGTGAGTGCAAATTCGGTATTATGATAAAGAAATATTAATCAAATAGAAATTCCAGCTTTTGATTGGTATTTAATATAAAAATATTCATGTAGAAATTATGGAGAAAACCATAATATTGCTTTATCAAAGTTTGATGCAAATGTGAACTATGTATCATAGTTAATGCATGAGATCAGTGCTCACAAGTATACTTTGTCAATTTATCAGATATAATTTAGATGGATTAAAATAAGGATCCGAGACTATGTACTAAAATCATAATCTGAGTTTGGTTTGAGCCTGGGTATTTCAAATTCATTGCCCAAGTAAATCTGCTTCGTAGAAACTGAATATATATCTGAAAATTTAATAACACATCACTTTAATTCATAAAACTTAAAAACTATGCATAAACACAGTTTACAAACAAATTGAATAGTGATAAAATGATACAAATGACCTCTAATGCAAATATCCTTTTCAAGTGAATATGGTAATCGGTAGCCTTCCTATCCAACTTTCTTTGGTTTTCTTACATCCGATCATCCATAACTTATCTTATCCTCGATAATATCTGTTAATTTAGTTCAAATTTAAAAATTGTTTTTCTTTGGATGCATATTTAAGTACAATTTTGTGGCATCCTGTCAGGTGGAAAGAAATAAGGCACTTAAGATGCACAAACGCGATGACAGAGCAATATTTTGTTAGTTATATACACATGACATATTTATGTTTCATGTGTTCGTTATCTTTATGCTACTATGATCTGCAGAATACATCGGATCCTTATTCATGATATATAACTTTGTTATATAGGCATGACATGAACATAATAAACAAATGGTAAATTTAAGTGCATCTGTAAGCTGTGCTCACTGATTGTTCATAGGAAAATATACATGTAACATCTACAATGTATATTATTAAGCTGTGAAATTCATCACTTCCTTTTTATTGAGTGTGCATTTTCACTTTTTCCTTCTGGTCCATTTCATCGATGTATTTCTGTCATTTTTTTTCCACTAGTATGTAGGAGCACAACATCATTTATGCCAAACAATATATAATATGAAAACAATATCCATTATACCGAGTGTTAATTTTCAGTGGAAAATCATGTTCATGAACTCTTTGAAAAATAATTTGTTGCAAACTGGAAGAATTGTTTATGTTTTTCCTTTTTGTTTTTCCATGTTATTCTATTCATTTTCGCATGAAATTATTTGTGAGATAAATGATGTTTGTGCTATCTTCCACAATTCTCTAATTCATTTAAAATTGTTTATGATTTCAGTTGAGTTGAAGAAGCAAAGCTCGTGTACTGTGCATCTTGTCAATAAGTCAAATGAATATGTTGCCTTCAAGGTCAGCAACATCCATATCTCTTGTCATGCTACCATTGTCACAAATATCGTGCCTTCAAGGTCAGCAACATCCACATCTCTTGTCATGAACCACACCCCTCATTTCATGTAAGTATCTCTGATATGTTGGAGCTTAAAGTATTTTCACAAGTGTTGTTCCCCTAACCACTCTTTATGTTGCCTGCTAATTAGGTGCATATTTAGTGGTAAGGCACTTTAAATTTTAATTAATTATGACAATATAAATTAAGGTCTGCAGAGGCACTTCACATATAGTGTACATCTTATTATCAGTTCTAGAGCTAGTGCTAGTCAAGTTCAGATTTGCAGTTGCTATGCAACTACCTAGGCCACTTGCTTTAGCAACACACACACACAAATATATATATATATATATATATATATATATATATATATATATATATTATACACTGATTATATGCTAGATCAAATGTAACATTTTTAAAAGAGTTTCCACGTTGTTTGAACTTTGATTAAAAAGATTAATATTTATATACCGAATTTAATTATTGATGTTGAACTATATTTCTCCTCAAATGTTTCATCTGTCCGTCAATACATTATTGATAAACAAATGAAGCAAAATAAACATATTTGTGATACCTTTATTGGGATCCAGTGTTTGAACTTCAATAATATTCAGTAACGAGAACCAGTTAATTTATGTTTTTAGGTAGTTGAACTTTTAATAATTTCTTCTTTTTAAGAAGGTGGTGATTTTATTACGTGTGACAATGATTTTATTATTGTTTTTTTCTTTTTCTCTTTTCCACTTAAGTTGAAACTTTGTGTAGCAGGTAATCTATGATAAAGTAACATGAAGAAGTGCAGGTTTTGAATTTGCGAAAAATCTAGTGTTGATAATGTCATGGCGGTTGTTCAATCTATGGTTTTGGAAGATCCGTTTGTTCCTCTCATCCAATAAGTAGTAAATTGACGTGACGAGGCAACAAGAAGCAAGTTGAGAGATTTGATCCCTAGCAGTAAATCGCTGATTAATAGTAGCTATTTCATCTTCTATGGTTAGGGGAGTATCTCTGAATACACTTAATTTCATTTTCATCAACGTCCACATAAATTGGCTATATGAACAATTAAAAAATATATGTTGGGTAGATTCATTTTGTTCACCACCAGAACTCACACTGTATCTATCTGAGGTTGCCATTGCTTTAATCTGTCTTTGGTATTTAAATGTCCAAAGGCAGCTCTGTAAGCACGGTATGACATTTTCCTACTATTGATTTTATTCCATATGACAAAAGCCCAAGTAACTTGATCTGAAACATTTCTGCACCTTAGCCATGTTTTTGAAAAAGAGAATTTCTGTTGTCCACATCACTCCCAGTAATCATGTTGTCCATTCTGACATATAGGTATTTGAGTAATATTAGAAGCACATTCCCTTGTTTTTGTTGTGTTATTCACAGTCCACTGGCCTTCATGTAAGATGTGAGAAACTGGGGCGTTTTTGTATTCACTAAGGTAGTACCCATCCCATCAAAGAAAATCGACTAGACTAGTACGGTTTATCCACAGGTCAGTCCAAAGAAGTGTGTTGCAGCCATTTATTACCACTCTCTTGATGCACTGTAGACTAAGAGCTCTATAGCTGACATATTCTTCATTGTACATGACATATTGCTATTATGTCTTAATTGCCAAAAATTAGATTGAGAGCAATACTTGTTTAACATCTACTTGGCCAACAGGTTACCCCTAAAATGTAGTTGCCAAATAAGCTTAAGACATGTTGTGGACCTTAATTCTACAGAGTTTTTAAGGCCTGAACCTGCCTCACTTTTAGGTCAACAAAGCTTTGTCCAAGCTATTCGGTGATGTTTGGCATATGATACCTCATCATCAAATATAGGACCATACGTGTGATAACTGTCTGTATGAGCTTAGCTCCCCCCACCATAGATAATAATTTGTTGTCCTAAGTATCAAATATAGACATAATTTTCTGAAATAGTCCATTACATTCTGAATAATGTAAATAGTTTGAAGAGGTGGCACTCCAAGATACTTAACAGGCAGTTGTGCCTCCTGTAGTTGCAAAATTTGAAAAATTGAATTCTTATTCTGGCAACTGCTACTGAAATAGACTTTTGACTTCATTTAGTTAATATGTAGACTTGCTACTAGTCCCATATATACAATGATCTCTCTAATAGTTGTTGCTCTATTTTCATTAGCAATAGCAAACATCATTAAATCATTGAGTGTTTTAAAGATTAAAATATCCTAGGCCAAGGACTCACGCAGAAACTGATATAAGTGTTTCTAGTCTTTGCTTTCTTAGATATTCATATTTGCAGCGTTTTTGTTTAAGCTTGAACAAGTATATCTAATAATTTTTTAGTTTTTTGGTTTAATCATGTTTCATTTATGATATGATTACAGTATAAAGAAGGCAATAGGTAGAAGATGCAATTTTTTACTCTCCCTAAATGTGAATGTCATCAGTGGATTTGCTACGAATTAGGAAGAAGCAACAGCAATTGGAAATGTAAGTAATTTATTGATTCAACTAATTTCTCTCTAACATAGTATAATTTATCAATTGCAATTCATCTTTTTTTTGTTTAGAATAAAATAAAGTTGCACTTAAAATAAAATAAAAATAAATAAAATGCTTAGCCCAATAAAGATAACGGTAAGCCCACTACCAAATATATTTCCTTTTATGATGCACTTGTTCTTTTATGTACAAAAGAAAAACAAACTACTTGTTCTTCATTGATAAAAAAACAAAATCGAAAATTTAAAAGGAAATCGCTGCATCGAGAGAAAAGAAAAATGAGTGAATTGGGTTTTGGGTTTGAAAAGAGGAGAGTCTGTAACTCTGTTACAGGCGGATTTGCAGGCGGTGCAAAGACGGTGGTTCGGGTTGTCAATTTGGATGCGGGTTAAGTGGCAATGGCTGCTTTACTGGTTGCGAATGGTGATAGGCAGGGTGATGAGTTGAAGGCAAGAGGTGACTTGTTTTTGGGAATGTTCGATGTAGTAGTGTATTTGGGTTTGAGGGTCGTGATTTTTGGTTGCCGTGTTCGGGTTGTGAGTGGCAGTGCAAGTGGCTGATGAGAGTTGAAGTGATGACGATTTTGTGGGTAGTATTGATGGTGGAATGATGTAGTTGATGGTTTGTCAGTTAGATTTTGTGTGATACGCAGCGGAGAGGTAGAGTGGTTAGTGAAGTGTGTGAAGTGAATGTGATCGCCGGTGAAAGAAGGAGTGGTCCATGGCGGCACTGGTGGTGCTGGATGGATGTTGCAGTGATTTGGAAGTCGTAGGTTGGTGGAGATGGTTTTCTTGTGGCAGTTGTAGGCAGTTGTTATTTCGATGGAAGGAGGACAGGCAAGTGGGCAAGTTGGTGGTCAGGTAAGCAATGTTGTGAAGGGTTGCAGTGGCAACAGTGGTAGAGAGGTAAGCTAACGATGGTTGTGGTGAAGTTGAATGTGTGTCAATGGCAGTGATATGTATTAGGTGAAAGTGATATGTTGAAGGCAGTGTGCAGAGTTGAAAGGAAGTGTAGTGTGCACTGTTGCAACAAGGCAGTGTGGTGGAGATTGTTGAAGGAAGTGCAGAGTTTTGAAGGTAGTTTGTGAAGGCTGCTGTCCCACAACTGAATGGTGGTAGACAGGAAGGATGTTTTATGGAGGATGTAGTTTCAATGAATGTTGGAGTTGAATGATGTTTGGATGGCAATGGTAATGTTGAAGTTGATGATGTGGTGCAGTCGATAGGTTATGGTGATTGAGTGTGGAAGATGAACTGCAGTCAGTGGCTTGAGTTCGAGGCAGAGGATGGTGAATTTGGTCTGTTTGTATGATAGATATAAACATGACTATAAGTTGAAGATAGGGATAGTGATTACTACAAATATGAAACCTTATGCTAATATTATTACACTTGAAATAACGAATGAAATGGAAGTAGGCAGAGTATGCATCTGAGTATAAAACTGCAATATGTATAAGTTTATTTCCCCTGTTCTTCTCTGTGACTTGTACGTGTATCTTAAGAAATCAAGTTGATGTATATACATTTAAACATTTATGTTTGTATAATGTGAAATGAATCTATTATTGAATGTAAATATAGATGCTTGTGCCTGCAGCCCATATGTGAGCTACGTAGAAAACATATATGTTCAGGTGAACATATGATATATAATTCATATATCAATAGCGATCACTCAATCAAAAAATATATATAAGCTAACTGGAATCCATAGTCATAAATATAAATATAATAAGCAAAATACACACACACACACTATTATAAACTTATAGGTATACAAATATTATTACTGTGTTGTGTGAAGAATAGTAGGGGAGCTTGGTTTTGGAACGTGAAAGGGAAGAAACCCATGCGTGAGTTATGTGTGATTAAATGGAATCTATCTTGTATGCTATAATAGACATTAATTCTGTTTATATTAATACATGTTTCTGTATTTGACAGGTCTTATAATATTTTTGTTAATTGAAGTGGCAATTATTAAACTGAGGAAGGAGGATGACATCATCAATAAAATATGGGTTGGAGACCAACGTCGGCGTTGACGTGCATGGAAGATGCACTTGTCGTTCCCATAGCTTGGCCAACGGAAAAAGTCATTCTGAAAACAAACTGAAAGGTATATAACTTGTTCATCATAAATGTTTTCAAACTTTGATTCTAATACCCTGACAATATTCCAAGATAATCGACTATAAAAATTAGTTATATTACTCAATAAATATTGGTGTGGAGCTAGAAAGTGATTGAATTGGTGATTGAATGTTGTTAGTTTGGCTGAGGTTGTTGATGGAGTTAGGCTAAAATTCAGTGGGGGGGGGGGGGGGTACGGTTTAGGTCAAACAGTGGCAGGACTGTCAACTTGTCTTTAATTTTTACTTGGCATATTGTGGATTTTTTTCTATAGTATGAATGGGGCGGGGTTGTTGCAAGGCAGTTGATGGAAACTGTGTTCAAGTAGGGAAGTGATGCTTGATCTTTGATACCTTCACCTCACAAATATTTAGTAACATGATTATTATTGTTTACAGGTAGATAAATGTTTGTAAAGAATTCAAGCAGCAGCACTGGTTTTTGGTATGGTAGCAGCACATGTATGTAGTTAGGTTGATTAAAACTGTTATGAAACTATTATGAAACTAGTATGTATCGTAGCAGCACTACTTTAGCTGCATGTACTATTATGAAACTGTTTATGGTAGTTTGGTTGTGTAAACGTATGGTTAACCTTTTGTCTTGACACTAATGTTATGATATAGTGGTGATTATGTAATTGCTTTTGTTTGTGTTATTGTGGTTCATTGAATGTGTTATTTTTGAATGTGTATGTGTTTATATATTACGTTATTGTATAAGTTTTGAAGTACTTGAATTTGAGGCGAAATCAGATGTAGTCGTGGAACAGCAAGCAATAAAATCGAAACATACGGTGGCGGAGCAAAAACGCCACCAAAAATACTTTTTTGTAGCGTTTAAAAAGCGCTACAGAATCGACAATTATAGTAACTCAGATAACCTCCATGGCGTTCAAAAAACGCTGCAAAAAATACAAATAAGTGCATCAAAAAATAAGATAGTAAACAACACCTTTTCGGTGGCGTTTCTTAAATGCTGTAAAAAAGATCTTTAGTAACATTTAAAAAACGCTGCCAAAAATTCATTTATAGTGGCGTTAAAATAAATGCAACAAAAAATCATGGATTTTTAGTCGTATGTTTTCTAGCGGCGTTTATCAAAACGCCACTAAAACTTTTTGTAGCGTTTTTGAGCGCCACTAAAAATCAAATTTCTTGTAGTGAAGGGAATACGTGTATGATCCATCTCTGAATTTAGAACCAATAGTTCAGGAAGATTTGGTTGTTAAGTCAGACTTGAGTGTGGTCTGATTTCCTATTTAGTTTTGTTGATCTGGGTGAGCAGGAGCTATGTAGCTTAGTAGTATTGATTTTTTGGATTCGATAGAGCGAGTGTTCGGTATTTATACTTGGAAAACTTTAGGAAGTCCTATCCAGAATTTTTGTCTGGATAGCTAGATTTGTTTGTTTGGATAATTGGTTGCAATGGTTGTTAGAATATGGTTGATAATATATGCTTGTGATATAAATTAAAATCTTTAATGAGATTATTAAATTACCTTTGCTTTTAAATTTCGGGAACAAAATTCTTTTAAGGGGGAGGAATGTAATACCCCGAATTTTGGGCAATATCAATTTAATAATCTGCATTAAAATTAAATTGATTTGATAATTTGTTTTAATAAAGTTTGAAATTGATTTAATAATCTTCTTTCGATAAATATTTAATCAGTGAATTTTATCTTTTAGAAGTTAATAGATTGTTTTCTATTTATAATGTATATATTTGTATACATTGTAAATAGATAATATTTGGTTTGAATTTGACAAATAAATAAATCTTGTTTTCAAATTCTAATATTTTTGGTAATTTGGAAATTTGATTTTATTTAATATAAGCTTTTCAAAGCTATTTAATAACTATATGGTTTTAAATTGTTAAGGTAAGTTTAAATTGTTTAAATTGATTTTAGTTTAAGTTTAAATTTAAATTAATTAACAAAAAGGTTTGTTTTGCTTTATTTTTAAAAATATAGTTTGATGAAATAAGTAATTTATAATAAAGAGATAATTTCTTATATAAATTATTTAAAGTTGATAAATGAGTTATTATTAAAATAATAATAATAATGTATTGGTTTTACAAATAGATTTTTTTATATAAATAGAATTTGTTATTTCAAATTTAATTTGTATACATATAACTTGATTTTAAAATTTAATTTTAGAATTTGATTTGAATTTGAATTTAAAGTTTTTAAATTCAAAGTATAGATATTAAATTACTTTGGATTTTAAAATAAATGTATAAACTTCTATGTATATATATAATTTGTTTTATTTCTTTTAAAATTATCTACATATATAAATATATACTTATTTACTAATTAAGCATAATCTTATATTAACATTTAAATAAATATTAATTAATTTAAGAGACATGTGTTAGTTGTTAAGCAAATCAATATGACAAATGTTAAATTACAGGACAAGTGGCAATTCAAGATTTAGCTTTTTCTCTTAGTTTTATTTTTAAAGTATTTCAACTTATATAAAAATTTCCTTCTTCCCTTCCATTCTTTTTCTTTTCTAAATCTAAAGCTAAGTGCAAATCTGAGAACACTCCACAAACAAATCAGTAATCATTTTCAAAACCAATAGTTCATTTTCAAATCTAAATGTAAACCCTGTAAATCACATCCCTGTAATACATTTTCAAGTTGAAAGCAAATCTCTGCAACCAAGTTTGCAAAGCTTTTCATCAATCTGTAAAATAACTCCTCAAATCCAGAAATCCATCTGAAATCCCTGGAACCATTTTCAAATTGAAATCAAACCCCTGTAACCATCTTCAGAAATGCATAGCAAAATCCCTGTAACATTTTCAAGCATGCAAGTCTGTGCATTTTATTTTCTTCAATCTGGAAGCATATTCAAAGCAAATCTGGAAATTGATATTGCATGCAAACCTGCACATTTTCAAACAAAAGCAACTGCATTTTTCCAAAATAAGCAAACCGGTTCCAAAGCATTCAAGTGTAAGTTTTTGAAGATTCAAAAGGATTTTCAAAGCTATTTTCAAATAAATCTAGGAGGCTCTGTCTTCTTTTATCTGGTGAGTAACTTTTAAAAACTTAAAGTAAATTTGGTTGCATGCTAGTATGATTGAAATGAATATGTATTGCATGTATATATAAGTGAATTTATGATGTGAATATTTATAGTGTGCCTGCTGTGTATATGTGCTCTGTTCATGCTATGTTTTTCCCAGGCTCAAAATTTTATTTAAAATCCTTATCACTTGATATAGTTTCCTATAGGATTTGATTTACAAACAAATGTTGTTTGATTTAACATAGATTAGTGTTTAAAAACTTAATTAAGACAAAATATAGTATGAGTGTCTCTATAAAATTAAAAACATCAGTGCATGTCAAATAATATGAAAATTTAAATATTGTAATTTATAAATTCAGTATTATAAATTGAATACATAAACAAAATAATGATTTTTAACACTAAAATCAAGATTTTTAGAAATAAGAATTAGGAGTAGTTCTTGTTTGAACTGGAAATAGAAATCTGGGATTTTCTGGTGATCCAAAGGGTTGGAGAGGTCGGGATCTTAGGTGATGATGGAGGAGTGATTGTAGTTGACGGGAAAATACTTGATGGTGATACAATTCATCGAGGAAGTTGCAGTAGTGGATATTTTTCTGGAACCCTAGTTTAACTAGGTTAGGTAGTTCGATCAACTACGGTTTATACAGTGGATCGAGTGCTTCAAGATTTTGGGTGACGATAGCTTGGTAGTAGACGAAGTCTTGGTCGGAGTAGCAGATCTTTTGGTGGTCGGAGTTTTGTGGTCGAGGCGTTGCCAGGTTTGGGTGTAGTGATGGTTCAGTTGTTCCAGGTTTGAATGTGACATCTCGAATTCGATTTCAAGATTAGGAGGTCGATCGGATGATCGAATTAGGGTATTTGAGTGGTTGTTGAGGTAGGGAGATCATTGCTGATGATCTAAGTCAACCAACGCCACCGTGCATGTGCATGGTGCACTATGTTCTAGTGAACTTTGGTTATGATGTGTACTCGAGTTAATGAATGTGTTGACTCGTAGTAAGTAGATGTTTTGCTCGGAGCAGTTGGGTTTTGGACTCAAAGCAGAATGATGGTGGCTCGGGTTAATAAATATGTTAAAGGTTTTAATGGAAAAACCTGTAGTGTTTTATTTTGAAATTTTAAACTGAAGTTTAAAAAAAAATGAAAAGCAAAGTTTTAAGCAAGTTTAAATCTAAGTTTTGAATCTGAAATCCAAACTTTGTTTGAATCTCAGTTTTAAAAATAAAGCAAAGCTTTTAAATTTAAATTGCTTTATCTACATTAAAATGGTTAAATGGTTTGAATTTTAAAAATGAAGTTTTAAATTGTAAGTAAGTTTTTAAGTCAAGTTTAAATCTGGAATCAAAATTTAATCTGTATTCTAGTTTTGAAATGAAAGAAAGTTTTTTTTTAATTTTAAATTGTTTTAAACAACTTTGAATGTTTCAAGTGTATTTTAAATTAATTTGAATTTAAAATGAGTTTGGTTTTAAATTCTTTTAAACTTCTTTTATAAAATGAGTATTTCCTTAACATGAGATTTTAAAAAAGGTTTTTAAATTGTTTTAAACTTTGTTTAAGTTAAATTTGTATCCATTTTAAATCTTAAATTTAAAATGAAATTGGAAAGTAAATTTGAAAGCAGATTGTTTTAAAATGCTTTGTTAATGATAATTTGATCATTAATAAGAAAAATGTTTTTATATTTTAATAAATAATGATTTAATGATTTGTAATTCATTAAATTATTAAGGAAATTAAAATGGATAATTTAATTAATTAATTAATTAATGATTTGGATTAATTAAATAAGTAATTAAAGGTTTAAATTAATTAATAAGGTTAAGTTAATTAATTCGGAATAACTAATTTGTAATTAAGGATCATTAATATGATAAGATTATTAATTAACGATTAAGATTTATTAATCAAGTAATTAAAGATTAATTAAGTTACAGTCAAAACTTAATTAATTAAATAATTAGAGATTAATTAATTGGTTATTAAAGATTAATTAATTTGAAATTAATAATGATTAATCTAAGTTTAATTACTTAGAAAGTAATTACAGAATTGTTAATAGCTGATGATGGTCATTAACTTAGGATTATTTAACAATTAATTAATGTGATTAATTTTAATAATTAATTAGATTAATTAATTAGAGATAATCATTTATGAAATTGTTTAAGTGTAATTACTTAAGGGAAGCAACTAAGAAATTAATTACTCATTGTAATTAATTGAGTTTTATGTGATTAATGTAAGTTAATTAATTAAGTTTAATTAATCTAAGATAATCACTTGATGATTTGATAAATGCAATTACTTACTGTAATTAATGAAGTATAATTACTTAGGGAAGTAATTAACGGTAATTACCGGATGTAATTAATTGAAAATGATTTAATAATGGAAGTAATTTGAGTTTAATTACTTTGTATAGTTAATCAAGGGATTAATTAAGATAATTAATTAAGGAGTAATTAATTTATTTAATGAAGTAATTAAAGGAAGTTAATTACTGAATGAGATTAATCAAAGGCGATTAATAAATGTGGTTTAATTAATGATTAATTACTAAATGTAATTAATTTAAATAGAATAATTAAAAAGTAATTAGGGTTCATTAATTAATATAATTAATGATGTAATTTAGGGTTGATTAATCAAATTAATTAATTAATGATAAGTGATTAATTAATGTAATTAATTAAAGATTTATGTAATTAATTATAGTTAATTAATTAATGAAGTAATCAGGGATTGATTACTGTATTTGGTTAAGAATAATTAATTTGTGAAATTAATTAAAGGATAATTACTTGAAAGTAATTAGAGGGTAATTAATCAGGGATGATTAATTAAAGTGGATAATTAGAGGATAATTAATTAATTAATTTGTAATTAATTGATGATTATGTAAGCAAGTTTATAATGATGGAAGTAATTAATTTAATTTACTTTAAATTAATTAGTGATGGAAGTAATTAATTTAATTCATTTTAAATTAATTATGGTTGATGTGATTAAGCAAATCATTGCTTATGTATGGATGGATTATAATTGATTTCCTTGAATGGTTTGAGATCTCAGATATGAGATAAGTAATGCTGTGTGATATGGACGCTTTGGTTGCGTTGTGATGATAATGTGAATTATCTGTTTATGATAATAATGTTGATTTTCTATTGTGATATGTGAATTATCTATCTATGTGTACATAGATAATAGAATTGAATTGTTTTAGCTTTAAAAGAACTTGGCCTTAAAAGATGGCGTTTTGGATTTTGATGAGTCCGGAATCGGGTTTCCATATTTGGATATCTAAAAACCACATCGATCCAAATTAACGATTGGTTGTGAATCTCAAGTGAAGATGAAGATTCAGAGTGCAAGGGTTATCGTTGTTAACTTTGAGGATGATTCCAAAATGAGTGTAATGATATAATGCCTTCGGTTTCGTTCGAACCCGGAACGAACTTGTATGGATTGAATGCTTTCAGAACATCGTCAGGTGGACGATGAGCATTCTAAGAGATGTGTTCTCTAAAGGTAATCGCAGCCTCAAGCCTCATCAACCGGGAATAGCTAAAACAGGGGAGGTGCAGCAAGGCTAAGTGGGTCATGCCCAAGTAGGACGAGATTTTCCCCTGTCTAGAAGTCCCTTATTATTCGGCTGTGCGGGCAGTTGGATCGTGGCCAACTGCGGGGTTGTCTTGTTCGGGACCGTCCAGTAAGGGATGGTTCCGGCCTTGTGTTACAGGGGATTTGGAGTAATCCTCGGTATGGTGATCTAGGCCCCGTACTGTGATGGGCGGTACCCCAGTAGCCCTGCCATTGATGGATACCCATTCTTCCTACGTGCCCTTATGGTTTTGATTGTATTACCCACTTTTGTGGCTAGTAGCTGGAATTTAATGAACGTAACAATTCGACTATTTTCTATTTACTTGGAAACCCTAGACCCTATTATAATATCAGTGGATTTCCTATCAAATGTTTTGGTTAGCGTAGGGTAAAAACTTACCCATGTTTATGTGTGGGGAGTCTTACCTGATACCTTTTGTTTTCAAAGAATTTTCAAAGTTAAGCAACTTTAACCTGTTACTCACACCAGACCTATGTCTGACCCGGAGTTTATCTTCTGTTTTCTTAAACTCTTGGGTACTCAAACTTTTACGAGTAACCAAGGGATTCAGGTTAACTTTGATGAATTATGGAGGAGCAATGGAGCAGGAGGCTTCAGTGTTGTAGATATTTATAGTGTTCCGCTATGTGTTCTCTTAGTCATTTGTTTCTGTTGTATGGAGTTGTAATAACTAGATAGATGTTTATAACTGTCTAGTATGTGATGTATAATCTGTGTAACTCTGATAATGGTTGTATACTATGCAATACTTATGTTATTAATATAATTTATTTGTTCCGCTGTTGAAATTCTGATGTTGTTTTTCCTTCTTTCTTCTCCGTCTTTCTCTTCTATACCCCTTTCTTTCTTACTCATGATACGTCTTTCTAGGAGGTGAAAGACGGGTCGTGACACAAAGCTATATATAAATGCCATGTGACTAATCCACATCAATCTGCAATCAACCCGATGATGACACATGTCCAAAATCTAGCCCTACAGTGGGACAAGTCAGTAACCCAATAGACAAGCACTACACCGATGACAGTGCTGCAAAGTCGCCTATAAATACAAGGAGTAGGTACATATCTCTAGGAAAATGATTGGACCTCTAAAAGCACGATCGTATATAATCATACTCATATGTAATCATTGTAATTCTTCCAAACTTAAGCTTTTTCCAAAAAGTCATTAATAGTAGACGTAGCCAAGTAGATCTTCCAAAGCTACTTACAACCTATTTTTCAAAGTAATAATTACTTAACCACCGTGGATGTGGGGGCAGGCTCCTAACAACTAAATTCTCTATATTATTACTTTAATCACCTTATTTTCTTAGTACTTTTAGCTCAAGCATCTTGCTTTCACTGAATTTTCTTTACATACCACTGCTTTTGATATTTATTTTTGGAATCCGGGGTGTTAGTTTGTGAATAAAAATCATTCTAACATTTTTGGCGCTAGAAGGAGGTCCCCTAAACTTCGATCCAACATATTATTCCTCGTTACCTGATTTTTATTTACCTTGTACTTGGAGATGGAAGTTAATTCATCTCAATGAAAGTATCCCGAACCTTTGATAGTCGAAGAAGATATTCTTGATACACCAACTAAAATACTAAATCAAATAATTACTGGAGGATCAACGCTTCCGCTTTCTACCAATGAACAATTTTGGCAAATGATGCTTGCTTTTATTGAAACACCACCAGGCGCTTGGATGATTACCAAATTGAAATGAATAAAACCTTTGAAAGTATAGAAAGAATGGTTGTGCTCTTAATGAAGGAAAGCTGCCCGTGATAAGTGACCAAAATACTGGCAATCGACAAATGACGAGGGAAGAACTAGGGGCCAAGTTTATTAGGGAAACTACCCTTAGAACTAGAGCTGAAACTTCTTAAGTTTCTAAAGAAGGTCAACCCAAAAGGGCCTCAACACTAAGCTCCGAAAGGGTAAGCCTTAGCGGGCCAGTTAAGATTCAACTTGAATCTCAAAGCATTAATATTGCACCAATTGATCATTTTCATCTTGACGGTGATAGAAACATGGAAAAATTATTATTGAAGCTGCCTGCATAAGTGCAAAAACTTCAAGAAGACAAATCTAGTTCTTATGCAGAACCAAAAGTCAAGAAGATGCAACCATTTTGTATTGACATCAGAAGAACTCCATTGCCCATTAAATTTCAGATCCCAGAACTGACTTATGATGGTTTGTTTGATCCAAAAGATCATATAGCCTTATACAAAATATAGATGCAATTCATTCGGGCCTCGAATGAAGTTAAGTGTTGACTCTTGTCGGCCACCTTCATTGTTCTTGCATTAAAATGGTTCCAAAATTACCCTCTGTACCTAATCCATTATTGCAATCACTTGACCATGGAGTTTATGTCTAATTTTTTTTGCCTTGATACACACTCATGCTAGGGTGATCTTTCTTGCAGATATTAAAAAAGGGAGAGGTGAATCCGTTAAAGATTATTGCAAAAGGTTTAATGACGTAGCCACTAAGGTCAATGGCATGTCAAATGAATCTAATGATCGAGGAACACTCCATTCGGAAATAGCTTGTAAGGAATGCAAATGTTTAAACAAGTTATTTTATAGAGGAGAATTTGGATTAAGGAATCAAAAAGAGCTTTAAGAAAAGTCAGAAGTGGGTAAGCGAGAGTTGAAAGTTTGTCCCTGTAAGAAGCAAAGAAGCAAGACAAGATCAAGAAGAATCTAGAAGATCAAATGGAATCCAACAAACTGGGAGATCAATAGGAATTAAGTATAAGAAGGAAATAAATAATTAAGGACTATGCTATAAGATAGAAGAGATGCATGAAACAAAGACAGGAGGAGCACAGGACATTCATTAGTCAAAAATCGTCTTAGAAATAATTGTTAAAAACCCTATAGCATATCTTTGAAATCTATCTTTTAATGATTTTTTTTCTTCCCTAAATTCCTTTTTAAGTATAAAATTGGTTTTAAATATTACAAATTTTGAAACAATTTTGTAAAATGGTTTTTAAACTTAAGTATATGATGACATACATCAAAAGTATATGTTTGAAAGAGTGCTATGGATCATGTAATATGGATATGTGATAATACGGAGTGTATTGATGATAGCTATACATAAATTGTGTGGAATATAAAAGCAGTATAATAAAAATGACTCCAGAGATTTTTATACTGATTCGGAGCTTCGTCCTATGTCCAGTCCCAGACTCCTTCTGGAATTTCACTAAAACCACATCCCTCACTTAACCCGGAGGAACAGGTCTATACAACCCCTGAGCAGCCGAACAGGGACATGAGCATCAGAAAGGATTTTGCCTTAGCAGCTGAAGAGGACTTCACACGCCTGAGCAGCAGAACAGGAGTTCAACAAATACAAAATATTGTTTTGACATTGTGTGTTCTAATAACACGGATTTGTCACTCGTAGTACACCCTTCCTATAATCTTTTGCTCAAGTATGATGTGCGTAGTTTTGTGTATATGAAGATTAGGAAGTTTCACATTGCTTGAAGAATATGGAAATGAATACGTAAGCAATGAATGTATGAATTCAAGAGAGTAGTTAATTCATAAAATATGATTCAAGTATAAGCAAGTAAGTGAAGTGATTTGATCTTGACATTCATGCATATATATAGTAGTTAAGGAGTTGCAACTGCTGCGAAGAGATCTCTGCAAATAGCAATGGTTGCAACCCTTGGGGAGGAAGACAACTATTCAGAAAAGTGGCGTCTTTTCATAAAAAACGACAGTTGCAGGATTCAGTCGACTGAGTACAGTCACTCAGTCGACTGAATTTAAAAACATGCACAATGAATGTTAAAATGCATAGGTTCTGTCGATTGACTGACTGTACTTAGTCGGCTAAATTCTGTTGTTAAACAAAAACTAAAGTAGCTCATTTGGTTAGAGTACTTGCTTTCCAAACTAGTGACCTGGGCTCGAGCCTCGCTCAATGTATTTTTTAAAAACTTGATTTTGATTAAAATATGCATGAAAGTTTATTTGAATGTGAATGACGATTTTTGAGGAAAGATTTTAACAAAGTACTAAACTAGACCTTATATATACATTTGATGACTCTTGTTAAAATATATAACTATACAAACCATATATTGAGCCGATGAGTCTGGATGTTATCGTAGTCGTAGATTCGTGATTTTTTGTGTCTTGTCAGCAATCAAAACCTATGATCCAACAATGTTGATACAATAGCCATTTTCAAGTTTTTCTAAAATTGACCAGTATATGTTGACATACTATTTGGAGATATGTCGATAGACTTGTTAAATCACACCCTAACCCGTTTACCTAACCCAATAATCCCTATATTAAAAGGATTGGGCCCACCCGTTTAAAAGTTTAGTTTGTTTTTGCCCAACCCGTATACAACCTGTAAACAAAACTTCCCACAGCAATTCGACCCATTTACCCCTAATCCTAATTCTAATTTCTTCCTGGGCTCAAATTTGCAAAACGGCGAAAGAAGAAAAAAGTGGCAATTTCTTCAATCTTCGATCTTAGGTATTAATCTTTTCAATCATTTAAATTAATCTAATTTTAGTTTAAATAAGAATTTGTTGCTTATTTTTGTTTCACTTCATTCTTCTAATATGCTATTTAGGTGAAATTAGTAACACTAAAATTATTTTTATTATATGATTTTGTTATTTTATTTGGATCAACTGGTTATGATTATGTTTTCATTCGTTTACAAGTTTGATGATTTGTAGACAATATTCTAGACGGTAGAAATAGAGTTTATTTTACCTGGTATTGCAAGTTTCAGATTTCAGTTGAAGCCATTTTGATGCTTAACAATCAGTAATTATCAAAAAAATCCT
The DNA here is from genome assembly GCA_030765085.1 of Allium cepa. Lineage (NCBI taxonomy): Eukaryota > Viridiplantae > Streptophyta > Magnoliopsida > Asparagales > Amaryllidaceae > Allium > Allium cepa. The sequence goes on from CM060939.1 coordinate 698,807,085, forward strand.
TTCTTTGTTACATCACTAGTGTATTTTTTTAGAGGTAGTTTCTACTTCATAATTATCAGAGCTTCTTGTGCTCACTGCACTTCATAATTAATGTCTGCTGCACAAATGTGGGGTTGCAACCTTTCACTATTTTATTTCAAGAGAGAGAATGATCTTTTTTTATCTCTTTACCTTTCCATTCTCTGCATCTCTAGTGAAATTATTAAAGTAAAAGAAATTGTGAACCTGTGATGAGTGATTTATTTTGTTATTTTATTCAATACCCAGGAAAGAATTGCAATTCTGATTATTATTATTTTGTATTACATTTTATCATTATTATTATTATTTAGAAAATAATAATAACAAATCTACTTTGCTTGTAGTGCTGCTCATTATCGGTTTACTTGATACTGAAAGTGTTTTTGTAACATGCACACGTTGAATTTTGAACAAAAGAGTATAGAGTTTATGTTAAGAACTGAATTACAGTTTACTTCTATAAAAAGAAGATAACATTCACTTTGTGCACATAATATTTATAGTTTGGATGAGTATATAGTAACACAATTACAAAAACAAACATATCATTTTGATGTATTTTTTGTTGAAATGAAGTTGACTTGTTTTTTCCGCAAATTACTTCAATTCTTTCTCAAATAGATTAACTAATGCCCATTTCTTGTTCATACTTAACACTCAAATTACTTGGGTACGACATTAAGTAAGTAATATTTGGTTGCTTAGGCTTCAACCTTGATAATGTGTCAACTTTATTCATGTAACAATTCAAATAATGTATTTCTTTTCCTTTTGTATAGTGTGCATGATATACATAGCTCTATATGTGGGTAGATAATAATGTATAATTCATATTATTATAGGAAGTAGAAACCTTTTATCTATTGCTTAGGCTTCAGCCTTATTGTTGTGTATCATTATTATGTTATAGAGATAATTTTAGCTCCTAAAGTGATCGTTGCTGTAATAAGAAACTCGTAAAATTTACTTTATATGAACAATCTTGACATGATTCGGAAATAGTTATGGGTCACAGAAGGGTCGACCATAATCGATTTCCAAGACCAACTAAAATATTATATTGTTAGGTAGAATTAGAATTGAATAGTTGTAGTCTAAATCGATGTCAAAAAATATATTATATATAAAATAAGCTATTTGCCTGTTCTCAGCGTACAGAGGTAATAAAATAATAAGTAACTTGCTGGACATTCATGCTATTTTATATGACTTGTCGTTGAGTTGGTTGATGACTTGCGCATTCTTTTGACCTAGGTTTATGTCTTATACTTTATGATCTTGCTATATATAAAATAAACTATCTTCCTGTTTTGAGTTGGTTGATGACTTGCTCGATGTTCATGTCAAAATACATCTAATGTTCATTCTAAAGAATTTGCAGATCATTTTTTCTCTAATAATTTTTAGCTAACTTATAAGCTAGAGATTATAATTTTTGTTAAACATATTTTCTCCAACATCAAAATATATTTATGTATTCAAGATGCTGATAAAAATTGTATCATGCATGTGCATGGTAAGTGGCTAAAAGTGAATAGTTAAAAAATTGTATAGCTGATGTCTGTTATTGCAATATCAAATTGTGCTACAACACTTATGTTTCTTGTGTTAAGCCAATAACATTTAGAATAATCGTGGAAACTCCTATGGATACTGTTATTCGAAAGCTTATAGTATTTTATGCAATAACGGCAGCGTTGTTGTTTGGTGTTCTAGTATCAAATTATAATATCGTGACCTGCCTAAAAGTGGCATATGTCTCATTATGTGTACACTACATATTCTGGTAACTATCATGTCCTATCTTGAAACATGCAATTGCAAAATACACAAATTGGTAGGTGTTATTTCACTCAAGCCTTTTTTTTTGGGATAGTAAAAACCTAAAAAAACAACATTTTTATCGTCGAATGCCAGACTATAGTTGTGCATATTGATTTATGATACAACGTTTTTTGTTTGTTTTGCTATTAGTTTTATGATACAATGTTTTCCCTTTGTAATATCATTATTCTTGCATATCATTTACTGGAAGTTTGAGAAATTCAACACAGTAAATTGTCTAACAACTTAATGAAGCATTTACATATGATTGTTTGTGCCATATCAGGATTACAAGGTTATGCTTAAGGGCTTCAAGACTATAGGACTACGCTCGATTGTTGTAGAACTTTCAATATTTTGTAGTTTTATTGTTTATGTATGACATGATGTAGTTTTTGTAGTAGTTAGTTCAGTTTATTTTTGTTATTTTGATGCACTTTTTGTATTCAACTGTGGAGTTTGTTACCTAAAATTGTATCATGCTGAATCTTTTAGTTTTTAATGTTGTAGTTTGTAATTGTACCGTGGAGGATCTTCAAATACCTTTTAGTGCAATATCCAGTTCCGTTTTAAATTTTCTGATGCAAGTTCTTGTATTTTTGTGTAGAATTGATCATTATATGGTGCTTTTTTTCATTTTTGATGCAGTTTTTATTAAATGATGCAGTTTTTTATTAAATGGTGTAGTATTGATAATATAATGTTGTAGTTTATTATTTCGTTGTGCGGTTTTTACTGCTTATGCAGTGGTTTTTGTTAAGTGGGTTGGGTCGGGTCAACCCTTTTATTAAATGGGTCGGATCGGATCAACTCGTTTATTAAATGGGTCAAACGGATTTGAATCATTTATGTCTTGAATGGATTGGGTTAAATTTTACCCGATCCATTTATGACCCGACCCGACCCGTTTGACAGGTGTCGACATACTAGCTGTTGATGCAACATTTGAATTTAAATTAAATTACACATCCTTTCACCCTTTCGTCGAAAGACACTTCTCTTCATTTCTTATATAAAGGCAAGAGAAAATTAACTTTAACTAGTTCTTATTCTGTTTTCCTACTCCATCCTCTCTACTACTTCGCAAATAAGTTCTCTTACTACTATATAAATATACTTTGTGAATTCATGCTCTTCTCTCTCATTCTTCACAAATTAGAAAACTATAAAATGTCATAGAGTTCTTTCTTGAATTTTCTATCATTCTATTTTTGATTACATCCTATTCCTAAAAGTGCTCAATTACGAACTACCATTTGAGGTCTATAGGATCATTTTACTGAAGTATATGAGATTTCGTATTCAAAAGATACAATATCTCATTAAATTACTCTCTACTACTTCAATAGTAAAGGTAGCCCACTACTCATTAAAAGTTAGGATTGTATAGGAGTTCTTAACTATCCATGGAAAGTCAAGTGGCTAGCTGTGCTTTACCACTTGCGGAAAGTTAGAATAAATACGCCTACCACCTCATTTAAAGCCAACTTGTATAGTTGTACTTGCCACCTTTAGAATTTCAAGGTTTTGTTACAACTAAAATTCTTCATGGGGTATAGCATTGGATGTAGGATTAGGAATCTAAACTAGTATAAAAATTCATGGTGTCACTCCTTTTGCTTTACTGTGTTTTATTATTCATTTATGTTATTATTTACCTATGTTTGTCATTCTAAACTGATAATTTTGGAAAAATATAAGATAAAGTATTAACAAGTTTAAATACATTATTCATCTCGCTCTAATGTTATAATGGCCTTAAGTTCCATCCCGCATAAGTATTATGGTATCTCATATAACCCACATTTGGCATCAAAACATTAGGTTTTCAAAAATTCATCATTAGAATTTTTAAAAGTTTAAATAGTTAGTACCATGAATAACACTCTTTTTAAGACATTTGTTAATAAAGTGGAAACTAGCCTTAAGGGCCTCTTTAGCAAGTGTAATTAGTTTCTACGACACACAACTGAAATAATTACTTTTAAGGACAAAATGCAAAAAAATAGTTTCTAAGGCCCAAAAATCTATGAAATTATGTCCTTGAAAGTAATTGGACTGCTGGCTTTGCCCTTAAAAGTAATTATTCTATTAACTTTGACCTTGAAATTAATTTTTGTGGATATGTGTCCTAGAAACTAATTGGACCGCAAAGTTTGTCCTTCTAGTGAAATGCACCTTTGTAAAAGGTCAATTCGTTGCTAGAATACAATTTTTAGTGGTAGTAATTATGGATAGAATGAAGATTTATTTATAATCAAATGGTTTAGGTGTACATAATTATTATGCAAACCGAACATACCAAGCCCCAGACAAATAATGCATAATGAACTAATGAGCGAAAGGCATATGCACTCAATAATCAAAGGCAAGGAATATTTTATTCAGCGCCCTAGATAAAAATGAGTTTAATAGTGTGTCTGGTTGTAAAAGTGCTTATGAAATTTGGAGAACATTGCAAGTAATACATGAAGGCACTAGTAAAGTAATGCAAACCTAGATTTCTATGTTAACTAACAAGCTTCAACTATTTAAACTAAACCAAATGAATCTATTTCTAGCTTGTATTTTAGATTTTAGGACATATTACATGCACTAATATCATTAGGGAAAATTTTCAAAAAAGAGGATCAAGTATGTAAGATCTTAAACTTACTTTCTAGTAAATGAGATCGAAAGTCATTGATGGTCAAAGAAGCCAATGATTTAATACAATGAAATTAAGAGTTAATTAGTAACTTAACATTATATGAAGTGCAGCTGTAGGGAAGAAAATAAAGTCAAACAAATTAGAAGAAATCCCTAGCATTTAATGCTACAAAAAGAATCAAGGATCGCACGAAAATGATGGTGGTGATATTACATTCATGGCAAGAGACTTCAGAAAATTATTAAAGTATATAAAAAGGAACAAATTTTGGAGGATGGAAAACAATTCAAACGATTCAGGAAATGAAAGCCCTATTAAATGTTTTGAATGTGACAAATTTAGACATCTGAAGTGAAACTGCCGAAATCCAAAGAAATTAACAAAATTCACTCAACATTGATTCAATCTAGAAAAGGAAGCGAGCATTCAAAGCAATATGGGATGGTTATGAAAAAACATCAAGCAACACTAGACTAGATAATGAAAATGAGGATTTGTGTTTCATAGCAGAAAAGGAACAAAATGCCTGTTAATTGGTAGCACTGTACTTTACTCTTTGTTTATTTTTCAATTTTTGATGTATAGGTAGTTAAAAAATGCATATATGGTTATACAGACATTTGTAAAATTTATGACTTATTTAATATCGAAATGATTTTAATATACATATATAATTATTTTAAAATATATATACAAAGCATTTAAATTTAAATTTTCAAAAATAAGATTAAATGATATTTTTAATTTTTATTTAAAATTATATATATACACATATTGTGTGCGCATATATATATATTAAAGTTAAAAAATTTATATTAAAATTTTAATTGTTTATGAAAATTCAAATGTACTTATTTTATAAATAAATAAAAACAAAACATTTTATATAAAAATATTTAAATATTTAAGATATATTAAGAATTAAAACATATCATAAACGATATTTAAAAATAACCAAAAGAAAATAAATTCATGGAGTTAAAAATTCAAAAATTTCGACAGGTATATGGACATACGTCGAAAAGATATGTCGACATATCCTGGTAAAAAAAGACAATTCATTCAAAATTCAAACTTTTGATATTCCCTATCTTTTTTACCAGATTCAAATTCTAAATATCGCTTAATTGACTGTTACTTTCCCATTTAATTAGCTATTTAACCACCCTTTATCTTTTGACTTTAATTCAAAACTCAAAACAAATAAAAATCTTCACTCGCATTCTTTTCTCTATAGAATATGTCTTTACATCAAGCTTCATCTTCTTAAGCACTTAGATTCTCCAACATCTTAGAAATTGGCTTCTTAATGATGAAGAACAAATAAAAGCTTATGAAGGATATAGAAAAAGGCAAAAGTCTTTTTGGTCATTTGTAAATTTCAATGATTTTGATTCATATGATTTACATTCTCTTTTTATTGCAAATGTGATTTATGGTTTAACGAAATTTTCTCAAAATAATCTACCTATTATCTTTAACTTGTGAACATATTTCAGGCTAATTTGAGTGGACAATTTATAGAGGGTATGATGATCAAATTTGGAGTAATGTGAAAATGGTTAACATTGTTTTAGATGTTTCATTACTTAGAAATTTTTGGTTGTAAACATGAATTAAATGATCTATCAAAATTTAACATCGATTACGACAATTATGAAGTTATAAATGATTTATTTAAATATGGTTTAGAATTTGGCTTTAAAGAAAAGGATCTTCGACCTAGAGATAGAATTTTTATTTTGATTTTGCAACAAAGCATTACACCACGAACGAGAAATTACAACAATCCCATTTCTATTTTTCAAAGCTTTATTTATTTTTTACACAAAAAATGACAATAATTGGGCACAAATCTTCTTTTCGGACTTTTAGCAAAATGATTCACTACTCATGAAAATACATTTTACCATGGGATGTATTTGATAAAAGTTTTGAGTTAAGAGGAGAAATAACTTCAAATCCAAAAGTTTTTGATAAGAAAAATATTTCACTCATGCACATCCCTTTGGAATTCGAACCATATGAGACTTTGACTAAGAATGTGAAACGACCCGCAGATCCGTACCCCTTGAGTCATCACTATTCTAACTAAATCAACTCAAGTTGTATAGAAATACGAACCCTTTGGGTTAAAGAAGAAGAGGTAGAAGAAGAAAATAGAAATCAACATCAGAATCTAACAATCGCAGCGAAATAAAATATAATACATAATAAACGATCTTTTCAAAAAAATCAAATATCTCTGTTTATATATTACATCATCAGAGTACATCAATCACAACTCAACATCAATATCATACAAATGGATACACAACAACTCAACACAATGGAATATATATAAAAGCAAGTACGAGAGTACATATCGACATCCAGCTCGTCTCCTAAGCTCCACAGCATCTCCTGTATCCTATAATACTCGGTTTGACCCGAGCATTACAGTTAAATAACACCCGAGTCAGTCTGGAATACCAGCGTGAGAAAATCACACTCAATTGATTATTAAAGTTTCGAAAAACCTTTGAGAACAAAAGAATCTCGTAATATCACGCCACAAATAAACATGTCGGGTTTTTACCTTACGATAGCTAAATCATTTTTTATTAAAATCCTCTGATATTATAATAGTGTCTATAGAAAGTAAAATAGAATCTAGCTGAAATGCTTGCATCTCACGTTTCAGCAATAGTGGGGCATAATCAAAACCGTACGGACGCATAGGGAAAATGGATTCCAACTAATGGCTAGGCACTGGGGTACCACCTGTCACAGTACCTGGTCTAGATCAGCGTACCGAGGAGCCACCCTAACTCCCTTGCAACACAAGACCGGAACCATCCCTTACTGGACAGTTCCGAGCAAGATCACCCAGCGGTTGGGATCAGCAACCGCCCACTAAGCCGAAATAAAAGGGACATCTAGACAGGGATGACCTCACCCTCCAGTGGGGGCTACCCACGAAGCCTTGCTGCATAACCCCTGATTTACAGCCATTCCCATTTGATGAGGCTTGAGGCCGAGCGTTACCTTTTTAGAATATATCACTTAGAATGCCCATCGTCCACCTGACGATGTTTCGCAAGCATTCATCCATACAAGTCCGTCCCGGGTTCGAACGGAAGCGAAGGCACTATTCCTACTACATCCATTTTCGAAATATCCTCAGGATTAGTAGCGACTAGCCCTTGCACTTCCCTGCTCCATCTTCGAATCCAAAATCGTTTTTCACGAAAACGTACAAACCGGATCGAAGTGGTTTTCGAGAAATAAATCTCAATCCCGGTCTCTTCGAAACGATCAACGCATTTGGCCAATATTGATAGTCGGTTATTTAACTATCAATTAATATTCACAAACAACCATCAATCAATAAATAATTTACCAAATTATTTATTTATCCCAAAAATATCTTCACAAGATATATTTTCACTTTTCAAATTCCTTTTGAAAACAGTTTCAATCCAGTTTCCTCTCACAGAATACATTCCTAATTAATTATTTCCACTGGAACACCAAATACAAAACACTTAAGATTTAAATAATTCAAATGCATTTTTATAAAATATACTTTATAATATTAAAATTGAAACCACTTTAAATATTTTATTAAAATATATATGCTTTAAGAATGTTTTATATAAAACACTTTATAAAATATAAACTAAATTTCCTCTTTTAAACACAATACCAAGTTACTTTATATGGTTATTACAATAATAGATTTGGGAAAAATATACTTACTTTAAATATTAACATTTAGAAATAATAAACTTTCCAAAACATGCCTTTTAAAACAATATTAAAACCTTTAATTTATTTTTAAAATTTCTTTGAAAACCATACTTGGCTATCCAGGGAAATACTCTTCTCTTTCACATCTCTTAGAAATAAACCACCATTTATTTTTAAACAAATTCTCATTCCTTTAATAAATTCTTACCTTGAATTTATACTTCCAAATATCCGATTTCAAATACTTAAATCAATTCCCAAATTGATTTCCAATTTACTTCATTTATTCCAAAATCCTTTAATTTCAGATTTTTATTCCTTAATTGTGATTTAAAATACTTTTAATTGAAATACCAATTTAGATTTCTCAATTTACTTCTTATTCCTTTTTAAATAAATTTAAAACTTTAAGTTTGAAATAATTCTTTATCCATTTAAATTAATATCACATAATTCTACAATTCATTTATTACTGTTTATTCAGCCCTTCCTTTTCATACTCGCAGTTATTTATTAGTATTTAACATACTTTCATTTCTTTTCAATTCATTTTTAATTTATTCAATTTTCTCTAATTATCTCGTTTACCATTTACGCCCTTTATTTTCTTTCAAAAATCCAATTTATATATTTTTGGTAATCCATTTTACTCAAATATAACCAACCAAATCATAACATTCAATATTCCAATATATTCATCATAGAATATCAAGTAATCATAACAGAGAACATTAAATAATAAATGTTGTGGGATCCAGTTGGATCCCTCCAACCTGTTTTCCCCTGCATCCACAGACGTTAGCACAATATAATATGCCAATTCCAAAATTACCATACTACAGCGCTTCAATCAATTTCAACCATTTAAACAATTATTTATATTTAATCATTTAAATTTAAATTTAAATGAACTGAGTGAGATTAACTCACCTTTGACCAAAGATTTGTAATCCAATCCACACCGGCTTGATTTCTTTCAGAATTTAACCATGATCGCGACCCCCGTCTCGTGCTGCTGCTGCCACCAGGTTGGCTTCCGTGTTCACGATTACCTCTACGAACCTCCCCACCAAGCTCAACATCAGCCCCTGCCGATCCACTACGTCGCTAATCCAACCCTAATCACATCGAACTCCCCTTCAAACCATCGTGGCGCCCATCATCTCCATAACAACGACGACCCCTGACCAATCTGGATCGCGACCACCTCCCACAGGACCCTGCTCGCATGTTAGCCTTGCAACAACCATCTCGCGAGCTTCCACTAGAACTCGATTCGGCATGAACCCAAAAGAACGACGAGTTCGATTTGACTTCGAACCGTCGAGTTCAAAACCAGATGCCGCACTCTTCGATTGCTTCCAGATCGACACTCAGGTTACAGGTAAATTCTCTTCTTCCCTCGCGATCCGCTACCATCATCACGCGGCCTCAAACTCGAGCCCTCCAATTCACGCGCACTCGATTCCCAATGCATATCGAATCGGCAGGGAAGGTAAAGGAGGAAGCCGCCATTTCTTCGTGAATTTATTCGATTTTAAGGAGATGCGATTCTATTTTCAATTGAGATTTTTAACGTGAGGTAAAGGAGGATTTTGGTCACGATTCGAAAAAGAATTATAAAAGAGAGAGGTATTTGAGTACTTTGAATTGGGAGAAGAAGGAGACGTACGTGATTAAATCGAACAAGGCTGCTCGTTATAGAATAAAGGTTGGCTTGAGCAGAGTAGGTCGGTTGATGGACAGTGTTGACTTGCTATTAAATTTTTTTATTATATTTTTTTTCTATCAAAATATCACGTATTGTAATAACCCTAAAATAAACTCATCTCGTTATGCAATCAAAAATCCTGACCTCGTATTGAGGCATGCCACTGGGGGTTCACAATGTTATACCCCTATTTCGAACGAACTGGAAAAGGTTTCGAGTCCAAATTCGATCGTATGGAGAAGATAGCTTTTTGGACCCAGTGTAATATTAAATTTCGATATAAATTTCAACGCGTTTATATATCGTATGCTCACGCAACAACTCCGATCATTACGAAATTTGAAATTCGATAATAATTCAATATTACGGACCCAAAGGAATTGGTTTCGTCGAATTCTGAGACTGCGCCTCGGAAGGCTATTTTTAAATTCAATTTAAGCGATCAAATTTTCAAAACTGAATTAAAACGCTATTAATTTCAATTTTACAACTTCTATTATTTTCAGTGTTATCAATATAAATTTTACAAGCCTTCAAATTATTTTCAACAGGCTTAAAATTCTAGATTCAACATTTTACTCAACTTCACTTATTTAAATTTAATAATTCAATTATTTAATTATCAAATAAATTGTAATATTCGTTATTCAAGTTAAAATTACTCTATGAATACTTAAAATCAATTAAATATTCCGATTTTAAATGCTCAAAAATTCCGGGTCGTCACAGAATGATGAGTGGTTCTCTATGGAGGAGTAATAAGAAATTTAAGAAAAGGAGAAAGAAAAAGAAAGGATGTATATTAAAAAAAAGAGGAGAAGGAGAAGGAAGAAGAGAGAGAGAAGAAGAAGAGACGGACACATTTATTGAGAGTTTTGAAAGTTCTATTTGGCTAACGAATCATGTAATCATGAAGAACCAAGGGAAGCTTCACAGAAATCAGTAGAAGCTTAAAATGTTAATATGCTAAAGGTGTTCAAAAATTTCCGATAAAATTGATAACTTCTTTGGAAGGGTCATGAAAAGGCTTGGAGATGGCGCTTCATCATCTTTATCATCCTTCAAGATTTACTCTATCTATTATATATATATTTGGTATTTTATTTCCTTTAATGTTTATGTACTAAGTATTACTAATTAATGAAATGATTGTTCTTTTTATAAAAATTTCATGCAATACTTATATCGAACCTTTTCAAAATTTAAAAAATATAAATAAATAACTAAACATTTATATAAATAAATATCAATTTAAATAAATATTTATGTAAATAAATATTTATATAAATATTTTTTTGGTATTTTATATTTGTGTAAATAAAATGAATTTTAAGTAAAAAGAATAAAAACAAAAAATACATAACTATGTTGACAGACATTAGAAACATATGTTGATATATGAAAAAAAGATTATAAGTCAACATACTCTGAAACTATATTTCGACATATAAAACCGTAATTTAAAATTTAAATTTTAAAACATTAGTTAGTTCACTTATTTAGTGGGAACAGTTTTATATTTAGGTTTAACTCTATAAGCGCACCATTTAGGACCAGAATGCTTTAGCATTCTTTTCTCCAACCACTCTCCTTTATTCTAAATAAAATTCCTTAGAAATGGTCATGTAAAAAAGCATTTTTGTGGAAAATTTCGATGAAAATCTTGAATAAACTCTCTCATACTTCAAGAACACCACACATCAAAAGCAGTTGGAAATGAATCAAAGGCAAATGGTATATGAATAAGAAAGATATTTTTTCCTTTCTTCGTTGTTTCATTACTTGTGTTATTGAGGAAAGGAATAGGAATCTTCCTAAAGATTGGGATGTTACCTCACTCAATCATTTTTTGGTTCCACTGATGGATAGGTAAAGGTTCCATCTACAAAACCATGAAGCTTATTCATATCTATCTATAGTTTGTCAGCGTAAATATATAATTGTAATGTATGTTAGTTTGTGTACATGAGATTGTTTTATCTGTCATATATAGTTTATTTAAAAGTTGTACTACAAAACAATATGTATATTTAATTTAAATGATTATGAAGAGTTGTTTCTATTACGTCAATTAGTTATCGTTGATTTTGATCTCCTACATATATATCATCACCCTATACTTCTTAATTGTATGATTAATGTATATCTCTTTTATAACTAAACCTATTTTTGTTGATGACTAAGTGGGAGATATATTAGTCAAAAATAATGGGGTGGGGGGGGGGGGGTAAGATATGCATCGGCCAAAAGGGAAATAATGGATTTTGAGGGACTTATTCTAAAGATAAAATAACATTATATATATATATATATATATCAAAGAGCATTTAGATAGTTTTCATCATCAAAAGGGTGGGATTGTTTGAACCATATGTATTGTTTTGATGACAACAACCATATAAATATCATTTCTTATGGCTTTTCAAGTTGATTATAGTAAAGAAAATACAAGTATACTACTAAGAAGTATTGTAGGGATATAGATGAATCAAGAAGATCAAGAGGAACCATATGTCAAGGAGATCAAGAAGAATTAAATAAACCAAGAGGAATTAGGCAGATCAAGGAGATAAAGAATCAAGGACTATGATAAAAGGTACAAGAGATTCAAGAAACAAAAACTGAAAGAGCATAAGATATTCAATTAGTAAAAAATAATCTTACAAATAATTATTAAAGACTTAGTAGCATATCTTTGAAATCTCACTTTTAGAGATCCTTATTTTTCTTTCTAGAATCTTTTTAAACATTATAAAGTTTGAAATAGTTTTGGAAGTATTTTTTTAGATTAACTAGTATATGTTAACATACATTAAAAGTATATGTTGATATAATGGTTGTTTACAAGTTTTTTAAAATAAAAAAGTATAAGTCGACATACTATTTGGAGATATGTTGACATACCAGTCGTTGGTTGCAACCTTTGAATTTAAATAAAAAGACACATCCTTTCACCCTTTCGCTATAAGACACTTCTCTTCATTCCTATATAAAGGCCAAAGAAAATTAATTTTTAAACTGATTCTCATTCTTTTCCCTTGCCCCTCCTTCCCCATTACTTTGCAAATAAGTTCTCTTACTACTATATAAATATACTTTGCAAATTCTTATTCTTCCACTCCCATCTTTCACAAATTCTCAAACTATAAAATATCAAAAAGTTCTTACTTGAAATCTCTATCATTCTATATCAGTCTACATCGTATTCCTCAAATATTTCAATTGAAACTACCCCTGAATGTTTACATGATTATTGTATTGAAGACTGTAAGATTTCGTATTTGAATGATATGATTTCTTGAAGAATTAATCTACAATACTTTAATTGCAGAGGTGTACCTACCATCCGTAGAAAGTCAAGATTGTATAGGTGTTCTTGACCACCCGTGGAAAGTCAATAGGCTAGGTATATCCTGCCATCCATGGAAAGTTAGGATATGTGTGCTTGCTATCTGATGTAAATCCAAGTTGTATAGGTATACTTACCACCCAAAGAATTGCGAGGTTTGGTTATAGTGAAAATCATATATGGGTTGTAAGACTGGATGTAGGTTCGGGAATCTAAACCAGTATGAATATTCTCGTCGTCGCTCCTTTTTCTTTAATGCTTTTTATTCTGTATCTACCTATGATTATGATTATGAATTAATAAGCTTGAAAAGAACAAGTTAAAGTATTAACAAGTTAAAATACACTATTCACTCTCCCTCTGTTGTTATAATGGTATAACGACCCTCACCTCCCGACACATCATTCCAAAGTCTAAGGTGATTTTCAGACTTGTGTTGGTGTTAAGAAGTACAAACTATTGGGGTTTTGAAAATTGTATAGAGACTAAGAATATACATATAAAATCTAAGACATTCAGCACTTAAGATCTCAGAGCGAAAGACAACAAAATATAAATATTAAAAATAGACATTTCAAACAAACCATCTCCAAAATACTTAATTCATATACACTGTTTCCATAGTACAATATAAGTTTTACAGACATTTATTACAAAAATACCTATATGAAGAACAACTAAAAATAGCGGAACTCCAATACTTAGCTCCTTTCTCCACATATCATGCTAAATATCCCACTCTCCTATCATCCTATGGTAGGGAAAAAAGAAAGGAAAGGGCAGTGTCAGATAAAAGTTTGGTAGATGAATTACATTGTTAATATATGACGATCACATGCAATTGACTTTAGTAATACTCTACCTGACCTAGGATGTCCTACAAGTGTCCGTTAATTACTTGTTTTCCTTACTTAAGGGGTTTAGCTTAATACCCACATATGCTAACAACTTGTGCAGGTTTATAGTTTGGATCGAACAACTAATCGAATCTAAAGATAATAAACGGTCGGCACTAGAACTACGCTATATAGGTTTCCCTACAAATTTATAACCATGAGACAACATTTTTCACATCTAGAACTACATGTAACTATTCTACATAGGTTTCCCTATAATTTTACTAAAATTCTCACAACTACGACTAAGCATAACTATTCGACATAGGTTTCCCTACAATTTCCACCATGGGACTACATTTCCCACAACTACGGCTACACGTATCATAGTTACGCATTAAGGGGGAGCCCGCAACGTTGACTCGCCAAAGTGTCTCATCATCACTGCATCTGTGTCCACCTCCCAATGGTATCGTAACACCTCTTATTGCACCACACCAGGATCCATCGACAACACAACATCATGTCATGTAATTGTGAATACAAGGAACTCCTATTGGTGCTAGGCTGTACACTTTATTGGGCATCATCATCAGTGTTGCATGTTCACCATAGCACCTCTTATGAGTGCAATTTGTGATAGAACTGCCCTAAGACGAAATCGACCCTACTACATGAATAACATTTACCCAGTCCCACGACGTCCTAGTGTCTCCACATAGGAAACTAACTTTCCTACTTATACTAACATCCATAATTAACATCCATATATATATATAATATACACTACTATTTTATTTATAACCTAGGCCTTATGCCGAGATTTATTCTATGCTAAAAAAATGCTAATTGGTCGACTGCTCACTCCTGGAGTAGTCGACTGCTTGCTATCAACCGGCTCTAGTGAGCGGTTGACCAGTCACTATTGTTTACTGTTTTAAGTAAATTATCAACTACCGTTCCTTTTTTTATTAATTTTTCGATTATAGTAAACTTGGAATTTTAATTACAGTCAACTAAACTTGTGAACCTATAATTTTTAATTGTCAAATTCCACATTCAATTTCAATTTGTAGTAAACTAGTTTAACCTTGGTTTAACATCAACATCCACAAGCTACATTAATTCTTATCAATTTGAAAAAAAGGGGTATACTCGGATTTATCGGTTTCTTCATTTACAGGTTAACATTAGTCTGATCTAGATTAGAAAAAGGAATCATATTCATATAATAACTATTAAATTTCTAATTTAATTAAACAATGTTTCTAAACTAATTTCAAACAACTTAGATCAAGTAGTGTATACTAAAATTAATTGTATGTAAATCACCTAATTAACAATGAACCCACTCACCTTAAATCAAAAATTTTCCCTTTATGATATGCCTGGAATCTCCTTTGCTTTCTAGATTTCCTCTTGATTTAATCTTCTTCAATTCCTCTAGTTTTATTCTTAATTTAATTTGAAGAAATTTGTGATTTTAGGAGAATGAGGATTTCAGTTTTCAAAGAAGCAAAGTTTAGAGGTACTGGTTCTAATATTTTATGAATTAGGGTTTGGATTAGGATTGTATTTATAAGGGTGTAAAAAAATATCAGCCGTCCAGAAGATGCGATCTAATCTCGATGAAAGTATACAATCAAATCCAAGCCATTGGCCTACCTAAACCCTAGCGGCAATAACATAACCGATCAACCGATACAAATGGGGGCGGTCGACCACTTGCGATCGACCAATCCCAATCTATCTATTAATCAGTGGGTTTCCATATTTATTTATATTTATTTTTCAAATTTCTTTTATTTAATTATTTTCCACTATAACTTTTCAAACATATATAACATTCTCAAACTAGCTCCGATTTCAAAGGGTTATATCTGAAAATTGTCCAGAAAATCAATACGAAAGCAACAACGCAAGTTTTATAACCAAATTCGGATGTTATCGAGAATTCCATTTTTTTCCTTATTATATTTAGATTTACTTCTTTTATTAAATTTTCCATTTAAATTTTCAGGGTGTTACAAATAGCCTTAAGATCCATTCCGCACGAGTATTAGTGTATCTCACATAACCTGTAATTGTTTTCAAACCCGTATGGATTAGGATTGTATGTATTTAAGATGCTTTAAATGATAATGAACAAATTTTAGAATGATATAAAGCATTTGTTCATGTTTGGGGAATTAATGGTAATGATTTTTAACATATTTAAGGTAAAACAAGAATCAAGCCTTCTCAAATCCACTTGAAAATTTAATTTGATGTTCAAAATATAAATTTATAGATTGGTTTTTAATTTCTTAATTTTATAAAATTAATTCGATTTTATATCATTTTTCTAAGTTGGGAAAATGTCTGATTTTGCGTTTTAACTATTTAAAAATAAGAAAAATAATTATTAAATCTTGAAATTTTTATATGAGATAAAGGATAAATAATTGGATTTCGATGAATATTTCCATGTAATTTCGAATTGATATGAATTATTCAGTAAAGGGAAGGGTTAATTACAAGTGGTAATTTAGCTAAGTAATTAAGGAAATAATTAGTAAATAAGGAACAAAGGAAACTTCCTCTTTGGTTTTCCTAAAAAGACAACTGTAAAGCTTTGTGTTAACCATTGTGAGTTTGGCATATAATATGGTTTGGTGGAAATTGATTACCTTTAATGTAAATATAACAGTTTTTAGAAAAAAAATACGACACTGCCACTCTACTTGCGATTGCTTCTAATCATAGACATGCGATAACTTATATAAGCCTTGGCATTCGATAACTTTAATCCTTGACCTTCAATAGCTTCTAAATGTCAACATGCAACAACTTCTAAGTATCAACCCATGATAGCTTATGAACTCAACATGCGATAGCTTTAGAACTTAGCATGCGATAACTTTAGAACTTAGCATGTGATGGCTTATAAACTCAACATGCGATATCTTGCAAACTCAACATATGATAACTTTGATGAGTTCAGCCTTCGATTGCTTTAACATCCAAGGTTTTGGCATGTTATAGCTTTTTAAAATGTTGTAGCTTTTGACATGCGATAAGTTTGTCATGTTATAGTTTCTTGATAAGCGATAACTTTTTAACATGTGATAGGTTTCAAAATGCGGTAGCTTTTTGAAATACGATAGATTTTGACATGCAATAGGCTTCAACATGCGATAGCTATATGAAATAAACCTGTGATAACACTATGTTAACATATGATAGTTAGGGATGCTATGGGTTTTCTAATTAAAATAAGTGAACTTTAAGTAGCACTTTGAAAGGCATCTTCCAAAGAGATGGCTAAGAATTTCATAGGGTGAAATGGTCAAAGAGAAAAATAAGTTAAAATGAAATAACATACATAAAAAAATGGAAAATTGTGACTAAGCTTAAGAAAGCTATGAGACGATAAGAAATATCATTTAAAATAATGAAACATTGCGTAAGTGCTCAGTAGTAAAAATTTATCTAAACATGACATTATATTTAAAACATTGGTGTAAGGCCTTACTGGCAACTTTACGTCTAAACATGACATTATATTCTCTAATGTTAGTGTAAGGCTTTGGTGGAAACCATATGTCTAAAAATGACATTATATTTGGTAAATTTAATGTAAGGAATTTTTGGCAGCCATATGTATAAACATGACATCATACTCGATAAGGTTTGTGTAAGGCCTAAGTAGTGACCATATGTCTAAGCATGACCTCGTATTCGGTAACGTTTATCTGAGGCCTAAAGGGAAACTATATCTAAGCACGACATCACATTCGATAACTTTGGTATAAGGACTCAGTGGAAACCATATGTTTAAACATAATATTATATTCAATAACGTTGGTGCAATGCTTGTATGGAAACCTCTGTCAAAGAATGACATTATATTCGATACACAGGGGCAAGTCTATAATGGAAATCTAATTCTATTCATGATAAAAATGATAAAATTATGATAAATCCTAAGTCCCAACCTAAAGTTTCTAACACCAACAATAAAATGGTAAGAATAAGGCATGTGTGGCAATTTGAAATAAACTAACTATATACATTAGTCAGGATATGTTGTGAAAGGGAAATCTCAGACTTATATGGGGTTTGATGACTTAGAATTTGATCATGATGTGATGTTTATTATATAATACAATGCAATTGATGTTGATTAAATTAGTGAGGGGAAAACCCATTTCATGCTTCAGCGGCGTGGTCTCGTTATATGATTGTTTTTGTTATATGGTAAAGTATTACTCACATCAGGCTTTATGTCTTACCCTTGTTTTCATTATTCAGATAAACTTGTAGGTACTCATTCAAGTAGGCTGAGCTTATGGCTTAGACATGTTGATTTTGAAAAAGATGAACAAAAGCTCCAAAGACGAAGCACGAGCTTAATTTCTAATAAAATTTGTTTTAAAATTTCTACATTTGTGAAACTAAATTGTATAACTGGTCAAGTGCTCATGTCAGCATCTTGATATGTCGTGCATGACAATCTTATTTATGTTCAACCCTGTGTGGGCAAGAATTAGGTCAATGAATATATAATAACTTCATGTAAGACAATATTATGTAACGAAAGTATACAGCTGCTTTGTATGCTTAATGTTGTTGGAAGGAAAAACACAGATCTTAGTTTATCACTCGAAAATAATTTTGGTGATGGCTGTAACATCGTCGATGTTCACTTTCCTATCTCGAAATGGGGTATGTTACAACTATGTAACAATGCTTAGGTTAGGGAACACCTAAGTAAAAGAAACTAGGTATAAATTAAATAATTAGAAAACAAACATCTTGGGGAGGTCATACACTATATATAATGTACTTGAACTTTTATATTGATGTAGACGTAGATATGTCTATTCCTCCACATTGTTCTTACTCTATTTGCTTCCATTTCTTATAAACGCTCTCTTACCCATAAAGAAAGAATGAATTTGCAAAGAAGCATTTGAAGTTAGGGGTGCAAAGGTGAATTCTAGTTAAGGAACAACTAATATGCAAATGAATGGTTAAGGAGGAGAGGTTGCCCCAGATCTACATGTGGAAGATGGTAATAGGATTCCTATTTAGGCTGTAGGAAACATGGATGTGAATGCTCTTTTTGAGCAGTTCGTGGCAAATTTGGCACAATAAGCACCGCCATAGGCCTCAAATATCGTTAGATTCCCTATATAGCCAGTTAGAGAGGACTTTATTAAGATTAATAAGGATTTCTAAAGTCTAGAAGGAGAAATATTTGATGGGACAAAGCAAGCCTTAGAGACAAGTGATTGGCTGGGAATGTGTGAAAAGAATTTCAAGATGTGGAATTGATAAACGCCTAGAAAGTGAAGTTGGTATCTAGATAATTTAAGGGATCGGCAAGTGTTTGGTAGAGGACAATGAGAGCGAAGATTCCTGAGCAAGATGTTACTTAGTAGAGGTTTAAAGAGATGTTTGAAGAATATTTTGTACCTAGGTTGAAGTTGTTTGTAATGTTCTTGCAGTTTATTTGGTTACAACGGGTAAGTATGGCAATGCTAAAACCTGCAAAAATTTAAGTTTTTTGTCTACATTTTGAGCTGAGTTGATTAGGACACTATGGAAGAAGGTAGAGAAGTTCATTTGGGATTGAGGCTAGGGCTAAGCAATAAGATGATGGCCTATCTAGCACTTCCACTAACAAATTGGAAGACAGGGCAAGAAATTACGAGCTTATATGCACTGAGAGGCGGAGTGTAGGGAAAAAGGTCCAAGCTAAAAATAAAAGGAAGTTTACTCCTAATAAAAAAGACAAGAAGGGCCAATAGTAGAAAGGAAAGGCTTAGAGAGGAGTAGAGCAGAGGGATGTTGCCAGTGTAACCTATTATAATTATGAGCAGAAGAGGCACTATGCAACTAAGTGTCTAAAGCCGTTTAGAGTGGCCAAAGTCAAATGCTTCATCTGTAACAAATGTGGATAGAAGAATAAAGACTTTACCAAGTTAAGCCAGACAAAGGCCTTCGGTTTGAAAGGACCGTCGGTTGGAGAAACAGCTGAAAATATGAAAGAATGTTTACGCTTGGAGGTATGATATCGATCTCTAGTACTTTAGTTAGAGTTCTTTTTGATACCGATGCTATGCACTTTTTCATTTGGAAAGATTTAGTTGATAGGTTGGTGTTAGATACCACCTATCTAATTACATCTTTACATGTGATTAATCCGATCGGTGGGTATGCTACTCTCGAACTAAGGTTCCATAAACTAGAAATTTCTTTGTATGAACATTTATTTGCTTGCAACCCATATGTGTTTGACTTTGTAGGGTAAATGGTAATTTCAGGTATAGATTGGTTAGTGAGTAATGATGTTAGGATCTTTTATGTTGATAGAGTCGTCATTTTGTGGAATCCAAGGGATGGAAGAAGGATCATGGTAGCATTAGACATAATGAAGGAAAATTCAGGATTGATGTTGTGTAACGACCCACACCCCAGTTGGTTTGAATTTTTGCTAAATCAAAAAACCCAAGTCCACCAAAGTATGGATTGTTGGTTTGGTATCCTGCAAGAGGAACAAAAGAATGCATATCAAAGTACTAACGATATTATTCACAACAAAATATAATAAGTCATATAACTACCAACCAAGATTTGGCTCTTCCAAATTCAAATGTCTTTGTCGGCATCACGCGCATAGCTCCAGTACCCTTCCTTCAAGATATCCTGTGGGTTGTTGTAACACCCTAATTTTGATAAACATTATTTAAGATATTTAATTAGATAAATAAAATAAAATCATATATTGAAATAAGGAGATCGAGATTGATAATTAAATTGGTCGTGCCTTGATTAATTGGTTAATATGATCATTAAACCATAGAAAAAAATGAGGAATAATATGAAGGGTAAAATGGGAATTGGTACTTATTTCCTAACCCAAACCCATATTCTCTCACTATCCTCATTTCATAACATTGCATAAAAATGAAACAGAGAAGAGAGGTCGGCCATTGCTAGAGTTCTAAGAAGAGAAAACCCAGTGAAATCAAAGGATAAAGTTTAAGGGGATCAAATCAACATTTAAATCTTAATCTCTTTATCTAATCAAAGTGAATAATAGTTGTCCATCTCACTATTATTGTTTATTTTTGATTTATGCCTAAACCCGTACCATATGATGTTATTATGCCATGTTATGATTGATTGATTAGATGCTTGAATGATGAAATGGAATTATTTAATAGGTTTTAAGAGGAAAAACCTAATTCATACGACAACCAATTGACTTGAAATTTAGATATGATGTTCATAACATTATTTGAGAAGTGGATTTTTAATTTCATAATTTTCCAAGCAAGTATTTTATGAATTTATTATGTGAGGAAAATGATTTTGGGTTTTAATTATTAATAATAATTGAATAATGTTTTTGGTCTCGAAATTTTTACATGTTAAAAATATGTTAACTTCGATTCAATGTGCTTTTTAAGGATTTTTTCCAAGTGTTTATGATTTTATATAAATTTATTAGGCTAGAAAGGCTTGATAATTTTAATAAAATAATAATATAAACATAATGATTTGTAAATTATTTTGGGAATGGTAATTCTGATCAATAACAGTTTTTTGAAAAGGATTTGACAAAGAAGTTTATTTCCAATAACAATTTAACAAAGGATTAGAGTTGGCAAAAATTGCTTTTCAAAGAAATAAAAAGTTTTATTTAATTACGAGATTGTCATGTCGTTATTAATCAATGCCGAAGTTCATTCATGCTACGGCAATCAATATCGCTTACTTATGCCGCAAATATCTATGTCAGCGTTAATGATTTCGCTAGTTGTCATTACCAACTCCTTAAGATTTTGATGCCGCATGTTTTATATCTTCAACCATTAAGTAATGGAAACAATGCCATATATTTTTATATCTGTTATAATAATGCTACTAGTATTGCTTTCGAGATAAAGGAATTATGGCAATGATGCCGCACATTTTCATATCAGCCACAATGATGACGCTAATATTACCTTCGAGATAAAATTATTGAGGCAAAGATGCCGCCCGTTTCTATTCCAATATCAACTATGTTTTGGCCATGGTGCTGCATATATATATATATTTTCGACATTGATATTAAATGGCAACGATTCCACTAATCTTAGATTCGACATTAATAATTGAGGGAGTAATGCCACTAGTTTTCAGTTCCGGCAATCTTTTATAAGCGGCATGGTGGCCTAGCTTTATGAAATTGATTTCAACTGTTTTAAGAACAATTATGTCGAAGGACATCGATGTTGACATTCCTATGGGGCTAGAAGACTTTTTTTTATGCAAACAAATTTTATACTTCATAGCTTCAACAACCTATATTGCATACTATGTGACATAAATGATTTTTGCCCTATGGCCTTATGTTATATAAACCAGAATGCTTTAACATGATTTGAACATAGAGGGGTGTGACAACTCATGTAAGCAATATTAATGTCGCACTTTATAAATTAAATTAGCTTTATTGTATGGTTTCATAACATAAAGTTTTAAAGGTGCGACAGCCTCAAATTGGTTTCAAAGTTAATGAAAGTTATTTTATAAAAGCATATATCTTGGCATAATATTTTAGATAAAATAAATGGCTATAATTTCTTTATTTTAAGTATGATTTCAAGGGTTAAATCATTAATAAAGAATTATGTATTCAAAGAAATAAAGAGGGAAATTAGCCTAGAATTTTACTAGTGAAATTATTATTCTTATCACCATTAGATAAATTGTGATAGGATAAATTGACTCAAGGATTAGAGAATAGAGAACTAGATAATAGGATCGGTGTAGGGTAGTGTCTTATACTTCGACTATTATCCCTTAGATGACATTACTCCACAATTCTAGTGCATAGGCTTTGTTATGGATAAAACTAAAAGTAGTTTTATGCACAGAAAGGAAACCATTCGGTTCATAGCGAGCCTAGTAAAATTTTAAGATTGGCAACCAACCAGATTAGCACTACGATGATTGTGCTTGGACGAACCGTCCATTTTCCTTCTAATGGTAAGTTAGATAATTTGGTATATTTGGTAGGCCCGAGTCAGCCATATAGGTTAGTAGTAATCCTAGGAACACTATAAAGTAGAGATAGGCAGACAATTGAATGAGACAGATTATTCAGGATTACCCATGTATCATGCATTCATTTGATTATTTTATGTTTCTTTAATCATTGTTATTGTAGGAGCATGATTGTGACTAACATATTTACAAATGATACTAGTGAGGGAAAAAACCGTTCTGCTCAACGGCGTGGACTCATTAGATATCTATTATCGAGATGGCATATTATTATTCACAGTAGACTTTTTGTCCGACTCAATTTTTTTTCCCCTTTAACAATCGAGTGCTCATTTCAGTAGTTTGAGAATAAGGTTTCCAGGTTTTATGTTTGATGAATAAAGCTTTCAAAGATGTGCAAGAGGCAGAGCTAGCTATGTAGGAGCCTATTTTTGTCCGCTGTGTTGTTATCATTTTATTTGAATGTATGTGATGGCAAAAATTATATCTGTTTAGTTATGAGCTCTGATCAACTAAGGAGGCATCTTCATATGTCACTCTTGGAGTAATTTGTAATAATTAATTTTATCTAAACTTAGGAAACATTTTGGGATTATGTAATGAATATGGACATTATTAATGAAATGTGCTGTAAATTTTTTTGTATTCCTATGCTTTTAATGTTAATGATAATATTAACTGATCTCATTTTTTCATTGAAGAATAATACTATTGATGAATGTAGCATCAGTAGTGCTTATTTTCTAACCTCAAAATGAGGGATATTATGATTTTTTATCACAGTAAAGGTTTATGTAAAACCAAAAGAACTTTGAACTTTAATTTTTTTTTAAAACATAATCCTAACGAATTAAAAATGAGATCGGGATATGGGATAATGTTATAGTAACGTACTTGTATTTTTTATATATAAGTATATATCTTATCTTTATTCTTCTCTCTCTCTCTTAGACCGTTCTTTTGAATCTTATAAAGGTTCGAATGTAGATTTAAGGTAAGTAAGATTTGGAGGCAGGGAACGGATGTCTGAATCTCGGTGGAGGAAGCACCATAACCAATGGAAATGCCAGACCCAACACTAGGAGGAATCCGGGTCAAAAACAACTATTAATGTAGGTGCTAGAGCATCATCGGTAGATATGGAAGTTATGTTCCAGTTCTTTGTCAACATGAAGCAAGCTGGAGTTGCAGCGGAAGTAGTTAGTGGTAATGTTGGAGGAGTAAATCCTAAAGTTTTGGTTATCAACAACTATACTTTGCTGAGTCGAGATTATGCAAGACTCGGAGGAAAGCCATTTATTGGAACATGGGATGCTATCGAAGTGGAGAATTGGCTGTTGCACTCTAAAGGATTTTTGCTGATTTAAGCCTAAACGATGAGCGGTAAAGGTGATTGGCATCTAAGTAACTATAAGGAGCCGCATTGTACTGGTGAATAGTGTAATTGTGGTGGTGCCAGAGGAGAACTTGACTTAGGCCGAGTTCAAGAGAAGATTTGTAGAGAGATTCATGCTTCAAATAGCCAAGTTAACTTTTCTTAGAAAGTTTGCTGAGTTGGAACAAGGTGATATGTCAGTGCTTGAGTATGCGACTAGATCCAAGGAGCTATCAAAATATCGATATGCCACCGTGGATATGGTTATCAAGAGGAATGAAAAGTTCGTTAGAAGATTGAAACCAGAGCTTGCTAGAGCAACATTAACGCATCTTAGTGACCCTTGTGTTGTAGCAGTGGAGATGGCATTGAGGAACGAATAGATGCTTTTGCTGTTTAGCAATAACAAGATGGCATAGGCTTACGGTGGTCAAAGTCAGAAAAGAAAGTTTTTAAAAAAGAAGAAGTTCATAATGATGGAGTTACCAAGAAAGGAAAACTGACATTGTCTGCTTCAAGTGTGACAAGAAAAGATATTTTGCTTATGAGTGTAGAACCAGTTAGGGAAAGAAGGTTACTGGAAAGAAGAACATCAAGTACTTCAACTACGACTAGATAGGGAATTTAAAGAATCAGCACAGAGAATCAGCTTAGGTTAAGAAAGGAAAATTGTTTGCTTTTGTAGGCTTTGGAATTATATTAGTTATGGATTGGTTAAGAAAATATGATGCTTGGATATTTTACCAAGATAGGAAAATATCACTACGACACCCTAATAGTTGCGACCGAATTATATACTTAGTAGAGAACTCGAATTTTGATGTTTGTGCTTTATTGGGTGCAACGGAGGAGGAAAACGAGTTAAATCAAGTTAATTTTTCATTAGAGAGTTTGCAGATGTCTTTGAGCCAGTGACATGTTTACCATCGAAATGAGCTATTGAGTTTCAAATAGATCTTGTACCTGGAGCAGAACTTGTAAGTGGACCGCCTAGCCGAATGACACCTACTAAGATGAAGACGTTATAGTGCAGCTGGTGGACTTAGAAGGAAAGAGTTTCATTAGACAAAGAAGTTTTCCTTAGAGAGAGGCCGCAGTTTTTGTGAAGAAAGCAGACGGGCTGTTGAGAATGTGCATCAATTATCGTAAGATGGATGAGAAGATGATAAAGAATAGATATCCCCTACCAAGAGTAGATGATTTTTTTGATCATTTGAGTGCAACCAAAGTATTTTCCCAGTTGGATTTGGCAACATGGTTCTATAATTGAGAGTGGCGGGGGATAGTATTCCTGTTGATGACATTAAAAACAAGATATGGTTCCTACAAGTGGTTAGTAATGCCATTCGGGTTGACTAATGTACCTACTTTCTTTGTAGATTTGATGAACTGAATCTTCCGAGAGCATTTGGATAGATTCGTGTTAGTATTTATAGATGACATCCTAATATATTCTAGAAATGAGCGAGATCATGAGATTCATCTCAGAATAGTGCTTGAGATGTTGAACCAACATCAATTAAAAGAAAAGTTTCCAAAATGTCTTTTTTGGAAAAAAGAAGTGAAGTTACTTGGTTATGTAGTCTTAGAAAAAGAGTTGTCAATAGATCCAACTAAGATTAAAGCTGTTAATAATTAAAAGAGACCTAAGACGGTAATCAAGATAAAGACTTTTCTTAGGTTACCTGACTATTGCTGGAGATTTATTAAGGATTTCTCTCATATAGCAGCACTGATGACTAAACTAACAAGGAAGGACGTAAAGTATTTTTGGACCGATAAATGTGAGGAGGCATTCCTGAAGCTATAATATTTAGTAACCAACACGCCCATGTTTGTTATTCTGGGTGGGAATCATGATTTGGTGGTGTATACTGATGCGTGCAGAATAGGATTAGGAGCTATGTTGATACAAAAAGATAAAGTGATTGCCTACGCTTCTTGGCCGGTTATACCGCACAAAGTTTGGTATCTGACTCACAATTTGGAGTTAGCAGTTGTACTCTTTGCTTTGAAAGTATGGAGGCATTACCTTTCAAGAGAAAGGTTCAAGTTGTTTATGGATCATAAGTCTTTGAGATAT
This sequence comes from Allium cepa, assembly GCA_030765085.1. NCBI lineage: Eukaryota > Viridiplantae > Streptophyta > Magnoliopsida > Asparagales > Amaryllidaceae > Allium > Allium cepa. The sequence continues at coordinate 698,833,711 of CM060939.1, forward strand.
TTATTCTCTTAGAAGGAGTTTAATATGAGACATCTTTGGTGGTTAGAATTCATATTAGCTTATGATTTTGGTATTGAGTATAAACCAGGGAAAGGAAACATACTAGCTGATGCACTTAGCAGAAAACATCAAAATGGGGTGTTAGCAATGTTGGTGAAGTGGAATGATATACAAGCATCGACTACTTGTAGTGTGCAACTAAGGTTGACGACAAGTTCTGGTTGGCAAACAGCTATGTTGTCTTATTTAGAAGTTTTACCGGCAATGATAGAAAGGATTGCTTCTAAACAGAGAGATGATCCATTATTAGATAAACAAATCAAAATATTTGAAGGTGGAGCTGAGATTGATGATTTGAAAATTTATATCTTGACCATAATGGATGGTTGAGAAATAAGGGACGATTGTGTGTGCCAGATGTGGGAGACTTAAGGAAAGAAATTCTTAAGGAGTATCATTGGTCAAAGTTAACCATTCATCTGTTGAGACTTGGTTTTGATTCATGACATAAAGCTATCACTACAACATACAGATTTGACGATTGTTACGACAAAAAGAGAATATATACCACATAGAGACAAGACATCAAAATCAGTGCATCAATTTTTATATTATCTTGTTTTGAGTCTCAAGTCAATTTTTGTTAAGATCTCTCCTCATTTAAATGTATATATTAGCTTACATATAATCTTCCTATTTTCAAATGATTTACACATATAAGCATATAAAAAATATATATTATCAAAGTTTTTCTTTAAAATCATATATATATATATATATATATATATATATAAACATGAGAAAAATCGTGCAACTTGCACAGAAATCACCAGGTCAGTTAACTGACCTGTCAATTGCTGTGCAACATGCATAGGTGAAAAAATAAACAAGAATATGTTAAAAAATACGTTTGAATATCCAGTCGACTGACCTAGAGGTTCACTTGACTGAATTTCTAGAACAACTACTTTCTCAAAAGACATGACTATTTGCAAAGAGTTACGAATCTCTATAAAAAGATATGGACGCAATACTTGAACTCTTCATCAACAGTCGCTGCTTTTTAACATCTATAAATACATACTCTAACTTGATTCCAAATCACCGAATTTTCTTATCTTTCTTATCTAACTCTCTTGAATCTACTAGCAACTATACTTTCAAATATTCTGGATTAAAGCAATATTATACTTTTCTATTCTTCATAAACTTCAAATATATATAGGGGCATTTCACCAAAAGGACAAACTTTGCAGTCCAATTAGTTTCTAGGACATACATTCAAAGAAATTACTTTCAAGGCCAAAATCGGTAGAATAATTACTTTCAAGGACAAAGTCAGCAGTCCAATTACTTTCAAGGACATAATTTCATAGGTTTTTAGGCCATAAAAACTAATTATTTTGTGTTTTGTCCTTAAAAGTAATTATTTCAGTTGTGTGCCCTAGAAACTAATTCCACTTGCTAAAGAGGCCCTTGTGGCTAATTTCCACACACACACACACACATATATATATATATATATATATATATATATATATATATTTATACTTGAGGAGAAGATCATAGGAAGGGTGTACTATAAACAGACATATCCATATTATTAGAACATACAAGGTCAAAACAATCTTTTGTATTTGTTGAAGTCCTGTTCTGCTGCTTAGGCGTGTGAAATCCTCTTTGGCTGCTGAGGCAAAATCTTGTTCCGCTGCTCAGGTCCATGTTCGGCTCCTTAGGGATTTTATACAACTGTTCCTCCAGGTTATGTGGGGGTTGTTGTTTTAGTGAAATTCCAGAAGGAGCCTGGGACTGGACGTAGGATGGAGCTCTGAACCAGTATAAAAATATCTGGTGTCATTTTTATTATAATGCTTCTACATTCCGCACTATTTACTGTATAGCTATCATCACTACACTCTGTATTATCATATATCCATATTACACGATCTATAGCACACTATCATTTGGTATTAGAGCAAGGTCATTATATAACCGTAACATAGTTATTTGATAATCTATAATATGGAAACTAACACTAGCACTAGCATTAGCACTAGCTTCATTGAAGGACAATCCACTGCACGTCCACCACTATTTAATGACATGAATTATAACTATTGGGCCACATGAATGAGAATATATATGCAAGCACATGGTTTTGATTCATGGAATATAACTCAGACAGAACATATTTTTCCTACTGAAGAGTATTCTACTTGGACAAATACACAGAAACTAGATGCCACAGCAAATGCAAAAGCCATGAATATGTTGTTTTGTGCCTTAGATAAAAGTGAGTTTAACCGTGTTAGCAAGTGCATGACTGCATATGAAATATGGCGCACACTTAAAGTTACACACGAAGGAATTAACAAGGTCAAACAAAGCAAAATATCCATGCCCAAAATTCAGTTTCAAAGCTTTAGGATGAAAGAAAATGAATCTATAAATGATATGTATTCAAGGTTTCAGGATATCTACCATTTATAGTAGGACTAGGAGAAAAATATTCAGATTTTGATATTGTATCCAAAATGCTTAACTATTTAATAGAAGAATGGGAAAGAAAAGTTCTCGCTATTGAAGAAGCGAATGATATTTCCAAAGTAACTTCGGAAGAGTTAATAGGAAATCTAATGTCCTATGAAGTAAATTTGTAGGCTAAACAAGTTCAAGCTCAAGATAAAAAGAATATAGCATTCCATGCAGAACAAGAAGAATCAGATTCAAACAAAGACGATCTAGCCTTTATTGCCAAAAACTTCAAGAAATTCTTGAAGTGTAGAAAAGGAAACAGAAATAATGGCAAGAGAAGCTCAAACAGCAATAAACCACCATCTTCATGAGTTCTCGAGTGCTTTAACTATCACAAAAAGGAGCATATTTAGAAGGATTGTCCGGATCAAAAGAAAGAATATCGCAATAAAAAGAAGGACAAGAAAAAAATCTTTCTCAATTACATGGGATGTTTCAAACTCTTCTTCTTCTTCTTCTTCTGAAAGTGAGAGAGACAGCGATAATCAACAAGCCAACGTATGCTTTATGGCCAAAGATAAGGAGGTTAGTGATTTAACTTTTGATGATATGATAGAAATAAACCTAGAATTGTGAGATACTTTAAAAAGTCTCAAAAGAAAATATAAAGAGGTTGTTAAAAATCAGAACAATGTAGAATTCGAAAGAGATATGCTTAAAGACGAGAAGAAAATATTGAAAGAAGAACTTGAGAAAACTCAAGAATCGCTTTCAAATGTTAATTCTCAACTGATATTATTGAGTCAAGAAATTGAGACTCAAAGAGAAAAGAATGATGTTCTTGTTTTTGAAAATCATGATTTAAAAACTAATATTAAAATGGTAAAACTAGAAAATTCAAGTTTAAAGACCAAATTAGAAGGAATCACTAAAATCATTTCAAATTTTAATAAAGGCAGAGAAAATTTATCTAGAATTATTGAAAATTCACAACATGTTAACAATAAAAATGGTTTAGGTTATAAGAAGAAAGTGAAGAATTCACAATCTAGTAATTTAAACAATGTTAAGTCTAATAAAACACCATATCTTCAAAAAGACTATTTTCTAAAACTATCAATATTTGGATTCCTAAAACTAATAATAAGTTAATAAGGAATAAGTATATAAGATCATTCATAGAAAACGTTCATAATAATAAGAATTAGATCTATAAAAGGGGTACTAAACCCACTTGGGTTTGGTTTCCTAAGATCTAACTCTTAGGACCCTATTAAAAAGGTGGGTACCAACGTTATCTCATATTTTTAGCAGGTCCCACTCAAGAAGAGAGGAAAATGGATACTCGATAGTAATTGCTCAAAACACATGACAGAAGACAAAGATATGCTGACAAACATTACATACTCAGACGGAGGTTCTGTCTCTTTTAGAGATAATTCCCAAGGGCTATATCATTGGCAAAGGCGATGTGAGCAATTATGGTACATCTAATTTGCCTCTTATTACAAATGTTTTATTAGTTAAGAATCTAAAACATAATCTATTAAGTATAAGTCAATTATGCGATAAAGGTTTTAAAATATCCTTCTCTGAAAATAAATGTAGTCTCTTCGATCAAAATTAGAATCTTATTTTCAAAGGAAATAGAGATAAAAACATTTACGTTTTGAATATGATAGTTAATCATCACTCAGACATGTGTTTAATAACTATAGAAAATGATCCCTAGATATGGCACAAACGATTCTATCATATCAATTTCAAAACTATAAATAAAATTTCTGTAAATAATCTCGTAAAAGGATTACCAAAGATGAGTTTTAAAGTTAATAATATATGTGATGTGTGTCAATTAGGAAAATTAACTAAATCTTCTTTTAAATCTAAGAAAGTCATTTTGACATTACAATCACTTGAGTTACTTCATATGGATTTATTTGGACCTACCCAAGTTCAATCCATAAATCACAATAAATACGTATTTGTAATAGTTGATGATTTTCTAGATATACATTGACTATCTTTATGAAAAATAAAAGTGATACTTTTGAAAATTTCAAAACATTTGTTAAACTAATTAAAATTTAAAAGGAACTAAAATTAAAATATCAGAAGTGATCACGGAGGTGAATTTGAAAATGAACTGTTTGATAACTATTGTAAAAAGAAAGGAATATTTCATAACTTTTCGTTTCTTAGAACTCCATAACAAAATGGAGTTGTAGAACGAAAGAATCAGACTCTATAAGAATGTGCAAGAACCTTACTAAACGAAAGCACATTACCAAAACATTTCTGGGCAGAAGCCGCTGCAACTGCCTGTTATGTATTGAATCCTATTTCTATTAGACCCCTCACTAAGAATACACCTTATGGACTTTTTAACGACAAAAAACCAAACATATCTTATTTTAAAATATTTGGATCAAAATATTTTCACTAAATACCAAAGATTAGCTTGGCAAATTCGATTCAAAATGCTATATTTCTTGGATATTCGAATCGAAGCAAAGGTTATTGAATTTTCAATAAACGAACTAATACTATTGAAGAGGCTCTCCATATATCTTTTGATGAAAACTCTAAACTTAATTCAAAAACAGATGACGACAATGATTAACTTGATAATAACACAGCTATAGAAATAAATAATTCAAGAGAAGATGAAGATATTGTTTATAATTCTGGAGAAGATGAAAACATTGTTAATAATTTAGAAAATAGAAATATTACTAATGCAATAAGATCTCCTTGACGAATCTTATGAAATCATTCTACATAAAATATAACTGGAGAAATAAATTCAAATGTTTAAACTAAAAATCAACTAAATTTAATGGGTCATGTAGCTTTTCTTTCTACTATAGAACCTAAGAATACTAAGGAAGCATCATCCGATGAAAATTGGATTATTGCTATGCAAGAAGAACTAAATCAGTTTGAACGAAATGAAGTTTGGGAACTAGTACCCAGACCGACCGATCAGACTGTTATAGGAGCTAAATGGGTTTATAAAAATAAAGCAGACGAATTAGGAAATACAACTAGAAACAAAGCAAGATTTCTAGCACAAGTGTATAACCAAGAAGAAGGAAAAGACTAGGAAGAAACATTTGCTCTAGTTGCTAGACTAGAAGCAATACAAATCTTATTGGCTTACACATGTTTTAATAACTTTAAACTCTATCAAATGCATGTTAAAAGTGCATTTTTAAATGGTTATATTTAATAAAATGTTTTTGTTGAACAACCCCCTTTATTTGCTCATGAAAAATATCCAGATCATGTCTATAAACTTAAGAAAGCTTTATATGGTATAAAACAAGCACCACTTGCTTGGTATGAACGCCTTAAAAGCTATTTAATTGAATCAAGATTCGAAATAGGAAAAGTAGATTAGAATTTATTTATAAAACATTCTAAAAATGATATTTTAATAGTTCAAATATATGTAGACGACATTATATTTGGTTCAACTAATAATAAATTATGTAAAGAATTTTCTGGAATAATGACTAGAGAATTCGAAATGTCTCATATGGGAGAATCATCGTATTTTCTAGGTCTTCAAATAAAAAAAGTTTCAAATGGAATATTTATAAATCAAGGAAAATACTGTAATAATCTTATCAAGCAATTCAGAATGGAAAACACTTCTACCAAACCAACACCTATGAGCACAACAACACATCTTGATAAAGATGAAAATGGCAAGAGTGTAGACCAAAAACTATATTGAAGTATGATAGGATCATTACTATACCTAACATTGAGTCGGCCAGATATAATGATGAGTGTACGTCTATGTGCAAGATTTCAAGTTGATCCAGAAGAATCACATCTACGAGCCGTAAAACGAATACTACGTTATCTTAGTAATACTACGGATTTTGGACTTTTCTTTCCAAAAGATTGCTCGTTCGAGTTAGTGTCATATAGCGACGCTGATTTCGGAGGATCATGAACGGATAGAAAAAGAACAAGCGGTACATGTCACTTCATTGGTAAATCATTAATATCATGGTTTAGCAAGAAACAAAATTGTGTCTCACTATCAACTTGTGAAGCAGAATATATTTCTACAGCATTATCTTGTGCACAAGTAATCTATATGCAACAGACACTTAAAGATTTTGGAGTAAATTTATCAAAATCAACAATTTACTGTGATAATTCCAGTGCAATAAATCTATCCAAAAATCCAATAAATCACTCTAGAACTAAACACATAGATATTAGACATCACTTTCTACGCGACAATATAGAAAAAGATGTGATAATTTTAGACTATGTTCCATTTGAAAATCAATTAGCTAATATTTTTACTAAACCATTGTTAGAGAACACTTTTATAAAACTATGTCAAGAACTTGGTATAATATCAATTAAAGATACATAAATGATAAATTATGAAATTTTGACTAAAAACTCAAAAATAAAAAGTTTGACAAAAATTCATTTTTTAACCATGCCAAGACTCGAACCTATGACCTGTTGTGAATAGCCCATATGTCTTAACCACTTAAGCTATTGATTATCTTCATTACAGTCTAGGTCGGGGGCTCTATTATATGGTGACAACTATAAACTAAATTATGTATCACACTTACCTTTATAAATATTTTTTTTTTGCATATTACATTTACATATATAAATCACAATAACCAAAAACCAATGAAATAGCAACTAACATTCCTAACTAACAACCTTTCTATAACTAAATTCAATACAAACCATTCACTTCATCCTCTTTATTCTCAACATTAGTCTATAAATAGGTATACTTATTCTCTGATTTCATACAAACTAATAAAAATACAAACTAACAATCATTATGTCAACCTCTCCACAATCAACTGACTCCATTGAAATACTAGCCTCTTCCAAATCACCAAAAACACCTGTCCATCATATTACACCACCTTCTACCTCTCATGATCATACCGGATATACTCCAGAGAAAAAGAAAGGGAAGAAGATGATGTTTGACGTCTCTCCACACACTAAACAAAAAATAAGTGATTTGCATCACTATCAACAAGAGTCGCTGATGCTTCAGCATGAAATATATTATGAGCAAAAGATCAACTCGAGACGTCTAGGAATTATAGAACACATTGCTATGAAATTTTTCGTTGCTTCATCCCGTCCAATCGACGAACACACCGTTTCGCCTATTCGACGACCTTCTACTTCATCCCCGCCACAACCACCGGTCTCACCAAACTCATCGGATCGAAATGAAGCATCAAATGTTCGTCTCAAACAACTACAGGGATACAAAACTCCTAGCCCGTCAAAATAAGAGTAGTTGTTATTATTTGTTATTTTTCGAATAATTAGACTAAAGTATGTACAATTTTTTTTGGAATAAATCATTTCTTTTCCTTCATATCATGAACATATATGCTATTCTAATATTCAAATAAATAAATTTACAAGCTTCACAAATATAAATATATAAAATACTACTCAAAACAAAGATAATTGGGGAAATTCACACAGGTCAGTCGACTGAACCAGTGTATCAGCCGATTAATATAGGGATAAATTTTTTTAAATCCAGCCTCAGTCGACTGTTACAATAGATCGGTCGACTGGACCCGAAGACAAAATCCACATAACCAAGATTCAGTCAACTGAATCAGGCATTCTGTTAGCTGGACCAAAAGTTTGAAAATTTTAAATTTCAGGTTCAGTTGACTGAACAACTGATTCAGTCGACTTATTCATGGATCTGAGCAAAATTACTGCTCCTACCCACCCATTTTTCACCTTTTAACCTTCACTTTCCCCTTTACTCTTCACTCTCATTTCATATTTTCAACTTTTCTAAAACCCTAGATCTTCAAAAACTCAATTTTTACATCCAAACAATCAAATTAAATGGCTCCAAAAAGAAAAGGGCAAGCATCTTCATCCTTCAACCTCCTTCCAATGAGCAAATCCAACAATGGCTCTTCGATGATACCGCAGTTATAAGATGGAGGGGAATGCAAGATTCTCGTATTTTTGAAGGTTCGTTTGTAAAATTTGCCGATTTTTCTCCTTATCACATACAAGAATTGGCTTGTCGAAGCAATTTGGAGTCTTTGTTCAATATTAAAGAAAACAAGCATAAAATAAACCAAATTATGGTCAAGCTATTCTATGTTAATCTTAATTTAGGTCACCAAACCATTCAAAAACCAAGGAGATTGTGTATGGAGTTTGGTTTGTGGAAAACCGGCATTTTTCTCGTTAGAATGAAAGGCTTACGTTTTAAGATATGAAAATAACGGTATTGAATTAAGCAATTTTGATTGTGATATGGTTATTTATGACCGAATAAGTCATTTATTTTTGGAAGATGATATGCACCAACTCAAGTCCATGTCCTTAAGGCCAAAAGCTAGAATTATACACTGTGCATTAATGAAAATCGTAACTCCATGAACCGGAAGTTATGAACTTGTTTATGATATTGTTATGTATGAATGTTCGGTTCCATCAAAATATCTATCTATACATCATACTTTTTATTCCTTTTTGTTGATGACAAAGGGGGAGAATCATTATCACTAACATTAAGACTGCAGGATATAGATCGTCAAAGATTCAGGGGAGTAAGTATTTATATTATATATACATTCAAAACCTATATCTATTTACATGTCATCAATCAAAAAGGGGGAGAATGTTGAGACTTGTTTTTTATCCATGACACAAAGCTTCACTACAATATATAGATTTGACGACTGTTACGAAGAAAGAGAATATATACTACATGGAGACAAGACATCAAAATTGGTGCATCAATTTTTATATTATCTTGTTTTGAGTTTTAAGTCAATTTTTGTTTAGATCTCTCCTCATTCAAACGTATATATTAGCTTATATATAATCTTTCTATTTTGAAATGATTTATACATATAAGCATATAATATATATATGTATATATATTATCAAAGTTTTTCTTTAAAAATCATATAATATATATATTTAAACCTGGGAAAAACTGTGCAATTTGCATAGAAATCACCAGGTCAGTCAACTGACCTGTCAATTTCTGTGCAACACGCACAGGTGCACAAATAAAGAAACATATATTAAAAAATACATTTGAATATCCAATCGACTGATCCAGAGGTTCAATTGACTGAATTTCTACAACAGTTATTTTCTAAAAAGACACGGCTATTTGTCAAGAGTTACGAATCTCTACAAAAAGATTTGGACGCAACATTTCAACCGGAACTCTTTATCAACCATCGTTGCTTTTTAACATCTATAAATACGTACTCTAACTTGATTCCAAATCACCAAATTTTCTTACCTTTCTTATCTAACTCTCTTGAATCTACTTGCAACTATACTTTCAAATATTCTGCATTAAAGCAATATTATACCTTTCTATTCTTCATAAACTTCAAACATATATATTTATACTCGAGGAGAATATCATAGGAAGGGTGTACTATAAATAGACTTATCCATGTCATTAGAACACACAAGGTCAAAACAATATTTTGTATTTATTGAAGTCCCGTTCTGCTGCTCAGGCATGTGAAGTCCTCTTCGGCTGCTGAGGCGAAATCTTGTCCTGTTGCTCAGGTCCCTATTCGGTTGCTCAGGGGTTGTATATACCTGTTCCTCTGGGTTAAGTAAGGGTTGTTGTTTTAGTGAAATTTCAGAAGAGTCTTAGACTAGGCGTTTGATGGAGCTCCGAACCAATATAAAAATCTCTGGTGTCATTTCTATTATACCGCTTCTATATTCCTCACTATTTACTGTATATCTATCATCACTAGACTCTGTATTATCATATATCCATATTACATGATCCATAGTACACTTTCATCATCTTGGAGGAACTGAGACATACTAGGACATGAAAAGAAGTTTCTTCTAGGAAGGCATGAAAATGGATGTAGGCTTATGGGTAAAGCAGTGTTTAAATTACTAATAAGTGAAAGCCGAGCATCAGAAGCCAAGTAGATTACATCATCCTTTAGATATTCCAGTATGGAAATAGGATTCTATATCTATGGATTTTATTGACGGGTTGCCAAGGTCGAATTGAGAAAATGAGAGTATTTGGGTTATAGTCGATAGACTGACTAAGACTGCCTATTTCATTTATGTTAAGTCGATAAGGACGACACATGTTTTTGCTAAGTATTTGTGAAGAATATTTTCAGACTGCAGGGACTCCCAGTAGTATAGTCAGTGACAGATATTCTTTATTCACTAGAAAATTATGGAAAAGTCTATAAGAGGTTTTGGGCACCAAGCTTAATATAAATATCGCTTATCACCTTAGACAGATGGGTAAGTGGAAAAGTTAACAAAATCTTGGTAGATTTGTTAAGAGCTTGTGTGTTAAATTTCAGAGGATCATGGAAAGACTATCTACACATAGTCGAATTTTTCCATAACAATAGTTATCAGACTAGTATAGGGATGGTACCTTTTAAAGCTCTGTACGGAAGGCCATGCAGATCACCCATATGTTGGATAGAGACCAGAGATTAAATAGTTCTTGGTCTAGATTTAGTGAGAAAAGCCACAGAAAACATTGAGTGGATCCAATCAAGAATGAAGGAAACTCAGTCTAGGTAGAAAATTTGCGCAGATAAGAGGTGTACGGAATTGGATTTTTTGGTTGGAGACCATGATTTTGTTAAAGTATCACAGATGAAGGGTGTGGTATGATTTGGAGGGGAAATTGGAACCGAGATATGTCGGACTGTTCCTTACTATAGAAAGGATCGGAAAACTCGCTTATCGGATGAAGTTAACGAGCAGTTTGTAGGAATCCACAATATCTTTCATGTTTATCATCTTAGGAAGTGTGTTCGTGATTCCGGGACTACTATAGCTCTAACCATATTAGAAGACTTAGTGGTGGAACCAGACAAGACTATTGTTAGTCAACCAGTTCGTATTGTGACTAAGGATAAGAAGATGCTAAGAAACAAGACAGTCAGACTAGTCAAGGTCCAATGGAGTGGCCATGAGAGAAACTATACTTGGGACATAGAGAATGGATTAGAGACACTTATCCTAATTTTTTGTATGGTATGTTTTACACCTATGTTATATGTTTGTTATACACCTTATCATAATTTCGAGGATGATATTCTTAAGGAGGGGCGTTTGTAACACCCCTAATTTTGATTTACATTATTCAAGATATTTAATTAGACAAATAAAGTAAAATAATGTATTGGCATAAGGAAAATGAGATTGATAATTAAATTGGTCGTGCCTTGATTAATTGGTTAATAAGATTAATTAAACCATAGAAATAAAGAAGGAATAATGTGAAGGGTAAAATGAGAATAGATCCTTATTTCCTAAATCAAAACCTTATTTTCTCATTATCCACATTTCATAACATTACATACCAACGAAACAGAGAAGAGAGGCCGGCCATTGATAGAGATCTAAGAAGAGAAAACACTAGGAAATCAAAAGATAAAGATTAAGGAATCAAATCAACACTTAAATCACAATCTCTTTATCTAATCAAGGTGAATAATAGTTCTACATCTCACTATTGCTTGTTTATTTCAGTTTTATACCTAACCTAAATCATATGTTGTTATTATGCCATGTTATGATTATTTGGTTGATTAGATGCATAAATGATGAATTATTGGATTTATTAAATATGTTTTAAGAGTGAAAACCTAGTTTATTACATCTAATTAACTTGAAGTTTAGATAGGATGTTCATAACATCATTTTGGAAGTGAGTTTTTAATTTCATAATATTCCAAGAAAAAATGAATATTTTATGAATTTCCTAAGCGAGGAAAATGATTTATTTCGAGTGTTTTGTTTGCGCCAAAATTGGTCACAAACACCCAATATCGTGAAAGCACCCGTTTATGAGCACAAATCAACAACAATCAATATAGAACTCAGATCTAAGAAATAACAATCACAATAATTCACAAATAACAATCACAGGATTTATAATGGTTCGGCGATCTTGCCTACGTCCACTCTGAAGCTTATGTCTTTATTGATTCACTTGATGATTCCAATCGATTACAGCGTATTACAACTGATGATAGTTTTCAAATCTGATTACAACAGCGATAATGAAGTATGGAATTGAATCCGGTAGAGTCTGGACGCTCAATGGCGGAAGATCCACTTTTCTGAAGGCTTCAGGGTGCTATTTATAGGCGTTGGAGGCCCATATCTTGCTCAAACTTCGGGAGACTTCTTCTGGCACGTGAGTGGGCCCACGTGACCGACCCCACCAAGTTTCAACTCGATCTGAGATCGATACGAAGTCATTTCGTATACATCAAAAAATGATCCAATCGAGATGAAACTTGGCAGGAACAATCTTTACCTTGTATGGAAGCTACTGTGAAAATTTCATCGCATTTGGACTTACGGATCTCGAGATATGGTCGATTCGAAATGGAGTCTTTCGGTTGCTGTTTGGTTCGAATCAATTCCTTCGAATCGATGCCTTCGACTCCATTAGCTCACGTGGTTCTGTGATGAGGTGGCGCACGTCCTTCGAGTCGATCCGGTCTTCTCTCCGGGTTGAACGCTTCGACTCCTTAGATCTCGCCGACTTTGTATCGTTGAATGACACGTCATCCAAGCTAGTTGACTTGGTGGATACGAACAAGTGATTGTTCGTGGACTCGAACAAAGGCTTCTGATGGATGCGAAGTGAAACTCTCCGATGGATACGAAGTTACCTAATGAACTCGAGACAGATGGATGTGAGGGACTTGTGCCACTGATCAAGGATAATGGATTTGAAGTGAGGTCGTGCTTATCGATTCGAACAGTAGTTGCGCCAATGGATACGAACCAATGGCAATCGATGGAGTCGAAATGATCTGCCTAGATGGTTTTGCAGAGGGACTTTCGGGATGGATATGAAGCAGGGGAGGATGATGGTTTCGAACGTGATCGAGTCGAACTGAGGCATCCTAATGGGTTCGAACTCGATCGATACGGACGACATCGGTTTGAAGTTCGACTATCTTTTGATGGATTCGACCCTGATGGATTCGAATGGAGCGAGGCGAGGTCATGCTGATGGATTCGAACTTGATGGATTCGGATGGTCCATCATCTCGACCTCTTCATGGATACGAACGGCAAGCTCTTTCCTTAGATTTAATCGATCATAACTTGCATATACGAGCTCCGATTGACTTGAGATTTGAAACGCTGGCTTCTACAGCTTTGGTCATCGTGTCTTGTCAATTGTGGCCGGATCCGGGCTCGGACAAATTTCATTGATATCCATAGTGAAGCAGTGCATAACCAATCTTTGAGACGAACTGTCTTTGGTTTTCGACCGATCTTTTGGTATCACGGCTTTGCCAAAAAGCGGGATAACATTTGCCCCCCAAAATATGCCTTGCGGTAGGAAGGCGTGTTTTGTAATGCCATGAGCTGGATGTTCATATCCTGTTGATGTCCTGCAAAGGAATTTACAGTTTTATGTGACCTCAAATAACGACCGTTCGGGATCGAGATATCTGAGATGAAGTGCGACCCTTTATGGTCAAGCGCCTAATTTCAAATGACGATCGTTCAGGATCGAGCCATTTGAGGTGAAGTGCGACCGTGCGCGGTCAAGTGGCGGACCTCAAATGACGACCGTTCGTGATCGAGCCATTTGAGGTGAGTTGGGTTGTGCCGTTCGGGGCGAATTATGCCGTTCGAGGTGAGTTGTGACTGTTTAAGGTCGGGTGCCATTCGAGGCGAATTGTGACCGTTCGAGGTCGGGTAATTGTGACCGTTCGCGGTCGGGTGCCGTTCGAGGCGAATTGTGACCGTTCACCGTCGGGTGCCGTTCGAGGTGAGAAAATGTGCCCGGGAGGGCTTGGTGCTATCGATGCCAGGGTCACGTTCGGGTGAGTTCCTGGAACGTTTGTGTGCCTATTGGAGGCGAATAAGTGTGCCCGGGGGGGCTTGGTATTGTTGATACCAGGTTCACGTTCGAGTGGGTCCCTGGATCGTTTGTCAGGGCGGCATATCGCCATCTCAGAGCATGCCTAAGGACCGTTTACGACCCCGTACATGTGTAAGTAGCTTAGCCATTTCAGAGTTATCAGAATCAAATATCTATTCAACAGATGGGTTTTAAAATAGAAATGTCCAAACAAACCAAGTCTATATGTCCAAATCAGAATGAAACAAAAGCAAAGTAAGGATGTCAAAGTGTAAGTTCCCACTATGAAACGGTCAATGATCATTCAGAGCATGCCTGGGGATCGTTCGCGATCTCGTACATGTATAAATGATTTAATTGTGTTAGTGGGAAGCTTACGACTTGTCCATCGTTATTTCAATCAATTGATAATCATACGGTGTCCCGGTTCAGGGCCACCCCTGGATGATGTTGACGGTGGCCGCTCCGACTCCACCGCTGGAGCACGCCTCCTCACGTATTGAAGCAGCATAACATTCCTGATGTGCCCTTCCACCTCATCCTTCAGATGCCTGCAGTCGTTAGTGTTATGACCGTTTAATTCATGAAATACACAAAACTTATCTGATTTTCTTTCGTCTGAGGTTGGATCCCTTTGCATTGGTCTACGATACGGAACCTGCTCCTTGGTATCCTGATAAATTCGTTCCAGACTCTCATTCAGCTCTGAATAGGTGGTGAATCGTGCTTCTCTCCGCAGTCGCTTTGGCCCGTTACCACTATCCTCAGCTTTTCATTTTTCCTTATCCTT
Source organism: Allium cepa (assembly GCA_030765085.1). Lineage (NCBI taxonomy): Eukaryota > Viridiplantae > Streptophyta > Magnoliopsida > Asparagales > Amaryllidaceae > Allium > Allium cepa. The sequence goes on from CM060939.1 coordinate 698,848,902, forward strand.
GCGTGAGTCCTTTTCGAGAGGCTTTTTGTCTTTAAGCACATAAACTTCTATTCCCTCTCCTTCTTCTCTTTCTGCATTCGCATCCTCTAATCGTAAAAACTTTTCTATCTCGTCGTAGAATTCCCCTAGATCCACAGGTGGATCTTTAGTCAATGAGTTTTTGAACTCTGTGCCGTCAGCTACTCCGGACACAGCTGCCATCACTACCATAGATGGATCTGCTCGATCCACCGAAGCTGCCGCTGCATTGAATCGCGTTAGATAACTCCTCAAAGTCTCTCCGGTTTTCTGCTTTAGGGTTGCCAAAGTCATCACATTCTTGGGTTTTGTAATGTGAACCCTGAATTGCCTCATAAATCTCTCAGTTAAATCATTCCATGTTCCGATAGATCCACTCTCTAGTTGTCTAAACCATAATGCTGCAATATCTGCCAAGTACAATGGAAAACACCGAGCCATAACCTCCTCTGATGCCCCCATCACTTCCATGTGCCTTGTATACTTCGTGAGATGAACCGTGGGGTCCGTTCTCTCATTATACATGTCCAACGATGGTAACTTGAAATCCGGTAGGTTCCTAGCTCGTCTGATTGTTGGAGTAAATGGACTCCTATTAATGTCCTTCAGATCTTTGTTTACCAAACCGCCTCTCATAGCTTTTCTAACCATCTCCGCCAATCTGTCATTGTCTTCGAGATGCAATCTTCGTTCACTACTTTCAACCTGCCCCCCGAGTTCACGAGGGAACTCCGGGATCTGCCCCCTTGACTGAGCGTTCACTCCTCTGCTACTCCCAGGTTGCGCAGATGCTCCTCTCTCTCTCTCTCCGAGACTGGATCAACATTCTCCATGTGCATGCCCCCTAGTTCAGGTGCTGCGTCGGATGGTCCTGCTCCGTTTCGAACTCCATCCGCTTCTCTATTCTGCGCTCCAAGTTGCCCTATCTGTGGGAATAAACTCAGGATTAACTCCTCCTGTTTCTTCATCATTATCTCCATCTCGTCCCTAGTGATGAAGACTGAAGCTTGGTTCGCTCCTGAAGAAGCCTCTTGACTCCCTTGATGCTCACTTCTCTCTGACCTTGGCCTTCTGCTCGATTGTCTCGTCATAATTTCTCAAATCTGAACTTTCAAACTCTCTCTGAACCAACTCTCAATTGATAGATCTCCTGAATTAGCCTTCTCAGTGAAAGCACCAAAATGTTTGCGCCAAAATTGGTCACAAACACCCAATATCGTGAAAGCACCCGTTTACGAGCACAAATCAGCAACAATCAATATAGAACTCAGATCTAAGCAATAACAATCACAATAATTCAAAAATAACAATCACAAACACTGGATTTATAGTGGTTCGGCGATCTTGCCTACATCCACTCTGAAGCTTATGTCTTTATTGATTCACTTAATGATTCCAATCGATTACAGCGTATTACAACTGATGATAGTTTTCAAATCTGATTACAACAGCGATAATGGAGTATGGAATTGAATCCGGCAGAGTCTGGACGTTTAATGGTGGAATATCCACTTTTCTGAAGGCTTCAGGGTGCTATTTATAGGCGTTGGAGGCCCAGATCTTGCTCAAACTTCGGGAGACTTCTTCTGGCACGTGAGTGGGCCCACGCGACCGACCCCACCAAGTTTCGACCCGATCTGAGATCGATACGAAGTCATTTCGTATCCATCAAAAAATGATCCAATCGAGATGAAACTTGGCAGGAACAATCTTTACCTTGTATGGAAGCTACTGCGAAAATTTCATTGCACTTGGACTTACGGATCTTGAGATATGGTCGATTCGAAATGGATTCTTTCAGTTGCTGTTTGGTTCGAATCGATTCCTTCGACTCCATTAGCTCACGTGGTTCTGTGATGAGGGGGCACGCGTCCTTCGAGTCGATCCGGTCTTCTCTTCGGGTTGAACGCTTCGACTCCTTAGATCTCGCCGACTTTGTATCGTTGAATGACACGTCATCCAAGCTAGTTGACTTGGTGGATACGAACAAGTGATTGTTCGTGGATTCGAACAAAGGCTTATGATGGATGCGAAGTGAAACTCTCCGATGGATACGAAGTTACCTAATGAACTCGAGACAGATGAATGTGAGGGACTTGTGCCACTGATCGAGGATAATGGATTTGAAGTGAGGCCGTGCTTATCGATTCGAACAGTAGTTGCGCCAATGGATACGAACCAATGGCAATCGATGGAGTCGAAATGCTCTGCCTAGATGGTTTTGCAGAGGGACTTCCGGGATGGATACGAAGCAGGGGTGGCCGATGGTTTCGAACGTGATCGAGTCGAACTGAGGCATCCTGATGGGTTCAAACTCGATCGATACGAATGACATCGGTTCGAAGCGACTATCTTTTGATGGATTCGAACCTGATGGATTCGAATGGAGCGAGGCGAGGTCATGCTGATGGATTCGAATGGATCATCATCTCGACCTCTTCATGGATACAAACGGCATGCTCTTTCCTTAGATTGAATCGATCATAACTTGCATATACGAGCTCCGATTGACTTGAGATTTGAAACGCTGGCTTTTACAGCTTTGGTCATCGTGTCTTGTCAATTGTGGCCCGATCCGGGCTCGGACAAATTTCATTGATATCCATAGTGAAGCAGTGCATAACCAATCATTGAGACAAACTATCTTTGGTTTTCGACTGATCTTTTGGTATCACGGCTTTGCCAAAAAGCGGGATAACATGTTTATTATTAAAAATAATTAAATAATATTTCGGTTCCAAAATTTTTATACGTTAAATAATACGTTGATTCTAATTTATTCTGATTTTTGAGGATTTTTCCAAAGTGTTTATGACTTTATATGAATTTATTAGGATAGAAAAGCTTAATAATTGTAATTAAATAATAATACAAATTTAATGGTTTGAAAATTATTTTGGAAATGATAATTCTGATCTATAGAATTTTTCTCAAAAGGATTTGATAAAGAAGTTTATTATCTAATAGTAATTTGACAAGGATTGGAATTGGTGAAAAGAAATTATTTTTTTAGAAATAAAATGGTTTTATGTTAATTACGAGACTGACATATCGTTATTAATCAATGCCGAAGTCCATTCATGCCGCAGCTATCAACACTGCTTACTTATGACGCACCTATCTATGTCGGCATTAATGGTTCTACTAGTTTTTAATTCCAACAATCTTTTATAAGCGGCATAATAGCCTAGCTTTATGAAATTGATTTCAATTGTTTTAAAAATAATTATGTCCAACGACATCAATGTCGACATTCCTATTATAGGGCTGGAAGCCTTTGTTTTATGTGAATCAAATTTTATACTTCATTGCTTCAACAACCTATATCGCATACCATGGGACATAAATGATTTTGGTCCTTTGGCCTTATGTTTTATAAATCAGAATGTTTTAACATGATTTTGATATAGAGGGGTGCGACTACCCATGTCGGCAATCATAATGCCACACTTTATTAATTCAGTTAGCTTTATTATATGACTTTATAGCCTTAGGTTTTAGAGGTACGACAACCTCAAATTTATTTCAAAGTTAGTGAAAGCTATTTTATAAAATCATATATCTTGGCATATTTTGGATGAAATAAAGCGTTATACTTTCCTTGTTTTAAGTATGATTTTAAGGGGTAAATCATTAATAAAGAATTATGTATTCAAGGAAATAAAGAGGGTAATTAGCCTAGAATTTTTCTAGTGAAATTATTGTTCTTATTACTGTTAGATAAATCATGGTAGGATAAATTGACTCAAGAATTAGGGAATAGAGAGCAAGATAATGGGACTGGTGTAGGGTAGCACCCTATGCTTCAACTTTTAGCCCCTAGTTGACATTAGTCTACAATTCAAGTGCCTATGGCTTTGTTAAGGGTAAAAATAAAAGTAGGCTTGTGCACCAAAATGAACCTATAACTTAGATATGTTATTGGTTGGCTTGCAAAATCATTAGGTTCATAGCGAGCCTAGCCAAACTATGAGATTGACAGACAATTAGATTAATACTAAGATGACTGTGTTTGGACGAATGATCCAGTTTTCTTCTAACGGTAAGCTAGAGAATTTGGTATATCTGGTAGGCCCGAGTCAGCCAAATAATTTGTAGTAATCCTGGGAAAACTATGAAGTAGAGATAAATAGTTAATTGAGTGAGACAAATTAGTCGGGATTACCCATTCAACATGCATGTATTTGATTATTTTATGTTTGTTTAATCATTGTGATTACATGAGCCTGATTGTGACTAACATATTTACAGATGATACTGCGAGGGGAAAACCCGTTACGCTTAGCAGCGTTGTCTCACTAGATATATATTATCGAGATGGTATATTATTATTCACACTAGACTTTTTGTCTGACCCAAAGTTTTTGTTTTTCCCTTTTAACTCTCGGGTGCTCATTTTAGTAGTTTGAGATTAAAGTTTCTAGGTTTTAGGTTTGACAAATAAATCTTCCAAAGACGTGCAAGAGGCAGAGCTAGCTATATAGGAGCTTTTTATGTCCGCTGTGTTGTTATCATTTTATTTGAATGTATTAAATGGTAGAAATTGTATCTTTCTAGTAGTAAATTTTGATCAACCCAGGGGGCATCTTTATATGTCGGTCTTGGAGTATTTTGTAAAAATAATATTTCATCTGAACCTGGGCAACGTTTTGAGATTACATAATGAATATGGAAATTATTAATGAATTGTGTTTTAAAAATTTCATATTCTTGGGCTTCCAATGTTAATGATAGTATTAATCTCATTTTGTCACTGAATAATAATATTACTGATGACTAACATTAGCAACGTTTGTTTTCGGTCCCAAAAATAATTAAGGTGTAATGAGGAGGGGGTCAGAGCAACGTTCTGCTGACTGGTAAATTATGCACTTTGCATTTAATACTAGTTTATACTGGTTGCTTTCTATCTCTTGATGTGTATTTTAGTATTCAACTAGTTATCTCCACTCCATATCCGCATACAATCCATTCCCATCCTCCCTCTATAGAATCATAGCTACATATATATAAATATATATCTTATGGTCCAAAAATAAACCAAGAAACTATCCCCGCAAGTATCTCTAAATCAGTACGCCATCTGGATCCATCGCCCTTGTAGTGACATGATCTTGTTACTGTATAACTCGACAGACTCACATAGTTCCTACTGACGAATTTTCATGCATTTTGTTGTTCTCTTTCTTGCTTTGGGGATTTACTGCTTTGTTTACTTCCTATTGTGGACTCGGCTCCACGTACCACTCCAACCATTTTGAAGGAACTCCGTTTGAGTAAACTAGCCTTGCCCTAACAAATATACGAGTAAACAATTATGGTGTTGTATGACCCAACTAGATCTACCTTGACAAGTGTCGAAGATTGGTTAGGTGTAGCACCTTCTTTCCCATTGACCACTAAGGACCGATGACATATCGCCTTATGCAGCCCTATCTCTAACTATTTGGTACCAAATACATCAACCAATGCTGCATAGTGCCTGATCCCACTCATCATCCCATTTAGATTGGCTGATGCAATCAAGACAATAACCCCCTCTATCTACTATTGAAGCAGACTCTTCAATCTAATGATGGCTTTTTAAATATCTTATCATCCTCTATCTATTTGGGGGTATTCCTTTATTTATATGCAAATGTATATCCTCCACGAGTCATATGGTTGGATATGTCTCACATCAGTATAATGTTACACAACTGATGGTAGCCCATTAAGGTGGACAGACTTCTATTGTGTAGCATACTGACCTCACATTCCAACCTACTCTAATGACCATCTAAAAGGGAAGAAATATATCTAAAAGGGAAGAAATATATCTAAAAGGGAATGATCATACCTTAATTGGGAATGACCCATATAGCCTTGCTGCATCTAACCCTAATTCGGTCATTTCCTATTGATAAGGCTTGAGACAACGATTACCTTTTCACAGAGCACATCTTCTTTCATTTTGAATGCCACATTGCCATTCCACATTCACGCAACTGATTTCTATAAACGTATAACTTCCTGAGCCCGTATTTCTCGGGAAAGGGTGTTAAGATAAGAGAAGGTATCTTCTCCGCCACCGACTGATATGCATCTGTAGAGACCACTCATTGTGATTTAGAATGCAGGGTCAGACAGTCATCCATTCAAGTTCGTTCTGGGACTGAACGAAATAAAGGGTACTTTCCTCGGTCATTACTATTCGAGAAGCCCTTGTGGTTTTGAGATTTTTCCATAACAAAGAGGTCACCGCGATAATATAGTGAATCAGGAGTGTACCCCTAATTAATACACAAATAGTCCCTCGTTATTATTCTTCTCAATATCTCTATCTTTAACATCTTCATTCTTCGAACAGTAAACTGGTTCGAAGTGGTTTTCAAATAGGAATCATCCAAATCCAACCCCGATTCCTTCGAAATCCAATCATCGATAAAAATGATGTGATTAGTTGAATATTTTTCGATTCATTCATTTTCCTTTGCCAAAATATCTTTGAGAGATATATATTTTCAAAATATTCTTTTAGTGAATATGGAATCATTTAAACCTTTTTTTTTGAATATTTCTCAAATCTTTTTTAGAGAGTATCTTTTAAGAAAAGAGGATTATAGAAATTATTCTACTTTTATTCAAAATCAACTTCTGTATTCAACGAGTGCTATGGGCGGAATAACGGTGAGATCACGTTTTAAATTTCAGGAATAGGACAAGTTCGCTCTTCAGATTTTAATAATGAGTATAAAAATATTATTTCTATAAAAATCCAAGTTGAGCATCCGGGCTTTCCTTTCGATATGCTCCACCCCTCGCCCAAAAGAAAAAATTGAGGACAGGTAAGTTCAGGGTACTGGTTGCTCCATCCCCAACCTTAGTTACACACCTTTTTTTCTCTTTTAGATCTCACAGGCGGGACAAATGTACTAGTCGTTTCCGCATACTCATTTTTCCTTTTTAAATCACTTAACTATGTGTTTAACCATCTTTGAAATAATGTTAAAATTGTTCAAATTTCTTTTAAAATGTTTTATTATTTACTTAAAAATGTTTACAAAAGACTTGAGAAAGAATTGTTTAGTTCCAACCTTTATTTCAAAAGTTATTGAAAAACGTTACAAAAAGTGTTGTAAATAGTGTTACAAAAGTGCTTTAAAAACTATATTCTTCAAAACGACTTTTATATCATTTAGAAAACCATCATTTCAACTTAAATCACTTTAAAAACATTTTAAAAGATTTTTATAATTTATTTCATATTTTTTAGAATGATTATTTTATCAATCTACAACTTTAGTCATTTAGTGCAAAAACTAGATTTTTCTTGAAAATTGATTTTTCCATATCTCAAAATATACAAGATGAAATCTTAATTTTATTTTAAGGATTTGAAAAATTCTTACTTCGAAGAATTTTGAACTATATCCACTTCGTATGTTCATTTGAACTTTTAACGCGAAAACACGAATTACCGTTACGTGACGCGTCAAATTTTAGGCGTATTTTGAGATTCATATCCAAAATTTATCGAGATAAGTTTAAACATGTAGGAATCATTTCTAAAGCATATTCAAATATTTTTTTCAAGGTATAAACGATTATCACATTTCATTTCTTTTGGAAAGTGAATTCTATGTGATTATACGTCGTGTAAATCCGTGACTTGTTTCAATATTTTCATGCAATAAACAACATATGAAAATCAATGTCATAACCAAACATCCAAAAAAACATATCACAATATCACAAACAAAATATATACATATAAATTAGGAGTTCTTACCTTGTTTGGAATTGAACTAACTTTAAAATGATTATAACTTTCCTAACGTCAATCGATGCTCACGAATGCTTGTTTAAGGCTTTCAGGTGGCCTGACTTGACTTGCGGAGGTCTTTGGAGCTTTGGGCCATGAGTTCCAAGGAGGTTTGGGCTCCGCTTGATGGTGAATGGAGGTGTGAGTAATAAGAAGGGCGAAGGAGGTGTTTCGAAGTGGTTCAGATGGAGTTTTGTTGATATTTTCTTTGTTTTACTCTGGGAATATTTTGGCATAAATTTGTTAAGGTGAGTAGCCATTAATGGATGTAAGAGAGCTTAAGAAAATCTAGAAGATATGATGTAAAAGTGAAGAAGAAAAGGATGGGTATTTATAGGAAATATTTGAGAGTGAAATATAGATTTGTTTTTTTACTTAAATAACCTTCCTTAAGAATTAACTAAACTTATTTAATTCAACACTTACCATCCACATCGCATCACACTTTTAAAATTCAAACACTTAAGAGTTAAATTAAGAATAACAATGATTACTTTACTTTATATCACATTACTTTACTTTATGTCACATGCGATGTGACATGTGTTTTGCCTTTTTTAGTTTACTTCTGCTAATTACTTTCTAGAATTTTCTAAATGTGATTATTAAAAGTAACCTTGTTTTGTTAATTGTTAACTACCTTTATATGTTAACATATTTATTATATTGTGTACATAAAGATGCAACAATGTTGCGACAACTTTACAGCGACAAAACGTTGATTTTTGACAAAATGTTCTACGGTCATATTTTGACGTTTTAGTTAAACTATTTACTTATGTAAACCAAATTTAAAAATAAATTTGTATAATGTTATTTAAAAATATAAACACTCATAAATAAATTAAAATAATTAATTAAACTATTTAAACTTACTTTTCTAAAATCTGGACATTCGGGGTCACTCCCGTCATGGAGGGATCCCACGGAGAGGGAGCGTATGTCAAGGAAGTACTGCCTATTCCATGAATTGAATGAGCATAACACGGATGAATGCAGGGATTTTAAAGGATATGATTAGGGAGCACATCAGGATCGACAGATACCGTAGTACGTGAGAAATCAAACAATGGTGGTGGAATAGGAGCAGCCACCATCCGCATCGAATGGAAACAGAAATGGCCTTGGATCGAGGTTATGGATCATCATCAACTGATCGTAATGGTAAGGGCTGAGTTTAGGATTTGAACTTTGACCATAATAATAATAAACAACTCTATAATGAGGCGGCTAAGTCATTTACACATGTATGGGATCGCTGTCGGTCCTTAGGCATGCTATGAGATGATGACGAACCCTCATGCCCAAAGAGGCACCCTTTAGCTTTTTTAGTTTTTAGATTTCTAGATGTACGAACTCTTATTTATTTAGTTTTGATCCACATTACTGTGATAAATAAAACAGGATGCGATTATTGTCATGATCGAAATGGCGGGGCGATAACCGCAAGGTGCGAGTCCTTTTGTCAGAGAGTTACATAATGGAATTGTACATGGATTACGTCCTCGGCTGAAGATTTGAGACCGAGGAATAAAACCCAATAGGACGTCAGGTATGAATTATGCCTGGCAAGAAGTAGGTCGCTTCTTCGGAGAGTGAAAGTATTGGCCTACTCGTCGTCGAGTATGGATTATGCTTGACAAGGGTTTGGAGAGACCACTGTCGGCTTAAGACTTAGGCCAAGACACCACTTAATGTTCAGGGACACAAAACTAAAGTATAGGAAAGAACACCACCTCGAAGGAAGAGCGATTGGATTGGCTTACTCGGGCGTCGAGTATGGATTGTGCTCAGCAAGGACCTGGAAAGGTTATGAATTTAGATATCAGCCTCGAGCGGCTATGGATTTAGCTTCAGAAGGATATAGATTTGGATAAAACGATCCGGTAAGATCACATATTCGAAATTGGATATCAACTCAAAATGGTCATGGATTTCACTAATGATTGGAGAGATCATGGACTTGGACCGGTAATGGATTGATTCAGATTGTATAATATGGCTATGATGGATTATGGACTTCAGATTTCAGATTTATAAAAATTCAAAACACACCTTCCTATCGCAAGGCATGTTTTGGGGGAGGAGGCAACGGGTTAACTTGCCTTTTGGTAAGGCAGTACATAGGCGGATTTAGCCCAAAAGACTTCACGATCATCAAGGCAGAAAACCCGGAGAGGTGGTTACCAGTATTGGAGACCGATTTTTTTTGGACTATGAATGATAGTTGAAAGGATTTAGATAAACAACACTAAAAAATGGCTAAGTATGGAACTAGCACCACATATGAGAAGGATTGGATTGGATTCACTCTACAAAAAGGGATCGGAATAGAGAGATTGGAGTAAAGGGATCAGATTGAACAGGATGCATAGAAGACAACTCAATGATAATCGCTCCATAACTAAACAATCACAAGGCGGATTGATGTGGAACTTTGGAAACAAGAAGAGGGAACCCTAGGAAGTCTACCCTAGGGATCACATGACTTGGATAGATCTGGTATGATCCCTGTATAGGGATTGGCCCCTATTCCTATTCAGGGATCGGTTTAGTCAAATTTGCAGCAATGATTGGTCAATAATTCAAAATCTACATATGCTATCAACATGAAACTTGGACTACAAGCCTATTACAACACAAGGAACACACCATAGGGATCGCAAACCCAAAGGAGCAAGTAAGAGGGATCGGCCTCTATTCCTATATAAGGATTGTCCCTCATCCCTGTTTACAACATAATGCGGTGATAATCGATCGATATCTCAGGATCCATAAGTGCGATCTTCATGAAATTTGGAGAGCAAGGAGATAACATCATGTGGGACCCATCATAGGGATTGCAGCCCATGATTCCACGAAAATAGGGATCGGCCCCAATCCCTATTATGGGCTTCGGTGGGCCCTAGACTTTTTGGGCAGGCTCGTCTAGGCTTCAGGGTTTTAGGTCTGGATTTTGAGCAACATATTTTCACGTCTTCTCATATAAATACATTGGGTATTGCATTAGCATAGAGATCTTATTTCTGCTTCACTTCATCTTCAACCTAGGCTACACTCTGCCATATCTATTCTTGGATTTCAAGGAATTCTAACTGTGATCAGTAGTATAAACGATTAAAAGGAAAATCTTTGGAGTAGACGTAGGCCGAAGTTCGTCGAACCACTATAAATCTGGGACTCTCTTTGCTTGCTTTTAGTTTTAATTTTATTGTTCTTCAATTTATATTCTCTACATCATATTATCTTAGGTCACTGATTGGATATTGGTGCTTTCACAGAATTGGGAGTTGGTGTCTTTTTCTGATGCCAACAACACTTTTCTTTCTTTACAAAGAAACTAGCAAGCTATATATGCTCTATAATTTATCAACCATTGGCTTTGTAAAACCCATTTTCAAAACAATTCGATCTAACAAAATATTTATATTCATTTATATTTTTTAAAATCCAACAGTTGCTAATATTTTGAAATATATTAATTATATATTTTCCTTAACTTTTAAAATACTATTTTCTATTTGGTTGGACTCAAAGCGTATGTCTATTTATTCTTTCTCTAGAACTTCTGCACTCCAACTAATTGACTTATCTTCCTTCCAACATTAGAAATTCGATTATTAACTTGAATTACTACTTCACACTATCCCTCAGGAAACCATATGTTTTCAGATATCTACACCTTATGGATTCTTATTTTTCCCTTTATCTGGAACAACTGTACATCATCAATTAGCAGTGGTATAGGGATCGGTAACCATTAGGTTTTCAGGGCCCGACTAAGGAGTCGGGTACCATCCGAGTTTAGGGACTTTCCATATGGAACCACTATATATTTAGAATTCTTAGAATTTAATGTATATTATATATAGGGAAAATACAAAAACGTTCACCCAATAGTTTCTAATTTTTCAAGATCGGCTAACCTAATCTTTGATACTAAATGTAATAACATGTACCTTAACGAACTTGAATTTTTTCTAAATTGAAAACCCAATTGTTCGAATCGCCGGTCTGGTATCCTACAAGTGAAACTAAAAGTGCATATCAGAGCACTAACAATATAACTCACAGTGGAATGACAACATATAATAAGTCACATAACTACTGATCAAGATTTGACACTTCCAATGTCATGTGTCCTTGTCGGCATCGAATGCGCCTAGCACTAATACTTGAACTTCAAACTGTCATATGGGTTGTAATGAAGCAGGGCTTAGAACAACGTTCTGATGACTGGTAAATTATACACTTTGTACATAACACTAGTTGATACCGATTTCTTTCTATCTTGTATGTCTTTTAGTATTTAATTAGTCATCTTTACATTCCGTTCTCATCTACCTTCTATAGAAGCATAGCCACATATTTATAAATACATGTATCCCATGATCCGTAGATGGACCTAGATACTAGCCTGATCAACACCCCGTCGAGATCCATCGCCCTCATCGTGTAACGATCTCATAACCGTATAACTCGAGGGACCCCCAATAGTGCCTAATAACGGCATTTCATACACTTTTTAATTCTCTCTCTTTGGGGATTTACTACTTTGTATGCTTCCTATTTGAACTCGGCTCCAGGGACCACCCTAACCACTTTGTCTGCTTCCTATTTTCATTTTATTTACTTTCAAATTTTATTTATATTTCCCATCTTAACTGTTTAGGATCCTTTTACCTCATTCATGTCTAACCGTTTAACTTCTATGGTTTACTACTCTTTAATCCGTTGGAACAACGTTTCAATTTTAAAAATGTTAACACCATAAATTTCTATGTCTTATCTAAAGGATAGATTTACGTGGTGTTCGTAATTATAAGTTACTATCTTTTTATTGCCTGAAATAGATAGTACAAGATATAATAATTATCCCTATTTTGTACATCTTTTTCTTTTTAAGTGTATTCCATGTCATTTTCGACATCGCACTTTTATTTATTTAACTTTGACAATACATAGAAATCTACTTGCAACATCCTAAATTCCAACAAATTAAATATCTCTTAAACCGAGAAAACAAAGTTTCTTTATTTTACATTCTATTTCTACATTCAAATACCAATTTATTATTATAACATTTATAATGTAACGACCCGTTAAATTTGATAATATTAAATGGATTAACTTAATATAATTTTTAATCTAATTTATAATAAATGTAGAGATTGGGTATAGTAGTTGAAATTTAGTGTTAAAATATAAATTTTATGACGATAAATGTAGATAATGCAAATTGTCACAATTTGATTTAAAGTTAATTTTAAGAAACAAACAAATGTTGAATCTGTGAATGTAGTACAAATATTAACTTGAATGGTGTTCATTAATACAAAGATGTAATTAGTGTAGATAGTAATAATTTATGCCTGTAGTGAAAAAGAAATCTAATAGAGACATAAACTCTAACTATATAAAGGAGTATAGATCTGAACAAATTTATGAAGATTGATAAGGACAGTGTTTGTAATCAAGTTTGGTTATTAATATTTGAAAGATAGAGATGTGTAAATACGTTAATGAATTTATAATGGGAAGGAATGGTAGAATGAAATGAATATATATAATAATAAGCAATTGATTCAATTAAGGGAATTAAATTTTAATAAATGGTCATTTAATAAATTCAACGTTTGTTAGAAATCATAATAGTTGTGTAAAATATGTACAAACTACGATTTGGAATTTATTGGATTTATAACGGTTTTGTTATTAAGTGTATGAGTTTAAAAGTTATTCCATTTTGTAAAGTAATAGAAGAATGCATGTAAATATAAACAGGGCTTAATAGAATTTGATACTTAATAAATTGAATAAATTGCCCATTTATGTAGATATGTATAGTGGACTATAAATGGCCTAAGCAAATTAAATGGGATGATTATTGAGATTGGTACTATGAAAATAAATAGTAATATTTATTTGCAAGTAATAAAAGCCTATTTAGGTGACTAGAATTTAGATTTAACGACTATTGTATGTTACCTATTCTTGTTTCTTGTTATTTTAAATTTTGGGAATTTATTCAATTTATCCGCCAATTTACCGCAGTAAAGTGAAATAATTGGTGATTGAGAAATGTTAAATACAAATAAGATGTAAACCAAAGAAAATCCCATTTGTAATAAATTATGTAGAATAAAGTAAAGAAATCAGTAAGTGGAAATGTGAAAATGTGAATGCAATGAGATCATAAGTGATAATAACTTTGTTAGGTAAGTGATAACGGAAATTTTGTGTATAACCAAATAAAAATCCAAATTTGTTTGCAATCAATTGAATTCATTGCAATTTAATGGATTTAATATTAAATAGTTTATGTAATTATTATTTGGAAGAAATTGGAGTTATTTGTAAAAAGGTATGAACCAAATGTTAATTTTTCTTATGAAATTGACAATTGATATGAATGAAAAGAAGATAATTTGGGACAGTAAAATTTGGAATTTATGCATAATAAAACGGATTCTAACGTTAATTATTACGTTATTGAATTTAAAATGGAATTTGTAAACAATTGAGTGAATTTAATAGATTTATCAAACTTATAATATTGAATTCATTAAGATTGGAATTGATAATAGTTAAGAAAAGGAGGGAATAATAATTTGAAACCATAGCAATAGATATTAATGTAAGGTTGCCTTAAATAAATTAAGGCGGATAAATGGGAATAAAGTTTATTAATAATTTGAAATTTAATATATGGTAAAAGTTTATTTGCAATCATGAGTTGGAATGGAAATCAAATCTATTTACCTAATTGGATTTTTGTTGAGAGTATAAGAATATAAGCTTTAATAATTGAGTTTTAGAATATAATTTATAATTCCCAATTAATAAGAAAGTGCAGATATTAACACTCCAAATTTATATACTGATAGATTTTAATTCACATCCAAGTTTGGTAAATCATGTGGAACTGATTGAATTTTTATAAGTAATGAAATTTGGCCAATATTAGAAGTTGAAACATAAAAACCGGATTTATAATTTATTTTAATTTATTTAATAAATATTAAAAACAGCCATTTTGGGCACGGACTCGGATTTTGACGAAACTAGTTTCATCGGATCCGTAACGATGAATTATAATAATGTTTCAAGTTTCGTAGCGATCGGACTTGTCGTTTGATCGTACGGACTCGAAACGCCTTCAAATTTATGCATTGAAATAAACTGAATTTGAAATTATTGTTTTCAGCATAACTTCTTCATACGATCGAATTTGGACGTGAAACTTTTTCCATCGCGTTCAGAATATTTTAAAATACCTATCTGGATATATAGATTTAAAAAATTCGGTTCCGGAGGTATAGCGGGTTTTTTGGGCCATAGTTTGTTGCGTACGTTCACCCGTCTAGCGCGTTCGTTATCCGTACCCACCTAGCCTTCTTCTATTTGTCTATATATATGCGATCATAAACCCTAGCTTCACCCTTTTGTCTATTTGCTGTACGTTCATTTTCTTCACTCTTTTCTCTTCCCCAAATGTATACATCTCAGATCCAATTCCAGATCTATCCACAGTTCAAAATCAAAAGTCAAAACTCAAAAAATTCAGAAAATTCCAGAAAAAATATATGTTGAAGTATTCGATACGCGTAATCTCATGGTGTAATTCGTTTTTCAATTGGAGCTGTCGTTCATCCAGAATAAATTCAAACAGCCCCAAAACCGTTCATCATCGTCGCACAAAACTTCGTCGAATGGAGAAACGATTTCTGGGTTTTGACGAGGGAACGTAGGGGAGTGCATCTATGTGGTTTTTGCATCGAATCAGTGGTTGGATTAGGAGATTTATTCGTTTAAGGTTGCAAGTATATGTGGTGGCCTGGGAAAATGATTCGTGCGCATGAGCTGATGTTGCGCATCTTTCAGAATGACGTGGCAAGTTTATATTTTAACGTGTGTCATTTTGTTTATTTTTAATTTTGAATACAATCACCATTTTTCGTCATAACTTTCTCGTACGAAGTCGGATTCACACGAAATTTTTTTTGTTAGGATCGTAATTTAATTCCGGACTTGATGACGCTGGTTTGGACGAATTCCGAGACGGGCGAATTTTTGGGTTTAAATCGAATTTAAATTCGATTTAAATTCAAAAGGTGAGTGTTTTAACTCACTCACAATTACTAGAAGCTTTTATGTTTGTTAAATAAATTTTAGAAATGAATAGAAATTTATTTATGAGCTTTTGGCATGTTATTTCACCCATATCTGTTGAATTGCATTTTTTTGAATTTAGCTGTTAATTAAATTGATTGATTGCGTATTTATTGGCTGTTAGAAATTATTGTTTGCATAAGAACTGCTAGTTAACAGTTATGTCAATTATCACTGAAAATAAACTGTTAGATTTATAGTTGATAAATATAATTTGAATTAAACTGCCAATTATTACCTGTTGTATATTCCCAAACATATTTTGTTATTGGTTGATATTGCTTGATGTTTATGACTGGAGGATGGATGTGTTGTTGAATGGATGTTTTATTTGATATCATTAAACTGCAAGTTAGCATACATTTTACATTTCATTCGGGATTGTGGTTTGAAATGATAAAACCGCAAAGTTTTTTTTTTAAATTGCGGATTGAAATGATAAATATCCGTATCACTTGACCATAGGATAGAAAATTATATACAGGCACCGCGGTCTATATATAACTATTTTAATGTGATTTCTATGGTTTGGATTGAATACGGTCTATAAATCTTAAATTTATATTGTATAAATATTTTATTCCATATTTATATACCTATGAAGTTGAAATTTTGAAATTAAAAGGAATATAAATTTCTTTATTGAAAATGGAAGAAATTTAGAAAATGGAGTTTGGTAAATTTATATCCTATGTTTAAATGTAAAGTTGGAAATTTTAAGATATGATATTTGTAATTGGATTTTCCCAAAATAAATAGAAATGGATATTCTAGTATAATTTGAAGTGGAAAAATTCTATATATATATATATATATTACTAGAAATTGAAGTCTTATTAATTATGGATTTTATGTGAATGGTCAAGATTAATTAATAGAATATTGATTTTGAAAGTATAAAAATCCAACTTTAGTTGAAATATTAATGCTCAAAAATGGATATAAATATATATAAAATTGAAATGGTTTTGGGACTTGAAGTAATATTTTGGATTTTGGATTTTGGTTTAACTTTAAAACAAGAAATATTTGGAAAGCCATGTAATTTATTCTTTATAAAGCAACAGTAAAGTTAAACCTTTTTAATTCGCATACCGTTGAATATCCAAACCATTTAGTTTTGAAAATAATGGTTTTAAAATACTATGGATTTTCGAAGAATTATGTTGAAAGTTACAAACAAAATATTGGTTACATGGGATATTAAATAATAAAAAGTGACATAATTTTTGGAAAGGAAAATTTTATTTGGGAAACGATATCATTGATTTGGGCTTTTATAAAATAATATGAAAATAAATTGTTTGTGTTTTTAAAGAAGAAATGATATCGTAATATTATGGTTTTGAAAAGGATTATATTCTGGTTTTAAAGTATAAACTGTTTTTAAATAACCGCGGTGTTATAAATAACGATTGGTTGGCAAAGAGACCGGGATCGGATATGGACATACTCTCTGTCGATACCGAAAACCACTTTGACTAACCGTGTACGCGGTGGAGATTCCAGAATGAAGTAGGTGGTGGCGACGTTTCCTGTAAGGTAAATACGTGGACCCAACTCCCATGAGTTGGCATAAGGTGGCTAAAACAGGAGCGATTCTCAGGCCAATGAGGTCATTCCTCTGATCGGACGCTCCTCTTCGATATTATACTTTGACTTGGATTTGATTCAGTGGCCACTTCTATATTTTGATTTTGGGGAGTTAGTCCGAGGTGGGCGGTAACTGCGGCTACGCGTTTCCACCAGTCTGGATAGCAATTGGTATATCTACCCTGGCATTGCCTAGTTGTGCCGTGTCACCTACCATATCGAGCCTTTACTACGAGTTTCTATTTGTGTCGTACCTATGGAGTATCCTCTGGTAGCTTCCCGATCAGGAGGTATTACGGTACTGTATAGACTATTGGCATTTTACGTGTTAAGGTGGAAAATGTAAAGCCTTAACGCTATTTAAAAGTAAGTTTATTTTATAAATAGACACTATTATAATAGCGCAATATACTACATAGTAAATAGTTTAACGGATCCTTAGGAGATGTAAATCCCGAGCATCTCTTGAGTTACTGTACTCATATTTATTTCTGTTTATTTAACTCACATAAGATATTCTAGTCTGACTCGAGTGTTTTTGTCTTTTCAAATTCGCTCGGGTCAGTCCGAGCGTTTCAGGATTTGAAGATTTAGCTTTGGAGGACGAAGACGAAGAATCAGTATTATTTTACATATAGTATTGCACCACACTCTTTCTATTCCGCTGCATTGCTTGTATTGGTATGTGTAACTCTGATATTTATTGTAAAAGAAGAATCAAGCTTTTGTAAACTGTTTATGAAACTGTATATTTGTTATTATATTTTATCCTTCCGCTGTGAGATTCTATTTTCGTTTTATTTCTTCTCTATTTTTCTTATTTACCCCATAACAATCCGCCCTTGCGTATGCTTTGAATTGGGACAAGTGTCGGTTTAAAGTGTGCGAAAAGGCGGGATGTTACATATAACATATTCATAATTCCATATTTCTCAATGATAAATTTAGGCAAGTCCAATTCCATTAAATCGATTACATAATCATTACACTATAAAATTTATTGTCAAATTCACTAATTACATTAAGTCATTATGTGTATATAATAAATTACTAAAACGAGATTTATATCTAATCATTATGCACTTACAATTGAATATTCAAATCGAATATACATTAGTATAATTAGAATGGATTATAATTATATAAATCTAATAGTATTACAAAACATGTACACTCTCATTGCTTTTGTCATTCCCATTCCCTACATCTAGATCATTCCCTTTTTTACTCGACTCCCTTATACTTCGGATCCAATAATAAAAAGGATATTCTCTTATTCAAATTACAAATATGGGGAAAGGAGTGGATTGAATTTTAATTAGAGTTTTATATTTATAATTTTACCTTTATTTCTGTTCCGATTCTCATCTACTCTTCTTTTCTCTTATTTCCCACTTTTCTCCACTTACATATTTATATAATATAATATTTTACTTTTAGAAATTCAAAAAATATGGAGAAAAGAGAATGACAGAGCTTTGCTCCGTGACCATGAAAATATGAGAAGAGAAGTGAAAACTAGGCTTGTGCTTATAGTAGTTTGGGGTTAATATGGGGAGCTAGATTTGCTTAGAGAATCTTTCAATTTAATCCTAGACATCTTAATTTCTTAGCGCGCAAGCAATGCATCACATTTGTCCACTTGAAAATTTTCATTCATGCTTTAACATGGACATAGGTTGACTACCCATGCCCTTGGGTCGACCACTACCGGTCGGCCTAGGTATATTTTTGGTCGGCCTATGCAATGTTTAATGTTTTAATTTATTATGTTGTTGATTTGTTGATTTAATTCCTTCATTCCAATTATTCCGTGTATTTGTTTCCTCTACTAATTGATCTCTATAATTTGTTTTTGTTAAACGCATTCTTAACTTCTATGCTATCATCAAACTTAACTATTTATAGTTAATGTTTTTTAATTATTATTTATTTTGTCATTTACATATATAATTATTTCCGACTCTCAAATTTCAAACGTTAATAAATTTTTCGTTTGAACTCTAATCAAAAAAGTTTATATTCGAAAATTGGTCAGAATATGACCACGAACCCAACGGTTTAAGTTTAGCAGCAAATTATGACATTTGCAAAAAAAATATTTTCAGTATTATCACTTATTTATTAAATTCTTTTTAATTAATTAGCGTTTAAATCCTATGGTGTTACACGTTTTGTGTAATGGAGGATCAAGAGGATTAATTACCTAAGTAATGGTAGTTAGGGAGTTTTTCAATGTTCTTGAGCTAGTAACGAGATTACCGCCAAGAAGAGAGATTGAATTTCATGCAGATTTGATGTTGGGGGCACAACTAGTAGTAGATAACCTAGCAAAATGCCGCCCAAAGAGATGGAAGAATTAAAAAGAAGGTGCAATTTGAGCATAAAATTTTCGTAAGGCTAAATAGTTCATTGTGGGAGTAACCACGATATTTATAAAGTAGTGGGATGGGTCATTATAGATGTGTATTGACTATCAAAAGTTGGCTAAGTTAATAATGAAGAATCATTATCCATTACCTAGAATAGATAGTTTTATTAGCTAAATGAGTGGAGATAAGTTTTCTCACAACTAAATTTAGCAATAGGATTCCATCAACTATTAGTAGCTGAAGATAGTGTGTCATTGATCGCCTAGAACAAGATATGGTTCACATGAGTTCTTAGTTGTGCCCTTTATAATGATCAATGCCCCTGCATTATTTATAGAACTTATGAATGAAAGCTTTTGCTACAAGTTGGATAGAATCATGTTGGTCTTCATCGATGATAAGAATGAGACAGATCATAAAGTCCACCTTAAACTGGTGTTGGAGACGTCGATACAGCACAAATTAAAGGCGAAAATTTTAAAATATTATCTTTGGAAATAAGAAGTTAAGTTTCTTAGTCATGCTCTATCTAAGAATGGATTAATAATGGATCCATTGAAGATAGAAACCATCAATAGTTAGAATAAACCAAAGACAGTCACAAGGATGCGAAGTTTCATGGGATTAGCTTACTATTACCATAGATTCATTAAATATTTCTTTTGTATAGCTACACCAAAATAACAAGAAATTCTTATGGATCAAAAGATGTGAAGGGTTACTTTAGGAGTTGAAAAAGCTATTAACCAATGCTCTTGCCATGATTGTACCTGAAGGGAATCAAAGTTGGGTTGTCTATAATGATACTTGTGGAACTGGATTGGGAGTGGTGCCGATGCAAATGACATGAGTGATAGCTTACACATTAATTCAGTTGAGACTGCATGAAGTTAGATATTTGACTCATGACTTGGAGTTGACCGTTGTAGTTTTTGCACTAAAGATATGGAGACAATATCGTTTGGGTGTTTGATTTGGATCATAAGTCTCTTAAATCTTTATTTTCTCAGAAAGGGTTTGGATATAAGTCAACGAAGATGGTTATAATTCTTGGTGGCATATGAGTTTGGTGTAGAGTATATGCTAGGAATTGGGAACAAGGTTGTAGATGCTTTAAAGAGAAAATAGTAGAATGGAGTGTTAGCCATGATAGATAAATGGAAGACATTGGAGACATTATCGTCTTATGGGATGCATTATAGAGCGAATGTAGGATCAAGTAGAGATCTAGGAATTTTAGCAAGTTTGGAAGTACATCCAACCCTTGTAGATGGAATTACTGTAAGGAAAAGAAAAGACTCATTGTTAGCCTAAATAATTAGGTGATTAGCGATGGGTGTGGATGTTGCTAATTTGCAAGTATTAAAGATAGACTCGAGGGATTTCTTAGAAAGAAAGGAAGACTTTGTGTTCCAAATGTAGGCGATCCTCATAAGGAGATCTTCAAAGAAAGTCATCGGTCTAAGTTTATGATTCATCCTAAGGGCGTAAAGTATCATGACATGAAGCATGTATTCTTTTGGGAAGGCATAAAGAGGGATATCAGAGATTGGATGAAGAGATGTTTCACTTGTCAGCAAGTAAAGGCTGACCATCAGAAGCCAAGCGAATTACTTCAACCGTTGAAAGTACCAACTTGAAAGTGGAATTTAGATTTTATATATGGGTTACTAAGTTAGAAAATGAGAAATAATAGCTTTTGAGTAATAGTCGATAGATAACTAATAGCGTCCATTTTATCCCAGTGAAGTCGACAAAAAAAGAAACTAGCATATCTAAGCTATACATAATAATGTTATGAGACTGCACGTGATTCAAGTAGTATTTTTAGTGATAGATACCTATTTTTCACCAATGAGCTCTAGGGAAGTTTGTAGAGTTCAGTGGATACAAAGTTGAGTTTGAGTGCGACTTATCACCCTTAAGCAGATCACAACACCACAATTGTCAATTCACGACACTTATAACTATTACAAATCAATTTTGTAACGTTTATAACCGCTACAAATAGATACGTGACAAAATCTGTAATATATTTTCCAACGGTTATAACCATTGAGAAACTCCATATTCCCAACGGTTATAACCATTAGAAATAAGGAATTTCCCAACGGTTATAATTGTTGGGAATAAGGAATTTTCCAACGGTTATAACCGTTGGAAAAGTCCGTAGAACCAACAACTAAAAGCCCATATTCCAACAGTTATAACTGTTGGAAGTTATGGTATAATTAATTTTCAATGTCTAAATTAATCTTCACAGCAAGGAATAAATAATTAATTTCAAGATGAACAATATCAAACACATTTCATATAGAAAATCAACAAAATTTCAAAAATCACAACTTTTCTTATTTTTTTACCATAAACCATTACAAAATGAAAATATATTTCTATTAAGATTATACCAATAGGAAACATTTATACAACTTTGAATTTTGTACAGTTTTTGAAAGTACCGAATAATTCTACCAATAGGAAACCAATAGCACCTCACTTCAATTCCAAACAATCCAAACTGCTAATTCAAGTCAAACATTCAAACCACTTCATCTCTGTCACCTACAATCACCAACCATCTCCAATAACCTGCATCCGCGGCCAACTAAAACATTCAATCACTTTGGTAGACCACCACAACCAAAATCAACATCACAAAATCCTTGAATCAATTACATGCTTACTTCAGTTTCAACCATCACTTCAAAACCCAAAACAAAGCCCCTGCAACAACATCCACCTCTTCAATCACACTGCCTTTTGCTTGTAACTACAGCCTTCATCCTCTCTGACCAATCACCAACCCTATACACCACCATTCCGATCCCCTAAATTTCCACTATAATTCCCAAAACCAAACACACCTCACACGCCAAATACATCCTCAGCAAACCACATTCAACACTCCCCCAACAAGTGCAACTGCCTCCTCCCTACCTCGTCACCTTAACATCCATCAACCACCAACCGCTACCAAACACAGCAACCACCAAACTCCTCAACACATCCTACAACTTCACACAAACCAAACAACAAAACTGGCTACCCTCTGTTCCTACAACAATAACTATTCCGTCCTTCAACCATTCCACCTCAGCAAACCTGAACTGCTCCTTCACCATCCAGTCTCCCCAAACAAACTCATCGAATTACCCTAATGCAGTAATCCAATCTCCCTCAATCCGCTTCCCCCACCACTAACATCAAGCACTAACCACGAAATCACGACCAAATCAGCAACTCCCTGAACCACCGCAATCCCACAACGTCACCTCGAACCATGAAATCATAAGCCAACAATCACCAAAAATCTAAACAAAATCGCAAGTTACCGACAAAATGAAATTTACTTTGATTTTCATTTCTCTGCATTTTCCTTTTTATTTTGATTTTCATTTCGCTGCATTTTCATTTCAACTCTCTACATTTTCCCGATCCCATGTAATCTTGATAAACAAATATCAAGAGTTCTGCAAAAACTTTCTTTTACTGAACAGATTGATTAATCAAGCAAATAGGACGGGTAAAAATTGAAACGAGGCCTTTCGGCTAAAGATACCATTTCCGTAGAAAAATGTTATATGCAAATTAGTAAGTTGAGTTTAAAATTTAAACAAAGGCTACAGAAAGTCAACCTAAAAATAATTGTATATTTCATCCTCAACCTAAAATAAAACTTGATTTTTAACAAAATACTAAACATCAACTTATATAACCATGCACATGCATAGTAGGTTTGCATAAGAATAAGATATGTTTTATATTTGAGTATTAGACAAAGGTACCTTTGAATCTTGATTTGTCAGCAATATAGTTGGAAGCTATTCTTGTACAAAATAAGATTAAAAAATACAATTAAACCCAAAAAAAATTTATAAAAAAAATCAAGCCTGTAAGTTCCATCTGTTTCCTTTATGTTAGCATTAATGAAAAAAGATGCCGTAAGACACTTCTGAAACTGAGTCATATCACCTCCGCTAGTCGATATTGGGAGTTTCATCTGCAGCACGTGCCCTTTAATTTGTCTATAAGCAAAATTTTGAGTTGCATGCTTATGGACAAAAGTATTAATTGCATTATAAAAGTAAAAGAAAACCTTAAGATGACACGATTTCTAGAACATTTGCTCACAATTATAGTTTACCTTGATTTAACTTCTTGTTTATTAACATACACAGACAACCCTTTTTATCTAATAAAAGTACAAAAAGAAAAACCTTTTATGGTTAAGCATCGTAAGTATTGTGGAAGGATGATGCACGTTTATATCCAGTAAGCTGTAAGTTCCACCCTCCCTGCCTCTATTGTGCTTGTTTTAGTATATTTACCTGCAATACTTCATGTTCTTGCACATGCCATCATCGTATTTCTATTAGTTTCACCTATGTCCTCTCAATTGCCATATAAAAGTTGCTGGAGTAGATACTATAATTATAAAATACATAAAATAAATTAGTAGGATTCTATATATTAATTATTATGTAAATTATATACATGATGTAGAACAATTTATGAAAGGAAAAATCAAGAAAATGGCATCCATGATTATAAAAAATAACCCCATTTTTGATAGTAATCCTGATCAGAGTTCTAGAATTTCTCCTCATCATCTCAATCCTTCTCTCATTCTCTCTCCTCCTTCAAATCCAAAAGATAAGCCTCCTGACCAAGATGAGGTTGGCTTTCAAATAGTTAAGAATCGGCGCAGAAATGGCTTTGCAAAATCCCAAATTCTTTCGCACAGATCAGCGATTCCATCGGATAGATCATCAGACAGATCCATGCCCTTAGGACAGAGATCCTACCCAAATAGGAAATCAAGATCCACCCAAATTTTGAAGCCACCAAGAACTCAACCATCTGCCACTTTCAATTCTTCAAAGTCAGCTTCTTCCTGGGCAGATCTAGTCAAGAACGGCGGCTTCTACAATAATACTGATCTAAGCTATTCTGCCCCCATCAAATTGGGAGAAAAGAAAATTGTAGTTGTTAACGAGGAAATAAGTAAAAGGACCGAGGATAAATGGAGCAACTCTATTATAGCTTATGTTTATGGTTCTCGTCCATATTATCATCATTTCAGGAATTTTGTCTCTAAAACTTGGAACCCTGTTGGTAACTTTGAAATCTTTACAAGAAACAACGGTTTCTTCATCATCAGATTTTCTATGGAACAAGACTGTATCAAAGTAACTCAAAACAGCCCATTCTTTATCAATGGCAAATTAATTATCTTGAAAAGATGGGACAAGAATCTGATTCTTGATTGTGACCTTCTCTCTACCCATCCAATTTGGATTAGGTTGCCTGAATTGAATCTCAGATTATGGGACAAGGAGGCTTTTGCTGCCATAGCTAGTGTTGTGGGCAAACCACTAAAACTAGACGAGCCTATAGCAAAGGAGACTCGCCTTAGCTATGCCAGAATACTAGTTGAGATAAAGGCCAAAGACGAGCTACCAGATCTTGCAATAATTTCCATGCACGATGGAGAAAACATCAAACAAAAAATTGAATATGAATTCATTCCTCCAAGATGTCAAAAATGTGCTTGTTTTGGACATCTCTCTGATTATTGCTCCTGGAAAAGAGTTTGGAAAGAAAAAGAGTCTCCTAACAACAATTTGGATAAACATTCTTTAGCGGTCTCAAATAACGATAGTGATCTGAATCAAGAAAATCAGTTTCTGGAAAAGACCTCTTCCATTAGCAATATCCCCGAACACAATTCAAACTCTGAAACTTCTTTTCTGAATTCTGGAAACAGTTTGAACACGGTGGCTCCAAAAGAAAATATTGGAAAAAACCTTATTGAATCGACTGAGCAATCAGAGAGATCTGTCCCACAAGCTATTACAAGAAACAATAAGTCAAAAGTCCCAAATTTCAATGTAGCCATGGATACTGATCAGCAAATGATCGAGACAGTTGCCATTTCAAATCAACATGGCAATTCTCAGATAGACATAAGCAATCAGGCTCAAAACAAATGGGTTTATAAAGAACAGTTCTTCCTTTCTCCCCCCTTCAGGAGAAAGCAATTTTAATTACAGACATTGATTCAAATCGACAAGATACAGTTTTAAATCATCAAATAAACTCAAAAAACAACATATCAGGTAATTCTGCTATGCCCGAATCTTTGCTGGAGAACGCTGGATTGCTCTTCTCTTCTGTCTCCTCCTCTCCTGTCAAAAACAAAAGGAAAAAGGCCAGGAAAAAATCTTTACATGAAATTTTGAATAAAAATACAGAAGGCAGTCCAGTTAGTCCAACTCCTAATTCCAAATTTTTTGGGAAGAAATACATTATTAAAAACCCAAAATGGGAGGAATTTCTCAAAGTTCAGGACAGAAAAGGCTATAAAAGGAAAGGAGAGAAAGCTACTGAAAGCATGGGAATAAGCAGCAAAATTCTGATTTAGCTGCTATTGTATCCTTTTAATATCCTTTATATTCATGAATATAATTACTTGGAATGTTAGAGGTCTCAATTCTCCTGAGAGGAAATTAGATCTTTCAAACTTACTGTCTTCTCATAAACCATCTTTAGTTAGCATTTTAGAGCACAAACTATCTGATAAAAATATTGATTTATTTAGGATCAGTAACCTTAATAATTGGCAACTCATTCATAATAACTCAATGGGGGGAAATGGTAGGATCTTTGTTATTTGGGATCCTGCCATTTGGGACCTTTGTAACTTCTCCCTCAATCTACAATTTATTCATTGCAATTTTAAAAATAAAGGAGGCTTACAAATATTTATCTCTTTTATTTATGCATCCAATTCTGAAAATGAAATAATTCAGCTCTGGAATCCCCTTCTTAATCTTAACACAACCATTTCTCTCCCATGGGTTATAATGGGAGACTTTAATACCATTACTAATATTCATGAAAAAAGAGGTGGTATTCCAGTACCATTAAAAAAACTTTAATTTTTCTCTAATTTTCTTATTAATACTGGATTGATTGAACCTACCATCAAGGGTAATAAATACACTTGGAAATCTGGTGAATATAGAAACATTCACTGTAAACTTGATAGAATCCTTGTTAATAAATTTTTCATTAACCATTTTACTGACTTTAACTGTTATACCTTACCCCAATTTACCAGTGATCATACCCCCATTCAACTTACTCTATCTCAAAACTTTTCATCCAGAAATATTTTTCCTTTTAGATTTAAAAATGGATGGGTCTATGACCCTGATTATAAAAGGTTTTTTCAAAACAGTTTTCTTATCCCGTCAAATGGTTCTGCTCAATTTAAATTCAGAAAATTTCTTCTCCTTACTAAAAATAATCTTAAAACTTGGAATTATTCCAAAAAAAAAGTAATAATGAAATTAATCAACTTAGAGATGACTGTGTTAAACTGCAAGATAGTATTGATAAAGACAGCACAGATAAAACCAAAATTAAAGAATTCTTTCAATTACAGAAATCTCTTTCCAATACACTCCATGTTGAAGCTGCCAACTTAAGGCAGAAAGCCAACGTCAATTGGCTTTCTCAAGGGGATTTGCCTACAAAAATTTTCTATGCTAAAATGTCTGGTAGGAAATATCATAACAATATAGGTAAATTAATCAATAGTAATGGTAAGATCATTAATGATGCCTCTTCTTTAGAAAAAGAAGCTATTCTATATTTATCTGATCTGTTTTATACCGAGGAGAATACCTGCAATTTTCCAATCATTTCCCCTAAATATATTCTTCACTCTAATAGTGAGGATATCCTCCTTGCTCCTATTCGTCTTGAGGATATTAAAAAAATTGTTTTCTCTGCCAAGGATGATAAAAGCCCTGGACCTGATGGGTTTGGGGCTAAATTTTACAAAACCCACTGGGATGATATAAAAAATATGCTCCATGAGGTTGTCAAAGAATTTTTCTCAACTGGTTGGCTATTAATAAGCATAAATCATACATTTATAACTCTGGTCCCTAAAACCAAAAATCCTTCATGTCTGGGTGAGTACAGACCAATTGCATGTTGCATCCTATACAAAATTATTGCCTCTATACTTAGTAGCAGAATTAAATGCTTTTTAAAATTTCTCATTTCAAAAAACCAATGTGCATTTATTCCTGATAGGCTTATTGTTGAAAATACCCTTTTATCTCATGAACTTTTAAGGGACTTTAACCAGGCTGGAAAAAATAAAATGTGTCTCAAAATTGACTTGCACAAAGCATTTGACAAAATAAACAGAAACTTTATTATACACATGATGGGTCAATTAGGCTTTAATGAAGAATTCTGTAAATTAGTCAAGGAATGTATCTGTAATGTATCTTATTCCATTCTTATTAATGGCTCTACTTGTGGATTTATTCACAGTAATAGGGGAATTAGACAAGGAGACCCTCTATCTCCTTATTTATTTACAATTGCTATGGAATATTTTACTTTACAAATGGACATGGAACTGATGTGTAATAACATAAAACCTATTAACTCTATTATTCCTTGCATATCTCATCTTTTATATGCTGATGATTGCCAAATCTTTCTAAATGCTGATATTATTTCTGCAGCTACCATTAAATTTTTTTTTGACAACCTCAGAAATCAAGCTGGTCTTCAAATCAATGTAAATAAAAGCAAAATCTTTTTTAGCAAAAACTGTAGGAACAAGATGGATATCCTCAACATTCTAAAATTCCAACATAGTGAACTTCCTGTCAGATATTTGGGCTTGCCCCTCAGTAACAATCAGATCAAGGAAAGAGATTGTGCCAAGCTTTATCAAACCATTCAAAATAAAATTAACAACTGGTCAAGCAAATTGTTATCTATAGCAGGAAGAGTAGAGCTTGTTCATACAGTCATCTCTGCTGTCATAATGTACTGGATGCAATCTCACAATTTACCAGCAAAAACATTAGAGAAAATTGAAAAACTATGTGCCAACTTCATTTGGAATAGAAAATTCCATAAAATATCTTGGAACACCATTACAAAAACCAAAGAAGCTGGGGATTGGGTATCAGAAATTTTTCAGACATTCATGAAGCATGCAAATTCAAACTTTTTTGGAAATTCATTGAAGGCAAATCATTATGGGCAGAATGGATGTGGGCCAAATATGTCAAAAACCAAAATTTCTGGTCCATGCCCATTAAAAGCCATTATTCTTATGTTTGGAAGAATATTCTTTATTGTAGAGATACTGGAGCCAAGCTTATAGAGCGAAATTTTAAAGATGGTAAATGCACTAGCGTATGGTTTGACCCTTTGATTAATGGAAACTCTCTTATCAATCTACTAGGGTGGAATAACCTTTATTACTTTGGAAAAGTTAATGCTTCTGTTAACAATATCATTCAAAACTCTTATTGGAATACTCAATCATTTCCTGCTACTGCTATCTTCAACTCTGCAATTAACAAAATTGGGATTGACCCTAATATTGAAAAGGATAATTGGTGCTGGAAATTATCTACTAAAGGCATATTTTCTTTTAAAAACACTTGGGACTTTCTAAAAGGAGGGGAAATGGAAGTTGATTGGCATAAATCAGTTTGAAACTCTGCCAACTGTCCAAAAATGGCTTTCTGCACTTATTTTGCTTTATTAAACCGTCTTCCAACTAAAGTAAAATGTGGAAAATGGAGCAAAAATACTGGAAATTCCAATTGCCTATTCTGCAAAACCGAAATTGAAAACACTGACATCTATTTTTTGACTGCCCCTACTCTAGACATGTTTGGTTCATTGCCAAAAATAAGCTTAACATAAATCAACATTTGGCTCTCCAAAACATTAGAGACAACATTCAATATTTTCAGAAAGCATACAAAGGTAAGATAGCTGATTTCAACAAAGCAACTGTAGTTCTTACTACAGTCATTTATTTCATTTGGAAGGAGAGAAATAACAGGCTCCATAACAAAGTTGAAACAAACAGCATTCAACTATGAAAAACCATTGAAATAGAATTCAACATCATTCTTCATAAATTCAGTAAAAACAGCAACATGATTCAAAGCATCTTGGATAATGACAACTATGAAAATTTTGTTGAAGAATACTTACAAAATGAGAATTTTAATAAAAATTCTCATTATCCTGCTGAAGATGGTAATTTCGTGGCAAAGTCATCAGAATTCATGGATCAGAGTTCCTCAGTTGGAGGTTGCTGTCCCAATATGCATACCAGAATCAATTCCTGCAAGGGGAGTAACCATAACTTCAATTTTAATTTTAATTTTAAAGGCCCATTAAATAAAAAATCTTACTCCTATTTACTTGATATGCATAGGAATAGCCGTCCATCCAATTCTGGGCCTCTGCTTTCTACTGACTGTCATTTACGTAACAACAGCAGTGTTATACATGATGCTACTATACTCAGTGAAAAAGCCACTAATACTCTCAAGCACTTATCTGATTCGACTCCATTCAATACTGCTAGCAGAGCTACTGCAATCAATCCCCTAAATAACCAGATCTTAACCTGTCAGGGAAGTAACAAGTCAATTAATTCTGTTAACAGTATGATTAGTAAAGATTTAAGCACTAAAGATAATGCTTTATTACCTGATTATCGTAGGAGGAGTTGCAATAACACTGAGGATGCCAACAAACTGCTTCTGCCCAATATCGAGCAAAGATTAGGAAATTCATATTACATCAGCAAGCTCAACAATCGAATCTACCACTTATCTGATTGGGAAAGAGGTGAGAGTAGCAATTCTCATCCCGAAGCTTGCCTCAAATACTCAAGGTCTGATCCAAAGGAGGCGTTACTCTCGATTCTCACCACACCATCAAATCTAAAATCTGGGGGCAATCATGCTAGCAAGGAGGCTAACTACTATGATTTTAAGACCAAAATAACTCGATATGGTCATTTTAACTCAGATATGGAAGCTGTCGGACTTCGCGCTAAAGATATTATGCAGTGGGGACCTCCTTAAGCTTAGCAGACCCTTTAATGATGGAAGACATTGGAGTTTTGGAGGAGATTTGAATGAAAGCCTCTCCTTTTGAGGAAAGAAGAGATTATCTTCGAATTGTCTTCCTTCATTATCAAGCTTTGTTGTATTTCTATGTTTGTATTTGTCAGCAACCCTAGCTAGGGTTTGTGTATTGTATCTTGCTTTCGGGTGGTAGGGTATATCTACCCGTCCTCTATTTTCTTGGGCTGGGCCCTGTTTAACTTTTTCAAAAAAAAAAATACATGATGTAAAGTATAATTGTAATTAGTTTTTTAGCAGTATTGCTGTTGTTGAATCATCATAAAATAGCAAATATATCACTTTCATTCTTCCTTTCTAGTTTGCTTCAATGTAGCATATGGCTTATCTACATATGCGTATATATAACCCATGGAATAGTTGAAGAGACGGCAGAACCACAAGAACAAACACTGCAACTGGTTAATTTATTCCTTCTTCTTGCTATTTTTTCAGTGCACCTAATAAATCATTATTAATTCCAAGCAGTTTCAAAAAGCATGAGCAAAATGGAAAGTATTGAGGATGATGCAGGACAAACCTGGAGCTGTGGAATCATGTCTCCTTCAAATTCAAGTTTCAACTGTTGGACAATGAAACTTCAGGGCAAAGGAGGAGCAACAACATCAAAAGCTAGGAACATGCATTAAAAAGAATGGTTTCAGATAGCAAGAGATCCAAGCAAAGCATATACTCTTGCTACTAATATTACTCTTGTTGTTGTACCTCTGTTAAGAGCAATTTTCGTTACGATGCTAAAAGCTATTTTAATTTTTTTGATGATGGCTTCCACTATTGATTACAATCTATTCTAACCGTTATGTATACTGCTTCTCAACCCATCCCTTATTTGTTTATTTGTGGGCAGTGTTTCTAAGATATAGGCCATACTATGTTTTTGTGTTTCAATTCATGCATTACAATCTGTTGGATGGAGCTAATGTTTGTTATGAAAAATTTTCCGTGATCACCCATGAGAGTAGATTAAGCAAATAAAATACATATAAACATATAATGACACAACACAAAAGTGTACAGAGTCTTACCCACTAGAAAAAATATTTTGGAAACTTTATCAAAAATCAAACATCCAATAAAGTCCTGACAATGTAGGCGAATAAAAGTTACAATATAATATAACATAATTGTGTCTCATATGACATGTGTTTTACTACATGTCTTTAAAGTGAAACATGAAACTAATTAATATGGACTAGACGTGCACAGAAGCAAAAAACAATAATAACAAATAAAGTGGTAAAAGGTGTGTGTACACGTGCACAAGCACACTGTGTGCATGTCTGTATGTATCTGTGTGAGAAAGAGAGAGGGAGGGAGACACACATAAATATCTAAAGGGGAAACAGAAAGTACCTCAGGTGTCCACCTTGTACAAATGGGCATTCCAGCTAAATTAGCGACAGCATCTGATCCTTGAATACTGCTCTTCCATTCTCCTTCCTCAGCAAGAACTATTTTCAGAAACTTGCCAATTGATAACAACTAATGATGGACATCAGGTATCATTTTGTCTCTTCGCTTGATAAAAAAACTTGATAAGGTTTTTTAGACTTTCTAATTGCTCTATAAAATAATCACAGGTTTCATCTTTCTCTATGTTTGTTAGCATTTATTATTTATTAGAAGAAACCGAATGTTACAGTGTCTCAAGTTTGTAACACCCTTACACTCTGCACAAACACATACATTGTATTCAACTTAGCTGTCTTCACCAAATGGATAAAAAAAAAGGTGAAATAATCTTGGTGTTGTCAGGAGAGACTTCCTTATATAAAGTATAAACAACATGAAATTTCGCTTGCTCCCTATTATCCTTAAAAGAGTTTGATACCTCGTTGACCATAGTTCTAGTTAAGAACATGTTTACTTTTTATATCAGCTGGGACATCTATAATCTCACATAGTATATCAAAAGTACAAACATTCCCATATGTGTCACATCGAGAGAACCAAATACTTCCAAAAAATGAATTGATGAGCACGAGAGAAATTTTATTATGTAATCAACATTGAAAGTCCTTAATCATATGATGTTGTACTAAATTCCAGACCCTACTACTGATGCTAGAAGGTTATGATAATGGTGCCAGTAATATGAAAACCTATAGGTTTATATAATGCAACTGCGATTGGTTCTTTATCATACAAATCTAAGTAGTCATTGCTTATTATACAAACTAAGTATACATAATTAAGTTGTACTTATAATTTCCAATGTAATTTAAAAAAAACAAAAGGCATTCATTACCTTCTTACTGTAGATCTGAAGATATGTGAAGTTTCTATACATCGGAAGTATACTTTGATATGTAGATCTATGTATATCTATATAGTAACAAACAAACAAAAAAACTGAAAAATGAGAGCATACAATCTAACGAGGTTCGGCAAATAGCCTACGTCCTCGGACAAAGAGAGAGTGATTTTTATTTATCACAAGGGAGAAGCAAACGAGAAATACAAACAAAGCTTACACAAATCTCTCATTGCAGCTGAAGCTAACTCTTCCATTCTTTTTCTCAATAACTCACTCTGACAGTAACAGTTTTTCCTTGCGTGAAATAGCACATATGAATAGGTTCACTTGGGCTTTTAACTAGTATTAGGCCCACATAAAGCATTGCATCAAATATACTTGGCTGCATGCACCAGGCGTGAGCTATATTCCACAATTCTCCACCTCAGATCATGCTCAACAGCATGAGATGATAAAAAAAACACTCCAAATTGCCTCATAATCAGCTGCACCACCACCAATGGTAGCTGCCTATGTACCCAAGGGATCAAGCTGTCGTAGTTCATCCACATGTCTCAAAATGAGACTTCATAATGTTCCGAAGAACCTCCACCCAATCTGGATATCATCTATCAAACATCAAGCACATTAATTAAGTCAAGACAATGCTTGAACTTGACACTTGGAACTACTTTAGTCAACATGTCAGCCGGGTTCTTTTTTGTATCAATTTTCACCAACAAAATTCGATTCTCAGCTAACACTTCTCGAATGAAATGATAACGCACATCTATGTGCTTTGTTCTGGCATGATGAACTTGATTCTTTGCTAAGAGAATAGCACTCATACTATCACAATACACAGCAAGTTGATTTTGCACCACTCCCAAGTCATCCAACGAACCTTGTAGCCACATAGCCTCTTTAAAAGCTTCGGTTACAGCCATATATTCTGCCTCGATAGTAGATAGAGCTACTATTGACTGAAGAATTGATCTCCAACATATAGGACCACTTGCCAAAGTGGATACATAACCTGTAGTTGAGCGTCTCTTATCCAAATCACCAGCATAATCCGAGTCTACATATCCAGCACATAATTGACCGTTGTTCATGTTTCTCACAAATTCCAAACCCACATCAATAGTTCCCAAAAGATATCTCAAAATCCACTTGACCGCATTCCAATGTTCTTTTCCAGGAGCATGCATGTAACGACTAACCATACTCACGGCATGTGAAATGTCGGGTCGTGTACACACCATCGCATACATAAGACTCCCCACGGCATTAGCATACGGTACATTTGCCATAAATTGAATTTCATCATTGGAAGAAGGACACATAGTTGCATTTAATTTAAAATGAGCAGCCAAAGGAGTACTCACTGGTTTGGTGCTCTCATTAATGCCAAACTTCTTTAATACCTTCTTCAAATATGCCTTTTGAGATAAACACACTTTTTCATTCATCTTGTCTCTACGAATTTCCATGCCAAGAATTTTCTTAGCATCTCCAAGATCCTTCATTTCAAATTCAGCCGACAACCTGCATTTTAATTTGTCAATTTCAGATTTGCAAGTCGATGCAATGAGCATATCATCTATATATAAAAGCAAATAAATGAAAGAATCATCACTTAGCTTTTTGAAATAAACACAATGGTCATGGTGACTTCTAGTGTAAGCTTTATCTAACATAAAACGATCAAATCGTTTATACCATTTTCTCGGAGATTGTTTCAATCCATACAATGATCTTTTCAACTTACATACAAGATCCTCTCCACCGGAAGCTTTGAATCCACTTGGTTGAGACATATAAATTTCCTCCTCTAAGTCCCATGTAAAAACGCCGTTTTTACATCC
Source organism: Allium cepa (assembly GCA_030765085.1). NCBI lineage: Eukaryota > Viridiplantae > Streptophyta > Magnoliopsida > Asparagales > Amaryllidaceae > Allium > Allium cepa. The sequence goes on from CM060939.1 coordinate 698,883,962, forward strand.
ATTTGAACAAGATTCAAATCATATTATGCCACCAAGGCTAACAAAATGCGAATAGAGGAGTGTTTCACAACCGGAGAAAATACTTCATTATAGTCAATTCTCTCCTTTTGAGCATTACCTTTTGCAACTAGTCTCGCCTTGTAGCGGACCTCATCCTTCTTTGCTCCTTCTTTCTTAACATATACCCACTTACATCCAATTGCTTTCTTGCCTTTTCGAAGTTTGGTAAGAACCCAAGTGTCATTCTTGTGAAGAGATGCCATTTCTTCACTCATAACCTCTTTCCATTCCTCATATTCAACACTATGAATAGCTTGCATATATGTTTCAGGAATTCCTTCATCATTAACTGACAAAGCATAGGTTACACAGCCCCGAAACCTACTTGGTTTCTTGATATCCCTTTTTGGTCTGCTTGTTGCAATTGATTACTGCATATTCATCTCTATTTCATCTTCTGAATCATCAGTACTACTCAGGTCAGCAACATTTTCATCAATTTTAGCATCAGATTCTGCCGTTTCAGCAGCAGTTTTTGACAATTCAGGAGCAGTTTTTGACATTTCAGGAGCAGTTGGAGCTTGCGTTACAACATCAAACTTCACACGCTGCACATTTTTAGGGTTGTTGTAGCTGTTGGGGCTGCTGGTGCTAATTTCTGTTGGTTTAACATCATTTAACTTCAACATGGCACCTTCATTAAATGTAACATCTACGCTTATGATCATCTTCTTTTCAATAGGATTCCATAGTTTGAACCCTTTTACTCCAGTCTTCATGCCAACAAAAATTGACTCAACAGCACGTACACCAAGCTTATTATCCTTCACATGATCCCAAGCAGGACAACCAAATACATGAATCATATCATAGTCATAAGCAGGCTTACCATACCATACTTCCATATGTGCTTTTCCCTTCAATGCAGATGAAGGAAACCGATTGATAAGGAAACATGCATATGTAACAGCTTCAGCCCAGAATGCTTTGCTCAAACCAGAATTTGATAACATACATCGTACTCTCTCTAGCAATGTACGATTCATTCTTTCTGCAACTCCGTTCTGCTGTGGTGTTTCTCTAACAGTGAAATGTCTTTTAATTCCCTCATCTTGACATACTTTATGAAATGGATCACTCGTATACTCTCCACCGTTGTCTGAACGAAGTACTTTGATTTTTCTTCCAGTTTGAGTCTCAACTGCTTTCTTCCATCTCACAAATACTTCTAGAACATCACTTTTCTGTTTCATAACATACACCCATACACGTCTAGAATAGTCATCAATAAAAGAAACAAACCAATGCTTACCTCCCAAAGATGCATTTTTGGAAGGACCCCATATATCCGAGTGTACATAATCCAAAACACCACTAGATTTATGCATTCCTTTGCTGAAATGAGACCTGGTCTTCTTGCCTTTCACACAATGTTCATAGAAATCGAGCTTACTAGCAGCAGCCCCTTTCAACAAATTTTGTTGTATCAAATTATTCAAAGATTTTTCACCTGGATGTGCAAGTCTCATGTGCCATAGCATGGCAGTTTCTTTAGCTGCAACTTCACCTTGTTCAGCTGTAGCTACATTACCAATCACCGTACTTCCATCTAAGTAATATAAGTTGTGACAACGTGTACCTTTCATGACAACTATAGCTCCGGAAATCACCTTCATAACACCATTTCGACCATCAATTCTAAGCCCCTTTGGTTCAAGCATTCCTAAAGAAATCAAATTCTTTTCCATACTCGGCACACATCTCACATTTTTCAATTCTCTAATCATCCCATCATGCAACCTTAGCCGAATGCTTCCAATACCCACAATGCTACAAGAATGATGGTTTCCCATCAATACTTCACCTTCAAATTTTGTAAAACTTGAGAACCATTCTCTATTTGGAGTCACATGAAAAGTTGCTCCCGAGTCTAGTACCCACTCATCATCTTTTGCCAAAAGAATTGAAGGCACTATGATTAAAGAAAAATCCGATTCAGCCCCTACATCTTTGTTGGACTGCGCAACATTCGCTGCATTTTTCTTTTTCTTGTCCCGCTCCTTCACTTTCGGACAATCTTTAGCCCAATGGCCTTTCTCATGACACCAAGCACATTCATCTTTTGCTCATCTCCCTTTTACCTTCGAGTGTCCTCTACTCTTATCACGATGTTGGCCAATATTTTTCTTGCGGTCATTTTTCCTGCCTCTCACCAATAAAATATCACCACTATCTTCTCTATAGATATCATCTCTATCCATCTTACGAAATTCTTCACCGCGTAATGCGGTGACAACTTCATCATAAGTAAGCTTGTCTTTGCCATGAATTAATGACTTAATTACGGGCTCATATTTCTCTGAAAGAGAATTCACCAAACATATTACCTTTTCTTCATCTGGTATGACCTCATCATAATTGACCAACTCAGTTAAAAGCTTATTAAATGAATCTATGTGCTCAGTCAGAGATGCACCCTTCTTCATGTTGAACCGGTACAAATTCCTTTTCAAATGGATTCTATTTGCCACATTTTTCACAAGGTATTTAGCTTCCAGCTTCTCCCACAACACTTTTGGCGAGGTTTCATGTTGGTAGTTTACTTTGATATGAGCTTCTAAACATCCCCTGATTGCGGCCAAACAGAGTCGCTGATTTTTTTCCCACTGTTTGTTTGACCACTCCTCTGGCTTCTCTGTTCCCAAACATGCTTCTAAATCCAAATGCTCAAGAGCATCAGCCACATCAATCCTCCATAAACCAAAGTTATTGGTACCATTAAACTTATCTACCTCTAACCTTGCTCAATGATAAACTGTTCTCTCCTCCTTTGGCACTTGATCAGTTTCAACAGTTTCAGATTGACTAGATTCGTTCATATTCACAACACAAGCAGCTTTCAGAAAAGAAAACAAACACAACAGGAAGATCTGACTTATCAGTAATTCCTTCAAACACCTTCTGTGTACTCAAAAAACTTAAAGAAATCCAGAACCTGAGACCTGGAGCTCCGATACCAATTGTAGATCTGAAGATATGTGAAGTTTCTATACAGCGGAAGTATACTTTGATATGTAGATCTATGTATATCTATATAGTAACAAACAAACAAAAAACCTGAAAAATGAGAGCACACAATTTAACGAGGTTCGGCAAATAGCCTACGTCCTCGGACAAAGAGAGAGTGATTTTTATTTATCACAAGGGAGAAGCAAAAGAGAAATACAAACAAAGCTTACACAAATCTCTCATTGCAGCTGAAGCTAACTCTCTCATTCTTTTTCTCAATAACTCACTCTGACAGTAACAGTTTTTCCTTGCGTGAAATAACACATATGAATAGGTTCACTTGGGCTTTTAACTAGTATTAGGCCCACATAAAGCATTGCATCAAATATACTTGGCTGCATGCACCAGGCGTAAGCTATATTCCACACTTACCCGGGTAAACTAATTGTGCCCGACTTCTAGACCGTGTCAGTACATGAATTTTATGATCATCTGCGCAAATTTATTATAAACTGTTAGTCATTTGACTGTAGTAGTCACATAAAATACGATATATAAGAGAGTAATTTTCACAATTTGAATACAGCTAAAACATCTCCGACCAACTATCCAGTACAAAAATATTTTATATGACCAAAAAAGGTTCATGTATGCTATCTTTTACTTGTTGACTAGTTCAGCTATAACCTGCAAGTAACTTCTGAATCAATCTCTGACCAATAAATCCAGTAGCTCTACTTATTGCAATGCTCATCTGACCTCCCTAGAGCTGCAAACATTGCAAGGAACTTGAAGCATCAGTGTATATGTGTTTCAAGGATAAAACAAGATATCAATACCGACTATATGGACTAAGCTCAACCTGACAAATGTGATATCAAATGCTCACAGGATCTGAATGTAGAAACAATTTGTTATCCATGTGAAGTTTCCAATATGCTAGACGCAAACTAAATAGCTTATAGCAGTTGTATTCATTCATTTTCAAATGCTGAGCCCATTGAAATAGGCAGATTGTTTTACTGTACTTGCCCTTATGTTTTGTACACTGAATATCATTCATAATTTGCAGAAGAAAAGTGCTCCCACCATTCTCAACAAAACTCATATTCACAGTTTTTCCTTGTTACATGTCTCTTTGATTTATCTCAGTTGTATGGTGAAATTTTTACATGCATCCAGTAAAAAAATAGGAAAGTTGGGGCTAACAATTTGTCAAAATATTAATATATATTGTTGAATATGCAAACATATATGGATATATAATTGTATATCATATATTTCCATATAGACATTTTTGTGGATCATATAATTTTATATCATACATTTCACATGTGGATTTGGGACGAAATCTCAAAATGATATCTCGGTACATGTCTAGAGTTGATATTTTAACATCTTGGATGTTAAAATATGTGTTTGAAAATTCATCTCACTCGATTTTTTTGATCTTGGAGGAGTTGAAACATATTTAAAAGCACATACAGTCAAAAATTTCAGCAGTAAAATCCGTACTTGATTTACAACTATTTATTTACCTTTCGGAGGTACATACATATACTTGAAAATATCATGTATATATGAAGCCTTAAAGACTTAAATTCTAATGGTATTTTGCTTGGAAAAATATGCACCAGAAATCCTCATGTATATGAGACAATATATTTGAAACTATGTTATAAATTCATGGATCTTTTCATATTCAAAAACCCATAAATGTCTAAATTTTGTATGTATATATGGGCGCATATGTGCTTAAAATTATATACTTCCGAAAACAAATATAAAACCATACCCTTTTCATTGACTTTTGAAATTACTAAATAATACCTGTCATATATATTTAGGACTTTACGACTTTGAAATCTAGGTAAACATAAATTTGACAAACATGTATGTTGAAATCATGTGCCTTACTGCCATGTATATTTTAAAGCATAAATACGTATATATTTAAAATGAACCAATATATATATGTAAAATTGATTCATATTGAAATCCATACATCTGATGCTACTTCAGAATTCACACATGCTCTGAGATTTAGTATATTCGAAGCTAATATGTTTTCAAAAACTAATACATGTTCAAAGCCTCTGTATTGAAAATCAAAATTTGTGCACATAAATATTTGAAGCTAATATACTCAAAGTTTTATTTCTTTGGGATCTTTTGTTTTATGAAATCATTGCATATGTAATTTTATGTCTATGAATCTTTGCATATGAAGTTTTATATTAATAAAGACAGGTATATATTAAAGACTTATACATTGAAAAATCTGTTCCTGTAAAACTTTTACATTCCAAAATTCGTAAATATTTGAAAATGACATAGGCGCATCAACAAACTTGATTTCTTCATAAAACCGCATAGATTCTGGAGCTTTACATATATACAAAACTAATATATATGTGAAAACTTATATCTAAAACTTTAAATCTTTAAAAACCTTCATTTATGAACTCGTACATATATCGACTTCTAAAACCTGACATACGTATTTTTTGGGTTTTCCTACTTATAAAACTAACATACATGCATGAGGACGTATATTAAATTTATACATTTAAAACATCAATTTTTCAAGATTTGCTTCATGGAACTCAAGATATGTTTAAAATTTTGCAATTGAAACTCATTTACATGTATATCTAAAGCTAAGACGTTAAATCTAACACGTTTTTTTTATATGTTCAAAAATTTGCATTTGAAACTCATTTCAAAGTTGGAAATGATGAACAAAACTCAAAAAAATATTAATGGTTCATCTGAATCTAATAATAAAACTCAGAGATTGGAGCTAATGTGCTAATTGTACATAATCCTTAAATTTATATGTAATAAATTGATATGAATTTGAAAAAAAATGTTCATACCTGAGTAGACAGAGGTGGAAAAGCGAAACCCAAGATTTGTAGTTCGCAACCCAGATCTTCCATCATCGAAACCCAAGATTTGTAGTTCGCAACCCAAATCTTCCATCATCTTCATCGATTTGATAGGACAAAGGGAGGAGGCAGTGGCAGACCGTCGAGGCGGTGGCAGACGGTGGAGGCGGTGGAAGGAAACCAGGTAAGAACGAAACGTGACAGAGTGAGAAATGATTATCGTGAAAAATGAGATAACGATTGATAGAAGATAAATTTACGATCTTATCCATACTGCTTTTAATTATTTACGTAGTTCCCATATTTAATAATGGTAATAACCGTTGTAAATGGTTATAACGGATATAACCGTTTGAAATTTATAACGGTTATTAGCGTTATAAATTGAATGTGGAAAAGTGTTACAAAATGAGTTGTTTGGTGTAGTGGATGGTCAAGTAGAAAGGGTGAAATGGTGCTCCAAGATCTATAGAAGGCATATGTTTTAGATTTCAAGGGATCTTGGGAAGATCATTTACATTTGCTAGAGTTTGCTTAAAATAATAGTAACCAATCGAGTATTGAGATGGCATCATTTGAGAAGCTTTATTGTAGAATAGGCTTTGGTTAGGACCGGATTTGGTAAGAATGCTACTAAGAAGGTAGAATAAATTTGTGCTAGAATAAAAGTTGCACGATCAAGGCAGAACAAAGGGAGAAAAGTGTTAGTGTTTGTAGAAGGCGGCTATGCGTTTGTGATAGTTTCACTAATGTAAGGTGTCATGTGCTTTTCGAAGGCGGAGAAATTTGCGCCCTTATATGCAGGTCTGTTTTCGAAGATTATGGTAAAATCTAATACCAACTCAAGCTACCAAGTAGTTTAGTGGGTGTATCTAATCCATTTCACATATCCCATTTGTGGATATGTATGCACGACCCAAAGTCCAATAGTAGAACCGAGGGAAGTTGAGGACTTGTTTGTTGAATCGGATTTGACTTATGTTAGATGATAAAAAGAGATAGTAGATTGTGACGTGAAAGAGTTAAGGAAAAAAGTGAATTGACTTGTTCGCATCTAGTAGAGTGATGACGTAGATGATTGTACTGGGTGATAGAGGATAAGATTAGGAATATCTATCCTAAATTGTTTTGACATATATGATTGAACGTATATGTTTTGTTGTATAAACTAGTGGTGATACTTGTATGGATTTTAATATTATTTTATGCTAGAGTGGAACTAAAACATTATGATTGTTGATTTATAATTTACATTAGTAAAGAACTAGTGTAATTATTGTATTTGTATGTACAATATTTTAATGATAGTGGTCATTACCCTGCTATGTCCAAATTTCGAGGATGAAATTCTTATAAGGAGGAAAGACTATAACACCCAATATTTTGGAGTGCTATAATATGGGAAATTTGTTAATAAAGTAATTAATCAAAATACGGTATGAGATAATAATTAAGTAAGACTAGAATAAAAAGTGAATATAAGTTGAAGTGTTAAGGGATTGGTAAAAATAAGCTAGAAAGTGATTTTAGCCCAAGCCCAAATTACCAACCCCCTAACCATTCCATCTTCTCATTCGTTCCCTCTCACACTCATCAAAACCAAGAATAAGAAGAGAGAGTAGGCAAACCACTTTTTTTAAAGAGAAGAAGAAGAAAATCAAAGTAAAAGAAAGGGCTTCCATTCCAAAGAAGTGTAAAAGGGTTTTAACCAAGTCTTAATTAAATTTAAGTGAGTAAAATTCCTTTAATTCCTTCCAAACCAGTTTGAGTTAGAAATGTATGTATTTAAAATACTTTGAATTATAATGAACAAGTTTCACTACGCCATAGATTGCATACTGCAACACCAAGAAGTGATACAGGAAGTGCCACAAAATGTTGCTGTAGGCTAGAAAAGGGCAAAGGCAACACTTTCTCGGTGATGCATTTTGCCGCGTTGCCCTAGAGTCAAAGGCAACATCTTTGCGGCCCTAGGGCAACATCGGTTTTGTTGTTGCCACATGTACCAAATTTACTAAAAAGTGGGCCCCAACATGCGGGCCCACATTGTGGGGCCCACTAATTCTGTGACTCACCTTTACGGAACCCTGTTGCGGGGCCCATATTCATTAATCTATAGTAACACTTTTACCATCCAATGGCAACACTTAGCCAGTTAATTACCACATTTAACATCACATACTGCAACATTATATTATATCTATGGCAACACCTTTTGCAATTTAAATTGGAAATGTATTGCACTGCAACAAAGAACTTTTCATTTCAGAATAACCAGCAACACAAGTTTTACTTAGTCAAGTACAAAATAACAAACATACTTAAAAACATAGCCAGTGTATTCATAGTTACAGCCAGTACATACTAAATTCTACTTATTAACAGTACATTCATATTTGCGAGCCTCCAGTGCCATCAGTGCCTCCAGTACCTCCAGTGCCATCACTACAGACGGTCGCACGTACTCAGAAGTCAGAACTCAGAACTCACCAATGTATCCTGCTTACCATTTACTTTAATGTCATTTTACAAGATTAAAGGAAGAAATGAGCAACATTCAAAAGACTATCTAGCTTACCATGCTTCTGCATAACCAAAAGAACCTTGATGATTACTTTGAAGATGGCCTGATCATAACTGACGCTTGCCACGTTTTTCAGCATTGTACATGCTTTTGAGTGCATCGTTGAGGACACTGATTCTCACCATACTTAAACCTATACAAGGTCAAACATTTGCCTGGATGTTTAATAAATAATGAACAATAAACCAAATATTAACTAAAGTTTATAGTTACTTTGTGTCATCTCACCAGCCCCACATGATGCATATGATTTTGTCAGCAATAAAGCATAGGACAGACCACCAGCCCCACATTGAGATTCCAATATGATATCCCAGGTTATTATGATTATTTCTAAAATACTTTACATAGATACCACAATCATGTTTTATAAATGAAAAATGGGATAAAGTAGCCACGATAGACATTCAGCATCCATACAAAATATAGGGCTAGATACATACTTGATTTGAGGCAATTGAGTTGTGATCAAGAAATGGATCATTAACCGACGGGCTTACTATCGGTTCTCCATTATTATCTAAATTTGTTTGAACTGAACCATGAGACTCGGAATATGAAGAAACAAGCAATTGTAATTTAGCATTAATGTGATAAGAGAGTGGAGATGACGTAGGAGTCCTTTTTTGGAAACAAACTAAAGGTGATGCTTTTGGTGATTTTGATGTTGATACTGCCTGAGGAACCATATTTATCCTGATCCTGTAAAATAAAATTGCGATAACAAGTCCCAAAATACGTACATAAATCGATCTACCAAATGTCTATAGCACTCCATATATGAAAAGCTCCATAAATGAAAACCAACCTATTGTGGACATCCACATAATCATCAGTTTCATCCTGTATTTCTTCGTGCAGAAAAACACATGTTCATTAATATCATGGAACGAAGAACCATAAAAACTTATTAACTAAAGATAATGCAAATAAACTTCATTATTTATTAAACATCCAGAGTATTAACTAAGTCATTCTACCAGTGACAGACAAACACAAGTGCTCAGATTAAAATCAAATAAAGTGATTTTAAGTTTGACTTGTACCAATGGAAGAACTAATTTTTATAACTCAAAAGTAATCATTTATATCAATCCACTCATCCTAGCTAAAAGAGTTAGTTATAAAGATTTAGATAATCGAGAAGCATTCGCAACATGACCTTCCATGTCCAAATATTCCAATCATTCAAATATGTAAATCTTAACTGAGTGATATACTTGGCTAAAAGAATCATCTAAAATTTTCAACACATAAAGATCGATAAGGACAAATTAAAAAAAGTAATGCAATATGAAGCCGCTTTAGCATAAGAAACTAAATGTTGAAATATTTTAACCTGAAGTTGCAAATGAATTTTGGTTCAATTCCTAATCTATTACTAATGCAACTCTACCCACATGCTCCTAAGTGAAATTGCAATTTATTTTTCAGAAGAAGGGACATTAAACAAAACCATATGTATATAACCTCATATAGAACAAGTCCAAAGAATTTGTATAGTCGATTGCATTACTATAAATATTAGTTTTATTATGAAATATCATAGTATATGCCATCCAACATCATCAAATAGACTGCATTATTAGACTTAGTTAATATTTGGTGTATTGTTCACTATTTATAAATATCTCAATTACAACTATTTATCAAATAAGCTAAATTTTATGATGCTATTCATTAATATCCAGACTTACCAGTGATAGTGCATGCCTGGTATGGAGAATTTTCTTGGACTACGTCATAAGGTTCTAGCCCTTGAACTGAAGTTATTCGACGCGATAAAGACGAATTCCATCTACAAACCTGATTCCTCCTCGGATATATCAAAGTAAAGTTTCTTGTCTACTGAAACTTACACCACATATTCCCATATTTTACTAGTGTCTCTACAAACTTGTCTTCAATTTTTTTTCCATTTTATCATTTCACGTATTAAAAAAAGAACAGTAATATAGCTTTCCTCGTATGCTCATAGCTTGTTCTTGTTTTACATGAACAAACATGCATATGATAATGTGATTTGGGTAGGAAAACTTACATGTTGATTGACGAAAACAGGGCTTTTAGTTTTTGGATATATCCCCACGAATCTATCTACATCCAATGCAATTGCAGTGAACTCCTCAAATGTAATTATTTTTAGTTTTCCTGTAAGCATTGCATTGTTTTAGAAATAAGTTTATCAAACCAAAAAAACTAAGTTTTCCTGTAATCATTTATCCATCCAAAAACACAAGGCGTTATACTGCATGTAAACTCAGTAAATCAGTTCTCAGTAAATCGAAACTAAAAGCAGCTGTAATAACAAATTCTCAGGAAACCAATTCTGATACATAAGAAAATCGATACCTAGGCTTCTTAGCAACTGATACATAAGAGCTTCTATAAACCAATTCTAAATCTAGTAATGAAACTCTAAATAGTTGTTTCTACTATAAATTATTAGTTTTCTTATTCACAGCAGTAACTCTTCATCACGAACTAAAGATAAAATCAATACCTAGGCTGAGTCGGTCAAATGACAAGCTCGCAAACGCTGGTGAGAGGAAGATTTAGCTTTCCAAGTGCAATTTGTCAGTAGATCATAGCCAAATAGATCGTCGAAAATCAATTTAGGTTTTTTTGCTTCATCAATAGATCGATGGCGAAGAGGGAAGATTTAGAAGACGAAGAAGAGGGATTTTGTGAAGACGAAGATGGGATATTTTGAGTGAAACCCTTCAATATTTTGTTAACTTTTGCCGCTTTGTCTTTGCTTCCCGCGTTAAAAATTATTTCAGCCCGCTTTTTTTCAGCCCGCACTCATTTTTTATAATATTTTTATTAGTCTATAACTACTGCAACATAGTGTTGATATCTATGCTAACATCCTGAAGCTAATGTTGTAATAGACAAAAATCAGCATAGCTATCGTTACATTGTAGCTAGCAACATCTTGTATTTTTGTTGCAATAGGCCATCTATGGCGTAGTGTTTAAGAATGACAGAATCATTTGTTCTTGTTCGGGAAATTGGTGGTGATGATTTTTGACATGTTTTAGGCAAAACGAGAATCAAATCTTCTTATATCCTCTAAATTTTTATTTATGTTCAAAATATAAATTTAGAGATGGGTATTTAATTCCTCAATTTTTTAAAATTAGTTTGATTTTGTATGAATTTACTAAGTTAGGAAACTGCTTAATTAGGAGTTTTAATCATTTAAACATATGAAAAATAATATTTAACCTAAAATTTTTGTATGAGGTAAATGATATAAAATTTTGATTTTAGCTAATTTTTAGGGATTTTCCACATGCATTACGGTTGATATGAATTATTGGCTAAAGAGAATGGTTAATTACAAATGGTAATTTAACTAAATAATTAAGCAAACAATTAGTAAATACGGAACAAAGGAAATTTCACCTCTAATTTTCCTGAAAAAATAACTATATGTATTTGTGTTAACTAATCAGAATTTGAAAAATAGCATGTTTGGTGAAAAGCAATTACTCATAATGGAAATATAATAGTTTTTAGAAAAATTACAACATCGCCACTCAACATGTGGTAACTTCTAATTTTCAACAGGCGATGGCATATATAATTCTTGACATTCAATAGCTTTAAACATTAACCTCCACTAGCTTTTTAAATGTCAACATGCAATAGCTATTGAGCGCCAACCTACGATAATTTATGAACTCAACAAGCGATATCCTTTAAATTCAACATGCGATAACACGTAAAATCAACATGTGACAACTTTGAAGAGGACAAACTTCGATATCTTTTAACATACAATAGTTTTTAGCATGAGGTAGCTTTTTAAAACAAGATAGCTTTTGACATGCGATATGTTTCGTTATGTGATACTTTTTATCACATGATAGTTTTTACATGTGATAGGTTCAATATGCTTTAGCTTTTTGACATGCAATACGCTTTGGCATGCGATAGCAATGCGATATCAACCTTCACTAGCACTATGTTAACATGCAATAGCCAAGGATGCTTTGATTTTCTAAGTAAGATAAGTAACTTTTAGTGCCTTTTCAGAAGTCATCCTCTAAAGTGATGACACGGAAATTCATAAGGATGAAATGACCATAAAGAATAATAACTGGAAATGAAATTACTTTAAAAAAATGGAAAATCATGACTAAGCTTGAGAAAGCAACGAATTGATAGAAGTATCTATTAGTACCTGAGATATTGATTTTATTACAACGACCTTAGAAAATAATATAAAATATAAAAACTAATGTTTTATTAAGGTATATGGTATATAATGCAGGATATTAGACAGGTAATGATTTACGAAGACTATACAGTATCAAGATTGAAGAGATTCATGATGTTGATATAGAGACTCAAGAGCTAGAGAATGAAGACTCATGAGTATTGAAGAGTTCAAGATTTCAAGATATACCAGATAAGTTATAGAGTCATAGATTTTTTAAAATTTTTAGTAGCGCTTGATCTCTCTCTTATCTCTCTCTATTTTTAAATAAGTTTTTAAATATACCTTCCGAAACAACTTTTAAATAGTTTCAATTTCTTATACTTATAAATATTAATTTAAGTTTTTGATATTTTACTAAGTTATTTTTTTCATTAAATTTTGATTTATTTTTCAAAAAAATTATTATACAATTTTACTCAAGTTTTATTATGATTTAAATGTGTATAAATTATGTTTAAGCATGTTTACAAAGTATCTATTTTTTTACACAGCAATACATTTTCAAAATAATATTTTAAAGCGTTTTTCAAAATTACAAAGAGTATGTCAACATACTCTACCCCAATATGTCGACATACTAGCCGTGATTTCCAAAAATCAAATTTCAAAAGAAGTGTCTATTCGTTGTATCTCTTCATGAATGATGGACATGGTCATTATTCCTTTATAGATACCTGTCTTCCCAACGAATTTTATAACCGTTTTGAGTCTTCTTCTCTCTTCCTTATACTCTTCAATATTTAAACAAAATTATAACCATACTCTACCAAATTTCAACCAAAACCAAACATAATCGCCATTATTTTGATTCTCTGCCATTTGCTCTTTGATTTCTATCATCTCTTTCACTCTAATTAAGATTAAAGTGTGTGACATTCCCTACTTTGAGGCCCAAAGCAAAGCGCTCAGATGCTACAGTCATCTATAGTATAACTTCCGGTGACAAAATGCGGCAATTTTAATAGTATCTATAATATAAGAAGCACATGAATATGAAATAAAATCAACACAGATTTTAAAACCAGCTTTTCTGATTTCATTCCAAATCAATATTTCATACTCAATTACATAATCCCAAAACTATTCCTATGTTTTGATCAAATATAATTATTAAAAATTACACCAAGGGAAAAATATGAAAATGCCCCCTTGAATGATCAGAGTACTAGATAGACATATCAATGATAAATACATCCAGTAGAAATAATACCAAATAGCTCCTACATAGCTAACTTTGAATCTTGCACATCTTCGGAAGCTTATTCGTCCAACCTACTAAACCTGAAAAGTCCTTAACTCTCAATCTACTCAAATTTAATTTTGAGCACCTGATCGTTTAAGGGAAAAACATAAACTTCGAGTCAGACATAAATCCCCGTGTGAATAATTCTGTTACATCTCGGTTTACTGATATTAAATGAGACCATGCCACCTAACGGCTTTCCCCTCACTAATATCCTTTTAAAAGCTTATCTTTTGCGAATCAAAATCCAGCAATCAAACTGATTATAACAACAATAAAAAAATACATATATGCATAATAATCAGGTAATCAATGGACTATCTGTCCACACTATAGTTTTATCTGGCTAACTATTAACCATTGGCTGACTCGGGCCTAATAGACATAATCGAATCTAACTTCTATTAGACACAATACTGTGTTGTTTACCCTTAATTATCTTCATCTAGGGTCAACTGAGTCATAAACTTAGAGTTAACTAACCCGTTAAATTTTCCTTGAAAACATTTCATCAATGGACTTTCTATCCAACCTTTCATTCAAACTGATTTACCCCTTTTTAAATCATACTTAAACAAGGAAAATATGCCCTTTTCATTACTCATAATGTCTATGTCATTGTATATGCTTTGCAAAAAAAAAATTGATGAAATCTAATTCAATGGGATTATTTATCTCTTTAAAATAAGTTAAAGCCCCTATTAACTTAGAAAACTATGGCAATAAAGCTAAAACAATACCTTTGAAATCATTGTTTATAACCTTAAATAGTCCCTTTTGAAATCATTCAAAGTATCTCTTTCAAAACCATTGAAAATATCAATTTCTAAATTATTGCTTAAAACCTTAGACATCTTCTTTGAAACCATTTAACCATATCTTTCGAAACCCTTAGAAATATTCCTTTTGAAACACTCAAAGTATCCCTTTCGAAAGCATGGGAAACTTTCCCTTTGCAACACTTAAAACATACCTTCTAAAAGCATTGGAATCTTTCCATTTGAAACATTTATAAAAAACCTTTCGAAAGCATAGGAATCTTTCCCTTTGAAAAATTTAAAACATACCTTTCGAAAGCATTGAGTTCATGTAAGAGTTTGTGGAATCATAGCTTCGAAACCATTTAAAATATTCCTTTCGAAACCATTAGGTTTAACATTTAGTATAACTATAGGGTCAAAGAGAAAAGAAGCGTAAGCTTTGCTTTCAAAAGCATTAATCTTAAGAAAAAGAATCGGAGAAGAGTATAGCTTCGAAACCATCCTTTCAAAACCATTGCCTCCGAAACCATTGATAAAAGCGGCTAAAATGACCCTTTTGAAAGCATTGGGAAGGTGCTTTCAATGTTAATAAAATGAAAGCCTTCGTTTCAAACTCATTGTTATAAGGCTATAAAGAAAAGTATCCTTTAACCAATTCAAAAGGTATGAATGCGGCAGTTAGGTCTTGAATGAGTTCAAAATGCTGCAACGCTTTCGAAAGCATCTTCCTAAAAACAAAGGCAAGTTGATTGATTCGAAAGCTAACAAAATTGGCTTCAACCGCTTCAAAAGCATGCCTTCGATACAATCCCCTCTACATTTCCCCAATACACTACGTGTGAATTCCTTGATAAAATGTGTATTAGTTTCGAATAAGTATGAAAGGCCTTCTGCACATGGTGACGAAGCAAGCAATGTAAGTGGCGAAGTTGTAGTTTGAAACAAAACTGGTTTTATGCCTTTCAAAGTAATCCATTTTCACCTAACTTACGTAAGTTGTCAAAATATGATCGGTTGCCAATTCTTTATCAAAATTCTTTTCTAAAAAGGTTGTCGATTTCAATGATTAATAATTGAAATTATTTTAACAAATAAGCCCTTCCCTTTAACAAAACATTTAATTCCTCTAACTTAAATAATTTAATAACCATAGTAAAATCCTTAGGAAAAATCTCCAAAAATAATTGTAATTCAATTTAAATATGCTTTCTAACATATATAAATTTTAGACCTAAAAACAATGTTTAATTGCCCTAAGTAATTTAAACCCAACGTTAACTATTTTCTCTCATAGAAAATTCATAACAAATCCATAGTCACTTAACAAAATTATGAAACTTGAAACCCACTTCTAAAGTAATGTTCTTGACCATATATCAAAAATGCAACTCGTTTGGATGTCATTTAATAGGTTTTCTAATCTAAACATATCAAAAATCCATATGAAACCATATAAATCATCAATTAAAGCATATAATCATTAATCACTATAATATAACATATCCTTGCAAACGAAAATAGGTGTACTCTTTAAACCGAAACCACTCATCAAAATTAGAGATGTAAACTAATTATTCACCTTAGCTTTGTGTTAAGAAGTTTCATATTTGCCTTTAGTTTTATTTTCTTTAGCTTTCTACTTGATCCTAGATTTTCTTTTCCTTGATCCCCTTAATGGTGGCCTGTCAAGTTCAATATGGTTTTAGTTTTGCTTGTGAAAGATAAAATGAATAAGGAATGAAGGATAAAAGAGTTTAGGGTATAGGAACAAATGCTATTCCCATTTTACCCTTACGTATTCCTCCTACTTACTTGTTCTTAATTCTCTTTTACTAAGACATTTGTTAAGGCACGGCTCCTTCTTAGTTTAAAAATCTCAATCCCTTAACTATTTATATCATTTCATTTAATTTATCTAATTAAATGTTCTATATAATGTTAGTTAAAATTAGGATCATTACAGACTCCCCTCCTTAAAGAAATTCATCCTCGAAATTACAATAAGATACACATAAAAATAAAACATAACGGTAAATCATACCTTCAAATAAGTCAGATAAGTATTTCTAATCCGACTCTCGGTTTCCCTAGTATAGTCTCCCTCATTGTCATTCCACTGGATTTTGACTAATCCGACTGTCTTGTTGCTTAGTCTCTTCTCATCTCTCACAAATATATGAACTAGTTTTCTAACTATAGGCATATTCGATTCCAGTACTAAATCCTCTAACATAGTCGGTGTAGTAGTGTTTGGATCTTGAATTGACTTCCTTAGGTGAGAAATAGGAAAAACATTGATGACTTCTGCCAAACTATTTGATAACTCTACTCTATACGTGATAGGAAATGGTCTAACGAATCTTGGTGCCAATTTCCCTAATTTTACAAATCTAATTACACCTTTCATTGGTGACACTAAGACGAAAACATGATCTCCAACCGAGAACTCCGAGTTTTCCGTCTTTTATCAGCATAACTCTTCTGCCTAGATCAAGCTTCCTTTATTCTAGCTTGAATTAACTCAGTCTTTTCTGTAGCTTATTTAACCAAATCCGGACCAAGAATTAGTCTGACCTCGATCTCTAACCAACAAATGGGAGATTTGACTGGCCTGCCACACTAAGCTTCAAATAGTGTCATCCCTTTACAAGTCTGATAACTGTTGTTATACAAAAACTCGACTAAGTGTAGACGGTCTTCCCATGATCCTTTGAAATCTAGCACACCAGCTCTTAATAAATCCTCTAAGACTTTGTTAACTCTCTCCGTTTGGCTGTCTGTCTACGGATGGTAAGCGGTACTCATCTTGAGCTTGGTACCTAAAGTATCCTATAGATTCTTCCAGAACTCACTAGTGAAAACGGAATTTTTATCACTTACTATGTAGTCTAACTATATTCCTCATGAATAACTTAGCTAAATATGTTGTTGCCCTGGTCGACTTAACGGGTATAAAATGTGCACTCTTAGTCAACCTATCCACTATAACCCAGATATTCTCATTTCCTCTATCCTATCTTGGCAACCCATCTATGAAATCCATTGAGATGGAACCCTATTTCCAGACTGGAACATCTAAAGGCTTAAGTAACCCACCCGGTTTCTGATTTTCAGTTTTTACCGGTTGACAGTTTAAACACTATCTCACCCATAAGCCTACATATCTCTTCATACCTTCCCAGAAGAAACTCCTTTTCATATCTTGGTATATCTTAGTTCCTCTTGGATGAATAATGAACTTTGAACGTTGACATTCTCTAAGAACTTCCTTCCTAATGTTTCCCACATTCGAGACACATAGTCATCCTTTCTTCCTCAACCACCCATTCTGGTCAAGACAGTAATGTTTCAAGTCATCGCTCTTTGTTCCATTCCTTAACTTTCTGATCCGTTCAGCTAATAATGGATCCTCTCCTTGTTTAGAAGCAATCCTTTCGATCATCACAGATCGAACTTCTAAACATGACAACATAACTCGAACCACCTCCACTATATCATATTCAACTCCTTTTAAGAGAATAAATAAATATCAGTGACTTATGATCCGTAAAAAACTCGAATCTTTCTCCCAAAGGTAACGTCTCCACACTTTCAAGGTGAAAATTACCGCAGCTAATTCCAAATCATGAGCCGGATATCTAACTTCATGCGGTCTGAGATGCCAAGGAACATAGGCAATCAATTTACCTCTCTGCATTAATACAGCTTCTAATCTTGTTCCACATGCATCCGTGTACACCATAAAGTCCTAATTCCCCTCTGGAATGACTAATACAGGTACATTAGTCAATAAATGTTTCAATTTATGGAATGCCTCCTCACACTTATTAGTCCAAACAAACTTCACTTCTTTCTTAGCCATTTTAGTCATCGGTGCCGCTATCTACAAAAAATCCTTAATGAATCTCCGATAATAACCACATAATCCAAGAAAACTCTTTATCTCAGTCACTATCTTGGGTCTCTTCCTACTATTCACTACCTCGATCTTAGCTGGATCTATTGACAATCCTTTTTTCAAGACTACATGACCAAGAAATTTCACTTACTTCTTTCAAAAATGACACTTCGAAAATTTCGGTTTTAGTTGATGCTGCCTCAGCATCTCGAGCGCCACTCTAAGATGAACTTCGTGCTCTCTTTCATTCTTAGAGTATATTGAAATGTCATTTATGAATACTAACATGAATATATTTAGATTTTCTTGGAAGATTCTATTCATCAAGTCCACGTGGAATGCTGGCACATTAGTTAGTCTGAACGACATAACTAACCATTCATACGATCCATATTTGGTCCTAAACACCATCAAAGGAATACTATCCTCTGCTACTCTAAGTTGATGGAACCCCATTGCCGAATCCAACTGGGAAAACACCATTGCTCCACTCAGTTGGTCAAACAAATCGTCAATCCTAGGTAACGGATATTGGTTCTTTATCGTCTTTTCATTCAACTTATGATAATCAATACACAACCTTAACGATCGATCCATCCGGTTTCCTTGCAAACACTACAGCTTCTCCCAAAGTTGAACTGCTTGGTGTGATAAAATTCTTACCTTCTAAATTCACCAATTGCACCTTTAACTCCTTCATCTCGGTAGGTGTCATTCTACTTGACGGTCTACTCATAGGTTTTGCTCCTGATACTAAATTTATCCGAAACTCAATGGCTCATTTCGATGATAGTTCTATCACGGATTTACAGACATCTACGAATTCTCTAACAATGAAAACTTGATTAACCTTATCTTCTTCATCTATAACACCCAAAAAAGCATAAGAATCTAATTTCAGGCTTTCTATAGTGATATAATCTGATCACTACAACTAGGGTGTCTAAGTGATATTTTCCTATCATTACAAAATATCCTAGCATCGTACTTACTTAACCAATCCATACTCAAAATAATTTCAAACCAACGAAGTTAAATACATGCAAACTGCAAGTAAATATATGACCTAATAACTCAAACTCTAAGTGGTCACATCTTATCCCAAAAGTCGCATACCCTCCTATTGGATTCACAACCTTAAGTATGTAACTAGGTATGAGGGTTTTAGGTTAAGCTTGTCTACCGAACACTGAGATATAAAAGAATGCAATGCACTAGTGTCAAATAGAACTCTAACTAATACACCATGAATCAAAAGCGTACCTCCCAACACAGCTTTTCCTTTCTCCTCTACTGTTGGTCTTGAGGTAGCTGGTTCCAGTGCAAACACTTTGCCTTTTCCATCCTTGGGTGGTTCCTTACATTGTTTCTCATAATGTCCAATCTATTCACGGCTGAAGCATTTTACTCCTTTGTTATTAGCATCTTTCTTTTCTTTTCCTGCCCGACACTCATGAGAAAAATGTCCCTTCTTATCGCACTTGTAACAAACTACATCAGCCTTCCCTTTCTTAGCTGCTCCTCCTTTCTTAGCACCTTTCTTATGGAAAAACTCTCTCTTTTGGTTCTGCCCACCTTGAGCTCCCAATACTTTTTTATCACTAAGGAAAATAAGCATCTCCTCATTCCTTAAAGCCATCTCAATAACTACATCTCACGGATCCCTAATATGTGGTAGAGTTGCTTTAGCAAGCTCAGGTCTCAATCCATAAATGAACTTCTCATTCCGTTTGATAACTATATCAACCATAGCATATCCATGTCTAGATAATTCCTCAAATCTGGTAGCATACTCAAGCACTATCATGTCTCCCTCTACCAAATCGACAAACTTCCTGAGCAGAATCGACTTGATAATCTCTGGCATGAATCTTTTCTCAAATCACCTTTTGAATTCTACGCAAGTCATAACATCTTCGGCTACTCCTACAGTAACACTGTTCAACTAGTACAGTGCTGCTCCTTGCAGCTACTTGGATGTCAATCTCCTTTTTTGCTCATCGTTGAGTCTTAAATTAGCAAAAATCCTCTCATAATGAAGTAACTAATTCTCCACTTTAATTGCGTCCTTAGTCCCCATAAATGGTTTCCCTCCAAGCCTAGCATAATCTCTACTCAATACTACATAATTATTGAGCACCGGAGTTCCTTAATTTCCTCCTTCAACATTTCCCTTAACTAATATCGCAGCAGCCCTAGCTTGCATCATGTTAACAAAGAACTGATACATAGCTCCTATGTCAACTCGTGGAGCTCTAGCACCTACATTAGCAGCTTGTGCCCGACCTGGATTCCTTCTAGTGTTTGGCATGGAATTTCCATTGGTTGTGATGCTTCCTCCACGAAGGTTAACACTTTCATTCCTAGCATCCATATCTTACTTTCTTCAAATTTGTATTCGAGTCGTTGTAAGATAAAGAAGAAAGCCTAAGAGAGTCGGGAGAATAGAGATAAAGTGTATACTTATATATAGCAAATACAAGTATGTTATTATAGCGTCATCCCATACCCTAATCTTTTCTCTAATTCCTTAGGTTTACGTTTCCAAAAATCATTTTAAATTTCTTTTTAATTTTCATAAACCTATGCTCTAATACCAAGTTGTAACATCCTCTACTTTGAAGCCCGAAGCTAAGCACTACAGATGCTGCAGTCATATATAGTATTTACTTTCGGTGACAAAATACAGTAATGTTAATGGTGTCTGTAACATCATTGGCACATGAATATAACATAAAATTAACACGAATTTCAAAAATAGCTTTTTTGATTACGTTTTCTAGGAGAAATTTGTGATCCTCTAAAGTATAGGAGAGCACCTATATGCGTGTATATATATAAATATAAATAAAGGTGCGACCAACATGCCTAATAGGTAGCTAAACAAAATACAAAAAACAATATAAAGGACTCAGGTACAACTAGAACGATCTCCGGCAAAGCCACCGCCTATTACACCTCATTATCGAGCTCCGGCAAGGCCATCATCCGTAATGAGGTTTTAGAAGTACCCAAAAAACATGAAGCAACTCAGTGCGAATTATATCAAAAGACAGCTCCAGCTGAGATAGAGACACCTCAATGCAAAAGAAAAATCTACAATGAACGTCTAGCTGCAAATTGGAATGATCCAGAATGAAATACACCATTTTGTCGATATGGAAGAACCGGAAAAAACGTCGGTACAGATTGTAAAGCGCCATAATGGAGATGCGGAAGAACTCCTCACTGTGAAAAAGGAAGGTCCAGAATGAAACGTCTTGCTAAAATCCTGCCAACAGAAATCCTGAGAACCCGTAAATAGTAATCTAGTGCCACTTCTGGCCCAAACCTATATCTGTTAATGGAACTAAATAAAATTATAAGAGTAATACATATATATGTATATAAATTTCTATGACGGAAAAGCGACAAAAATAAGAAGCAGACTAAAAAAGAATTCAAACTCATAATGCTTCATCTAAAACAACACTAAAGATATACAAAAGAGATATCAAAATCAAAAAGGTATAAAAAATTAACAAAATAAATAGTTAAATTCCAATAACTAAAACAATTTAAGAATTATCCTTATGCACCTTTAATCAAAAGTACATTATGGTAATCAGTAAAAAAATTATTCAAATTAGAAAAAATGTTAATGCCGTAATTATTAGTGTTAAAAATATTATTATTATTTTTAAAAATCTTAATACTATCACTAATATTATTAAGATATTCTTTGAAATTATTATTTTTAGCTAATCTATATTTAGGATCTGAGATCCAATTAAAACAAAATGATGATATTATAAAAACCAATTTACTAAAATGACTATTATTATTATTATTAAAAACTCTTTGGTTTCTCTTAGACAAAATGTACCAACAAATTATAATTAATAAAGTATCAAGTAAAAATCTATTTTCCTTTTTAAATTTAAATCTTAAATTATTCCAATAATAATAGCAATCGGTAACTTTAGTTATAAGACTTAGTTAAAGATTTTGAGTGTATTATTGAGAATGTAGTAAGTATCCATGCAATCATAGTACACATGTTTAATATCTTCAAGATACAGATTACAAAAAGAACATTTATTATCAATTTGCATATTTTTTCTTTTTAAAAATTCTGTAGTATTTAGTTTTCCAAGCATGATTAACCACAAATGAATTTTAGATTTAGAAGTAGCATTTGTGTTCCAAATAAATTTAAATAGTTATTAGTTACGCTTAAGAAATTAAGAAAGTTATAAAAAGAATAGAAGTAAATTTCTTACTCTTATCCCATTCCCAGCTAATATTATCATTTATATTATCAATATTATATAAATTCAATCTAGCATAAAGCAAAGTAAGTTGCCTAAGAGTTGTACCTTCTTAAATTCTATTAAAACTAAAATTCAAAGGAGCGCCATTTTTTGGAGAAAAAACATCTAAAATTAAGACATTCTTAAAATTACAAATATCGTAATGCTCTTTAAATTCTGTCCTAAGAGGAATAACATAAATCCAACAGTCATGCCAAAAAGAAGTATTATTTTTTGAATGAACAATTGTATTAGTACCAAGGTTAAAAATCTCATGACAATTTAAAATTGATTTCCAAAAGTTAAACAACTTATTTATAGCTGTGGGTGTAATTTGGTATAAATTATTACTACCATTATAATATTACTTAGAAATAATTTCTTTCTAAATAGAATTATCATTTATAGCCTTAAATTTCCATAACCATTTTTCTACTAAAAATAATTTCATATTACATAAATGAATAACTTTAAACCACCTTTCTTTTTCGATTTACAAACTGTTTCCCAATTGACTATACATATAAGACTCATATTAGAATTATCACCACTCCATAAAAAGTCCCTTATTATTTTATCAATTTTATTAACCACCCAATCTGAAGGCGTCTAATAGATTGGGAGAGTAGATAGAACAGAGTTGATAAGCACTAATCTACCCGCTCTCGATAAAAATCTCCCATTCCAGTTAGAAATTCTTTAATTTTATCCATAATAATTAACCAGTCACCATGTTTAAGTTTAGTTGGTCTAATCAAAAACCCAAGATAATCAAAAGGAAAAGTCATAGTTTTACAATTGAGCGTATTAGAAACTAATTCTTCAACCTTATCAACATCGTTTAATACTAAAATGGAACTTTTATCAAATTTAATTTTTAACCTTGAAAGAAGTTCAAAACTATATAAAATAAATTTAAGAGTAATTACATTATTAGAAAAATGTGAGGTAAATAATAAGGCATCATCCACAAATTGAAGAATAGAGAGACCATTGCGAGAGATTTCACTACCCGCACTCCCCAAAGGTCCATTACCTATCGCTTTTTTAATTATCATAGAAAAAACGTTTATGGCTAAGTTGAACAAAAGAGGCGATAAAGGATCACCCTGCCTTAACATCATTTAGATTGAATTTTATTTCCTTAAATACCGTTAACCATTATAACAGAGCTACCAGTTTTAAGCAAAGTCATGATCCAACCAATCCATTTAGGACTAAAACCTCTAGCTAATAACATATCAATTAGAAAATCCCAATCAACTAAATCAAAAGCTTTGGTAGAGTCTAGTTTTAGTGGAGCACATGTAATATTGCTTTTACAACAATGATTAATGTATTCATGAACAGCAGTCACTCCACCAGTGATATTCCTACCTTTAATGAAAGCAAATTGTGAACAATCAATTAAATCATTCATTCTTGTATTAAATCTATTAGCTAAAACTTTTGAAATAATTTTAACAAAACGGTTAATTAAAGAAATAGGTCTAAAATCTTTTTAATTATTAGCACCATTCTTTTTATGTAGTAAAATTACATTTGCAAAATTAAATCTTCCTAATTGCAATTTACCATTATAAAACTCATTAAACATGCTAATTAAATCAAATTTTAAAGCAACCCAAAATAATTTGTAAAGTAAAATGAGAAACCCTTCTTAACCCGGGGCTTTATCTCTAGGCATGTCATTAATAGCTTTCAAAATTTCCTTTTCAGAAAAAGGACTATCAAACTCAGAAAGATCAATCCTAGAATCAAGAGGATAAATATCATTCCATCAAACCATCAAACGTTTATTCTTAGTACCAAATATATCTCTATAATAATCAGTAAAAGCCATATTAAGATCCCTTTGATTATCCAATTCTATATTATTCACAAAAATAGAATTTATCGTGTTACTACATTTTCTACCATTAGCCCTATTATGAAAAAAAATTGTAATATTATCACCTTGATTAATCCATTGAATTCTAGAACCTTGTTTCCGCATAACCTCTTCTTTTTCTAAAATAGAATTAAGTTCATCTTTCAAATTAACGAGAACGTTATGCTCACCTAGATTTAGTTGTCTAGTTTCTTCTATCTTGTTTATTTTAAGCATTTCAGAAAGAATATTTTTTTTTTTAATTTTTATACTACCAAAAACATTCCTACTCTAAATTTTAAGAAAATTCCTAAGACCGCTAAGTTTTGAAACAAATTTTTTTGCAGAATTATATATATTTTTGATATTATAAAACTTCATTGAAGTCCATTATTATTAATTAAAGATGAAAAATTGGATTCTAATAATCACATTTTTTCAAATTTAATAGTTCTATTAACAATCTTATGATGATCACATGTAAGAATTATGGGGCAATGATCAAAGTAAGTATAAGGCAAACCTGAAACTCTACAAGTAGGAAATTTATCCTCTATTTCGTCACTGACGAAAAATCTATCCAAAAGGGCCATTGAGGGAGACTCCATAGTATTAATCCAAGTAAACTCTATTAGAAAGAGGAATTTCAATCAAATTAGAATTAATGGTAAACTGATCAAATTCTTCCATAGAAGAGAAATCACCTTCCCATTGTGAATGCACTCCTAGAAAACACGTAACATTGAAATCACCCTCCAAAATCCAAGAACAAGGAGCTAAAGATATAAATTCTAAACATTCATTTTATAGAACCCTAGTTTTGAGTTTGTCCATAAACATTGGATATATTTAAACTAGAATTGTCACTAAGATTGATGAGAATAATGTGCAAACAATGTTGCTTAGAAATACATTAAATAATTTAAAAGAATTTTCCTTCCACCCTATAAGTAAACCCCTAGAAGCTCCAATAGAATGCAAACAAGTCCAATTCCTAAAGTGATAACCACCTAATCTTCTATAAAAATGAATGTCAGGACAGTCAATTTTAGTTTCCTGTAATAGTGCAATGTTAATAAAATAATCCTTAAAAAATGCTCTAATTTTATCATATTTATTTAAATCGTTCAAACCTCTAATATTCTAGCTAATAACCCTCATAAACCAACAGATCTAGCACTCTCAATTTCCTACTTCTAATATAAGTAGTATCTAATTCAAGTCAAAAAAATGTATCGCTAGCTAACTGACAAAACTCAGAGGAAGATAAGCTATCTAAAGCATACGAAGAATATGTGCTACTCAAATCAGAAACCATACTTGGGCCTGAATTCATAGCGCCACTCATGGCACTTGAATTAGGTAACTCACCCAATGACTTAGAATGACAACTACGGAGTCTGGCACTTCAAGAATAGACCTACTTACATCAACAGGTTTCCTATGCCTACATATCTTACTTGACGAAGAAAACGACGAAAATTTGCTGCCAATAATAAAATCACTGACCCGAAGCATCCATCCCATCACCACTCTCAAAACCAACATTTCCTGTAAAAACTAAGTTACTCTCCTCATTAATAACATTAATATTATTATTAACTTTGACCACTTCCATATCATTGCCATAAAAATGTTATCCTCACTAACCTCTATGGTAATATCCTGTAACTGATTCAGTACCACCTCCAAACAAGAATCCCCATCTATTGAAACAAAATCGCATTTCATATCCCCAACATCAAGCACGTTATTATTAACATGTGCCTTTAATTCGATGTCAACCTTGAAATCAACATCCCCAAATCTAACCCCATTCTTCATATCAACATCATGTTTATCAACAGTATACTTATCAACCACATTCAATGACCCCATTTCAAAGACATTATCTATATGACAACTTGATGAATGTTGTAATTCATCAGCATGCATACCATCATCACTATGTAATACCAGTGACATAGGTTGAAAAGCAATTAAAACAGAATCATCTTGAATGAACTCCCGCTTTCAATACCTGTACACATTGAATCAGAAACTATGTGCATGTCCGAACCATTTTTCAAACGGACCAACTATTTTCATTCATAACACCGTTAATTTTTTTTTATCATTGGTTGACTTTTCATTTGAAACACAATTCTGAATGAAACCATCCAAATCTATAAAAACACCTATGACCAACACTTTTTGTAAACTATCAGAAGTCACCAAACAATTATCAACAGCATTCTAGGAATCCTTTGTTTGAAAGAAAACCACCTGCATACCATCTGAATTAAGCCTTTTTTGTATGAATCCACCTTATCTTCAAAGCATTTGGTTTTAATATTATTATCCAATGTTTCATGTATCTGATCAGAGAAAAAGATAATATCATATAGATCATAAAGACTATCGAAACAGTTAGATAAAGAAATCTCCAGACCCCCTTTCTTGCAAGATTTATGTGAATGTATTTTATTCTTTTCTTGAACAAAACTATTAGTAACATCCTGAAAATGAATGACTTCCTCAGAAACGAAATCCAACATCTTATTGATTAGAGTTCGAATTCAATATCGTTAACTTAGGATCAAATAACATAAGATCTGAACGAAAAGACTCCATCTGATCTTCATTTGATAGCCCCAAAGTTTCATCACTCTGATTGCAAGAATACTCGAATACTCCATTTGAATAAATCTTTTCATCAACAACGCATTTATTTCTCTTCAAGCAAGAATCGTCATCTCTAAAATAGTCGGTAGGATCACCAAATTTCTTCCTATAATTGCTACCAACATTGACTTCATTGATCACCCCAAAATGCTTGAATAACTCCTCCAACAATTCATTCCCGTTGGTTCTCTGCATCCAGAAACTATCTAATAAAATCCTCTTTAGTCTCCTACATTTTAATGCAAACTGGAACCCGTGACCATTTATACTAAGATTCCCCCGATTCCCATCAATGGAGCTTCTCGCATTAGCATTCCCAGAGGAAAAATTAAGGGCTCGTTTGTTTTCATTTTGTATTTTGAGTTTTGTTGTTTTCATCTTGCATTGAGAAACATGAAGAAATAAGAGAAGAATATGTATAATTCTTAGCCGTTGCAACGACCAACGGATGACAAAGAAGTTGGATTGTTGCCCATTCTTTTCTTATCTTTCGAAACACGAAAAACAAAATAAACTTGTTTTTTATTTTACATGTTAATTTCATTTTTCAAAATTGTTTGTTTTTCAACAATTCATACAACGGACGCGTTATTGCATAGACGAAAACACAAAACTAAAAACGATAAGCCAAACGGGGCCTAAGATTCTTTAAACAATTGAATTTTTTATGACCAATAGCACCGCAATTGAAACATCTAATGGGGTCTCGACAAGCATTTGCTACATGGGATAAATCACCGCATCTAAAACAAAAACTTTTTCCTCTTCTAGAATCTATCCAATTCTTGGATGAATACCTTTGGTAAAAAATTCGATACAGGAACCATTTACGACTTGAGCATATGATTAATTAGCAGCAGAGTTGGAATAAAGAAATAATTTGGATAACGATGATAAGATGAAACTGGATGCAAAAATGAGAACAATGCATACGAGAAATTATAATTTGAATTAGCGGTCACCACTAATTAAACAATCTTAGTTTCTTTTCTGATTAGATTTCAAATCAATGTTTCATATTTAATTACATAATCCAAAAATGATTCCCAAGTTTTGGTCAAATAAAATTGTTAAAAATTATGCCAAGAGCAACATATGAAGATGCCCCTTTGATTGATTGAAGTACTGATATGCATATGATTCATGAAGACATCATAGCATAAATAATACTAAATAGCTCTTATATAGCTAGCTTTGCCTCCCGCATGTCTTCGAAAGCTTATTTGTCCAACCTACTAGATCTGAAAAGTCCTTAACTCTCAATCTACTCAAATTTAATTTTGAGCATCCGAGATTTTAAGGGGAAAACATAAATTTCGAGTCGGACGTAAAGTCTGGTGTGAATTATTTTATTAGATCTCAGTTTACTGATATTAAGTGAGACCATGTCACCTAACGGAATGGATTACCCCTCATTCATATCCTTTTAAAAGCATATCTTTTGCAAATCAAAATCCAGCCATCAAATTGATCATAACAACAATAGCAATACATATATGCATAATAATAGCCATCAAATCCGAATGGTTTTGTGGGCTCACTAATAACCTATCTTTCCTCTATATGTTCCCTTATGTGTGTAACATCATTTTAGTCTTATCTGTGACAAATGCCTTGGACATTGAAATTTTGGACTTATATTAGCTAAGGGCAACTAGCTAAAATATAAGGCACGATCCTACATTAGTCACATCCGGTTTTCTAATACCTGAGCCATAAACTTAGGTTTAACTACCCTGTTAAATTTTCCTTAAAAACATTTCATCAATTGACTATTTGTCCAACCTTTCATTCAAACTGATTTACCCCTTTTTAAATCGTACTTAAATAAGGAAAATATGCTCTTTGATTTACTCATAATATTTATGCCATTGTATATGCTTTACAAAAAAATTGCCGATGAAATCAAAATCAATGGGATTATCTATCCCTTCAAAATACGTTAAAGCATTTTTAGCTTAGAAAACTTTAGGCTATAAAACCAAAACAACACATTTGAAACCATTGTTTATAACCTTGAACAGTCCCTTTAAAAACCATTGAAAGCGTCCCTTTCAAAACCATTGAAAGTATCCCTTTTGAAATTATTGCTTAAATAATTAGACTTCCTCTTTCGAAACCATTTAAACATATCTTTTGAAAATCTTAGAAATACTCCTTTCGAAACATTCAAAGTATCCCTTTCGAAACCATTGGAAACTTTTCCTTTGCAACATTAAAACACTTATTTCGAAAGCATTGGAATCTTTTCTTTCAAAACACTTAAAACATACTTTTCAAAAGCACTAGAATCTTTCCCTTTGAAACACTTAAAACATACCATTCGAAAGCATTAGGTTCAAGTAAGAGTTTGTGGAAACATAGCTTCGAAACCATTTTAAATTATTCCTTTCCAAACCATTGGGTTTAACATTTAGTATAACTATAGGGTCAAAGAGAGCAGAAGCGAAAGCTTTGCTTTCGAAAGCATTAATCTTAAGAAAAATAATTGGAGATGTAAACTAATTACTCACTTTGTCTTTATGTTAAGAAGGTTGTGATTTGCCCTTAGTTTGATCTGCTTAAGTTTCCTACTTTAATCCTAGCTTTTCTTCTTCATGGACCCCCTTAATGGTGGCTGGCAGAGTTCAATAGTGTTTTAGTTTTGTCTACGAAAATTAAAATGAATAAGGAGTGAAGGATATAAGGATTTATGGTATAGGAACAAAGGCTATTGCCATTTTAACCTTACCATATTCCGCCTACTTACTTGTTTTTAATTTCTTTTACTAACACATTCATTAAGGTATGGCTCCTTCTTAGTTAACAAATCTCAATCCCTTAACTATTTACATTATTTCATTTAATTTATCTAATTAAATGTTCAAAACAATGTTAGTCAAAATTAGGGTCACTACAAAGTGCTATTCAAGAGTTGTAGGATCATTTGTAATCAAAATCGAAGATCTAAGTCTGTAATCTATATCAAATCAAACCGCTATACTTATGAGTGAGATTGTAGTCTATAAATCAATTGGATGTGCTTAGTAGCCATGGATACAGTGGGTGTGCTTCGTAGCCTGTAAATCTAGTAGGTGTTCTTGTGGCGTGGAAATCTAGTGGCTCTACCAGAGTTCGGGATTCTTGAGGGTGTTCCCCGTAGCCTTGAAATCAAGATTGTATTTGCATTTACAAGTTGAAAAAAATCCATACAAGGAATTGTGCGGGCTTAGATGTAGGATAACTCCAAACTTTTACAAATCCTGATGTATTCTTTTCATTTACTTTTACTGCATTTACTTTTATTCATGTTATGATTCTATGATTGTTTCTATAAATGCACAATTCTAAGTATAATTTCAAAAGATTTCAAAAGGATCCATATAAATTAGAAAATACTATTCACCCCCTCTCTATCATTGATTTAGCCTTAAGATCTCTGTTCCATAATCTTACATTTTGTATCGGATCATTAGTTTTCAAAGTGCTCATAATCTGATTTTTGAAAAGCTTAAATGGCTACCAACACCAGTAATAGTAATGTTAGTAACATAGCTAATACACTTGTTAGTAATTCATTTGTTGAAGGACAATCTAATACTAGACCACCACTTTTTAATGGAAGTAATTACACATATTGGTCATGTAGAATGAAAATCTATTCATAATCAATTTGATTAGACACTTGGAATATTACATAAACTTAGTACACTGAACCCGAGAGTAATTTTGCACAATGGAGAACGAAAGGATGTTGCATAAAGTAACTCTAAGGCCATGAATATACTATTCTGTTTACTAGATAGAAATGAGTGTAATACAGTATCTATATGTAAGTCTGCATTTGAAATTTGGAGAAGTTTTCAAGTTACACATAAAGGCACAAGTAAGGTTAAACAGACCAAGATTTCCATGTTAACAAGCCAGTTTCAATTATTTAAAATGTGTCCAAATGATTCCATACCTGATATGTATAGTAGATTTCAAGATATAGTACATTCACTTATTGCATTGGGTAAAGTATCTCTGAGGAGGATCAAGTAAGTAAAATCCTCAATTCATGTACGCCTGAATGGGACCAAAAGACTCTTGCAATCGAAGAGGCTAATGATACCAGCAAATTAAAGATTGAAGATCTAATTGGAAATTTAAATTTTGAGGCACAAATATAGGGCAGAAGAGAGAACAAAGCACTACAGAAGAAATCCATAGCATTCAATGCAATGGCGGATAATTTGGATTCAGATAGCGATTATGATGAAGAAATTGCTTTCATCACAAGGAACTTCAGAAAATTCTTGAAATATAGGAAGTTGAACAATTTTAAAAGAAATGACAAAAAAATCTTGGAAATGGAAGCGGAGACGATAGCAAATGTTATAACTACAATGAACCTAGTCACTTGAAACGAGATTGTCCACATCCCAAGAAATCGAAAACCACACCAAACACTGATACATATCAAGAAAACGGACAAGTGCTTATACTGCAACATTAGATGACTCACACGTTATAAAAAATAAATTAGATACGGAAAGAGCCAACATGGGCTTCACAGCAATACGGAATTCAGATATAATTAGTGAAATAGAATCAGAAAAACATATGCATTTAATAAATTAAAAGCTTTTTATCATTTGAATTCTTGATTGTTTAATTGTTAGGCATATCCTATATATTTATAATGATATTGGTTAAATATTGTGTGTGATTTATATATTTATATATTCGTATATTTTTATACATTTTTATAATATATTAGTAATATAAAATATATTTAAAATAATTTTTAACTTCTATAAATAAAATAACATAAATAGTTATATGTAAAATAAAATAGGATATTGTTAAAAAAAATCACTTTTGAAAAATTCAATGCATATGTCAACATGCACCCATAGCATATGATGACATACATATGCAGAATTTTGATTTCAAATTAGAAATTTGAATTTTTCCTCCACCCTTTCACCTACCCCAATGTTCTAAAAAAGTGTCTCTTGAGCAGAGAACATGTTATTTGATTCTCTATTTATTGTCTACATTTTTTTCATTCAATTCAACTTTCATTTCAAAATTTAAACCTTCATCAACTCTCTTATCTCCTCCAAACATTCATCAATGGCATCCTCGAGCACTTCAACCTCCATGAGACTCTCCAAAACATCAAAAAAATTTATTCCATGATCAAGAAGCCATGAAAACTTATATTATCTATATGAATTATGGAAAAGTTTCTACAGGAAAGTTTTCTATTTTTAATGATTTTTCTACTTTTTTAATTGGTACTCTTTATTCTCAAAAATGGAATTCTCGGTTTAATTGATGCTTCTTAAAATATTTTGTTTGCTATCCTCAATTGGTCAAAATGTTTTATGCAAATTTGATAGGGAAATTTCATGAAGATGGGAAGGAGAAATATGGAGTAGTGTTAAAGGAAGTTTAATCATTTTAAATTGCGAAATTTTGAATATCATTCATAGATGCAAATCTATTGGAATGGATCTTACTTCTTTCAAGATTGATGATCATGATCGTGAGTTTTGTCACGACATTTTAGAAGGTGATGATAATTTTGAGTTTAAAAACCAAAATTTCCATCAAAAAGCTAGAATTCTTAATCTTTGCAACATACTATTACTTCTCGTTTGGGAAATTTTAATAATCCTACCTTGAAAGTTTGTAAAGCACGTTTTTCCATTTATGGTTGATATGACATAAATTTGGCACCAGTTATTTTGGATGAATTTTATCCCAAAAATCTTTCCAACCATGAAAATACGCTATTTTATGGTATTTGTCTTACCCATATTTTCAACTAATTTGGTGTTGACTTTAAGGAGAGGAATTTGTCTCTCGTAAAGTGTTTAATCAAGCAAATATAGCTCTTTTGAAAATTCCACCAATTTTCGAGCCATGTGAAACACTTTCGGAGAAAGAAGAAAGGTTAGCGCATGAAGAGGAGGAAGAAATGCAAGAGGAGGAGGAAGAGGAAGAAGGAGAAGAAATGAATATCGAAGAAGAAGAGGAGGAGGAAGAAACCTTCTTAGAAAGCATTGAATATCCACTCCATCCAATCAACCAAGACCTTCTCAACAATCAAAAGAAGATTGTTGAAAACCAAAAGATTCTAAAGCGTTCCATGAGTAAGAAATTAAACACTATTTCCAACAAAATGGACAAATTCTTTGGAAAAGTGAAACTCTAGTTTGGAATCTCTTCATCATCCTCGTCATCCACATCCTTCTAGTTAATATGTAATTGTTTAAGTGTGTTGTATTTGGTTGTTTTAGTCTAACTGTAGTTTAAATCTATGTTTCTTTTCATTTTCTTATGTTCTATGTATTCTCTACCATAATATTAATGAAAAATATCTTTCCTTGTTGTTATACATTAATTATCATCTCTAGGAATCATAACTAGTATAATAGTATAAGTTAAATACATTAGAATATCAAAACAAAACAATTTCGAAATTTCGTACGTATATGTCGACATACCCTAGGTATGTATGTCGACATCAATGGTAAGTTTTCAAAAATTTTAATTTTGAAAATTGAATAGACAAGCAATGTCTATTCAGTTCCAACGTCTTTTCACCCTATAAATACACATTCAGACTAGAAATCACCCATTTTCCACTCTTTTTCTTCTTCCTTTGGATTCCTAAACTCCAAATCATAAACAATGGCTTCTCCTATTCAAAAATTAACTGAAAACCTCGAAAAAATGCTTGAGTCTTTCAAAAACAATCTCTCTCTCATGCTACGAAACCAAAGACAATTAGAATTGAGTAAAATGTAGATGTTCAAGGAGCAAGAAAGGCATTTCAATGCGATTCGATGGATGATCTCAACTTTGAACATAGAAGAACCAACTGCTGATTCAGAGTAAACCATCAACAAGGATGATGAAGATTGGGAGGCTATTAAAGCGGGTTCCATTTTTAATGCTGATGAATGGATTGAAGCCCATGAAATATCTAGTTTAAAAATAGGTTTGATTGTGTGTGTGTGTGTGTATATATATATACACACTTAATTTTATTGGATTGGTTCGTTTGGATTTGATTATTTTAAATTTGTTTGAATTTTAATATTTTTTGGTATACAACATTACGTATGCTTGGAATTAATTGATATATTAATAATGTTATGTCATTTGACGTTTCATATTTCTTACATATCAACCTTATAATTTTGTATTCATGATCATATTACTTATCACTTATATATATATATATATATATATATATATATATATATATATCATTATGAGTATATAGTGTTTTATTTAGGGGGTTTAATAATTAATATTAAGAGATAGTGTTAAAATTACAGTTATGTTAGTTATTTTTGGTTGATGAACAAAGCGGGAGAAATAAATAAAATGCTAAGCATAGATTATGGTGGAGTTTTATTTGGCATAAATTAAAAGTTGTCATTATCATAAAGAGGAAGGTTGTTAGTACCTGAGATATTGGTTCTGATGACAACAACTTTAGGAAATCATATCAAATATAAATACTAATGTTTTGTCAAGGTATATAGTATATAGTGAAGGATATTAGACAGGTAATGATTTAAAAAGCCTATTATCCGGGGTTTTGACCCAACAAAATTCAAAGAAAGTTAGAACAACTACATCGAGTCAGAGCAGCTCAAAGAGCCAACCAAAAGGGCTAGAAGAACCAACCAAGAAATGCTAGAGGAAAAGAAGGCAACAATAGGCTAAGTTGATTGTTCACCACGATCCATCTCCTATGCGTTGATAGTGATCCATTAGGATCGTTAGTAGATCCTCTAGTCCTCTTGCACCATGATACAATGCTAGTTTGATGGACCGATTACTAAGATAGATGGAATTCCAAACTAGTTAGATCGAGAAGTGAGCATTCGTCTGATTAAATTAGCAGCCTAGTGTAACTAGTGTATGGATCATCATCAAAACGAGGCGACAAGCTACCAAATTATATGGAGAACACCTGCACAAGACAGAAAATGCAACCCAAACGATGGAGTCCAAAAATGGAAAACAGTCAAAGAGCTCTTTTGGACAAAGTAAGTGCCATCTTGAATTACGATCACATCTTGCTCCAAAAACCATGCCAGAACCCGCGGCTGCCGTAGAGTGAGAAAATTCATTCGTTTTTGTCCTAAATAAAAGGAAAGGAAAGCAACCATAGAAAGGGGTGATAGCTGGAACCATGGGAATCAACATAAAAGGAAACATAAGCACTCCATCGGCCGCGAGACAACCAATTATGAACTTAAATCTAGGAGCGAAGACTCCACATGAGGATATAGCCATGGACATCTCCGATTCAAAATATGGAGAGCAACTCAACGATGCCAAGTTGGAAGGAAATTCCAATGCATTCGATAATGCCAAGGAGACCCAAACTACCCCCAATTAGGCTAACTACAAGCCAATAGAATCCCGAGGGAGTGGCTCTCCCAAAGACAGGAGAGCCTAGGCTTCTGCCCACTCACCTAGATCGTTTGCAAAGCCTAATGCATGGTGTAGTCACTGACAGGCGACCCCCGGATTAACGGACATCTGAGGCGTACATCGCGGACATGGTCAAGGGACTGATGGATGAGAGTAAGAATAGAAGGGATGATGAACGGGGATCCGCTTCAAATCGGACTCCTTTCACCAATGAGATTTTGGACGAGCGGTACCCAGAAAAGTTTACTAAGCCAACTATTCTGTCATATGACAGAACAAGAGACCTTAAACCCATTCGTAAAAGTGCAGTTGGTACATGGATGGAGCGAACGCTTCAGATTCCATTAGATGTAGATGTTCCCAATTTTTTGGAAGGAATTGCTTACATGTGGTTCACTAGACTTCGGCCAAGATCCATCTCCACTTTCGATCAACTAACAACAAGATTCCTCGATCAATTCAGACTCCACACGGCATAGCCTAAAGATGTGATGACCTTGTTCGGTCTATTCAAGGGACGAAATGAGTCTCCGAAGTCTTTCATGAATTGGTTCAACATCGCGGCGATAGAAGTAAACAATCCGAACTAGGATACGGTTTTTATGGCCTTGGTCTATGCCATCCACCCCGAAATTGAGTTGGGAAACTGGATCAAAATGAAACAACCTACGACTAGGAAGGACTTCAACCGTAAGGTGAGTCAATACTTGAGATTGGAAGAGGCATAAGAGTTAGAAAGGAAATCTACTAGCTCACAACTGATGAACGTTGGACAGAATGGTATGGCGATAAACCATGACATAAATACCTCCAGGACCGCTGAAGGAAGTGTGGGAAAGAACGAAAACCAAAAAAGGGAAAACAATAATTCCAACAAACGAAATGGTAACAATAAGTGGCTTAAAGGCCTCAGTCTCGAAGATTACACCCCATTCAATGATACTTTGGAAAACATCCATCTCGCAACACAGGGGACAGAGGAGTACAAGAAACCCCCTAAAAAGAAAGCAACCGAAGAGCTAAAGCATTTTGGGAAGTACTTCCGCTTTCATGAAACACATGGCCATAACAAGAATGAGTGTCGTCACCTAAAGAACTTGATTGTGGAGTTGATCCAGGAAAACAAGCTTCAATAATACATGAGAAAATTGCAAAATCCCGACCAACCCACGGCTCCTTAAGCTCCTAGGGATCGAGGAAACCAAGCTGGAACCAATTCCAGTGAAGAGGGATCTAGACGAATTGACCAAAGACTCATCATTGGAACAATATCTGGAGGACCTCATCTCGCACAGAGGAGCTGGGAAGAAATGGAGCTGTATGCAAGCTCATTGAAACATGCTCCGAAGGAATGTGCCTCACGATCGAAGATGGAGCCCCTGCCAAGCAGCAGTGAACTCTAAATGACGATATAGTATTCCGAAATTGAGACAACGAAGGGATTGAATCTCTAACTCTCGATCCCATGGCTGTGATAGTAGGGATCAGACATGCCATGGTTCGATGAGTATTGGTTAATAGCAGAAGTTCTGTGAATATCCTTTTCAAATGCACCTTTGATCAGATGAACATCGGCATAAAAGATGTATCTGCCTGGCAAACAAAAATTCAAGGATTCATCAGTGAACCAAATGACCCATTGGAATAATTGACTTTCCTATAGAACTTGGAGAAGGTGACTGAAGAGCCACCCTTGTCCAAACATCCATGATCGTAGACGAAGTTTCCACTACGATGCCTTCTTGGGATGGCCCGCATTAGCAAATTTCAAAATTTCTTTAGCCCAGTGGTGCCTTACCTTGAAATTCCCAAAGGAGACTGGAGCTAGAGTGATCAAAGAAGACCAAAGTGCCATCAGGTAATGTTATATCGCAGATGCATGAATCCAAAAGAAAATAAAATAAAAGGGGAAGAATGTGGGGAGAAATCTCCATATTCACGAACCTGCCAAATAGTAACTAAAGAGCCACCCTAGCTCAGGGCCCACAGCCGATTCGACAAGCTTTGGACCCTAAAAGGAAGAGTTCGGGGGAGGATCGGGCAGCATCGATAGAATTGACGATGTCTGTCCTAGTCGACATGGATGACCCAAAGAGGGTCTTGAAAATTAGATCACACCTTGGAAATAGGATGCAAATGGAACTCGCTAAATTTCTTCACGCCAACTTGGATGCGTTTGCTTGGACACATTCCGATATGTGGGATAGCATTGAAAATTGCATGCCACGCACTCAACATCGATCCCATGTATACATTGGTAAAGCAGAAGAGGCGCCGCTTTGGCCTCGAATGGTCCAAGTCGTTGTGAGAAGAAGTAGACAAGCGGATGGCCAATGGTTTTATCCATGATGCGACCTACTCCGAATGGGTGTCTAACCCAGTTTTGGTCAAGAAGTCCAACAAGAAATGGTGAACCTGTATCGACTACTTGGACTTAAATAAAGCCTACCCAAAAGACAGCTTTCCCTTGCTCAGAATTGACTAGCTTGTAGACTGGACCACTGGACATGAACTGCTTTCATTTATGGACACATACTAGGACATAACCAGATCTTGATGCACAAACCTGATCAGGAAAATACCAGCTTCATCACCGATCTAGGATTATACTGCTATAGGATAATGCCATTCGGTTTAAAGAATGCTGGGCAACATACCAAAGATTAGTAAATTCCATGTTCAATCTTCGGATCAGGAAAACCATGGAAGTCTATGTGGATTACATGTTGATTAAATCGCGAATAGCTGCCAACCACTTGGATTGTCTCACCGAGGTGTTCGGAATACTCTAAAAATATGGGATGAAGCTGAACGTAATCAAATGTCACTTTGTGGTAGCCTCCGGAAATTTCTTAGGATTCATAATGAGCGCCAAAGGCATTGAAGCAAATTCAGAGCAAATTACTACCCTATGAAGTCCAAGCCATAAAGAACTAAAAGGAGTTACAAAGCTTGAATGGGAAAGTTGCAGTGCTAAGCCGGTTCATCTCAAAACCCACCGACAAACGTAAATTGTTCTTCGATGCACTAAAGGAAGGAAAGAAGAACTTCAAATGGAATGAGGCTTGTCATACCGCGTTTGAAGAGTTGTTGCGACATATGGAAACCCCGCCGATCCTATCAAAGCTAGCAGACAGAGAGGACTTATTCATCTACTCAGTAGTATCACCTCATGCATTAAGTGCTGCTCTTGTACGTGAAGAAGCTAGGATCCAGCGATCCATATCTACAATAGTAAACGGTTCACTGAAGCCAAGAAAAATTATCCGAAACTAGAAAGGCTAGCGTATTGTCTCTTGATCACATCCAAGAAGTTACGGCCATATTTCCAGGCACATTCGATCTATATATTGACCGTTCAACCCTTAAAGCAAATATTGTACTGTCTCGAGACTTTCGGATGGCTCATTAAGTGGAATATCGAATTGAGTCAATATGAAATCACTTACCATCCTAGAAGGGCAATCAACAGGCAAGCGTTGGCAGATTTCATCGGCGAATTTACCATGCAGGATGTAATGAAGAAATTACACCGAAAGTGGAAATACGATAGAAGCTCTTCGTCGATGGCGCATCTAATAACTATTACTCGGCGGCAGGGGTAGTGCTTGAGACTCCCGAAGAACGATTCTTTTGCTAGGAATTATGATTAGAATTCCCAGCAACAAATAACGAAGTAGAATATGAGGCATTGATACTTGGGATAAAAATTGTAAAAGAGCTAAAGATAAAATCCATACACATCTACCTCGATTATCAGTTAGTCGTCTATCAGGTAAAAGGCGAATACTAGGCTCGAGGGGATAACCTTGCTCCATATCTATCTAAAGTGCAGCAGTTGCTAAATGACATCAAACATTTCAGCATAACTCACATCCTGAGGGATCAGAACACAAAAACTGATTACTTGGCTAAACTAGCCAGTTTTGAGGAAGCTCAATCGTTGGGACTAGTCTCAGTTGAAACCCTGACCACTCAAAGCATAAGCAAAATCGATGTCAATTGGATTTTTGAGACCGCCGTTGAACCAAAAACGTGGATGACGCCAATTAAAGACTACTTGCTTACAGGAACTCTTCCCATGGATAGGAGCCAGCGAAAAAGGCTTCTCCAAAAGGCACCATGATTTATAATATAGGACAGGGCACTCTACCGAAAGAGGTTCTCTGCCCCTTGCTTAGATGTGTGACTGATGACGAAGCTCAAAGGATCCTGAGAGAAGTTCATGAAGGCAATTGCGAAGACCATAACGGGGGGCAAACCATTGCAAAGAAAATCCTCCGATACGGGTATTTCTAACCAACAGTAAACCGTGATGCAGCAAATTACGCCAGGTGGTGCAACGATGCCAAAGATTCAGCAAGATTAAGAAACTCCCTCAGCATTGCTAACGCGGATGGTCAGCCCATGGATTTTCATAATATGGGGAATTGATTAGATTGGCATATTGCCAATAGTTAAAGGAGGGGCTAAATATGCTAAAGTTTCTGTTGACTATTTCACTAAATGGGCCGAAGCGGAACTGTTGGCCACCATTGCCACAAAGAAAGTCATTAACTTTGTTACTAAAAACATTATTTGCAGATTTGGTGCGCCATAGAAAATCATCACTGATAACCGGACTTAATTCGAAAGCGCCGAGTTCAAAGACTTTTGCAAATGCT
The DNA here is from genome assembly GCA_030765085.1 of Allium cepa. Taxonomy (NCBI): domain Eukaryota; kingdom Viridiplantae; phylum Streptophyta; class Magnoliopsida; order Asparagales; family Amaryllidaceae; genus Allium; species Allium cepa. Next base: position 698,924,499 of record CM060939.1, read on the forward strand.
TCTGAATCGAGAAGAGATTTTCCATGGTCGCTTATCCACAAGCAAACGAGCAAGCGGAAGCAATAAACAAGATCATCAAGTCCACCATCAAAAAGCGATCAACTAAAGCTAAAGGGAATTTGGTTGATGAACTTCCACTCGTGCTATGGGCTTACAGGAAACACATAAAGTAGCAACCGAGCAAACCCCACTCGCCTTGGCATATGGTTCAGAAGCAATGGTCCCCGTAGAACTAGAAGCCTTCTCATCGAAGGCAGAATTTCGATCAGAGGCAAAACGAGCATCTCTTGCTCGAATCACTTGATATGATCGACGAGAAGAGGCAAGATGCCGAGTTAAGGACCGCCGCTCACCAAAAAAGGGTCACACGGTACTTCAAATCCATAGTTCACAATCGAACCTTTAAAGTGGGAGACCTTGTCCTTAAATGAGTCTATCTCATACCGAGAACCTTTGGAAAAAACTGGGAAGGGCCGTATATGATCAATCAAAAGCTAGGGAATTAAACATTCAAACTGACAACCGTCGACGGAATCCAAATTCCTCGAGCATGGAATAGCGAATCGCTGCGTCGTTGCTTTATATGAAACCATCTTATGTACTTATTATTTTCAGCAAATAATCTATCCCAGAATACTAGAGGCATTGTAAATAGGAAAAACTCACCCATTTTTTCTTAATAAAAATGTCTTTTCTTTCTGAACCAATAAAATTGTGTTCATAAAAGTAACCTGCTTAATCGACAGGGTCAAATCGGACCAAAACCATACAATCGCTGCTTGAGATAGTGGAACCACGCCTATGTACGCCCCACTTACCCGCTGGGTTGACAAAAGAAAATCGAATCGAACTGTTGGATCGACGGAACCCGATCCCCGCTTTCTAAAAATCGGTGTTGCTCCAACAACGCCGGGAAGGCCCAAATTTAAGCCGTGCATTTTGCAAGCTGCATATCACATCTTAGATTATGGAATCACATCTAGGCAAGCACAATTATAAAAGCCACGTATTCCCATGAGTCGCGCATTACTTTTTGAGCCGTGGAATCATACTCTTGAAGCATGAACTCCTTACATTGCTTGAATATTGGTGATGCTGAGGAGTTTCAAAGCGTTCCAGTTCGATGGGTCATATCAATCCCTAAAGACAAGTACCCTATATGTTGCGTACACTCCTAAAAGTCGTGCATTTCATTAGCCGTGTACACTCTTAAGTACCGATATTGCCTCAACAATGCTGGGAAACTTATCCAGTGAAGGAGTAACAAAATCAACCCACCTCCACCGTAGGGAGTAATGGGTATGTGTCCAACAATGTCAAACAACTATGACCAGCAAAGAATTTCGATTGTTGATCGTCAATATATCTGAAATCAAGCCTTTCAAATCACAAGTCCTCAAAGATAGGAACCGCAAAATAGGTCCAATTATAGACATAATAAATCACTTGTATTGACCGGTCATTTGTCAAGTGTTTGAAATAAGCAGCCTCACGAACTAGGGGAGACACACCGATACTCAAATTAAAAAAATACTCAAAAAAACCAAGCACTTCACAGTTTTGTTACTCCAAACAAATAATTTTGACGGTAATTACAGGACGAGATAAAATAGCAGTAAATAAAAAATTGACACAAGTGCATGAAATGTAGATAAGTAGACAAGTAAAGTTACAATCAGAATGTCAGTATTGCATTACTTATAGCATTTTCTATGCAAATTCTAAATTGTAGGGGCCGTATCCGCACAATATCAGCCAACGAAAAGAAAAATACAGATGCTACAACAATCGGAGCAGTAAGTGTAGACTTTACACTTGGATAAAACACATGCTGAACAAAACACATACCAAACAAAACAAAATGTTTCAAAAACTTGCTCCACTGCTATCCGGACCTGTCAATGCCTCTTGCCACCGCTCCCTTTTCCACCTTTAGTTGGAAGTTTTTGCTTCCCCTCGAAATCCCACCAGGGATAGCGTCACTGCCTGTGATATCAACTATCTCCACGACGCGGGCATCTTCTACCTGCTCTCCGACCTTCTCGGAAGAATCCCCTTTGGCCTTGCGCTTCCAAGATTTGCACGAGCTTCTCAAAGATTTTATCGCTTCAACCTTTTCCGTCTTAACAACAACCATTTTCTATTTAGGTTTATGTAGCTAGCCAATTCGGTCCTCCTCTCTCGAGCATCATCTACTACGAAGTCGTCCTCCAAATATATAAAAGGGTCATCTAGACCATGCAATGCAGCAATCTTCTCGGATTCTGGCCTAGATTGCGAGCTAGATGTAGGCGCAACAATCAGAGCGGTTACGGAAATAATCATCGAGGCTATTGAAATAGTGGCAAGCCCGGGCATCAAAGAAACCGATGGGTCAGTAGGAAAAGAGGACGGACCTATAAGATCAAAAATGAAAGCATTAAGTCCATCTTGTTCTTGCAACGTGAGCCGAAAATTCTCAAACTTGGAGGAAACAAGAAGGTTACCTGCATCAAAGAAATGGCCAAGAATTTCAATCTCGTATTCCCTAACTTCTCCTTCTTTTGTGGCTGCATAATCTTTGAAGAAGTTCTAGGGCCACCTAAAATTTTAAAGGTAACTGTTGGAGGAAAAGACGACAAAGCAACACTGGTAGAACTCGTCGACTGATCGCGAGGATGTCTTGAAGGTCCGCCTGGCCCAGAAATGAAATACTCTAGCAATGCTTTGGCAGTTTCAGTCATAGAAAAATCAACAGCCTCCTGTTCCTTCCCAATTCAAAGGACCTCTCGAATGTCTATTAGTGCTTTCTACAATTCCTCATTGAGGTAAGCATCCTCCATTCTTACTCGGTATATACATCCCCATTTGCTCAAAAATGGGCCAATATTTCTTCTCAAACCATGGCAAGAGTACATAAAAATTTAAGGCCCTAATAACTGAGGCTCCCCTGACGCAACAAAGAATTAACATAGAAATTAAAGATGGTATCATCCATCTTCTCTATCTTTTTCTCAAAAGTGTCCTGTAGCTCCAAATAGTCCACTGTTTTGGCGGCCTTCTCAACTTCAACTCGAATCCTCTCGACGCTAAGCTGCATAACTCTTTCTTGGAGCGAAGTGATCATCTTGGCTTGATCGAGAATGGTTTTATCATGGGATTCCACAATTCCCGCGTATTTATCAATTATCTTGTTGTGCCTTTCAATAATTTTGTCATGATCAGCAATAGTTTTCTTTTGAGCTCCAATAATCATATCAATGACTTCGATCTCCTCCGTCAACTTAACTTTGTCCCCATGCACATTCTTAATTTCGACTCAAAATACGATGTCTATTTTCACATGGGTCTCATTCAGCTCCTTCAGCAAGTTGGCCATGTTCTTACTCTCCTGCAGTGTCGCGTGCCTCTTGTATTAGTCACTCAATTCTGGCGTCATGTTCCGCTAACGCCCTTTCGAAATCATCTTTCTCTGATTCAAGGAAGATGATCTCTTTATAATTATAAAGGTTCGTGTCGACCAGCTGCTTGCATAACTTTTCCCATCCCTCGACTTGATCTAAATCACTTTGAATCATCGAAAGGTCAGGCATATAGGAATCTTTGCAGACTCGGCGAACGTCATGGTCAAACTTTACTCCCTTTAAAAACCACCCAGGGATCGCAGCTTCGAGTTTAGGGGGGCCGGACGGAAGAATGCAAGTCAGCCTCCTGTGAGGATGCGAGGAACCAGAAGCAGGCACCATATGAGTCGATGGGGCTTGAGATGAAAACGAAGCCTGAATGGAAGAAACCGAAACTTCAAGACCGATAGAAACTTGGGCTGGGGCAAAAGCCTGATTCTCAGAAGGATGAAAACTGCGATCAAGCTTTAATTTCTTGGACGGTTCCTCTCGGTCGTTAGGGGTTTTTCTCTTCTCGTAAACACTCTTATACATTCGACCCCATTCTCTGTCATCCCAGTGATGAGCCTCGGCTTTCGAGTCTTTTCGTCTTCTCTACCCTTCCTCTGTTTTGGTATTGGTGGCGGCTTGAAGATCATCTTGATAAATATTGTGAATCAGTGAGCTGTTTAAGTTCATCATAAAGTCCACAGCCTCTCATGGTACCTTACATGAAGAATAAATAAAGAGCTTTAGCAACTAGAAATAGGCCTAATAATGCATGTGTAAGTGAATGTCCCAAAACGATACCTAAAATAAAAATGGTTTAAAACCCATACAAAATTGTATACCCTTTTTAAATCATATATAGAATTCAATTTCAAATTTTGAATTCAAATTTAAATAAAATTTCAAAACTAAATCAAGTCATTTGAAAAATAACTTTTATCTTTGAAATTCCTTTCCAAAAGTTTTTCACTTTAAACCCAATCCATTTCCAAAACCATTTGGATTCAAAAATTCAATTTTAAAACAATTTCAAAAATTTGTGACTTATCCAATTTCCACGTGCAATCTATATTTGTGTGTGTATAAGTGTGGTCCAGGGGTTTTACACAATAGAAGTGCAACATCATCAATCAGTACATATTACAATACAGCAATATATTTGATAAGCGGTATGAACTATAACGCTTATCTTTCATTCACAGATCATAGATATATATCACAGATAATAAATTACATTAAACACAGCTCAAATCAAAACAGAGCATCACATATCAGGGATGTCAAACAATTCAATCATCTAATAAAATCCAAACATTCGTAAGTAAGATCATTTAATTGTCTTGATTAATTCAAATCAGATTAATTACTTGTGAATTACTAATCTTGGTGAATTAACGTTAGCAATTTACAAATCATTTTTTTTAATTATTCTCTAATCATTTATTAATTAACCATTAATAATAAATTAATTAACCTTTAAATATAATTCACCAACTTTTAATTATTAGATAATTAACCTTTAATTATTTAACTCACCTTTTGATTAATTTTCTTTAATTAATTAATTAACCCTTAATTAATTATCCTTTATTAATTTCACTAAGTAATTAGCTTTTATTTAATTACACCAAGTAATTATATTTTATTTCACTACACAAAGTAATTATCTTTAATTTACTTTCATAAATAAATTTATCTTTTAATTAGTTACCCTTTATTAATCCTAAATTAATTGCATTAAGTAATTAACTCTAATTGTTAATTAATTAAATCTTAATTACTTTTATTAATTAATTATTCCTCAATTAATTAATAATTAATTACAAATTAATTACCCTTCAATTACAATTTAATTAACTTTAAATTATTAATTAATTAACCTTTAATTATCCATTACATTAATTAATTAACCATAGATTAATCACATTAACAAATTATTTTTTAAGTACTTAAGTAAGTAAACCTTCAATTAATTACTTTAATAAATTAATCAAATAATTATACTTTTAATTATCTACCTAAATTAATTGAAGGTAAACCTTTTTTGTCTTAATTCATTACTTAATTGCATTATTATATTTTTACAACAATAAGATAATTAACCTATCACATAATCAAATAAATTTTTAAAAGCATTCATTGTAAAATTAAATCTTTGAAAACTTTGTTCCAAAACTTGCATTGCTTTAGTATATTAAAACCTGGTTTAACATATCATTGGAAAATCCATTCATACATTTAAAACTGATTTATACTTCATATTTTAAAACCTGGACAAATTTTTCCTTTCAAATTTTAAAAACCTGATAATTAGAAATAAAAACCCGAGCAATTCACCAAAAATCCCAAGCCTGCTACACTTCTTCCCCGAGACTAAACTTCTTTTTCCCTAGAAACAACCCGAGTTATTTTTTTTCAAAGTCTGTTATAATTTGTTTTAAATTTAAAACCTGTTACCCATTTAAACACTTCGTGAAACTCAACAGCAACCCCAAGCCAATACATTAGTTCCCCGAGATCAAACTCAAGATGCAACCTTCTTCTTCCCCAACACTTCAACAACCCAGATTCAAGTGCATGTGTGTGCACATGCACGAGCGATTGGACCACTTTCGACCCCTTCCACGACCATCAGCATGTCGACGATCAATAATATGAATGCTTCAACCATTCTACATCGACGAATTCGTCACGAAATCGAAATGATTTATCAGCTCGACATGGAAACCCAACCCAGCAACCTAAATCCACCCCATGCCGTCGACCTCGTCCACCGGCGACCTAGCCACCACGACCAAAGCTACTTCACGTTGCCACGCTCCTATTCTTCTCGATTTGGTACGACTTGATGCATTAACATCACGGAATTACTCGAATTCCGGTCGTAACTAAAACTTAGGGTTAAATAAAAAAATCGACCTCGCTCGTCTTCCATGGTGAATTATAAATTCATCTATCAATTTTCTGAAGATCCTTGATACTTCAACCTCCTCTAACAATGATCTCGTCGCCCAAATCGACATTGATTGCTGGAATTTGACTAATTCGCATTTGTCGTTCAACTCGATAATCCACACGAATTTCAAACTCAAAAATCCCAATATTATTATCAAAATTCATATAATTCAAGCACAAATCCAGACAGATGATTGAAACTTAAAATAATAAGATTTGAATTTCTGATATAAATTGTTTATTACTGTAATATTCAAGTTTCCTTAATATTTATTCCATAAATACATTTGAAAATAATTTTAAAATTTGTATTACACTATTATGATAAATTTTCATCTAAATGTTATCACCTAAACCTATCTATATTTTGAGATATGATTTTTTCTATGTTTGTTCTTATGTCTGGAAGCACACAAAGTATATATATACAGGCATGCATAACCAAATTTACATAGATATTCACATTAATGCATCATACTTTATCTCAGGATTTCAATCAAGCATCAGGCACACAATTAAGGTATAACAGAATCGAGATCAAGGAGGATAATTTTGCTCACCTGAAGTTTGGAGGCAGAGATCAGATTTGAGTGCTTAAACCTAGAAATGTTTTTTGAACATGATTTTTTTGATCTACAATCTGATAGCTTTAGTTGAATTGTTCAGATCTTTGCATTGAGTTCGAGATTTTTGATTTCTTTGTTTTATATTACCTGAAACTTCATTCAGGTTGATTTGCATGCTTGAGTTAATTTTCCAGGCTTGAAAAAGTTTGGTTGATCTTAATAGTTGAATTTGTTTAAAGCTTAGAATTGCTTTATTTTCCAGGCTGAAGACTTTGCTCTGGAAGTGATCTTTAAATTTGAGTTGAACTTTGTTGAAGATATTGTTGAGATGATTTCTGAATTCGAATTTATGTTGCTCTGGCTTGAAGTTGTTTGAGATATTTTCCTTGTTCTATTTTGATTTTCCAGATTTGTTTGTTTCTTTTAGGTTTTTACCTTTTTCTTTGTTTTGAAATTCTGTTTTCAGGTTTGAAAAGTTTCAAACTGATTTCTTCTTAATTCATCATTTTTTTGTATATAATTTAATTTCTAAAAGAAGAATTTTTTTTCCACTTGTCCATTTTACTTAAACTTGTTTAATTTCTTATTGCATGGTTTACACTTGTTAGTCTTTGTGATTACTTGCCTTACACTTGTTAACATGAAGGAAATTTGTGTTCAAACCCTTAATTTAAATAAATTTAAAAATTGTGTTTAAGTCCTTACTTTAATTAACTTTGAAATTATAGTTTAAACCCTTGTTAATCTTATATTTACATATGTATATTTTCAGATTATACTTATTATGGTTTCAACGTTATACACTCTTAAAATCTTATTTTATAAATTTACAAACCAATCTTACATATATATGTTTTCTTATTAATTCCTAAAAGATATGTACATTTAAGTTTTTTTATTTATTCTTATCTACTTTTGTATTCATATATTTTAGTTTGTACTTACACAATTTTAAATGATTTTGAAATCAAATTAGGTTATATACCTACAATCCTAATTAGATACATATATATTGTTTTCCAAAATACAACTTCTAAATCCAATTAGTTTTTATAAAAACATTAATTATTGAATTTCAATCGCAAAATCAAATCTCAAGTGATAATCTATTTATATAAATAAACATACACCTTATTCATTTTGGAAAATTCAAATATACCCAAAAATTCTATTCATAATATATTTCATTCTTAGAACTTCCAGCTTGAAATTTAATTCAATTTATTTCATTTTATTTTATTTTATTTTATTTTTTTATTTTTATTTAAAGTCCAAATAACTTCTCAATTAATTCACAATTAAATTCAAAATTTAATTTAATTACCAATTAAATTCGACTCAAGAATCGGGATCGTTACAATTAGACTCTAGTTTGGCTAGTTATTTCGGTTGATGACATAGTGCAACTATAAAATAGATCCTTAGTTCAATATCAAAGTTTTTCAAAGTGGTATTTTCATTTCTTTTGAATAACAAGTCAAACCACGTAAGTGAAAATAGTGCTTGGATTTCAATTCTCTCTTTATTTGAAAATTTTATTGATATGAACAATATTTATATATGCCTAACTCAGAAAACTGAGACCAGATATATGACCCATGCACCGCCTTTTGGCTTACATGAAGGGAATACTAAGCATGGTGAGTGTACACACAAATGTGTACACCTATTGGCTGTTGGCTTTATTAATGAATTTTTTTTATACATACACCTAACTCAGATAAACCGAGGCCAGATATACCGATCATGCACTGTCTTTCGGGCTTATGTGAGAATGGTATAGAGCATAGCGAGTGTACACACTTTCATGTGAACACACGACTTTAAGAGTTAATAAAATATATACATAAATACAATATATATATATATAAATTTTTATTTTGCTTCTTTTTATAAAGAGAGAGTTTTACAATATATCTTGGCATCCCTTAACTTAGAGGATTTAAGATGTTAACGCATTTACTTTAAATCAACCACTCTTTTAAACAAATATTTCAATTAGGATATACTTCATAATTATCATTCACGAACCTTCTTATATACTAGTTAAAGCATCGTTACTTGTAATCAAACTTTATTTTTATTTTTGTTGAGACAAATAATTTTTCAAAAATTTCAATTTAATAACCAAAAATATATACTTATCCTATAGTGTTTCTTCATAAATAAATCAAAATGCTAAAAAGATTTTTTTTAGTTTTGGAAAGAAAATGCAGAAAATAAACCATAAAAATCAAAATGAAGACGAGACTCCCGCTCACACTTGATTTTCACTATGTCCTCATAGTCAATGCATGATATAATGAGTGTAAAGGGTAAAAAAAATATGTGTATATTTACAAAAGAGGGTTAACATTTGTTATTAGACGTAGCATGGCTCATAAGAATCATGATCTCCTCCTCTTGATTACTTGGAAATTCTAAGAAAGGTTTCAAACAATAACCATTGAGTTTGAAAATCGATCTGTCCCTAGGGTTTTGTATTACTATGGCACCGTGTGGAAAAATAGTCTGTACAATGTATGGTCCGGTCCATCTTGATTTTAGTTTCCCAGGGAATAAGTGAAGTCTAGTCAAATAAAAGAACTTTTTAGTTAGGCGAAAACGTTTAACTTTGGATAGAATTATCATGAAATTTTTTGTTCTTTCTTTGTAAATTTTTTCATTTTCATACACAACATTCCTAAGTTCTTCTAGTTCATTGAGTCATAGTTTTTGGTTTTCGCCAGCTTTATCGAGATCAAAGTTTAAGTTCTTTATTGCCGACAACACTTTGTGTTCGATTTCAAGTGGTAGATGGCAAGATTTCCTATAAATTAAATGAAATGGGGATATCCCAAAGTTAGTTTTAAAAGCGGTACGGTAAACCCAAAGCACGTCAGTCAATTTCTAAGACTAATCATTTCGATTTTTGTTAACAGTTTTCTCCAAGGTTTTTTTTTTAACAATTTGAAACTTCAACTTGGCCATAAGTTTGAGGATGATACAGAGTGGATAAATTATGTGTTATCGAGTATTTCTTCATTAAAGTTTCAAATGAATGATTGGAAAAATGGGTGTCGTTATCGCTTATTATTGTGCGAGGTGTGCTGAACCTCGAAAAGATGTTTTCTTTAAGGAATTTCACAACAATTCTATGGTCGTTTTTCATATACAGAAAGACTTTGATCCATTTTGAGACGTAATCGACAGCAAGAAGTATGTATAAATTTCGAAAAGAATTGAGAAACGGTCGAATGAAGTCAAGATCCCAAACATCAAAGATTTCGATCGTAAGAATGGAGTTTAAGGGCATTATATTTCGCCGAGAAATTCTTTCTAGCATTTGGCAACGATCGCAAGTTTTGCAAAATTCGAACGAGTCTTTGAAAAGTGCGGGCCAGCAAATGCCACATTGAAGTACTTTTTTTGAGAGGTTTTCTTTAGACCGACGTGTGAACCGCATGCTTGGTCATGAAAAAAATGAACGAATGCTTTTGATTTCGCAATCCAAGTGTAATGACCTGAAATTTTCGAATCCGAAAATTCCAGATAGTTATGAAAAAGAAGAAGATCAGAAACATCAACATCTCATATTCGCGGCGGATAAAATATGATAAAAATAATAACAGTTTACAATGGAATATTATATCTGTCGGTTACATTTTAAAACATCAAAGCTACACATATATACAGTTACTGATTATACACAATTTTCATGTCACAGATTTACAATAATATAAAACAGCGGTAATACTCTATACGTTCTTGTCATCCATCTCACCTCCTGAGCTCCAGAACGTCCTAACCTAAAAAATCAGTAATGCTCGGTATGACCCGAGCATTACATTAAAGCAACACCCGGGTCAGGCTGGAAACCAGCGTGAGTAAACCTATCTAACAAGGAATACAAAGCATACAACTATATAAAACCTGGGGTAACTCGTTTCAATTCACAAAGCCACAATTTATTTTAGACATTACTTATTCCACACATCCATCTTCTAAGTTCCAAGATTTAGATTTAAATAGTCCAATTCCTTTAATCACTTCACTCCGGCCTATAGATTTCACAAATCAATCTATAAAAATTCGAAGTGGCTTCGGGTATTTTCTAATACCCGACTCCGGTTTCTTCGCATCTCATGTCATCCTAACCCAAGTTATCCAAATGAAATATACAACATTTCATATCAGAGATATCAACTGATTCAAAGCATCCAATGCCGTTCAATCATCCATAAGCAAAGCTTATTCGCCCCTAATATTAATTAAATTAATTATGATTGAATTTCTAACCTCAACCATTTAGAATTCTTCACTTGTAATTAATTAATTTCAAATCAATTAATTAATCTTACCTTCATCACTCATCTTGATTAATCAACATGGATTAATTATCCTTCAATTACATCCAAGTAATTAACTTTAATTAATTTCATGATATTAATTTTTCTTAACCAGAATCAATAAGTAACCTTAATTACTTCATGAATTAATTAACTATTTTAATTACGTCAATCCTTAATTACTTATACTAATTAACTTCTCATAAGTCACGTATTATTGAATAATTCATTTAATTAATCAATCTTTAATTACGTCATTGATTATATAAATTAACGATTTCCAATTATATTCTAATTTATCCTAATCTAAATTAATTACACTAACTAAACCACAATATTAATCATTCTTGATTTATCTCAACCTGTAATTAACTACCCACTTATTTAATTCATTAAATAAATCAATTTCTCCTTAATTAATCAGCTTAATTAATCTCTTGATTAATTTCACAAAGTAATTATATTTTATTAATTACATTAAATAATTACCTACCAAACCATCCATTGATTACTCTACATTAAATTAAAATTAATAAATGAAATTAAACCTTCATTAATTAATTAATTCAAACCCTTAATTACTAAATTAATTAACCCAAATCATTAATTAATTGAATTAATTAATTATTCATTTTAATTACCCTTCTACTTTGATGAATCGGAAATCATTAAGCCTTAACAACATTAGAATGAAAACATTCTCTTATTCATAACTTCAAATCTAAAACAATTTAAAAACCCGAATATTTCGAGTCAACCCATAATTAACTCGAGAACCACCATAACCAAAGTCACATCTTCATCAGTACACGTCCAATCAATTTGTTCATCCAACCAATTATTTAAATTTAACCATTTAATTTTAATAAAAATCCAACGGAGTGAGATTTACTCACCTTTGCTGTTAATTGCAATCCCCTTCAATCTTGACTTTGGTTTCATTAAAATTTTGATCTTGTAAAAAACATTTACAGTTTATTATCATTTTAACTGATCAATTACCACTAAATAAATTAATTAATCAATAATGAAATTTAAACTATTTCCCTTTTAATAAAAATATTTTAGCTACCACACAAATTGAATTGGTTTATTAAACAGATCTATCTCCATAAAACAATATTTTAAAGCTAAGCTAGCAAGTGAAAATATGCATATATATTTTGACTCCTTATATATATTTAAATTAAATTAAAAACAACTTAAAATTCAAAAATGCTTAACCATTTAAGATTTTATGTACCATAAATAATTTCTGTATATACAAATCAATTATTTACAAAACTTACTACTATATATTATTCATTTATTTGTTTATTTTTTTAAACAGTATGTACAGATGTATATACAGACTTTGTTTAATTAAATAAAGCAAAAATAAGGTAGTTATACCTCACTGCCGACGCCTCCACTATCACAGATCCAAGCTCCAACAACTCGACTTCGACGAACTCCCTAGAACCTAGCCGCCTCCATCTCAACCAAAACCCTAAATCGCCCTAACCGAGCTCGAACGCTCCACTTATGTTGCCTGCGACCTCACCCTTATTGTGCTGCCTCGATCCTATGAATGTCGCCCCACTGCCCTCGCCGCTAGTTGCTCGACGACGTGGCCGTGCTCGCCCTCGAAACTGCCCCTGCTAGCACGAGATGAATTCGAGCACACCCACAACTCGACTATCGAACGAAAACGTGATTTTAAATTGCGAGCCTTTATTCATTCATCCTCTCTTTTTTTCGACTATCCCCTTGAATGAACGGCTTCGACCATTTTTGTTTTTAGTCACATTGATTTCGATTTTAATTTTTGGGGATAAAGGAGAGCGACACGATCTTTAAGCAGAGGAAAAGGCGTGTTTGGGGAGGAAGGAACGACGTGATCAGATATAGGTTAGCTCAGTAAGGTAGGTCAGCTGATATAGGGTTTGACTCCTTTTTTTCTTCAGAATATCTCGTATTAATTATAGGGAAATCTCGAACTCCGAATCGGACAAGCCACCAGGCGCTTATAAGGCTTTACCCATATTCCGAGCGTGATGGAACGTGTTTCGAAATCTAATTCGATCATATGCACGAATTACGGAAGTAAACGATCAATTTTAAATTAAATCGATTAAATTAGTTTCTATGCGTTTTGAGCTGCCAGGGTCAAACGACAACTCCGATTGCTACGAAAATTGAAATCCAATAATAACTAACTATTACGGATCCAATGGAACTGGTTTCGTCGAAATCCAAGACTGTGCCTCAGAAGGCTATTTTTAATTATCGATTTAAACGATATATTATTAAAATTGAACAATCATCATTATAAGTTTTATAAGCCTTCGAATTATTTTAAACAGGCTTAGAAATTTCAGATTCAACAATTTACCCAATTTCAATTATTAAATTCAATATTTAAACTATATAGTTCAATGACTTAATTATCAAGTAAATATTGATATCTTGAATTCAAGTTAAAATTAACTTTTAAATATTTTAAAATCAATTACCTATTCAAATTTTAAATTGTTATAAATTCCAGGTCATCACATTCCTCCCCTCTTAAAAGAATTTCGTCCCCTAAATTACTAGTTAGGAAGAATGGACCAATACCCGTTTACTTTTCCCCCAAAACCAACAGTTCAACATTCTACTAACTATCTTTTATAAAAGACCCCTTATCATTCATACTAACTTCCCAAACTCTCCCACAGTTTTCAAACAATGCCATTTTGCTCAATCATTCAAATTTCAATTTAAAACCAAATTTTGAAATATCAAAATTTTCTTAAAATTTTTCTAATTCTCTAAATTTTCGAAATTTTTTGCCAGCGTCTCCTTTGCGCGGCTAGCTCGGTATAACTACAAAATGCCTCCACGGGCTCCCAAATTCCAAAAGAAAACAAAAGGCCAAGTGGCTAGATCAGAAACCCAATCCAATTTTACACAAAAATTTAAATACATACCTTTTAGTCGGGCAATTTAAATTTATCTTCTAATATCAAAACCAATTTTCTCTTCCTTTTATAATACCTGCATATCCTACTTAGCAATAATATCCAATCATAACTTTTAAAATCATTTATATATTTCCTTACAGAAGTTTTCACATCTACTTCTATTCAACTTAGTTTTTCCCATTCCCATATGAATTCAATTTGTCTTCACTTTTGAGTATTAAATTTTATCTTTCATTTATAACTGGTTCATATTAGTTTCATCTACTAATTTACTTTAATTTCCAATTTGAAATCGTTTTGTCGTTAACAAAAATTTTCCCAATAATTTTCTAACTCCCTAAATTTTCGAATTTTTTTGGCAGAGTCTCCTTTGTACGGAGGAGCTTTTGCAATTTGACAAGAGATATAAATATATATACATCGACCCACCCGGTCAAAAAAAGCAAAAACAGTTCATATTTTCTATTTTTATTGCGTAGACGTACCTTTATTTAGCATTTTAAGCAAACAGCTTATAATTTTAGCATTTATCGCGTCCAAATCTAGCCAAACGGCCTTCAGGTACCTGTACTTACTTAATTTAAATATATAAGTGCCGCATATAGAAAATCTATTAGCATTTCACTTACTTTCAATAGCTAAACACCTGCATTTCATACGCAACAAGCACCAAATGCTTCTCATAAGCGATTTATATAACTTTAAAGCTAATTCAATTGCTTTCAACCAATTCATAAGCCATTTCATTTAATTTTCATTGGTTTACAACTCAATTGCTTACGTTCAATTTATTTTTAATCCAAACAAGCTCATATTCACTTCAAATGATTCAAAATCAATTTTATTTGCTTCTATTAATTCGTAGATATTTAATTACTTCAAATTAATTTCAACCCATTCTGTATTTAATTTAATTTAATTTCATTTCTAATTTATTCACCAACCATGCATTTGCATTGTATTTCATTTCCGCGTCATTTCCATTTTAAACTATTCCATTGAGCTTGACAATATTCATTTCTTATATTAATATCCATTTTCCAAACAAATTAAACCCAAATCCTTATTTAATGGTCTACTATTCTCACTCGAAACCAAGTTCAAATCAATATGCTTCTGAACTTAAGTTCATTCTGATAACCCAATTCCAATTAAAACTTTGATTAAATTTTTATTCAATCAGACTTCATCCATTAATTATTTAATTCAGTTACCCTATTTTAAAATTTTAATTCATTTACTTAATTCAATTTCAAATTTATTTCATTTATACAATACCATTCTCAATTTATTTCTACTTACCTGGGTTTTATTTGCAACTCAAACCATTTCTATTATAATTCACTTTTATTTCATTCGACAACACTTCCATTATATCTAATTTACTTGCAATTTACGTTTAATATTATTTATAACACACTTGAATTTTATTTGTAATTCAAACCATCACTATTTCAATCCAACTCTATTTATTTTTACATCATCTCCACTTATTTTAATTCATCATCAAATCCAAGTCGAATTCTATTTATAATTCGAGTTTATTTCCAAATTCCATTATTAACTTACAATCCATTTTATTATTTAACCAAGTTAAATTTTATTAATATACTCTATCAAATATTTTATTCAGTTAATTAGCTTACTTCCAACTTTTATTACAAAAAAATCACTTTATTAAATTTTCGTGAGTTCAATTTTTTTTTATAATTCCAGTCTGAATTTTCTTTCATTTTTTTTCAAAATTCCAACACTTTTATTTTAAAATTTTAGAAATGCTTTTAAGTTCACATTATACTATTAAAATAGCTTTTTATAAAAAATACATTTTATAACTCGATGTCTCAACCAGTCCATCCTCGTTCTCATAGAAATTTGGTCCTATCATGATCAGGTGTAGGACTGAAAATCTATAAGTACTTGGTAAACCCGTTTCAACACCCTATGAAAATACATGGAAAATAATTTTATTGAAAATATAGAAAATAGTTTTTTTTAAATAGAGGTAATATCTTTGTGAGAATGCTCTGGAAATTATCACCCCCATCCATGGTCGTAGTTACATCCTGGGTTACGTTGCCATCGCAGCAAAAGTCCATGTAACTGTAGGCACTCCGCGCCCCTCGATTATGCTATGGAACCCACAAAAAATCGCAGTTACATTCTAGGGTTACGTTTCCATCATAGGAAAAGTCCATGTAATTGTTGGCTCTCAGCGGCACACACGACTTTCGCTGTCAAAACGAAACTTCTCCACTCCTACATAGGTCGTAGTCTACCGATGTAAAATCAAACGCAGACCGTTGGCTCTCAGCGGCACACACGACTTTCGCTACGTTACCATAGGTCGTAGTCTACCGATATAAAATCAAACGTAGACTGTTGGCTCTCAACAGCCCGACTTTTGCTATGGTATACTCTACTCATAATCCTCAGGAACTAGTTTTTTCCGGACTCCTCACAGGAACTAGTTACATTCCAGGGTTACGTCGCCATTGCAGCAAAAGTCCATGCAACTGTTGGCTCTCAGCGGCACACACAACGTTCGCTGTCAAAATGAAAATTCTCCACTCCTACATAGGTCGTAGTCTACCGATGTAAAATCAAACACAGACTGTTGGCTCTCAGCGGCGCACCCGACTTTCGCTATGTTACCATAGGTCGCAGTCTACCGGTATAAAATCAAACGTGGACTGTTGGCTCTCAGCGGCACACACGATTTTCGCTATGGTATACTCTACTCATAATCCTCAGGAACTAGTTTTGTCCAGACTCCTCACAGGATCAACTTTAGAAACCCCCATTGGGGCTCAGTGCAGCACCACCCGGTGGCTCTCCTGAGAAGTTCATTTCAAGGGAGCGCCTTTTTCCCCAGAGCCATCATCAAAATGCTTTATACTATACACATATAGTATCTTTCAAATCATACACCTAGTATGATCTCATACAAGGCTCCTTTACACAAAATCGATTATCCCAAAATCGATAATTCTCAAACTAGGCTTTCCAAATTTCAATATTGATTTCACCCAAAAATCAAAAGCCTTTCCAAATCCAATGGTTCGCAAAACCTTTTCCAAAATCCTCATAAGATCCTTTATATATACATACATACATATATATATATATATTCAGATATATATAATTTTTAAAACTTTGGATCATTTCAAACTTGTATAAAATTCCTTTTATACTTCAAACACTTTCAAAGTTTTTCCTTCTGGCTATAGATTTAACAAGGGAAGACTTATCTTATGTAACAAAGATATATAGCTTTGTTTATTCAAAATCAAATATTCAAAATTTGATTATTAGCCAAATCAATTTCCTTTCTATTCATCCTCACATTGAATTTTATTCACTTAATCACATTTGCCTTAATTCTCATTTGGATTATCACTTCAATTCTTATCTCAGTTGGGCATTTAACCCATAAGAGTTTGAACTCTGACCAGTTTATATTTAGAAAATAGCTTTAAAATTTAAAAATAATAAGTAGTTGAAAAATAATTATTAGTTTGCAAAATAGCTGTAAAATAGTTATGTAATTGGAAAATAGTTAAATAGTTTCTGAACTTTTAGATAATTGTAAAATAGTTGTAAAATAGTAATTAATTTGTAAAATAGTGGAAAAACTGTAATCAGTTTATAAAACAGTTGAAAAATTGCTTAATAGTTACAAAAATAATTGTAAAATAAATAATTTGGCTTTTAAAAAGAAAGACTGTATATATAAATAGCTTGAAAAATAAGTTTATATTAAAACAATTTATATTGAAAATAGTCCAGAGTCAAAACTATTCATTTTCTTGTCAATTAAATTTAAATTTCCATTTAAATTGACCCTATTCCAATTCAAATAACTCCAAATTCCATTGGACTTGATTTACTCCCAATTCAAGTTGAATAAATTCTCAATTTCTTTCCAACTTCAAATCAAATTCCATTTGATTCTTACTTATTCAACTTTATTTACAGTTCTGAATTATTCAAATAAATTTGGACTAATTTCAAATTGAATCCAATCCAATTTCAAATCATTTCAATTCCTGCTTGAATTTAATCCCAATTCCCATATGAATTTTAAACCTTTAGATTAATAACCTTTCCATTTACGTATAAAACTTGCTTTACTTTGGGTTTCACACCGCATTCCAAGGAAAATTCAAAACTCAACCTTAGAGTTTATTTTCACATTTATTTCCTTTACACGCCAGGCTACTTTTAAATTTTTAAACCACCCTTGGTTTTAATTTCGAAACAAATCCCTTGAAAATCTTCCAAACATTTCTTGTTTTAAAATAAGACTATATTCAAAATAGCCTGAATTATATTATTTGTTATTTTCTTTAACTCTTTGAAACGATTGATTGTTTCTAGACTTAGGTTTTAAAACTTCAAAATTTTAAAACTTACTTCAATTTAGAAGTTATACTCATCTTATAAATTTACTTCATTTGGCTTACTTAATAACAAATATATCATAACTATTTATGACAATGCCCAAGGTAATCATATCTAGATACCAATTCCTTTTTATATTATTCTTACTTCTATAAATTCAAGATTAAATTTCAGTTTGAATCCATTTCAAACTTACCTTTATTTAAACAATTTTATTTTCGAGCTCAAATTCTAGAATTTCATTTCAATCAATTTAATTTTAATTTGGTTATATTTCTGTTACCGCTTAATTTAATTCTAACTCAAGATTTCAATTTGATTGTATTATATTACTTTTTAATTTAATTTCAATAATGTAACAATCAATCACTTAAAAATTTATTAGAAGCGAATTTTGCTTTATATAGCAAAATATATTTTTATATAAAATCATTTAAAACCATCATATAAGCAAATAACAAGTACGCTCTCATACATATATATACACACACACACTCAACTCATTCTAGAGTACCACAGACTCTATTTAATGAGTAACCCTCACCAGAGCCAAGGCTCTCGCTTAACCTTTCAGCTCTGATACCAACTGTAACGACCCAAAATTTTTGAAGCCGAAAATTCCAGATAGTTATGAAAAAGAAGAAAGATATAGAAAAAGAAGAAGATCAGAAACATCAACATCTCACATTCGCAGCGGATAAAATAAAATAATAACAGTTTACAATGGAATATTATATCTGTCGGTTACATTGTAAAACATCTGAGTTACACATATATACAGTCACTAACTATACACAATTTTCATGTCATAGATTTACAATAATATAAAACAGCGGAAATACTCCATATGTTCTTGTCATCCAGCTCGCCTCTTGAGCTCCAGAATGCCCTCACCTGAAAAGTCTGTAATACTCGGTCTGACCCGAGCGTTACATTAAAGTAACACCCGGGTCAGGCTGGAAACCAGCGTGAGTAAACCCATCTAACAAGGAATACAAAGCATACAACTATATAAAACCCGGGGTAACTCGTTTCAATTCACAAAGCCACAATTTATTTTAGAAATTACTTATTCCACACATCCATCTTCTAAGTTCCAAGATTTAGATTTAAATAGTCCAATTCCTTTAAATCACTTCACTCCAACCTATAGATTTCACATATCAATCTATGAAAATTCGAAGTGATTTCGGGTATTTTCTAAGACCCGACTCCGGTTTCTTCGCGTCTCATGTCATCCTAACACAAGTTATCCAAATGAAATACACAGCATTTCATATTAGAGATATCAACTTGTAACATCCCGGAAATTTTGAATTAAAAAAAATTGGTAATTTATTGGAACTTTTTGAAATTTAAATTGAAAAGTTATAAAGAAATAAAATATGAACAAAATTTAGAGTTTTTAGTTAAAACTTTTAATAGAATAAAAACAAATATTGTAATAAAATCACATAGTTATTTAATGTTAATAACTAAAACAACTTGTCCTTTTAATAAAGTAAAATAAGAAATTGTGATAGATGAGCTTTTAATAGAAGAAAATTGTAAAGTAAGTTATGATGAAAAATTATAAAGATTTAAATCACATAATTATAATCTAACAAATAATTAAACATATGAACAAATCAATCAAATGAGTATGTTACTAAATTAAACCGGGTAAGTGTAAGAAACTAAAACAAAACATAACATGCTGAAATTATGCAAAGTAACATGCTTCATTTAATGCTAGTATTAAATGCTATTTACTCCTTTGCATGTACAAAAGCATTTCAGCTGAGATTTGGTTTGTAGGTCAACAAACAAAGATATAGAAAAAAAATGTACTTATGAAATATAACTAAACAAGAACATGCTGCAAATAGGAAAAAGAGGAAAACCTGAACATTCCCTTTTCATACTTTCATTAAATGCCATCACCTTTAGCAAAGAAGCATAACTGCATTAAATACAAGCAACATACTTCATTTAATGTTATTACTGCATAGCAGATCTAAAAGCATGGTTTAGTTTTTTTTTTATACTTCAACTTGTACTTGCTTTGGTAGACTCAGCTTATCCTTTCACCTGCACACCATCCTTCTTATATACATACGCACATTCATATTTATTTCATCTCGTTCAAAACAAAGATAGTAAACAAAAGAAAACATCATATTTCATAAATTCAAAAGCATTCAAGTGAGCAAAATAGAAAATAAAAAGAAGTTAAAAACCAAACCAGAGAGGAGATTCAAATCTGCAGTTCAAAGGAAACCCATATAGTCTTTATTTCAAACCTTTGTCAGGTGAGTGAACATCAACTTAAAGGCTTTAAGTTAACTGTAAAGATGATTCTGTGTTTCATGGCATTGTATATGTTATCTTTGAATATAGTTTGGTAAATATATATAGATATACAGGTTACTCTGCAATTTGTCCTTCTCTGTTATGGGTTACAGGGTAGATTTCCATTCAAACTCCAGTAGTTTTCATCTGAATCATAGTAAAACTTCAGTTTTAAAATCAAACAAGATAATGGAACTCAAATATGGTTTATTAAAAACAGATTTAAAACCCAAAGCTGTAAGATATCATCACTAAAGTTGTCTACAGGAAATCAAAAGAAAATGTGATGAACCCAAGTGTTATGAAAAGCTAATTCAAATTCATAGCCTATATCCTTACTGCAAATCATGATTTTTAAAACAAAAGTGAAGAATTTTAGTTAGTATTTAAAGGGAAATATGCATTTGAATAAAAATTGAATTTTTACCAATTTCTTGTAAGTGAATCAATTTAAATTGCTGAAATTTGAGTTGAAGCAAGCCTAACCATTCATGATGTTGGGAAAAATACAAATTAATTTTTCTATTGCGTGAATTGGGAGTACGAGCTCGAATTAGGGTTTAGTTTTAGAAATTGATATGTTCTGTAAACTTGATGCGTACGCTACCTTGGACGCATCGAGTTCGAAGATTTTGTGGGTGATGATAGCTTGGGGTGTTGTCGAACTATGGACGAAGTTGCTGGGTTTCTGGCGGCGTCAGGCGTCGTGGCGAGGCGTTGACAGGGACGAGTGGCGGTTCCAATTTGTGTTACAGGTTGCGTGCTCGAACTCAATTTTGAGTTCGAGATGATAAAGGAATTTAGGTGATAGGGGATTGAACTAGGGAGGATTTTTGACTTACTCATCGATGCAGCGACGCCTGAAGATCATCCACGGCGTCGTGCACGTACACGTGCACGAATTGATGGCTTGGGAAAATTTGATTACCTGAAGCATTTCAGGTTTGCACTCGTGTGGGTTGACTCGAAGTTTTGATCGGGGAAATAGGGCAGAAACTCGAAGGGGGAATCGAGTGGCTTCAGGGTTGTATCGGGATGAAATTTGAACTAAACAAATTTTGAAAATTTTTTAATTACACGGGTAGCTTTGGGGTGAAACTCGAAGCAGGAAGCATTCGAACTCGGGCATGACTCGGGGGAGCCTCGGGTTGGCCACCTGAAATAACATATTCAGTTTGAAGCTTGTCGAAAACTTAAGTTTAAACAATTTTTATAAGCATTGTTTATAAAATAATGATTGTTAATGGAAATTGAAGTTAAATAAAACAATGATTAAATAATTTATAATTACTTTGTAATTAATAATAATAGATAAATAAAATCAATTAAAATTTAAATTGTAAATTAAGAATCGTTAATTTGATAATTTAAGTTGATTGATTCAAAATTGATAGTTACATTAAAATAATTTATTAAGGAATAATAAATTAATATGGTCAATTGAGACTTCATTAAATTGTAATTATAAATCATAAATCATCGTTTTAAAGTACTCAAGGAAAATAATAATATTTATATGGTTAATTTATTAAATCCCATTCACTTTGATTTGGAAAACGATTAACTATCGCTGTGCACTATATTGATATTTCTATTCTGATTGTGATGCTGTGTTATATAAATTGCCATGTACTGCATTGTGATTGTGATTCGTTCTGTATTGATGTGAAACCCCTGTTGCCCGTAAAACGGCATTTAAACCTCGATGCGACAGGGAATCGGATTTCAGTTGGTTATCCGAAACCCACATCGAACCTGTGAATATTTGTGAATGACATCCACATGTTTTAAAATATGACACTCACTATTCGAATTAGCCGGGAAAGGACCTTTGTGTCATAAAACCCATTTCGAATATGTGATTCGACGTTATGGATAGCATTTGAAGACCGGAGTTGAAGACCGGGTATTTGCGAGAGCGATAGGATGACCTGTCGATTGACTCTGCACCGAGTTGCTCCGGTATAGAGTTCTCCATATGTGATGGGGAATCCGATCAGGATTGTGGATATCCGGATTGCAAGGACTTCTTTGGAAGTACCTTCGGTTCTGTTCGAGCCCGGAACAGACTTGTATGGATAGTATGTCTGACATTACAAATTGAGATATAAAGCTGATTTCTTTCAAATATATTTCTTTTGGTGGCGGAGAATTTATTCTTTTAGCTTAACACCCTTTTCTGAGACGTACGAGCTCAGAGGTTATGTAGTTGAAGGTTATCAGCGATATATTCCCAATTTGGTAATGTGACATGCTGAGTGTTGCTGTGAAATGATCATTGTGTTGATCATTTGTGATAGGATCATTTTTTTGATCGTCTATCTTGGTGATCATTTCTATGATCATTTTTTGACCCAAAGCACAGCTTTTGTATAAAGCGTGTTTTTGTGGACGAGACTTCGTCGGACCTCACACCCCAAAATGGTCGAAACAGGAAAGATGCAGCAAGGTTATTGGGGGTAGCACCCCTTAGGGTATGAGCATTTCCTTCTGGATAGAAGTGGTATCATGGTATGGAGCCCAGATACTTAACTTATGTTGATATCGCATATATATATATATATATATATATATATATATATATATGATTTTGTGATTTGTTGCTGGGGCCCCGGTTAAAGGTTGGTTACGACCGGGAGATGGCATACTCGTGTCAGTAGTTAGCCAGTTAGGGGTAACCCGGCCTTGTGTTGGCAGAGATCCGGTTTGGTTCTCGGGGACGTCCTTCCAGAGGCGTTCTCATGTGGCAATGGGAAGTTCCTTGGCCTGAACATTTGTTGGAAATCCAAAGAAACAATACGAGCCCTGTACGGTTTTAGTTGTAGAACCTGCCATTTAATATGGTAGCTATAGTAGGCATAATATAATGGTACCTATGCTGGCTAAGATTAATATTCTACTTTTGAAATGTTTTCTTCACTATGCACTAGTAATAATATCAAAGAATTTCTTTTCTCGTACCAAGCATATTTAACTATCATAAGAAGAAATCTCCTCCAATTCTGCGTTTGCATTGTGTGTGTGGCGGGAGGTCTTATGGTAGTTCCATTTTTTAAAAGCATTCCGAAAATTCTTTTATAAATCTTGTTTTTATTTAAATGCAACTGTTTTTGTTTACTCATACCAGTCCCATGACTGATCCAGAGTTTATTGTTTTCTTTCCTAAACTCTGGGTGCCCATTATTTCCACACGGGCAGCCTAGTAGCAGGTTTCTGTATTTTGGAGTAGCAGTATTTTGGAGTAGCAGTATTTTGGTGCTCTCATCTTGGAGCTATCTTAGGAGCTTTTGGAGATTACAGGTGTTTAGCTTTTGGGTGTTCGTAATCATCTCTCTTATTTGAGAACTTTTGGATATATGTTCACTATTGTATTATCATGATGTTGTATTTGGAGTTGTAG
The DNA here is from genome assembly GCA_030765085.1 of Allium cepa. Classification (NCBI taxonomy): domain Eukaryota; kingdom Viridiplantae; phylum Streptophyta; class Magnoliopsida; order Asparagales; family Amaryllidaceae; genus Allium; species Allium cepa. The sequence goes on from CM060939.1 coordinate 698,948,799, forward strand.
TGTATGTATTATGTACTCTGTTGTAGTATGGATATTATGTTGATGTTGTAACAGTGATGTTATTTATGATATTGATTCTGTTCCGCTGTTTTATATTCATCTAATTGTTGTTATAAGCTCCGGCGATGCAAAATTTGGTGTTGTTTATCGAACATCGAGTTTGGGTCGTCACAAGTGGTATCAGAGCTGTTGGTTGAGTAAGAACTTTAGCTACAGAGTATAACACATTAGATGGCTCATTATAGATAGGGTGAAGTATACCCTAGAATGAGTATAACCAAGACTGAAACTTTAAATTTTCTTAGTCTGTTTATTTTACTGCTGATATTCCTTAAGATATTTCGTCTGCATATCTAAATCAATTTTCTTACTAATCTCAGATAGTGAAAATGAGTGGACGCAGAGGAAGAACTAGGGGTCAAGGCAATGCCGCAGCACCCAATCAAATTCCCCCAGCCGTAGAAGCAGTAATAGATATTCAGCAGCAGCCGGACTTGGCTGAATTATATAAGAAGTTCGAAAGGCTTGGTGGCAAACCGTTCATTGGCAAGGAGTCAATTATTGACGCTCAAGTTTGGGTAAGATCGTGTGAAAAGATTTTTAAAGGGCTAAAACTGCAGGATGAGCAGAAAAGACTTATAGCTTCTTGGCAACTCCAAGGAGAAGCTTCAGCTTGGTGGGAAACCATCATTGTAGAGGAACCCGAGGAAGAATTTACTTGGGTTCGTTTTAAAGAAGTGTTTGAGAAACGTTACATGCCATCGGCGGGAGTTTCCAGAATGTATCAAGAATTTCTGGATTTGAAGCAAGGAAGTTTGTCGTTTGAAGAATACTTGAATAAATTCAGTGAACTATCTCGGTTTGGCCCGGAATTGCTAAATACACCTCTTAAGAAAAACGAAAGGTTTATCCGGGGAATGAACCAGAAATATCATGGAAGAATGACAGGTCATGTTAAAGAATCTTTTTCAGATTTAGTAGATATGGGGTACAGGTACGCTACTCTTGATATGCAAGAAGCAACTGTGGAGAAAGGTAATTCAGGTAGTCCGAATTATAAGAAGCGAAAATTCGGAGGCAAGAAACCTTGGCAAGGCAATGAGAAGAAGAGGAGCATTCAAGCAAGCGCAACAGAAAATGTCACTTGTTACAATTGCAAAAAGAAAGGCCACTATTCAAATGACTGCGCAAAACCGAAGAAGCCAGCTAAAGAATGCTACAATTGTCATAAACCGGGACATTAAGTTAAAGATTGCCCAGTGATGAAGCCAGCGCAGGTGGCAAAGGTTTACACGATTAAGAAGGACCCATCATCTTCAAAAGCTGATAAAGGGAAAAGTGTTTTGGAAGGTAACCTTACTATTAATAATAGAACTGTTAGAGTTTTATTTGATACAGGAGCTTCACATATCTTTATCTCCCAACAAACCGTAAATGAATTAGGACTTGAAACTAAATTTGCTAACGATCTTATTTGCGTGAAAAATCCGGTTGGAGGTCCCGCAAATCTTTGTTCATATTGTAAGAGAGTTCCTATTTCATATGCTAGCTATAAATTTCCTATCAACCTTTTTGTCCTCGAGTTTAATGAATTTGAAATCTTACTCGGTATGAACTGGTTATCGAGATACAAAGCTATATTGGAGTGTAGTAATCGGACAGTTTTAATCAAAACAAGCCTTGGAAATTTTATTGAAATCTCTTGTGAAGATCCAAGTCCAAGAGAGATAGGTTGATGTATACTTTGGGAAGTCTTGAACCCACTTTGCAGTCTATACCTGTTGTTCGGGATTTTTCCGACGTATTTGAAGAAGTGAAATCTTTACCTCCTCATCGAGAAATAGAATTCCGAATCGATCTTGTACCTAATACTCGTCCTGTTGTTCACGCAAGTCGCAGGATGGCACCCAGGGAAAAGATTGAATTGGTTCATCAAACTGATGAGCTACTAGCAAAAGGATTAATTCGACCCAGTGTTTCTGAATGGGGCTCAGCCGTCGTATTTGTTGCTAAATCAGACGGATCCTTGAGATTGTGTGTAGATTACCGCGATCTAAATAAACAAACTCTCAAAAATAAATTTCCACTGCCCAGAATTGATGATCTATTCGACCAACTTCATGGCGCTCGTTTTTTTTCAAAAATGGATCTAGTACAGGGATTCCATCAATTACGAATCGCTGAAGATTGTGTCCATTTGACTGCTTTCAGAGGTCCTAATATGTTCTATGAATGGTTAGTTATGCCTTTCGGGCTAACCAATGCTCCAGCATACTTCGTAGATCTTATGACTCGTGTGTTTCGGGAAGTTTTGAATAAATTTGTGCTTGTATTCATTGATGATATTTTGATCTATTCTAAGACTAAAGAAGAGCATGCCGAACATCTTAAAATCGTATTGGAAATATTGAGGAGAAATGTTCTATATGCAAAATTTTCCAAATGCCACTTCTGGGTCAATGAAGTCAAATTCCTTGGCCATATTGTTAATGAAGAAGGAATTTCAGTAGATCCTAGCAAAATTTCCGCTATTCTTGATTGGAAACAACCCACTACTCCAAGAGAAGTTCGAAGCTTTTTGGGTTTAGCAGGCTATTACCGGAAATTCGTTCAAGATTTTTCTAAGTTGGCTAGTCCGCTGACTAAGTTAACAATGAAAAATGCAAAGTTCATTTGGACTCCAGAATGTAAAGAAGTTTTTCATGAGTTGAAAAAAAGATTGACCACTGCTCCTGTTCTCACTATTGTTAATGGGAACCAAGGCTTATCTGTCTATACTGATGCATGTGGTGAAGGGGTAGGTGCAGTATTAATGCAAAATGGAAAGGTGGTTGCCTACGTGAATAGACAATTACGTCCGCATGAGAAAAACTACCCGACGCACGATTTGGAACTTTTGGCTGTTGTTTTCGCTTTGAAAATATGGCGACATTATCTTCTGGGTAAGAATCTTTTTCAGCTTTCTTAACAATTTATGAACTAGCTTAACCAAAGAAATATATCTAATAAACTCTCTTTGTTTTAGGTGAAAAATTCGAATTATTCACCGACCATAAATCCTTGAAATATCTTTTCACCCAGAAGGATCTAAATTTGTGACAACAACGTTGGTTGGAATTTCTGGCATGTTACGACTTAGATATTCTGTATACACCCGGAAAGGCCAATGTAGTTGCCGACGCTTTAAGCAGAAGTTATGCTGTTCTTGCTTATCTGGTTATCACTCCTACTCTTCTTGAGAAAGTCGCCAGTAAACAAAAAGAGGACCAGTTTCTTCAAGAAATATATGGGAGGATTCGTCGAGGTGAAGATTCCAGTTTTGCAATTGATGATAAGGGGGTTATAAGTTTAAAAGGCAGGATTTGTGTCCCTGACATTCCAGAACTGAAACGTGAAGTATTGGATGAATGCCACAAGTCAAAATTCAACATCCATCCAGGAGTCAACAAAATGTATCGAGATGTTAAAAGAACATTCTGGTGGAAAACGATGAAGAGAGACATATCTATTTATGTGAGTCGCTGTGCTACTTGTCAGCAAATCAAGAGCGACCAAAAGAAAGTGGCCGGTTTACTTCAACCTTTGGAAGTACCGAAATGGAATGGGATCAGGTATCAATGGATTTCATTGATGGATTGCCTCGAACCAAGAAAGGCAATGAAGCAATTTGGGTTATTATGGATCGTCTAACCAAAAATGCTCATTTCATTCCAGTTAAAACCACTCGGACCGCGGCAAGCTTGGCAGGTATATATATAAAGGAAATTGTTCGCCTCCATGGTATTCCCAGCAGTATTGTAAGTGATCGTGATCCGATCTTCACCAGTAGATTTTGGGAAGCATTCCAGGACGCATTGGGAACGAAATTAAATTTCAGCACTGCTTATCACCCACAATCTGATGGGCAGACTGAAAGGGTCAATCGAATTTTAGAAGACCTACTGCGTGCTTGTGTTCATGATTTTGGTGGTTCTTGGGAGGACCATTTGCATCTGGTTGAATTCTCTTATAACAACAGTTATCAGGCCAGTATAGAAATGGCTCCTTTCGAAGCTTTATATGGTCGTCCGTGTCGATCACCTACATGCTGGATCGAATCAGGTGACAGACTTGTTCTTGGACCGGATATGATAAAAGAAGCCACTGAGAAGGTAAATTTTATTCGAAAGAAGTTATTAACTGCCCAGAGCCGTCAGAAGAGCTACTATGACCGTCGAAGGAGAAATTTGGAATTTCAAGTTGGAGATTCTGTATTTCTGAAAGTATCTACGATGCGGGGTGTATTGAGATTCGGGAAAACTGGAAAGTTGGCACCGCGTTATATTGGTCCTTTTCCTATTCTGGAAAGGATTGGTCCTCTAGCATATAGAGTGCAGTTACCCAGCTGGTTGTCTGGCGTACATGATGTGTTCCATATTTCTAATCTTCGGAAGTATGTGCACGATCCAGATGATATTATTGAAGAAGCTGCTCAGCAGGATCTTGAAATCACTCCCAACTTGGCAGTTAGAAGGGAACCGATAAAAATTGTTGATCGTGATGAGAAGCGATTGAGGAACAAAATTGTGAAATTGGTCAAAGTTAAATGGAGTGGCGATCCTAAGGATTGTACTTGGGAGACTGAAGATAATATGAAGAAATCGTATCCCAATTGCAGAATTGACATCTCGACTTAAAGCTGTAAGTCATTTCCTTATTTATAAATTCGTCTATTCTTTGTTTTCGTTTCTCTCTCTTTCAATTTCGAGGAAGAAATTTTCTTAAGGAGGGGATATTGTAACATCCCGGAAATTTTGAATTAAAAAAAATTGGTAATTTATTGGAACTTTTTGAAATTTAAATTGAAAAGTTATAAAGAAATAAAATATGAACAAAATTTAGAGTTTTTAGTTAAAACTTTTAATAGAATAAAAACAAATATTGTAATAAAATCACATAGTTATTTAATGTTAATAACTAAAACAACTTTTCCTTTTAATAAAGTAAAATAAGAAATTGTGATAGATGAGCTTTTAATAGAAGAAAATTGTAAAGTAAGTTATGATGAAAAATTATAAAGATTTAAATCACATAATTATAATCTAACAAATAATTAAACATATGAACAAATGAATCAAATGAGTATGTTACTAAATCAAACCGGGTAAGTGTAAGAAACTAAAACAAAACATAACATGCTGAAATTATGCAAAGTAACATGCTTCATTTAATGCTAGTATTAAATGCTATTTACTCCTTTGCATGTACAAAAGCATTTCAGCTGAGATTTGGTTTGTACGTCAACAAACAAAGATATAGAAAAAAAAATGTACTTATGAAATATAACTAAACAAGAACATGCTGCAAATAGGAAAAAGAGGAAAACCTGAACATTCCCTTTTCATACTTTCATTAAATGCCATCACCTTTAGCAAAGAAGCATAACTGCATTAAATACAAGCAACATACTTCATTTAATGTTATTACTGCATAGCAGATCTAAAAGCATGGTTTAGTTTTTTTTTTATACTTCAACTTGTACTTGCTTTGGTAGACTCAGCTTATCCTTTCACCTGCACACCATCCTTCTTATATACATACGCACATTCATATTTATTTCATCTCGTTCAAAACAAAGATAGTAAACAAAAGAAAACATCATATTTCATAAATTCAAAAGCATTCAAGTGAGTAAAACAGAAAATAAAAAGAAGTTAAAAACCAAACCAGAGAGGAGATTCAAATCTACAGTTCAAAGGAAACCCATATAGTCTTTATTTCAAACCTTTGTCAGGTGAGTGAACATCAACTTAAAGGCTTTAAGTTAACTGTAAAGATGATTCTGTGTTTCATGGCATTGTATATGTTATCTTTGAATATAGTTTGGTAAATATATATAGATATACAGGTTACTCTGCATTTTGTCCTTCTCTGTTATGGGTTACAGGGTAGATTTCCATTCAAACTCCAGTAGTTTTCATCTGAATCATAGTAAAACTTCAGTTTTAAAATCAAACAAGATAATGGAACTCAAATATGGTTTATTAAAAACAGATTTAAAACCCAAAGCTGTAAGATATCATCACTAAAGTTGTCTACAGGAAATCAAAAGAAAATGTGATGAACCCAAGTATTATGAAAAGCTAATTCAAATTCATAGCCTATATCCTTACTGCAAATCATGATTTTTAAAACAAAAGTGAAGAATTTTAGTTTAGTATTTAAAGGGAAATTTGCATTTGAATAAAAATTGAATTTTTACCAATTTCTTGTAAGTGAATCAATTTAAATTGCTGAAATTTGAGTTGAAGCAAGCCTAACCATTCATGATGTTGGGAAAAATACAATTAATTTTTCTATTGCGTGAATTGGGAGTATGAGCTTGAATTAGGGTTTAGTTTTCGAAATTGATATGGTCTGTAAACTTGATGCGTACGCTACCATGGACGCATCGAGTTCGAAGATTTTGTGGGTGATGATAGCTTGGGGTGTTGTCGAACTATGGACGAAGTTGCTGGGTTTCTGGCGGCGTCAGGCGTCGTGGCGAGGCGTTGACAGGGACGAGTGGCGGTTCCAATTTGTGTTACAGGTTGCGTGCTCGAACTCAATTTTGAGTTCGAGATGATAAAGGAATTTAGGTGATAGGGGATTGAACTAGGGAGGATTTTTGACTTACTCATCGATGCAGCGACGCCTGAAGATCATCCACGGCGTCGTGCACGTACACGTGCACGAATTGATGGCTTGGGAAAATTTGATTACCTGAAGCATTTCAGGTTTGCACTCGTGTGGGTTGACTCGAAGTTTTGATCGGGGAAATAGGGCAGAAACTCGAAGGGGGAATCGAGTGGCTTCAGGGTTGTATCGGGATGAAATTTGAACTAAACAAATTTTGAAAAAAAATTAATTACACGGGTAGCTTTGGGGTGAAACTCGAAGCAGGAAGCATTCGAACTCGGGCGTGACTCGGGGGAGCCTCGGGTTGGCCACCTGAAACAGCATATTCAGTTTGAAGCTTGTCGAAAATTTAAGTTTAAACAATTTTTATGAGCATTGTTTATAAAATAATGATTGTTAATGGAATGTGAAGTTAAATCAAACAATGATTAAATAATTTATGATTTATAATTACTTTGTAATTAATAATAATAGATAAATAAAAGCAATTAAAATTTAAATTGTAAATTAAGAACCGTTAATTTGATAATTTAAGTTGATTGATTCAAAATTGATAGTTACATTAAAATAATTTATTAAGGAATAATAAATTAATATGGTCAATTGAGACTTCATTAAATTGTAATTATAAATCATAAATCATCGTTTTAAAGTAATCAAGGAAAATAATAGTATTTATATGGTTAATTTATTAAATCCCATTCACTTTGATTTGGAAAACGATTAACTATCGCTGTGCACTATATTGATATTTCTATTCTGATTGTGATGTTGTGTTATATAAATTGCCATGTACTGCATTGTGATTGTGATTCGTTCTGTATTAATGTGAAAACCCTGTTGCCCGTAAAAAGGCGTTTAAACCTCGATGCGACAGGGAATCGAATTTCAGTTGGTTATCCGAAACCCACATCGAACCTGTGAATATTTGTGAATGACATCCACATGTTTTAAAATATGGCACTCACTATTCGAATTAGCCGGGAAGGACCTTTGTATCATAAAACCCATTTCGAATATGTCATTCGACGTTATGGATAGCATTTGAAGACCGGTGTTGAAGACCGGGTATTTGCGAGAGCGATAGGATGACCTGTCGATTGACTCTGCACCGAGTTGCTCCGGTATAGAGTTCTCCATATGTTATGGGGAATCCGATCAGGATTGTGGATATCCGGATTGCAAGGACTTCTTTGGAAGTACCTTCGGTTCTGTTCGAGCCCGGAACAGACTTGTATGGATAGTATGTCTGACATTACAAATTGAGATATAAAGCTGATTTCTTTCAAATATATTTCTTTTGGTGGCGGAGCATTTATTCTTTTAGCTTAACACCCTTCTCTGAGACGTACGAGCTCAGAGGTTATGTAGTTGAAGGTTATCAGCGATATATTCCCAATTTGGTAATGTGACATGCTGAGTGTTGCTGTGAAATGATCATTGTGTTGATCATTTGTGATAGGATCATTTGTTTGATCGTCTATCTTGGTGATCATTTCTATGATCATTTGTTGACCCAAAGCACAGCTTTTGTATAAAGCGTGTTTTTGTGGACGAGACTTCGTCGGACCTCACACCCCGAAATGGTCGAAACAGGAAAGATGCAACAAGGTTATTGGGGGTAGCATCGCTTAGGGTATGTGCATTTCCTTCTGGATAGAAGTGGTATCATGGTATGGAGCCCAGATACTTAACTTATGTTGATATCGCAGATATATATATATGATTTTGTGATTTGTTGCTGGGGCCCGGTTAAAGGTTGGTTACGACCGGGAGATGGCATACTCGTGTCAGTAGTTACCCGGTTAGGAGTAACCCGGCCTTGTGTTGGCAGAGATCCGGTTTGGTTCTCGTGGACGTCCTTCCAGAGGCGTTCTCATGTGGCAATGGGAAGTTCCTTGGCCTGACCATTTGTTGGAAATCCAAAGAAACAATACGAGCCCTGTACGGTTTTAGTTGTAGAACCTGCCATTTAATATGGTAGCTATAGTAGGCATAATATAATGGTACCTATGCTGGCTAAGATTAATATTCTACTTTTGAAATGTTTTCTTCACTATGCACTAGTAATAATATCAAAGAATTTCTTTTCTCGTACCAAGCATATTTAACTATCATAAGAAGAAATCTCCTCCAATTCCGCGTTTGCATTGTGTGTGTGGCGGGAGGTCTTATGGTAGTTCCATTTTTTAAAAGCATTCCGAAAATTCTTTTATAAACCTTGTTTTTATTTAAATGCAACTGTTTTTGTTTACTCATACTAGTCCCATGACTGATCCAGAGTTTATTGTTTTCTTTCCTAAACTCTGGGTGCCCATTATTTCCACACGGGCAGCCTAGTAGCAGGTTTCTGTATTTTGGAGTAGCAGTATTTTGGTGCTCTCATCTTGGAGCTATCTTAGGAGCTTTTGGAGATTACAGGTGTTTAGCTTTTGGGAGTTCATAATCATCTCTCTCATTTGAGAACTTTTGGATATATGTTCACTATTGTATTGTCATGATGTTGTATTTGGAGTTGTAGTGTATGTATTATGTACTCTGTTGTAGTATGGATATTATGTTGATGTTGTAACAGTGATGTTATTTATGATATTGATTCTGTTCCGTTGTTTTATATTCATCTAATTGTTGTTATAAGCTCCGGCGATGCAAAATTTGGTGTTGTTTATCGAACATCGAGTTTGGGTCGTCACACAACTATTCAAAGCATCCAATGCCATTCAATCATCCATAAGCAAAGCTTGTTCGCTACCAATATTAATTAAATTAATTCTGATTGAATTTCTAACCTCAACTATTTAGAATTCTTAACTTGTCATTAATTAATTTCAAATCAATTAATCAATCTTACCTTCATCACTCATCTTGATTAATCAACATGGATTAATTATCCTTCAATTACATCCAAGTAACTAACTTTAATTAATTTCATGATATTAATTTTTCTTAACCAGAATCAATAAGTAATCTTAATTAATTCATGAATTAATTAACTATTTTAATTATGTTAATCCTTAATTACTTATACTAATTAACTTCTCATAAGTCACTTATTACTGATTAATAAATTTAATTAATCAATCTTTAATTACGTCATTGATTATATAAATTAATGATTTCTAATTATATTTTAATTTATCCTAATCTAAATTAATTACACTAATTAAACCACAATATTAATCATTCTTGATTTATCTCAACCTGTAATTAACTACCCATTTATTTACTTCATTAAATAAATCAATTTCTCCTTAATTAATCAGCTTAATTAATCTCTTGATTAATTTCACAAAGTAATTATATTTTATTAATTACATTAAATAATTACCTATCAAACCATCCATTGATTATTCTACATTAATTAAACTTAATAAATGAGCTTAAACCTTCATTAATTAATTAATTCAAACCCTTAATTAATAAATTAATCAACCCAAATCATTAATTAATTGAATTATTATTCATTTTAATTACCCTTCTAATTTGCTGAATCAGAAACCGTTAAGTCCTTAACAACATTAGAATGAAGACATTCTCTTATTTATAACTTTAAATCAAAAAAAAAAATTAAAAACCCAAATACTTCGAGTCAACCCACAATTAACTCGAGAACCACCATAACCAAAGTCACATCATCATCAGTACACATCCAATCAATTTATTCATCCAACCAATTATTAAATTTAACCATTTAAATTGAAATAAAAATCCAACAGAGTGAGAGTTACTCACCTTTGCTGTTAATTACAATCCCCATCAATCTTGACTATGGTTTCATCAAAATTTTGATCTTGTAAAAAACGTTTACATTTTACTATCATGTGAACTGATCAATTACCACTAAATAAATTAATTAACCAATAATGGAATTTAAACTATTTCCCTTTTAATAAAAATATTTTAGCTACCACAAAAATTGAATTGGTTTATTAAACAGATCTATCTCCATAAAACAATATTTTAAAGCTAAGCTAGTAAGTGAAAATATGCACATATATTTTGACACCTTATATATATTTAAATTAAATTAAAAACAACTTAAAATTCAAAAATGCTTAACCATTTAAGATTTTATTTACTGCAAATAATTTATGTATATATAAATCAATTATGTACAAAACTTTCTACTATATATTATTCATTTATTTGTTTATTTTTTTAAACAGTATGTACAGATGTATACACAGACTTTATTTAATTAAATAAAGAAAAAATAAGGTAGTTATACCTCACTGCCGACGCCTTCACCATCACAGATCCAAACTCCAACAACTCGACTTCGACGAACTCCCCAGAAGCGAGCCGTCTCCATCTCGACCAAAACCCTAAATCGCCCTAATCGAGCTCGAACGCTCCACTTACGTTGCCAGCGACCTTACCCTTATTATGCTGCCTCGATCCTATGAACGCCGCCCCACTGCCCTCGCAGCTAGTTGTTCGACGACGTGGCCATGCTCGCCCTCGAAACCGTCCCTGCCAGCACGAGATGAATTCGAGCACACTCACAACTCGACTATCGAAGGAAAATGCGATTTTAAATTGCGAGCCTTTGTTCATTCATCCTCTCTCTTTTTGACTACGCCCTTAAATGAACGGCTACAGCCATTTTTTGTTTTTTAAGTCGCATTGATTTCGATTTTAATTTCTGGAGATAAAGGAGAGGGACACGATCTTTAAGCAGAGGAAAAGGCATGTTTGGGAAGGAAGGACCGACGCAGATATAGGTTAGCTCGGTAAGGTAGGTTGGCTGATATAGGGTTTGATTCCTTTTTTTTTTCAAAATATCTCGTATTAATTATAGGGAAATCTCGAACTCCAAATCGGACATGCCGCCAGGCGCTTATAAGGCTTTACTCGTATTCCGAACACGATGGAACGTGTTTCGGAACCTAATTCGATCATATGCGTGAATTACGAAAGTAAACGATCAATTTTAAATTAAATCGATTAAAATAGTTTCTAAGCGTTTCGAGCTGCCAGAGTTAAACGACAACTCCGATTACTACGAAAATTGAAATCCGATAATAACTAACTATTATGGATCCACTAGAACTGGTTTCGTCGAAATCCGAGACTGTGCCTCACAAGGCTATTTTTAACTATTGATTTAAACGATTTATTATTAAAATTGAAAAATCATCATTATAAATTTTATAAGCCGTCAAATTATTTTAAACAGGCTTAGAAATTTCAGATTCAACAATTTACCCAATTTCAATTATTTAATTCAATATTTAAACTATATAATTCAATGATTTAATTATCAAGTAAATATTGATATCTTGAATTCAAGTTAAAATAAACTTTTAAATATTTTAAAATCAATTACCTATTCAAATTTTAATTGTTAGAAATTCGGGGTCGTCACACCGAGACGCAATGTTGGATGGTTTGGTCGGAACAATATTTAAAAAAATATGAATCATCCCAATAGAAGTACTTGACTTGGGACAGAAATTTAAATTTTTCTTATTTTGACTAAAATGAAGGGATTTCCTTAGTGACTAGATAGTTCACTGTGTCCGCATACCATGAACCGACGGAAATAGAAACTAGTTGTTCATCGGTGAAGTTTCTTTTATTGGTAAAGGCGATGGTGCATTGCAAAGACGAGACAAGTGATCAGTTATGACATTGTCGGATCCTTTTTTGTCCTTGATTGTAAGATCAAATTCTTGTAGTAAAAGGATCTAATGAATTAAGTGAGACTTAGCGTCCTTATTAGTGAAAAGATATCGAAGAGCGGAAATGGTCGATGTAAACAGTAATGTGTGACCTTATCAAGTATTATCGGAATTTTTCGAGAGCAAAAACTACCACTAGAAGCTCTTTTTCAGTAGTTGCATAATTGAGTTGAGCATCTTTCAGAGTCATACTACCACATGCAAAAGATCTTGCTGATGCATTGCCCTATGACAGCACTAACTGCACGGTTCGAAGCATCATACATTATCTCTAATGGAAGATCCCAATTCGGTGAGCAAATTATAGGAGCAGAAACAAGTTCATTTTTGAGGCATTCAAAAGAAGAGATACAATCAAAGTTAAAGTTGAATGGAACGTCTTTACCAAGAAGAGTCGTAAGAGGTCGAGCAATCTTGCTAAAATCTTTTTAGAAACCGACATGGCGTAGGAAAGGGCGAATGTCTTAAACGGATTTGGGAATGCGTAGATTTGCAATGGCATCGATCTTTGCTTTATCTACCTCAATGCCTTTATTTCAAATGACATGTCCAAGGACTCTGCCTTAAGTGACCATAAAGTGGCATTTTTCCCAATTTAGCATTAAGTATTTATCCGTTCATCATTTAAGAACCAATTTAAGATGGTGTAATCACTTAGAAAAAGAGTTTCCAAAGATTGAAAAATCGTCCATAAACACTTCAAGAAATCATTTGATCATATCTGAAAATATGCTGACTGAGCAACTTTGAAACATAGAAGGAGTGTTACAAAGGCCAAAAGGAATATGTCGATATGCAAAAGTGCCAAAGGGACATGTGAAAGTTGTCTTCTCTTGATCTTCGGGTGCAACTGGAATTTGGTTATAGTTAGAATAACCATCAAGAAAGTAGTAGAATTCATGGCCGACTAAACGTTGATAGCATTTGATCGATAAAAGGAAGAGGGAAGTGATCCTTACGTGTTGTGGCATTTAATTTTCAATAGTCAACGCAAACACACCAACCTATTTGAGTACGAGTTGGAATAAGTTTGTTTGAGTCATTCTTGATAACGGTAAGCCTAGACTTTTCGGTATAACATGAATTGGGCTAACCCATGAACTATCAAAGATTGGGTATATGATACTATAGTCAAGAAGCTTAAGAATTTCTTTGTGCACCACATCCTTCATTTTTGGTTTTAGCCCTCATTGTTCGTCATGAACAGGCTTGGCATCGTCAATCAAATAGATGCGATGTTGAACAAGAGCAGGACTAATTCCCTTTATATCGGTGATCGATCGTCCAATTGCTTCCTTGTTTTTCAAAAAGATTGAAAGTAAGTTTCCTGATCAAAAGTGAGAGTTGCAGAGTTTATGATGGGAAACTTTTCATCATCGCCTAAGTATGCATACTTAAGGTAATTGGGTAGAGGTTTGAGGTCCAACTTTGGGAGTTGCTCAATCAAAGAATTAGGTTGAGATTCAGATTCAACTGGAAGCGATTCAAATGGGAGTGTGTATTCAATCTCAATGGGGATTTCATGAAACAATCTTTCATACTCAGCCTCATGTTCATCGTTAAGGTCAAGCATGTCGTTTTCGAAGTTATCGTGAATGGCATTAACTTCCAACATTTGATTGCTTGGTTCGCTCGATTTATTTTCAAGATTGGACATGTTAAGATCCAAAGTCATGTTTCCAAAAGATATTTTCATTGAACCGTTGCGATAATTTATTAGAGCATTTGAAGTAGCCAAGAAGGGTCAGCCCAAAATCAATGGAATTTGACTCATTGGATTATTCACGGGTTCAGTCTTCATAACGATGAAATCGGCGAGGAATATGAATTAACCAATTTTGATGAGTACGCCCTTGATTCCTCCTATAGGTTTCTTAATCGAACGATTGGAAAATTGAAGAGTTATTTTTGTTGGTTTTAGTTCACCCAAGCCAAGTTGTCGGTAAACCGGATAAGGAATCAAATTGAAACTTGCACCCAAATCGAGTAAGCATTTGTTAATCGTTTTGTCTCCTATCGTGCATGAAATCATCGGTCGTCCAGGATCTTTGTATTTAATATGATTGGTTGAGATGAAACTTTGCTAAGTCCGACGGATAAGAAAATTTTCTTGGGTACATGAGTGTTTTATTTTTTAGTACACAAGTCCTTAAGAAATTTAGCATAGTTTGGGACTTGTTGAACGAAGTCAAGAAGCGGAATGTTAACTTTAACTTGTTTAAAAGTTTCCAACATCTTTTTCATTTGGGCCGAGTATTTCTTGGGTCGAGGACGATGTGGAAATGGAACACGATACTTAGTATGCGGGTCAACTTGAGTAGAAGAAATTTTTTGATTGGAATTCGATTCGACATTTGGCTCCACGTTTTGTTGAGATTCGTTTGTTGTTTTAGAAGTGTCGAGAGAAGTTTTGGGTAAATCGTTTTTATTAATGACTTGATTATGGATTTGTTTACCGGAACGTAGAGTTATAATAGCATTCAACTGGGTAACGTTGCTATCTCGAATAACATGGGCTTGATACGAATTAGCGTTTTGATTTCTTAGAATTGGAATAGGCTGGCTTGGGAATGTGCCTTATTCATGTTGACTTACAGACGTCACTAGCTAACTCATTTGCATTTCAAGTTTTGCAACAGATTGGCTCGTGTTTGCATATATGAGGTCAACAAATTTGGAAAATTATTGTTTGATTGAAGGCTTTGAGTAGTCGCTTTAATTAAAAAAATTCCATCGAATTAGAAAATAGCCGATAAAATTTTAATTAAAAATAAACGCAAGTGCACGTCATACAATTTCAGTATGTGGCGAGTATGGATCGATCCATAGAGAATTGTCTTGATTAAAAGTTCTACTCAATCAAATCAAACCAAACTTTTGAAGTTGATTAAGCTAGAAATGTAAAGAAAAAACAAAAACAAAAGTGATTGAAAATATGAGATTAGAAAACAATTTAGAGGCAGATCCACTCTCATATTTTTGTAAATCAACACATACATAATCTATAATCTCTCTATTTTGATCTTAAATGGAATTAATGATGTATTGATCATAAGTATGGTCTATTTATGTTATTAATAACATAACTTAAACCATCAAACTATAATACAACACATAGAACCACTTATCAATTGTAATGAAAATAAAGTCAAAGAAAAAGCTATTTTAAGTATGCTTTATTTACTATTGTGTTTAGTAACATAGATCATCAAATTTTATTTCTACCTTAATTTCATAATCAGAAATGAATTAGTAAAATGATGATGTAAATTGTGTTTATGTTTGAATAAGAATAGCCTATTTGTAAATACAACATAGGATATCAAATTCATTTTATAAACTTACAACAAAATCAAACTCTTCACGAAGCATAAACGAGATCATAAATGATAAGATTTGTTTAATTTACATAATTAAGAGAGCTTCATTATTCCTAAATTGAAGGGGTTTAGCTACTCATTTGTGTTATCATTTCAACATTTGTAAATGTCAATATAGAAAAACAAGCAAAGTAAGAGAAAATAAACTAAAATGTGAATTAATCTACTTCCATAAAATAAAACTACACTACTAACATGAAAGAAAAGAGAGCATATAAGTGAAGATAAGCATAAAAGAACAAGTAAACATGAAATAATGACAAGTAAAAAAGAAAAGGCTTAGGAAGTCTTTTTTATTTCTCTTTTAATTTGAGGCTACGACTTCCATTCTGATATGATAAGTGATTAAAAAGATCCATTATATGAACATAAGAGGGCTATTTATACATGCACAAAACCCTAATCCATATTTTATAGGGATTCCCAAAATACCCCATAGGAGGTGTGGCCAACAAGTTATCATTAGTCTATAACTAATCCATCATCAAGTATGCGTGTAACTTTAACCTTCACTAACTTGCACGTTAGCTCCTAATTGTAGATCAAGGTAAGTGGGTAGGTTGTGTCCTCTATGATGCATGTGTTGAATTATTCCATCTTCATTCGTTTGTTTCCATCCTTGTGCATGCATATTTCCATGAAATCCTCTTCATATTTCCATCCAAATTTCAACAAAAAATATGCATGTGAATATTCTCAAAATTAATATATGCACAAAATTACCATTTTACCCTCACATTGATACATGAACGATGACTTGAAAGTGTAGTTAAAGCACTCAGCAGATTCAATGCGGCGGAGGTCCAAAAAGTCATAATATGGATACAGCGAGGATATAGTGGATGACTCTAAAGTAGCAAATAAAACTCGCAATAAATGTTTTTACAAATATATAAATGGTAATTAAATAAAATAATAATGTTCAATTGAATTATAATTAATACATAAATAATTTTAGACAAAAATATGTGCGAATATATTATAAATGAACGTAAAACTGTTATATAACATAATCGAATCTAGCAAAATATTAGAGCATTTTCATTTCTAAAGTTATATTAAAAATTCAATTAAATTAATTAATTTCACAATTTTTATAATGTATATATGTAATTTTTCAATTTATTTCTTTTAAAGAATATATAGCGGAAAGCAGAATATAGCGGGAATAAAGGGATGTAGCGGAAATAGCCGGGATTAAAGCGGAAAGGCTATGTTTGGGGTTGTATGGAAAAACGGTAGTGGAAGAAATCTGCTATGAGATATAACGGGGTTATAGCGGGTCATTAACTACAATCTTGAAATCATATTTGAAATTTGGTTTTAAACATGTAAAAATACACAGTTATGACATTTAGTTAAATAAAATTAGATTAAATATGGATGTAAAAATATGCACATTTACATGCACATCAAAAATTATAATCCTTACCGATTGATCGTTCATACCGTGAAAAAATCCCAACTGATCTCAAGGATCGTCAATACGCATCAAGATGATCGTAGGAACATAACTTAAAGATCAAAGAAGATATAACTTAGACCGATGTCAAGTATCGTATAAAATCCATGAGTGTACCTCCTACTGATCTGTCAACCTAAAATTCGAACACCAAAAGAGAGTAATCTCTAAAAAGCCAAATACTATCACTTCAGCAATCACGAGAACCAAGATGTCCCATCCCACTGGGTGAAACTCAAGTATTCACTAAAAACTAGTAAGTCTCACTCGTTTCATATATAATTGGAGAAACTGAACTATATCACTTAAGGATCTAGCAGCCTTTACTAATGTCGAACACTAAAAGAAAATACAACCCTGAAATGTTAAATACTTTTCCAACAGCAATCACAAGAACTTAAACAAAGCAGCCCATACTTCATGGTGAAATTTAAGTATTTGCTAATGGGTTAGTAAATTCCACTCAAACATCCAATTCAATGAATTAAATAATATTCAATGAAGCATTACTTGAGAGAATTTAAATCAATCAATAACACTAGTCTATTCTTAGTACTCCTCATATTACAAAGTTAAGGCATTCAAAATTTATTCCTAAGATTTATTACCCGGAAATAAACATTGGAAACCGTCAGAAAATGGGCATCAAAATCATACACCAGTTGATATTCAATCAAGCAATCAATAAGGAAACAAGAGCAAAAGGAGGATTTACTGGCATGACCTGAAACACTCCTAGGTCAGCGTTAAAATGTGCTATTTCAATCCTTTACATCCTAAAATTTTGTGGAACTCAGAACATAAAAGTTGTAGATAAAAATCTAAGCTTTCAAACAAGAAAAATCACATTAATTTGGACTTATGGTTCAAAGGTTATGATGAAATTAAGTTTCAAGTTTAAATTTGTTAACCCTATCTTTTATTCTCAGGCCAACGACGAAGAAATGTGATTTCGATAATTTTAACCTCATGCAAAACTCGAAACACGAAAGTTGTGGATAAAAGTCTAACTGTAACAGTTCAGGATTTTCAACCCTTGAAAATCGACGCTAATATGTTCACTATTTTGCGTGCCGAGCAATCGATTGCCAAAAAACCCAATTGTTAAGGGAAAAGAAGAAGGAAAAAGAAAGAAAAACTAAATGGAAGAGAAGAAGAAGGAAAAAAGAAATTAATACAACGCAGAATCACACAATCGTAGTTGAACAATATATAATATAATATTAATGATCTATACAAAAGGCAAACTGTAATATACATACACCAATCAGAGTACAGTGACCTATTTTAGCCCGAACAGTTATAACAACATTTCCTTGCAATTGTTGATAAATACAATCAACAGACAACATAACAAAACACAGGAAATATGTAGATATGTCTTGTACCTCTAGCTCGTCTCCTGAGCTCTAATGCATTCAAAGAAATCTTAAAATATGCTTGGTCTGACTCGAACATTGAAAGGGAAGAACGCCCGAATTAGTCTAGTATATCAACATAAGAAAAAGCACACCCAATGGATTTTAAAGTAACCAAACTCTTTTCAAAATAAAGGTATCTCATAAGACCGTGCCACACATAAACAAAGACAAGTTTTTCTCTTACGATAACCAAAACATTTTCTATGGAAAATCCAATGATATTATAATAATGTCTAAGGATCAAAATAAAATACTAATATAGCTAAAATGTTTACATCTCCTTTTTCAGCATAGTTGGGCACAACTAATCTGTACGATGCTTATTGGAGAATGGATTCCATACAATGACCGAGCTACTGGGGTACCGCCCATCACAGTGCATCTCCAGATAAAATAACACCGAGGACCTCGCTAAGATCCCCTACCAACGTAGGACCAGCCTACTACTTGACTAATAGTACCGAATTTGATCACCCCTTCGTTAATGGATGCCGAAGCATACAAATGAGAGATAATATGGACTCTAGATAGGGATGATCATACCCTAATTGGGAGAAACTCACTTAACCCTGTTGCATCTCCCTTATTTTAGTCATTCCCGGTTGATGAGGCTTAAGCATACGTTTTACCTTTTATATAGCACTTCCCACATGGGATGCTAACACTACCCTCCGGGCAACAATGCAATACCAGCATTCATTCATACAAGTTCATTCTAGGACTAAACAAAACCGAAGGCACCATTTCAACTACATCCATATTGGAATCACCCTCAGGATCAGTAGCAAGCAGCCCTTATGTTAGACTCTCGATTTTGATTATAACAACCTATATAAAATGTTATGTTTTTTAAACCATCTTTGCAGGATATTTATTGAAGATTCATCTACAGATGTTTATAGCTGTATATTATGTTTCTAGAGTCTGTATATTACTTAGAAAATTTGTTAAAATCTCTCCTTAAATGATATATATAAACATATACATACACATACACACAATGCTCATACATGCACAAAACAGCAAAATCAGACGTCTGAATCTATTAATTCAGACGTCTGAGTACTGAAATGAGAATATTGTTCTCACAATATCCAGACGTCTAAATTGAAATATTCAGTCGTCTGAATGAGGTCAAAATGAACTATTTCCTTGCTATTTACGTTTTCAATCTAATTCAGAAGTCTGAATTCTTTAATTCAGACGTCTGAATATCCTCAACTGCTATTTTCTTGAAAAGTCACCTCTCTTCACCAAGAGAAACATCCTTTTAAATCAACAGTTGCATCCATTCTTTTTCATATAACTTTACATTTAAAGATGCAACTCTTCATATACTATATATAGATTATAGAATTCAACAAACAGATCACCGAATTTACTTTAGCATTCTTGAATTCTTATCTATTCTCAAAGTTTTCAAACTGCACTCAAATTCTTACATATTTTGATCATCGATCACTTTATCTTCCACAATTCTCAAAGCATATCACACTATATATCATAAAGGAGAAGATTATAGGAAGATTGTACTCAATTGACTTATCAGTGTTTCACGCTACAATCAGATATCTTTTGTATTGAAGTCCTATTCGGTTACTTAGGCAAGTGAAGTCCTGTTCGGTTGCTCAGGCAGTGTAAACCTATTCCTCCAGGTTAAGTGAGGGTTGTCGTAGTTAAAATTCCAAAAGGAGTCTGGGACTGGACGTAGAACGGGAAGTTCGAACTAGTATAAAAATTCCTGGTGTGCTTGTTTTATTTTTATTTACTTTGCTATTATCATCTATTTCCGCATTTAGATTTAATTATATTCCATATTACACGATCCTAAGTAATGGCTACCCATAGTAGCTTCTTTCACCTTAGACTTCAAAGAGCCCTGTCTTCAATTCCGTCATCTTCAAGATGCCTTCACTTTGAATGATTGTGTTGGATCGAAGTGGTTTTGGGATAACATATCGATCCCGGCCTCCCCAAAACAACATTCGATAGTTTTCGTAAACTCGGCCTTGATTCTTTAGGAAATAAACAATCAATGATTAGAGCGGAGTTCACCTCCCAACCGTTTGTGAATGGATTTCCTTATCATTTTTCCTAGAAGAGCAAAACGAGATTTATATGCACAGTACGACATCATCGGAGATGACTGTGCCATATAACTCACTTGTTTCTCCTAAATATTTTCAAAGTTACATTTTAGGTTCATATTTGGTAGTCGGTTATTTAACTATCAATAAACACACGTTCATTTTCAGGGATTTATTTCCAAAGGGAAAACCAACATTGGTTAATCACATAAGTAACCGCGAGACTCTTTAATTAATCTTTTCATTAATAAAAATCATCTTCTAAATACTTGTAACAAAATACTTTCACAAAGATATATTCACAAATCCATATATTTTTAATATTTGAAAAAATATCCATATGCTTATCTCACAGTATAAGTATATTCATCGAACGGAGAAAGATTTCCTTTTTGCATAATTCTAAAACCCTTTATAAACTCTTTTATAAATTTCTAAAACCATTTATAAACTATTTCACCAATCTTTGAAAATCATTTATAACCTCTCTAAATCATTTATAAACTCGTTATAAACCCATAAAATTAATTATAAAACTCCTCTTATAAATCTATAAACCCATTTCTAAATTTCATCTATAGATATCTAACTATTTATAAAGCTCCTTTACCTTGTAAAAAATATTCATTTAAGTTTATAAACCATTTTATAAAAATCCTCTTATAAAGCCCAAGTTCGTTTATTTAAATCTATTTATAAGTCACGAAAACATTTATAAATAAATAAAGATCATTTACTTCAAAACGCTATCATATAATAATTATTATTAACAATAAACATTATAATTAAATAATAATTACTAGTTCAAAACATCTTAAAAATAATAATTAATAATTCAAAACATCATTAAATAAACAATAATAATTAATCTTTATCATTATTTTAAATAGTAGTAATTTATTTCCAAAGCATTATTAATAAATCGTTATTATTAATTTCAAGTCGTATTAATTATTTAAATAATTAACTTTTCAAATATTAAAATATTAATAAATAACTTTAAAACAACCTTAAATACAAATAAATAATCTTCAAGACAATATTAAATACAAATAATCTTAAAACAATGTTAAATATAAATAAATAACTTAGATAGGATGGATAAAAAGGTTGGAGTAAAATAGAAATTAAATTCCTTAAAACAAAATATTCTCGAAACCAAATTTTAGATTTAAATCATTTCCTGTCTCAAAAACCAATTCCAACTCAAATGTAAATTTGTAGTATTTTTAGAATACTAATTTGGGACGAATAACTACCCAATGTTTAACCAATACCGATATTGATTTTTCCATAAGTACAAGATTTAAGTTTTTAACATATAACAATGTCATAACCAATAGTGTCAAACAATCAGGTTTGACATTCAATGATTCATATAACAGGAATATTGAAAATAATTCAATGGCAAGGAATCCCGTTGGATTCCTCCAACTTGTCTCCCTGCATGAAAATTCAAATATGTATTTATATACATATATGTATGTATGTATATGTATGTATATCAACACACATAGACACACACACACACACAGATATATATATATATATATATATATATATATATATATATATATATATATATGTGTGTGTGTGTGTGTGTATAAATCAAAGGTGGTGAGAAATCCTGTTGGATCCCTCCAACCTATTTTCCTACAATTGATTTCATATATTAACTGCTCCCAAAAGTGACAATTCATCAAAACCAACGAATCAACATATAAACATCCAATCAATAATTTTTATCGACTATGGAACATTATTGGTTAACCAAAATGGCGAGTTTAACACACTAGAGTTCCTGTTGTCGCCAATGCATTCCGGTTCGTCTAAATTTGAACAGCGTTCTAATTTAGCCTAAAATTTTGCAAGCTCAAATCTTAACCAATTCAATTCTACGACGAGGATCTCGTTTCTATGGGTTGGATGCGTCTAACCACATTCAGTTTGGACCTAATATGGATTAGATATTCATATATAAGATATGCAAATTAAATAATATTTTTAATTCACTAATTACACTTTAAAATTTTAATTTCCCCTTAGCTATCTTCTTTCCTCCCTAAATTTAAACTCGTGCACACACAGAACTGCCATGGATATATATGTTGTACACCTTAGAACGAGCATCCCTCAACGACACCCAAATCCGACATCACCAATCAACTTCTCGACAAAAAAATCCATCATCTCATCACCACTACAACAAACCTGCGCGCCTCCATCACGTCATGACCACCAAAAACCCCCTCCAACCGTACAGTGGACATGATTTGAAATAGTAGATCTACGCTAAAAAATTCGAGCATGAGATGCAGATTCACTCGAGAAACCCAAAGAAAACCTCCAATCCTACAATCATTGACTAAATCTGCAAAAATCTCAAGCCTTAGTAAATACTCCTCAACACTAAAATTGTCGGCCTACTCAACTAAAGCCGCACCCCTCCCCCTATGAACTTGTTCACTGTCGATCTAGGTTCAAAGAACTCAAAGACTACAACTTTTAAATTTTGTAATTTTTATTTCATGAACTATGAATTTTGTAAAGATGGATTGTTGCTTTCTTTAATGCTAAAATAGAACGAATAAAAGAAAAGATGGTGGCAGGCAGACAGGCGAAGAAGTGTGTGCTAGCTTGTACTAAATGTCTTAAGTTTGCATTACAGTTCAAAATTTCCGGCATCATGCTGTATAGATTTTTGATCACATATGAATCCCAAATCGACCAAACAAAAATATGGTCGTGCTCAAAACAGCGACGTAACCCGAAAATAATAATAGAAATTTAAAAATTTTCCAAATTAAAAATAATGGAAAAATCAAATTAAATAAATTAAAAATACGAAAACAAAAATTGAGTCATAAAAATAATAGTAAAAATAATAATATATTTCCTAATTATTTATTTGAACTATTATATCTACAATTGAATTTACGATTGAATTTACCGTTACTATACTTTTAACTAAAACGAGTTAAATAAGCCCACTAAATTAATTGAATTAATATTCAGTTTAAAATCCAGTTATTTGAAATCATATTCAAAATAAATCTCCAATTCAACTATTTTAAATATTTTCTGTATTTGAATTCCAAGTATTCGGTTTAAACATAAATCCCCATATTTGGATTTTTAAGCTATCAACCCTTTTAAACCACTATTTTAAATATTTAAATTGATTAAACATTTTAAAATCAAATGACTAAAATTTCAGGTCATTACATTTTCCCCCCTAAAAAAATTTTCATCCCCAAAATTACTATGGCAAGAAAATGCTTCTAAATTCATTAACTTTTCAAAATCAATTAGTTAAAATAGATTACCAAATTCATTTAAGCCGTTAACTTCATTCACCAATACCAACTAATATCATTCTAAGTTATAAAACAAAAATAAATTTTATTTATCAAAATTTCTTAAAATTCTTAAAAAACCTTTCTAACGCCTTAAATTTACGAAAAATTTCGCTAATGTCTCCTTTGCGTGGTTCGATCGGAAAAAACTTATAATATATATATGTATATATAATCACATATGTACATCTCATCTTCAAAGATGAGGTATCTTATAGGAAAAAACATAAAAATATTATATTTAATCCGAGATGTTTATCCTTTAATAGTATTAGAAAACATTTATAATCAATATAATATGAAAGCGAGCACCAAATGCGAAGCATACGCCATCCGCACTTACTAATCACACAATGACCAATAAGAACAAGTATAGGGAAGTAATATCAATATACGTGTACTGATGCAATAACAATATATATGTAAATGTAATAAATGTAGCCAGAGAAACCGTCAAACAAACAATATCCATCCAATTAATTCGTAACCATATCAATTTGCATTTTCAAATGTCAACATTTAATTTATTAAAGCCCTTACGATGTACGTTTATCATTTGTATGCAATATCAAATCTGATCACTCGCTCAATCACACAATTTCACTTTCGAACTAGTATCATTCACAAGACCACTCTAGTGAGGACACAGATCTGGTCCCTTGATTGGAAAACTATGTTCTCCTTGCAATGCCCTTAACTATGATAGAGAATTTCGAGATTATATCAAAAATCTGTATCCAGTGTTCGCCATCAAGAATTGGTTGAAAAATCCTAACTCGGACCAGTGTAATTCACCTCGACATTATATGATCGAAACTTGATCAAACCGTTATGTGAATAAGATAATCTTTGTACTTCTTACATACAATTGGTTTCTAAATCTAACCAGTTCTTTTTATTCATGTACCCGAATTTCTTGGAATATTTCTTTCAATTCCAAATCATCTGCTCTATACTTCTCCCTAAAACATTTACTCAAGTTTACAAACATACTCTTAAAACAAACCACTTATATTCATTCACTAATTTAAAACTTACGTTTATTTGTATAACTCTCAGCTACAATGTAAGAGTACATATACAAATTTTTAGTTTGTTTTCACTTAAACTAAATAGCCAATTAACTCAAATTTCATTTTTAACCTATTTCCTACGATTATATAAGTTATATAACTTATTTCCTTATATTTATCAAAACTCTTTTCTTCAAATTACTTAACCAAGAAGTTTTTGATTGTCTAAAATTATCAAATATTCCATTTCTTTTTTTATAAATGAAAACTATCACTCAACACATCAAAATGAGATACACCGACCAAACTATCCTAATGGGAGGATACATAAGCCTATAATATTCCTTAATTGAAAATTTCAGGATTTTAAATACCCTATTTTATTTCAAATCAATTTTGAATAATAATATACATATCTACCTTGTATTGCAAGTCATACTTTTGAGTTTAAATCAAAATTTGGTTTTTACCAAACCAAACTTCCTTGGTAAATCGCTTTGGTAGCAATCCATCGTGTAGAAACCTAAAAATGAACACCGATGATGTTGCAATCATCACCAGAATTATTTTCCAACGACTGAAGTGAGTTCAGTACTTTTTATCTCCTTCAAAATCCATTTTTGAAACATTTCTATTCAAAAATACTTCCAAAAATAATACTATTATTATTTTCTTCAAACTTTGAAAAACAATTTTCAAAATTCCGAGACTTAAGTTATTAGATTCTCAGTATAAATCCATTTTACTTATATAAGCCCTATTTATAAATCATGCTTACATAATTTTACTTCTTATATAAGATTATCTTGCAATTAATTATTTTTTTATTTAAAGTTTTAATTAACAACTTTACTAAAATCAAACTTCTATCTAATCTTATCACCGAACGCCTTATTGCCAAATCATGAAACTGAATTCACAAGGATTTTGTACTCAATTTAACTAAACAATAAATGCTCGTAAACTACTTAAGCATAAGCGATAAACAATAAATAATAATAATTGAATATTTTCATCTTCTAACAACCACAAAAATCATATATATATTACCATAATAATTTCTAAAAGATTATCTTTTTATATATAAAATATAATTTATTTAAATTATTTTATTTACCCAGTTTAAAACAATACTGTGTCGGTTTTCCTGATTCAAGTGTTTAGAAACCCTATCAACAATGTTGGCCAAATGCATCGACCAAAATTCTTAACCACTCAACCGATAAACCAACATAATATAAAACATTTTTATATCACAAACAAATATGCACTCATATATATACACACTTAGACTCGTCCTAGGGTCTCGCTTACCCTATCAAATGAGTTGATCTGCACCAAAGCCTAGGTATTTGCTCAACCTATGCTCTTATACCAAGTGTAATTGTTTGGGATTTTCGATCCTTGAAAATCGACACAAATACGTTCACTATATTGCATGCCGAGCAATCGAATGCCAAAAAAACCCAATTGTTAAGGGAAAAGAAGAAGGAAGAAAGAAAGGCAAACTAAATAGAAGGGAAAAAGAAACTAAAACAACACAGAATCTCACAATCGCAGCGGAACAGTATATGATATAATATCAATGATCTTTACAAAAGAGAAACTGTAATATACATATACTAATCAGAGTACACCAACCTATTTTAGTGTGGACAGTTATAACAGCTCGTCCTCACAATTATTGATAAATACAACCAACAGAGAACACAATTGAACACAAGAAATATGTAAATACATCTTGGACCTCCAGCTCATCTCCTGCGCTCTAATGCATCCAAAGCAATCTGCAAATATACTTAGTCTGACCCGACCATTAAAAAGGAAGAACGTCCGGATCAATCTAGTATACCAGCATGAGAAAAACACACTTGATGGATTTTAAAGTTATCAAACTCTTTTCAAAATAAAGGTATCTCGTAAGACCATGCCGCATATAAACACGGATAGGTTTTTATCATACGATAACCAAAACATTTTCTATGGAAAATCCAATGATACTATGGTAATGTGTAGGGATCAAAATAAAATATGAATATAGCTGAAATGCTTGCATCTCACGTTTTAGCATTGTTGGGCACAACTAAGTCCATACGGTGCTTATTGGAGAATGAATTCCATACCATGACTGGACTACTAGAGTACCACCCATCACGATGCATATCTAGATAAAATAACGCCGAGGACCTCGCTAGGATCTTGACAACATAGGACCGGCCTACCACTTGACTGCTAGTACAAAATATGACCACCCTTTTGTTAATAGGCCCCGAAGCATACAAATGAGAGATAATATCAACTCTAGATGGGGATGGTCATACCCTAATTGGGAGTGACCTAATTATCCCTGCTACATCTCCCCTATTTTAGTCATTAAAGGTTTATGAGGTCCGAAGCAACCTTTTACCTTTTATATATCATTTTCCACTTGGAATGCTAATACTGCTCTCTAAGAAACAATGCAATGCCAATATTCATTTACACAAGTTCGTTCTGGGACTGAATGAAATAGAAGGCACCACTTCAACAACATCTATTTTGGGATCACCGTCACAATGAGTAGCAAGCAGCTCTTGCACTTCAAAGAGCTCCATCTTCAATAGGATATTTTTATAAATTTAGTTTATATGTTTGCTAATTTAATCCAGTATAAAATTAAAGTCTTAGGATTTAATAGGATGAATGTAGGAGTTAGATAGTAACTGTAATTACAGGTAGAGATTTAAAAGGTTATATGACATAGATTTGAAAATAACTGAAAGTTGTGTTGTAGTTATAAGTCTTAATTTGTTGGTTTAATGGTATTAATGTAACAATAACTGAATTGGATTACATACACACAAACATTTGAAAAATTTATTAGGTGGACTAAATTGGTTAAAGTTCATAAGTTGTGCATTTCAATTTAGTAGAAATTCTAAATCGATAAACGTATAGATTTTAAGTTTATCATGATGAATTATTTTAGTGATATGACTTAGAATAAATGAAATAATTTGGGTTAATTGGTATTTAATGGAATTAAAGGTTGCAATATTCATAGGTAAGGATTTAGATGAAATAGATTGATGTATGAAATTTAATTGGATAAATGGCAATTAATTCCTTTAATTTGTGCAATTAATATATGTTAATTGATAACGATAAAAAGTTGATTTTTCAGTGTAACCAACGTAAAATATTATCATAGCATGATACTTGGTTTGAATAGAAGGATTTGATTTAATGTGAAAATTTTTGTTCTAAGTATTGAATAAAATTGGGAAGCAATTTTTTTATGATAATAACGTTAGTATTGGTTAATAAATAGATTTCAATGCAGTAACCAAATAAATGGAATAAGATGAGTATATATTGCATAGAAATGAAATGTAAATTGTCACATTTGGTTGGAGCTAATTTTTAGAAACATATAAATGTTGAATCAGTAAATATTAAATTCCATTTAATATAAGAATTCAAAGGTGGAAGATTTACATTTGGATTGAAAGGTATAATTAATTGAATTGGTGATTTGGGAATTTAATCCAAGGGTTACTCTAAAAATAAATACGGATAAAAAGAGGTTAAACTAAGGAGGGGCATTAATTGATTTTAAGGCTTATTTAATACGTTAATAGGCAAGACTCCGCATTCATACATTTATACAAAGCTAAATAGAAGCACAAGTGTGATATAATGTAAATAGATGGATATCAACCTTTATTTATATGTTAATGGGATTTAATTTCTATTGTATAAAAACCGCAATTTAATGAAGATTGAAATAGCTAATTCATACGTTAGTTGATTTAGCTGGAATATGAAGATATTTAATGGAATAGTGAAATCAAATGGGAATGGGTTTCCATTGTTCATTTGAATTCACATTCATCATAAAAACTTATTTGAAAACCAAAGGAATAATAAAGGAATCAAGACTTAATTAGTAATTTGGATTTAAGACATGGCAATTTGGATTTATTGCAACATTTAATACCATAGAATTTAGTAAAGCTTATTCAAATTTTAGTTGACCATTTGTGATATAACTTTTTGAAAACAAGACTTTATTTATGAATTGAGTATTTGATTCAACGAATGGTAATTACTTCATTTAAAAATGGAATTTAACGTAAATTTGTACGTTATTAAAGTTAAATGAAAGCTGTAAACATTTGACTTAGAGAACAATTGGGTGAAATCTTAACTAATGTAAACTTCCTCATATTGACATCCATAACTGTGAATCATAGGAAGAAGGTAAATAAATGAACTTAACCAAACTATTTATGTTGAATATTGAAAATTTGAATAAATAAATAGTTAAGAAAATTAAGGGAATGGGAATAAAAATTTATTTATAATTTGGAATTTTAATTACGGTGAAAAGGGTTAACTGCAATTAAAAGTAAGTTGAGATGGAAATCAAGTTATTTATTTAATTTGGTTTAAGATGAGAGTGTATAAGTATAAGATTAGGTAATTTGTGAGAATAAATTTATAATTCCCAATTAATAAGAAAGTGCAGAAATTAAAATTGCAAATTTATATACCTATAAATTTTTATTCACATCCAAGCTTGTTAAATTTATTGGGATTAATTGAACTATCTAAGTAATGAAATTTGGCCAATAATAGGAGTTGAAACATAAAAATTGATTTTTTATGATTTATTTAATTGATTTAATAATGTTAAAAATAGCCATTTTTGTCACGGACTCGGATTTCGACGAAACCAGTTTCATCGGATCCGTAACGGTGAATTATAATAATGTTTCAAGTTTCGTTGCGATCGGACTTGTCGTTTGATCGTACGGACTCGAAACGCCTTGAAATTTACGCATTTTGAAATCAATTTGAAATTTTGTTTTTTTAGCATAACTTCTTCATACGATCGAATTTGGTCACGAAACTTTTTCCATCGCGTTCAGAATATTTTAAAACACCTATTTGGATATATAGTTTTAACAAATTCGACTCCGGAGGCATAGCGGGCTTTTTGGACCATGGTTTGTCACGCACGTTCGCGTATCCAGTCTAGCTACCCTACCTCTAGCCTATCTATAAATATACATCTATAAACCCTAGCTCCTTTCTTTTTCATTTGCTGTAAGTTCATTTCTTCACTCTTTTCTCTTCCCCAAATGTATACATCTCAGATCCAATTCCAGATCCATCCACAGTTCAAAATCAAAAGTCAAAACTCAAAAATTTCAGAAAATTCCAGAAAAAATATATGTTGAAGTTTTCGATACGCGTAATCCCATGGTGAAATTCGTTTTTCAATTGGAGCTGTAGTTCATCCAGAATAAATTCAAACAGCCCCAAAACCGTTCATCATCGTCGCGTAAAACTTCGTCTGATCGAAATTCTGTTTCTGCGTATTGGAGTATGGACGATGGGGAGCGCATCTATGTAATTTGTTTGGCAATTCAACGGTCGGATTGGAGTCAAAATTCATTTAGGGTTTGCAAGTAAGAGGCGGCGGCTTGTTGTTTTTGGTGACCGAGTGGCTCAGGTGGGGTCCCGGGGGTTCGGCCGGAGGAGGCAAGGTGGATGTTGGCGACGGCGTGGGCAACAGAGGTGGCTAGGGGAGGAGAACGCCGGTCAAAGGCACGGTCAAGGGGTACCTGTGTGCAAGGGACGCTGGAGTTCTCGCATGCGTGCTTCAGGTTGCTGTAGTGAAGAACATCGCTGACGTGGCACATATAATGTAAGTGGTGAATGTGGACCATTTTGTTATTTTCAATTTGGAATTCCATCACCATTTTTCGCCATAACTTTCTCCTACGAATTCGGATTCACATGAAATTTTTTTTGTTAGGATCGTAATTTAATTCCGGACTCGATGACGCTGGTTTGGACGAATTCTGAGACGGGCGAATTTTTGGGTTTAAATCGGGTTTGAATTCGATTTAAAATTCAAAAGGTGAGTGTTTTAACCCACTCACAACTATTAGAAGCTTTTATGTTTGTTAAATAAATTTTAGAAATGAATAGAAATTTATTTATGAGCTTTTGGCATGTTATTTCATTCATATCTGTTGAATTGCATTTTTTTGAATGTAACTGTTAATTTAATTGATTTATTGCGTGTAAATTGGCTGTTAGAAATTATTGTTTGCATATGAACTGCTAGTTAACAGTTATGTCAATTATCACTGAATATAAATTGTTAGATTAATAATTGATAAAATTTAATTTGAATAAACTGCCAGTTATCACCTGTTATATATGATCATATATATAATTGTTATTGATTGATATTGATCGATGTTGTGATTGGATGATGGATGTGTTGTTGAATGAATGTTTTATTTGATATCATTAAACTGCAAGTTAGCATACATTTTACATTTCATTCGGGATTGTGGTTTGAAATGATAAAACCGCAAAGTTTTATTTTTTTAAATTGCGGATTGAAATGATAAATATCCGTATCACTTGACCATAGGATAGAAAATTATATACAGGCACCGCGGTCTATATATAACTATTTTAATGTGATTTCTATGGTTTGGATTGAATACGGTCTATAAATCTTAAATTTATATTGTATAAATATTTTATTCCATATTTATATACCTATGAAGTTGAAATTTTGAAATTAAAAGGAATATAAATTTCTTTATTGAAAATGGAAGAAATTTAGAAAATGGAGTTGGTAAATTTATATCCTATGTTTAAATGTAAAGTTGGAAATTTTAAGATATGATATTTGAAATTGGATTTTCCCAAAATAAATAGAAATGGATATTCTAGTAAAAATTTGAATTGGAAAATTTATATATATATTTTACTAGAAATTGAAGTTTTATTAATTATGGATTTTATGTGAATGGTCAAGATTAATTAATAGAATATTGATTTTGAAAGGATAAAAATCCAACTTTAGTTGAAATATTAATGCTCAAAAATGGATATAAATATATATAAAATTGAAATGGTTTTGGGACTTGAGGTAATATTTTGGATTTTGGTTTAACTTTAAAAGAAGAAATATTTGGAAAGCCGTGTAATTTATTTCTTTATAAAGCAACAGTAAAGTTAAACCTTTTTAATTCGCATACCGTTGAATATCCAAACCATTTGAGTTTAAAAGTTATGGTTTGAAATTATGTATTTCCAAAAATATTAAGCTTTGAAAATATTCGATTTTCAGATATTATGAAGCTAAAGCCTTTTAATTTTTGGAAAGGAATTATATTTGGAATAAGTGGTAAAATATGGTTTTGGGTTTTGGAATGATATCGTAATATTATGGTTTTGAAATGAATTATATTCTGGTTTTAAAGTATAAACAATTTTTAAATGACCGCGGTGTTATAATAACGATTGGTTGGCAAAGAGACCGGGATCGGATATGGACATACTCTCTGTCGATACCGAAAACCACTTTGACTAACCGTGTACGCGGTGGAGTTCCCAGAATGAAGTAGGTGGTGGCGACGTTTCCTGTAAGGTAAATACGTGGACCCAACTCCCGTGAGTTGGCATAAGGTGGCTAAAACAGGAGCGATTCTCAGGCCAATGAGGTCATTCCTCTGATCGGACGCTCCTCTTCGATATTATACTTTGACTTGGATTGATTCAGTGGCCACTTCTATATTTTGATTTTTGGGGGAGTTAGTTCGAGGTGGGCGGCAGCTGCGCGCTGCGCGTTACCATCAGCCTGGATAGCAATTGGTATATCTACCCTGGCATTGCCTAGTTGTGCCGTGTCACCTACCCTATCGCGCCTTGTACGAGTTTGGTTTTCTCCCGTAGCCCGTGTGGTATCCTCTAGTGGCTTCCCGATCAGGAGGGACTATGATATTGGATGGACTACTGGGACTATTACGTGTTAAGGGCTATATGGGTAACCCCTTAACGCTATTAAAAAGTAAGTTTATTTTATAAATAGACACTATTATAATAGCGCAATATACTACATAGTAAATAGTTTAACGGATCCTTAGGAGATGTAAATCCCGAACATCTTTTGAGTTACTGTACCCGTATTTATTTCTGTTTATTTAACTCACATAAGATTTTCTAGTCTGACTCGAGTGTTTTTGTCTTTTCAAATTCGCTCGGGTCAGTCCGAGCGTTTCAGGATAGCAGATTTTAGCTTTGGAGGACGAAGACGAAGAATCAGTATTATTCTATATATAGTATTGCACCACACTCTTTTTATTCCGCTGCATTGTTGTATTGGTATGTGTAACTCTGATGTTCATTGTATAAGTGAAATAACTGTTTTGTAAACTGTTTTGAACTGTATATTTATTATTATATTTTATCCTTCCGCTGTGAGATTCTATTTTGTTTTATCCCTTCTCTGTTTTTCTTATTTACCCCATAACAATCCGCCCTTGCGTATGCTTTGAATTGGCACGTGTGTCGTTTTAAAGTGTGCGAAAAGGCGAGATGTTACATCTGGTATCAGAGCTTTGGTTTAGCGATAAACCTTGGCTTTGTGGGGTTTGACTCTTTGTTAATAGGGTAGTAATATCCTATGGGAGTCGCTGAGTGTATATATATGAGAGAGCGTATTTGTTAGTATTCATAAAAGATTTTAATATTGTGTTAATCTGTTCCGCTTTGTATTTATAAATTCTGGTTGATGCATGGGACGCTATGCCATCAATAGGGATTTCTAAACACTAAATAGGACAGACCGACATAATATTTGTTTTTAATATAGGTGAATGAAATAATTTTGCCTATTATATTTTCCATATATAAAAATATTTTATAAAGATATATATATATTTTTTGGTTGCTATAGATTGGGTGTTAGGAAATAAAATATTTATAATAACTGAAGCTAGGTGAAATCATAATAAACCCAATTTGGAGATTTTAGAACTTAAGTCCGGGATTTTTCCGAATTCGTTTTCAAAGAATTTATGAGATATAATGATTCGGTTTACAAGTATTTTCTTATGTAAATATTTAGCATAATTCGAAAAAAAAAAACTGTTTAAAGAAGATTTTGGAAATTTTTTATTTTGTACTTTCTTCTCTGTCGCTGGAAAATAAATTCGGT
This sequence comes from Allium cepa, assembly GCA_030765085.1. Taxonomy (NCBI): domain Eukaryota; kingdom Viridiplantae; phylum Streptophyta; class Magnoliopsida; order Asparagales; family Amaryllidaceae; genus Allium; species Allium cepa. The sequence goes on from CM060939.1 coordinate 698,982,872, forward strand.
GATGACGGCCGCATCATCGACTTTCATTTTCGAGTTTCGAAGAGGAAAGGCCACTGTAGTAAATTCTACTACAGATTTATTTTAGAACTTTCTAAAAATTTTCTTTTATTGTTCTAACTATAATTAGAGATATTGAGTAGTAAGAACTTATTTATCTATTATTTTGAAATAAATGGAAATTCAACTCGGTATTTAATTCTAAAATTTTCCGTTAACTAATTGAAAATTTTAATGAAATAAAAGTTAGGTAATAAATGAATTGAAACCCCTAATTGAAATAAGAGAATTAATGCTAAGGATAAAGGAAGATAAATATTTTAACTTATGAATATTGGTAAAGACTTAGTGAATAATCAATGAATTAAAAGAATGGAGATTTAACTTGTATAAGGTTCAATTGCATTTCTTTAACATAAATAACTTACCCAAATATAAAAGTTGAAATGTTAAACAAGAAACTAGAATTGAATATTTTACAAGTAGGGATTTAGGAATAATGAAGTATTCAATAAATTACGGTTATAACAAGAATTTAATGGTATAAACTTAGGTTATAACTTTATTGAAAATAAAGTTAAGAATTAGTAATAGATGATAGGAACCTGAGTGTATAACATGAAATTCAAAATAAGAATTTATTATATGAGTATTCACTTAAGTATGTTTTATCTCCCCTATTCTAATATAATGGAAAGTAGGAAAATTTTAATGACTGCAATTCATAGTTAATGAATGTTATTAATGAGAATTCAAGGAAAATCTTACAAGTGAAGATATTCAAAATATTTGTTGTTATTAATGAGAATTTATTTTATAGACTTAAGTAATAAAAGGAAACTTAAGTAATAAAAAGGAAATACAAATATAATGAATTTGGTGATAATTGGAAAATAAACTTGTAAGAAACAAAGAAATCCCTCATAAATGAAGGAAAGAAAAATCAAAACACTGAATTATGAAATAAATGTATAATGAGATATTTTGGTGTTGATTTGAATTGTTGGTTGATGTATGTTGTTGGGTAAGGAATTATGGAGTTGTTAGATTTACAAATAATCTATCTTTGTTCCATCCAAGGCTGTTGAGCAATGGATGTACTTGATAGTTATTCTTCATTCGTACAACTTCAGAATTTGAACCCGAACAACTAATTGTTGTTTGATTAAATGATTGTTTGTTGAATGTGGTGTGTGCTGTTAAAAAAAAAAATATTTTTCCAACTTTAATAACTCAAGTATTAAAGGATATAATGATTATAAAACAAGAATATTTCATTTAGGAGGATTAATCCAGGAAAATATTGTTTATAAATTAAAAATTGAAATAAAAAGTACTGTTTATTCTTCCTTCTCCCTTCTTTTTTTCCTTTTCGGGGACGAAAAGTTTTGAGTGGGGGAGATTGTAACGACCTGATAAATTTATGATATTTTTATAAATTTAGTTTATATGTTTGCTAATTTAATCCAGTATAAAATTAAAGTCTTAGGATTTAATAGGATGAATGTAGGAGTTAGATAGTAACTGTAATTACAGGTAGAGATTTAAAAGGTTATATGACATAGATTTGAAAATAACTGAAAGTTGTGTTGTAGTTATAAGTCTTAATTTGTTGGTTTAATGGTATTAATGTAACAATAACTGAATTGGATTACATACACACAAACATTTGAAAAATTTATTAGGTGGACTAAATTGGTTAAAGTTCATAAGTTGTGCATTTCAATTTAGTAGAAATTCTAAATCGATAAACGTATAGATTTTAAGTTTATCATGATGAATTATTTTAGTGATATGACTTAGAATAAATGAAATAATTTGGGTTAATTGGTATTTAATGGAATTAAAGGTTGCAATATTCATAGGTAAGGATTTAGATGAAATAGATTGATGTATGAAATTTAATTGGATAAATGGCAATTAATTCCTTTAATTTGTGCAATTAATATATGTTAATTGATAACGATAAAAAGTTGATTTTTCAGTGTAACCAACGTAAAATATTATCATAGCATGATACTTGGTTTGAATAGAAGGATTTGATTTAATGTGAAAATTTTTGTTCTAAGTATTGAATAAAATTGGGAAGCAATTTTTTTATGATAATAACGTTAGTATTGGTTAATAAATAGATTTCAATGCAGTAACCAAATAAATGGAATAAGATGAGTATATATTGCATAGAAATGAAATGTAAATTGTCACATTTGGTTGGAGCTAATTTTTAGAAACATATAAATGTTGAATCAGTAAATATTAAATTCCATTTAATATAAGAATTCAAAGGTGGAAGATTTACATTTGGATTGAAAGGTATAATTAATTGAATTTGTGATTTGGGAATTTAATCCAAGGGTTACTCTAAAAATAAATACGGATAAAAAGAGGTTAAACTAAGGAGGGGCATTAATTGATTTTAAGGCTTATTTAATACGTTAATAGGCAAGACTCCGCATTCATACATTTATACAAAGCTAAATAGAAGCACAAGTGTGATATAATGTAAATAGATGGATATCAACCTTTATTTATATGTTAATGGGATTTAATTTCTATTGTATAAAAACCGCAATTTAATGAAGATTGAAATAGCTAATTCATACGTTAGTTGATTTAGCTGGAATATGAAGATATTTAATGGAATAGTGAAATCAAATGGGAATGGGTTTCCATTGTTCATTTGAATTCACATTCATCATAAAAACTTATTTGAAAACCAAAGGAATAATAAAGGAATCAAGACTTAATTAGTAATTTGGATTTAAGACATGGCAATTTGGATTTATTGCAACATTTAATACCATAGAATTTAGTAAAGCTTATTCAAATTTTAGTTGACCATTTGTGATATAACTTTTTGAAAACAAGACTTTATTTATGAATTGAGTATTTGATTCAACGAATGGTAATTACTTCATTTAAAAATGGAATTTAACGTAAATTTGTACGTTATTAAAGTTAAATGAAAGCTGTAAACATTTGACTTAGAGAACAATTGGGTGAAATCTTAACTAATGTAAACTTCCTCATATTGACATCCATAACTGTGAATCATAGGAAGAAGGTAAATAAATGAACTTAACCAAACTATTTATGTTGAATATTGAAAATTTGAATAAATAAATAGTTAAGAAAATTAAGGGAATGGGAATAAAAATTTATTTATAATTTGGAATTTTAATTACGGTGAAAAGGGTTAACTGCAATTAAAAGTAAGTTGAGATGGAAATCAAGTTATTTATTTAATTTGGTTTAAGATGAGAGTGTATAAGTATAAGATTAGGTAATTTGTGAGAATAAATTTATAATTCCCAATTAATAAGAAAGTGCAGAAATTAAAATTGCAAATTTATATACCTATAAATTTTTATTCACATCCAAGCTTGTTAAATTTATTGGGATTAATTGAACTATCTAAGTAATGAAATTTGGCCAATAATAGGAGTTGAAACATAAAAATTGATTTTTTATGATTTATTTAATTGATTTAATAATGTTAAAAATAGCCATTTTTGTCACGGACTCGGATTTCGACGAAACCAGTTTCATCGGATCCGTAACGGTGAATTATAATAATGTTTCAAGTTTCGTTGCGATCGGACTTGTCGTTTGATCGTACGGACTCGAAACGCCTTGAAATTTACGCATTTTGAAATCAATTTGAAATTTTGTTTTTTTAGCATAACTTCTTCATACGATCGAATTTGGTCATGAAACTTTTTCCATCGCGTTCAGAATATTTTAAAACACCTATTTGGATATATAGTTTTAACAAATTCGACTCCGGAGGCATAGCGGGCTTTTTGGACCATGGTTTGTCACGCACGTTCGCGTATCCAGTCTAGCTACCCTACCTCTAGCCTATCTATAAATATACATCTATAAACCCTAGCTCCTTTCTTTTTCATTTGCTGTAAGTTCATTTCTTCACTCTTTTCTCTTCCCCAAATGTATACATCTCAGATCCAATTCCAGATCCATCCACAGTTCAAAATCAAAAGTCAAAACTCAAAAAATTCAGAAAATTCCAGAAAAAATATATGTTGAAGTTTTCGATACGCGTAATCCCATGGTGAAATTCGTTTTTCAATTGGAGCTGTAGTTCATCCAGAATAAATTCAAACAGCCCCAAAACCGTTCATCATCGTCGCGTAAAACTTCGTCTGATCGAAATTCTGTTTCTGCGTATTGGAGTATGGACGATGGGGAGCGCATCTATGTAATTTGTTTGGCAATTCAATGGTCGGATTGGAGTCAAAATTCATTTAGGGTTTGCAAGTAAGAGGCGGCGGCTTGTTGTTTTTGGTGACCGAGTGGCTCAGGTGGGGTCCCGGGGGTTCGGCCGGAGGAGGCAAGGTGGATGTTGGCGACGGCGTGGGCAACAGAGGTGGCTAGGGGAGGAGAACGCCGGTCAAAGGCACGGTCAAGGGGTACCTGTGTGCAAGGGACGCTGGAGTTCTCGCGTGCGTGCTTCAGGTTGCTGTAGTGAAGAACATCGCTGACGTGGCACATATAATGTAAGTGGTGAATGTGGACCATTTTGTTATTTTCAATTTGGAATTCCATCACCATTTTTCGCCATAACTTTCTCCTACGAATTCGGATTCACATGAAATTTTTTTTGTTAGGATCGTAATTTAATTCCGGACTCGATGACGCTGGTTTGGACGAATTCTGAGACGGGCGAATTTTTGGGTTTAAATCGGGTTTGAATTCGATTTAAAATTCAAAAGGTGAGTGTTTTAACCCACTCACAACTATTAGAAGCTTTTATGTTTGTTAAATAAATTTTAGAAATGAATAGAAATTTATTTATGAGCTTTTGGCATGTTATTTCATTCATATCTGTTGAATTGCATTTTTTTGAATGTAACTGTTAATTTAATTGATTTATTGCGTGTAAATTGGCTGTTAGAAATTATTGTTTGCATATGAACTGCTAGTTAACAGTTATGTCAATTATCACTGAATATAAATTGTTAGATTAATAATTGATAAAATTTAATTTGAATAAACTGCCAGTTATCACCTGTTATATATGATCATATATATAATTGTTATTGATTGATATTGATCGATGTTGTGATTGGATGATGGATGTGTTGTTGAATGAATGTTTTATTTGATATCATTAAACTGCAAGTTAGCATACATTTTACATTTCATTCGGGATTGTGGTTTGAAATGATAAAACCGCAAAGTTTTATTTTTTTAAATTGCGGATTGAAATGATAAATATCCGTATCACTTGACCATAGGATAGAAAATTATATACAGGCACCGCGGTCTATATATAACTATTTTAATGTGATTTCTATGGTTTGGATTGAATACGGTCTATAAATCTTAAATTTATATTGTATAAATATTTTATTCCATATTTATATACCTATGAAGTTGAAATTTTGAAATTAAAAGGAATATAAATTTCTTTATTGAAAATGGAAGAAATTTAGAAAATGGAGTTGGTAAATTTATATCCTATGTTTAAATGTAAAGTTGGAAATTTTAAGATATGATATTTGAAATTGGATTTTCCCAAAATAAATAGAAATGGATATTCTAGTAAAAATTTGAATTGGAAAATTTATATATATATTTTACTAGAAATTGAAGTTTTATTAATTATGGATTTTATGTGAATGGTCAAGATTAATTAATAGAATATTGATTTTGAAAGGATAAAAATCCAACTTTAGTTGAAATATTAATGCTCAAAAATGGATATAAATATATATAAAATTGAAATGGTTTTGGGACTTGAGGTAATATTTTGGATTTTGGTTTAACTTTAAAAGAAGAAATATTTGGAAAGCCGTGTAATTTATTTCTTTATAAAGCAACAGTAAAGTTAAACCTTTTTAATTCGCATACCGTTGAATATCCAAACCATTTGAGTTTAAAAGTTATGGTTTGAAATTATGGATTTCCAAAAATATTAAGCTTTGAAAATATTCGATTTTCAGATATTATGAAGCTAAAGCCTTTTAATTTTTGGAAAGGAATTATATTTGGAATAAGTGGTAAAATATGGTTTTGGGTTTTGGAATGATATCGTAATATTATGGTTTTGAAATGAATTATATTCTGGTTTTAAAGTATAAACAATTTTTAAATGACCGCGGTGTTATAATAACGATTGGTTGGCAAAGAGACCGGGATCGGATATGGACATACTCTCTGTCGATACCGAAAACCACTTTGACTAACCGTGTACGCGGTGGAGTTCCCAGAATGAAGTAGGTGGTGGCGACGTTTCCTGTAAGGTAAATACGTGGACCCAACTCCCGTGAGTTGGCATAAGGTGGCTAAAACAGGAGCGATTCTCAGGCCAATGAGGTCATTCCTCTGATCGGACGCTCCTCTTCGATATTATACTTTGACTTGGATTGATTCAGTGGCCACTTCTATATTTTGATTTTTGGGGGAGTTAGTTCGAGGTGGGCGGCAGCTGCGCGCTGCGCGTTACCATCAGCCTGGATAGCAATTGGTATATCTACCCTGGCATTGCCTAGTTGTGCCGTGTCACCTACCCTATCGCGCCTTGTACGAGTTTGGTTTTCTCCCGTAGCCCGTGTGGTATCCTCTAGTGGCTTCCCGATCAGGAGGGACTATGATATTGGATGGACTACTGGGACTATTACGTGTTAAGGGCTATATGGGTAACCCCTTAACGCTATTAAAAAGTAAGTTTATTTTATAAATAGACACTATTATAATAGCGCAATATACTACATAGTAAATAGTTTAACGGATCCTTAGGAGATGTAAATCCCGAACATCTTTTGAGTTACTGTACCCGTATTTATTTCTGTTTATTTAACTCACATAAGATTTTCTAGTCTGACTCGAGTGTTTTTGTCTTTTCAAATTCGCTCGGGTCAGTCCGAGCGTTTCAGGATAGCAGATTTTAGCTTTGGAGGACGAAGACGAAGAATCAGTATTATTCTATATATAGTATTGCACCACACTCTTTTTATTCCGCTGCATTGTTGTATTGGTATGTGTAACTCTGATGTTCATTGTATAAGTGAAATAACTGTTTTGTAAACTGTTTTGAACTGTATATTTATTATTATATTTTATCCTTCCGCTGTGAGATTCTATTTTGTTTTATCCCTTCTCTGTTTTTCTTATTTACCCCATAACAATCCGCCCTTGCGTATGCTTTGAATTGGCACGTGTGTCGTTTTAAAGTGTGCGAAAAGGCGGGATGTTACATCTGGTATCAGAGCTTTGGTTTAGCGATAAACCTTGGCTTTGTGGGGTTTGACTCTTTGTTAATAGGGTAGTAATATCCTATGGGAGTCGCTGAGTGTATATATATGAGAGAGCGTATTTGTTAGTATTCATAAAAGATTTTAATATTGTGTTAATCTGTTCCGCTTTGTATTTATAAATTCTGGTTGATGCATGGGACGCTATGCCATCAATAGGGATTTCTAAACACTAAATAGGACAGACCGACATAATATTTGTTTTTAATATAGGTGAATGAAATAATTTTGCCTATTATATTTTCCATATATAAAAATATTTTATAAAGATATATATATATTTTTTGGTTGCTATAGATTGGGTGTTAGGAAATAAAATATTTATAATAACTGAAGCTAGGTGAAATCATAATAAACCCAATTTGGAGATTTTAGAACTTAAGTCCGGGATTTTTCCGAATTCGTTTTCAAAGAATTTATGAGATATAATGATTCGGTTTACAAGTATTTTCTTATGTAAATATTTAGCATAATTCGAAAAAAAAAAACTGTTTAAAGAAGATTTTGGAAATTTTTTATTTTGTACTTTCTTCTCTGTCGCTGGAAAATAAATTCGGTGATGACGGCCGCATCATCGACTTTCATTTTCGAGTTTCGAAGAGGAAAGGCCACTGTAGTAAATTCTACTACAGATTTATTTTAGAACTTTCTAAAAATTTTCTTTTATTGTTCTAACTATAATTAGAGATATTGAGTAGTAAGAACTTATTTATCTATTATTTTGAAATAAATGGAAATTCAACTCGGTATTTAATTCTAAAATTTTCCGTTAACTAATTGAAAATTTTAATGAAATAAAAGTTAGGTAATAAATGAATTGAAACCCCTAATTGAAATAAGAGAATTAATGCTAAGGATAAAGGAAGATAAATATTTTAACTTATGAATATTGGTAAAGACTTAGTGAATAATCAATGAATTAAAAGAATGGAGATTTAACTTGTATAAGGTTCAATTGCATTTCTTTAACATAAATAACTTACCCAAATATAAAAGTTGAAATGTTAAACAAGAAACTAGAATTGAATATTTTACAAGTAGGGATTTAGGAATAATGAAGTATTCAATAAATTACGGTTATAACAAGAATTTAATGGTATAAACTTAGGTTATAACTTTATTGAAAATAAAGTTAAGAATTAGTAATAGATGATAGGAACCTGAGTGTATAACATGAAATTCAAAATAAGAATTTATTATATGAGTATTCACTTAAGTATGTTTTATCTCCCCTATTCTAATATAATGGAAAGTAGGAAAATTTTAATGACTGCAATTCATAGTTAATGAATGTTATTAATGAGAATTCAAGGAAAATCTTACAAGTGAAGATATTCAAAATATTTGTTGTTATTAATGAGAATTTATTTTATAGACTTAAGTAATAAAAGGAAACTTAAGTAATAAAAAGGAAATACAAATATAATGAATTTGGTGATAATTGGAAAATAAACTTGTAAGAAACAAAGAAATCCCTCATAAATGAAGGAAAGAAAAATCAAAACACTGAATTATGAAATAAATGTATAATGAGATATTTTGGTGTTGATTTGAATTGTTGGTTGATGTATGTTGTTGGGTAAGGAATTATGGAGTTGTTAGATTTACAAATAATCTATCTTTGTTCCATCCAAGGCTGTTGAGCAATGGATGTACTTGATAGTTATTCTTCATTCGTACAACTTCAGAATTTGAACCCGAACAACTAATTGTTGTTTGATTAAATGATTGTTTGTTGAATGTGGTGTGTGCTGTTAAAAAAAAAAATATTTTTCCAACTTTAATAACTCAAGTATTAAAGGATATAATGATTATAAAACAAGAATATTTCATTTAGGAGGATTAATCCAGGAAAATATTGTTTATAAATTAAAAATTGAAATAAAAAGTACTGTTTATTCTTCCTTCTCCCTTCTTTTTTTCCTTTTCGGGGACGAAAAGTTTTGAGTGGGGGAGATTGTAACGACCTGATAAATTTATGATATTTTTATAAATTTAGTTTATATGTTTGCTAATTTAATCCAGTATAAAATTAAAGTCTTAGGATTTAATAGGATGAATGTAGGAGTTAGATAGTAACTGTAATTACAGGTAGAGATTTAAAAGGTTATATGACATAGATTTGAAAATAACTGAAAGTTGTGTTGTAGTTATAAGTCTTAATTTGTTGGTTTAATGGTATTAATGTAACAATAACTGAATTGGATTACATACACACAAACATTTGAAAAATTTATTAGGTGGACTAAATTGGTTAAAGTTCATAAGTTGTGCATTTCAATTTAGTAGAAATTCTAAATCGATAAACGTATAGATTTTAAGTTTATCATGATGAATTATTTTAGTGATATGACTTAGAATAAATGAAATAATTTGGGTTAATTGGTATTTAATGGAATTAAAGGTTGCAATATTCATAGGTAAGGATTTAGATGAAATAGATTGATGTATGAAATTTAATTGGATAAATGGCAATTAATTCCTTTAATTTGTGCAATTAATATATGTTAATTGATAACGATAAAAAGTTGATTTTTCAGTGTAACCAACGTAAAATATTATCATAGCATGATACTTGGTTTGAATAGAAGGATTTGATTTAATGTGAAAATTTTTGTTCTAAGTATTGAATAAAATTGGGAAGCAATTTTTTTATGATAATAACGTTAGTATTGGTTAATAAATAGATTTCAATGCAGTAACCAAATAAATGGAATAAGATGAGTATATATTGCATAGAAATGAAATGTAAATTGTCACATTTGGTTGGAGCTAATTTTTAGAAACATATAAATGTTGAATCAGTAAATATTAAATTCCATTTAATATAAGAATTCAAAGGTGGAAGATTTACATTTGGATTGAAAGGTATAATTAATTGAATTTGTGATTTGGGAATTTAATCCAAGGGTTACTCTAAAAATAAATACGGATAAAAAGAGGTTAAACTAAGGAGGGGCATTAATTGATTTTAAGGCTTATTTAATACGTTAATAGGCAAGACTCCGCATTCATACATTTATACAAAGCTAAATAGAAGCACAAGTGTGATATAATGTAAATAGATGGATATCAACCTTTATTTATATGTTAATGGGATTTAATTTCTATTGTATAAAAACCGCAATTTAATGAAGATTGAAATAGCTAATTCATACGTTAGTTGATTTAGCTGGAATATGAAGATATTTAATGGAATAGTGAAATCAAATGGGAATGGGTTTCCATTGTTCATTTGAATTCACATTCATCATAAAAACTTATTTGAAAACCAAAGGAATAATAAAGGAATCAAGACTTAATTAGTAATTTGGATTTAAGACATGGCAATTTGGATTTATTGCAACATTTAATACCATAGAATTTAGTAAAGCTTATTCAAATTTTAGTTGACCATTTGTGATATAACTTTTTGAAAACAAGACTTTATTTATGAATTGAGTATTTGATTCAACGAATGGTAATTACTTCATTTAAAAATGGAATTTAACGTAAATTTGTACGTTATTAAAGTTAAATGAAAGCTGTAAACATTTGACTTAGAGAACAATTGGGTGAAATCTTAACTAATGTAAACTTCCTCATATTGACATCCATAACTGTGAATCATAGGAAGAAGGTAAATAAATGAACTTAACCAAACTATTTATGTTGAATATTGAAAATTTGAATAAATAAATAGTTAAGAAAATTAAGGGAATGGGAATAAAAATTTATTTATAATTTGGAATTTTAATTACGGTGAAAAGGGTTAACTGCAATTAAAAGTAAGTTGAGATGGAAATCAAGTTATTTATTTAATTTGGTTTAAGATGAGAGTGTATAAGTATAAGATTAGGTAATTTGTGAGAATAAATTTATAATTCCCAATTAATAAGAAAGTGCAGAAATTAAAATTGCAAATTTATATACCTATAAATTTTTATTCACATCCAAGCTTGTTAAATTTATTGGGATTAATTGAACTATCTAAGTAATGAAATTTGGCCAATAATAGGAGTTGAAACATAAAAATTGATTTTTTATGATTTATTTAATTGATTTAATAATGTTAAAAATAGCCATTTTTGTCACGGACTCGGATTTCGACGAAACCAGTTTCATCGGATCCGTAACGGTGAATTATAATAATGTTTCAAGTTTCGTTGCGATCGGACTTGTCGTTTGATCGTACGGACTCGAAACGCCTTGAAATTTACGCATTTTGAAATCAATTTGAAATTTTGTTTTTTTAGCATAACTTCTTCATACGATCGAATTTGGTCATGAAACTTTTTCCATCGCGTTCAGAATATTTTAAAACACCTATTTGGATATATAGTTTTAACAAATTCGACTCCGGAGGCATAGCGGGCTTTTTGGACCATGGTTTGTCACGCACGTTCGCGTATCCAGTCTAGCTACCCTACCTCTAGCCTATCTATAAATATACATCTATAAACCCTAGCTCCTTTCTTTTTCATTTGCTGTAAGTTCATTTCTTCACTCTTTTCTCTTCCCCAAATGTATACATCTCAGATCCAATTCCAGATCCATCCACAGTTCAAAATCAAAAGTCAAAACTCAAAAAATTCAGAAAATTCCAGAAAAAATATATGTTGAAGTTTTCGATACGCGTAATCCCATGGTGAAATTCGTTTTTCAATTGGAGCTGTAGTTCATCCAGAATAAATTCAAACAGCCCCAAAACCGTTCATCATCGTCGCGTAAAACTTCGTCTGATCGAAATTCTGTTTCTGCGTATTGGAGTATGGACGATGGGGAGCGCATCTATGTAATTTGTTTGGCAATTCAACGGTCGGATTGGAGTCAAAATTCATTTAGGGTTTGCAAGTAAGAGGCGGCGGCTTGTTGTTTTTGGTGACCGAGTGGCTCAGGTGGGGTCCCGGGGGTTCGGCCGGAGGAGGCAAGGTGGATGTTGGCGACGGCGTGGGCAACAGAGGTGGCTAGGGGAGGAGAACGCCGGTCAAAGGCACGGTCAAGGGGTACCTGCGTGCAAGGGACGCTGGAGTTCTCGCGTGCGTGCTTCAGGTTGCTGTAGTGAAGAACATCGCTGACGTGGCACATATAATGTAAGTGGTGAATGTGGACCATTTTGTTATTTTCAATTTGGAATTCCATCACCATTTTTCGCCATAACTTTCTCCTACGAATTCGGATTCACATGAATTTTTTTTTGTTAGGATCGTAATTTAATTCCGGACTCGATGACGCTGGTTTGGACGAATTCTGAGACGGGCGAATTTTTGGGTTTAAATCGGGTTTGAATTCGATTTAAAATTCAAAAGGTGAGTGTTTTAACCCACTCACAACTATTAGAAGCTTTTATGTTTGTTAAATAAATTTTAGAAATGAATAGAAATTTATTTATGAGCTTTTGGCATGTTATTTCATTCATATCTGTTGAATTGCATTTTTTTGAATGTAACTGTTAATTTAATTGATTTATTGCGTGTAAATTGGCTGTTAGAAATTATTGTTTGCATATGAACTGCTAGTTAACAGTTATGTCAATTATCACTGAATATAAATTGTTAGATTAATAATTGATAAAATTTAATTTGAATAAACTGCCAGTTATCACCTGTTATATATGATCATATATATAATTGTTATTGATTGATATTGATCGATGTTGTGATTGGATGATGGATGTGTTGTTGAATGAATGTTTTATTTGATATCATTAAACTGCAAGTTAGCATACATTTTACATTTCATTCGGGATTGTGGTTTGAAATGATAAAACCGCAAAGTTTTATTTTTTTAAATTGCGGATTGAAATGATAAATATCCGTATCACTTGACCATAGGATAGAAAATTATATACAGGCACCGCGGTCTATATATAACTATTTTAATGTGATTTCTATGGTTTGGATTGAATACGGTCTATAAATCTTAAATTTATATTGTATAAATATTTTATTCCATATTTATATACCTATGAAGTTGAAATTTTGAAATTAAAAGGAATATAAATTTCTTTATTGAAAATGGAAGAAATTTAGAAAATGGAGTTGGTAAATTTATATCCTATGTTTAAATGTAAAGTTGGAAATTTTAAGATATGATATTTGAAATTGGATTTTCCCAAAATAAATAGAAATGGATATTCTAGTAAAAATTTGAATTGGAAAATTTATATATATATTTTACTAGAAATTGAAGTTTTATTAATTATGGATTTTATGTGAATGGTCAAGATTAATTAATAGAATATTGATTTTGAAAGGATAAAAATCCAACTTTAGTTGAAATATTAATGCTCAAAAATGGATATAAATATATATAAAATTGAAATGGTTTTGGGACTTGAGGTAATATTTTGGATTTTGGTTTAACTTTAAAAGAAGAAATATTTGGAAAGCCGTGTAATTTATTTCTTTATAAAGCAACAGTAAAGTTAAACCTTTTTAATTCGCATACCGTTGAATATCCAAACCATTTGAGTTTAAAAGTTATGGTTTGAAATTATGGATTTCCAAAAATATTAAGCTTTGAAAATATTCGATTTTCAGATATTATGAAGCTAAAGCCTTTTAATTTTTGGAAAGGAATTATATTTGGAATAAGTGGTAAAATATGGTTTTGGGTTTTGGAATGATATCGTAATATTATGGTTTTGAAATGAATTATATTCTGGTTTTAAAGTATAAACAATTTTTAAATGACCGCGGTGTTATAATAACGATTGGTTGGCAAAGAGACCGGGATCGGATATGGACATACTCTCTGTCGATACCGAAAACCACTTTGACTAACCGTGTACGCGGTGGAGTTCCCAGAATGAAGTAGGTGGTGGCGACGTTTCCTGTAAGGTAAATACGTGGACCCAACTCCCGTGAGTTGGCATAAGGTGGCTAAAACAGGAGCGATTCTCAGGCCAATGAGGTCATTCCTCTGATCGGACGCTCCTCTTCGATATTATACTTTGACTTGGATTGATTCAGTGGCCACTTCTATATTTTGATTTTTGGGGGAGTTAGTTCGAGGTGGGCGGCAGCTGCGCGCTGCGCGTTACCATCAGCCTGGATAGCAATTGGTATATCTACCCTGGCATTGCCTAGTTGTGCCGTGTCACCTACCCTATCGCGCCTTGTACGAGTTTGGTTTTCTCCCGTAGCCCGTGTGGTATCCTCTAGTGGCTTCCCGATCAGGAGGGACTATGATATTGGATGGACTACTGGGACTATTACGTGTTAAGGGCTATATGGGTAACCCCTTAACGCTATTAAAAAGTAAGTTTATTTTATAAATAGACACTATTATAATAGCGCAATATACTACATAGTAAATAGTTTAACGGATCCTTAGGAGATGTAAATCCCGAACATCTTTTGAGTTACTGTACCCATATTTATTTCTGTTTATTTAACTCACATAAGATTTTCTAGTCTGACTCGAGTGTTTTTGTCTTTTCAAATTCGCTCGGGTCAGTCCGAGCGTTTCAGGATAGCAGATTTTAGCTTTGGAGGACGAAGACGAAGAATCAGTATTATTCTATATATAGTATTGCACCACACTCTTTTTATTCCGCTGCATTGTTGTATTGGTATGTGTAACTCTGATGTTCATTGTATAAGTGAAATAACTGTTTTGTAAACTGTTTTGAACTGTATATTTATTATTATATTTTATCCTTCCGCTGTGAGATTCTATTTTGTTTTATCCCTTCTCTGTTTTTCTTATTTACCCCATAACAATCCGCCCTTGCGTATGCTTTGAATTGGCACGTGTGTCGTTTTAAAGTGTGCGAAAAGGCGGGATGTTACATCTTTACTTGAACACTTGAGTCAGATCAAAGTGGTTTTCAAATAACATATTCGAACCCAGTCTCTTTGAAGCAACATGCGATAGTTTCCAATAAACAGAACCCCGATTCTTTAAAAAGACAGTCAAAAATAAGAGCGGAATTCACATTCTAACCATTTGTGGATGGATTTCCTTGTCATTTATCCTAGAAGAACGAAACCAGATTTATATACACAGTACAACATCATCAAAATTACATGCCATATAACTCACGTGTTTCTCTTAGATATTTCCAAAGTTACATTGTGGTCCATATTTGATAGTCGGTTATTTAACTATCAATAAACACACATTTAATTTCAAGGATTTATCTCCAAAAGGTGACCAACATTGGTTAAGCACATAAGTAACCCCCAGCCTCTTTAATTATTCTTTTCATTTATTAAAATCATCATGTAAATACTTGTATCAAAATAATTTTACAAAGATATATTCACTAATCCCTATATTTTCAATACTTGAAAAAATATCCATATACTTATCTCATGGTATCAGTATATTCACTAAACGGAGGAAGATTTCCTTTTTACACAATTCTAAAACCATTTATAAACTCCTTTATAAATTTATAAAATCCATTTATAAACTATTTTATCATCTCTGAAAATCATTTATAATCTCTCTACATCATCTCTCAAATCATTTATAAGCTCTTTATGAATCCGTAAAACTAATTATAAAACTGCTATTATAAATCTATAAATACATTTCTAAAATTCGTTTATAAATATCTAACCATTTATAAAACTCCTTTACCTTGTAAAAAATCTTCATTTAAGTCTTCAAACCATTTTATAAAACTCCTCTTATAAAACCCAAGTCTATTTATTAAATTATATTTATAAGTCTTGGAAACATTTATAAATAAATAAAAATCATTTACTTCAAAACATTATCATATCATAATAAATATTAATAATAAACATTATAATTAAATATTAATTGATTACTTCAAAACATCATAAAATAATAATTAATAATTTCAAAACATCATTAAAAAATAGTAATTAATCCTTACCATTATTATAAATACTAATAATTTATTTCCAAAACATTATTAATAAATCATTATTATTAATTTCAAGCCATATTAATTATTTAAATGATTAAAATTTCAAAATATTGATAAATAACTTTAAAACAACATTAAATAGAAATAAATAATCTTTAAAAACATATCAAATACAAATAATCTTAAAACAATGTTGAATATTAATAAATAACTTAGAAAGTACAGATAAGAGATTGGAGTAAAAAGAAGTTAAATCCCTTAAAACAAAATATTTCCAAAGCCAAATTTCAGATATGAAATCATTTCCTATCTTAAAAGCCAACTCTAACTCAAATGGCAATTTATAATATTTTTAAAATACTAATTTTAGGCCAATAACTACCCACCATTTAACAAATATCGATATTGATTTTCTATCACTACAATGTTAAGTTTTGAACTTATAGCAATATCATAAACAATATTGTCAAACAATCAGATTTGATATACAATGATTCATATAACAGGAATATTTTTGAAAACAATTCAATAGTGAAGAATCTCGTTGGATCCCTGCAGCCAGTCCTCCTGCACCAAAACTCATATATATATACACATTAACATATATATACATACATACATATATATATATATATATATATATATATAAAATATAAACCAATGGTGGTGAGCATTTTGTTGGATCCCTCCAACCTATTTTCCTGCAATTGATTTCATATATTAACTACTTCTAAATGCGACAATTCATCAAAACCAAACAATCAACATATAAACAACAAACATCCAATCAATAATTTTTATCGACTGTATAAATTACTAGTCAACCAAAAAGGCGAGTTTAACTCACTAGAGTTCCAGTTGTCACCAATGTATTGTAATTCCGTCAAAATTCGAACAACATTATAATTTAGCTTAAAGTTTTGCAAGCTCAAATCATTACCGATTCAATTCCATGACGATTGTCTTGTTTCTATGAGTCGAACGTGATTAACCTTTGATTTTGAATTTCAATTTTTATTTCTATAAGTCTAACAATGTTCTAATTTAGCTTAAATAATCTCTTTATTTGAATGCCAATTGTTCAGTTTAAACATAAATCCCCATATTTGGATTCTTAAGTTATCGATCCTTTTAAAAAATTATTTTAAATATTTAAATCGATTAAACATTTCAAAATCTAATGTCCGAAATTCTAATTCGTTATACTAACATTTTCAAAAAAGAAAAAGATAATCAATTTTGGACTTATGGTTGAAGATTTGTGATCAGATTAAGTTTTAGGTTTAAATTTATTAACCCTATCTTTTATTCTTTGGCCAGCGACAAAGAAATGTGATTTCGATTATTTAAACCTTAGAATTTTGCAAAACAGAAAAGATAAAAAGTCTAAGCTTTCCACTAAGAAAATGTTCATCAATTTTGGACCTTTGATTCAAAAGTCATGAACAAATTAATTTTCGGGCTTAAATTTATTAACCGTTTTTTATTCTCAGGCCAGCAACAAAGAAATATGATTTCGACAATGTAAACCTCAAAATTTTGCAAAACTTAAAACGTGAAGGTTGTAGATAAAAGTCTAAGATTTCAAACAAGAAAAGGATCATCAAATTTGGACTTCAAGTTTAAATATTATGATCAAATTAATTTTTAGGTCTAAATTTATTAATCCTATCTTTTATTCTCACGCCAGCAACAAAGAAATATGATTTTGACTACATAAACCTCAAAATTTTGCAAAACTCCAAACATAAAAGTTATAGATAATGTTTAAGCTTTCATACAAGGAAAATATCATCAATTTTTGACTTACGGTTCAAAATTTATGATCAAAACAATTTTTAGGTTCAAATTACTTAATTCTTGTTTCATTCTAAGGGCAGTGAAACAAAACACGATTTTCGACTATTATAATCTCATAATTTCAAAAAACTCAAAACAGAAAACTTTGTGGATAAGAGTATGGACTTTCCAGAAAATCAAAAGTTACCAATTTTGATAAGATACAAGAATGATATGGCCAAATTAGTAATAGTGATTAGCTCAAGGAATGTAAATTAAATCGAAGATATTCATGCTGAACAAACATCAACAACCAAAGATTATTCAATAACTTATCATCCATTCGACATGCAATTCTAGTTATACCTAATCAAGGCAGAGATCAATTTAACAATTTAAGCATATGCAACCCTATTAGATATAGTCACCGAGGTTTACTCACCCTAATCAAAGAAGATGAAGAAGTAAGACTAGAACAAAACTATTGCCACACTTCTTCTCCTACAACTCCTACTTCTTCTTCAAATCAAAACAACAACATCAAGCAACCCTAATCTCAAAAATTCAAAAACAAAAAATTAATTAAAACCTTAAATTGATACTAGGATATGGTAGACAAGAAGATAGAGAGTTCATACCTTATCTCCTTATGAACTACAGATTTTCTTCAATTTGGTATGATTTTATTTAAGGTTGGTTGCTAATCCCCTTTCTTATTTTGCTCTAGAAATGAATGCGGAAATTTTTTGTTTTGGGAATTAGATGATGAGAGAATAAAATATAATTAGGAATTATACTTATTTTGCCAAAATTTTCTCTCAAATCTAAAATTACAAAAAGCAAATCTATTCAACCTAAGAGATTAAAACAAACAAATAAAGGCGAATATCTGAGGATGAGTTATAGATTTAGAGTTTAAATCCTCGGGTGCAAGCATTAATAAGATCTTAGACTAAAGATGAGTGGCCACGAATTTGATAAGTTGATTATTGTAGTTAATTTAAACTACTATAGTTGACTAAGATGTTAACAAACCCTAAATTGAACATGTTAATATGTTAAACCCTAAATTTTAATAAAAAACCCTAGTTTTAATTGTCAATTACTTGTTAATTAGAATTATGCATTTACCCCTTTTCTCTTGAAATTGAAAACTCCAAATCAACAAACCCTTAACCCAACTGCAGACTATTGATTAGACTGTATTTAGGCTTCACAAACCATTGTTAACGACCTAATTTAAATGCACAAACAACCAACAATAGAAACTAGGAGGAACCCTAAAAATTATTCGCCAACCGTCGACCTAGGAACCTTAAAGGTCGAATGGTAGCGGTCGACCGAAGGTTATAAGAGGTCAACTGTTCATATAAAAAACTGGCAACCTGAACCTTGGTCTAAGGTCCAAAATTTATAAATAAAAATGATATAAAATGTGAAATATTATGGTCCTATTTAAAAGCAATTAAATGCATATTAGGACTTGTGGGGAAGTTAGTTCCCTATAAGAGGACGCTAGGTTATGGTGGTATTGGTAAATGTTTTTTTACTCAATTTAGGATAATAGTCGATTCAATGCAATGTATTTTCACAGTTGGAACTTACAGGAGGTTCCAACAGTGGACGTGTAGCTGGCATGGATGCATGATGGAGAGGATCTGGCATAATGGGAGGTCCTAGTACACAATTTTTGACCTACGTGGCATAATTTGAAAGGAGGACCCGAAGCATGCAGTAATAGGCCAATGCTATGATCGAGAGGTGGAAGCAAATGCAGACGATGAAACATTTCAATAAGTCAGTATTTTGGGTTTTTTTAACTCCAGGCGTAGTAAGAGGAAACATTCCCAGTAGCCTAGTTGTGGTGATAGCAACGGAAGTCTATGCGTAACACCCTTAATTTTTGTTTAACATTGTTTGGAAGATTTAATTAGATAAATTAAATAGAATAATGTGATATGTGGAGATAAAGAGAAAGAGATTTGATTTAGGCCGGGTCTTAATTAATCAATTAATTAGATTGTTTTAAACATAGGATAGAAGAAAATTAATGAGAAAGTCAAACTAGAAGTAGTTCCTTATTTCCTTCCCAAAACCCTTTCCTCCCTCGTTCATCCTCATTTTTTTTCACACAATCAAAATTAAATTAAAGAGGCCGACCATTAATGAGGGAAGAAGAAGGGGGAAATTCTACGAGATTTAAGGGAAAAGCTTAGGGAAATCAATTAACAATAAATCTCAATATCTTATTCTGATATAAGGTGAATAATAGTATCTATCTCTTTTTGCTATGTTATTGTCGGATCAAGATAAGAAATCCAAATATTTTTGTGATTATATGTCATACTATGATTGATTTTATCCTTGATTGAATGATTGACGACTTACAAGAGTTTTATGGAATTATTATAATATGTTTTAAGGGAAGAAACCTAATGTATGATATCCAACTGACTGGATATTTTTCTATGATGTATAAAACATTATTTTGGAGGTGGGTTTTAATTTCATAAATTTTCAAGTTCATATGAATATTTTATGAATTTCCCAAGAGGAAAGGAGAGTTTATTTCGGATTTTAATTATTAAAAATTATTAAAAAATTATTTTTAATAATTAAACTTTTATATGTGAAAGAAGATGTAAATTCTAATTTTCTATGATATTTGGTGATTTTTCCCAAGGAGTTATGATTTTCTATGAATTAATTATGATAGAAAAGGTTATTAATTAATATTTATTAACGATGGTTATTGCAAAGATTTGCAAATTTGCTTTGGGAATGTAAAACACGTTTTCATTAAATTTCTTAAGTGAAGAGTAAAAGATTTTTGTTAACCAATGATATTTTGACAAAAGGCAAGGGTTGGTGAAAAGAAATAGCTTTAAAAAGAAATAAACTAGTTTTATACTTATTCACAGAAATGCCATTGTTGATATTCAGGACCCCACTCTTTTATTATTCGATAACTAAGGCCAATACCTGGAATATTCGATTGAAAGTGTAAAGGCCCGCAATCCGCACCCCTTTTTAGCTGGCAAAATTCCACAACAATTCAGCCCAAAGAGGAACAAATGTACGAGTCTTTAGGGTTAAAAAAGAAAGAGGTAGAAGAACAAGAAAAGAAAACAATGACAGAATCTCACATATCGCAGCGGAACAAATATAATAGATAAATGAATATCTTTAAAACAAAGAACTATATCAGTTGTTACATTACATCACATTACATTATCAGAGTTTATAACAACAAACAGTGGAAAGGAAATATTACATATATAAGTGATACGCCTCGCCATCCAGCTTCAACTCCTGATCTCCACAACAACTTCTTGACTTCGCTCTAGAATAATTGACAACCTGACTCTAGGCTGCCCGTGCGGAAAATTTTGGGCACCTAGAGTTTAGCAAGGGAACAATAAATCCAGATCAGTCATGGGACTGGTGTGAGATCTTAAAAACAGTTATTTTTCATAAAGAAATAAAAAGAAATTCGCTATGCTTTTTAGAAAATGAAACTACCATAAGGCCTCCCGCCACACACACAATGCAAACGCAGAATTGAGGGATATTTCTCCTTATGATAGTCAAACATGCTTAATACGCAAAATCTTTTGATATTATTATTAGTGCATAGTGCAGAAAACAATTTTGAAAGTATAATATTAATCTTAGCCAGCATATAACCATTATTGTATGCCTACTATAGCTACCATGTTCAATAGCAGGTTACCCCCACATTCCATGGCAGGTTATACAACTAAAACCGTACAGGGCGTGTATTGTTTTTTTGGATTTCCAACAAATGGTCAGGCTAAAGAACTTCCTACTGCCACATGGGTACGCCTCTGGAGGGATGTCCCATGAACCTACCCTGCACTCTGCCAACACAAGGCCGGTTACCTCCTTCCCGGGGAGTAAAACCTAAGATATGCCACCCTCGGTCATTTACGACCTTTATCGGAGGATCCTCTACACCAAAAACCATAAAGAAAAGTATTTACAGTAACCACATAGGTCAAATATTAGGGCTCCATTCCTTCCATACCTGACACCATCCTTTTCCAGAAGGAATGGACATACCCTAGGGGAGCTACCCCTGAAACCTTGCCGCATATTTCCTGTTTCGACCATTACCGGTTTGTGAGGCTCGATGAGGTCTCGTCCACAAAGCGCCGCTTTTCACAAAGTCATGCTTTGATCAAAAATTGATCAGCAACACTTCGTACGCCACGTTACCAATTTGGGAATATATCACTAATAACCATCAACTACATAATCTCTGAGCTCGTACGTCTCAAAGAAGGGTGTTAAGCTAAGAGAATAAATTCTCCGCCACCAACAGAAATGTATTTGATAGAAACAAGATTTACATCTCAAAGTGTAACGTCAGACACACATCCATACAGGTTCGTTCCGAGATCGAACGGAACCGAAGGCACTTCCAAAGAAGCCCTTGCAAATCCGAATATTTACTAATCACGTCCGAAATCCCCATCACAAAAGGGTGATAAAATCTCTATACCAGAGCAACTCGGTGCAGATACATTCGATAGGTAATCCTTTCGTTTTCTAAAATACCCGGTCTTCAACATCATCTTCAAATGTAATCCCATTTCGTCGTATCATTATTTGGAATGGGTTTTGAGACACAAGGCCCTCTTCCGGCTAATCCGAATAATGAGCGCTTATTTTTTTAAAATAAGTGTTCATTCAGGTTTCAAACAGATCACAACAATTTCCACTTTAATCTTTTAAATAAAAGATCCATCACAATCACAAAGGTTCGATGTGGGTTTCGAATATCCATTTAGAATCCGACCCCCGGTCGCATCGAAATTCAAATGTCGTTTAAAGGCAAATATAGATGGTCGGTTATTTAACTATCAATCAACATTCGCAACAATCACCAGATTTAAATAATTTTCCCCAATTATTTATTTTCAAAATATTTTCGCAAGATATATATTTTTTAACACTTCAACTATTTGAAAACAAATTTCAAATCACTTTTCAACTCGCGGAATAAGATTCCCGATATTATTTAATTCCATTGAAAGTCTGCCGAGTTCAAATATTTTAAAATAATTCAAATCACTTATCCAAAATATACTTGGAATATTTAGAATAAAAACTATTTTAAAATACTTTCTTAAATATTTGTTATGAAAAAAACATTATACTAATATCGCATATAAACTTCAAGTCCAAAATAAATTTAAAATAAAATTAGTAGATAGGATATAACTATTTTAGCATCCAATTTCTAAACAAATATCAATTTAAAACTTTAATTAATCACTTCTATAATAGTTTAAATTATATTTTTACTTTAAAGATTTTCAAAATAACCTATGTAAATATTTTTTTTTCCAAACATTCTATCCTTAAAACCATCTTTACAACTTCAATCTATATTTATAAACTATATTAAAAACATTCTCGGCTTTTAAGGAAAGTACAAATTCCATTCTAAAATAGTTCATTCAAATCAATTTATAAATCTTTCTGGATTTTTTTTAAATTTACTCCCAAATCTGTAAATTTCTTTCCACACTTTTTCAAAAAATAAAACAATATCTATTCTTAAAAAAAAAATTCCTTTCTTTTATAAAATTCCCATTTTGGATTTAAATTTTTAAATATCCACTAATTTACGATTTTCAAATCGATTCCCAAGTATTTACTTTCAATACCAAATCAATTTTTCAAATTTATTTCTAAATTTATTTCATTTACAAAATCCAATTCCAAATTGGTTTCTAAATTTATTTCAATCGATAAATCAATTTTCATATCAATTTCCCAAAGGTTTATTTTTAAACACCAAATTTATTATCTTTTGAAACAAATTCCTTCTTTTAAATTTATTCAATTTTCTAAAATTAATTTACTATAAATTTTCTACTAAATTTCAAAAATCCAATTTCATCTATTTCTGGTATCCTACGATACCAAAAATATATTCGGCTAAATTATAGCCTACAACGATTTAAATCACAATATAATCATGCACAGATTATAAATAAATAAACACACAACATATGAAACAAAATCAAATGTTTGAGGAATCCAGTTGGATCCCTCCAACCTGTTTCTCTACATCCACAGACGTTAGCACAACAATTAAATACCAATTCCACTTCGAGGTGGAATATCATGGTATACGGGTTTAAATATAATATCATCCAAGCACACAATTAACAATTTTTAAATTTAACTATCACAATTCAACAATCAATCAATAACTGAATTTTCAATTTTTAAAATTTGAGTGAGAAGATCTCACATTTGCAAATGCATGCAATCCATTTTCATTCTAGATTGTTTTCTTCATAGTATTAGACCTTGCATAAACAATCATATAATTTTTAATTAATATTCGGATAAATTGAACAATTATATTCTCATTTGGTAATTTAATTAACCACTAATTTATTTTAAACTAATAGTTTTAATTTTAAACTTACCTTCTTTTAAATAATCTTCTTAGTAATTAAATAATTTAGATAAGCTAACTAAATAATTTATTACCTTTAATAGATTATTATTTTTAACATAACTTAGTAAATTAAAATATATGCATTTTGGAAATATGCATCCCAAAAAAAATAGTTTATATTTCAAATTCTCTATAAAAATAAAATCTATATTACTACTAAAATCCTATCTCCAAATCTTATATAATTTTCCAAAATCTAAATTTTACAAAACTTTACAATTCAAAACATTAAATTAAGACATGCATGTGTATATCAATTATTATTATTAATTTTTTCTCCTATTAAATAAACAACCCAGGAATTGTTGCTGTAAAGATTTAATACACACACACACACACACACACACACACACACACTAATACCCTAATATAAGAATAATTTCTGCTATCTACTTAAATTTAACTAAATAGGTAAGTGTTTATTTATATATAGATATTTATACTTTAGATATTAAATTGAAAAACATAAATTTAATTATACCTCACTGCCTACCTCAATACCAACCCAAGCTCGAACTCCCAAAATTACGATGCCAAACACGATGCTCAAAAACAGTGCCGAAACCTTAGACTTCATCGCCTCATGCCTCCACCATCGATCTCGAGTTCCAACCCAACGTCTCCCCACAATCGAGTCACGATCTCGACTTCATCCTCCCACCCGAGCCGCCAACGATCTTCTCTTGCCAAGCTCGACCCGACCGACTCTATTAGCCATGGTCTACACCTCCTTCCTAAGACCCGGCCTGCTCCACATCCCCTTTGCTTGCAAATGTCATGAATACCACTAGAGCACTAAACTCCACCAGCCTCATCCATCTAGTGCACCTCGTCATCTTGAACCCAAAAATCATCTCCATTGCTCGATTCAGTGACTCAAAGCTCCATAAAGCTAAACCCTAGTTTCAAACTCGAGCTCGTCTTCACAGTCGATTATCCAAGAACGAAGTCGTGACCTTCAAAAATCATCCCAGGCTAAAGCTCTTGCAAAATAGGATTACTATAATGAATTTCGTGGTATATAGTTTTGTATTTCAAGAGGATTTAATTTTCAAAGTTTTTCGTCTTTCAATTTTTTTCCTTTTTACAATGTTCGGCTGGATATTTAGAAAAAGAAGGAAGGAAATATTTTTAAAAAGCAATAGGCAGATCACATGATAGGGTGGCTGATTGGATAGAGTAGACAGATGAAGAGAAAAGTTGCCTTGACAATATATAATTAATTTTCAAAATGTGATGATTTACGTAACTTAAAATCTCAAACCCCTATCGAGGAATGCTGCTAGGTGTTTATAATGTTATACGCCTATTTCGAATGCAACGGAAAAAGTTTCGGGTCCAAATTCGATCGTATAAATAAGAAAGCTTTTTGAACCCAGCTATTAAATTAAATTTTCGATTTAATTTTCAACGCGTTTACTTATCGTACGGGCAAACGACAACTCCAATCATTACGAAATTAAAATCCGATAATAATACAATATTGCGGATCCAATAAAACTGGTTTCGTTGAAATCCGAGACCGAACCTCGGAAGGCTATTTTTAAAAGTCAATCTAAACGTTATTTTAAAAACTGAACAAAGAATTTCCAAATCCAATTCTGAAGCTTCCATTATCTTCAGTATAATCAATATGGATTTTCTAAGCCTTTAAAACAATTTTTAACAAGCTTAAAACTGAAGATTCAAAATTTTACCCAACTTCAATAAATTAAATTCAAAAATTTAAATGTTCAAATCGATAGTCAAAACTGAAATTCAAATTTAAAATAACTTTCGGATATTTAAAATCAATCAAATATC
Organism: Allium cepa; assembly: GCA_030765085.1. Lineage (NCBI taxonomy): Eukaryota > Viridiplantae > Streptophyta > Magnoliopsida > Asparagales > Amaryllidaceae > Allium > Allium cepa. The sequence continues at coordinate 699,009,057 of CM060939.1, forward strand.
TCAATTTCAAATGTTCAAAATTCTGGGTCATCGCATTCTTCCCTCATTAAAAGAATTTCGTCCCGAAATTTCAAGTTAAGAGGAACAATTCTTAACCCATTTCCTATCTTTCCAAAACTAAACAGTTTTTATCAACTTACCAAACAAATCTTTTTATTTAAGACCCATCATTAATTCGACTAACTTTCCAAATTCAATTATAAGTTCCAAACAACATTGGTTTCAATAATTCAAGTTTAAATTTTAAATTCAAATTTCAAATTATCCAAAAAATCTTAAAATTTTCTAACACCCTAAATTTTCGAAAATTTTCACCAGCGTCTCCTTTGCGTGGATGGCTTGGTACGATAACAAAATGGCACCATAGGCCCCCATATTCAAAAAGAAAACAAAACGCCAAGTGGCTAGACAGGAAAATCACCAAAATTCATATAGAAATTTAAATACATACTTTTTTGTCGAGCAATTCAGTTTTATCTTCAAAATCCAAATTCCAATTTTCCTGTAACATACATGTATATCCTGCTAGCCATAATATCCAATTACAACATTCAAATTTATTTTGCACATTCTTTTACCAAATTTTCAATATATACTTCTTATACCATCTTTAAATTACTATTGAAGTTATATATTCATTTTCATTCAATCTTGCATTTTCAATTTCATTTTAATTCAATTTACACTTTCAAATCGGTTTGGATTCAATTTACCTTCTGAATATTGAATTTTTTTATCTACTATCCTTCATTCACAAATGATTCATATCACTAATTTAAATTAGTTTCATTTACTAATTCATTACAAATTCCAATTCATTTTATCTCAAACCATTTCTTTATTTCAACTTTATTATCTTTAGTTCACTTTGAACTAATTTTTCAACTTCATTTTATTTCACACAATTCAAATTGGTTTTCGATATTCAGTTTTCAATTCCAGTTTTATTCTTTTGTTCATCCCCAAACACAATTCAATTTCAATTCACCATTTGGTTTACAACCACTTATATTTAAACTGGATTTCAAATTCCATATGAACTTAATTTATCTTTCATTTATAAATATTGAATTCAATTCATTTCAAACCATATCTATTTGGTCTTTTCTTCAATTAATTTCACTTACTAATTTTATTTTAATACTTTGCTTTACAAATCAAATTCAATTCTAATTCAATTCTATTTGCTTTCAAATTCGAAATGAATTTCAACATTCAATTCACTTTCATTTATTTGAAATTGTAAATTTATTCATTCATTCACAATTTTATTTTCCATATTTACTTTTATCTAGCTTCTCTTTAAGTTAGATTATTATTTTGAAAACTTCAAACTTACAAGTTATTAACTTAATGATATTCCATATATAATTTATTTAACATTCCAGAGTCGTTTCGACAATTCAAAACCATTTTTTTGAAATCAATTCAAATTATCCCTTTTGAATTTCAAAAACCAAACCTTGTTTGAAAACAATTTCAATTTAAAATAATTTGGCAGCAATTCCTCTTTTGGAAACCCGAAAATGAACATCGATAATGTTGTAGTCATCACCGAAGTTATTTTCCAACGACCTAAAAGAGTTTAGTGCTTTATCCCTTAAAAACACTTTTCCAAAACCTTTGAAAATTCATTTTCAAACTCAATGGAATTTAATTTCCAAAATTCCCAATTTCAAATCTTTTCAATCCACTTTCAAATATTTCTCTGGAATTTATATCATATTATAAATTACATTTACATTTACGATTCCCATTTGTATACGGATTTTACTTCTTGACTTTGGAGTTACGATTTCAATTTCTTTTTCAACTTTAATGACAATAATTTAATGTTATCACTTCCAACCAATCAAGCAACCCATCTACTATAATAATTTACAAAAATTATTTTCTTTATCTATGAAAATAGTTTTGGGTAAAATTATTTCATTCACCCTATTTTAAAAAAATATCGTGTCGAGTTGTTCTATATGAGTGTTTAGAGATCCCTATCGATAGAGTTGTGCAGACTATATCGACCAGAATCCATATACCACTCAACAAACCAATCATCACAATATAAAACAATTTTATATTCACTAACAAATACGCGCTCATATCTATTATTACACTCAAACTCATTCTAGAGTACTACTGACTCTATCTCTAATGAGTAACACCCAACAGAGCCAAGGTTGTCGCTTAACCAAATGCTCTGATACCACTTGTAAAGGTCTAGGCTTTTCAACCATCGACAGCGGCCAATCTCGACAGGTAGGCTTTTCTGTATGATCGATTTCACCCTAGAGGGGGGGGGGGTGAATTGGGTGACAGTATTAATTTAAAAAATTAATTGCGGAAGCTTTTAGAATAATTTGAACACAGATCATAGAATAATAGCAGCACAGAAAAATAGCAGAATGATAAAATGCAGAAATAGAACGACACAGAATTTACCCAGCTTCGACAAAACCCTGCCTACGTGCTGTCTCCAAGGTTTCTACTAGAAATTAAGTAGTCACACGCTTACACACGTAAACTCGCGACACCCGCTACTGACTTACCTAACTCTACGCTCAAAACCCTGCCATAACTCAGCCACTAAGTTGCGAATTCTCAAACAACGCCACGTAGTTTGTGCCCTAGTCACTCGACTAGAAATTACAACAGTTTAAAAACAAAAGTACAAATTAAAAGTACTTTAAATTAACAACCCTAATTCAGAGATAAAAAGCCCTTTATAAAGATAAACCCTTTAAAAACAACGTGTCACCCTATTCACCCTTTTTTTTTAATTTGGCCCGTTCCTCTTTTATTTGCTCTGTTCCTTTGTGAAAATGGTGGCCGTTCCTTTTTCGTTCTTCTTCGATCTGTAATTAGGGCTTTTTGAAGCGCCTGATTTTAGTTGATTAATCGCGAGAATAATTGCGAGTAGCTTCGATCGATTGTTTCTCGTTGCTCACTTTGGCTGCTTCTATTCGATGGAGTTCAACTTCGATTTGGTATGTGATTTTTGTTTATGCTATTCTGTTATGCTTGATTGAATTCCTATAATCCGCCGATGATGACTTTTGGGGTTTTAATGCTTGAACTCTATGATCATGGAACTGCCGATGATGTTGCTTATATATAAATCGATGCCCTTGAATTGTTGTTCGTTTTCATTTGATTGACTTCGTCACTTGAGTATTCTTGGCCATTTGATTTTGTTTTAATGCTTTGGATATTTCTGACTTATTTATATCGTATCTTTCCCTTACTTCACTGTCACGGTTTTAGCTTGAAACCGTTTGATCCTTCCTTGATCATTGCGGCAGCCACTTTCCTATTTTATATGGATTTGATTTTTGACTTTTTCCATTTTTACACATACTTGATTTCTGACTTTTTCATATGCGTATTTTTTGTGATACTTGATTCGTACGGCATAGATTTCGAACTCGTGATTTCGTGTTTACCACGGCTTTGAATTCTCTGATGCTTTGACTTTGGTCACTTTGATTTGTTCGTTCTCATTCTGGTTGACTTCGACTTGATTTTGTTCACTGACCTGTACATGTTGTTGCTTGATTATGGTCTCTGACTTTGTGAAGTGCTTGCTATACTTGGGTATTTGCAGTTGAGTTGTAGCTGCTGTTCTTGCCTTTGGGTTGCACTGATTTTCATTGTGTAGCCTAGTTCATTGTTTCATTGTGTTGTTCACATGTACGGTTTGTTCTTTGTTTTTATTATTGCTGTGTCACTTGTGTACTGAGCATTGCTGAGTCTTTGATTTGTGTCACTTAATTGCCGAGTCTTTGAGCATTGTTGTGTCACTTGATTCTTCTGAAGCTCGAGTTGCTTCAACACACTGCTGTGTTTATTTATTTTGGTTGTGTACTTGGGCTTGTAGCATTGAAACTGTACTGATGCAATAGTTCATCTTTGTTGTATATATGCTTGCTGCTTGATCATTTTTGTATGTTGTCACTGTATCACCACTGTTGCAAGTTTTTTTGATGTTGAACCACTATCTTCACTTATAACATGTTCAGTGGTCTAGTTTCTTCATGTTGTCACTTGACCATCTTATTGTTCACTGTGCCTTGTACTTGGTGTATCATATGTATTAGTGTATTTGCCTTAAGTTGAGTTGCAGAATAAGGTCTGTTGTATTTCATGTTGCATTTGCATCACTTGATAGCATCAAGCCTGATCTACTTTGTTTACTTGAGTTTGCTTGAGTAGCTTCAATGTGGTGTTTATACTGCTGCATATCATTGCATTTTCATTACTGCTGTATCTTGTTTCGTATTGTCTCGAAATTGACGCTTTTTGAAGTCTGCATCTATTAGTGGTTCTCTGCCTTGTCCAAAAATGATACTTTCATTTATGTCTTCATGTATGCTTGTTGGTCTGGTTCATCTAGTAGTCTTCACTTTAACTTTGAACTGTTTGCATTAATTTTGGTTGCTGTTCCTTTGGTGTGCTATGCTTATGTATGACAGTTGAGGCAGTGCCATTGTCATTTGCGTCTGCATTGTACTTGAGTGCATTATCTTCGTGTATGCATTCTCTTGCATCATTGGTATGTACTAAGCTGAGTTGGTATTGATTTCTTTCATATTGTTGTTGAGCTCCTTGCTGATTCCCTGTCTTTGATGTTGAGGCATGTATTTTGATGTTCTGGTTTGAGGCTGCATATATGAGTCTTGCTTTCACTTGAGACCGTATTGTCACGTTGCATTGAGTTGAGTCATGATAGCAGTGACTTGACCTTTGCATTTTGTTTTTCGAATTACACCTGAGTTGAATCTAGCTTGAAGTTTGGATTTGACCTTGTGCTGAAAGTTGTGACATTATTTTATTACACTTGAGTTGAATCCAATATTTTAGGTTTGACCTGTGCTCACTTGTCCCTGTAAATCAATCAAGTGTATATTTCGATGTGCACGGCCTTGTGGCATATACAGTGATACATTGTGTATGTCACAAGTTGTTCGTCTGTGATGATTTCTAATTTAAATGATGACGAACAACCCAAATAATCAAGGCAAATATTATTTTCAAAATTCATATTTTATTCTATACTGCAATAATATTTCCTTTTCAATTTTACTGTGTCAATGTTTATTTTTGCAGATTGCTCAGATGCTGGATTCAATCTGGAATGAAATTGAAGATAAATTACGAGTTGAGTGTATGAGTGATATGTAGTGAGGTCAGATGTAAAAGTGAAATTGTGATGTAACTGAATTTGTATTGTAATCAAAGTTGTATATGTATCGTGAGAGCTTGAATTTGTACTATTCAAAATTGTAATAAATATTTGTTTGAATAAAAATTCTGTTTGAATTCAAATTCTGTGTTATTTAATTTTATTCATCAAATATTTATTTAGTCTGTGAAAAATAAAATAGTACATTAACAAATACATTTATACGAATATATATATATATATGTTTATTATCATCAAACAAAAATCATATAATCACATATTCAACATCTCTCCCTTTTGATGATAACAAACATATATTTAAGATTTTGAATATGTTAAACATATTTGATCATTGATATGCTCTAATTACTCCCCCTATTTAAATGCTTCCTCTCTACACAAAGCTCCCCCTACAAATGTGCATACAATTAAAAATGAGCCTAGATGCAAATGGAAAATATTTGACTTTGCTTGATTTTATTTGACAAAATCTTAACTTTTCTCTCCCCCTTTTGTTATCAGCAAAAGAGTGATAGTGTTAGAGAAAATAGAGATAAAGTAATTGATATTAATCAACATTAAAACTCAATTAAATATAAATATTAAATTTCAATAAAAAATCAAACAAAAATCATAACTACCCTTGTTAGGCGCATATTCCACTTTTAGAAATAATGGAAATGATGTCAGCATATAAAACCATACAGTTGTATCTGTTTGTGGTACATTTATATCAGGAATTTGAATATCTACTAATCATGCATTACCGTTAGGAATTTTAAATGAGATTAGTAGTATTCCAATTTAATTTTAAAAATGAATTCAAGTATCTTCTAACTACGCGTAACCGTGAGGACTTTTAAATGGGATTAGAATCAACTTGTTTATTTAATTAATCAGTTTTGATATGCGTTCCATACATGCATAACCGTGAGGACTTTTAAATGAGCATGGAAGCACATAACAAATTTCAAGTAATTCACCCATGCATAACCATGAGGACTTTTAAATGAGAGTGAATACTTTGGATTTTATTTTATATTATAAAATGAAAAACGAATGATTCCTATTTAAAGTACCACATATCGACAAACTATATTGAATTTTTGATGAGCGATGGTCGATAGAAATATGATAGAAATAGAAATGGTCATGGAATCTTTACCCAAAAAAGGTTTTGTAACTCTTGTTTGAATTTCTAAAGAAAATTTTCTAAATATACTGTCTTGAGTAATGTATGATAAATATCAATACTCATCACTTTTTCAATCACTATTTATCTTTTCGATAATTATTAGGGAGTTAGACAAGTCAAAATTGTCATTTAAAATCAAATTCAAAAATAATTACGAAATCAATTTTTCAAAATGAATAATCTGAAAATATGGTCAAAAATGATTTTCTCAAGGGGGTTATATGAGAAAAATTTCTGCTATTTGTAAATTATTTAAATTGAAAAATATGCAGATATTTTCTTTGAAAAACGATGCAGTTACTAAATGTCTCAACATAAAATCACGTTCAACTAGTAATTTTTCTATAAACTATATTACCAGTGTGATCTGCATCTGAATTTCTCTTTCACTCCAAATTATCACTAATTGAATTTGATAGACCAGACCATGAAGTGTGCACCAAAAAAAATTTCAAACTCAATTTTAACAGCATTTTAAATGACATTCTCTTGAATTACAATTGAAGCCGTGTAAATGATCAAAAACCGTGAATGTAGTGTTAGCCGTATTAAAACCAAATGTATTATCATCCAACAAAAAAACACTATTATTAATCCAAACTAAGATATATGAAGTAATTCAAATGTTCTAGAGATTTTTATAGTGTTTTTGGCACAAGAATATAATTGGCCAACAATTTTAAACAAGTCAGAATCAAAATCATAATCTTTTCATCATCTCAATATTGGCTGATTTTACTTAGATTACTGTGCAGAATATCACATTTAATATGTCGTTCAAACAGATATACTATTACCTGTTTTACCTTTACAATATTTTTCGTTGTTGTCCAATGTGATTCTGTCACCTTTATACTAGGCTAAGGAACTTTTCTTTGTCGCCCATTGTGTTTCTGGAACAGCCAGAATCCAGATAACACTCCTTAACCTGCCACCGCACCTACATGAGAAAAGATTTTTGTGACCTATTTGTTTTTACAGGTCCATGGTTGTTAGTGGCAGAAGATTTAGAAAAATTAATTTTGTGGAGACCCAAAACTTTTTTTATATGTTCCTTTTGGCACCCAAATTTGTTTAACTTTGAGAGATTTTATATTTGTGCCTTATGAAACCCAAATTGGTATAGTTTTCACATGTTTGGGTCTATAGCAACAATTATTGTGATTGTGTCCATATTTTCTACAAAGTGTGCACATAGAATTTTCTTGATTAATATCGCTTTTAACATTTTCAGATTGATTACATCCAAGTCCTTGTCTAGCTATATTAACAATTTGCTTCCCTAATAGCAGATTCAACGATTTTTCACTTTTTGAAAATTTATCTAAAGTTGTTGACAATTGTTGGACTTGTATTTTGAGAGATTCATTTTCGTTTAACAATTGTGTGCACTTTTTAATAGAATTCTCTCTCCTAGTATTTTCATTCTCTTTCAAAATCAGAATTTCATTTTCAAGTGATTTTATATTAATTTCTGATTTTTTGATTTCTTCTTCGAATGTTGGACACTTATCACACTTAGGGATCCTATTTTGATAGGTTTTAACTAATTGGTCAAGTTGTTTACTTAAATCTATCATAGTATCTTTTTGTGATTCAATTTTGGCATACTTCTCCCTAAGTCGTTCAAAACCGCCATTCACTTCGTGAAAATATGTAAGTAATTCTGAGTGAGAGAGTTTGATACCTAGCTTGGCTCGTCATCGCCACTATCAGTTATTTCACCATGAAAACACATGTCTGCTTTCTCACTCTCACTGTTAGTACTTTGCTTATCTTCATCACTTGTATTCCACATGGCTGCAAAACTTCTTCTTTTTGATTTCTTTTCAGAGTTGCGTCGATTTTAAGGACAATTGGGCTTGATGTGTCCGGGTTGGTTGCACTTATGATAGATGATCTTCGGTTCTTCTGAATTGTCTAATATTTTACTTATTCTGCTTTTCAATTTTCGATTTAGAGTTGGATTTCCGTATTTGTAATTCCGCCTTTTGACTTTCTTTATTATCGACTCCAATTCTGCTGCTCCGTCATCATCATCACCATCACTTTCTGTTGTTCCTTTGAGAGCCATAGATTTCTTTCGAGTATCTCCTCCTTCACGCTCTTCCTTGAATTTCATTTCTAGCTCATAAGTGGTGAGATTTCTGATGAGTTCTTCGACTTTCATGTGTTTCAAATCTTTTGATTCTTGAATGGCAGTCACTTTGGTTTCAAAACTTCGTGGAAGGACTCTGAGGATTTTTCGGACTATCTCCAACTCTGTGTACGATTTTCCAAGAGCTTTTGATCTGTAAACGATATTGGAAAGTCGTCAATGCATTTCTTTAACATTTTCTTCCTTTGCCATTGTAAAATTCTCGTTTTTGCTGCTTAGCATGGCAAGGCGAGATTATTTGACTTGAGATGTTCCTTCGTGAGTCACTTCTAGTGTGTGCCATAATTCCTGCGCAGTTAGACAATGTGAGACACGATTAAATTCAAATTGATCCAATGAACAGATAATAGAATTCATAGCTCTAGCATTAGCATTTTGTAATTTATTTTCTAGTTCTGTCCATTGATCCATCGGTTTATCTATTTCCTGATTATATACAATTATAGTTGGTTCTCTATAACCTGTCTCAACAATGTTCCAAGCGTTAATGGTTTTCAGAAAAATTTTCATTTAATTTTTCCAGTAGGCGTATTCACCATTGAACATTGGTGGTCTAACTATGGACTGACCCTCAACAAAAGCATTATTAAAAGAAGCCATTTTAAAAATTCAACTTTTTAACACAAAAATTGATTTTTGAAAAAATCAAGTTTTTAAAACCAAAAACCGACTTCTACTCCTAGCTTTGATACCACTTGTAGGATCGATTTCACCCTAGAGAGGGGTGAATAGGGTGACAGTATTAATTTTAAAAATTAATTCGGAAGCTTTTAGAATAATTTCAACACAGATCACAGAATAATAGCAGCATAGAAAAATAGCAGAATAATAAAATGCAGAAATAGAACGACACAGAATTTATCCAGCTACGGCAAAACCCTGCCTACGTGCTGCCTCCAAGGTTTCTACTAGAAATTAAGTAGTCACACGCTTACACACGTAAACTCGCGATACCCGCTACTGACTTAACTAACTCTACCAAACCCCACCACAACTCAGCCACTGAGTTGCAAATTCTCAAACTACGCCACGTAGTTTGTGCCATAGTCACACGACTAGAAATTACAACATTTTATAAACAAAAGTACAAATTAAAAGTACTTTAAATTAAAAACAACCCTAATTCAGAAATAAAAAGCCCTTTATAAAGGAAAACCCTAATAAAACAAAGCCGGCCCTTTTTTTTTTAATTTGGCCCGTTCCTCTTTTATTTGCTCCGTTCCTTTGTGAAAATGGTGGCCGTTCCTTTTTCGTTCTTCTTCGATCTGTAATTTGGGCTTTTTGAAGCGCTTGATTTTAGTTGATCAATCGCGAGAATAATTGCGAGTAGCTTTGATCGATTTTTTCTCGTTGCTCACTTTGGCTGCTTCTGTTCGATGGAGTTCAACATCGATTTGGTATGTGATTTTCGTTTCTGCTATTCTGTTATTCTTGATTGAACTCCTATAATCTGCCGATGATGACTTTTGGGGTTTTAATGCTTGAACTCTATGATCATGGAATTGCCGATGATGTTGCTTATATATAAACCAATGCCCTTGAATTTTTGTTCGTATTCATTTGATTGAATTCGTCACTTGAGTATTCTTTGCCATTTGATTTTGTTTTAATGCTTTGGATATTTCTGACTTGTTCATATCGTATCTTTCCCTTACTGCACTGTCACGGTTTTAGCTTGAAACCGTTCAATCCTTCCTTGATTGTTACGGCAGCTACTTTCCTATTTTATTTGGATTTGATTTTTTAATTTTTCCATTTTTACACATACTTGATTTCTGACTTTTTCATATGTGTATATTTTGTGATACTTGATTCGTACGGCATAGATTTCGAACTCATGATTTCGTGTTTACCACGGCTTTGAATTCTCTGATGCTTTGACTTTGGTCACTTTGATTTGTTCGTTCTCATTCTGGTTGACTTCGACTTGATTTTGTTCACTGACCTGTACATGTTGTTGCTTGATTATGGTCTCTGACTTTGTGAAGTGCTTGCTATACTTGGGTATTTGCAGTTGAGTTGTAGCTGCTGTTCTTGCCTTTGGGTTGCACTGATTTTCATTGTGTAGCCTAGTTCATTGTTTCATTGTGTTGTTCACATGGACGGTTTGTTCTTTGTTTTTATTGTTGTTGTGTCACTTGTGTACTGAGCATTGCTGAGTCTTTGATTTGTGTCACTTAATTGCCGAGTCTTTGAGCATTGTTGTGTCACTTGATTCTTCTGAAGCTCGAGTTGCTTCAACACACTGCTGTGTTTATTTATTTTGGTTGTGTACTTGGGCTTGTAGCATTGAAACTGTACTGATGCAATAGTTCATCTTTGTTGTATATATGCTTGCTGCTTGATCATTTTTGTATGTTGTCACTGTATCACCACTGTTGCATGTTTTTTTGATGTTGAACCACTGTCTTCACTTATAACATGTTCAGTGGTCTAGTTTCTTCATGTTGTCACTTGACCATCTTATTGTTCACTGTGCCTTGTACTTGGTGTATCATATGTATTATTGTATTTGCCTTAAGTTGAGTTGCAGAATAAGGTCTGTTGTATTTCATGTTGCATTTGTATCACTTGATAGCATCAAGCCTGATCTACTTTGTTTACTTGAGTTTGCTTGAGTAGCTTCAATGTGGTGTTTATACTACTGCATATCACTGCATTTTCATTACTGCCGTATCTTGTTTCGTATTGTCTCGAACTTGACGCTTTTTGAAGTCTACATCTGTTAGTGGTTCTCTGTCTTGTCCAAAAATGATACTTTCATTTATGTCTTCATGTATGCTTGTTGGTCTGGTTCATCTTGTAGTCTTCACTTTAACTTTGAACTGTTTGCATTAATTTTGGTTGCTGTTCCTTTGGTGTGCTATTCTTATGTATGGCAGTTGAGGCAGTGCCATTGTCATTTGCGTCTGCATTGTACTTGAGTGCATTATCTTCGTGTATGCATACTCTTGCATCATTGGTATGTACTAAGATGAGTTGGTATCGATTTCTTTCATATTGTTGTTGAGCTACTTACTGATTCCCTGTCTTTGATGTTGAGGTATGTATTTTGATGTTCTGGTTTGAGGCTGCATATATGAGTCTTGCTTTCACTTGAGACCGTATTGTCACGTTGCATTGAGTTGAGTCATGATAGTAGTGACTTGACCTTTACATTTTGTTTTTCGAATTACACCTGAGTTGAATCTAGCTTGATGTTTGGATTTGACCTTGTGCTGAAAGTTGTGACATTATTTTATTGCACTTGAGTTGAATCCGGTATTTTGGCTTTGACCTGTGCTCACTTGTCCTTGTAAATTAATCAAGTGTATATTTCGATGTGCACGGCCTTGTGGCATATACAGTGATACACTGTGTATGCCACAAGTTGTTCGTGTATGATGATTTCAAATTTAAATGATGACGAACAACCCAAATAACATAGGCAAATATTATTTTCAAAATTCACATTTTATTTTATACTGCAAAAATGTTTCCTTTTCAATTTTACTGCGTCAATATTTATTTTTGCAGATTGCTCAGATGCTGGATTCAATCTGGAATGAAATTGAAGATAAATTACGAGTTGAGTGTATGAGTGATATGTAGTGAGGTCAGATGTAAAAGTGAAATTGTGATGTAATTGAATTTGTATTGTAATCAAAGTTGTATATGTATAGTGAGAGCTTGAATTTGTACTATTCAAGATTGTAATAAATATTTGTTTGAATAAATATTCTGTTTGAATTCAAATTCTATGTTATTTAATTTTATTCAGCAAATATTTATTTAGTCTGTGAAAAATAAAATAGTACGTTAACAAATACATTTATACGAATATATATATGTTTATTATCATCAAACAAAAATCATATAATCGCATCTTCAACATTTTCAACCATTCAAGCCCCACCGTGGCATACAATGGTACCCTGCCCTTGCTTTTACAGCCAGCCTTTCGACTGTCATGCTTTACGGCTAACCAACCCCTTAAAGAGGACGTGTAAGGGTAAGAGTCTCCTGCTCGCCACCAAACAAAAAGCGAGAACCCCTCGTCACGTTTCACAAAGATAAGCAAGGTTAGTCATGGGACTGGTGTGAGATCTTAAAAACAGTTATTTTTCACAAACAAATAAAAAGAAATTCGCTATGCTTTTTGGAAAATGAAACCACCATAAGGCCTCCCGCCACACACACAATGCAAATGCAGAATTGGGGAGATTTCTCCTTATGATAGTCAAACATGCCTAATACGCAAAATCTTTTGATATTATTATTATTAGTGCATAGTGTAGAAAACAATTTCGGAAGTATAATATTAACCTTAACCAGCATGCAACCATTATTGTATGTCTACTATAGCTACTATGTTCAATAGCAGGTTACCGCCACATTCCATGGCAGGTTGTACAACTAAAACCGTACAGGGCGCATATTGTTTTTTATGGATTTCCAACAAATGGTCAGGCTAAGGAACTTCCTACTGCCACATGGATAGCCTCTAGAGGGACGTCCCGAGAACCTACCCGGCTCTCTGCCAACACAAGGCCGGTTACCTCCTTACCGGGAAATAAAACCTAAGATATGCCACCCCCAGTCATTTGCGACCTTTATTCGAGGATCCTCTACACCAAAAACCATAAAGAAAAGTATTTGCAGTAACCACGTAGGTTAAATATCAGGGCTCCATAACTGACACCAGCCTTTTCCAGAAGGAATGGACATACCCTAGGGGAGCTACCCTTGAAACCTTGCCGCATCTTTCCTGTTTCGACCATTACCGGTTTGTGAGGCTCGATGAGGTCTCATCCACAAAGCTACGCTTTTCATAAAGTCATGCTTTGATCAACAAATGGCCAGCAACATTTCGTATACCAAGTTTGCAATTTGAGAATATATCACTAATAACCATCAACTACATAACCTCTGAGCTCGTACATCTCAGAGAAGGGTGTTAAGCTAAGAGAATAAATTCTCCACCACCAACAGAAATGTATTTGATAGAAACCAGCTTTACATCTCAAAGTGTAACGTCAGATACACATCCATACAAGTCCGTTCTGGGATCGAACGGAACCGAAGGCACTTCCAAAGAAGCCCTTGCAAATTCAGATATTTACTAATCACGTCCGGAATCTCCATCACAAAAGGGTGATAAAATCTCTATACCGGAGCAACTCGGTGCAAAGACATTCGATAGGTAATCCTTTCATTTTCGAAATACCCGGTCTTCAACATCATCTTCAAATGTAACCCCATTTCATCGTATCATTACTCGGAATTGGTTTTACGACACAAGGTCCTCTCCCGGCTAATCCGAATAATGAGCGCTTATTTTTAAAAAATAAGTATTCATTCAGGTTTCAAACAAATCACAATAATTTCCACTTTGATCTTTTAAATAAAAGATCCATCACAATAACAAAGGTTCGATGTGGGTTTCGAATATCCATTTGGGATCCGACCCCCGGTCGCATCGAAATTCATATGTCGTTTAAAGGCAAATATTGGTAGTCGGTTATTTAACTATCAATCGACATTCACAACAATTACCAGATTTAAATAATTTTCCCCAATTATTTATTTTCAGAATATTTTCGCTAGATATATATTCTTTAACACTTCAACTATTTGAAAACAAATTTCAAATCACTTCTCACCTCGCGGAATAAGATTCCTGATATTATTTATTTCCACTGAAAGTCTGTCGAGTTCAAATATTTTAAAATAATTCAAATCACTTATCCAAAATATACTTGGAAATATTTAGAATAAAAACTATTTTAAAATACTTGCTTAAATATTAGTTATGAAAAAAATATTATACTAATATTGCATATAAAACTTCAAGTCCAAAACAAATATTAGAATAAAATTAGTAGATAGGATATAACTATTTAAATATCCAATTTCTAAAACAAATATCAATTTAAAACTTTAATTAATCACTTCTATAATAGTTTAAATTATATTTTTACTTTAAAGATTTTCAAAATAACCTAAGCAAATAATTTTTTTCCAAACATTCTATCCTTAAAACCATCTTTACAACTTCAATCTATATTTATGAACTATATTGAAAACACTCTCGGCTTTCAAGGAAAGTACACATTCCATTCTAAAATAGTTTATTCAAATCAATTTATAAATCTTTCTGGATTTATTTTAAATTAACATCGCAAATCTGTAAATTCCTTTCCACACTTAAAAAAAAAATTAAAAAACAAATTTCCCTTTCTTTTATAAAATTCCCATTTTGGATTTAAATTTTTAATTATCCACTAATTTATGATTTTCAAATCGATTCCCAAGTATTTACTTTCAATACCAAATCAATTTTTTAAATTGATTTCTAAATTTATTTCAATTACCAAATCCAATTTCAAATTGGTTTCCAAATTTATTTCAATGATAAATCAATTTTCATATCAATTTCCCAAAGGTTTATTTTTAAACGCCAAATTTATTATCTTTTGAAACAAATTCCTTCTTTTAAATTTATTCAATTTTCTAAAATTAATTTACTATAAATTTTCTACTAAATTTTAAAAATCAAATTTCATCTATTTCTGATATCCTACTATACCAAAAATATATTCGGTGACATTATAACCCTCAACGATTTAAATCACAATATATTCACACACAGATTATAAATAAATAAACACACAACATATGAAACAAAATCAAATGTTTGAGGAATCCAGTTGGATCCCTCCAACCTGTTTCACTGCATCCACAGACGTTAGCACAACAATTAAATGCCAATTCCACTTTGAGGTGGAATATCGCGGTAATGGGTTTAAATATAATATCATCCAACCACTAATCAACAAATTTTAAATTTAACTATCACAATTCAACAATCAATCAATAACCGAAATTTTCAATTTTTAGAATCTAAGTGAGAAGATCTCACCTTTGCTTATGCATGCAATCCATTTTCATTCCAAATTGTTTTCTTCATAGTATTAGACCTTGTACAAACAATCATATAATTTTTTATTAATATTCGGATAAATCGAACAATTAAATTCTCATTTAGTAATTTAATTAATCAGTAATTTATTTTAAACTAATAGTTTGATTTTAAACTAACCTTCTTTTAAATATTCTTCTTAGTAACTAAAATAATTTAGATAAGCTAACTAAACAATATATTACCTTTAATAGATTATTATTTTTAACATAACTTAGTAAATTAAAATATATGCATTTTGGAAATACGTATCCCTAAAAAATAGTTTATATTTCAAATTCTCTATAAAAATAAAATCTATATTGCTATTAAAATGCTATCTCCAAATCTTATATAATTTTCTAGAATCTAAATTTTACATAACTTTAAATTTCAAAACATTAAATTAAAACATGCATGTGTATATTAATTATTACTGTTATTAAATTTTTTCTCCTGTTAAATAAGCAACCCAGGATTTGTTGTTGCAAAAATTTAATATAATTACACACACACACACTAATACCCTACTGTAAGAATAGTTTCTGTTATCTACCTAAATTTAACTAAATAGGTAAGTGTATATTTATATATACATATTTATACTTTAGATATTAAATTGAAAAACATAAATTTAATTATACCTCACTGCCTACCACACTGCCAACCCAAGCTCGAACTCCCAAAATCACGATGCCAAACACGATGCTCAGAAACAGTGCCGAAACCCTAGACTTCATCGCCTTGTGCCTCCACCATCGGTCTCGAGTTCCAGCCTAACGTCGCCCCATAATCGAGTCACGATCTCGACTTCATCCTCCCACCCGAGCCACCAACGACCTTCTCTTGCCGAGCTCGACCCGACCGACTCCACTACCCATGGTCTGCACCTCCTTCATAAAACCCGACCTGCTCCACATCCCCTTTGCTTGCAAATGTCGCGAATACCACTAGAGCACTGAACTCCACCAGCCTCATCCATCTAGTGCGCCTCGTCATCCTAAACCCAAAAATCATCTCCATTGCTCGATTCAATGACTCAAAGCTCCATATAACTAAACCCTTGTTTCATACTCGAGCTCGTCTTCACAGTCGATTATCCAAGAACGAAGTCGTGACCTTCAAAATCATCCCAGGCTAAAGCTCTTGGCAAAACAGAATTTTTATAATGAATTTCGTGATATATAGTTTTGTATTTCAAGAGGATTTAATTTTCACAGTTTTCCATCTTTCATTTTTTTCCTTTTTACAATGTTCGGCTAGATATTTAGAAAAAGAAGGAAGGAAACATTTTGAAGAAGCAATCGGAAGATCACATCATATGGTGGCTGATTGTATAGAGTAGACAAATGAAGAGAAAAGTTGACTTAACAATATATAATAAATTTTCAAATATCATGATTTACGTAACTTAAAATCTCAAACCCCTATCGAGGCGTGCCACTAGAAATTTATAATGTTATACGCCTATTCCGAATGCAATGGAAAAGGTTTCGGGTCCAAATTCGATCGCATGAATAAGATAGCTTTTTGAACCTAGCTATTAAACTAAATTTTCGATTTAATTTTCAACGCGTTTGCTTATCGTACGGCCAAAGACAACTCCAAACATTACGAAAGTTGAAATCCGATAATAATACGATATTATGAATCTAATGAAACTGGTTTCGTCGAAATCCGAGACTGTGCCTCGGAAGGCTATTTTTAAAAGTCGATCTAAACGATATATTTTAAAAACCAAACAAAGCATTTCCACATCCAATTTTGAAGCTTCCATTATCTTCAGTATTATCAATATGGATTTTCTAAGCCTTTAAAATAATTTTTAACAAGCTTAAAACTGAAGATTCAAAATTTTACCCAGCTTCAATAAATTAAATTCAAAAATTTAAATATTCAAATCGATAGTCAAAATTGAAATTCAAGTTTAAAATAACTCTCAGATATTTAAAATCAATCAAATATCTCAATTTCAAATGTTCAAAATTCTATGTCGTCACAGAAAGTTATATGAGGTATCGGGTTACAAATTCGACATCTATATGAAGTGATACATGATATCTACTTAGTAGATGTATGAGGTATCGGTTTATAGAAAAGTGCGGCATCCATTATGGTGGGAATCCAATATCTCAAGGTTATAGAGTTACGATACCCTAGGGTTTGAGACTCTACATTGTTTAAAAAATGCTGAATCCTCTTTGTTTTAAGGCTACGGAACCCTCAAGCTTTTCAAAATTACGACATCTATGTTTTAAAGGGTCCGACAACCTCTAGAATATAGAGGTTCAACATCCCTACATATTTTAAATCCACACCTCATGTCACCTATGTTTTCGACAACTATATTTTTATTGCAATGGTGCCATATGTTTATGTTTCTGACATCCGTGTCTAACGGAAGAGATGTTGAATGTCTATAAATTCAACTACCTTACTTATAAGCTTGAAAGTCTTATGTTTTGCAAATCAAAATCTTTATTTTAAAGGTACGATAGCCTAAATGCTTTAGAAAGTCGATAACCCTGTATTTTCGGTATTATAGCCTTATGTTTTAGAAATCCTTTTCTAGGAACAGATCATGATATTGAAGTAGAGAATTGGCTTTTGCACTATGGGATAATTTTTGCTGACTTAGGCTTGAATGATGAGCAAAAGAGGAGGTGGCTTCTAGGTAGTTACATGGAACTTCTTTATACTAGTGGAATGGTGTAAATATAAAGATTCAATAGGAGGAACTAACTTGGGCTGAGTTTGGAAGAAGATTTGAAGAAAGATTCTTGTTTGAGATAGCCAAGTCAACTTTGCTTAGGAAGTTTGTTAATTTGGAGTAGGGTGAGATGTCCACATCGGAGTACGCAACTATGTTCGATGAGTTGTCCAAATATGGGTATGTTATCACGGATACGTGATTAAGAGGAATAAGAAGTCCATCCAGGGGATGAAGCCCGAGATTGCTAGAGTGACAATGCCGCATCTCAGAGACCCATGTAATGTAATGGTGCTGATGGTAACAAGAAGTAAAGAAATGCTTTCGACATTTGGGAAGGACAACCCAATGGAGACTTAGGGTAGTCAAAGCAAGAAAAGGAAGTTCTTTTAGAATAAGGGAGCTCAGAAGAATGAAGCAACAAGAAAGGAAAAGCTGATATTGTTTGCTATAAGTGTGATAAGAAAGGGCACTATGCTAATGAGAGTTGATCTGGTAATGGAAAGACGGTTGTGGAAAAGAAGAATTTGAAGTGTTATAAATTCAACTGGGTGGGGAATTACAAGAACAAATGTCCAAAAGTGGCAAGGTTGTTAAAGGAAAGGTTTTTGATTTGGAGCCTTTTCCTTCTAGGCCGATCATAGAGGAGAAGGAAAAGTCTATATGGGTGGCACACTTCTGATTCATGGAATACCTGTTAAAGTGT
Source organism: Allium cepa (assembly GCA_030765085.1). NCBI lineage: Eukaryota > Viridiplantae > Streptophyta > Magnoliopsida > Asparagales > Amaryllidaceae > Allium > Allium cepa. Next base: position 699,027,945 of record CM060939.1, read on the forward strand.
TATTTGATACTGATGTATCACATTATTTTATCTCGCATTGTTTGGTAGATGAGTTATGACTAAAAGCATCATACCTCATTAGTTCCTCAAGGGTTTCCAATCGAATAGGAGGGTGTTCAACTCTTGGGATGAGATGTGACCATTTAAAAATTGAGTTGTAAGGTCATGCTTATGCTTGCAATTTTATATGTTTCATTTTGTGGGCTTTGGGGTTATTCTATGCATCGATTGGTTAAGCAAATATGATACTAGGATATGTTGCCAGGATAGGAAGATATCATTAAGAAACCACAATAGTAGTGATTGGATTATATACACAGTAGATAATTCAAGTATAGTTGTCTGTGCTTTATTGGGTGCAATGGAGGTGGAAGATGGGTTGAGTCGATTTTTTGTTGCAAGAGGGTTCGCAAATGTTTTTGGACCATTTATAGGATTACCACCAAAAAGAGCTATAGAGTATCAAATAGATCTTGTACCTGGAGCTAAAACTATGAGTAGACCTCTTAGTAGAATAACACCTACTGAGATGAAAGAGTTAAAGGTGCGGTTGGTGGACTTAGAAGCGGAGAGTTTTATTAAACCAAGCAGTTCGCCTCGGGAAGCAACCACAATGTTTGTGAAGAAGCCGGATTGGCTGTTGAAGGTGTGTATTGATTACCATAAGTTAAATTACAAGACGGTAAATAATCGGCACCCTTTGCCGAGAATATATGATTTATTTAATCAATTCAGTGGAGCTAAATTATTTTTCCAATTGGATTTCGCAACAGAGTTCCATCAACTGAGACTGGTTGAAGATGGTATTCCTTTGATGGTGTTTCAAACAAGATATGGTTCATATAAGTGGTTAGTCATTCCATTTGGATTGACAAATGTGCCTGCTTTCTTTATGGATTTGATGAATTGAATTTTCCGACAACATTTGGGCAAATTCGTATTGTTGTTTATGGATGACATTCCAATATATTCTAAAAATGAGCGAGATCATGAGACTCACCTTTGAATAATGTTTGAGACGTTGGGGTAGCATCAACCAAAAGCAAAGTTTTTAAAGTCATTTTTGGTAGAGAGAAGTGAAGTTTCTTTATCATGTAGTTATTGAAGATGGGTTGTCCATGGATCTAGAGATTGAAGCTGTTAATAATTGGATGAGACCAGAGACTGTGACCAAGACAAATAGTTTTCGTGGACTAGCGCTATTATTGGATTCCTTCAGGATTTTTCTCGTATAGCTGCACCTATGCCTAAACTAACAAGGAAGGAAGTAAAGTATGTTTGGACTGATCAATGTGAGGAAGCATTCCTGAAGCTGAAACATTTATTGAAAAATACACCTGAGTTATTTGTGCCAGAGGGGAATCACGATTTGGTGGTGTGTACCGACGCATGTGGAACAGAGTTGGGAGCTGTGTTAAAGAAAAGTGGCAAAGTGATTTCCTATGCTTCTCGATAGCTTGGACCATATAAACTAAGATATCCGACTCATGATTTAGAGTTGACAATAATGTTCTTTGCTTTAAAAGTGTGAAGGCACTGACTTTTGGGACAAAGATTCGAGTTACTTACGAATCATAAGTCTTTGAAGTATTTATTATCTTAGAAGGAGTTGAATATGAGATGATAGAGATGGCTAGAGTTCTTAGTAGCTTATGATTTAGGAACTGAGTAATGCCAGGGAAAGGAAATAAAGTTGCAGAAGCACGTAGCAGGAAACATCAAAATGTGGTGTTAGCTATGTTGACAGAATGGAAAGACTTAAAGACGATGATGGCTTATGGTATGCAGTTAAGATCGACAGCTAGTTATAGTCAGAAAACTGCCATATTGTCATGTTTGGAAGTTCGACTAGTAATAATCAAAAGAATCACATCTAAGAAAAGAGATAATCCGTTGCTAGCGGAATGGCTCAAAGGCTTGAAGTAGGAACTAAGATTGATGATTCGAAAGGTTTTAGTCTTGACCAAAATGGACGATTGAGGAAAAAGGGATGATTGTGTTTCAGACGTTGATAACCAAAGGAAGGAGGTTCTCAAGGAATGTCATCATTCGAAGTATACTATTTATCCAGGAGGAATTTAGAAGTATTAGGATTTGAAGAGGAGTTTTTTCTAGGGAAGTATAGAGGGATGTAGGCTTATGGGTTAAGCAATGTTTGAGTTGCCAACAAGTGAAAGCCGCTGAGAATTTTTGACATTCGAAATTAGAATATTTGATTGAATTTAAAATTTTGAATGTTATTTTAACTTGAATTTCAAATATCACTGTTTGTGGAAAATATTTAATTGATTTTAAATATTGGAAGTAGGGTAAAATATTAAATCTTCAGTTTTAAACCTATTAAGAATAATTAGAAGGCTTGTAAAATTTATATTGACAATACTGGAGATAATAGAACTTTTAAAAGTTGAATTTAAAACTGTTTTGTTCAGTTTGAAATTTTATCGTTTAAATCGATATTTAAAAATAGCCTTCTGAAGCACAATCTCGAAATTTGACGAAACCAATTCCATTGGATCCATAGTAGTGTATTATTATCGGATTTCAATTTTCACAGCGTTTGGGGTTGTCGTGTGGCCGTACGGTTGATAAACACACTGAAATTTAAATCGGAAATTCAGTATAATAAACAGGTCCAAAATGCTATCTATTCCATACGACCGATTTTGGACTCGAATCCTTTTCCATTGCGTTTGGAATAGGAGTTTAACATTATAAATGCCTAGCAGCATGCCTCGATAGAAGGTCAAAATTTTGAGTTGCGTAATTCGACACGATTTAAATTTAAATTTAAAATTAAATATATATATATACAATAAAAATGAGTACTATAGCTAATAGTCACGTATTGGAGTTTTTACCACGTGTTTTTTTCTTTCTATTTTTTTTCACATGCGCACTTTTTTATGTTAACGCGAATAGTAAAAAGAAAAAGAAAAACCTAGCCTTTCTTTTATCTTCAGAAACAAAAAAATCAAATTCAATAAAAACAATCATGGCCGTGCTCCCCTCTTTGTCAAATTTCGAATCGAAACCCTATAAATCAATTTCGAAATCACGGTCGAAGAGGAGAAGCTTTCCCTTCAAGTTGTTGTCTTACGTTTGATAATCGGGGGGTCGGCGACACTTATTCGTGCATGTGGAGGCTCGTGATTCGAGTCATGAGTAGTGGTAAAGCTTCAGCATGGCACAGCGTTGGTGGTAGCATCGCAATTCGAGTCGTGAGCTAACGATCGATGTGGCATGTTAGGTGATGGTTGCGACGGTAGTTGCTCGGCGACTCGGTGTAAGGTGTGGCGTCGTTGAGATCGAGCCAGGTGAGCCCAAAGTCGTGTTTGGACGAGGGGCGAAAATCATGGTGTCGAAGTGCAGCGATTCGACAGCTCAGATGAGGTTGGATTCGTCGGTTACATGAGGTATATTTACAATTTAGTATCAACTTATGTATAAATGTATATACAAATATGTGTGTATATATATATAATAACATCTGACATAGTATTTGATTTACAGTAAGGTATAGAAATAATTTATACCTCAATTTAAATATTTATATATATGTATCTGTATATAGATAGTAAGGTAAATTACTGTGATTATTTATGGAAACAGAAAATATTTTATATGAACAAAGTTTGAAAAAAAATAGATTTTAAAATATATATATAGATTATTTTCAAAGAAAAGAATAAAGTAAATATGTATATTCATATTTTAATCTATTAGTTATTTCAAAATAATATAGTTAGGGTGATTAATTTGTTTAACAAACTTATTTAATTATTTTGTCATTAAAAATATTTTTTTTAAAAATAAATTGGTTTAAAATTTGATTATTAGTTTAAAATAAAATCACTGGTTAATTAAATTTATCTAATGGCAATTTAATTGCTCGATTTATTCAATTATTAATTAATCATATAGTTGTTTATACAAGGTTAAAAACCGTGAAAAACAACCTAGAGTGGAAATGGATTGCAAAACAAAAGCAAAGGTGATATCTTCTCACTCAAATTGGTTTGCCTGTTTAATTTAAATAGTTAAATTTAAATTTAGATGTGCTTGGATGAATTTTACAATGTATATGTTGGGTGATATTATATATAGTAGTGTGTGTATGTGTGTGTGTGTGTATTGGAGTGATTGATTTCCCGCATTATATAGCGGATGAGACCCTATGCGCTGCATAATAGCGGATGAGATGATATAACCCTATATACCGTGATATTCCACCTCGAAGTGGAATTGGTATTTTATATTGTGCTAACATCTGTGGATGTAGGGAAATAGGTTGGAGGGATCCAACTGGATTCCTCAAATGTTTGAATTTATTTTATATGTTGTGATATGATTATTGATAATTTGTAAATGATTATATTGGAGATGAAATTATTGAAGGCAATGGTTTGGCCGAACGTATTATAGTATTTTTAGAAAAATACCACAAATATAAAGATTTGGATTTTTGAAAGGAAATTAAACAATCAACTATCAATATTGGTCTTTAAACGACATTTGAATTTCGATGCAACCGGGGGGCAGACTCCAAATGGTTATCCGAAAACCACATCGAATCTTAGTGATGAATCTTTTGTTTAAAAGATCAAAGTGGAAATTTTTTGTGACTTGCTTGAAATTTGAATGTAACCACTTATTTTAAGCGCTTATTATTCAGATTAGCCAGCAGAGGACATTGATTCATAAAACCTATTCCGAGTAATGATACGATGAAATAGGATCGCATTTGAAGATGGTGTTGAAGACCGGTATTTTCGAAAATGAAAGGATTACTTGTCGAATGTCTCTGCATGGAGTTGCTTCGATATAAAGATTTATATCACCCCATGCGATGGGGAGTCCGGACGTGATTAGGGAATATCCAGATTTGCAAATGCTTCTTACCTTAATTGGAGGAAGTGCCTTTGGTTCCATTCAGACCTAGGATGGACTTGTATGGATGTATGTCTGACGTTACACTTTGAGATGCAAAGCTGATTTCTATCAAATACATTTCTGTTGGTGGCGGAGAATTTGTTCTCTTAGCTTAGCACCCTTCTCTGAGACGTACGAGCTCAGAGGTTATGTAGTTGATGGTTACTAGTGATAGATTCCCAATTTGGTAATGTGGCATGCTGAGTGTTGATCATTTGTTGATTGAAGCATGGCTTTTGTGAAAAGCGTAGCTTTATGGACGAGACTTCGTCGAACATCACACCCTGGAAATGGTTGATACAGGAAAAGATGCAACAAGGTAAGTGGGTCGTGCCCTTCAGGGTATGTGCATTTTCTTTTGGATAAAAAGTGGTATATGGTATGGAGCCCTGATATTTAACTTGTGTGGATAAAAAGCGGTATTCTGGTTTGGAGCCCAGATTATTTACTTATGTGGTTGTTGGTTGTGAGGCGTGTAACAACCCGGGTTTTGCATCGATTTATTATCGTCATTAAACGATTAAGCTGCTAGCTAATTGCCAATTTGGGTTTCGAATCCAGTTTGAATTCTAAAAAAAAACACTCTCCTAATATAAAAATTTGGCCCGTTCCCTTAATATAAAAATTCGACCCGTTCCTCTTGTTCGTTCTCATTTTTTTTCGAACCCTAAACCTAAACGAGAAAATAAATAATGGCGGCTTCAATTTTTCGTGTTCGTTCATTCCTCAAGCAAGGGTTTCGCGAATTGGTGATTTCCGTGGCTTCGGCTGTTGATTTGTGCGATTCATCCAAAGGGAAACGAAGGTGAGTAATCTTTATTACTCACATCTAATTCGAATGTTATGATGATTTCTGACTTGCTCATATTCATGAATTTCGTCGCTAGTTCATCACGGCTTCGATTGATTTGAACTTGTTCGTTTTTGATAAAGCTGCTGCTTGATTTTATTTCGTTGGATCTTGCTATTACCGTTTGATTCTCAGATGCTTTGTTGATTTATGAAAATAATTGGGTTGGCATTGATTTTGTTTTCTGGTCACCTTAATTCGAACTATAGGCGACTTCGGTATTTCTGTGAACTGCAGTTGTTTGAATTCAAATATTTTGGGTTGAAAAAGCAATATATTTTAATTTTTGCACTTGCTCAATCCATTTCAGTGTGTTGGCCATTGTTGTTGCTTCGGCAATGTGCTTTGTTCTTGAGTGTGATAATTGCATTTTCCAGTACCATGCATTTGTTACTGGTGCCTCCTTGGTTCAAGATGCATTCACTTGTCTACCCATTCATCATTTAGTTTCCAGTATTGGGTTTCGAACATGGCTATTCCTTTATTGGTCTGTTATTTCATCTGCTGGCACAGGTTCGTATACTTAAAGGTGAACTTGTTGCTTTGGTCATCATCGTGGTTTCACTATAACCATTTGTGTATGCTTGCCTTTGAATTTTGCTTGGGGTTCAGTAGCTTGTATACCCCACTAGTTGTACCACCACCATTTTGCACTGTTAGGCTTATACTGCCTTTGTTTGTGCTTAAGTCTGATACGTTGCATTGATGCACTGTACACATTTGCATTCGGTCACTGCAATTTACTGGTGACATCACTCTTACTTGAAGCTGTTGTTGAAGTGGGTTGACCTTGTTCGGCCCTTATTCATTAGTTTGCATTGTTTCATCACGTCACCGTTTACATGTGCAGTGGTTCAGGATCGAATCATTAAATTGGTTTGCATTGTTTCATCACGTCACCGTTTACATGTGCATTGGTTCAGGATCGAATCATTAAATTGGTTTGCACACCTATATGTTTCCACCTCTGTTGTATGGAGCCTGGTCTTTGTTTCATATTCATTTGATGAAAATTGGTCTAGATTTGTGTTTCCTGTGTACATGTTCATAGGGGTTGTTTTGTGCTGCATTGTACTGCATTTTTACTAATGTACTATATTTGACTCACTGCTTCGAGTCGCTTGTGCATGCTCTCTGGAGTCGTGGCATTCGTTCTTCACGACTCTGATTTTGTCGCAGCCATTTTACTGCATATACTGGAAACTGTACAATTGACTCTTGTTCACGGGTTAACTACGACCTGTTTTGTTGTCACTATGTCGTTGCTGTGCATTGTGCATATCACTGCACTGATTCGTTTCACTGTTTCATGACTATATGCATTCCTTTGAACTGTGCAAAGTATACTTTCTCGACTGGTTTCCAGTTCCGATATATGATTGCTCTATGTAGAGTAGTCTTAACTCCGGTTAATGGTCTTAGTTTCACTCTAGAATTATTTGCATTCTTAAGTCCGGTTAATGGTCTTAGTTTCACTCTAGTATTATTTGCATTAGAATTGCATTTTTGTTGAATCCAGCTAGTAGCTCGGATTTGACCTTGTACTGATTCCTACATCTTCACTGTAGTGGCAAGGCAGTGCACGCAAGCGTGAACTGCAGCCACACGGTATTGAGCTTTTGTGTACATTTTCACTGTAGTGGCAAGGCAGTGCACGCGAGCGTGAACTGCAGCCACACGGTATTGTTTTTTATTGATATCCTATTTTGTTTTGATTTATTGATCTTTTGCATATTCCATATGCTGTAGTGGCGAGGCAGTGCACGCGTGCATGTACTGCAGCCCTACCCGTATTGTTATTTTAATTGATATTTCAATTGTTTAAACTGTTTCGTTTATTCAATTCAATATGATTTAAATTGTATTTTGATTTGTTTAATTTGATGATTTTGTTGTTAATTGTCGTTTTGGAAATTCTGTTGTTTTCTAAATTATCTTCATTGATAATCTTTTTAATTTATCTTCGTTGATAATTTGGATTTGCTGATTTGTGTTTAACACCGTTACGCGTTATATTTATCGTTATCCGATTTCTTTATTTAAGGATCGGATAGACGAGATTTATTATGACTGTCGTCTATCATTATTTAATTATTATTGCTTCTGTGCACTAATAACTGAGTTTGAATTAGACCGACTCGTGTATTATTTTCTTTTGAATTTAATACTCGGGTCAGACCGAGTATTTACTGGTTGTTGATATGTTACTTTGGGTTGCTGCTAGAGCTATGAAGTCTTTTCATACTTTTTGGAGCAGTCGTTGTCTTAGTATAGGATGTTGTATATTCATGTATATTAATTACGATAATGTACTTATATATGTAACTTCCAGAGTCGACAGTTTTAGTTGTATCATATGTATTATATCACATGTATTGTAATTGACATCAGTTGTTATATATATGAGACTTTTTGTTTTATCTGTGTTCCGCATTTATATGATCTGTGTTATTATTATATTTATTGTCCTAAATTATTATGAACCATCGTAGTTCGTTTTATATTGGAATTGCGTATGTCGATGGGAGTAAATAAATAAGAGAAGAAAAATAAAAATATATACCACTCCAATCGAGATAACCAATACTAGTGTAAGGCCTAACTACGGATGGCCGCTCCTATCCAGCCTTATTCTTCGTAATAACAGATAGTATTTCTTTTAATACTCTTTGTTATTGTGAGCATAGAGGTGGGGCGTCACAGTTGGTATCAGAGCTTGAGGTTTATGGAGATAATATAAAACATAACTTAGATGTGTGTTACAACTATTAGTCGATGCTTTAGTTCTGTTTTGAGTCAAAACCAAAGTTTTGAAATTAGGATGAATTTTTTTAAAATTTCCTTATTTAAAAATAAAAGTGAATTTGTGTTTTGATGATTGATTGATTTGTGTTCTATTTAACAGAGTGCGCAGCAAAAACAGTGAGACTTTCTTCGCTGAGTACAGCTGATATCCTTTTTGATTTAAAAAAAAAATCAAAGTATGAAAATTAAGTGAATTTCATGTGTTGTTTACATAGCTATGTTTAATTTGTTTTCTTTGAAAATTCGAATCTGATTTGAGGATTCGAAGCGATTGCAATTATGTGATTTTGTTGATATTTTTGATGTTTTAAGTTATCTTCATTGAAGATATATTTAAATGATTTCTTTGTTCATTTTGCGGTATACGTGCAAATTTATGTCGCACGTTACTGCATTAATTTTACATTGAACCGATGTTTGGTTATAAAACGTATTTTGTTGCCATTATTTTTATAACGGGATTTTTACACCAATGCTATATTTTGAAGCATGGTGTTTTGTTGACTTTTTAATGAAAAAAAAATTTCACTGGTGTCATATTTTGATGCAAATTATTTTGATGAGATTTTGACGTTTAAAAATTACTGTCGCATTGACTTCAGTATCCGTCATATTTTAAAGTGGATTTTCAAGCGGTTATCCCGCAATGCTGATTTTGAGATCCGTTTCTACGGTGTTTTGAGAAGTGCAATTTCCTTGTCGAAATTATCACTAATGTTGTTGTTTTTATCACGGATTTGCAAATCGTTTTAAAAATAAAATTGTTTTCAAAATTTTCAGTTTACGTTTTCAAAAGAATGAGGAAGCGATTTAAACGATTCAGCAAAATCGAGGACTATGAACCCTTTCTTTCACTAATTCGCTTAATTCTAGACTTGTCCGTTTGAGAATGTAAATTATTACTTTTATAAAATAAATGAAATTATTTTTAGAAGTTTTGCAGTTTGCACTTTCAAAGGAATGAGAAAGCGATTTAAACGTTTCAGCAAAATCGAGGATTATGACCCCTTTCTTTTACTGATTCGCTTAATTCCGGACTTGTTCGTTTGAGAACGTGAAATGTTATTTTTGAAATACACGATTTTGCACTTTCAAGGAAACGATGAAGAGAATTAAACGATTTCGTAAAACTCGTGGTTATGCGACATGTGCGTTTGCTATTTTGGTTAATTCCGGACTCGTTAATTTAAACATTTGCTATTTTGATGATTTTGATGATTTTCGTGTGCTTTCGAGCCACTATGTTGGACCTCCGGGTCATTTGTTGGACCTTCGGGTCAATACCAGTACCAGACCTTCGGGTCATTTGTTGGACCTTCGGGTCATTTGTTGGGCGCCAAAATTATGTTGGGTACTTTGTAGGCTTCGGCCATTTGTTGATGCACGTGCGACATAGCTTAAAAAACTCGCCATTTGTCGGGATCGATCCACCTTTTATGTTGATTTTCTAGATCATCTTAATTGATTTCTAGGTATTTGTTGTTTCCAATTATCTGCAGGTAATTGGATATATGTTGATATGAGTTCTAATTATCGTTTTTGATAATTAGATATTTGTTGATTCTAATTATCGTTTTTGATAATTAGTATTTGTTGATTCTGATTATCGTTTTTGATAATTGGATATTTGTTGATACGAATTCTAATTATCGTTTTTGATAATTAGATATTTGTTGATTCTAATTATCGTTTTTGATGATTAGATATTTGTTGATTCTGATTATCATTTTTGATAATTGGATATTTGTTGATATGAGTTCTAATTATCGTTTTTGATAATTAGATATTTGTTGATTCTAATTATCGTTTTTGATAATTAGATATTTGTTGAATATGATTATCGTTTTTGATAATTGGATATTTGTTGACATGAGTTCTAATTACCGTATTTGATAATTAGATATTTGTTGATTCTAATTATCGTTTTTGATAATTAAATATTTGTTGAATCTGATTATCATTTTTGATAATTAGATATTTGTTGATTCTGATTATCGTTTTTGATAATTGGATATTTGTTGATATGAGTTCTAATTATCGTTTTTGATAATTAGATATTTGTTGATTCTGATTATCGTTTTTGATAATTGGATATTTGTTGATATGAGTTCTAATTATCGTTTTTGATAATTAGATATTTGTTGAATCTGATTATCGTTTTTGATAATTGGATAATTGTTGATATGAGTTCTAATTATCGTTTTTGATAATTAGATATTTGTTGATTCTGATTATCGTTTTTGATAATTAGATATTTGTTGAATCTGGTTATCGTTTTTGATAATTGGATAATTGTTGATATGAGTTCTAATCATCGTTTTTGATAATTAGATATTTGTTGATTTTGATTATCGTTTTTTATAATTAGATATTTGAGATTTTTGATTATCGTTTTTGATAATTGAAAATTGTTGATTTGAGATTTAATTATCGTTTGTGATAATTGTTGTTTTCTATCTATCTCTGTTAATAATTAGAGTTTGTTGATTATGGAGTTCGTGTTTTTCTGATTTTCTGGTTGATAACTAAATGTTTGCGGTTTTGTGAATTGTGATTTGTGTTTTCTAATGATAATTAGATTTTGCTGTTTTCTAATTATCGTATCGATAATTAGATATTTCTGTTTTGTGATTTCTGTATTCTAATTATCTAATTGATAATTAAATATTGCTGATAATCGTATTTATTCAGTTTTGCTGCTTTTTGAATTATCTATTGATAATTAGATTTTGTTGAGAATTTGTGAATTTCTTTTATGAAATTAAAGGATTTCTTTGGTGTTTATATTCTCGATCTTTATTTTTCTAGCTTAACCAGTTTATGTTAGAAAAATAATTGTTATTGACGACTTTAATTATGAAAATTGCAGGGACGCAATTTTTATAAGGAGGGGAGTGTGTAACAACCGGGGTTTTGCATCGATTTATTATCGTCATTAAACGATTAAGCTGCTAGCTAATTGCTAATTTGAGTTTTGAATCCAGTTTGAATTCTAAAAAAAACACTATCTCCTAATATAAAAATTTAGCCCGTTCCCTTAATATAAAAATTCGACCCGTTCCTCCTTTTCGTTCTCATTTTTTTCGAACCCTTAACCTAAACGAGAAAATAAATAATGGCGGCTTCAATTTTTCGTGTTCGTTCGTTCCTCAAGCAAGGGTTTCGCGAATTGGTGAATTCCGTGGCTTCGGCTGTTGATTTGTGCGATTCATCCAAAGGGAAACGAAGGTGAGTAATCTTTATTACTCACATCTAATTCGAATGTTATGATGATTTCTGACTTGCTCATATTCATGAATTTCGTCGCTAGTTCACAACGGCTTCGATTGATTTGAACTTGTTCGTTTTTGCTAAAGCTGCTGCTTGATTTTATTTCGTTGAATCTTGCTATTACCGTTTGATTCTCAGATGTTTTGTTGATTTATGAAAATAATTGGGTTGGCATTGATTTTGTTTTCTAGTCACCTTAATTCGAACTGTAGGCGACTTCGGTATTTCTGTGAACTGCAGTTGTTTGAATTCAAATATTTTAGGTTGAAAAGGCAATATATTTTAATTTTAGCACTTACTCAATCCATTTCAGTGTGCTGGCCATTGTTGTTGCTTCGGCAATGTGCTTTGATTTTTAGTGTGATAATTGCATTTTCCAGTTTCATGCATTTGTTACTGGTGCTTCCTTGGTTCAAGATGCATTCACTTGTCTACCCATTCATCATTTAGTTTCCGGTATTGGGTTTCGAACATGGCTATTCCTTTATTGGTATGTTATTTCATCTGTTGGCACAGGTTCGTATACTTAAAGGTAAACTTGTTGCCTTGGTCATCATCGTGGTTTCACTATAACCATATGTGTATGCTTGCCTTTGAATTTTGCTTGGGGTGCAGTAGCTTGTATACCCCACTAGTTGTACCACCGCCATTTTGCACTGTTAGGCTTATACTGCCTTTGTTTGTGCTTGAGTCTGATACGTTGCATTGATGCACTATACACATTTGCATTTGGTCACTGTAATTTACTGGTGACATCACTCTTACTTGAAGCTGTTGTTGAAGTGGGTTGACCTTGTTCGGCCCTTATTCATTGGTTTGCATTGTTTCATCACGTCACCGTTTACATGTGCAGTGGTTCAGGATCGAATCATTAAATTGGTTTACATTGTTTCATCACGTCGCCGTTTACATGTGCATTGGTTCAGGATCGAATCATTAAATTGGTTTGCACATCTATATGTTGCCACCTCTGTTGTATGGAGCCTGGTCTTTGTTTCATATTCATTTGATGAAAATTGGTCTAGATTTGTGTTTCCTGTGTACATGTTCATAGGGGTTGTTTTGTGCTGCATTGTACTGCATTTTTACTACTGTACTATATTTGACTCACTGCTTCGAGTCGCTTGCGCATGCTCTCTGGAGTCGTGGCATTCGTTCTTCACGACTCTGATTTTGTCGCAGCCATTTTACTGCATATACTGGAAACTGTACAATTGACTCTTGTTCATGGGTTGACTTCGACCTGTTTTGTTGTCACTGTGTCGTTGCTGTGCATTGTGCATATCACTGCACTGATTCGTTTCACTGTTGCATGACTATATGCATTCCTTTGAACTGTGCAAAGTATACTTTCTCGACTGGTTTCCAGTTCCGATATATGATTGCTCTATGTAGAGTAGTCTTAACTCTGGTTAATGGTCTTAGTTTCACTCTAGAATTATTTGCATTCTTAGGTCCGGTTAATGGTCTTAGTTTCACTCTAGTATTATTTGCATTAGAATTGCATTTTTGTTGAATCCAGCTAGTAGCTCGGATTTGACCTTGTGCTGATTCCTACATCTTCACTATAGTGGCAAGGCAGTGAACGCAAGCGTGAACTGCAGCCACAAGGTATCGAGCTTTTGTGTACATTTTCACTGTAGTGGCACGCGAGCGTGAACTGCAGCCACACGGTATTGTTTTTATTGATATCCTATTTTGTTTTGATTTATTGATCTTTTGCATATTCCATATGCTATAGTGGCGAGGCAGTGCACGCGTGCGTGTACTGCAGCCCTCCCCGTATTATTATTTTAATTGATATTTCATTTGTTTGAACTGTTTCGTTTATTCAATTCAATATGATTTAAATTGTATTTTGATTTGTTTAATTTGATGATTTTGTTGTTAATTGTCGTTTTGGCAATTCTGTTGTTTTCTAAATTATCTTCATTGATAATCTTTTTAATTTATCTTCATTGATAATTTCGATTTGTTGATTTGTGTTTAACACCATTACGCGTTATATTTATCGTTATCCGATTTCTTTATTTAAGGATCGAATAGACGAGATTTATTGTGACTTTCGTCTATTCATTATTTAATTATTATTGCTTCTGTGCACTAATAACTGAGTTTGAATTAGACTGACCCGTGTATTATTTTCTTTTGAATTTAATACTCGGGTCAGACCGATTATTTACAGGTTGTTGATATCTTACTTTGGGTTGCTGCTAGAGCTATGAAGTCTTTTCATACTTTTTGGAGCAGTCGTTGTCTTAGTATAGGATGTTTTATATTAATGTATATTAATTACGATAATGTACTTGTATATGTAACTTCCAGAGTCGACAGTTGTAGTTGTATCATATTTATTGTATCACTTGTATTGTAACTGACATCTGTTATTATATATATGAGACATTTTGTTTTATCTGTGTTCCGCATTTATATGATCTGTGTTATTATTATATTTATTGTCCTAATGTGACGCCCCACCTCTATACCCACGCTAGCCAAGAACATTACGGTGAATGCTGTCGACTAGCACGGAGAATAAGGCTGTTGTGGAGCGACCATTCGTGTAATTTCTTTGCGCGAGCACCGATATGTCAGATAATATAACATGCATTCTATTTCAAGAGGAAATCCGACATACCGACACAAACTCAAAGCTACTACACGGTGGCTATATAAATCCTTCGGAAAACAAATATAGAAATAAGCATAACACAAATCAGTCATAGATAATTCATATCACAAAGGCGGAAGAAGATATGAATATATAATTAACACATGGAAGTATATCAGAGTAGTGGTCAGAAAGATCCACAATAATACAAAAGAATAGCAACACGTGCTATACAAAAGAATACAACAATGAGTCTATATCTCAAGTGTATATAACAAAATAAACTACTAATTTAAGTAGTTTGCCAAAAGTCAGAGAAGTCAATCCCAGGGGAGAAGTCAAGCAGAAGCACCTGTAACATCTCGGTCTGACCCGAGTATTATTTAATAAGAAAATAATAAACGGATCAGTCTAACTATAAATATCATATGAAACGATATAGAATAAGAGATATGACTAAACACATAATAATCACAATGCCAAGCTGTGATATATATATATATATATATATATATATATATATATACTTAGTTGATAATCATCAAGAGATTAATCAATGTCACCAAATCTACACAAGAATCAAAGAAACGTCATACTCCTTATTTTGATCACTATACCATAAATATTGACGCTAATATCAATATCAATCACAAAAGTCAATGACACACAAATTCCAGAAGACTACACAAGAAATCCAGAAATCACTAAAGTCAATAACACACAAATTCACCAATGCACAAATATTGATAAAACTTATCAATGGAAATCACAAAAATTGGTGAAACACAAATTCTAGGAATCTACACAAGAAATCCAGAAATCACAAAGGTGGGGAGACCTATCACAAACGGGAGCATAAAGCTCACCAACACGTGTATCACAAACGGAATGCTAATTCCATGGTTGCTAACCATCACAAATTGAGCCGAAGCTCCACAAACGGCCCGAAGACCATGGGTTGCTACCCCACCAATTTGAGTCGAAACTCCACAAAACGGGGTTTAGTCTCCCTCGCAGACAAAGAGACATCGCACATTGCTAGTATAAATCACAAAGATGATCGTCATGATCAACGAGAAGTGTCAATTACACTAAGCTAGTAAATATATGCGTTTAGCTTCATGTCCCATAACCACTAGCTTAACTTAAATATTTACGAACAAACTGTAGATCTCCACTAGAAAATTGTCACAAGAGTTTCAATCGAACAAGTCCAAGAATTAACCAACAAAGTGAACTCAAGCGTTTCATACCACTTGTTTTACTAAGTCATTTAATTAGATTTCTCATACGAGTGAGGTAAAGGTTTATATATACTAATAGATTGGAAAACGGTTTTATAAACGAATTTGGTATTAAAATAGTATTGAAATCGTTTGAGGAAAGAGTTTTGATATTTACTACTAGTATAGAAAACCTTTATATTTTTAAAGCGACAAAGCACAAGGGGGATTGTAGAAACAATCAATCACAAAGATCACATTCGAAGATGTGAATAAAAATCCAATGAAATCGATAAAGGATCCATCGAAGTGGATATATCTAAAATTCCCAAAGAAAATAAGTCATCAAAGATGATAATAAATGATGACAATAAATAGGATCATCACGAATCGATGTAAATTGGAAATTCAATCCAAAAAGGCAAATTGGACTCAAACAGCAGGTTCAGTCGACTGAACAGAGTTTTCAGTCGACTGACCCTGTGCCTGGAAATTTTCCAGGTTCAGGAAACTTTCTGTTTCCAGTTTCAGTCGACTGTGCAGAGTTTTTCAGTCGACTGAATCATGCCTGGAAACTCTCGGGTTTCAGGTTCAGTCGACTGAACAGAGTTTTCAGTCGACTGAATCATGCCTGGGCTGTTTTTCAGCCTTATTCAAATGAAGAGCAAACTCTTCCAAAATGCAACCGGACGAACATTGGCTCTAAGGGTTTATGCCAATCGGCAACCCGGCCCTATATGCTCCTCGATGCATCACCAAAAGCATGATCAAACATCCATAAAAGGATTTCACACAAATTTGACTTAAAAACCCAAAAATTGGAGTATTCACAAAACCAATCCAAAACAAGAGCAAATGCACATGAAGAAGTGTTAGGAATTCATACCCAACAACCAAAGATAATTATAGTCATAGATGTGAGATAAAAATCTCACCTTTTCACAAAATCGAACAAGAAGAAGCTTGAAAGCAAATGGAGAATCAACCTCTCTTCAACACAACCCAATTGAGCTTGAATTTAAGCTCAAAAACAAGAACATACCCAAAATTAGGTTTAGGAATTTCTGAAATTGGTAAGAGAATAATTTGGAGAAGAAGAAGAGAAGCTTACCAATGGGTTCTTCTTGAGTTTGGAGCTAGGAATTTGATTTGCAAGGGAAACTAGGGTTTTGGTGTTTTAATTTCCAATCTCTCCCACCATTAAAGCTAAGAAAACTGAAAAGAGAAAGAAGTGAGGGAGAATGGGGAGAGTGGTTCAGTTTTGGAGTATAAGTTAACATAGGGCTGAGCCCAAAAAACCAAACCCAAAGTAAAAAGTAGCAAAAATCAACTTTCTCCAAACATATCGAAGCTTATACTCAAAAAGATCGCAAACGGCATTTTAAACTCAATGGGAGTGGTCCCGAGTCCTAATTCGACCGTATGCAAAAAGTAGCTTTTCGGACTAAAAATCCGACCAACGATGAAATATTTAAATAAAATATTTAAATATAAAACCGATAAATATGCAGGTTGTTACAGACTCCCCTCCTTAAAGAAATTGCGTCCTCGCAATATTTTAAGAAGAAGATATATAGTAACAACCATAAAAGCATATTCAACACAAAAGAAGTTTGAAATAAGAAGTTCACCTCAAAGAGCACGAGAAAGTAAGTCTGGATGTGTACGCTCGATGTACTCTCTAGATTCCCAAGAACAATCCTTAGGATTTGAAGACCATTGAACTTTAACAAGCAGAACAGCTTTATTTCGAAGTCGTTTGACTTCCGAAGCAATGACACGAATAGGATGTTGCTCATAAGTTAAATTAAGCAAAACTTCAATCTCTTCCACAACACCGGGCTCAAGAATAGAATCGGAATCTCGAAGACATTACCGAAGTTGAGAAACGTGAAACACGTCACGCATAGCAGAAAACTGAGCCGGTAATAAAAGGCGATAAGCCATGGAACCAATACGTTCGGTGATAGGAAATGGCCCAATATACCGAGGCGCGAGTTTTCCCGATCGACTGAAACGTACAACACCCTTCATAGCTGAAACAAGAATGAACACAAGATCTCCCACAGAAAATTCTAACTTCCTTCTCCGGTTATCGGCATAGGATTTTTGTCTACTCTGGGCTTCTTTCATCCTATGACGAATAAGTTCAATTTTCTCTGTGGAATCACGAATAAAATCTGGACCTAAAACCAGCTTCTCACCGGCCTCAAGCCAACAAGAAGGAGATCGGCATGGTCTTCCGTAGAGTGCCTCGAAAGGTGCCATAACAATACTAGATTGGAAGCTATTATTATAGGAAAATTGAACAAGTGAAATATGATCTTCCCAACTTCCACCAAAATCAAGAACACAAACACGAAGAAGATCTTCAAGGGTTTGATTCACACGCTCAGTTTGTCCATCGGACTGGGGGTGATAAGCGGTGCTAAAATTAAGCCTCGTTCCTAAAGCTTTTTGAAGACTCTTCCAAAATCAACTAGTAAACAATGGATCACGATCACTAACAATAGAAGTAGGAACTCCATGCAATTTAACAATTTCTTTGATAAATATTTTGGCCAAAAGAGGAACGGTTCGATTAGACCGAACGGGAATAAAATGGGCAGATTTAGTAAGCCTATCAACAATCACCCATAAGCTATCATGACCCGAACGAGAACGGGGAAGGCCATCTATAAAATCCATGGAAATTTGGTCCCACTTCCAAATTGGAATTTCTAAAGGTTGCAATAACCCACCGGGCCTTTGATGTTCGGCCTTAACGAGTTGGCAAGTCATGCAACACTTAACAAAGTTAGCAATATCGAGTTTCATTCCCTCCCAATAATAAAGTCGCTTCATATCCGCGTACATTTTACTACTACCGGGATGAATGGTAAATTTAGAGTGATGAGAATCTTCTAAAATATCTCTACGAAGATCACCAATATTTGGCACGACAAGTCTACCAAATTTCCGAATGCCGCCACGAGAATCGATATCAAAGTCTTTCAAACCTTCAATATCAATTTTATCCTTAATATTTTGGCCGAGAAGAGCCAATTCGGGATCTAGCCTTTGAGCTTCAAGAATGCGGTCCAAAAGAGAAGGATGAGCCTCAAGGCTACACAAAACAAATGATGAGCATAACTCGGATACACGGTCTCGAATCTCACAAGTGGATAAGATCTCGAGATTGTTCCATTCGGATATCATCATAGAAACAACAGCTTGTTGTTTACGGCTAAGAGCATCGGTGACACGATTACCCTTACCGGGAGTATAAAGAATATCAAGATCATATGGTGCAAGAAATTCGAGCCAACGCTGTTGATGCAAATTAAGTTCCTTTTGAGAGAATAAATATTTCAAAGACTTATGATTTGTGTAAAGAACAAATTTCTCTCCTAAGAGACAATGACGCCAAATTCGAAGAGCAAAGACAATAGCCGCGAGCTCTAAATCATGAGTGGCATATCTAGTCTCAGCAGGCTTTAATTGCCTAGAAGCATAAGCAATAACACGTTCTTCTTTGCAAGAGAATGACATCCAAACCAATACGACTAGTATCGGCACAAATAGCAAAGTCTTGGTTCCCCTTCAGGAATCACAAGAATAAGAGTATCGAAAGGAAGAGTTCTTTTAAATAATCCTCTTTCCCGAAAAATTAAAACTTTCAAAATTACATTTTTATTTTTATGTAATAATCTTTCTACAAAAAAATTTACATTTTTACAAGTCAATATGTCGTGTCTGACTGTCTCATCAAAGCGTTTAGGAGATTTCTATCGATAACGTTGATCAAGCGCATCGACCAGAATTCTTAAAACACTAAATGGGCAATACAATCACAAAATCATATTCTATAGGATAAGTAAGTTTCTCAAAAACTTCTAAGAATATTCTTTGTTCGTTTTAAGAACAAAAAAATCAAATTGTACTTATAAATAAATCTTATGAAAAAGATTTTCAAAATTTTAAATTTCTATTTTCATCCAAAATCAATAAATTCAAGAATAGTCTCACCGAAATATTCATAGAATTCTCGACTAATAAAATGGATGAAATAAGCTAGACGAATCGAATGACATAATAAGTCATTCATAAGAATCGTAACGAGTGCGGAATGCGGTAAGTGGAATGCTAACTCCCGCAACTCGTAGCCAAACGAAAATCGGTGGCAAGGTCGAACTAGAAAGACCTTATCACCACACAAAAGATTTCTTAGGTGATAATTCTAAGACAAACTCAAAATTACCGAAAAATTCTCAAACTACATGAATGAAAGAAACAACACTTTCTTCATCATGCGGGCTTAAAGAATAAAATGAGGCCTTCAAAAATTTGAAATCGGAATCACAAGAAGAATAGAAATCTGCTTAACAGATAGAAAATGTCGAAGATGAATAGTCCACTAGGGACAAAGGATATGGCTTCGTAATGAAAAAGCCAATCCTTTAACACAAATCAATCCCGAAGCCTAAGTAAAAATATCGGCTCGGAAAGAAAAATCACATAAAATAATTTCGACATCAATAGAAAGCAAATTGAGTGTTGCGGATCTACCATCCGGATTCACAATTCTCAAGGAAGACATCAAGCCCAAAATTGTTTAAAGGGAAAGAATCAACAAGTTCTTTTGATATAAAATAGTGAGGTGGAACCCATATCAAAAAGAACACGAACAAGATAATCACAAAGCAAATGTCATCATGGATTGAATAAGAAATACCTTGACCAAGAGAAGTGTCACAAGGGTCTTGCACGACTTTCGACTTTCCCTCCCTCTTGCTAGGGAGTTTGGGACATGTAGATAAGTAATGACCCAAGCCTTTGCAATAGCGGCAATAGAGGGGTTTCGGGCACTTAATTACATAATGGTCCGTGGAACCACAATTGTAGCATTGTTTACGACTTGGGGTAGGAGTCTTGGCTACCGAAGTTTCTTGTTCCACCTTCTTCTTGCTTTGAAGTAGGGGGCAGACAGAAATACGATGACCTGTATTTCTGCAATAGCGACAAAAGAGTGGCTCCGGACACTCCTTTGCATAGTGGTCCTTAGAATTACAATTGTAGCATCCTCCACGATAAGGGATTGGAGTCTCTGCTACAAAAGTAGTTTGCTTCACTCTCTTATTGGGATTAAGGCTCTTGAACTTAATATGCCTCTTCTTGGAAGTCCCAATATCACAAACACTTCCTTTACCAACCTCTTCATGAAGAAGAATAACATCCACAAGCTGATTGAAAGAAACTTCAAGTTTCAAAGGTAGAACCATATCGGGGTTCTTACTCAAAGCACAGATAAACTCTTGATTCTTTACAAGATCCAAAAGTTGTTGGGCAGTCATGAATGCGTCATCCAGAGAAGGTCTACTGGATTGACCAGCGCTAGGACTGCTAGAACTAACCATTTCCCTTCCTTTAGAAAAGAAAGAAGGAGAAAAGTTATTCTCAAAATAAATATCAAGCAATCTTGATAAACAAAACAAGGAATCATAAATGAAAATAGGATAGGACGGTACGTAGACCCGAATAAAATCCTAAAGCACGACTCCTAAGAAAGACTTAGGACGATGATCCTTGTTATAATATTCCATATTGTTCCGAAGTTTGGCTCTGATACCAAGCTGTGACGCCCCACCTCTATACCCACGCTAGCCAAGAACATTACGGTGAATGCTGTCGACTAGCACGGAGAATAAGGTTGTTGAGGAGCGACCATCCGTGTAATTTCTTTGTGCGAGCACCGATATGTCAAATAATATAACATGCATTCTATTTCAAGAGGAAATCCGACATACCGACACAAACTCAAAGCTACTACACGGTGGCTATATAAATCCTTTGGAAAACAAATATAGAAATAGGCATAACACAAATCAGTCACAGATAATTCATATCACAAAGGCGGAAGAAGATATGAATATATAATTAACACATGGAAGTGTATATCAGAGTAGTGGTCAGAAAGATCAACAATAATACAAAAGAATAGCAACACGTGCTATACAAAAGAATACAACAATGAGTCTATATCTCAAGTGTATATAACAAAATAAACTACAAATTTAAGTAGTTTGCCAAAAGTCAAAGAAGTCAATCCTAGGGGAGAAGTCAAGCAGAAGCACCTGTAACATCTCGGTCTGACCCGAGTATTATTTAATAAGAAAATAATAAACGGATCAGTCTAACTATAAATATCAGACGAAACGATATAGAATAAGAGATATGACTAAACACATAATAATCACAATGCCAAGCTGTGATATATATATATATATATACTTAGTTGATAATCATCAAGAGATTAATCAATGTCACCAAATCTACACAAGAATCAAAGAAACGTCATACTCCTTATTTCGATCACCATACCATAAATATTGACGCTAATATCAATATCAATCACAAAAGTCAATGACACACAAATTCCAGAAGACTACACAAGAAATCCAGAAATCACTAAAGTCAATAACACACAAATTCACCAATGCACAAATATTGATAAAACTTATCAATGGAAATCACGAAAATTGGTGAAACACAAATTCTAGGAATCTACACAAGAAATCCAGAAATCACAAAGGGGGGAGGCCTATCACAAACGGGAGCATAAAGCTCACCAACACGTGTATCACAAACGGAATGCTAATTCCATGGTTGCTAACCATCACAAATTGAGCCGAAGCTCCACAAACGGCCCGAAGACCATGGGTTGCTACCCCACCAATTTGAGTCGAAACTCCACAAAACGGGGTTTAGTCTCCCTCGCAGACAAAGAGACATCGCACATTGCTAGTCTAAATCACAAAGATGATCGTCATGATCAACGAGAAGTGTCAATTACACTAAGCTAGTAAATATATGAGTTTAGCTTCATGTCCCATAACCACTAGCTTAACTTAAATATTTACGAACAAACTGTAGATCTCCACTAGAAAATTGTCACAAGAGTTTCAATCGAACAAGTCCAAGAATTAACCAACAAAGTGAACTCAAGCGTTTCATACCACTTGTTTTACTAAGTCGTTTAATTAGATTTCTCATACGAGTGAGGTAAAGGTTTATATATACTAATAGATTGGAAAACGGTTTTATAAACGAATTTGGTATTAAAATAGTATTGAAATCGTTTGAGGAAAGAGTTTTGATATTTACTACTAGTATAGAAAAGCTTTATATTTTTAAAGCGACAAAGCACAAGGGGGATTGTAGAAACAATCAATCACAAAGATCACATTCGAAGATGTGAATAAAAATCCAATGAAATCGATAAAGGATCCATCGAAGTGGATATATCTAAAATTCCCAAAGAAAATAAGTCATCAAAGATGATAATAAATGATGACAATAAATAGGATCATCACGAATCGATGTAAATTGGAAATTCAATCCAAAAAGGCAAATTGGACTCAAACAGCAGATTCGGTCGACTGAACAGAGTTTTCAGTCGACTGACCCTGTGCCTGGAAATTTTCCAGGTTCAGGAAACTTTCTGTTTCCAGTTTCAG
Organism: Allium cepa; assembly: GCA_030765085.1. Taxonomy (NCBI): domain Eukaryota; kingdom Viridiplantae; phylum Streptophyta; class Magnoliopsida; order Asparagales; family Amaryllidaceae; genus Allium; species Allium cepa. The sequence continues at coordinate 699,051,132 of CM060939.1, forward strand.
TCGACTGTGCAGAGTTTTTCAGTCGACTGAATCATGCCTGGAAACTCTCGGGTTTCAGGTTCAGTCGACTGAACAGAGTTTTCAGTCGACTGAATCATGCCTGGGCTGTTTTTCAGCCTTATTCAAATGAAGAGCAAACTCTTCCAAAATGCAACCGGACGAACATTGGCTCTAAGGGTTTATGCCAATCGGCAACCCGACCCTATATGCTCCTCGATGCATCACCAAAAGCATGATCAAACATCCATAAAAGGATTTCACACAAATTTGACTTAAAAACCCAAATATTGGAGTATTCACAAAACCAATCCAAAACAAGAGCAAATGCACATGAAGAAGTGTTAGGAATTCATACCCAACAACCAAAGATAATTATAGTCATAGATGTGAGATAAAAATCTCACCTTTTCACAAAATCGAACAAGAAGAAGCTTGAAAGAAAATGGAGAATCAACCTCTCTTCAACACAACCCAATTGAGCTTGAATTTAAGCTCAAAAACAAGAACATTCCCAAAATTAGGTTTAGGAATTTCTGAAATTGGTAAGAGAATAATTTGAAGAAGAAGAAGAGAAGCTTACCAATGGGTTCTTCTTGAGTTTGGAGCTAGGAATTTGATTTGCAAGGGAAACTAGGGTTTTGGTGTTTTAATTTCCAATCTCTCCCACCATTAAAGCTAAGAAAACTGAAAAGAGAAAGAAGTGAGGGAGAATGGGGAGAGTGGTTCAGTTTTGGAGTATAAGTTAACATAGGGCTGAGCCCAAAAAACCAAACCCAAAGTAAAAAGTAGCAAAACTCAACTTTCTCCAAACATTTCGAAGCTTATACTCAAAAAGGTCGCAAACGGCATTTTAAACTCAATGGGAGTGGTCCCGAGTCCTAATTCGACCGTATGCAAAAAGTAGCTTTTTGGACTAAAAATCCGACTAACGATGAAATATTTAAATATAAAACCGATAAATATGCGGGTTGTTACACCTAAACTATTATGAACCATCGTAGTTCGTTTTATATTGGAATTGGGTATGTCGATGGGAGTAAATAAATAAGAGAAGAAAATTAAAAATATATACCACTCCTATCGAGATAACCAATGCTAGTGTAAGGCCTAACTACGGATGGCCGCTCCTATCCAGCGTTATTCTTCGTAATAACGGACAGTATATCTTTTAATACTCTTTGTTATTGTGAGCATAGAGGTGGGGCGTCACAAGGCGCCTCGGTAAAGGTCGGTCTAGACCGGGGGATGGCATACTCGTGACAGTTAGTTACCTAGTTACAGAAGTAACCCGGCCTTGTGTTGGCAGAGAGCTGGTTAAGTTCTCGAGGCGTCCCTCCAGAAGCGTACTCTTTCGGAAAGGAAGTTCCTTAGCCTTGATAATTTTTTGGAAATCCAATCACCAAATACAAGCCCTGTACGGTTTTAGTTGTAGAACCTATCATTTAACATGGTAGATATAGTAAGCATATTATAATGGTACATATGCTGGCTAAGATTTATATTATACTTTCGAAATGTTTTCCACACTATGCACTAATAATAATATCAAAAGGATTTTCGCATATCAAGCATGTTTGACTATCGTAAGGAGAAATCTTGTAACGATCCAGAATTTTAATTTATTTTAAATTGATAATTTAATTTATTTTTGATTTAAAATTGTGAAATCAAATGATAAATTGATTCGAGTTTTTCCAAATTCAAATAAATTATGTTATTTATTAAGAAAGAAATGGTTTCTTTTATAAATTATTTTTAAATGCTTGACCTTACGTATGAATGATTGTATTGTATGAGATGCCTTGAAATTGATTGTCCTATCTGATCTATGATATTTTGTTCTGTGGATTGAGATGTGCATATTTTATTCATTTATTTACATTCGTATATTATCCGTGAATCTGTGAATGAGCGATAAACGTTATAGTTATATCGCTTATCAACTATTTTTCTGTGTTTGATCTATGATGATTAAATGATGTTGCACTATTGTGTTAAACCCCTGGACCATACCATACACACAAAAATATGGATTTCACGAGGAAATCGATTAAGTCACAGATTTTTGAAAATAGTTTTGGATTTGAATTTTTGAATTCAAATAGTTTGAAATGGAATCGGGTTAAATGTGAAAAGCTTTTGAAATGGAATTTCAAAGATAAAATTTATTTTGAATAACTTGATTAAGTTAGGAAATTTAAATAAATTTGATTTAAATTTGAATTCAAGTTTTGAAATTGAATTCTATGATTTGAAATTAGGGATTAACGATATTGTACTAGTTATATATGAGTCAAACCATTTTTAAAGCGTTGTTTTGGGAATTTGAATTAACCCAAAGATTGTAACTTGTATAAATGGAATCAGATTTTTCTGAAATAAAACTATTGTTTTCAAATAATAAAAGCTTTCGTATAAGAAATGAATTTCCAATTTATATTAAAGGGGATTTCAAGTTTGAATTGAAATTGTTTTTTTTCAAGTTATGAATAAATATTTAGGAAACAGTTTTGAAAGCTATGAGATAAATCTTGATTTAAAGATTTAGATAAATTAATCAAATTGAAATGAAAATTTCTTTGAAAATCCGTGAATGAATCTTTGTGAAACTGAATGAACTTTGTGAAGTAAATCTTTTTGTTTAAAATATTTGAAATGGTAATTGGTTTAAACCATTTGAAAGAAAGTTCGGAATTAATAAGTTGTGACTTAATTGAAATCCCATATCCATATGTTTTAAATATTGCGCTCACTATTCGGGTTAGCCGAGAAAGGACCTTTTGGGTCGTATAACCCATTCCGAATATGTGATACGTCGTTATGGATAGCATTTGAAGACCGGTGATGGAGACCGGGTATTTGCGAGAACGATAGGATGACCTATCGATTGTCTCTGTACCGAGTAGCTATGGTATAGGGATTCCCTAAGTGATGGGAAGTCCGATCGGGATTGTGAATAACCGGATTGCAAGGACTTCTTTGGAAGTGCCTTCGGTTCTGTTCGAACCCAGAACAGACTTGAATGGATTGTATGTCTGACATTCCATTTTGAAATATAAAGCAGATTTCTTTCAAATACATTTCTGTTGGTGGCGGAGAATTTATTCTCTTAGCTTAACACCCTTCTCTGAGGCGTACGAGCTCAGAGGTTATGTAATTGATGGTTATCAGCGATATATTCCCAATTTGGTAATGTGACATGCTGAGTGTTGCTGTGAAATGATCATTGTTTGATCATTTGTGATATGATCATTTGTTTGATCATTTATCTTTGTGATCATTACTTTAATCATTTGTTAACCCAAAGCATGGCTTTGTACCAAAGCGTGGCTTTGTGGACGAGACTTCGTCGGACCCCACACCCCGGAATGGTCAAAATAGGAAAGATGCAGCAAGGTTATTGGGGGTAGCACCCCTTAGGGTGTGTGCATTTCCTTCTGGATAGAAGTGGTATCATGGTATGAAGCCCAGATACTTAACTTATGTTGATATCGCAGATATATATATATATATATATATATATATATATATATATATATATATATATATATTACTTTGTGATTCGTTGCTGGGGCCCTGGTTAAAGGTTGTTTACAACCGGGAGATGGCATACTCGTGTCAGTAGTTAGGGGTAACCCGGCCTTGTGTTGGCAGAGATCCGGTTTGGTTCTCGGGGACGTCCTTCCAGAGGCGTTCTCATGTGGCAATGGGAAGTTCCTTGGCCTGATCATTTGTTGGAAATCCAAAGAAACAATACGAGTCTTGTACAGTATTAGTTGTAGAACCTGCTTTGAACATGGTAGCTATAGTAGGCATACGATAATGGTCGTGTGTTGGCTAAGATTTATATCTTTACTTTCGAAATGATTTTTCATACACTATGCACTAGTAATAATATCAAATGTTTCTTTTTAATGCGTATCAAGCATCTTTGACTATCATAAGGAGAAATCTCCTCCGATTCTGCGTTTGCATTGTGTGTGTGTGCGGGAGGCCTTATGATAGTCTCATTTTCCAAAAGCATTGCGATTATAAAAGTTTAAATCTTTGATTGTTTTAAAGATAAACTATTTTGTTGCTTACACCAGTCCCATGACTGATCCGGAGTTTATTGTTTCTTTCCTAAACTCTTGGTGCTCAAAATTTTCTACACGAGCAGTTCAGAGTTGGGTTTTTCAGATAGCTAGTTCAGCCTTTGGATGTGGACGAGACTTGCTTGTCTTTGCGTATCGTGATGTTGAACGAGCTGCTGCTGCTGGAGTTCTTTCTTGAAGATTATCTTAGAGTTATTTGTTCCGCTGCTAGATGTTATCTATTTTCCTTTTCCACTACTATTTCTTGTATCATATCTCTGATGTATATTGATATTCATTGTATCACTCTATTGTATCAGATATTGTATCTGTGTCGTATATCAATGTATTCTTCTTCTTCTCCGCTGTGTTGTTTACATAATGTTGTTATAAGCTCCGGCGACTCGGATTTGAACGGTCGAATCTACGGCATTCGAGTACGATGTAAAGTATGGATGTCGATTTTCGAGCGTTAAAAATTCGTATCGTTACATTTGGTATCAGAGCTGAGGGTTAAACTTTAGCTCAGGAGTATAACACATTAAGTAGCTCATTAGAGATAGGGTGAAGTATACCCTAGAATGAGTAATCCCTAAGATATCTGTTCGAATGCCTTAGTAAATTCTCTTGCTATCCACTGATAGTGAGTATAAGTGTAAGAAGAGAATGAGAAAAAGGACAGGAAAATACGACTATAAATGGTCAATGCCCTGCAACAGTGGAAACAAACTTTCTCTATCAATCTCTTTTGATTCATTTTTCCGAATTCTTTTGATTTGCCTCGTGGCAGTTGCAAGAAGAAGTTTCGTACGGTGGTGGTCGTACGAATCGTTGTAGAAATTTTTTACTTCGTATTTCTTTAGTTTCCTATCAGTTTTTGATTTAAACTCTAATGAATATGAATTGAAAATTTTGAATAAATTGGAAATTTTAAATTGAGTTAAATTGATTAATAGAATATGAAGGATAATTTAAATTAAATCGATAAAATGATTTTGTTTAAAAATTTGAAATTCTATTATAATTTCTTGTATCTATTGTTGATATTCTGATTTGATAAGCCAAATGCAGAATTGATATCCAGTTTGATCTGAAAAGATATTTCTCTATCTTTCGTCTAGCTTCGTTATCTCTCTTTGGCGAATTTCGAGGACGAAATTCTTTTTAAGGGGAGAAGTCTGTAACGATCCCGAATTTTAATTTATTTTAAATTGATAATTTAATTTATTTTTGATTTAAAATTGTGAAATTAAATGATAAATTGATTCGAGTTTTTCCAAATTCAAATAAATTATGTTATTTATTAAGAAAGAAATGGTTTCTTTTGTAAATTATTTTTAAATGCTTGACCTTACGTATGAATGATTATATTGTATGAGATGCCTTGAAACTGATTGTCCTATCTGATCTGTGATATTTTGTTCTGTGGATTGAGATGTGCATATTTTATTCATTTATTTACATTCGTACATTATCCGTGAATCTGTGAATGAGCGATAAATGTTATAGTTATATCGCTTATAAACTATTTTTCTGTGTTTGATCTGTGATGATTAAATGATGTTGCACTATTGTGTTAAACCCCTGGACCACACCATACACATAAAAATATGGATTTCAAGAGGAAATCGATTAAGTCACAGATTTTTGAAAATAGTTTTGGATTTGAATTTTTGAATTCAAATAGTTTGAAATGGAATCGGGTTAAATGTGAAAAGCTTTTGAAATGGAATTTCAAAGATAAAATTTATTTTGAATAACTTGATTAAGTTTGGAAATTTAAATAAATTTGATTTAAATTTGAATTCAAGTTTTGAAATTGAATTCTATGATTTGAAATTAGGGATTAACGATATTATACTAGTTATATACGAGTCAAACCATTTTTAAAGCGTTGTTTTGGGAATTTGAATTAACTCAAAGATTGTAACTTGTATAAATGGAATCAGATTTTTCTGAAATAAAACTATTGTTTTCAAATAATAAAAGCTTTCGTATAAGAAATGAATTTCCAATTTATATTAAAGGGGATTTCAAGTTTGAATTGAAATTGTTTTTTTTCAAGTTATGACTAAATATTTAGGAAACAAGTTTTGAAAGCTATGAGATAAATCTTGATTTAAAGATTTAGATAAATTAATCAAATTGAAATGAAAATTTCTTTGAAAATCCGTGAATGATTCTTTGTGAAACTGAATGAACTTTGTGAAGTAAATCTTTTTTTTTAAAAGATTTGAAATGGTAGTTGGTTTAAACCATTTGAAAGAAAGTTTGGAATTATTAAGTTGTGACTTAATTGAAATCCCATATCCATATGTTTTAAATGTTGCACTCACTATTCGGGTTAGCCGGGAAAGGACCTTTTGGGTCGTATAACCCATTTCGAATATGTGATACGTCGTTATGGATAGCATTTGAAGACCGGTGGTGAAGACCGGGTATTTGCGAGAACGATAGGATGACCTATCAATTGTCTCTGCACCGAGTAGCTGTATAGAGATTCCCTAAGTGTTGGGAAGTCCGATCGGGATTGTGAATACCCGGATTGCAAGGACTTCTTTGAAAGTGCCTTCGGTTCTGTTCGAACCCAGAACAGACTTGAATGGATTGTATGTCTGACATTACTTTTGAGATATAAAGCAGATTTCTTTCAAATACATTTCTGTTGGTGGCGGAGAATTTATTCTCTTAGCTTATCACCCTTCTCTGAGGCGTACGAGCTCAGAGGTTATGTAGTTGATGGTTATCAGCGACATATTCCCAATTTGGTAGTGTGACATGCTGAGTGTTGCTGTGAAATGATCATTGTTTGATCATTTGTGATATGATCATTTCTTTGATCATTTATCTTTGTGATCATTACTTTGATCATTTGTTGACCCAAAGCAAGGCTTTGTACTAAAGCGTGGCTATGTGGACGAGACTTCGTCGGACCCCACACCCCGGAATGGTTAAAACAGGAAAGATGCAGCAAGGTTATTGGGGGTAGCACCCCTTAGGGTATGTGCAATTCCTTCTGGATAGAAGTGGTATCATGGTATGGAGCCCAGATACTTAACTTATGTTGATATCGCAGATATATATATATATATATATATATATATATATATATATATATATATATATTACTTTGTGATTCGTAGCTGGGGCCCTGGTTAAAGGTTGTTTACAACCGGAAGATGGCATACTCGTGTCAGTAGTTACCCAGTTAGGGGTAACCCGGCCTTGTGTTGGCAGAGATCCAGTTTGGTTCTCGGGGACGTCCTTCCAGAGGCGTTCTCATGTGGCAATGGGAAGTTCCTTGGCCTGACCATTTGTTGGAAATCCAAAGAAACAATACAAACCTTGTACAGTATGAGTTGTAGAACCTGCTATTGAACATGGTAGCTATAGTAGGCATACGATAATGGTTGTATGTTGGCTAAGATTTATATCTTTACTTTCGAAATGATTTTTTCATACACTATGCACTAGTAATAATATCAAATGTTTCTTTTTAATGCGTATCAAGCATCTTTGACTATCATAAGGAGAAATCTCCTCCGATTCTGCGTTTGCATTGTGTGTGTGTGCGGGAGGCCTTATGATAGTCTCATTTTTCAAAAGCATTGCGATTATAAAAATTTAAATCTTTGATTGTTTTAAAGATAAACTGTTTTTGTTGCTCATACCAGTCCCATGACTGATCCGGAGTTTATTGTTTCTTTCCTAAACTCTGGGTGCTCAAAATTTTCTACACGAGCAGTTCAGAGTTGAGTTTTTCAGATAGCTAGTTCAGTCTTTGGATGTGGACGAGACTTGCTTGTCTTTGCGTATCGTGATGTTGAACGAGCTGCTGCTGCTGGAGTTCTTCCTTGAAGACTATCTTAGAGTTATTTGTTCCGCTGCTAGATGTTATCTATTTTCCTTTTCCGCTGCTATTTCTTGTGTCATATCTCTGATGTATATTGATATTCATTGTATCACTCTGTTGTATCAGATATTGTATCTGTGTCGTATATCAATGTATTCTTCTTCTTCTCCGCTGTGTTGTTTACTTAATGTTGTTATAAGCTCCGGCGACTCGGATTTGAACGGTCGAATCTACGGCATTCGAGTACGATGTAAAGTAAGGATGCTGATTTTCGAGCGCGAAAAATTCATATCGTTACAAATCTCCTCTAAGTGTACGATTGCATTGTGTGTGTGCCGGGAGCCCTTATGGTAGTTTCATTTTCCAAAAAGCATAATGGATTTTCTTTTTATTTCTTTTTGTGCAAATAGCTGTTTTAAGATCTCACACCAGTCCCATGACTGATCTAGAGTTTATTATTCCCTTTCTAAACTCTCGATGCCCATAATTTTCCTCATGGGCAGCCTAGAATCAGGCTACCAACTGTTCTAGAGTGAAGTTTGGAAGTATGCTGTGGAGATCAGAAGACATGAGGGATGGCGAGACATATCACTTATGTTATGTAGTATCCGCTGCGTATGGGTTGGTGCAAGTTCAGTTTCATGTGAGCATGTTATAATGACTGCCAGTGTTGGGTTGTGTTGATGATGTATTGTATAAACAGATATATTTCTTTTGTTTTAAAGATTAGTCATTTATCTATTATATATTGTTCCGCTGCGAATGTGAGATTCTGATATTGTTTCTGTTTTCTTCTTCTATCTTCTTCTTCTTTAACCCTAACGATTTATTTTTTGGGCATTCGATTATTCAGCATTTAATACAGTGGACGTATTGATGTCAATTTTTAGACGTTGAAAAATCGGGTTGTTACAATTTGGTATCGGGGCAATTAGTTAAGCGGTAACCTTGGCTGTGATGGGGAAAATACTCATTAGAGATAGAGTCAGTAGTACTCTAGAATGAGTTTGGGTGTATTAATAGATACGAGTGTGTATTTGTTAGTGAATATAAAATTAATTTTGTATTGTGTTGACTTATCGGTTGATTGTTTAAAGATTCTGGTCGGTGTAGTCTGGCCAACAGCATCGATAGGGGTTTCTAAACTCTTAAAAAAAGATAAACCGACACAATATTGTTTTAAAATAGGGTAAATGAAATAAATTTACCCAAATTATTTTTGTATATAAAAGAAATAAATCTTCCGTAAATTATTATAGTATATGGTTACTTGATTGTTAGGAAGTGATAATATTAAATTACTATCATTATTATTGAATAAGAATTGAAAATCATAACTAAAAGCTAGGAAATATATTCATATACAGATGGGATTTGTAAATATAAATTTTAAATGTGATTTATGATTTGAAATAGAATTCTAGAGAAATATTTGGAAATGTTTTGAAAGGATTTGTGAGACGACCCGCAAATCCGTACCTCTTGAGTTAACACTATTCTACCTAAATTAACTCAAGTGGTACAGAAATACGAACCATTTGGGTTAAAGAAGAAGTGGTAGAAGAAGAAAATAGAAAACAACATCAGAACCTAACCATTGCAGCGGAATAAAATATAATAGATAATAAATAATCTTTACTCAAAATCAAATATATTTGTTTATATATATATTACATCATCAGAGTACACCAATCACAGCTCAACATCAATATCATACAAATGGATACACAACAACTCAACACAGCGGAATATATATATATATATATATATATATATATATATATATATATATATATAAACAAGTACGGGAGTACGTACTGTCATCCAGCTCGCCTCCTGAGCACCACGGCATTATATCCTGTATTCTATAATACTCGGTCTGACCCGAGCATTACAGTTAAATAACACCCGAGTCAGTTTGGAATACCAGCGTGAGAAAATCACACTCAATTGATTATTAAAGTTTCAAAAATCCTTTAAAAACAAAAGCATCTCGTAAGACCACGCCACAAATAAACATGTCGGTTTTTTACCTTACGATAGCTAAAACAATTTTTATAGAAATCCTCTCCTATTATAATAGGGTCTATATACAAATACTTATAAAATAGCCGAAACTGTTACATCTATTAAATTCCAGCTACTAGCCACAAAGTGGGTAATACAAACAAAACTCGTACAAGGCTCGTAGGGAGAATGGATTTCCAACTAATGACTAGGCACTGGGGTACCACCTGTCACAGTACGTGGCCTAGATCACAGTACCGAGGAGTACGCCCGCTCCCCTGCAACACAAGACCGGGACTACCCCTTACTGGATAATCCCGAGTGAGATCACCCAGCGGTTGGGATCAGCAACCGCCCACTAAGCCGAAATGAAAGGGACATCTAGGCAGGGATGACCTCACCCTTCTTGGGTGCTACCCACCTAGCCTTGCTGCATAACCCCTAATTTTCAGTCATTCCCATTTGATGAGGCTAGAGGCTAAGCGATACCTTTTTAGAACATATCCCTTAGAACGCCCATCGTCCACCTGACGATGTTTCGCAAGCATTCATCCATACAAGTCTGTCCCAAGTTCGAACGGAACCGAAGGCACTATTCCTACTACATCCATTTTGGAAATATTCTCAGGATTAGTAGCGACTAGCCCTTGCACTTCACTGCTCCATCTTCGAATCCAAAATCGTTTTTCACGAAAACGTACAAACCGGATCGAAGTGGTTTTCGAGAAATAAATCTCGATCCCGGTCTCTTCGAAACGATCAACGTATTTGGCCAATGTTGATAGTCAGTGATTTAACTATCAATTAATATTCACAAACAACCATCAACCAATAAATTATTTTCCAAATTATTTTTTTATCTCAAAATATCTTTGTAAGATATAATTTCACTTTCAAACCCTTTTTGAAAACAGTTTTCAAACTATCTTCCTTTTTTCAGAATAAATTCCGAGAATTTCCATTTCCACTGGAATCACCAAGCATAAAACTTTAGATTTTTAAAATAATTTAAAACACTTTATTGTAAAATATATTTAACATTTAATTTAGAAAAACTTACTTTAATACTTAATTTATAATAATACTTTAGAAATAACTAAAATAAAATTACCTTGTAACTATACATTAGATTTTCCTCTTTAAAATTCCAAATCATTCTTTATATAATTATTACGATAATAGATTAAAATAAAATACCTACTTTGGAATTTATTTTAAAACATTCAAGTTAAGACTACTTCAATAATTGGCTAAAAATATATACTATATGCATATTTAAAAATAAGGTTATTTTATAAAATATAAAACTAGGTTTTCACTTTTAACAACATACTCAGTTACTTCTTAAATATTTACTGCTAAAATAGATTAAAAGAAAATACTTACTTTAAACTTTAAATATTAGAAATAATAAATTTTACAAAACTTGCTTTCTTTTAAGAAAAACAACTTTAAAACATTTAATTTATATTTACAAATTTACTTTTAAAACATGTACTTGGCCATCCAGAGAAAATTCCAACTTCAATCACTTAAATCAATTTCCCCAAATTGATTTCCAATTTATTTTATTTGAAATAAGTTTCTTTAATTTCTCAATTCATTTCATAATTCATTAGTTATGGACTTATTATTATTGTTATTATTTTCCGTTTAATTTTAAATCTTTTAACTGGAATATACCAATTTCAGATTTTTTTTTTTCAATTTCTTCTTTATTCTTCTTAAATAATTTAAACCTTGAATTTTACATAAATGTTTTAATTATACTGAAGTTTAAAAATTCATTAATCTTTTGTTTATTCAAAATTTCCCTTCCATATACGGAATTTATTTATTAGAATTTAAAACTATTATTATTCTTATCCAATCCATTCCTAATATATTTAAATTCTCTATAATTATTTCACTTATAAATTCTCTTCAGTTTATTTCCAAAATCCAACTCTATATATCTTGATAAATTAATGCACCGGCACATATTCAGGTAAACCATAACATCCAATATTCCAATTGTCAATAATATTCATCACAGAATACAAAATAATCACAACAGAGGGTATTAAAAATTTAAATAAATGTTGAGGGATCCAGTTGGATCCCTTCAACCTGTTTTCCCTGCATCCACAAACATTAGCACCACATAATATGCCAATTTCAAATTATATCATACTATATTACATCAATCAATTCAAGCATTTAAACAATTATTTAAATTTAATCATTTAAATTTAAATTTAAATTTAACTGAGTGAGATTAACTCACCTTCGATTTTATTTGCACTCCACTTCAACATTGGCTCGGTTTCTCGATTTTTGACCTTGAATAAACATTATATGATTTATCAATATTTGAATTGTTCTAATAGTTAATTACTACTTACTTATCTAATTAAACTAATGATTGAGTCTTAACCAATAATTAAGGTTTAAACTGATTTTTCTTTTAAATAGATTAATCAACTAATACTTCAGTTTAAATCGATTTTTCCCTTTAACATATTCTTAAGTGGCTTAAAAAAATTAAATAAATTTATTAACCACATTTATCTTCATAATACATTAATTTAGAAACAGGATTTCATAAAACTTCCTGCAAACATTCGTATACTTTTCCTTTTTCTGCAAGTACCCGAATAATTTTTTTTTATATCTACATATTTATATGGAAAATCAAAATTAACTAGGAAAAGAAAATCCAAACCTCACAAACTACACGTGCACCCACTCAACGTCCAAAAATTGTTCGTTCCAGAGCCATGCCGTACGCCGCCCAAACTGTCACGATTCGATCTGAGCGGCCCACACTTCCTCTAGCGACTCGAATGCAGCGACCCTCATAATTGCGGCCACTGGTTCACTGCAGCCCCAAAACGCGACGCCACCAAAAACCCTAACCCCTTTTTCGAATGCGCGCGAACGTCGCGACCTTCCACCTCGCGAAGACCATCCCAAGTTCTCTCCTCCGCTAATCGAGTGCCGAGTTCCCATATTCGCGTGCTCCGCCTCGATCTCGAGCGTACAAGGATCGGCTCGAGATTGACTACATTCGATTTTTTTTATACGAGATTGATAGGAAATGAAAAGGGCTCGGCCTTTTTTTTCTCAGTTAAACGAGGGGGTTAGCCTTAGCTTACGAACGAAGCCATACTATTATATATATATATATATATATATATATATATATATTAGTGAATCTTCCAATGGAAGGCTTGTTTGACTACGGTTTGGCCTTAAGAATGGTTGTAAGTATCTAAAAAGGAAACGTGTTTAAAAAGGCACCGATGTCATTGATTTGATCAATTAAAGTTTTATTTAATTTTCAACACGTTTACTTATCGTACGCTCACACAACAACCCCGACTCAAACGAAATTTGAAATCCGTTAATAACTAACTATTACGGATCCAATGGAACTGGTTTCGTGGAATTCCGAGACTGTGCCTCGGAAGGCTATTTTAAATTCAACTTAAACGATAAAATTTTAAAACGGAACTAATCACTGTTATTTCCAATTTTACAACTTCTATTATCCTCAATGTTATCAATATAACTTTTATAAGCCTTCAAATTATTTTTAATAGGCTTAACATCTCAGATTTCATATTTTATCCAATTTCAAATTATTTAATTTAATAATTCAATTATCAAATAAATTGTGATATTCGTAATTCAAGTTAAAATTACTCTATTGAATATTTAAAATCAATTAAATATCACGATTAAATGCTCGAAAATTCTGGGTTGTCACATTCCTTTCCCCTTAAAAGAATTTCGTCCCCGAAATTACTAATTAGGAAGAATGATCCAATACCCATTACTATTGTCCAAAACCAACTGTTTAACATCAACACAACAATCTTGTCATTTAAAGACACTACACCCCTATTAATTTCCTAAACTCCCATATAGTTTGCAACCAATATTATTTGTTCAATCATTCTAATTTCAATTTAAAACCAATTTTGAATTATCAAAATTTCCTCAAAAATTTTCAGCTTATTCAGTTTATTTCAATCCAGTTAAATTTTTATTTCCCAATCCAAGTTAATTTTATTTTAACTCTTCATGTTAAATTTAAATTTCCAACACTCAAACTTATATTTCTTCCTGATTTTAAAATTATCTTAATTTATAAGCTTACAACCCATCTTATCAGATTTTTAAACTCCCGACTTTTGTTTCAAATCATTTTGAAATCTTCAACATCTCAAATCATACTTCTCAAAAATTTAAACCAATCATGGCTTCATTCCCAACAAATTTCCTTTAAGATTTTCAAAAACAACTAGCTTTTCTGAACAAATTTATTTTCGACAGCAATCTGTCACTCAGAAATTCGGAAATGAATACTGATGATGCGGCCGCCATCATTAGAATTATTTTCCAATAATCCAAGTGATTTCAATGCTATTTCATTTCAAAATCCATTTAAAACAAATTTCCTTTCCGAAATACCTCCAAAACAATAAGGCTAATATTTATCTCCAAAACAATAATGCTATCATTTATCTTTAAAACACTTCGACAAACACTTCCAAAGTCTCCGGGATTTTAAATTTCCAAAGCCTGCTTAAATAAATTTTAACTATAATTCATTTACACAGCTTATATACTCATAAAAATTCTCATTTGATTATATTTCAATTTATAAATTACATTTATAATTCATATTTATAAATTTCATTTTATAATGAATTGATTCCCTTAACCTTGGTTATATTCTCAATTTCTAGCTAAATTTCCATATAATAAGGATAATAATTTAAATACCATTATTTCTAACATCCAAGCAACCATATTTTAGCTAAAATAGTTTGCAAAAACTTTTCTTTATATCAAAATATTTTTTTGTGTAAAATTATTTCATTCACCCACATTTTAAAACAATACCGTATCGATCGTTCTATTCAAGTGTTTAGAAACCCCTTCGATACAGTTGTGCAGACTGTGTCGACGAAGGTTCATATGCCACTCAATAAATTAATCAACACAATATTAAAACAATTTATATTCACTAACAAATACGCGATCATATTTATTAATACGCTCAAACTCATTATAGAGTACTGCAGACTCTATTTTAATTGAGTAATTCCCACCAGAGCCAAGGTTATCACCAACCTAAGCTCTGATACCAAGTGAGACAACCCGCAAATCCGTACCCCTTGAATTAACACTATTCTACCTCAATTAACTCAAGTGGTACAGAAATACAAACCATTTGGGTTAAAGAAGAAGGGGTAGAAGAACAAAAAAGAAAACAACATCAGAACCTAACCATTGCAGCGGAATAAAATAAAATAGATAATAAATAATCTTTACTCAAAATCAAATATATCTGTTTATATATATATTACATCATCAGAGTACACCAATCACAGCTCAACATCAATATCATACAAATGGATACACAACAACTCAACACAACGGAATATATATATATATATAAACAAGTACGGGAGTACGGGAGTACGTATCGTCATCCAGCTCGCCTCCTGAGCTCCACGGCATCATATCCTATATTCTATAATACTCGGTCTGACCCGAGCATTACAGTTAAATAACACCCGAGTCAGTCTGGAATACCAGCGTGAGAAAATCACACTCAATTGATTATTAAAGTTTCAAAAATCCTTTAAAAACAAAAGCATCTCGTAAGACCACGCCACAAATAAACATGTTGGGTTTTTACCTTACGATAGCTAAAAATTTTTTTGTAGAAATCCTCTGCTATTATAATAGGGTCTATATACAAATACTTATAAAATAGCCGAAACTGTTACATCTATTAAATTCCAGCTACTAGCCACAGAGTGGGTAATACAAACAAAACTCGTACAAGGCTCGTAGGGAGAATGGATTTCCAACTAATGACTAGGCACTGGGGTACCACCTGTCACAGTACGTGGCCTAGATCACAGTACCGAGGAGTACGCCCGCTCCCCTGCAACACAAGACCGGGACTACCCTTACTGGACAATCCCGAGTGAGATCACCCAGCGGTTAGGATCAGCAACCGCCCACTAAGCCGAAATAAAAGGGACATCTAGGCAGGGATGACCTCACCCTGCTTGGATGCTACCCACCTAGCCTTGCTGCATAACCCCTGATTTTCAGTCATTCCCATTTGATGAGGCTTGAGGCTAAGTGATACCTTTTTAGAACATATCCCTTAGAATGCTCATCGTCCACCTGACGATGTTTCACAAGCATTCATCCATACAAGTCCGTCCCAGGTTCGAACGGAACCGAAGGCACTATTCCTACTACATCCATTTTGGAAATATTCTCAGGATTAGTAGCGAATAACCCTTGCACTTCACTGCTCCATCTTCGAATCCAAAATCGTTTTTCACGAAAACGTACAAACCGGATCGAAGTGGTTTTCGAGAAATAAATCTCGATCCCGGTCTCTTCGAAACGATCAACGTATTTGGCCAATGTTGATAGTCGGTGATTTAACTATCAATTAATATTCACAAACAACCATCAACCCATAAATAATTTTCCAAATTATTTGTTTATCTCAAAATATCTTTATAAGATATAATTTCACTTTCAAACCCTT
This sequence comes from Allium cepa, assembly GCA_030765085.1. NCBI lineage: Eukaryota > Viridiplantae > Streptophyta > Magnoliopsida > Asparagales > Amaryllidaceae > Allium > Allium cepa. The sequence continues at coordinate 699,067,636 of CM060939.1, forward strand.
TTTGAAAACAGTTTTCAAACTATCTTCCTTTTTTCCGAATAAATTCCGAGAATTTCCATTTCCACTGGAATCACCAAGCACAAAACTTTAGATTTTTAAAATAATTTAATACACTTTATTGTAAAATATATTTAACATTTAATTTATAAAAATTTACTTTAATACTTAATTTATAATAATACTTTAGAAATAACTAAAATAAAATTACCTTGTAACTATACATTAGATTTTCCTCTTTAAAATTCCAAATCATTCTTTATATAATTATTACGATAATAGATTAAAATAAAATACCTACTTTGGAATTTATTTTAAAACTTTCAAGTTAAGACTACTTCAATAATTGGCTAAAAATATATACTATATGCATATTTAAAAATAAGGTTATTTTATAAAATACAAAACTAGGTTTTCACTTTTAACAACATACTCAGTTACTTCTTAAATATTTACTGCTAAAATAGATTAAAAGAAAATACTTACTTTAAACTTTAAATATTATAAATAATAAATTTTACAAAACTTGCTTTCTTTTAAGGAAAACAACTTTAAAACATTAAATTTATATTTACAAATTCACTTTTAAAACATGTACTTGGCCATCCAAAGAAAATTCCAACTTCAATCACTTAAATCAATTTCCCCAAATTGATTTCCAATTTATTTTATTTGAAATAAGTTTCTTTAATTTCTCAATTCATTTCATAATTCATTAGTTATGGACTTATTATTATTGTTATTATTTTCCGTTTGATTTAAAATCTTTTAGCTGGAACATACCAACTTCAGATTTTTTTTCAATTTCTTCTTTATTCTTCTTAAATAATTTAAACCTTGAATTTTACATAAATGTTTTAATTATACTGAAGTTTAAAAATTCATTAATCTTTTGTTTATTCAAAATTTCCCTTCCATGTACGGAATTTATTTATTAGAATTTAAAACTATTATTATTCTTATCCAATCCATTCCTAATATATTTAAATTCTCTATAATTATTTCACTTATAAATTCTCTTCAGTTTATTTCCAAAATCCAATTATATATATCTTGATAAATTAGTGCACCGGCACATATTCAGGTAAACCATAACATCCAATATTCCAATTGTCAATAATATTCATCACAAAATATGAAATAATCACAACAGAGGGTATTAAAAATTTAAATAAATGTTGAGGGATCCAGTTGGATCCCTCCAACCTGTTTTCCCTGCATCCACAGATGTTTGCACCACATAATATGCCAATTTCAAATTATATCATACTATATCACATCAATCAATTCAAGCATTCAAACAATTATTTAAATTTTATCATTTAAATTTAAATTTAAATTTAACCGAGTAAGATCAACTCACCTTCGATTTTATTTGCACTCCACTTCAACATTGGCTTGGTTTCTCGATTTTTGACCTTGAATAAACATTATATGATTTATCAATATTTGAATTGTTCTAACAGTAAATTACTACTTACTTATCTAATTAAACTAATGATTGAGTTTTAACCAATAATTAAGGTTTAAACTGATTTTTCTTTTAAATAGATTAATCAACTAATACTTCAGTTTAAACTGATTTTTCCCTTTAACATATTCTTATGTGGCTAAAAAAATTTTAAATAAATTTATTTACCACATTCATCTTCATAATACATTGATTTAGAAACAGGATTTCATAAAACTTCCTGCAAACATTCATATACTTTTCCTTTTTCTGCAAGTACCCTAATAATTTTTTTTTATATCTACATGTTTATATGGAAAATCAAAATTAACTAGGAAAGAAAATCCAAACCTCACAAACTCCACGCGCACCTACTCAACGACCAAAAATTGTTCGTTCCAGAGCCATGCCGTACGCCGCCCAAACTGTCGCGATTCGATCTGAGCGGCCCACACTTCCTCTAGCGACTCGAATGCAGCGACCCTCATAATCGCGGCCACTGGTTCGCTGCAGCCCCAAAACGCGACGCCACCAAAAACCCTAACCCCTTTTTCGTACGCGCGCGAACGTCGCGACCTTCCACCTCGCGGAGACCATCCCAAGCTCTCTCCTCCGCTATTCGAGTGCCGAGTTCCCATATTCGCATGCTCCGTCTCGATCTCGAGCATACAAGGATCGGCTCGAGATTGACCGCATTCGATTTTTTTTATACGAGATTGATAGGAAATGAAAAGGACTCGGCCCCTTTTTTTTCTCTGTTAAATGAGGGGGTTAGCCTTAGCTTACGAACGAAGCCATACTATTATATATATATATATATATATATATATATATATATATATATATATATATATTATTAGTGAATCTTCCAGTGGAAGGCTTTTTTGACTATGATTTGGCCTTAAGAACGGCTGTAAATATCTAAAAAGGAAACGTGTTTAAAAAGGCACCGATGACATTGATTTGATCAATCAAAGTTTTATTTAATTTTTAACGCGTTTACTTATCGTACGCTCACACAACAACTCCGACTCAAACGAAATTTGAAATCTGACAATAACTAACTATTACAGATCCAATGAAACTGGTTTCGTGGAATTCCGAGACTGTGCCTCGGAAGGCTATTTTAAATTTAAACGATAAAATTTTAAAACGGAACTAATCACTGTTATTTCCAATTTTACAACTTCTATTATCCTCAATGTTATCAATATAACTTTTATAAGCCTTTAAATTATTTTTAATAGGCTTAACATCTCAGATTTCATATTTTATCCAATTTCAAATTGTTTAATTTAATAATTCAATTATCAAATAAATTGTGATATTCGTAATTCAAGTTAAAATTACTCTATTGAATATTTAAAATCAATTAAATATCCCGATTTTAAATGCTCGAAAATTTCGGGTCGTCACAATTTGAAATTTTGGAAATTTAAAGCCCTTTTTAGTTTTAAAATGGTTTTGAAGGGTTTTGGAAAAATAATTTCAGAAATGTTTTTGAATTAGATTTGGAATATGGTGAAATTTGGAATTTAAAAATATTTAGAAAATGTTTTAAGGGATAAAAACACTAAACTCTTTTCTATTGCAGGAAAATAATTCCGATGATGATCGTGTCATCATCGGTGTTCATTTTCGAGTTTCCAATGAAGGAATTGCTACCCGAATGTTTTGAATTGGGAATATTTGCGAAATTGAGTTCGATTTTGAAATAGTTTGATTTGAGTATACTTGATTTCAAAAATGATTTCTGAAATACTTAAGTGATTATTTAACTCTGGAATCTTATTTAAAAATGATTATAGTAAGTTAAAAACTTATATAAGTTTAGAAATTTGAATGGAAATGGAACGTAATTGAATTGAGTTAAATAAAATAAATGGAATTCAAGCTAAACATTGGAATTGAGTTAAATTAAGTGAAATGGAAATTGTCAAGTTAGATCAAATGAAGCAAAGTATTGAAATAAAATTAGTAATTGAAACTAATTAGAGGAATGACAAATTAAATATAGTTTGAAGATAAATTGAATTCAAGTAGGATTGAAAATGAAAATTTATATAAAAGTTGGAAATAAAAGTATTGAGATTTGAAATTAATTAGTAGGTTGAAGCAAATTGAATTATATGGAATTGGAATTCAATTTGAATAAAAGTAGATAAATACCAAGTGGTGAAGCGAAATAATACAAGAAGTATATAGAATATTTGCATTCTTCAGTAATAAATGGCAAAATTATTAAGTAAATTTGGTATTGGAAATATACAGAGTTAATAATTGAGTGAAAGTTAAACTGGAAGTTGTGAAATGGTGATTGTGATAGAAATCAATATAAATGTGAATAAAAGAAAAGAGGATTGATATAGCTAATAATCAATTGAAATAAATATGTGGATGTACGTATATTACTTTATTCACATAGCAATTCGATCTAGAATTCGAGCACAGTATTTCGAGATAATTATATCAATCCGAGTTGGAATTTTTCACTCGTTTTTCGACGGCGAACACTGGATATGGATTTTTGGTTGATTCTGAAAATTCTCTATCATAATTTACGGCTATGCAAGGGCAATGACGGTTTCTGATCAAGAAACCATATTTGAGTCCGCACTAGGGAGTCGGTTGGACGATACTAGTTCGAAAGTGAAATTGTGCGATCGAGTGAGCGATCAGATTTGATTTTGCATATGAATGATATGTGTGCATCGTATGGACTTGAATAAAATAGACGTTGGAACTTTTGTAAAGAAATGTATAAAATGATTTTTGAATGCTGTAATTTGGATATTATTGTTAACTAGGATATACAAGTATTATAAAGTAAAGGAAATTAGATTTTCGATTTCAGAAGATAATTTGAATTGCTTGACAAAAAGGTATGTATTTAGATTTCTGTATGAAAGTTGATGTTTTTCTAGTCTAGCCACTTGGCCTTTTGTTTTCTTTTGAAATCTGGGGGCCCGTGGTGGCATTTTGTAGTTGCACCGAGCTAGCCGCGTAAAGGAGACGTTGGCAAAAAAATTCGAAAATTTAGAGAGTTAGAAATTTTTTTGAGAAATTTTGAAATTTTAAATTTAAATTTGAATTGTTGAGAAAACAATATTTTTGGAACTTATGGTTGAGTTTGGAAGTTATATGAAGTGATAATGGGTCTTTAATAAAAAGATTTGGTTTTGGGAAAATGATAAACGGGTTCTGGATCATTCTTCTTAACTAGTAATTTCGAGGACGAAATTCTTTTAGGGGAGGAAGAATTTGGCGACCTAAAATTTTTGACATTTGAAATTAGAATATTTGATTGAATTTAAAATTTTGAATGTTACTTTAACTTGAATTCCAAATTTCACTGTTTGCTTGGCAAATATTTAACTGATTTTAAATATTGGAAGTCGGGTAAAATATTAAATCTTCAGTTTTAAGCCTGTTAAGAATAATTGGAAGGCTTGTAAAATTTATATTGATAATACTAGAGATAGTAGAACTTTTAAAAGTTGAATTTAAAATTATTTTGTTCAGTTTGAAATTTTATCGTTTAAATCGAGATTTAAATATAGCCTTTCAAGGCATAATCTCAGAATTTGACGAAACTAGTTCCATTGGATCCGTAGTGGTGTATTATTATCGGATTTAAATTTTTATAGCATTTGGGGTTGTCGTGTGGCCGTACGATTGATAAACGCGCTGAAATTTAAATCAGAAATTTAGTATAATAAACATGTCCAAAAAGCTATCTTCTCCATACGATCGAATTTGGACTCGAAATCTTTTCTATTGCGTTCGGAATAGGGGTTTAACATTATAAATGCCAAGTGGCATGCCTCAATAGGAGGTCGAAATTTTGAGTTGCGTAATTCAAAATGATTTAAATTTGAATTTAAAATTAGAAAAATATAGATTTTAAAATCTATATAGATTATTTTCGAAGAAAAGAATAAAGTAAATATACATATCCATATTTTAATTTACTAATTATTTCAAAATAATATAGGGTGATTAATTTGTTTAACAAACTTATGTAATTATTTTGCCACTAAAAATATTTTTTGAAAAAAAAGAAATTGGTTTAAAATTTAATGATTAGTTTAAAATAAAATCTTTGGTTAATTAAATTTATCCAATGGGAATTTAATTATTCGATTTATTCAAATATTAATTAATCATATGATTGTTTAAACAATGTCAAAAACCATGAAAAACAAGCTGGAGTGGAAATGGATTGCAAAACAAAAGCAAATGTGAGATCTTCTCACTCAAATTGGTTTGCCTGTTTAATTTAAATAGTTAAATTTAATTTAAATGTGCTTGGATGAATTTGATAATTTATCTGTTGGGTGATATTATATATATACACATATATATTGGAGTGATTGATTTTTCGCATTATATAGTGGATGAGACCCTACGCGCCGCATAATAGCGAATGAGATGATATAACCCCATACGCCGCGATATTACACCTTGAAGTGGAATTGGTATTTTATATTGTGCTAACGTCTGTGGACGCAAGAAAACGGGTTGGAGGGATCCAACTGGATTCTTCAAATGTTTGAATTTATTTTATATGTTGTGATGTGATTATTGATAATCTGTGAATGACTATATTGGTGATTAAAATTATTAAAGGCTGTGGTTTGGCTGAATATATTTTGGTATGTTTAAAAAAAATACCAGAAATATAAAGATTTGGATTTTTGAAAGGAAATTAAAATAGAAAATTTTAAGTAAAATAATTTTTGAGAATTGGATAAATTTAAAAGAAAGAATTTAAAAGGGTAAAGATAGATTTTCCAAATCCTATTGAATAAATTCCAAGTACGGGGAAAAGATATTTTTTAAATGGAGTTGATTTTCAAAAATCAATTTGGAAATTGATTTTGTGTTTGAAATTAAATTTTTGAAAATCAATTCGAAAATTATATATCAAGGGATATTTAGAAAATATAAATTTCACGGGGGGAATTTATAAAGGAAGGGTAAATTATTTTAAAAATAAATATTGGTTTATTTTTAAAAGTGTGGAAAGAAAATTTACGAATTTGGGATGTAAATTTGAGATAAATCAAGAAGGATTTATTATTTGATTTAACTGAATTATTTTGAAAAGGAGGGTGTATTTTCTCTGGAAAGCTGAGTATATTTTCAAAGTAGCTTTCAAGTATAAATTAAAGTTCTAAAGTTGGTTTTAAAAAGAATGTTTTTGGAGAAATTATTCTCTTAAATTGTTTTTAAATCTTTAAAGTAAATATTTATTAAGTTAATTATAGAAGTGATTATTTTAAAAATTTAGTTGGAATTTGATTTAGAAAATGGTTATTTAAATAATTACTCTCTATTTAATAATTTTAATTTTGTTTTGGGCTTAAGTTATATATGAGATATTAATATAAAAATGCCACAACCATTTAAATAAAGTGTTTAAAAGTAGTTTTCAACTGAAGTGTTTCCAAGTATATTTTTAGATAAGTGATTTAAATTATTTTACAGTATTTGGACTTGGCAAATTTTTAGTGGAAATAAATAATATTTGGAAATTAATTCCTGAAAAGGAAGGTGATTTGAAAATTGTTTTCAAAGGGTCGAAGTGTGAAAATATATCTTGCGAAGATATTTTGGAAAAAATAATTTGGAGGAAAATTATTTAAATCTATTAGTTGTGGTGAATGTTGTTGATAATTAAATAATCAACTATCAGTATTGGTCTTTAAACGGTATTTGAATTTCGATGCGACCGAGGTCGATTACAAATGGTTATCCAAAAACCACATCGAATCTAGTGATGGATCTTTTGTTTAAAAGATCAAAGTGGAAGTTTGTTGTGACTTACTTGAAATGTGAATGTAACCACTTATTTTTAAAATAAGCGCACATTATTCAAATTAGCCGAGAGAGGACACTGAGTCATAAAACCCATTCCGAATAATGATACGATGAAATGGGATTGCATTTGAAGATGGTGTTGAAGACTGGGTATTTTTGAAAATGAAAGGATTACATGTCAAATGTCTCTACACCGAGTTGCTTCGATATAGAGATTTATATCACCCTATGTGATGGGGAGTCCGGACGTGATTAGGGAATATCCGGATTTGTAAGGGCTTCTTTCCTTAATTGGACGAAGTGCATGCGGTTCTTTTCAGACCCAGGGTGGACTTGTATGGATGTATGTCTGATGTTAAACTTTAAGATGTAAAGATGGTTTCTATCAAATACATTTCTGTTAGTGGCGGAGAATTTTTCTCTTAGCTTAACACCCTTCTCTGAGACGTACGAGCTTAGAGGTTATGTAGTTGATGGTTACTAGTGACATATTCCCAATTTGGTATGTGGCATGTTAAGTGTTTATCATTTGTTGATCGAAGCATGGCTTTTGTGAAAAGCGTAGCTTTGTGGATGATATTTCGTCGAACCTCACACCCCGGAAATGGTTGAAACAGGAAAAGATGCAGCAAGGTTAAGAGGGTCGCGCCCCTCAGGGTATGTGCATTTTCTTTTGGATAAAAAGTTGTATCTAGTATGGAGCCCAGATATTTAACTTGTGTGGATAAAAAGTGGTATTCTAGTTTGGAGCCCAGATTATTTACTTATATAGTTGTTGGTTGTGAGGCACCTTGGTAAAGACCGGTCTACATCGAGGGATGGCATACTTGTGATAGTTAGTTACCTAGTTACAGAAGTAATCCGGCCTTGTGTTGGCAGAGAGCTAGTTAAGTTCTCGAGGAATCCCTCCAGAGGCATACCCTTTTGGAAAGGAAGTTCCTTAGCCTTGGCCATTTGTTGGAAATCCAATCACCAAATACAAGCAATGTACGGTTTTAGTTGTAGAACCCGCCATTTAACATGGTAGCTATAGTAGGCATACTATAATGGTATGTATGCTGGCTAAGATTTATATTATACTTTCGAAATGCTTTCCACACTATGCACTAATAATAATATCAAAAGGATTTTCGCGTATTAAGCATGTTTGACTATCATAAAAGGAAATCTCCCCCAAGTGTGCGATTGCATTGTGTGTGTGTGTCGGGAGGCCTTATGGTAGTTTCATTTTCCAAAAAGAATAGTGGATTTTCTTCTTATTTCTTTTTGTGCAAATAATTGTTTTAAGATCTCACACCAGTCCCATGACTGACCTGGAGTTTATTGTTCCCTTTCTAAACTCTAGGTGCCAATAATTTTCCACACGGGAAGCTTAGAGTCGGGCTATTATTTGTTTTGGAGCGAAGTCGGGAAGTATGCTGAGGAGATCAGAAGACAAGCTAGATGGCAAGATGTATCATTTATATTATGTAGTATCCATTGCGTATGGGTTGGTGCAAGTTCAGTTTCATGTGAGCAAGTTATAATGACTTCCAGTATTGGGTTGTGTTGATGATGTATTGTATAAGCATATATATTTCTTTTGTTTTAAAGATTAGTCATTTATCTATTATATATTTTTCCGCCGCGAATGTGAGATTCTGATATTGTTTTTGTTTTCTTCTTCTATCTTCTTCTTATTTAACCCCAACATTTTGGTTTTTTGGCATTCGATTATTCGGCATTTAATACAGTGGACACATTGATGTCGATTTTCGGACTCGAAAATCAGGTTGTTACAACCGAGCATCATAAATCGAGTAGATTATTTCAACCTTAGGATGTGCCACTTTAGAAGTGGTACTATATATCTATGCATTTTATTGATGGGTTTCCAAGGTTGAATAGGGAAACTGAAAATATTTGAGTCATAGTTGATAGACTAACTAAGAGTGCACATTTCATTCATGTTAAGTCAACAAGGACGACACGTACTTTGGCTAGGTTGTCTATGAAAAATATTGTTAGAATGAATATGATTCTTAGTAGTATAGTCAGTGATAGAGATTCTTTGGTTTCTAGTAAATTCTGGACGAGTGTATGGGAAGTTTTAGATACTAGCTAAAGATGAGTACTACTTATCATCCACAGACAACTGGGAAGACGAAAAGAGTCAATAAGGTACTTGAAGATTTGTTGATGGCTTGTGTATTAGACTGTGGAATGTCATCGGAAGATCATTTGCACCAAGTCGAGTTTTACTACAATAATAGTTATCAAACTAGTGTAGGAATGATGTATTTCAAAGCTTTATATGGAAGGCCATGCAAATCGGAGCATGTTGGTCGAAGACTGAAGATAGATTGGTTTTTGGTCCAGATATGTGGAGAAAAGCCACAGAGAAGATCGAGTTGATCCAAAAATGGATAAGGGAAGCTCAGTCTAAGCAGAAAAGTTACGCAGAAAAGAAGCATAAGGATTTAGAATTCTTAGTTGGAGACCACGTTTTTGTTAAAGTATCACTTATGAAGAGTGTGGTACGGTTTGGAAAGTTAGGAAAACTTTCACCTAGATATGTAGGATCCTTCATATTATAAAGAGGATCGGGAAACTCACTTATCCGATAGAGTTACCGACCAGTTTGGTAGGAGTACATAATGTTTTTCATGTTTATCACCATAGGAAGTATGTGCATGATCTAGAGACTACTATTACTCTGACTGCATTGGAACATTTAGTAGTTGAACAGGATATGGCTTTTGTTATACAACCAGTTCATATTGTTGCAAGAGATGGGAAGAAGTTAAGGAACAGCATAATCAAGTTAGTGAAAGTCCAATGGAGTGACAACGTAAAAGACTATATTTAGGAGACAAAAGATAGGATTAGGGATACTTATCTTGATTTATTTTGATGTATGTTCTATATCTGTTATATAGACATTTAGCCAGTCAGATATACTAGCATTTTCATCATGCTTGTTTTGATCCTTACCGAATTTCGAAGACGAAATTCTTTAAGGAGGAGTGCCTATAACACCCCTAATTTTGTTTAACATTATTCTAGAGATTTAGTTAGATAAATTAAATAGAATAATATGATTTATGGCGAAAAGGAGAAAGAGATTTGATAATTAATTTGGCGGGCCTTAATTAATCAATTAATAAGATTGTTTTAAACATAGGATAAATGAGAGGGGCAAATTGGGACTAGTTCCATATTTCATTCCATAAACCCTTTCCTCCCTCATTTGTTGTCATTTTTCCTTTTCAGACAATCTAAATTAAATAGATGAAGCCAGTCATTAACAAGAGAAGAAAAAGGTGGAAACTCTACGGGATTTAAGGGAAAAGCTTAAGGAAATCAATAACAAATCTCAATCTCTTTATCCAATCTAAGATGAATAATAGTATCTATCCCTTTTTGCTATGTTTTTTCAGATCTAGATAAGAATTCCAAATTATCTTGTGATTATATGTCATAATATTGTTGATTATAACCTCGATTTGATGATTAATGATTTATGGGAATACTATAAAATTATTATAATAGGTTTTAAGTGTACGAACCTAATGTATAATCTCCAATTGACTTGAAATTTTAATATAATGTATAAATCATTATTATGAAGGTGTGTTTTAATTTTCATAATTTTTCAAATTTATATAAATATTTTATGAATTTTTCAAGAGGAAAGAGGAAATTTGGAGTTTTAATTAATAAAATAATTATTTTGGATCCGAAATTTTTTATGTGAAAGAAGATGTAATTCTGATTTTCGATGATTTTTGGGGACTTTTACCAAGGGGTTATGATTTTCTATGAATTAATTATGTTAAAAGGCTATTAATCAATATTTATTAATGATGGTTATTACAAAGGCTTGCAAATTTGTTTTGGGAATGTAAAACGCGTCTCTATTAAATTTCTAAAAAGAAGAGGAAAAGATTTCTGTTAACCAATGATATCTTGACAAGAGGTAAGAGTTGGGGAAAAGAAATATCTTTAAGAAAAAATAAATCAGATTTATCCTTAATTACAGAAACACCATTGTTGATATTTGGCACCTCCACTCTATCATTGTTCAATATCTATAAGGTTGATACATGGAATATCTTATTGAAAGTTATATGAGGTACCAGGTTATAAATTCAGCGTCTATATGAAGTGATACACGATATCTACATAATAGATGTATGATGTATTGGTTTACAAAACTGTAGCATCCATTAGGGTGAGGGTCTGATATCTCAAGGCTGTAGAGGTATCTCAAGGTTTATATAGAGCTGCAGCATCTATTATGGACTGATATCACTTTTGACTAGTACCGATTCGCTCAATCAAAGTCAGTCTGATGGTCAAGGTTGTCAACATCTCTAGCTTAAACTTGCAATGAGGTCTAAAGTCATAACCATCGATATACTCCAACTGCTTTTACTCTTGGACTATCACTCGTAAACAGGCATGTCTTCTACTCAAAGCATTGGCAACGGCATTCCCCTATCGAGGGTATAGGAAATGCTTAAGTCATAAGAGGCCAAGAATTCCAGCCATCGCTATTCGTGAAGGTTGAGTTCCTTCTAGGAAAAGAGTTACTTTAAGAATTTGTAGTCCAAGAATATCTCGAACGTTTCTCCTAATAAGTAATTCCTCCAAATCTTTAAAGAAAACACTATCATTGCCAACTCTAAATCATGACTTGGATACTTCTTCTCATGTGGCTTTAGCTGTCGACTAGCATAGCAATAACTTTTTCCATCTACATCAATACCGCACCCAGTCCAACACCACATGCATCTTGTTTACCGTCAGCTCCTTATTCCCTCTTATAATAGTCCATATCGGTGTGCTCAGTAACCTCTCCTCGGACTCACAAATGCATGCTCACACTTTGCATTCCAAAGAAAAGTCTGATTCTTCTTCATAAAATTGGTCGATGGTGCTGGTACCTTCGAGAAGCCTTTGATAAAACATCTATAATATCTTGCCAATCCTTGGAAACTCCTCACATTGTAGCATTCTTGGGTTGACTCCAATCCTGAACTAGTGCCACCTTAGCAAGATATATGGCAATGCCCCGCTCAGGGACGACATGACCTAAGAATCCCACTACCCTCCTCTAGAAGTTACACTTCAAGAACTTCGCTTTCGACCTGTGCTTCATTAACACTTCAAGTACGATCCTCAAGTGCATCTTGTGTTTCTCCTATATTCTAGAATAGACTAGAATATCATCCACGAACTAGCTTGGTTGATCCCTAAAGACACAGTTCATGAGATCGACAAAGTATGTTGAATTATTGGTTAGCCTAGACAGCATAAGCGACAACTCATAGAACCTAGAAAGAACGTGGTAGTTGGCTCACTCTCCTTCGCTACTCTCAACTGGTGAAAACCTATGACTAAATCCAATTGAGAGAATACCTTTGCACCAATGAGTTGACCGAATAAGCCATCAATACATAGGATTGGATACCTATTCTTCCTTGTCGTCTTATTCAGCTCATGGTAATCTACACACAACCTTAAAGAGCAATCCTCCTTGGTGGCGAATACTACAGGTGCATCCCACTTAGATATACTCTTGCAAATAAACCATCATCTCAACAAGTCATTCACCTGCACCCCCAACTCTTTCTGCTTTCAGGCTGCCATATGCCTTAAAGGCATAATTAACAGTCTGGCATCCTTCACTAAGTCCTTGCGGAACTCAATCTCTCGGTATGACGATAATAAAATCACCTACTCAAAAGCATTTGGATACTAACTAATGATGGCCAAAGATGGCAACCCTTCCTGAGGAACCTCAAGCATAGAAAGCTAAACACAATTCCTTCCTTCGGTTGGCAGCCAATCACTACCGCCCGCCTTCTATTGCCCCAATCATTATCAACAGCTTCTCGCAATCCACTACTATTGCATACTTCCTCAGCCAGTTCATTCCCAAGATAATCCCAAACCTAATGAAATCCAAAACAAAGCAATCACAAACCAAAGAGCATCTATGACTTGATAATAGAAAATTATGACAAACCATACAACGGCTAGTGGATCCTTCATCATGGTTCATTACAATCAAAAGCCGCTCCATGTTTTCAGGGTTTCAATCCTAATTTATCTACTAGGTCACTAGATATGAAAAAATGTGAAGTAGTAATGACTTTCTTTTTCGATCCACGAAAGTTGGCACTTGAATACATTCTTGGTATTAGAATGCTGAGCATCCAAGAGCTGGAAAAGCATACTGTTTGGGTAAAATAAAGTAAAAGAACGGAAAGAAATAGAATCTCACAGTGGAATTACAACATATAATATGACAAAGATAGTACACTGTCACTTTAAGATACATGGTATATCAGAGTTAAACAAATCTCATCAGTTGGATAGTTATAACTTCATGTCCTTTCAATGGCCACTGGGTATACATAATAATACTATAGAAAATAAAAATACTTCGATAGGTGAACATCTAGCTCTTCTCCATGTGCTCCATGTCCCACTAATGAAAACCTAGAAAAACTCGGTCTGACTCGTGCATTATAATAAAATGACACCTGGATCAGTCTGGAAAACCAGCTTGAGAAAACTCAAGAAATATGGTGTACATATAATAATCTATGAGACCACGTTGCTAAACATGAAATGGATTTTACCTCACAAGAACAACATTTAAGCATAAAAGAATGGATGTAAATAATTAAACATTGCGAAGAGTGCAAAACACTTCTTGATGCAATTAAGAAAGAATAAATTCAAAGGTTCGAATCAAAAGCAAGGAAAATGTATTTTTCCAACAATGACTAGGAGGTTGCATCCCTAACTGAAAGTATACCTCTAGAAAATATATCTGAGAACTTCGATCGCTCCCGAAAACCTACAAGATGGACCCCGCCAATTTTATCGATTATCTGGACATTTGGCGTCTCCGCACACATGCCACTGAAACTAATCTAGAGTAGATGTAAAGATACTCTAATAGTAGCAACCCACATAGCTTGCCCCTACTCTCTCTTTATTTAATCACTTCAGATAAAGGATATCAATGCTCCAAACAAGAAATAAATCGTCTTAGACTGACGAAATATAAAGAAGGGTATCAAAATCGATAGTCAAGAAATCAGCTTTTCGGGAATAAAAAAACGATCGTATATGAAAATTAAATTTCATACACTTATTACCACTCGTTGATTTCAAACTTGTACCATCCGTTGGTTAATAATGAAGCTAGACAAAATGGGCATTGTTGCATCTCCGACCTTGCCTTAGCATACATTCTTATCTTTCGAGATAGAGAAGAGTTTCCATACCTCGACATTTGGTGTTAATTATATGCCTAAACCATTTTCATATAATTAATATCACTTATGGAAATTAAATCTCTTATACTTATCACCACTTGGTGATCTCAAACTAGTACTACTTTGGGAAAATAATGAAGCCAGACAAGTTGGGGAATTATTGCTTCCTACTTTGATTCGACATACATTCTTAACTTTAAGAATAGCAAGAGTTACCTCAACATTTAGTGCTAAGTGTAAGACTAGATATTTTCTATAAACAAATCAAACTTTTAAAACATTTTCCTCACACTTATGCTTGATTTTCACATCATAAATATTTGTAAAACAATTTTAAAAACACTCTTCAAAATATTCTTTCAAAGAGCCAATTATATTCGCAAGTGTATTAAACCCCCAAAAGCAATTACACTTAGCTTCATTTTTAAAAACATTCGCTCTAAAGATCCTTTCATTTATAAAATATCATTTATAAATCAACTTATTGTTATCTTTAAAACAAAAATCTTCTAAAGATTTAAGAATATCAATGCTTATTAAGTGAAGCAATAAGTTTTTTAAGTAACTTAATAAAATTATTTATTATAGCATAAGTGTTATAATCCATTAAGTTTTTTTACTTCTTAAAATCATTTATCATAACAAAATTATTATAATACACGACTTCTTTCTCCATTTTGAAAAACATTTATTATAACAATGGTATTGTAATCCTTTGCTTCCTTTTCACTTTCAATAAACTCAAAAATACTTAAAATATAATTTACAACATCCATTTCAAATATTACTTAAAAGGAAAATCCCAAATTTAATATATATTAAAAATCAAAACTATTTCCTTTCCTTATTTTCAAAATAATACTTCTTGTTTAAATATTTAAATAAATTCCAAACCATCTTTACAACACTTAAATATATGTTAGAAAAGTTCACTAAATGAATTGAAGAAGAAAAATCCAGTTTTAATACCATTTTATAAAAGTTCGAAATAGTGCCGTAAAACTGCCGCTAAAAAGATTATGGAAATTTCTTTAAATCGGTTCCTTTCAAAATGTAATTTTGTTTATATTTTTACATAGTATGAATACTATGCTTTATTTTTAAAACAACATACTATGAGTCTAGTACGCATTCACAAAAATTTAGAGACTTTCGAAATCAACAAAACCTATTTGGAAGTTGTTTTAAAACTTGACTTTCGCACTTTAAAAGCGTGACCAAAACATTTCTAACTCTCAAACACTTTGGAATTAGGTGTTATGACTTATTCCCATAAAAACTTGGTTTAAATGACATTTTGAAAATGTGAAAGAATGACCAAATATTTAGCGATGCAAACACTCTCATAAGATTTAAAGAGATGAGATTTCAAAGTGCAGTAGCACGATTTCAGCGTCTGAAAGCGGGACTATTCCACTATTCAATATTTTTGCAACATTAACATCTCAAATAATAACCAAACATTTATATAAATAAAATTCATATAAAAGAAAATCAATAATGGCAAAAAATCCCTTAGGGTCTCTCTACAAAAGTCCCATGTAAATCACTTACGTGTATGTTCTTCGAAGTGTTCCGTAGCAACCTATTCACTACGGACGCACTTCGACTTCCTCTTGCTTTTGTCCCCTACGAAACAATACTTATGCCTTCTATTTTCATGCAGAAATCAAAATCAAACAAGCAATATACACAAGTTTTAAACAATATAAACAAAAATTTATATTTTACACATTTTGTCGATTTCTAAACTACTTTAAAAGTGAGATTAACTCAATTTCTCCAAAGCTAAAATTCAAACAAAGACACAAGCTTCCTTTCTTGACCAAGAAATCACCAAGGCAACTAGCTTTCCTTGGCTTAGCTCGATTAAAGCTCAGGAGTGCTCCCGGACAAGTAAGAAATGAGAAAATGGCTCCAAAACTTGCAACTTTGAGAAAGCGATGATGTGTGCAATGTTATTCTTGGTCTGTTTAATATTTTGGATGAGAAAGTGTGCGCTTTGATAAGGTTTTTACTTTAGAAAATAGTGAAGATAAGAGAAAAGAAGAGAGCACAAAGTAGAAAAGAAATGGAAAGAACTATAAAGTGAAAACAATGAGGTGTGGATGCTCTTTTATAGACTTTGTAAAATGGCAAATGACATCCACTACCCCTTAGCCAATTACCCTTATAACCTCAGATATTTCCCCTGCCACATCATACACCCATGTGCTACTATATGGCCTTAAGTCTTGCCAACAAATCACATAAAAGGGAGCAAAAATTAACAAAAATTTTCTCCTTTTTAATTACTTTCTAGAATTTCCTAATGATGCTTAGGTTAGTTAATTCATTTGGTACTATTTAAATCGTTATTAAACGTGTGCATATGTGTACGTAATGTGAAACAATGTCGAGAGACAACTTCCATTCGATAAAAATCCAAAATCCAAAATATGGATTTCGGTCACATTTTCAATTTTTCACCGAACTATTTATTATTGTAAATGAATTTACAAAATGAGTTTACCATAATTATTTTTTAATTAATAGGAACTAAATAATGCTATTAAATCCATTTAATTATATTTAATTCACAATTCAAATATTTCAATAATCCCTATATTTGAATATAAAATGTTCACATTTTTTTGGATGTTACGAAAACCTGGTATCGAACGAAACACGTATGGAAACATCATAAATGGAAAGCATACCTTGAATGATGACACTCTTCCCCTTCTTCTTCGTCAAGGGATCATTACCTTCACAATCTGCTTTTGCTACATCAGTCCAGAGTAATTCTTCTACATATGTCCGAACTTGCCACAGTCAGAACACTTTTTCTTTCCATCGGCTTTCTCGTCTCTAATCAAGTGGTCTTTATCTCCGTAACTATAGCATACATGCTCCTACTTTGCTTTCTTCTGAGTTTTTTCCCTGAAACAGCCTTCTCTTACCATTCCATTTCTTCTGGCTACCACCATCTGGTTGTGATTTTGAACCTTGCTTAATCTCGGCAGCTGTTTTGGATTTGGGGTATAAACTCCCTTGGTGAAGAGCATGCTCGACGAGTCTCTCAGGTGGATCATTGATGAGACCCACTAACTCCCCTCAAATAGTCATCTAGACCCATAAGAAACTTCTCTTTATTTCTCAATAGAGTGTCGATGAATGATATCCCATATTCTGACAAGGCGTCAAATCAGTAACATACTAAGAGGCAGACATATCTACTATTTCAAGTCTACAAACTTCCTAAATAGCACCAATTTCTAAGTGGTCGGAATGAACTTTTCCTCGAATCGAGTTTTGAATTGGTCATAAGTAAAGTGATCCTCGGGTGGAACAGCTCTAATAGCATTCCACCAGTTCATAGCTATCATCGGAAGCTATCGGGAAGCCAGTTTTCTTTTTATCGCATCATCCAATTCAAGGTCACCAAAAATTCTTTCGTATGCCACCAACCAATCCTGTACTTCCACCTACTAATCCTGCACTTCCATAGCTAATTCTGTTCCTTGGATTGCTACTATGACTGGAAAAATCCTTACTCACCTTAGCAAAATCAACTCTGGGCTTTTACACTTGAGCACCACTATGAAAAACAACAGTTAGAGCCTCTGGTTGGGCATTTTGCATCATATTCTCCATCATTACGTTGAAAATCTCCTACAAGTCAGGGTTTGTAGCCAATGGGCCCACTCGACTATAGAAATGGAGTTATTTGCAAACGTGTCTTATATGCCCGCTCATTCTTGATCTATAGCAAGAATGATCATTTTCTTGTAAAGCAAACTGCATCAATGGTACTCATGTGTGCATGCGATTTATATACTATATATATACACTACTATATAGTTTTGAAAACCAAAATATACAAAAAGTATGTACTCTCTTATATATGCATATAGTCTTAATCTAGTCTAGGGTGATAACTCATTCCCTATCTCTAATGGACCATGGTATCAACTCAGATTAATCATATAAGCTAAGCTCTAATACCAAATGTGACACCGCCCTACGCCACCGGCACCCATTTAAATAAATAATGTGCTGCTGTAGTGCCCAATAGATGTAGGATGACGGTCAAAGTTTTAAATAAATTAAACATCATAGAGCATGTCGTATATCTCACATCGCATCAAATAAAATATAATAGTCGTCATAGGTACAAAATAGGAGGGACGGTACAAACTAAATGAACCAAATATTAGAGCATGGATCCATAGAGTTATACCACATAGTAATAAAGTTTGAACAAAGAGTGAATAAATTTAAATAAACTATCACATTTGAAAAGCAAACACTGCCAAGGCTCTAATAGAGTTGCATAATAGAATATGCAATAGTATGTGCAAAATTCATGTGACTTGAATCATCTTGTCATTAATTTATACTCCACCTAGCAATCGTCCCGTCATTAATATAATCTCCTCCACCCAAAATTCATGTAACTTGAATCATAGGCATGTCCCATCATCCAGGGCGCCTCCT
Organism: Allium cepa; assembly: GCA_030765085.1. Lineage (NCBI taxonomy): Eukaryota > Viridiplantae > Streptophyta > Magnoliopsida > Asparagales > Amaryllidaceae > Allium > Allium cepa. The sequence goes on from CM060939.1 coordinate 699,086,662, forward strand.
CTAAGTTTCATCCAATTTCAACTAGTTTTGCCATTGTTTTACATATATCGATGGTCTCTTTTCTTGACTATCTGAAAGCACTAGCAAACCACATCAAAGCACAACAAACAAAACTAAAATAATCCTATAAATCCATACACGCATGCAACCCATCAAAACATGATCATCAGACAAATTCTAGTCTAGATCTAATTTTTATAGCAGCATGTCAATATAATCAAAAAAGGATTGCAAAACCATTTAAAAACCACTTTAAATTATTTTAACTTCGGCCATAAACATGTATAACGATGTGATTAAGGTTAGAAAATGTTTTAATGCCAAAATCATGTAACACCTATTTTATCTATATGGACAAGTACATGATAGTGAGTGTTCAAGAACCACTCCACAAATAGCCAAAAGATCAACTTTTCTGCTCAAATCCAAAATGGACAGTAGCAATTTGGATTCTAAGGCATGAAAAATGATAGATCTATAATCTCCCTCACTAGTTACCCCTCTAATAATGATTTAGGCCAAGATTAGTAAGAAAAAGGGAAGCTTTTTGATTAAATTAGGGCCAATGGAGGTTTTGATCCAAGAAGAGAAATGATTTGGAGGTTGTTGCTTCAGCTACTATTGGCACATATCGCAAGTTGGGCCTTAGGTTAGCCCCTTAATCTCTCCAATTTCCATTTACCTCTCCCATAGCAAAAAGTATTTAAAATGTTCCTATCTCCTAAATGGTAAGTCTGTTTTTCTATTATGATCACTCTATGGAAAGAGAAACTACAACCTGATCTAATGGAAGTGGCTTCAAGCCCAAAATCGATCCCTATGAAAAGTTATAACGCTTACATGAAAATCTCGATCCAAAATGTCCGATAATAGTTTTAAAGATGGAAAATGTTTCTAATCATGATTTCCTAAAATTTTAGAGTCATACGACCTTATATGAATTAAATAATATTTTACGGTCATTTGATACGTAAAATACAAGTCATTACACATACAGGTTCTGCATTCAAGGTGTAATTTTAGGCTATAGTAAAGGTAATATATTTACTTATTTTATATAATATATACATATATATGAATTTGTCTATCAATATGATTTATATATATTTATATCAAATACGTTATCACGAATCTTTATATAGTGTGCTACCCATTTGGAGTGTGTATATTTATATATCTATTATTGTATAATTTTATTCCATATATACCTATATATGCTATGGTTGTGAGTATAAAAAAAATTAAATTAAAAATGATCAAAAGAATTTTGAAACAAAAATTGAAAATTAAATAAAACAACTATAGATTTATAGTTAAATTACAAACTTCTATTGTTATTTTAAAATAAAAAATTAATATATATTTATTTATTTTATTTTAATCACATGTATATATTATTTTAAATATAATACATTAAATCAATCTTAATATATTATAAATATAAATGTATGTGTATATATACATATATTAATATGCATAAAATCATATATATTGTAAATTAAGTTTTCATGAATTTTTACATCAATTTCCGTATAGCAATTGTTTTAATAAAAAAACCAAAGATAATAATTTGAATAGATCATAAAAAAATTAACTTCTTTAAAACACAAATACACCGGAAAAATATTCCGGTGTACATATAATTATTAACTATATATTTAACCATATATTACATTTCCTAATATAAATGATTTGAAAATACTAATTTATGCACACACATATACAAAGATATATATATATATATATATATATATATCGATTAAAAAAATTATTCTTTTGTGTGTATATATATTTGAATATATTTTTGGTATAATTCTTCACAAAATCAAATTTCTAAATTTGAAATTAAAAGATATTTTAATATGTAGGTCTAGATTTGAGTTGAAATTTGAAATTTGAATTTGAATTCAGAGTTTTCTGCATTTATATATTTATATTCATAACAAAGGTTTTATATATTATGTATGTACATATATAAGTAATATTACTTTTACAATATTATATATATGTGTGTGTGTGTGTATTACATATATGTATATATATCATATTAATATGAATATAATTTTACATCACATTAACTTATATATATATCATTTTCAAATATATATATATATATATGTTAGTTAGTACATACGTATATAAAGGGGCAACATGTCTGTTGCAGTGTAAATGTCAACACTTAGATACATGCATGTTAAATCATGCATAATGTATATGTTGCACATGCATATACACGTACATATGTATATGATATAAATGTACATGTTATATGATATAAATATAATGTCAATATAAAATTTTATTAGCAAATAAAATAAAATAATGATTTTATTCAAAATCAATTTAGGTCAGATCTAAATCAGTTTAGACTTTATAGGCCTAAGAAGATCCATAAAGGTAATTTTTTTTGAAACACCCATTTAACCCGATGCGTGCTAGCCCAAATCCATCAATGATATCAGAGCCCAGTAGCCTATGCGGTCTAAATTTGACATGTTATGACCAGTTAATTAAGCTTCCCTATTTAGTATGGTGTCTAAAAAGTAGTGCCTACTGGGTGACCAATTACCCTACTTTACTTGACTACCGGCCTGGCTCGAAAGGCAAAAATGAACTCAAAATTTATCCCCGATAAAAAAGCTTCAATTTGAATTTGGATCTTGGGCTAATTTTCAAAATCTATTTTGAATTTAAATAATTAAATTTAAAATTTAAAAGTTAAATTTAAAAGAAGAAAATTATTATAAATGTTATAATATAATTTTGAAAATTGTTTTTAAAGATTTATAAATAATATTTGAAAATTATTAATTAAATTAATAAACTAAATAAGTTAATTAAATGGTTAATTAATTGGATAATGTATAACATATATAGTGATATACATTACATAGTCTTGAATTGTTTGAGATGACGTAAGTGTATATATATAATTTTCAACATCAAAATAATTAATTTTTATTAATTAAATAAATTGATTATATGTTAATTAATAACTTAGATACATATGTATAAGGATATATGTGTATAACTATAAACTTAATAATGTACATATCCAATATACAATGTTTAATTCAATAATATAAAATTAATTAAATTAATCAAATAAGATTTAATTAACAATTAAATATAATATTATACATAAGACGATTTTAAGTTAAATAAATTATGAAAGTTATATTATAACTAAAACCTTATATAACATAAATGTATAATAAAAAGTGGAATGATAAAAAAACCTAAATAGACTTAAGGAATAAATACATACATATAGTATATATATATATATATATATATATCATGATTTCTCATGTGTTTGATACTTGAATCACGAGCGCATTTAAAAAATTACATTACTCCATAAGTCAAAATTACCCAATTAAATATATTAAAGAAATTAAATCATAAATATAAAGTAGTCCTCTACCATTTATTATTAACAAATTTCTTGCGTGCTCTCTAGTTATTGAGCAAACTCAAGCCATATATGTTATGTGTAGTACTGTAAATATATAAAATAGATGAGGTAAGATAACTATTTGTATTTATTATGCAAACTTAAGATACACATACTGTACTTAGGCCATTGCAAAATGGTAGGTATGAATGAATAATATCTTTTGATATGTTGTGCAAACTAAAGGTCGATATGATATTAGGAAAAATCCTATAGGTTAGGAGTTGTATATGATACAATCGAAAAGGAATTGTCTTTCATTTATGGGGCTATGGCTTGTTGAGAAAATTCAAGGTCAAAATCCTAAGATAAACAAGTCCTAACACCCACTACTGAAGTCAAAAGACTTCTATATTTCATCTTAAGGTATAGAGAAAAATTAGTGACTAATGAGAGCTTATTAGTAAATTGAAATGTAATGGCTGACCTTATTAGTATTCTTATAACATCTATTCTGAGGAATGTCTTAATCTAGTAAATTAAAATTTGCAGAAAATGTGCACAACCAAGTTGTTTTTTGAAACGACAAATACTCCAGACCTAACTACTTATGTTGACTGACGACAATAAATATAGCATTAACATACAAACGTTTAAGCTCGTTGATAACCAAATCACCAAGGGTTAGACCTGTTGATGATGCAGACCTCGAACTTAGATTAGCGTATAACGAATGGGTCTTGAACCAAGAGAATGCCTAAACTTATGTGTGTCTAAATTAGACAAACCATTACAGAGACATCACACAAAAATTGAATGTCCCATGGATTTTTGACAGCCTAAAATCTTTGTTGGGGGAGCAGTCTCATTCCACAAGTTACGAACTTACAAAAAAAATGTTTAACACGAAGATGATGAAGGGCATCAAAGGGCATGATTACATCCTAATGATGAAAGGCTATATTGATAGACTTGCTCAATTGGGCATTATGATAAGCAATGAACTGCAAATAGATATGATCTTAGAGCCTCTTACTTCTCTGTTTGTGAATGTCATATTAAACTAAAATAAGAACCAGTTGAATGTTATCCTCGTGGAGATACTCCATATGCTGAGGTCAACCAAGTCTTCGTCCAATGATCAGAATGAGGTGCTCATAGTAAGCCGAACACATTATCTTTGAAAGGTTCGAAGAAGCGAAAAAGATTTAATAAAAAGAACAAGAAGACTACTCTAGGTGACAAAGGTGAATTCATCATTGTTACAAGAAGGGTTATTGGAAATGGAACTGTTTGGAGTACTTAAAGATTGTCAAAGAGAAGGAACGGAACAGTTCTACTACTCTTACAAGTATATTTATGATTTAAAATTATCTTGCAATGAATAAACTAACTTAGGTTCTAGATATTGATTTGGAACACATATCTTTAATTTGTTACAGGGTCTTAGGAACATATGTCAAGTGACAAGGGAGAGGCGAGGCTTCATGTTGTTGATGGATCTCTAGTAGATGCATTGACTATTGGAGATTTTCATTCAAGTTAGCCATTTTGATATTAAATAATTGCTATTATGTAAAAGACTTTGTATGTGGCATTATTTCTATGTTCTGATTGTTTGAGACTGGTTATATATTTCACTATGCTAATAATGTTATGAACATTATGTTAGATGGTGTAAAGTCTACAATGGTATTTTTGATAATGGCATTTATGTGATAAATACAAATTATGTTTGTGATGTAAGTAATTCTTTGAATGATGATATAAATAGAAATTATCTTTGGCATTATAGGCTAGGTCACATAAGCAAGAAACGACTACATAAATTGAAATCTAAGAGTTTTCTACCATCATTTGATTCTGAATCATTTGATATGTGTGAATCATGTCTTAAAGGTAAAATGACCAAACACCACTTTAGTGGGAGCAATGAATGTAACAACCCAAATTTTTCGACGTTTGATTTGAATATTTAAATGGTTTTAAAATATTTATTTGGGATATAAATTTATTTTTGGAATATGAGGATTTTAGTTGAAATTTATGGAATGAATATAAAATTCAAAACACAACGATTACCGTAATACGAAAAATGGTAAATTTTTGAAATCGGAGTTAAATATGAATCGAATTCTAACACTGGTATATATTCTGTTGGAATTATAATTGAGTTAGTAAGTTTTTAAAAAAGGAAGTTCAAATGATTTCGCCAATTTTTGAAATTGTCGATTTTATCGACGCGTTAAAAAAGCCTTTAGGGGCACATTCTTGGAATTCAACGAATATAGTTCCATTGGATCCATAATAGTATATTATTATCGAATTTCAAATTTTTAGCATTTGGATTCACCGTTTGGTCGTGCGAACTAAAAACGCCTAGGAATAATTTAATTGAGTTTAGTTTAATAGTTGATTTAAAAAGTATCTTCCACGTACAATCGAACTAGGCCTCAGAACTTGTTCCATTGAGTACAGAATAGTGGTATAATATTAGGAACACCAAGAAGCATGCCTCAATAGGAGTTTGGGATTTTAAGTTATATTAGGCGAGATATTTTATAATTTATTAATATTATAAATCGTTAAAGTCAAACCCTATAGTAAATACTTGTACACGAGAAGCTTCCCTCAATTTAAAGCACATAATCATCTTCATATTTCTTTGTAGAAAGAAAAAAATCACGAAATCGACTTAATAAAAGAAGAATAAATCCATGTCTCAATTGTTGGAAGCGACTCAATTCGTGTGCGCACGTACGGAGAGTGAGGCGACATCAGGGGCGGTGACTTAGAGATCTCGAGCAATTATGTTAGAGTTCTAATTGCATGCTATATAGGGTTTCAGTCGTGAAAGTCTAGGGTAGGAAAGCGAACATGCGTGGGCATGTTGGTGGAGGCCGTGGGCTGTCGTGGTCAAGTTGGAGGTGGTGTTCTGGTATGTTGCATGGAGTTGGTCATTCTAGGGTTACGGGATCGACCTGGATTTGGAGGCAGGGTGGAGCTTGGATGCGGCTATGATGGCATGCGCGACCAGCGATGGAAGGCCAGGGAAGGCGTGCCGCCTGGGCTGCAAAGGTAGTAGTTCATCCTATGGTGGTCGTGCAAAGGCCGGGTCTAGGCGGGGATGGTTGAGCAAGTGTGATGACACGGAAATAGAAAACAGTTGAAGCGATGACCGAATTTTGGGAAGAAGCTATTAAGGTATATATATGCCAATTAAAATTAAGTGTTAAATTGATTATTAAATTCAAGTTTTTTAAAATCGTATAACTTATTGAATGCGAGGTTCAAAAATCACAAAATCTTTGGCGTTGGATTCGAAATAGCGTAGGGTACAGAATAAAATTGGTATAGATTGCAATTAAACATCAAGGTGAGTTAATCTCACTTATTTGGACAATTGGCTTTAATTAAAATAGATAAAATTATATAATGATTGATTGGATAAATGGATAATAATTTACATCAGTTGAATGCTATATTATATATTAGTATATATTAGTAGTTGGATATATTTCGCGCCGTTGGAGCGGATACGACACTATGCACCCCGCATAAAAGCAGATGACCCTATATTACCGCGATATCCCCCTCGAAGTGAGATTGGTATTTTTATGTTGTATTAACATCTATGGATGCAGGAAAATAGGTTGGAGGGATCCAATTGGATTCCTCAAATATATATTGATAGTTTTCATATATAGTGATATATGATTAAACTGATAATCAGTTATGGATTGTTGTGTGATTTGTTTTATTAGATGTTATAGTAGCATTGGCCTAACTTTTTGTATTTTAAATACCATAAATATTATTTTTGGAATTTGAAAGGATTTAAAAGGAGATTTTGAATATAAAATATTTATATCAAAATTTGGATAATTTTAAAAGAAATTTATTGGGATAAAACGATAAATTAATTTCGGGGTTGTACTTAACTATTTAGAAAAGTATATTTTAAATAGAGATTTAAAAATAATTTATGTAGAGGATTTTTAAATGATGGATTTTTTAATGATGTCCTGCAAATATGAAATGGTGTTTGAAATCGATATTTTAAATAGATTTGTGAAATACATGGAATTTATTAAGAATTGGATTTATAAAATGAGATTAGTTTTATAAACAACTGAAACTCAAAAGAGTTATAAATTTATAAACGTTGTTTATAAATAAGGGAAAATGAAATCAATTGATAAATTGGAATATAATTTCACAGGAAGAATTTATATCGAGATATGAAAATTAAAATTTTGGGAAAAATAGTGAATTCTATTTTTTAAAAGTGAGGATGGTCAGGAATTGGAATGATGTCAATGTGTTATGAATCGAAAGGGATGTATAAATTGAATTGGTTATTGGGATTTTAAAAATAAATATTTTTATCGAGAAGTTAAACTATTTTAAAAGAGAATTTTTATTTATTCAAACTATTGTTATCCCGCCTTTTGGCAAGGCCGTGATACCAAGGAACTGATTGAAAACCAAGGATCACTCTTCCTGGATATTAAGCCTACACAGGTTCGCTATGGATATCGATGAATTTTGTCCGAGTCCAGATTGGGCTACAATTGATAGGATATGACAAGCAAAGCCATGAAGGCCAGCATTCCAAATTTCAAGTCAATCCGAGTTCATATGCTCATGTTATGATCGATTCAATCTAGAGGAAACGACCCAGCTTTCGTATCCATCGCTATGGTTGATTTCGTATCCATCATCGAACTCCGGTTCGAATCGATCACGTTCGCATCGATCAGGTTCCAGCAACTTCGTATCCATCGAAGTGCCCCAGTTCGTTTCGATCAAGTTCGAACCCATCGAAGTGCCTCGGTTCGACTCGATCTCATTCGAATCCATCGTCTCCTCCTTATTCGAATCCATTGGCATCCCCCTACTTCGTATCCATCGGCAGATAGCCTACTTCGCATCCATCAACTAAGGCAATGGCTACTACTTCGCATCCATCGTAGTAGCCTCTCTTCGTATCCGTCAGGCAGTTGTCGTTCGTATCCATCAGGTCACCTTACCTCGTATCCATCAAAAGGCTCCAGTTTGCATCGATTGGCTTTGTATCCATTAAGAAGCTACGTGGTTCGTATCCATCAAGGAAAGACTTGTTCGTAACCATCGACCATCAGTAGTTCATGTCCATCAATGACTGCAGTTCGAACCTATGACTGAGGCCTTATTCGACTCCATCAAATCAACAAACCTTGGTGACGTGTCATCCCTTGATACGATCAAGGCGAGATATATGGATTCAATGCGGTCAACTTGGAGTAAAGACCGGATCGAGGCAAAGATTGCGCTCCACGTCATCACGAAGGCGCGTGCCACCATCGATTAGAAGAAATCGATTCGAACCAAACAGCCTCCGAGAAATTCCATTTCGTATCGACTATATCTCAAAATATACCTATCCAAATGCCATGAAATTATCACTGGAGATTGCACAGGAGACAAGGAACGTTCACACCAAATTTCAGCTCAATTGGACATCAGCTTGATCGATACGAAATGATTTCGTATTAATCACAGATTGACTAGAAACTTTCTGGAATTGGTCGTGTGGGCCCCCTCACGTGCCAAAGCGAATCTCCTGAAATTTGAACGAAGTCTCATCCTCCTACGCCTATAAATAGAGCCCCAGAGCCTATATAAGAAGGATCTTGGAATCTTTTGATTCTCAAGCGCCGAGACTCTGCCGGACCGAGACCTACATCAAAATTTTGCTGTTGAATTCGAATTTCCAGTTGTAACTTGCTGTTGATTGCTGTAACCACTTGTAATCATTGAAAGAAAATCGGTGAAGTTGACTGGACGTAGGCAGCACGCCGAACCACTTTAAATTGCTTGTCTACGCATTTACATTCTTGTTAATTGGAGTTTTTGCTAGATAATCCTCATTTTCAATTTATACTCTTCATTATTATCTCTTCAAAAACTTCCGAAGAGTGTTGTGACCAATTTTGGTGCAAACACTTTGATGCTTTCACTGAGAAAACCCAGATTTTCTCATGCTCGTTGGATTTGTCGTCGATACCGGATTGAATAAATCTAAGAGAGAGATCCAGATCACAAATCCAAGTTCCTTCCCTTCTATTCAGATTTTCACAAAGCCTAGGAAAGGAATTCAACCCTCAAGATGGTTAGCACAAGGACCACCTCTAATGCTATCAATCAAGAAGAACAGGATAGACAGAATCCTGCGCCACTACCTCCCTTTGACCAAGATGCTACCGAACACTCGGAACCATCAGGTCCGGTTACCCGACAAGAGTTTCAGCTGCTGCTCCAAGAGCTGACCCAGAGTCGGCAATAACTTACAGAATAGCTACGCGCCAACGCCGAGCTGATCAACCAGCTGAATCGTCAAAAGCGAAGGAGATCTAGGAGAGACCATGCTTCTCACTCCTCCAGCGAAAGTTCTTCCTCTTCCGATTATCATCATCGATCTTCACGACCCTGACTGGATGGGAGTAACATACAAACTGTTGGATATCAACTGGCAATGACCGTCGGACAGCTGAGACTTGGTCCATCGGCCAGTTTCCAAACCAGACCCTCCTCCCGAGGGGGTATCGCTCCTCACTACACAGATTACCATGCCACGGACACCGTAGTTGAACCAGGGGTCGATGCCCAAAACCAGTCGAACCTGGACCGTCATCAGGATGGGCGTACTCCTGAACCGTACGTCCCAAAGGACTATGAGCCAAGAAGGCAAGATGTGGACCGTCGACAGCATCCGGTCCAACCTCATAATATGGAACACCATCATACTCCGGCACGAGCTGCACAGAATATTCAAATGCCAGATCTTTCGACCATGATACGTCAGATGATCCGTGAGAGCCAGGGTCTCACAAATGACAATTGGGGAATTTCCCGAGGTCACACTCCTTTTACGGACGATATTCTTACCACCGAACCCCCGCGACGATTCAGGATGCCGACTCTACTCATGTACGAGGGAAACTCCGACCCCAACCAACATATTCTGAAATATAAATGGTCGATGAACACTGCCAGAGCTAATGATGCAGTGAAGTGTCGTAGTTTCCCCATTTCCTTAGGGGCATCGCTACCATGTGGTTCACTCGACTACCACCTCGATCCATCTCTTCATTCGACCAGTTGGCCACAAAATTTGTTGAGCAATTCCGCATGCACCTCACAAGACCGAAAGATGTCAACACTCTATCTAGCGTCACCCAAGCTCCTGGAGAGACGCTCAGACACTACTTAGAGAGATTCCATGCTGCATGTGTGGAAATCAGCAATTCGAACGATAATTCCATCCTTATGGCGTTGACTAAGGGGATTGACCCCGATTCTGAGTTTGGCAACTGGTTGGCTGGAAAACCACCTGCATCATTGGACCGTTTCCACACCAAGGCGGCTCAATTCCTAAGAAGGGAAGACGAAAAACAGTCTAGGAAGCAGACTGATGCAGGGCTAAGCATGGAAGGGATCCAAAGAAATGTCGCGATCAAACAGTCCGGTGAGAGTTTCGAAAAAGTTCAGTTGAACCTTCAAAACAAACAAACTCAGCAAAGAGAGAACGTGAATCAAACTAGAAAAGGAGATCAAAATCGTGGCCCACGGCTCAAGAATCCCATGTTTGACAGTTACACTCTTTGAATACATCACTGGAGAACTATATTTGCAAACCTATAATACAATGCAATACAAAAAACCTGCTCCAAAGCCGTCGTCAGAGAGGCAAATCCAGACGGAAATTTTTTACAGGTTCCATGAAAGCTACGGGCACAATACGAATGAATGTCGTCACTTGCAAGATCTCGTAGAAAAATTGATTAGAGGAAGGAAGCCGGAATAGTTTTTTCAAACACCGCAGCCTGGAGGAGCGGGCCCATCAAATCAAAATAATGAACCCGATCGACCGAGACAGGAAGACTCTACCTGTCCCCGTGGGAGATTAGTGATAAACGCCATTAGTGGCGGACCCACTTTGCCAGGAGCCTAGAACGACGAGGATCTTTGTCACTGTTACACATGATAGGCTTTATCCAATCTATGAATACTTTGCAACTTTCTTTGCATTTTTAAGTTTGAATTTGTAATAAGGCACTGACTTTGCCATGTTTTTCCGTTCCAGCAATAAATTACTATCTCTTCAAGCTAGAGCTGTGATTCACCGAATGCGACATTCAACACCACGACGCACGAAGAGCTAAGTTCTATCGCACGATGGAATTTATTCAAATAACGAGTGACTGTGATACGACTGGCCACTCACTAAGTGAAACCTCAGCTCGGGGGCAAGCCATCACATCAAAGGTTGAACTGGACCGACACACGACAGTCCTATAACTAACTCCAAATTCCTAGAGTGCGAATTGGAGTATAAACATCAACTCTAGGTTCCTAGAGTGCGAACTGGAGTATAAACACTAACTCCACTTTCCCAGAGTGCGAATTGGAGTATAAACCTCAACTCTAGGTTCCCAGAGTGCGAACCGGAGTATAAACACTAACTCCAAACTCCCAGAGTGCGAGTTGGAGTGTAAACATATAAATGCAGTTTCGGAGAGGGTGGACCCGTCTGCCTAACGACTTCGGCTGTATCCTAACCAAGTTTGAGGAGGATGGACCCGTCCGTCTAACGACCTCGCTTGTTAACTCGGGGTGGATGTGATCCGACCATCCACGATCCCGATAAATCCATCGTTCCCAGAGTGTGAACGAATTCCTAAAAAGCCCAAACAGATGTGACTGACCATCTGTCGGCTAACTTCAAGTTCCCAAAGCATGAATTGGAGTACAAACATCAATTCCAGGATCCCGGAGCATGAACCGAAATACAAATCCTAACTCCAAATTCCCAGAGCGTGAATTGGAGTATAAACATCAATTCCAGGTTCCCAGAGTGCAAACCGAAACATCAATGCTAACTCGGGGTGGATGTGATCCGACCATCCACGATCCCGATAAATCCATCATTCCCAGAGTGTGAACGAATTCCTAAAAAGCCCAAACAGATGTGACTGACCATCTATCGGCTAACTCCAAGTTCCTAGAGCGTGAATTGGAGTATAAACATTTCCAGGTTCCCGGAGTGCGAACCGAAACATCAATGCTAACTCCAAGTTCCCAGAGCGCGAATTGGAGTATAAACATCAATTCCAGGTTCCCGGAGTGCGAACCGAAACATCAATGCTAACTCCAAGTTCCTAGAGCGCGAATTGGAGTATAAACATCAATTCCAGGTTTCCAGAGTGTGAACCGAAACATCAATGCTAACTCCAAGTTCCCAGAGCGTGAATTAGAGGATAAACATCAATTCCAGGTTCCCGGAGTGCGAATCCAAACATACATGCTGACTCCAAATTCCCAAAGCGTGAATTGGAGCATTAACATCAATTCCAGGTTCCCGAAGGGCGAATCGAAAAATACAAATGTCAACTTCAAATTCCCTGAGCGTGAAGTGGAGTTTAAGCATCAATTTTAGGTTCCCGGAGCGCGAACCAAAATATAAATGTTGACTCCAAATTCCCAGAGTGTGAATTAGAGTACAAATACCAAGTCAAAGTTCCTGGAGTGTGAACTGTGTTGCAAACATCGATAACTCTTGAATTCCCAGAGCGCGAACCAGATTATCGATCACAGATCATCTTAAGTCCCCGGAGTGTGGACATGTGCTCAAGATTTTCAATAGGTGCGATCGACCACCGAAATACAAATGTTGTTCCCCGGAACTGGGGGCAAAAATCTTAAGTGTTAATCACTAGCCAAAGCAATACAATGTCCAAAATTCAACTCATTCATCAATCACGACGTGTGATCAAGATTTTCAGACTTGGCAAATAAAACAGACTCAACTTGAAGGTAGAAACACCACAAATGCACTAGACTGAAAGCCAAATACTGCAAATACTTAAGCACAAAAGAAATGAGAGTTGAAGCAAAGAAACTAAATTCCATTTCAACTAACTGTATGTGAAGATTCATGTACAAGTTATTCCAAAAATTTCTACTAGCAGGGGGCCGAGCCTGCATCTATACATGGCCTATGAAAGAAAAATAACAGCAACTTCCTAACTGCAAAAAATGCGCAAGAGGGGAATTATCTACTTTTTCTTCTTCGGCTTTTTCTTCGACGCGGAACTACTAGAACCAGGTCTTTCGCTTCAAGCCCTTACCCTTTGGCGAATCATCCTGCTGCAAGGATACATCATACGGAATTGGAAGATCAGCAAGCCCTTCATAGAGATTCTCAGTTCTTGGGGGAGACATCTCTGAAATTCTAATTCCGGTGGCGGGTCGGGACGTGACAACAGATTTCCATCTTCCTTATTTTTAGATGGTTTGTCAACGGTTGCCTTGCCTTTTCTCTGCTCTTCGATATCCTGCGCAACATCCGCGGTATCGCCCAACGGTTCCATCGGCGAGCTTCGAAAGGTAGTCCAATATGCATTTCTGCGATCTAGTTCAGTCGTGCAAGGCAGAAGCTCGTCGGAGTCGAATGTTTTAATGCGCAAAAGTTCTCTAAGTTCGTCTAATTTCAACTTGGAATCGGTTGCCGTAGTTCAAATTCATATCGAGTCAGAGATGCATCATTTTTCGTGTCAACCATGTTCGAATCGATACATTCGTATCGATCAGATTCGACTCGATGCATTTCGAATCGATCGATAACAAAGGCTCAGGAAAGTGATTCCTCCACACCTCCTTCTTCTCCAAAGGACCTTAATTCCATGGCCATGTTCCATCCACAATCTTGCTCTCACTCGACCAGATCTCAAATTCAACAAAACCGGTCGCAACCGGTCAAATAACGCATCGGTACAAATGCTCTTTTCGAATCTATCGGACTTTGCCTTCATCGAGGCGAAGCTACCATTGGACTTCATCGATTCAAAGTATGCAATGAAGGCTGCACCAAAGGCATCGAACCCCATCGATTCGAAGTGTCTATTTTACAACCATCAACTCACAACAGTGCAGGTCTATCGATACGAGCGTTGTTTTCATGTCCAACAAACCCATCGATACGAACGATCATTTTGTATCCATTAAAGATCATCGATGCGAAGCAGGGGCAACAGCAGTTTGTGACCATCGATACGAATGAACGTTTCGTATCCATCAATTCGACTCGCATCGATATGAAAAACTACTTTTCAACCTTTTACATCGGTTCAGGAGAGGATCGATACAAGAGGATAGTCAAAAACAACCATCAAGCGTTGTTTCAAATCAAATTTCAAATCGGGTCAGGAGAGAATCAATATGAAATTCGATAACAAACTAAACTGGCAACGATTCATGAACACGCAACATTAATGAGAGTCAAGTTAACATATATGCATATATGTCGGACTAATATTCGATTTTCAACATTCACAGGGATTGAATACTCATCTCATTACGATTATGACGACAAGCAGCTAATCACTATCACATAGCAGCCAGTTACAGCAATACAGAGTACAACTTTCAATGAAAAAATTTGAGGACTGTTCAGAGAGAAACTGCAGCTTTTAGAAGCACGTCATGTTTCCACAAGACATACTTTGAGGGGCAAATGTTATCCCACCTTTTGGCGAGGCCGTGATACCAAGGAACCGATTGAAAACCAAGGATCACTCTTCCTGGATATCAAGCCTACACAGGTTCGCTATGGATATCGATAAATTTTGTCCGAGTCCAGATTGGGCTACAATTGATAGGACATGACAAGCAAAGCCATGAAGGCCAGCATTCCAAATTTCAAGTCAATCTGAGTTCATATGCTCATGTTATGATCGATTCAATCTAGAGGAAACGACCCAGCTTTCGTATCCATCGCTATGGTTGATTTCGTATCCATCATCGAACTCCAGCTCGAATCGATCACGTTTGTATTGATCAGGTTCCAGCAACTTCATATTCATCAAAGTGCCCCAGTTCGTATCGATCAAGTTCGAATCCATAGAAGTGCCTCAGTTCGACTCGATCTCATTAGAATCCATCGGCTCCTTCTTATTCGAATCCATTGGCATCCCCCGACTTCGTATCCATAGGCAGATAGCCTACTTCGCATCCATCATCTAAGGCAACGGTTACTGCTTCGCATCCATCGTAGTAACCTCTCTTCGTATCCATCAGGCAGCTGTCGTTCGTATCCATCAGGTCACCTTACCTCGTATCCATCAAAAGGCTCCAGTTCGTATCGATTGGCTTCGTATCTATTGAGAAGCTACATGGTTCGTATCCATCAAGGAAAGGCTTGTTCGTAACCATTGACCATCAGTAGTTCGTGTCCATCAATGACTGCTGTTCAAACCCATGACTGAGGCCTTATTCGAATCCATCAAATCAACAAACCTGGGTGACGTGTCATCCCTCGATACGATCAAGGTGAGATATATGGAGTCGATGCGGTCAACTCGGAGTAAAGACCGAATTGAGGCGAAGATTGCGCTCCATGTCATCACGAAGGCGCGTGCCACCATTCATTCGAAGCAATCGATTCGAACAGATCGATTTGAACCAAACAGCCTCCGAGAAATTCTATTTCGTATCGACTATATCTCAAAATCTACCGATCCAAATGCCATGAAATTTTCACTGGAGATTGCACACGAGACAAGGAACGTTCGCACCAAATTTCAGCTCAATTGGACATCATCTTGATCGATACAAAATGATTTCGTATCGATTACAGATCGACTCGAAACTTTCTAGAATGGGTCGTGTGGGCCCCCTCACGTTCCAGAGCGAATCTTCCAAAGTTTGAGCGAAGTCTCATCCTCCTACGCCTATAAATAGAGCCCCAGAGCCTACAGAAGAAGGATCTTGAAATCTATTGATTCTCAAGCGCCGAGACTCTGCCGGATCGAGACCTACATCAAACTTTTGCTGTTGAATTCGAATTTCCAGTTGTAACTTGCTGTTGATTGTTGTAACCACTTGTAATCATTGAAAGAAAATCAATATAGTTGCAAAAACTTCACAGTAGACGTAGGCAACACGCCGAACCACTTTAAATTGCTTGTCTACGCATTTACATTCTTGTTAATTGGAGTTTTTATTAGATAATCCTTATTTTCAATTTATACTCTTCATTATTATCTCTTCAAAAACTTCCGAAGAGTGTTGTGACCAATTTTGGCGCAAACAACTATGTAATTCAAAGCTGCTTTTATTTATACCAAAATTGGACACAAAACTCTTCGGATGTGTTTGAAGAGATAAAACAAGAAAGTAAATGTAAAATGAGGGAGATCTGACAAACATACCAATCAACGGGTAAGGAAAAGTTCAAAAACACAAAATTTTAGAGTGGTTTGGCGTATGGCCTACATCCACTATGAAATGACCGATGTTTATTGATTATAACTCATTGGTTACAATTGGATTGCAATAGTACAATTAAAGTACAATAACAATTTCAGCAGATTATCGACATAGAGGAGCCAAAAAGTCCCTTTTCTTTAGGTTCGAGGTCACTATTTATAGGCGTAGGCAGCAAATATCTCACCCAAATCTCAGAAGACTTCTTCTCTCATGAGGTGGGCCCACAAGATCGAGTTCAATTGATTTCGACTTGATCTGGGAGTGATACGAATTGAGTTCGCATCAATCCATAATTGGTCCTTTTGGGATGATATTGATCATGTACATTCTTGAGGTTGTTGGCAAGCTGCAGTGAAAATTTGGTGGCATTTGGACTTGTAGATCTCGAGTTATATCTATGCAAATTTGGATTTTCAATGTGCTGTCGATTTCGTATCGATATGCATTCGTATCGTTCTGTTTGTATTCACACTTGCAAGTGCTGACCAGATGACATGGTGCTACATTTTACGATCGATCCACCTTTCGTGCCGGGTGATCGAGTCTTCCTTCTTTGTATGTCTCGATCGTATTCACAGGTTTTTACACTCGTTTGAATCCATCTAAGACATCTTGTTTGGTATCGATTGTGAATGACTTGCTTCGTATCGGTACAAACACGTGTCTTTTGTGTTGATTATTTCCATTCCTCCCTCGTATCGATAGTTGTCGCCCCAACTCATATCGATGCTTCTAGGTAGTGTTTCTGTCGATCGTTTGTGGTCGATACGAATTAGGTAAGCGATACGGAGGGTTCTCATGCAATGGATACGAGATAAGGTTTCTTTATGGATATGAACTGGTTGTAGTTTACTGGAAACTTAGTGGATACAAATGAGGTTGTTGCACTGTTATGGCTACAAATTAGGTGGATACGAATGTATTGCTTCTTTCTGTGAACACGAATTACAGCCGACTGTGATGGATACGAACCAATGGTCTCTCGGTGGAGAAGAAGGAGGTCTTTTGAGAGGATGGACATGAACGTAGTGTTTTCTCCACGGATACAAAGTGATGAGTATGTGACGATTACGAGATAAAGGAGCGAAGTGGATACGTGTGGGCCTTCTTCCATGGATACGAATGTAGTGTTTCACTTGGATTTTGATGAACCAATATCTTGAGCATATGAACTCCAATTGACTTGAAATTTGGAATATTGGTTTTCACAACATTGCTAGTCATATCATATTGATTGTAGCTCGATTTGGACTTTGGCATGATTTTTCAGCATCCATAGTTAACCTATGTTTTTCCAGTCTTCGAGAAGAACCGTCTTTGGTTTCTAGTCAAGTTCTTGGTGTCACGGCCTTGCCAAAAGGTGGGATAACATTTGCCTCCCAAAGTATGTCTTGTGTGAACATGACGTGCTTTGAAAATTTGTGACATTCTGATTGAAAAGTCCTACCTGATTCGATGTATAGTTGTTGTCTTTTCGTCAATGGATGTAACCTTTGGTTGTTTCTCGATAATATAAATACTGAATTATTGACTGCTAACAATTATACTGTGCATTCTTGTAACTGAATGTTAAGTGATAGCAAACTGTTGTTCAAGGTCATAATTTCCATTAGGTGAGCATTTAATTCTTGTGAATCTTGAAAGCTAAATGTTAATTTGTTGCATATAAATCATATGATATCCTAACGCCCATTAAGGTTCGTATATTCACAAGTCGTTGTCAGTTTTCTCTTATCAAATTCCGTATTGATCCTCTCCTGAATTGATGTGAAATTCAATGCTTGGTGGTTGTTTTGGTATATTTCTTCTTATCGATCCTCCTTGAAATTGATTTGAAAAGTTCAAAAAACTATCTTCACATCGATAGAGATCGATACGAATTGGTTGATTTTTTTACACACTTCGTATCGATGGATACGAGTACCAGTGGACTTCAAAGTGATGGATGTGAAGTCGTCACTTTTTATCGAAGGAGCGATGAAGGATAAGGATAGCTAAACTCCAGATTGCTCTTAGTTGATGGATACAAACATCATCTTCGTATAGGTCCAAGCTCAACCATTTCAACTGGTACTTGGTCACTGGGAGACGAACGATCTTTTCCCTAAGTACAAAAGATATGACACTTAGAAAAATCTTCCACTCTCTTGCATTTGCCTTTGCCTTGTCTTCATATCGGCCAAAACACTTGAGAAAGAAAAAAACACCTTCATCCTCAATCCAGTTCACCCATTATTCTTCGATTTATTTGCTTGAATTGGCTACTTAACTTATGATAGTCGAATTAGAACGATGGGACTCGAATCTCTAGCCATTTCTCCCAATTCCACGATCAGCTTTGGTGATGTGGTGGCCATGGTTGGCTGGAACAAGGTTGAGGACGTTGGAGACGATACTGAAAGGAATTAAAGAAGATGAAGCTTAGGATATGAAGGAGTCATGGAGGGATGGCCTGGTCTTTGCTTCTTATCAATGAAGAAGGAAGAACTGGTCGTGTCGATCCTGATTAAGAATGTTTGTATCGATCCAGGTGATGGTACTTCGTAACGAAGAAGTGGAGATCTTCTTATCTACCAATGACACAGTTTCATATCAACTCAGGATGATCGATACGAAGGCTTGGACCTGCTAATCGATATGAAGGTGGTGCATCTGATCGATATGCAATCAATTGTACCTGATCGATACGAATTGCTTTCCAGGGAATCGACATGAATGGATCTTTGGTGATTGATTCGAACTCGCACATTTAACAGATATGAGTTGCATCCTTGACTGATATGAATTGGAATTTTAGTGATCAGCCTGAGTTGAATCTCGATGAATTCGAAGAATCCTGTATACTTGAACATATGACTCCGACGAGCTTCCGCCTTGCATAATTGGACTTTACCATTTCATTGCGTATTCAACTGCCCTTCGAAGATCGTCGATGGAACTACAATTAGGAAACATTTCAATGAACTTTAATTTGGATCGGTCTCCGAAGTCTGTATGTAACGGCAGTGATGGTCGGCAATGACGGTCACTCTAGTTGAATTCTGAAGTCTTGTCGTTCAAACACTTTTTAATCTTCATAAATTTTTTTAAGTAACTCATAGCACTGCACAACACTCATGCATTTCACACTGGGGAACACAATGGATTATTGTCACCTAACGATGGCTTTTAATGAGTTGATTAGCTATGGAACCCAAGAGTTAACAGCAACAGAAGGCTCAAAGTCCACCTCCTTCGACAATAGAGATGTCAGCCATCGTGGCCGAAGTCATAAGTCCATCTCCGAACGAGCTACCAGGAGAAACCTTCATTAGGAATCCATAAATTCTTCATTCCATCCAATATTTTCGAAGATATGTTGGGGAGAATTTGTTTAAGGCACGGGCTATCATTGAATGATGTCCTACTACCTGGGCTGAGCGATATGCCACATACTCATCCAAAAGGGTATACCGCTTTCAATAGATTTTCCTGCACAACTGGGAGACACCCACCATTCAATCAGTATATCCGGGAGGTTTTATCTTATTTAGGAATTGCGCCATCACAGTTGCATCCAAAGGGGTAGGATTTGTTGAACCGCCTATTCATCATCTTTAGATCACCTTTTTGGTCTCCGACTCCAGAGGAAGTCAAATTATTATTATATACAAAGAGTCGGGGAGATAATCCCCCTTTCACATTCTTAGAGGGAGCCAGAAACTATCAAATTGTGATTGGGATTGGACCAAACTTAGCTACTTCAAAATCAAGTGGTTCCACATTTGGAGCCTGCCAGGATTCGCTGGACGGTGGCTAGATATACGTAAGTGTTTTGTTTCCTCCAATGTCTAATTGGTTAATCTTCATTGATGCTGAGCTTAATGTTATTTCCTCTTTACAGCTTCAATTCGTCGACCCAAAGGTGCTCAATTTAGGGAAATCGTCAGGATCCTTCAGGAGGTGCCGGGCGAGTTTAAAGAGATCAAAGTGGTGCTTATGGATGAAAATCTAAGGGTCATCCAGCGGATTGATGAAGATCAGAGCATAGGGCTAGAAGGATCTCTCAAGGCAGCTCCAACAAAACAAGCAAGACAAAGAGCGCGTAGTCACTGAGCAGGGTGGAGAAGAAGATATACCAACCAATGATGAACCTGTAGACTTCACATAGTCCTCAACATTCAGAAAGGACAAGGAAAGGTAAGGCGTTTTCTTATAAACTTTGCAAATCTACGAGACGGAAATCCATGGTTGTGTCTTTGTTAGCTACTGGTGTTATAATTTTGGATGCTCCTTCCTCACGCATGGATAATCCCTTCGAAGGACTTGTAGATATTCCAATCTCGGACTATGTGTCGCTCCAACAAGATACCGATTAGAAAGGCTTCAAAGCAGCTTAGATTTAGGCGACCCGACTCCTTATAGTACGATAGATATAACTGGTCGGTCGGGAGGTTAACACATACATGCATACACTTCACGACATTGCACACTCAATACTCACGAGTTGTCCAATCTCCGAAGATAACTAACTTTCTTTTCTTTTAATTTTGCAAATCCATGTCGAAGAAACCGCCTATGCTCAGTTGTCTCCGTAGTGCACACTAATCTTCCAGTTTTTAAAAGGAATCTCGTAGGTGTGACTCTGAATGCGAACGCTGCCACTCTAGTCAAGAGAGGGATTATTACGATAGAGAGAGAGCCAGGGAAAGGGAGAGGGAATGAGAAAGATAAAAGGAGAGGCGAGATAGATGCCACTCCCGATCACACTCTCCTCCACCTAGGGTTTCGTTGCCACCTCCTAATTTGGGGACCCAGACGGTTGCAACTTCGCACCAACCAGTGCCTCCAGTAATTCCAAGACCCGTGAACATCACTATACGACTAGGGCGGACACCTCTATTGCAACTACCTCGACCGTTACAGAAATGATAGGCGAGGGAACTACTTGGATAGCCTAACTGAAAAGAGAGTTTTCGAATATATGCTTCGATGCTTCCATTTCCCTCTAAATTTGATGGTGCTGCTAGATGGAGCAGAAAAAATTGTTCATGATCGTGTCTATCATGCTTTTGGCCAGTATCGTGAATGGAAGAAAAACCCTAAGAAAGCTTCAGCTGTGGCGTTTGAGTGGGACAACAAAATTGAAGAGCTTCAAGAAACCATCGCCTAGAAGGATCGGATCATCACAGTGCTTACTGGAGAGAATGATGCTCTAAGGAATTCTGAGACAAATGCCTTGAGACAAGTCGATGAGGCCAATAGGAAAATGGAGATGCGATAAGAGCACTTAAAACTAGTGGATGATATAGGACATATAAACGCCATAGTTACTGTACAAAAAGATAAGGCAATCCAAGAGCCGATGGAGCTTAAAGCCAAATATGAGGAAGACGTTAAGGAGAAAGATAAGGCTAACAAAATTGCCCAAGATGCTTGCAATCAAACTATGGAGGCTCGAAATGAGTGGGATGTGGCGAAGTTGAAAGCTCAAGAGGCCAAGCCTAGGCTTGAGGTTGAGGTCAGGGCAGCGGACGCCAGACTTGAAAGTGATATTGAAGAGCTTTTAATCACCTATAATGTCAACGTTGTGAAATACCGTGACTTGGGCTAGCTCAACGATTATCCAACTCACTTACATAGTACATGGCATCATCTTTTGGCCGATGAGAAGGCTGAACATCATACTGAATCCCTCGATGAATTTGAACTGGAAAACCGAGTGTTGAATGAGGAAGAGAGGAGAATTCTTCGTGATGCCACTGTCGCATTTGAGAAAGAGAAACTCGGTACTTAGCACTTGGAGGTTGGAGATGCCTTTGGCATGGAGCATCATGGTATAAGTTTTGAGATTTCTATGCCAACCTAGTCTGAATCCTCTCCTGCAGTTGGTCCTCTACCTATGCCAACCTATGATCCAGATCAGCCGCAACTATCTCTGGCCTACAAGCATGTGTCAGAAGGAGCCCTGGCCCCTACCGCAAGCCAACCTGAGGAAGATGTTCCAAACACTTCTCGAACTCATTCAAAGTCTAGAGTAGTATCAAAGGAAATTTCTAATAGTTTCTCTTATCTTCATTCAGTTATAGAAGCAGCAACGACAAGCCCCTCACAACCCAAGAACAAAACCAAGAGTAGGTGACTATCATAACAGAGATGATGACGACCACTACTGCTGCTATGGCTGGAGAAGTTGATATGAGAGCTTTCACCTATAATGAGAAAACGACGGATGAGCTCCTAGGCACCCACAACGATCTACTTTCTGATTTTCCATTTGTTATGAGTGGAAGTGCATTCGTGGCCAGCTCTTCAGCTCCGACCGCCAGTACCCCGCCTGATACTCAAGCAGACCATGATGATGAAATAATGGAGGAAATTAGCGCTAAGATGGTGGGCACAACAATGGGTAGCACGATAGGAGGTGGAATGGTAGGGCCTGGCCTAGCCTAACCCTTTACTCATGATCTCTCCGGGTGGCACGATTATCGTTACTAGGGTTCCTCTCGTATCCTCTCACATGGAAAGTGGCCCCATCCTTCTGACCATGCACTCTAAAAGTATCCCAATTTTAGTGAGTTTAGAGGAGGAGACCATGAGACTTCCCTCAACCGTGGATAAGCCCAGCAAAGGCAAAAGCTCGAAGCGGCATCATAGTGGCAGCTCTAGTAGGTCGACTCCAAAGGAGAAGAAGCATAGGAAGAAGAAACCTAAGGAGTAGGCGTGAACCTTGGCTTCCCTTTTTCGGCAGATGGTTAGGAGCTTTCTTTCGTTCTTGTAGGCCGTGTATAAATGCGGGTTCGACCCCTACTAGTAGGATTTTTGGGCATAGACTCCTTGTATCTATTTTTCTTTTAAAGGATAAATGAAGCAGAATTTCCTTTTGTTCTTTGCACAACTACGAGCTTATTTGTTTAAGTGTTGCATCACTCGAGTTTTCTTCCGGTACACTTGTGAAGTATCAGTCTCTTGATCGAACTTGTGTTCGTTTTTAAGTTTCAAAGTCATGGCTTTGGGTTATAACCAAACGTCAAGTCGATCCTCAACATTGTACTATCTTGATTAATAGTTGGTGTTGGTGCCATACTTCCAGTCCTGGGGATGAGTCGAAGTGGTCAAACGGTGGTTGCTTTTCGCCTTCGACATTTTCAGCTTCACTCCGTCAGAACTAAGTGGTAGAGAGATGAGTTCAAGTGGTCAGGTTACACTTGCTCACTTATTAACGATCGTATCCACACTCTTGGGACTGAACTCGCATGCGGTCGGTCGATCATGCCTACTTAATGTTTAAAGTTACACCTACGCTTTAGGAACTTAAGTTGATTTTCTAGCGGTCAGTCACACCTATTTTAATGATCAGGTCCATGTACATACTTTGGGGACTTAGGTTAATTTGTTGGCGGTCGTCACACCTAGTTGAAGTTTATATTCTAGTCCGCGCTCTAGGGACTAAGAGTTAGTTGTGGGTGGTTAGTCACACCCAATTGGAGTTTATACTCCAATCCATGCTCTAGGGACTTAGAGTTAGTTGTGCATGATCAGTCACATTGATGTTTATACTCCAATCCACGCTCTGGGGACTTACAGTTAGTCAACAAATGGTTGATCACGTCTACCTTAATTTTTAGGATTTCGTTCGCACTCTGGGAACGATAGATCAGGATCGTGGTCGGTCAGGCTACATCTACCTTGAGTTAACAAGCGAGCTCATTAGACGGATGGATCCATCATCCTCGGGCATGGATTGAATGCAGGCGAAGTCGTTAGGTAGATGGATCCACCCTCTTTAAGCCCACTTTTGTAAGTTTATACTCCAACTCGCACTCTAGGAGCCAGAACTAGTTAGAGGATTGTCGTGTATCAATCCTTTTTAGCTTCAGTGTGATAGCTTGCACCCGAGCTCGAGTTTCACTTAGCGGGTGATCGGTCGTATCACAGTCGCCCTCTATTTGGATAAGTCCCACCGTAGGATGGAGCTTAGCTCTCCGAGCATTTTAATGGTCGCATGACGCATTTTAAGAATCACTGCTCTGGCTCGAAGAGATTACATTTTATTTTTGAAATAAGAAAGTATGGAAAAGTTAGTTGCCTTATAACAAGTTAAAATTTTGAAATGCGTAAATAAATTGCAAATGAAAGTAGAATAAATAAATTAAAAAAGCCTGTTATGTGCAGTAGCAAAGAATACTTTCGCTATTCAAAGCTCTCGGCAAAGTGAGACCATCGACGGTTGATAATTAAATGTCCCATCTCTTAGTCTTCGTTCAATAACATATGGTCCACCTCGCGTTGGCTTCATATGCGAAAGGATAGGGTAAATTCTCTTGAGCATGAGATTACCAAGTTCAAAGGTTCGGGTCGAACCCTTGCATTGTACAATCCAGCGACTCGACTTCGATGCATGGCTGCCCTCAAATCAGCCTCTTCACCATCTCATCAAATAAGTCCAGTGATTTGGCAAGAAATATAACATTTGTTTTCGAATTATAGTAAGTCATACAATGAGAAGGTACTTCCAACTCGAATGGAATAATGGCTTTTGAGCCGTAGGAAAGTGAAAATGGAGTGTGGTTGGTCGCGGACTTGTGGGTTGTTCGATATGCCCATAAGGTCATAGGAAGTTCATTGACCCATTTTCCCCCGGCTTTTTCCAATCGTTTCTTCATAATGGACTTTATACGTTATTAACAGCTTTGACCTGTCCATTCGCTTGAGGATTGAGGATGTGCAACTGCAGAGAACTCCTTTTGGATATGAAATCGCTGATAGAAATTCTTGTACTTGACACTATCGAATTGGGCTCTGTTGTTAGTGATGATGGTATGTGGGAGACCAAATCGACAGATAATGTTGCGTACCACAAACTCAATCACTTTCTTCATCATGATAGTAGCAAGGGGCTCGGCTTCTGCGCATTTGGTAAAATAGTCAGCTGAAACGATGGCGTGCTTCGCGCCACCTTTAGCCAGAGGTAGAGACCCAATAATGTCGATGCCACATATTGTGAACGGCCATGAACTGACCATTTGAGTTATTTCGGTGGGCGGGGCTCTTCGAACCCGAGCATGCCTTTGACATCTATCACATTTCCGGGCATAATCTAATGCATCACGATTTACAATCGGCCACCTTAGCAAGAGCTTGCCTCCCGGTGTGAACGCCACATTCTCCTTCGCGTACATCACGTAATACTCATCTGATTTCATCGTGGGCGACGCACCGGAGTAAAGGAACAGAGTATCCACTTCTATACATGACTCCATTCTAAATAGTGAATCGTGAAGCCTTCCAAAGAACTTGTATTTTCTCACTCTTGTGCTTTGGAGGGGTCCCATGCTCGAGATAGTTCCTGAACGGAGTCATCCATGATTCCTTATCGGGTATGATCTCATGTACCCAGTCGGTCTCCATTTGATCAATACTTAGGGAAAATAGTATCTCAACGGGAATGAGTCCCATTTGATGTGCCGGTGCTGGCTAATTTTGCCAAGGAATCAGCCTTTGGATTATGTTCTTGGGGTATGCAATAGATGGCATAATAATCGAACTGTTCAATATTTCCTAGACCCGAGCAAGATAAATAGCCAGTCTTCGGTCTCTAGCCTAGTAGTCCCCCCAAACTTGGCATATAAACAATTGTGAATCGTAGTAGATCTCTTAAGTAATAATTCTTAAATCTCTGGCAAGCCTGAATCCGGTAAGCAGGATTTCGTGTTCAGCCGCATTATGGGTCGCATGGAAATCAAATTTCAATGCATAGCATATAGATTGGCCTTCAGGAGTCTCGAGCACAACCCCGGTGCCTGAGCAGTGGTTATTTGACACACCGTCAATGTATAACTTCCAAACATATTTGGAAGATTCACTAGTTTTGGGAAAGTCCTCTGGGGCAGTAAATTCAGCAATAAAATCTTCCAAGTCTTGTCCTTGAATAGCTCGCTTATTGTGCAAGTGATGTCGAACTAACTCAACTCGATATTGTACTTGAGTTACCTACCCGACGTCTCAAGCCGCATAAGGACCTGTTGTAATGGCTGGTCGGTGTGGATAATTATAGGATGAGCCTGGAAATATGGGAGAAACTTCCTCAAGGCAATGACAAGACAGTAAGCCAACTTTTCCAACGTCGAATAATTTCTCTCTACTTTGGTCAGTCGTTTGCTGATGTAATAGACTGGTCGTTGTATTCGATCCTCCTCCCGAATCAAAGTTGGACGGATTGTATTTTCTGACACCGCTAAGCAGATTTACAATCTCTCATGATCAATAGGCTTTGACAGAATAAGTGGTATGGATAGGTGTTGAACCCGTGCTCGGAATGCGCCTTCACACTCTATAGTCCATTCAAAGTTCCGCTTTCCTTTCCCGATCAGGTCGAAGAAGGGAACGCATTTGTCGGTGGACTTTGAGATGAACCTGCTCGGCCCTTCTATGTTTCTGTTAAGGCTCTAAACTTGCTTTATGGTCCTTGGACTCTCAAGATTCCTAATTTCTTAGATCTTCTCAAGATTGGTTTCGATTCTCCGAGCATTAACGATGAATCCAAGGAACTTTTTGAATGCGACCCAAAGTGAAACTTCAACGGGTTGATCTTTATTTTATACTCTCGAAGGCTGTTGAACATCATTTCTAGGTCTTTAATATGACAGGTGGACAATCGTGACTTTACAAGCATGTCGTCCACATATACCTCCATATTATTCTAATCTGGTTAGCAAACATTCTATTGACTAGCCTTTGGTATATTGCTCCAGCGTTTTTGAGTCCAAATGGTATGAATTTATTGCGGTAAATTCCTAGATCATTGATGAAGCTGATGTGCTCCTGATCGGGTAGGTGCAAGGGAATATGATTGTAGCAGAATATGCATCCATGAAAGATACTCGTGTCCAGCGGTTGAGTATATAAGTTGATCAGTTTGGGGAGGCAAGTTTTATTCAAGTCTACGTAATCAACGTAGGTTCTCCATTTCCCATTAGATTTCCTAACAAGTACGGGGTTGGACACTCATTCTGAATATAGCACATCTCAGATACACCCATTTGACTTGAGTTTATCTACCTCTTCCTTTAGGGCGGCAGATCTCTCTGGATCCATACCATGCCTTTTTTGCTTGACCGGGATATGACGCGGGTCAATATTCAATGTGTAGCTCATGATATTCGGCGAGATCCCACATATGTTAGAATGCATCTAGGTAAACACGTCGAGATTTGACCGGATAAATTCAACCAATCCCTCACTTCATCTACTGGCTTAGTTGAGAACCAATTTTTATCATTCTATAATCATCATCACTATCAATCGAAACATCGATCGTCAGCTCGCCCGATTGTCTCTGACTTCATCCTCGCTTTCATTATCTCTTAGGTCAAGATCTCTTGGGAATTGGTTGTGGTGCTTGGGCCTAGGCCTAGGCCTAGGCGTTAATTGTCGATTATCTGCAAAGCTGACGTAAAGAGATTCCTCTACGTCCTTTCCCTTCTCATTTCGCAGTGCCTTCCGCAGCTCAGCAACTAAACAGGCCCGTCCAGTAGCATGTCTCCCTAAACAACTCTGACTCCAATTTCGGTAGGGAATTTCAAAGTCAGACATCAAGGGGTGATAGCAGCGTTGAACTCAGCTAGGGCCGGTCGGCTTAAGAAAGCATTGTACAGTGAATTAATATTCAATACAATAAACTCCAACATCTAGACTCTCCTGTTCTTCAACTCCCAACTCCACTGGTAGCTCCAACATCCAAGTAGGTATGGTCGCAGTGCCCTTGAAGCTATGAATATGAGACTAACAAGACTTCAAATCTTTCGCTTCCATCTTCATTTGATCATAGGCTCGCTTAAAGAGTATGTTCACTGAACTTCCACTGTCCACTAAGATCCTCTTCATCCAAGCAGGATCTATCCGAGATGAAATGTCTAATTGATCAATGGTAGGGGCTTCGATTCTATCAGCATCACTGTCTTGAAAAATGATGTCGTCCGTCATCATATTCTGTTATTTGGCCAGGGCCCGTCTTCCAAGTTACTACAACATTCAAAGCTTACATGCCTAAAAGAGCTGGCATGCGACTCCATTTCCCTCCAGCTGCGATCTATTAATGAGGACCACTACTAAAAATGTTAATCACTAACCTCCCGCCAGTATGTGTGGGTTCCTTCGGTCTAACATGATTTGGTATTTGATCTTGATTTGATGGGCCTGCACCTGCATCCTATGGCGCCCGAATGAACTGCTCGAACTTTCTTTCTCAAATCAAATTCTCGATAATATACTGTAGATGATGACACTCATTCGTGTTGTGGCAATAACTATCGTGAAATCTGCATAACTTCCCAGTTTGATTCTGACTCTCTAACAATTGCCTCGGAGCATGTTTTTTATATTGGATGGTACAAGTTCGCAAATACACATTCCCCAGGGATGTATCTAAAGGAGTATAGGTGTCAAACATCGAAGCTCTACTCCGCGGTCCGCGATTCTGATCCCATATCTTACCCTGATTTCCTTCGCTTTTCTGTTGATTCTTCTTATTCTATATATTTAACCATACTTTTTCGGAACTCTCCCCGGTTTGTTTCACAGTGATATTGCTCTGGATTCCTTCCATTCTGGGCCCTACGTCAACCTTTTTCCTAGACTGTTTTGCATCCTCTGCCCTCAAGAACTGAGCTGCGTTAGGACAGAAACGGTCCAATGATGCAGGGGGTTTCTCAACCAACCAGTTTCCAAATTTGGAATCTAGATCGATTCCCTTAGTCGTTGCCATCAATATGGAATTATCATTAGCATTACTAATCCCTACACAAGTGGAATGGAACGTTTCTAGGTAAAGTCTGTCTCTTCGGGAGGTTGAGTGACATTAGATAGGGTATTAACATCTTTGGGTCTTGTGACATGCATGCAAAACTGCTCGAAAAACTTCATAGCCAGCTGGTCGAAACATGAAATAGATCGGGGTAGCAAGCGAGTAAACCACATAGTCACGATGCCCCTAGGGAAATTAGGAAACTTCAGCATTAGATTGCATCATCATCCTCTGCAGCATTCATCAACCATTCATATTTTAAAATGTGCTGGTTAGGGTCCAAGCTCCCTTCATAAATGGGTAGAGTTGGCATTCTAAATCGCCGAGGCGGTTCAGTATGGTTCAGCATAGAAGTTGTCATCGGTGAAAGGGGTATGACTCTGGGAGATTTCCAAGTCATCATTGGTGAGGCTTTGATTCTCAAGGATCATCCGGCTTATCATTGTCGAGATGTATGGCATTTGTACATTCTGGGCATGCTGGGTCAACGTGTGGTTAGGTTCCATAATACGAGGATGGTCTGGGTGCGGTCGACAGTCCATACCTCGCCTCCTTGGCTCTAGGTCTTTGGGTATATATGATCCAGGAGTGTGGTTGCATTGATGGAGGGTCAGATCTGTTCGGTTTCGAGTGTCAGCTTCCAAATCGATGGTAGCAGCAGTCGCGCGGTTGCCAGTAGCATGACAGGGAAACATCCCTCCTCGGGAGGAGGGTCCGACCTGGTGGCTAGTTGATGGACCAACTCTCGCTTGTCCAAGATTCAAAGTGTGCTGATGCCCGGTAGCCTACGCATAGCTTCCATCTAGCTATGGACACATGGATCTGTGATTGTAATCAGAGGAAGCTGAACTTTCATTAGATGAATAGAAAGCCTGCTCTCGTCTAGATCTCCTTCGTCTTTCTCGGTTCAGCCAATTAGTTAACTCCATGTTGGCATGGAGCTGCTGGTGGCTTTAGATCAGCTCTTTCATAAGTAGCTAGATCTCCTCCCTGGTGACAAGGCCTTGTGGATCCGAAGGTCCAGTAGCATTCAGGTCTGTAGAGGGAAGTTGTGCGGGGTTCTGCATACCCCGTTCTTCTGGATCTACAGCGGTTGAGGTAGTCCTAGTAGCAACCATAGTGAATAGCAATGTTCTCTTCTAGACTTGATGCAAATCTTAATAGGATGGAAGAACTTCTATGCTTGAGATTTGGATCTTCTCCTTAGATTCTTACAATCTGATATCAGCAGTAGATCCAATGAGCAGGAGAAAAGCTAGGTTTTCTCGAAGAAAGCACTAAAGTGTTTGTATCAAAATTAGGCACAACCCTCTTCGAATGTGTTTGAAGAGATAAAATGAAGAAATTAAATGTAGAATGAGGCAGATCTAACAAACGCACTAATCAACAGAGAAGAAAAAGTATAGAAACACACAATTTTAGAGTGGTTCAACATATCGCCTACGTCCATTATGAAATGACCGATGTTTATTTATTATAACTTGCTGGTTACAAATGGATTACAATAGTACAATTGAAGTACAATAACAATTTCGGTAGAGTACTGACATAGAGGAGCCAAAAAGTTCCTTTTCTATAGGTCCAGGGTCACTATTTATAGGCGTAGGCAGCAAATATCTCGCCCAGATCTCGAAAGACTTCTTTTCTCACGTGGGTGGGCCCACGGAATCGAGTTCAGGTGATTTCAACTCGATCTGGGAGTCATACGAATTGAGTTCGTATCGATCCATAATTGGTCCTTTTGGGCTGAAATTGATCAGGTACATTCTTGAGGTTGTAGGCAAGCTCCTGTAAAAATTTGGTGACACTTGGAGTTGTAGATCTCTAGTTATGATCGATGCAAATTTGGATTTTCATGTGCTGTCGACTTCATATCGGTACATATTCTTATCGTTTTGTTCATATCCATGCTTGCATGTACTGGCCAGATGACGTGCAACTACATTTTAGGATCGATTCACTTTTTGTGCTCGGTGACCGAGTCTTCCTTCTTCATAGGCCTTGTTCGTATCTGTGGGTTTTTACACTCGTTCGAATCCAACTAAGACATCTTGTTTCCTATCGATTGTGGATGACTTTCTTCATATCGACACGAACACATGCCTTTTGTATCGGCTATTTCCATTCCTCCCTCATCTCGATAGCTATATCCCCAACTTGTATCGATGCTTCTAGGTAGTGTTTGTGTCAATCGCTTTTGGTCGATACGAATCGTGTAAGCGATACGGAGGGTTCTCATGCAATGGATATGAGACAAGGTATCCTAATGGATACGAACTGGTTGTAGTTTACTAGAAACTTGGTGGATACGAATGAGGTCGTTGCATGGTTATGACTACAAATTAGATGGATACAAATGTATTGCTTCTTTCCATAAACATGAATTGCAGTCGACCATGATGTATACGAATAGATTGTCTCTTAGTGGATAAGAAGGAGGTCTTTCGAGAGGATGGGCACGAACACAGTGTTTTCTCCATGGATACAAAGTTATGAGTATGTGATGGTTCCGAGATAGAGGAGCGAGATGGATACGAATGCGCCTTCTTCCATGGATATGAATGAAGTGTTTCACTTGGATTTTGATGAATCAATATCTTGAGCATACAAACTTTAATTGACATGAAATTAGAAACATTGGTTTTAACAACATTGCTAGTCATATCATAGCGATCGTAGCTCGATCCGCACTCTAGCATGATTTATCAGTATCCATAGTTAGCCAATGTTTTTCCAAACTTCGGGACAAACCGTCTTTGGTTTCAGTCAAGTTCTTAGTGTCACAGCTTGCCAAAAAGCGGGATAACAACTTTAGTAATAAAATACATCGGTAGTGGATTTTTCAAATATTTAATATTAATTGAAATAAATTTATAATTTTTATAATCATTGGTAAATCAATTAGTTTTATTTAAAAATGAGCTGGAAATGATTTATTGATGTTTTATTAAAAATGTTTTGATATTTTAAATAGTTACTTAAACTGGTTTTAAAAATAAATTATTATTCTTTAAAAATACTTATACATATATATATAGAGAGGTTTGTAATGATTGGAATTTATTTACAAGTTCTCTCGAAATTTGTAAACGACATTTATTAAACAGATTAGATTTTAAAAGAGAAAATCTTATAATGAAATTCTGCGGGCTTAAGGAAATTTTCGGAATGTTAGAAAATAAGAATTTCGGGATTGAATTTAAATTCATAAAGAAGTTATAAATGGATAGATGAGATTATAGGTGAGTATAATCGATTTCGGTAAATGTAAAAGGAATTAATATAAATTCTGAAAATCTAGTAGATAAGATGTAAAATAATTCCTGAGTATTGATATTAGAAATGATTTTGGAAAATGCATTTATAATATTTTTAATTGTGGAAATGAAAGGTTTTTGAAATATTTAGCGATGAAGGATTTAAATCGAGATATTTTTCTAAGTAATGGATTACAAAACGAAATTGGTAATATTTCAATAAGTTCTGAAGTAAGATATGGGTTGAAATATCCTATCGTGGATATAAGTATTCAAAAATGTTTTCAAATATTTAAATACGGAAAGAGATTGAATATATATCTTTGTAAAGATAATTTTGAAATGAATGTTTTGAAAATTTTATAATATGGGCCTAGTGACTGCATATGGATGTTATTTGATAGTTAAACAGACGATTATCAAATCTGGCCAAATTCATTGATTGTTTCGAAGTGGCCAGGATCAGATTTAATTATTTTAAAACCACTTCGATCCGGTTCGAAAGTTTGAATGGTGATATCTTGAAGATGGTGAAGACGACGACTCGGTTTGTCCAAACCCTATATAACTTGTATGGACGAATGCTATCAGAATATCTCATTGGAGGACGATGAGCATTTTAAGTGGAATTGTTCCTGAAAGGTAAACATAGCCTCAAGCCTCATCAGTCGGGAATGACTAAAACAAGGGAGATGCAGCAAGGCTAGGTGGGCCGCACCCAACTAGGGTATGTTATCACCTTTCTAGAAGTCCTTGGATATATAAAAACTATGGATATGGTTGTGCATGGAAAAGAGAGCGCTCAATTAAGGGTGGGAATACCCAGGGCGATAACATATTTGGTATTATCCAGGTTAGGGGTGGCCGATCTTGTGTTGGCAGGGGATCCCAACAAGGTTCTCGGTACATTTTCTATAGGTGTACTGTGACGAGCGGTACATCGGTTACCTAGTCATTGTATGAAATCCATTCTTCAATAAGCATCGTATGGTTTTGATTGTGCCTAACTATGTTGAAATGTGAGATGCAATCATTTCAGCTATTTTCTAATTTACTTTCTATAAACACTATTATAATATCAAATAATTTTGATATCAAATATTTTGGTATCACAAGGGAAAAGCCCGTTATGTTTACGTGTGACGTAGTCTGACGAGATACCTTTGTTTTTAAAGGATTTTGATAAAAATTAATAATTCAAATTGAGTGTGTTTTCTCATGCTGGTTTTCTAGACTGACTCGGGTGATTTTATTATAATGTTCAGGTCAGACTGAGTATGACAGATTCAGGTTAGGATGCTATGGAGCTTAGGAGATGAGTTGGATAACAGAGAGATACTTCACGTACTTGATTATGTTCCACTGTGTGTAGACTGTATAGTCAGCACTAATGAGGACAAGTTATAATAACTATCCATATTGAAGTATTGATTGTTGTACTCTGATGATTATATGTTAATTAACAGCTACAGATTCTTTTGTATGAAAATCTATTATTGTTTATTATGAATTGTTCCGTTGCATTTGTGAGATTTTGTGATGTTGTCCTATTTCTTTTCTTCTATCTTTTCCTTCTTTACCATTAGCAATTGGTATTTCTAGTACTCGAATATTGGGCATGTTATACAGTGAATGATGGAGGCGAAGGGTTTCGGTTGTGGTCGTGGTTGATGGTGCATCTTAAATAGCTAGAACAAAGGTAAATTTTTTTATATGGTAATTAGTTATTAATATATGTAATTAGAAAATTGAATTTAAATTTAAATTCGTTAACTTATCAAAAATTCATAACCCTTTTATATGACTATTAAATGTAATATATGTAATTAGCTAATGAAAATATTTATTATATATATATATACACATATGTTTAAAAGGTAAATGATTGAAGTGGTTTATAAATACCCTCGAGATTTGTAAATCGAGTTAGTAAATGGAGATGGTTTTGTAAGAGGTATGTTATGATGGGTTTCTGGAAACTTGAAAGATTTCCAAAATGTTTAGAGACGGAACTTTGAAATGAATATGAATTCATAAAAGAAGCTATAAATTGTTATATGGGATTATAAAGAAGCATAATCGGATTTCAGAAATTGTAAAAAGGAATTTAATTAAATTCCTGAGATTTGTGAGATAAGTTATGGAAAAATTTCGTAAGTGTCGATATTAGAAATGATTTTGGAAAATAGACTTGCAATATTTTCCTAAGTATTGAAATAGAAGAATTTGAAAATATTTTAGCAACGAGATGAGTTGTATAGAAATATCCTCCTAAGTAATGAATTATAAAGGGAATTTTGAATATTTTTAAGTGCGGGGATGGTTTGAAAAATATACTGTTATGGATATAGGTATTTGAGTTGTTTCAAATATTGAAATATTGGATGAAATTTGAATATATATCTTATAAATATATTTTGAAAATAAATTTCGGAAAATTATAATATGGGCTAGTGACTGCTTGTAATGTTACATTGATAGTTAAGTAACGATTATCAAATATTGGCCAATTTCATTGATCATTTCGAAGAGACCGAAATTATATTTAATTATTCAAAAACCATTTCGATCCATTTTAAATGTTAAGAATGGATATTGTGAAGATAGCAAAGATTGTGATTTGGTCCAGACCCAGGAAAACTTGTATAGATGAATGCTATCATTGCATCATTGCTTGGAAGGCAGTGTTAGCATTCCAAGAATGAATGCTATTCTAAAAGATAAACATTAACCTCAAGCCTCATCAACCGGGAATGACTAAAACAGGGAAGATGCAGCAAGGCTAAGTGGGTCGCACCTAATTAAGGTATATTATCACCTTTCTAGATACCCTTGGATATATTAAAGTTATGAATATGATTGTGCATGGAAAAGAGAGCGCTCGATAAGGGCGGGAACACCCGGGATGACAACATATTCGGTACTATGCAAATTAGGGGTAGGCCGGTCTTATATTGGCAGGAGATCTAGGCAAGGTCCTTGGTATATTTTTTAGAGGTGTACTATGATAGGCAGTACCCCAATAGCTCAGTCATTATATGGAATCCATTCCCTAATAAGCACCGTACGACTTTGATTGTGTCCAACTATGCCAAAACGTGAGATGCAAGCATTTCAGCTATTTTCTAATTACTTTCTATAAGCACTATTATAACATCAGATGATTTTGATATCAAATATTTTAGTTATCGTAAGGGAAAACCCGTCATGTTTATGTGTGATGTGGTCCTTCAAGATAACTTTGTTTTCAAAGGATTTGATAAAGTTAATAATTCAAATTGAGTATGTTTTTCTTACGCTGGTTTTCCAAACTAACTCAGGTGTTATTTAATTATAATGCTTGTGTCAGACCGAGTATTACAGATTCGGGTTAGGATGTTATGGAGCTCAGGAGACGACCTAGAGGATTTCAAGCGTATTTCATGTACTTGTTTATATTTCCCTATATATATAGACTGTATAGTCAACACTGGTGAGGACAAGTTATAATAACTGTCCATAATGACGTATTGATTGTTGTACTCTGATGATTATATATATGTATATTAACAGATAAAGTTTCTTTTTTATAAAAATATGTTATTATATAATATATTTAGTTCCACTGCGACTGTGAGATTCTATGTTGTTGTTTCTATTTTCTTCTACCTCTTTCTTCTTTACCCCTAGCAATCGGTATTTCCGGCACATGATTATTCGACATGTTATACAGTGAACGTATTTACGTCGATTTTCGAGGGACGAAAATCCTGGGTTGCTATACTTAAGTAAAGTTAAATAAAATTGAATTGAAATTATATTGAATTTAATTAAAATATAAAAATTTGAGTTGTAAAATAGTTATATAACTAAGGTTATCACTATTGAAATGAAACTTGAATTACATAGAATTGGATGTATAATTGAGATGACTAAATGAAATGAATATAGACTTGAATAATGGAAATAAAAGGAATGGTGAATCAAATTGAATTTGATTAAAAATAGGGTATAAACTCAAGTATAGAAATTATGAAAGTGGAAAATAAGCTGTGTAACTTATAAAATTAAAAATAGAATAGAACAACCAAAAATAAAACGATTTGATATTTTGGTGAAGAAATAAAAATCCAAACTGGAATTAACAAAATTGAATTTGAACTCAAGTCTAACCAATTGAAGTGATTTTTGAAATAAAATCAGATATTGAATTATAGAATGGAAATGAACTAATTAGAGAATTAATTAGTTAATTTAATATTGAAAGGAAATCTTAAGTTAAATGGAAGTGGGTCTGTATGGTAAGGACTTAATGATATAATATGGCTTGAGTTGTAAAGAAATTCAGCTCGAGTGCCAATAAATGGAATGCATTGAAATGTTATAAAGGAAAGTGTAATTGTTGTAAATTGAAATAGACAAATGGAATGGGTTTGAATTTAAGTATAAGAATGAAATTAAACTTAAGTAACTAAGCTATGAAATGGTTCAAAAATAAAATAGGCATGGATTGGATTGTTGGTGGAATAAACTGAATGTGAATAAGCAGAAGTTGATAAATTGATTTTGAATCAATTTAAAATGGGTTATAACTGGAGTGGCTATTTTATTAAATAAATGTCACCAACTAGCATGGAAAATTGTGTTGTTGACGTAAATGCAAGTAAATAAAATCCCGTGAATCAATAGAAAGTGAATAAATTGATTTTAATCAATTTGAAATGAATATGGATTTGTTGGGTATGAATGCAAATTAAATATTAATAAATTTTATGTGAAACATTTTGAATTGAATGAAGTCGCATATAAATTGAATTTGAAGTAAATAACAAAATGTTGGAACCCTGTATTTGCATGTACCTTCTAAAATATATGATATACCATGTTGGCATTATGAAATCTTATGTTTAAAGTAGCTAAATGGATGTAAAGTTATTAAATTTCATAAATTATGAAATTGATGTGTTTAATTGAGCAAGTATAGGTACATGGGGCAGTTTGGCTTGATTTTGGTTGCGCAAATTTCATATAGAGTAAGCTCACCCGCTTAAAACGCTAAATAAAGGTATGTTTTCGGATTAAATACCGCAATGAAATAAATATTGATATATATTGTGTTTCCCGACCGTGTAGGCCGATGTATATTTTTTATCACTCTTGTCATATTGCAAAAGGCTCTTCGTACAAAGGAGACTCTGTCAAAAAAATTCGGAAATTTAGGGTGTTAGAAAATTTTGAAAATTTTATTAGCTAGAAACATGATTTTGAATTGGAATTGAAATAAAGGATTTTGGTATTAAAAGGAAACTAGATGTTTTGTGTAGAACCTAAGGAATTAGAAAGTGAAGTATCGAGTTTTAACTAAGTGGATTTTTGAAAATAGTGGTTTGGATCATTCGTCCTACCTTAGCAATTTGGGGACGAAATTCTTTTAAGAGCGGGGGAATGCAGCGACCTGGATTTTTCGACATTTGATTTGGAATATTTAAACGGTTTTAGAATATTTATTTGGGATATAAATTTATTTTCGGAATATGAAGATTTTTGTTGAAATTTATGGAATGAATTTAAAATTTAAAATATAGTGATTATCGTAATACGAAAAATGGTAAAATTTTGAAATTGGAGTTAAATATGAATCGTAACAATTTCTAACGTTGGTATAAATTCTACTAGAATTATAATCTAGTCAATAAGTTTTAGAACTAGAATTTCGAATGATTTCACCAATTTTTGAAATCATCGTTTTTATAGAGATGCGTTAAAATAGCCTTCCGGGACAAATTCTCGGAATTTGACTAAAACGGTTCCATTGTATCCGTAATAGTGTGTTATTATCGGATTTTAAATTTTGTAGCATTTGGATTCACCTTTTGGTCGTGCGATATGAAAGCGCCTATGAATAATTTAATTGAATTTAATTTAAATAGTTGATTTAAAAGGCTACCTTCCACATATACAATCGAATTAGGCCTCGGAACTTGTTCCATTAGGTTCGAAATAGTGGTATAACATTAGGAACACCAGACGGCATGCCTCAATAGGAGTTTGAGGTTTTGAGTTATATTAGGCGAGATATTTTATAATTTAGTAATATTATAAATCGTTAAAATCAAACCCTATACTAAATACTCATACACTTCCCTCAGTTTAAAGCGTGTATTCATCTTCATATTTCTTTCCAAAAATAAAAATGCACGAAATCAGCTTAAATAAAAAAGAAAAATAAATACATGTTGCGATTGCTAAAAGCGACTCAATTCGCGTGCACGCGTATGGGGAGGGAGACGACATCAGAGGTGGTGACCCGAGATCTCGAATAATCATGTTAGGGTTTTGGTCACATGCTATGTAGGGTTTCAATCACAATAATCTAGGGTAGGAAAGAAAACGCACGTGAGAACGCTGGTGGAGGCTATGGGTTTTCGTGGTCGAGTTGGAGGTGGTGTTCTGATATGTTGCTTGGAGTTCAGTCGTTCTAGGGTTGCAGGGTCAACCTGGATTTCGAGGCAAGTCGGAGCTCGGATGCGGCTATGCTGGCGTGCGTGAGCTATGATGGAAGGCCAAGGGAGGCTCGTCGCCTGGGCTGCGAGGGTAGTAGTCTGATCCTCTGGTGGTTGCGCAAAGGCTAGGTTGAGGCAGGGATGATCGACCTAGTGCGATGGCGCGGAAATCGAAAACAGTGGAAGCGATGACCGGATTTTAGGAAGAAGCTGTTAAGGTATATACAGGCCAATTAAAATTAAGTTTTAAATTAATTACTAAAATCAAAAATTTTAAAATCGTATAAATTTTTGAAAGCGAGGTTCAAAAATCACAAAATCAGTGGCATTGGATTGGAAATGACGTAGGATACGAAATAAAATTGGTATGAATTGCAATTAAAAATCAAGGTGAGTAGATCTCACTCATTTGGATAATTGGCTTTAATTTAAATAGTCAAATTATTTATTGATTGATTGGATGAATGGATAATTATTATCACCAGTTGAATGCTATATTATATATATTAGTAGCTGGATATATTTTCCGCCGTTGGAGTGGATGAGATACTATGCGCTCTGCATAATAGCGGATGATCCTATATTACCGCAATATCCCCCTCGAAGTGGGATTTGTATTTTTATGTTTTATTAACATCTATGGATGCAGGGAAATAGGTTGGAGGGATCCAACTGAATTCCTCAAATATATATTGATCATTTTCATATATAGTGATATATGATGTGAATTCATAATCTGTTATGGATTGTTGTATGATTTGTTTTATTAGATGTTAGTATCACTAGCCTAACTTTTGGTACTTTAAATATCATAAATATTATATTGGGAATTTGAAAGGATTTGAAAGAAGATTTCGAATATAAAAAAATTTACATCGAAATTTGGATTATTTTAAAAAAAATTGATTTGAATAAAACGATAAATTGATTTTAGGTTGTACTCAACTATTCGGAAAATTACATTTTAAATAGATATTTAAAAATAATTTATATAGAGGATTTTTGACGATGGATTTTTTAAATGATATCCTAAAAATATGGAAAGGAGTTTGAAATCTATATTTTAAATAGATTTGTGAAATATATGGAATTTATTAAGAAATTGATTTATAAAATGAGATTTTATAAATTGGATTAGTTTTATAAACAAGTGAAACTCAAAGGAGTTATAAATTTATTAATGATGTTTATAAATTAGGGAAAACAAACTCAATTGATAGATTGGAATATAATTTCACAAGGTGAATTTATATCGAGATATGAAAATTTGATTTTTTGGGAAAAATAGTGAATTTTATTTTTGAAAAGCAAGGATGGTTAGGAATCAGAATGTTATCAATATGTTATGAATCGAGAGGGATTTATAAATTGAATTGGTTATTGGGATTCTAAATACATATGTTTTTATCATGAAGTTAAATTGTTTTAAAAGAGAATTTTTATTTATTCAAACTATGTAATTTAAAGATGCTTTAGTAATAAAATACTTCAAAAGTGGATTTTTCAAATACTTAATATTAATTGAAATAAATTTCTAATTTTTATAACCAGCTTTATAAATAGATCGGTTTCATTTAAAAATGAATTGGAAATGATTTATTGATGTTTTTTAAAATGTTTTGATATTTTAAATAGTTACTCAAATTTGGTTTAAAAATAAATTACTATTCTTTAAAAATACTTACACATATATAGGGTATAGAATGATTGGAATTTATTTATAAGTTCTCTCGAGATTTTGCTCGAGATTTGTAAATGCGTTTATTTAATAGATGAGATTTTATAATAGAAAATATTGTAATTAAATTCTGGAGGCTTAAGGAAATTTCCGAAATGTTAGAAAATAAGAACTTTGGGATTGAAATCTAAATTCATAAAGAAGTTATAAATGGATGGAAGAGATTATTGGTGAGTATAATCGATTTTGGTAAATGTAAAAGGAATTAATAAAAATTTCGAAAATGTAGGAGATAAGATATGATATAATTCCTAAGTATTGGTATTAGAAATGATTTTGGAAAATGGATTCATAATGTTTTCCTAAATGTGGAAATGAAAGGTTTTTGGAAATATTTAGCGATGAAGGATTTATATCGAGATATTTTTCTAAGTGATGGATTATGAATCGAAATTGGAAATATTCCAATAAGTGTTGAAGCAAGATATGGGTTAAATATCTTGTTATGGATAAAAGTATTCGAAAATGTTTTCAAGTATTAAAACATCAAAAGAGATTGAATATATATCTTTCTAAAGATATTTTTAAAATGAATGTTTTGATAATTTTATAATATGGGCCTAGTGAGTGCTTATGGATGTTATTAGATAGCTAAATAATCGACTATCAAATATGGCCAAATTCGTTGGTCGTTTCGAAGAGACCGAGATCAGATTCAATTATCCGAAAACCACTTCGATCCGACTTGAACATTATAAATGGTGATATCGTGAAGATGGTGAAGACGGCGACTCAGTTTGTCCAGATCTAGGACAACTTGTATGGATGAATGCTATTAGAACATCGTCATTGTAGGATGATGAGAATT
Organism: Allium cepa; assembly: GCA_030765085.1. Taxonomy (NCBI): domain Eukaryota; kingdom Viridiplantae; phylum Streptophyta; class Magnoliopsida; order Asparagales; family Amaryllidaceae; genus Allium; species Allium cepa. The sequence goes on from CM060939.1 coordinate 699,128,439, forward strand.
CTAAGTGGTATTGTTCTTGAAAGGTAAATGTAGCCTCAAGCCTCATCAACCGGTAATGACTAAACAAGGGAGATGCAGCAAGGCGAGGTGGGTCCCACCAAACTAGGGTATGTTATCATGTTTCTAGATACCCTCGGATATATAAAAATTATGGATATGGTTGTGCATGGAGAAGAGAGCGCTCGATTAAGGGTGGGGACTCCCGAGGTGATAACATATTCGATATTGTCTAGGTTAGGGCTGGGCCGATCTTCTGTTGGCAGGGTATCCCGACGAAGTCCTCGGTACATTTTCTAGAGGTTTACTATGATGGGCGGTACCCCAGTAGCTTAATCATTATATGGAATCCACTCTCCAATAAGCACCCTATGGTTTTGATTGTGCCCAACTATCCTAAAACTAAGATGTAAGCATTTCGGCTATTTTCTAATTCACTTCCTATAGACACTATTATAATACCAAATGATTTTGATATCAAACGTTTTGGTTATCATAAGGGAAAAACCCGTAGTGTTTATGTGTGACGTATTCTTATGGGATACATTTGTTTTTAAAGGATTTTGATAAAAGTTAATAACTCAAACTGAGTGTGTTTTCTCACGCTGGTTTTCCAAATTGACTCGAGTGTTATCTTATTTTAATGCTCGGGTCAGACCGAGTATTACAGATTTAGGTTAGGATGCTATGGAGCTTAGGAGACGAGCTGGATGACAGAGACGTATTACACATACTTGATTATATTCCACCGTGTGTGTAGACTGTATAGTCTGCACTAGGGAGGACAAGTTATAATAACTTTCCATATTGATGTATTGATTGTTATACTATGATGATTGTATGTAAATTAACAGCTACATATTCTTTTGTATGAAAATATGTTATTATTTATTATAATAATGTTTCGCTACGTTTGTGCGATTCTATGATGTTGTTCTATTTCTTTTATTTTATTTTTGCTTCTTCACCCCTAACAATCGGTATTTTCGGCACTTGAATATTCGACATATTATATAGTGAACGTATTAATGTCGATTTTCAAGGGTCGAAAATCCTAGGTCACTACAATGAAAGAGTTAATGAACTCTTGAGTCTCGTACGCATGTGATGTATATGGCCCAATGCTTATAGTTACTAAAGGTAATTGTTCTTATTTTCTAACCTTTATGGATGATTTCTCAAGACTAGGATATGCGTATCTTATGAAGAACAAATCCGATGTCTATGAGAAATTTATTGAATATAAAAATGAGGTTGAAAATAAGATGAGCCAAAAGATTAAAATATTTTGATCTGGTCAAGGAAGTGAGTATGTTGGACAAGAGCTCCAACGATACTTGAAAGATGATAAGATTATCTCTCAGGTTACTCCAATGTATACTTTGCAACATAAAGGTGTTTCACAGCAAAGGAATCGAGCCTTATTAGATATGGTTTATTTCACAATGAGTGAGGCTGAGTTACCTCTATCCTATTATTAGGGATACGTGTTAGAAACCACATCATAAGTTGAATTTGATGCCCACTAAATTTATGCCTAAGACACCATATGAGTTGTAGTATGGAAAGAAACCCCAACTCAAGTATATGAAGATGTGAGGTTATCCCATTTACATTAAAAACGTTAGTCCTAATAAACTCGAGGCATGATTGGCATTGTACAAATTTATATGATATTCCAAAATCTAACTGGATATATTTTCTATAATACCAAGGAATAAAAGATTATTGTTTCTCTGCATGCTTTCTTTCTAAAAAAATAATTTTCGTCAAAATAAATTAAAAGCAAGGTTATAAACTTGGATGAGATCTAATATATTAACACAGATGTTGAAGTAGTGGGGGAACCGAATTCACCCATATATGAAAAAAAAAACTTATTAGAAGGTCTAGTGGAGAATCTCACACACTAGAGAGATAGTACTGTTCTCTTATGGATGACGAGAAAGAGGACCGTGTCTTAAATGATGATGCTTCTCTGTCATTTTGACAAACACTAAAGAGTAAAAACATTGCACTTTGGCTTAGAGCTATAAAATTCAAAATGGATTCCATGTATGAAAACAAATCTTGGACATTAGTTGACGTACTCAAAGGGATAAAGCGCATCGACTGCAAATGGATTTTTAACAAAAAGAAAAATGTATATGCACAAGCGGAAACTTATAAAGCAAGGTTAGTTATGAAAGGATCTTGTCAAATTCAAAGTGTTGATTATGATGAAACCATTTCTCCTATAGAAATGATTAAGTCCATTCGGATAATGCTAGTTATTGCTGTATTTTATGAGTACAAAATATAGCAAAAGGATTTATAGATGGTGTTTCTAAAAGGTGGGTTAGGAGAGACCATCTATATGTGTTTTGAGATCACTGAAAGTGTGTATTGACTTGCCTTTTCAACCCCAAAATTTCGATATTAATACATCTATGACATTCACATGTCAAACACCCAAGTGTTGGAAAGACAAATTATAAGGGTAAACAAAAAAGAAATAGAATAAAAAAGAAGAGAACAAAACATCAGAATCTCATGGTGGAATAAAAACATATAATATCAAAAACATAGTACATGGCATTTTAGAGTTACAATTCTAAGCATTATCATCAGCCCAAACAATTATAATGCCTAGTCCTCATAATTGCTAATATATACATAATAGCAGTGTAGCAGAAATAAGAGTACTATGTTAGGTGAAAACATCCAATTTGTCTCCTGAAGCTCCAAAGAATAACAACGACAACCAATCTTTCTCAAGCTACTCGAAAGAACACTTGAAGGATCAAGGGAAAGATAAAACCATGAGTCACACATAAATTTGATGTAAGAAACTCAAGAAATATGAGGCCTCATATAGCAGTATCTTTTGAGAGAATTCAAATCACTGTAATGTTTTTTTCCCTCAAATAAACCAAACCATCTAATAAATACATATGGAAAAATAATATATGATGTCTTGGTTGTAGAATATAAATCATAAAATAGTTGTGCTACTTGCATCTCGCAACACAACAATATCAAAAGTAAAACTAAAACCACTAAGTACATTCGTATACATATTTCCACGGAGGTTACCTTAGTACATCGATGTCGGCATCCTGACAAGATTTAGAAACCACCTTCTAAAACCACGCATATATCTAGATAAAATACATCACAAAGGAAACATAGCTATGTAGGAAATGCGGATTACAGATCTCAAGGGAGAAAAAACACTGAGGGGAGGGGGGTGAATAGTGTTTAATTAATTTTATGAATTTATTTAAATATTTTCAAATTAAAGCCAAACATATGCGATTCACAAATACAGAAACTATCACAGAATCAGACATAGAAGGAAATAGTAAATAAAAGCAGCAAAAGAAAGAACACACCGAAATTTTATATTGGTTTCAAGTTACCTTACATCCAGTCCCACACAATTTCTTGTGCAGATTTCATTTCAAATATAATGTCGATATTACAGCCTCGATTTCAAGGCCATGAGATACACCCTCCTGCCTCCAAGTCCAATGCAAAATCTCTTGATTTAACTAGGCTATAAGATCATCTAATTGATTTATGGGTTACAATTACACCCAATTGATTTACAGGCCGTAATCACACTGTTTCCAATCACATTTTGATAGAGAGAGACTTGATACACATCTTTGATTGCAAATGATCCTATAACTATGAATAACACTGAGATCTTTGAGAGAGAATGGTAGAAAATCAAAATAGAGATGATCGAATTTGATTCACTTAGAATTTTGGCAGAGTTTTGTTAAAGCATTTGAAATATAAGAGAATATTTGAGTGGAGAAGGAGTGAAGAAATGAAGAAAAACTAACTTAAAATTCGTTGAAAACAAGTGGTATTTATAGGAGAACAAGGGTTATGTCCATTCGTGAAAGATTATGATGAATAGACACTTCTTTTGAACATTTGAATTTTAAATTTACGGCTACCATATCGACATGGGGGGATGAGGGATGTCAACATGCCTATGTTAATTTTGAAAATAGATTTTTCTTCAAAATGATTTCTATTCTAAAACTTGTCAAAACAATTTCTAAACTTTGTAAACCATTTTGAATAGAGTTTTATAAAGTAATCTTAAATATATAATCTATAATATAAAAGTAATATTAAAAACTAAGTATAGATTTCTTTAAAATATGTTAAAGCTAAAATATTAAAATCAAGGGATAGTTTAAAAAAAAGAGATTATTTTGAAATTAACGTGATTAAAAATATTTTTTGAATTAAGGCTAAAAAATTTAAATTGATAGAAATGACTTTAAAAATATAGTTTTGAAAAAATAAACCATTTTGAAATTTTCATGGATTCCATTCCACTAGAGAAGATCGTGGGTTGCATCCCACTAAAGATGTCGTGGATTCCATCCCACTATTAGAGCAAGAAGGTGGATTCCATTCCACAATTAAATCCGAATAAAGGTTCTAGTGCTATTATGAAGTTTTAACATAAATCTAGACTCTATTACTTATCTTGATATCTTGAACTCTTGAACTCTTGATAATCATGAGTCTTCAGTCTTGAATCTCTAGCTCAGTCTTGAATCTTTATACTCAATCTTAAATCTTTATACCATACAGTCCTCATTCTCAGTACTTGCATACATATATCCTACATATATAATGTATCTGGACAAAGATATTAGTATTTATATTTTATAACAAGTCCTAAGGTTATTTTCATCAAAACCACCATCTCAGGAACAAACAATTTCCCTCTTTTTTATGGTGACAACCTTTGTTTATAAAATCTTCTCCAACTCCCCATTATTCCAACAACTCCCCCTTAATCTAAGCCTATCTAACCTATTTTATAATTCTCCCCCTTTGTCATCAAAAAAAATTAAACCTAAACTACATAACTCCCCCTTAAACTAATACTATTGAACTAAATGCTAATAACGAAGTATAATAAGCGAAATATAAATCTAATTTTATTATATATGATGTTACATTACACATATGAAACATAGAAACAGATATATACAATGCACAAAATATAAAAACATTAATCTAATAACAATCTAATGAGAGTCCTTGACAATTGGTGACTTCTGAATCTAAAAATTAGCGTAACGGAGACAAAAATTTCCATGTTGTTCGACCAAATTACCATTTTTGTCAAAGCAAACTTCTCCAGCGCAAATAACTTTATCATATTCGTCCATTTGCACTTCTTCCTCTTCCTCCTCCTCTTCTTCTTCTTTGTCATCCTATAATAGATTATGAATACGTATGGTAGAGGAGTCCTCTTCAATCACAATAGGGTTTGAATGATTATGCGTTAGAAATTTTTGCAATTTTCAAAGAATCTTTCCCCGTTTCTCTTGTTTCTTTTCCGTCCATATTTGAATAACTTATAAATCAGTCAGCATTTAAAGAGAATCATTCATGATTTCCTCGATCTTCATTACATGAGCCAATGCAGTTCATTGAAATGGACCAGAATTAGGAGAAGGGAAGGAAAAGGTTGCATTTTGGTTTGATTTAGAAAAGGAGGCCATTATTTTATATTTTTAGAAGTTTATTGCATAGAAAATTAAATAAGAAGATAGAAAAATTTGAAATGTTGTAATTATATAATCACCAATCTTATTTTAGATGAGAAATCAAAATTTCAAATTTTACCGTTGTATGTCGACATGGGGGGTAGGGCTATGCCGACATCCTTTTGAAAATTTTGACAATTTTTTTTTATTTATTTATTTAGATATATATGTTACTATATCTATACACTATACCTCGGTTATAGAACAAATACCTAGTTCTCTTCTTAATTTAGTAAATGTTGATTGATTCAAGCGTTTGGTCAGAATATCAGCTATTTAGTTCCCAGTGTTGATAGATTCAAGAGAAATAATCTCAATACTTATATTATCTCTGAGAAAATGATATTTGATATCAATATATTTGGTTCTGGCATGATGAGTAGGATTTTTGGATAATTTTATTGCACTTGTATTATCACAGTAAATTGTTGATTTTGAAATATTTAATCCAAAATCCTTCAGGGTCTGTCGCACATAGATAACTTGAGAACAAGCAAAAGCATAGAGATATATTCTGCTTCAATTATTGATAGTGAGACGGTATTTTACTTCTTACTAAACCAGGAAATCAGAGAATGTCCTAAAAAGTGACAAATTGCACTTGTACTTTATCGGTCTGATTTGCTACCAGCATAGTTAGTATCACAATATGATATTAAAACAAATGAATCATTTTTGGGGAAAATAGGACATAGTCTAAAGTCTGATTTGCACGACTAACCGAGCTTTATTTCTAACAACCCCACCTTGTTCATTCTTTTTATTTTCATAAACCCATTTAGTTCCTATTATAGTTTTGTCCTCAGGTCTAGGAACAAGTTCTCATATATCATTTCTGGTGATTTGATTCAGTTCTTCTTGCATAGAAAGAATCCATGAATCATCATATGATGCTTCCTTTGAATTTTTGGGTATAATAGTTGATATAAAAGCCAAATTACTCATCTTGTTTAGTTGATTTCTAGTTCTAACAACAGATTCAATATTTCCTAGTATATTTTCTATAAGACCTTTTAAAAGCTTGATCCTTTTATTAGGATGAACAGTTTCGCGGTTTTTTTTCATTTGATTCATTATTAAAGTGACAAATCATCTTCATCATTTATTTGAACAAAATCATTGAAATTTTCATCAAAAGATACATGCATTGTTTATTCAATGGTGTTAGTTTTTAAATGCTTTACTTCTATTAGAATATTCGATAAAGATTCCTTTCTCGGATTTAGGATCAAATTTATCCAGATTTTCCTTTATGTTTAGAATAAAGCATTTACTTTCAAAAACTTTAAAATAAGATACCTTTGGTTTCTTATTGAAAAGTAGTTCATATGATGTTTTATTGGTTGGAGGCTAATTAAAATCCTAATTCAAAATGTAACAAGCTATCGCGACTACTTCAGCCTAAAAATTTCTTGGTAATTTACTATCTAAAAGCATAGTTCTTGCACACTCTTGAATCGTCCTATTTTATGCTCTACCACTCTGTTTTGTTGTGGGGTTCTTGGAAAGGAAAATTTATGTGTTATTCCTTGATTACAGAAATTCTCAAAATTTTCAGTTTCAAATTCTCGACCGTGATCACTACGAGTAGTTTTGATTTTTAAAGAAAGTTGATTTTGAATTCTTTTTGTAAAAATTTTAAATAAATCAAAAGCATCATTTTTTATGTTTTAGAAAAATCGTCCATGTAAATTTAGAATAATCATCTACAATTACAAAAACATATTTGCTATGATTTATTGACTGAATCTGAGATGGACCATACAGATTTAAATGAAGTTACTCAAGCGGTTTTGTAGCTGAAATCGAATCTTTCAATTTAAGTGAACTCTTTCTAAGTTTTCCTAATTGACAAGCATCACATTACTATTTATTTTAAAATCCATTTTAGGGAGACCTCTTACTAGATAAAGTTTTGAAAGTTTAGAAAAGAGTTTGAAATTCAAATGTCCAAATCTTTTATGCCAAATCCAAGGGTTACTTGAGCCAAAAGACTAGGTTATCATTTAAGATTTTCATATTGAGAACATAATACTTGTCTTCCTAATTTCTTCAAAGATAAAATTTGGTTTATTATCTTTGATGTGACACTTATCCTTTTTAAATTTAATTTTGTAGCTCTTGTGCATAGTTGACTTGTGCTAAGTAAGTTGTGTTTTAGATTCCTAACAAACTGAACATCAGAAATTGTAGGAGTTTTAGAGTTACAGACATTGCCGATGCCAATCACATATCCATTTGAATTGTCTCCAAAGTTGACCATTCCTCCATCGTTATAAATTATGTCATTTAGTATCTCCAGATTACCAATCATGTTTCTTGAACATCCACTATCATGTATCTTTGTTTTTCTTGATTTGCACTATTTATCCATTGAGTGTTGATTCTTCAAAATCCATATAACATATCTGTTCCTGCACAACACACCAATTCGGTAGATAACTCAATTTTCTATAATAACAATATGTAGAATTAAGAGACAATGATGATTTGGATAGTTTTGAATTAGTGTTAATAGAATCTCCAAAAATTGCCATTTTAAACTTTTCAAAATTCAGATTATGATAATTTTGAAAACTAATGCTCTTATACCAAATGTAGGAAATGCGGATTACGGATCTTAAGGCAGGATTATCAATAGAGGAGGGGATGAATAGTGTTTAATTAATTTTATGAACTTTTTAAAATCTTTTCAAATTAAATCCAAACAGAAGCAATTCACAAACACAGAAAAAATCATAGAATCAAACACAGATGCAAATAGTAAATAAAAGCAGTAAACGAAAGAACACACCGAAATTTTATACTGGTTCGGAGTTACCGTACATCAAGTCCTACATAGTTTCTTGTGTAGATTTCTTTTCAAATATAATGTCGATATTACAACCTCGATTTTAAGGCCCCGAGAAACACCCTCCTGTCTCCGAGTCTAGGGCAAACTCCCTCGATTTAACCAGGATACAAGATCACCTAATTGATTTACGGGCTACAATTACACGCAATTAATTTATGGGCCACAATAACACTGTTTCTAATCACACTTTGATAGGGAAAGATTCGATACACTTCTTTGATTACATTTGATCCTATAACTCTGATTAGTATTGAGATCTTTGAGAGAGATTGGTAGAGAATCAAACAAGAGATGATCGAGTTTGATTCACTTAGAATTTAGGTAGAGTTTTGTCAAAGCATTTGAAATATAAGAGAATTTTTGAGTGGAGAAGAAGGAGCGGAGAAGGAGTGAAGAAATGAAGAAAAACTAACTTAAAATTTGTTGAAAACAACTGGTATTTATAAGAGAACAACGATCATGTCCATTCGTGAAAGGTTATGACGAATACACACTTCTTTTGAAAATTTGAATTTTAAATTGTACGGCTACCATGTCAGCATGGGAGGATGAGAGATGTCGACCTGCCTATGTAAATTTTGAAAATAGATTTTACTTTAAAATGATTTCTATTCTAAAACTTGTCAAAACAATTTCTAAACTTTGTAAACCATTTTGAATATGGTTTAAATTTATAAAAGAGTTTTAGAAAGTAATCTTAAAATATATAATCTATAATGTAAAGTAATATTAAAAACTAAGTATAGAATTCTTTAAAATATATTAAAGCTAAAATATTAAAATAAAGGGATAGTTTAAAAAATAAAAGATGATTTTGAAATTAATACGGTTAAAAATATTTTTTGAATTAAGGGTAAAATATTTAAATTGATAGAGATGACTTTAAAAAGATAGTTTTGAAAAAATAAATCATTTTGAAAATTTCGTGGATTCCATTCCATGGGAGAAGATCGTAGGTTCCATCCCACTAAAGAGGTCGTGGGTTCCATCCTACTATTAAAGCGAGAAGGTGGATTTCATTCCTTAATTAAAATTCGAATAAAGATTTTAGTATTATTACGAGGTTTTAACATAAATCTAAACTCTATTATTTGTCTTGATATCTTAAACTCTTGAACTCTTGATACTCATGGGTCTTCAGTCTTGATTTCTTCAATCTTGAACTCGTCAGTCTTGAATCTCTATGCTCAGTCTTGAATCTTTATATTGTACAATCTTCATTCTTAGTACATGCATATACACATATATCTAGAAAAAGATATTAGTATTTATATTTTATAACAAGTCCTAAGGTTGTTGTCATCAAAACCATCATCTTAGGAACTAACAAGCTGGTCCATGCTCGAACGTGCGATACCGAATACCAATAACTATCGTGTGCCTCAACTAAAAGGATCACTAAATATTTGGAGTTGATGTACCCTTAGGTTAGCTAAACCCACCGGCTATGTGCCTACTCTCTTTTTTCATTCATGGCGATGAAGTCACATTCAACATCTCAATACACAAGTCTTCATCACTCGAATAGATTTCGAATCACAACAAGGATTCCAAATCCCGAACAGTTCACGAATATCTCCATGGTTTCTAGCATAAGTTATCCGACAAATGATAACTTTGTCCTTTTTCTTGGAATCAACCTTAAGATAGACAGTACAACACGATAACATTGTTACAATGTTAACTTTGACCTATCCCCTGGAATTAACCTTATGATAGATAGTTCAACTCTATAACTGCTTCCACAATAGAGAATGGATATAGCAATTTTGAGGTGGTTACGGTTTTGAGTCATCTTATATATATGTTCTCTCCGCTTATCGGACGCCTCAAACCAATTGATAGATTTTAGGTTAACGTAACTCTGGTTCTTTCAGAAATAAACAAAAAACGCATAAGGATATAGATCATCTCCAATCTGGATGGATTTCCTTGCCTCTTATCCTAGAAGAGCAAGACGATGAGCATCATAAGGATAATCGTACCATATAATTCTCAAGTTTCTTCTAGGTATTTGCTAAATTAATATTGGTCAAATTCAATAACAATAAGAATGATCGCATACGGAAAACAATTCTCATATGCTTATCACGTTTTCGACCATCTCAACTTATGCCATTCCTCGGTCATGAGTGAAGCCTGCAGGTTAGAGCATTGTTTTCTTCTGAGCCTTACAAAGCATCTTCTTAACTCACACAGATGGAGTAAGCCTAATTTACCGGCTATTAGAGCTAAGTATACGACTAAATACTTTCCATAGAAAGGTAAACGTAAAAAATGATTAAGTCACTCAAAGCATGATTAAGTCACATAAGCGATTTCAAATCCTTTTTTCGTTTAATTAATTCTTTTATGAATTAAAACTTGTTTTATTGAATAATACTTCTTTCAGAAGTAAGCAAAATATATATAGGAGTCCTACTTAGGGGATCTCGAATACGTACGTTCTAAAAGCAAGAGACAATTCAGATAAATGAGTCCTTGTCGGGGATCTCAAACCATATGAATACATGAAACTTCTATTCACTTCTTTTTTCTACTTGTATATATATTCAAAATACCTTTATAAAAGATATATATAGTATTATAATATTTCACTATTCATTTGTACTCTTTTTAGTACTTTATACATTCATATACTTGTGTCGAAGTTATAAGAATATTCATAAATCACATAATAAGATTTTTACTTTGAAAGTATAAACGAGGAGGCTAAAACTAAATATTACTAAAATATTGTTAGTATAAACCCAAATGCTTTATGCCTTACATTATGTTTTAAACATTATTTCTAAAGATCTAATTACATTTATGAGTATGTTCAGATAGGTAAAAGACAAATGTTACTTAAACATTATCACTATAAACCCAAAACTGTGTTACACTTAACCTTATCACTAAAACATTCATTTTAAAGATCCATTTATTTTCGAAAGTTTATTCAAATAGGTTAAAAACAAATTTTACCTAAATATTATTTACTATAAACACGAAACCATTTCACTTAACATTATCTTTAAAATAATCAATTTAAAAATCTAAGTGTCCTTATTAACAAGATAATACACTTTTATTTAACTTCTAAAAAACATTCATTATAACCAAGTGTTATAACTAAAGCCACTTACCCATTTATGAAATACTTAACTTATGTTTCCAAAATTGTATATATAAATACTTTAAAAATACGTATAACTAGGTTATAAATATCTATATAAAACATTTCTTAAATACAACAAAATTTAAAGTTTAACAAAAATCAATAAAAAGCATGTTTTACATTTAAAACCCTTTACGTTAAAAAATCATAAATAACTACTAAAAATATATTTAAACTTTAAACCACTTTTAAAATACTCTAATTAACGTTATTTAACACTCCTCGAAAAATCTCAATAATTAATTTAGTTAGCATTTAAACTCACTTTTAAAGTGCTCATATAACAATCATTTTCGCTATAACTTTTGCAAATTTGTTCAACCATCTATCAAACAACTTCCTTGCTATCGCACAACCAAAATATATACTTTCACAATATATCACCATATGAATAAGTTAAAGCCAAAGGATTTTGAAGTACACTTATAGCGACTGTTCTCACTTCAAACGCATTCAAGCAAACTTCAACTTCACATAAAATGAAACATAATGTGTAAACAAAAATCCAAGGCCACATTACATGTTTTAGAGGGTAATAGAGGTGATAATATACATAAAAAATTATCACTTGCTTTCCAAAGCAAGCGAGTCCAAAAGTAATAACTTGTGTTAGCTTACTTTACTTTACTTTATATTGCAATACAAAAAATATACATACACATTATATATTCATTCCATGGTGAGTAAAATCACCTAAATCGATGCTAAAACCAAGCACAAGCACACAGGAACACACGAACACTTCCTCCCATCACCAGAATTCAAAGCTTCCACCTTTTGCTTTATTTTTGGACTAGGCCACCTCTATCCACCTCAAATAGCTCATAGCCAACAATTTAGATGGGGATTTTGCTCCCTTTTATCGTTTGACTTGGTTTTCTATGTTGTTAAGATGATCTAAGGCAAAATTTCATAGAGATTGGAATTGTTTGTTTTTACTAGATATTGATTAGTAGCGATAGAAATGGATTTAGACTAAGTGTTTCTATCTTTGAAAATTAAAAAATGAGTTAATGTAATCCCTATGTAGAGCCTTATGTAGAAGTCGCCAAGACATCGCCACTTGCCTGTTACCTTCATGGAAAGTTGTTATGCAATGCTTCCTTCCATGTGTCAATTTTACACCTCATTTCATTAGGAAAAATATCTTTTACACTATTTACCAAAATATCTTCTCCTTAATCCATTTGTTAACCTTTTGCTGTTCACATTTAGTTAGTAAACTAAAATATTTTTAGTTTCTAATTAACTACACATTAATACGTTAGATAAGCTTAAGAGGTTCGAACAACTTTTATCGAGAAAACAGCCGTTTATCGATAAAATGATTTTCAGCCATATTATCAATATTTTTTTGAAGCATTTGCTATTATAAACATTTTTAAAAAAACAAGTTTACCATAATTAGTTGTTAATTAAAGAGGGGTTAACATGGTTACAAAATCACTTTTAATCACATTAAATCAAGATTCAAATGTTTAAATAATTCAGATATTTCAATATGAAGTGTTCAAAATTCTGAGTCTTACATTTTTTCCCACTTAAAACATTTCGTCCTTGAAATTTTAACACGATTAATAAACCAACAAAATTGGCACATAACAATATCAATAGTATTCAAAATTTTATAGCAAATACAGCTTGCGGTTTACTCAAGTTCAAAATCCCTCTCGTTGCATATGGGCAATAAATAACCTAATAGACGCATCTTACGTTTAACAGCCTTAGGTTATTACTTAGTCAATTATTCATGCTACCTCATAACAAATCGAAGATTCATTCCCTAACACTCCATAAGCTAACAAACATACTATACATATACTTAAGCCCGTACGATGTGCATGGATCATCTGTACGTAATATCCGGTCCGATTGTATGTCTGATTACATAATTTCACTTCTAAAGTAGTATAGATCACTTAACATCTCTAGTACGAACTCTGATCAGGTTCCTTAATTAGAGATCTCTGTTTCCATAACATAGCCATACAATATGGTAGAAAACTTTAGGATCATATCAAGAATCTATTTCAAGAGTTTGTTGTCAAGAATCGAGTGAAAAATCCTTGTTTGCATTAGAGTAAATCGCTTATAAATCATGTACTTGAATCCTAGATCAAGTGCTATCATGCGAAAAAATGTTCTACATAAAACTTACGTATATTATCCTATTGACTTCTTAACTATACAAATTACCCTTTTAATCACATTCATTTACATTAATAGAATATCAATCAATACTGAAATCATTTCATAAAACATCACTTCAAGTTTATAAACACTTTATAATGACATAGCTTCCTTTATAAAACATAAAAACTTATTTTACATTATTACTCATATAATACTCTACTACATCCTAAGAGTATATACCAAACCTCAATTTTATTTTACTTTCTAAAATCCAGATAAAGGCCTAAAATAAATTCAGGTCTTATAATCAAGTCAACCTTTTAACTTCTTTAGTTGTAGGGTTAGGCAAGTAGCTAAAATGAGTAGGACACTGGTATCCAAACTTACGCGCAGAGCGTACTTCCTTTAGACAACCCTAAGGTAAAGGCATTTGTTAGCCCAATAATGTCGAATGTTCTACTTAACATGAATGTTCAACAAATTCAAAACGTTTTTTAACTTACCACCTTCTCAATTCAAGTGTTATATAATCTCATGATATTATTTTTCAAAAACACATAACTTCAAGTTCTAATGATCCAAAAGTTTCAAACTGTACAAAATTGCTGAAAAATCTACTTCATTCAAACAAATGAAAACTTTGGAACTAAATATCGGGTTTCATTCCAAATCATTTGAAATAACTATATATACATATGTCTTTTTTATATCAAATCATACTTTTGGGTCTTAAGCAAAACCATTTCCAAAGCCATATCAAATACTTCATCTAATAGTACAAAATATCATGATCTCAGTTCTAAAAACCAATTTTCCAAATATTTACTTTAAAATCCATAAAAGACATACGAATAGATAGAGTAACACCAAAATGATACTAAGAAAGCGGGTCCTACCAAGTCGACCATATATTCCCTTATTAATAAGGGTGATACTTATGAGAAGCATGTACTAACTGGACACATCTGCTGTCCATTTTTAATCACTCTCGAGTCGTTTCAGCTAGATAACATAAATATATTATGTTCTCGAATTGACTTGTCGATTTCGAAAGCAATCTCGAACTCGAACAAACCTTAAAGTCTTTTCGAAATACTGTCATTCATAAATACTTTCAAATAATAATATTATTATTTTCCAAAATCTTGAATACCATTTTCACATATGCCTACATTTAAGTTTTCAAAATATCGGCTTAAATCCTCTTCACTTATACACCATATTTAGAATATTTTCACTAAACGTATTTCACTAAAGTTAACTATTGACCCAACATTATCACTGAATATCTTACTTAAACTACTCGAAAGAGCACTTTAGGGTTTAAGGAAAAGATAGAACCATGATTTGGGCATAAGTTCGGTGCAAGAAAAATATGAGGCCTCATATATCGGTATCTTTTAAGACCTTCGAATCACCGTAATGGTTTTCTCCTCAAAAGAAACAAACCATATAATAAGTACATAAGGTGATATAATAGATAAAGTTTAGGGTGCAAAATATAAATTAAAAAATAACTGTGCTGCTTGCATCTCACAACACAAAAATATTAGAAGTACAGCTAAAGCCACCAAGTAATGTTTGCATATGGATTTCTGTGCAGCTCTCATTAGTACATCGACGCCAGCCTCCTGACAAGCATCAGAAACTACCTTCTGAAACCATGCATATCTCTAGATAACATATGTCACAAAGGGAAACATAGCCGGTCTATGCCTGTAACAACCTGAAATTTTGGTCATTGTATTTTGAATATTTAATTAATTTTAATTATTGAATAATTGGTTTTAAAAGATTTAAACTTGAATTCAAATATAGTGATTGTTTAAATTACTTGAATTATTGAACAATGATTTAAATACTTGGATTTTAAATTGAATATTAATTCTATGGATTAAATGGACTTGTTTAACTCCTTTTAAATTAATAATTAATAAATGATGAATTCATTTGTAAATTCATTTACAGTAATAAATGGTTAGAATAAATAATCAAAAAATTTAATTTCAATATAATGATTCGATTTCTATTGACATATATAATTTATTTGATTTTTCGATAATTTTTAATTTAGAAAATAACGAATATATCGTTTGACTATTTATCGAAAACAGTGGTTTCATGATTTTATATAATATAATAACCCGTGTATGTTATTATTGTTTTGGAGTTGCATCACTATTCTGAGCGCGACTGAATTTTTTATTTTTCGGAGTTCATATGCAAATAAATATCTATGCGACGAAAGGTCGAAAATCACAAATTATATTGTATCAACAATTAGACAACCAGTACACATCTTCCACTTATCTATCTTCATTGTTACCAATAAACAAATGTCCCCTGTAAACGAAGAACATGAAATTCAAAAAGAAAGCAAGCTTTCACCGTTTCAAAAATCAATTTCTCCTAATATAATCGATAAAAAATCATAAAATAAATAACTTTCATTTTGTTTTGTTGAGATCTACGCACCCGTGCTTGTCTTAGTCTATGCGATGCTTGTTAGTGATGACGACAGTTTAGCATGAGAATCGAGGTTTAGGAATTCTTGAGTTATAGTCGATATTAGGTGAATTGGAGGATGGATGTGGGTTCGCCATGTCGAAGAGCTCCTGGAAATGTCGAAGTTGGGCTGTCCGATCGTGTTGGGGGATGTGCAATTGTCGCATAGGGGCAATAGTCTAGGTGTTAGGTCGCGAGTTGGTTTTTGAGGCCGAGCATGATGAGACTGTGTCAAGGAGGTAGTTCTTGCATTGAGATGATCAATGGTGTTGTCGGATTCAAGCTTATTGGGGGAGATGAGAACGCAAGGGAAGATGGAAGTTCGACCATAGTTGGGTTAGCTCCTGGAAGTGAGTGGGAGTAGTTGTTTCGGGAAGAGGAGTTAAACTTTAATTACGGGTAGTTAAGTGTTAATATGTAATTAGTGAGGTAATTGATTTTATTTATAAATTGATAATTTCTAAAATTCATAACTTGTTCATACAAGGTCCAAATCGGACGCGATCAGTCGCGTTGGATTCTTTATGACGTTAAATATGCTTTGGAATTGGTTTGATGAATTGAAACTTGTAGAATTTCAAGCTAAAATTGAACATTGTTCAATTTCATATGGAATTAGAACGCTTCGGTGATAACTAGAATTTCGGTGAGTTTAACTCACCTTTTTGGTTAAACCAGCATGTTATACAGTAGATAAAAATTTACTATTTGTGTTTGGTTGAAATTATTGGCTGTTTGGTTAAATATTCACTTTTACAAGCGATTGTTATTTAAAATTCAAATACATGAATACTATTGAGGAATCTGGATTCCTCATTGTAGCGATTTAAAATTTTTAGTTATATGTACCTGTTAACTCTATTCAGTTATAACCTGTTATATAAATCTGTTAATTGTTGAATCTTGATTGTTTAGCACTATTAATTATAATATTTTGATATGTTCAAAACTTAATGGTAAAAAAAATCAATAACAACATTGGTTAGTGCTTTGGTAGCTGTTGGCCTAAATTTAGTATTTTTGATGATACTGCTAATTCCCATATGACTGTAATTAGTTTTTGATTCCAATAATTATTTCAAATTCTGATCTTTTGATTTTCTGGAATATTTTCATTTAATAGTTTTTGACTTCTCTATGTTGCCCCAACCTTTTTATTTGCTTTTTCTAAACCATTTGGAAATGTTTTACAGTTATTTAACTATCGTTTAATAATGATATAAATTGTTTAACTATTTTTTAATAATGTTAAAAGGTTGGTTAGTTCTATTTAATATTTTTTAATAGTTATTTATTAACAATTTAATATTGTGAAAAGGTATTTATATAAATAATTGATATTGTTTGAAGGTAATAATTATTATTATTTATTGATAATATTGGGAAGTTAATTATTTATTATAATAAGTTTTCTGAAGATTGATTATTAATTATTATATTAATAGTGTTTGAAATGATTAATTATTATATTAATAATGTTTTGAAGTTATTTATTATTACGCTAAAAATGTTTTGAAGTAAATTAATTATTTCATTAGTGATGTTCTAAGGAAATTGAATGTGTTAGTAATGTTGTTGAAAAGTTAATTTATTATTTATTTATGATGTTTAAAGTTAATTAATTTATCTAATTAATTGTATTTATAAATAATAAATTAATTTATAAAGGAATTTCATTTAATAAAGAGTTCAAAAATGAAAATGGAGTTTTAGATTTATAAAGGCTTTATAAAAAAATTTATGAAGAATTTTATAAAGGGATTTTTGGAAGGATTTCTATGAAGTATTTTTTATAAATAATTTTCATAAAGGATCTTTATAAAAGTCTTTTATAAAAGAATAATTTTTTATTTACAAAAGGGTTTATAGATTTATAAAAGAAGTTTATAAATAGTTTTATAGATTTATAAAAGAGATTTATAATTTTTTTAAAAGATTTATAGAAGGGTTTTATAAATGAATTTTGAAATTTATAAAAGAGTTTGATATATTATTTTAGAGATTTACAAAAGGAGTTTCATAAATGATTTTAAAGTTATATAAAAAAGAAATTGAGGTTGGATTTTTTCAAATTGACTTTCTTAATTGTGGTGGTGTGGACATTCATTCCATGCTTAACACTGAAGGAATAGTGTTCGGTTTTTCCTTATCTCCACCTGTTTTAAAATAATATTTGTTTGAATCCATTTACTATGATTTTGAAATAAGAAATCTTTCACAATATTGTGTGAATAAACTTATAAGGTTGAAATAAATATATGAATGCATTTTCTAAGTAGGGAAAGTGAAGTGTTTTTTGAATATACCTAAACCATTGAGATAAGTATATGGATATTCTTCTATGTATTGAAAAGAGTAAAAAGAATTTGTAAGTATACCTTTGTAAGAATATTTTGATACAAGTATTTGCAAGAAGGATTAACTAAAGAGGATAGTGGTTACTTATGTGCTTAGCCAATGTTGGTTTCCCCATGGAAATAAATCCTCGATTTGATTGATGCTTATTTGATAGTTAAATAACCGATTATCAAACTTGGCTAGTTTGTAAACTATTAGCGTTGGTTCAGGGAGACAGGGATGAGATAAATTAACCAAAAACTACTTCGAACTGGCATAAGCATTCAAATGGAAGACATTTTGAAGATGATTAAAGATGGATTTTTTTGATATAGAAGGGGTACTTGCTACTAATCATATGGGTGATTCCATAATGGATGTAGTAGCGATAGTGCCTTCAGTTTCATTCAGACCCAAAACGAACTTGTATGGATGAATGTTGGCATTGCATTTCTGTTTGGAGGACAGTGTTAGCATTTCAAGTGGAATTGCTATCTAAAAGGTAATCTTAGCTTCATGCCTCATCAACCGGTAAAATGGTTAAAGTAGGGACATGCGGTATGGCTAAGTGGGTTGCTCCCATTAGGGTATGATCATCCCTTATCTATAATCGATATTTATACATGTTTCGAGGCCCATTATGGTTGTTTGATCGCAACCAAGGGGTGATCTGATTCGACGCTATCCAGTAAGGGGTAGAGCCAGTCCTGAGTAGTAGAGGTGCAACATGTTGTAGGCCGCCGTATATTTTATCTAGAGGTGTATGGTTTCAGTGGGTAGTCCCTTACCCTTTCATATTTGTAATTCATTTTCCAATACGAGATTTCCGACTTGATTGTATACTTATTATGCTAAAATTTAATTATTGTAACAATTTCGGCTATGTTCAATGTTTATTTAAACCCTAGACACTATTATAATACCAGAAGATTACTTATGAAATGTTTTGGTTATCGTAAGGTAAAATCCCATCTATGTTTATGTGCAGCGCGGTCTTACGAGATACCATTATTTTCAAAAAATTTGTAACATCAAAATTTAATTGAGATGTGATTTCTCACGCTGGTTTACCAGACTGATCTGGGTGTTATCTTGTTATAATGCTCGGGTCGGACCGAGCATTTTTATAGATTCAGTTTGGTTACTTGGAGCTTCAGAAGATGGGCTCAATGCCTCCAAGTTTTATTCATGTACATTCAATTTTCTGTTGCATTGGTTGTTTATATTTATCAGCAATTGTGAGGACAAGTTGTCATAACTGTCCAGGCTTTTGGTTGATTAGTTGATTCTGATTGATATATGTATAATAAAATTCGGTTTTTCTTTTATAAAGATCATTATTATATTATAGATTGCTCGTAACGTTATAAGATTTTGTTCTTCCTTTTTATTTTTTTCACCCCAACAATCTGTCTTTTCGGCACTTGGATTTCTGACACGTGAATACCATGGATGTGTTAGTGTCGGCCCTTGAGGGTTAAAAAGGAGGGTCATTAAAATACCCGAACACGTAATACCGAATACTAATAACTACGTGCCTCAACCAAAAGCATCTCTAGATATTTGGAGTTGATGTACCAACTTTGTTTTCTATCATTCTCGATGGTGATGTCACATTCAGCATCTCAACACACGAGTCTTCATTACTCAAACAAATCTCGAATTACTACAAGGATTCTAGCATCTCGAACAATATATGAATCTCTCGTGGATTCCAGCACATGTCATCCAACGAATGCTAACTCTATCCAATCTCTTGGAATCAACCTTAAGATAGACAATACAACACGATAACATTGTTTGAAATGTTAATGCTAACCTCTCCCTTGGACTTAACCTCAAGTTAGACAGTTCAACTCTATAACATTTTACTCCATAACTTCTTCCTAAACATAGAACACATATATCGGTTTTGAAGTAGTTAAAGTTTCAAGTTATCATATTAGTCACTCCTCTGCTAAACGGATGCCTTAAAACCAATTGATAGATTTTCGATTAACGTAACTCTCATTCTTTTACAAATAAATAGACAACGCAAAAGGACGAAAACCATCTCATGTCCAAACGAAATTCCTTATCTTGTCCTAGAAGAGTAGGACGAGTTTATACGTTGGGTATAGCATCACTGACTATAACCATACTGTATAATTCATGTGTTTCTTTGATATACTTCCTTAGTTTGTATCGTCCAAATTCAATAATAATAAGAACGATCGCATATGGAAACCAAGTCTTGTATACATATCACATTTTCATCCTTCTCAACGTTGTTAATCAAGAGTAAAGCCGGCAGATTACAGAATTGTTTGTTTATAAACCCTACTCAAATATCATTGTTAACTCTCATATATAAAATATGCCTACTTTGTTGGCTTTTAGTACTAAGTACACGATTAAATACTTTCCATACAAAAGTAAACACATAAAGCACATGAAACATCCCACACCCCCTAGTATATCCAAAAAGGACACACTAAAAGATGTGGTGCATTGTAGGTATAGCTAAAAACTTTATTGTGACTAAGATTCACAAGGCAATTAGATAAAAACAGCGTAAACAATAGCTCATTTAATAATTAAACCTCATAAAATAAGTCATAACCAAAAATATGTCTCAAAATGCCAAATACATATGTCTTATGTAAAGTACCGTTTCAGTCACAACATCAAAGTACATAAATAAAATAATCCCTCTCAAGAAATACCAGTACATGAAAATAAAACTGAAAAGAAGAAGAAGAATATGTGAAGAAATACTTCGCAGCTGAACCTCCAAGAAAGGCCGAAATATATTTTCCCTGCCTCTATTGGCTTATGAGGGAAAAGTAGGAAATATAGGAGCGAGTCAGACTAAAAGTCTAGTGAGTTGTAGTAATTACTAGTATTTTTAAGCAAGATAAAGATAATAGACTAGCAACAGTTCTATTATAAAAGGAAATAAAGGAAAAGATAAAAATGGGATAAAATACGGTTTTAATCGTTTGCTTTGATTATTTCGATTGTTTGCACTTGTCTTAAATAATTGCTTTTATTAGGCTGAATTCCTAATTCAACTTTAATTAGGCCGAAGTCCTAATACTACCATTTTGATCAGTCTTTTATCTCTGTTATGTCACTGTGGGGTAGTCCCATCCTATGGGTTCCACAGCAAAAGGACACCTATTTAGCGCTTTGCGTAACGACCCAAAAATTTAACCATTTCAAAATATAATATTTAAAGTGGATTTAAATATAAAATATAAAAAGTTTTATAATTCAAAAAAATATTAGTTAGGGTTTGGAAATAGTAATATACATAAAAATAGTAACATTTGCTCATATCGATAAAAGTGACAAAGTCCTGATTTCAGAAAAGTAAGTCTAAATGGTTTAATAAATTACTTTAATTTATTTATGAGTGTTTATATTTTTAAATAACATTATACAAATTTAATTTTAAATTTGGTTTACATAAATAAATAGTTTAACAAAAACATCAAAATATGACTATAGAACATTTGTCAAAAATCAACATTTTGTCGATTTAAAGTTGTAGCAAAATTATTGCACCTTTATGTACACAACTTAATAAATATGTTAACATATAAAGATAGTTAACATTTAACTAAACAAGTTTGCTCTAAGTAATCACATTTAGAAAATTCTAGAAAGTAATTAGCAAAAGTAAACAAAATAAGATAAAACACATGTCACATCACATGTGACATAAAGTAAAGTAATGTGAAGTAAAGTAATAATTTTTATTATTTACTTAACTCTTAACTATTCGGATTTTAAAAGTATGATGTGATGGTAAATGTTGAATTAAATAAGTTTACATAATTCTTAAGGAAGGTTATTTAAGTAAAAACACAAATCTATATTTTAATCTCAAATATTTTCTATAAACCCATCCACTTCTTCTTCACTTTTGCACCATTTCTTCTCTACTTTCTTAAGCTCTCTTACATCCTTTAATGACTTCTTTCAATAATTAAATAATGCCAAAATATTTCCAAAGATGAAACAAAGAAAAATATCAATAGAACTCTGTCCTAACCACTTCAAAACTCCTCCTTCCCCTTCTATTTCACACGCCCCTTTCCTCCATTTAGCCGAGCACTCCTAGCCTTCCCTAAGCCAAGTCGAGCCATCCAAGTCTAAGCGTTTAAGGAATCGTAAGCTAAAGATATCAAATAGCAAAGCTATAACCGATTTTCCATTCACCAAAACAAACAAAATGAGAATTCTAAATTGTTAAGTAAGAAATGTTTATATGATGTTCTATAAGTTATAAATCTTGTTTGGATGTTAATAATGATGTTTGATAAGTGTCTGAAAAAGAAAGCAACCACCTTTAAGTCATTTGCAAAAGTTAGTAAGCAAATATGTACATAATTGACAACCATGTGACATTGTAATAAAAAAATTGTTAAATTGATTTGCAAGTTCATATGACATGTTAGGATATGGTAAAATGGTTATAAACATTGTTTTAGATGTTTATTAATTGTATAGTGAATATATATGTTAAAACAAGTCACGGATTTACAGGACGTATAATCAAATGGAAGTCACTTTCCAAGAGAATGAAATATGATATGGAATCATTTATACCTTTGAAAAATGTTTAAATATGCTTTAGAAATGATTCCTAAGTGTTTGAGCTTGTCTCGGAAAAGTTTGGATATGAATCTCAAAATATGCCTAAAATTTGACGCGTCGCGTAACGGTTATTCATGTTTTCGCGTCAAAGTTCAAATGAACACACGAAGTGGAATATAATATGAAATTTTTCAAAGTAAGAATTTTATGAATCCATATGTCCATATCTTTCATATAAAAAAAGAAAATCAAAATTTAATTTTGTATATTCTGAAATATGGAAAAATCAATTTTCAAGAAAAATCAAGTCTTTGCACTAAATGATCAGAGTTGGAAATTGATAAAATAATCATTTAAAAAACATGAAATAAATTCTAAAATCTTTTAAAATGTTTTAAAAGTGATTTAGGTTGAAAATACGGTTTCTAAATGATATAAAAGTCGTTTTGAAGAATAAAGCTTTTAAAGCATTGTTGTAACACAATTTGCAACACTTTTCGCAATGTTTTTCAATAACTTTTGAAATAAAGGTTGAAACTTAACAATTCTTTCATAAATCCTTAATAAATATTTTTAAGTAAATAATAAAGCATTTTGAAAGAAATTTGAACAATTTCACATTATTTCAAAAATGGTTAAATAAATAATTGAGTGATTTAAAAAAGGAAAATGAGTATGCAGAAACGACTAGTACATTTGTCCCGCCTGTGAGATCTAAAAGTGAAAACAAGGTGTGTAACTAAGGTTAGTGATGGAGCAATCAGTGCTCTGAATTTATTTTCCTCAGTTTTCTCTTTTAGGTGAGGGGTGGAACAGATCGATGCTCAACTTGGATTTTATAAAAATAATCTTCTTATACTCATTATTAAAATCCGAAGAGGGACCTATTCGTGGAATTTAAAAGGTGATCTCACCGTTATTCCACCCATAGCACTTGTTGAATATAGAAGTTGATTTTGGATAAAAGTAGAATGATTTCTATAATCCTATTTTCTCAAAAGATACTTTTTAAAAATAATTTGAGAAATAATCAAAAAAAAGATTTAAATGATTCCGTATTCACTAAAAGAATATTTTGAATATATATATATATATATATATATATATATATATATCTCGAAGATATTTTGGTAAAGGAAAATGAATGAATCTAAAAACAATCACCTAATTACATCATTTTTTACCGATGATTGGATTTCGAAGGAACGGGGTCGGGTTTGGGTGATTCCTCTCTGAAAAACCAATTCCAACCAATTTATGTGTTCGAAGATTAAAGAAGTTCGAAGATGGAGATATTGAGACGAATAATAACGAGGGACTGCTTGTTGATTAATTATGGATAAACTCCCGATTCACTATATTGTAGCAGTGGTCTCTATGTTATAAAAAATTTCAAAACCATAAGGACTCCTCGCCTAGTAATGGCCGAGGATAGTACCTTCGGTTTTGTTCGATCCCAAAACGAACTTGTAAGGATAAATCTCTGACCTTGCATTCTAAATCATAATGAGTGATTTCTATAAAAGTATGTTAGTCAGTGGCGGAGAAAACAACTACTCTTAGCTTAACACCCTTTTTCGAGACATACGAGCTTATAAATTTATACGTTTATAGAAATCAGTCATGTAAATGTGGAATGACAATGTGGCATTCAAAGTGAAAGAAGATGTGTTATGTGAAAAGGTAATCGCTGCTTCAAGCCTCATCAACCGAAAATGACCAAAATAGGGTTAAATGCGGAAAGGCTAAGTGGGTCACTCCCAATTAAGGTATGATCATCCCCTTCTAGATATATTTCTTCCCGTTATGACATTTGGGATGTAAATTAATGTGGATGTATGTGAAGAGTGCTCTCGGATAAAGGTCGGTAAGGACCGAGGGAAGACATAATCGGTACTATCTAGTTATAGAGATAGGCCAGTCTTGTGTTGGTAAATGAGCTTTGTGATGGTTCCTTAGAACATCTATCTAGAGGTGTACCCATCGGAAGGTAGTCCCTTCACCTAGTTATTTACATAAAAATCCATTCTCTAATAAGAACCTGTGGTTATTTGTATTGGCGTAATGAATAGGCTCGAAATGCTATATGGGTAACCATTTCGGCTAAGATTAATAAGTTTATTTGCGAATGTTTTCAAAGAATTCATTAAGAATAATATCCCCAAATATGACGTAATAAAGAGTTTTGGTTATCATAAGGTGAAAACCTATTCCATGTTTATGTGCAGCGTAGTCTTATGAGATTCCCTTTGTTTTTAAAACATCGTACTTTGAGTTTTCAACACTAGTCCCATGACCGATCTGGAGTTGTTTTTCCCTCCAAACTCTAAGTGCCCTATTTTTCGGGCAGCCGTGTAGTCAGGATACCTTAGGAGCATTTTGGAGAATATTGGGGAGCATTTTGTAAAAGACTTTTGGAGCTATGTAGCCGATGTATCTTATATAGATACCTATCTATTTTCCACCGTGTTATGTAGTATGTATTTCTCAGCATATGTACGGATAGACAGTTATAACTATCCGCTCTGATTATTTATGTATAATTAAAATGTTGAATGTGATGTGAGATTCTGTTATTGTGTTATCTTCTATCTTTATTTTGTTTTACACCCCTGATAATTTGCCTCCACGACACTTGAATTTATGGCACGTGAATACCGTGGATGTATTAGTGTCGATTTCTAAGGGTTGAGAAGACGGGTCGTCACACGTGGTATCAGAGCTGAAGGTTAAGCGAGAACCTTGGATTTGTTAGGGTAGGACTCATTAGAGATAGGGTTAGTAATGCCCTAAAATGAGTTTAGTCTGAGAGAGCGCATAACTAAAACTTTAAACTTGAAAAGTATATTCATATTGTATAACATTCCCTAAGATCTCATCTATATGTCCTAAAGTTCTTTTTCTTACTATATACAGATAGTAGAAATGAGTGGAAGAAGAGTACGAGGTAGAGGAGGAAGTAATACCACGAATGGTCAAACTCCCACAGTTGCAGTAGTCGCGGAAGTGGTAGTTCTGGTATAGCCCCAAATCAACTTTGCAACTTTGTGCAAGAACCATACCAGCCTTGGTGGTAAACCTTTCAAAGGAACAGAAACCGTCATTGAAGTACAAGCTTGGATCCGCTATTGTAAACGAATTTTCAATGGGCTGAATAATAGAGATGAGCATAAGAGATTCTTAGCTTCTTGGCAACTACAAGATGGAGCTCCAGATTGGTGGGAATCTATTACCCAGAATGAGTCGGAACAAAATTTCTCATGGGAATGATTCAACGAAGTTTTGGAGGAGTAGTATATGCCGAAAGCAGGAAAATTCCATCTTTACCGAAATTTTATGGATTTTAAACAAGAGGAGGATATGTCGTTTGAGAAGTATGCTAACAAGTTTAACGACTTGTTTTGGGCTTGGATTGATAGATACGCCCCTTAAAAGAATGAAAATTTTATCTCGGGAATGAAGAAGCAATACCATGTCAGAATGACTAGGCATGTGAAAGAACCATTTGTAGACTTAATAGACATGAGATACAGATATGAAGCTTTGAATAAGGTAGATCCATCCGTTGTACAAGAAAGCAATAATAATAACTGGAAGAAGAGGTAGTTCAATGGCAAGAAGCCATGGTAGGAAAAACCCAAAGGAGGATCTCAGGATAACTGCTTTAAAAAGGTCACTTGCTATAATTGCCAACAAAAGGGCCACCTATCAACTCATTGTAGAAGATCCAGAAATCAAGGGTCTACACCAAGAAGCTGCTTTAATTGTCGTCAATCAGGACACATGACAAAGGATTTTCCCCTAATGAAGAAAGAAGAATAAGCTAAAGTTTATGCTATTAAGTATGAGCCTTCAACCTCCAAAGATGTAAAGGGCAAAGGAGTGTAGGAAGGTAATAATTTTTATAAAAGATGTTTTAGTTAGAGTATCATTTGATATTGGGAATTCTCATAGTTTTATTGCTAAAACAACTGTAGTAGAATTAGAACTTGGACCTAAAATTATTGACGACCCTATCTACATGACGATTCCTATAGGAAGGTTCCTCTAATCTTTGTATCACTGTGAAAAAGTCCCAATTTCCTATCCTCCCCATCACTTTCCTTTTGATCTTTTCATCTTAGATTTTATTGTTTTTGAAAATTTACTTGGTATGGATTGGTTGGCTAATACAAAGTTGTGTTCAATTGCGAAAAAAGAATGATTTTTTTGTCGACTATCTTTGGAAAAATCATAGAAATATCTTGTGAAGGTCCTAGTCCAAGAAGGGATAGTTTTCTTTATGATTTAGATACATCCTAGACAGGATTAGAAACAATACCCGTTGTTAAAGAATTTGCAGATGTCTTTGAGGAAGTAAAAAGTTTGCCCCCATATCGAGAAATCGAATTCCATATTGATTTAGTTCCTGGTGCCATGCCAATTAAACAACAAAATAGAAGGATGGCTCCGAAAGAAACAAATGAGTTGAATAACCAAACCCAAGAGCTATTAAAGAAAAGGGTGATAAGTCCCAGCCGTTCAAGTTGGGGATCGGCCGTACTTTTTGTTGCTAAGTTAGATGGATCTTTGCGATTGGGTGTAGACCATCGAGATCTACATAAGCAAACCATTAAGAACAAGTATCCTCGACCTCGAATAGATGACTTGTTTGACCAGTTACACGGAGCTCAAGTTTTTTCTTAAATGGACCAAGCTACAAGATTCCATCAGTTAAGGTTTGCAGAAGATTGCATCCATCTAACTGCATTCAAAGGTCTGAATACTTTCTATGAGTGGTTGGTTATGCCTTTTGGGCGGACTAATGAGCCTACTTATTTTGTTGACCTTATGAATAGAGTTCTTAGAAATGTGCTAAACAAATTCGTGTTAGTCTTTATCGATGATATCCTTATCTACTCAAAGACAGAAGAAGAACACGCAAGACATTTAAAAGCTGTGTTGGAGATATTGAGAAATAACTTGCTTAAAGCCAAATTCTCAAATTGCCATTTTTAGGAGAAGGAGGTAAGATTCCTTGGACATATAATATCAAGGGATGGAATTTCAATGGATCCAGGGAAAGTTGCATCTCAAAATTGGAAGCAGCCACAAACTCCTAAAGAGATTCGTAGCTTCTTAGGTTTAGCAGGATATTACATAAGATTCGTTCAAGACTTCTCTAAGATTGCCTATCACCTAACGAAGTTGACTATGAAGGATGCTAAATTTATCTGGACTCCTAAGTGTGAAGAAGCATTCTAAGAGCTAAAGAAGAGATTGACAACCGCTCCATTTTTTGCAATTATTAATGGAAATAGTAGATTGATTGTTCGTACAGATGCTTGTGGAGAAGGTGTTGGTGCATTTTTTATGCAAAATGGGAAGGTGATTGCTCACGCAAGTAGGAAGATGAAGACGCTGAGAAGAATTACGCAACATACGACTTAGAATTATTAGCCGTTGTATTCGCTCTAAAGATATGGAGACATTATTTGCTGGATAAGAATCTTTCATGGATTATTTCGATAAAATTTTGAATTAACCTTAGTAAATAATATTCCATCTTTTAGATGAAAAATTCAAACTCTTCACGGACCACAAATCTTTAAAGTATCTTTTCACCCAGAAGGACTTGAACATGAGACAACAACGTTGGCTAGAATTTCATGCATCGTCTGATCTAGATAATTTACATACACCCGGGAAAGCCGACGTAGTAGCTGATGCATTGAGTAGGAAGTTAGCTACTATTTCATATTTGGTAGTAACTCCAACTCTCCTAGAAAAGATCGCCAGCAAACAAAAGAAGGATCTATTTCTCAAGGAGATCATTAGGAATATACGTTAAAGATATAATTCAAGCTTTTAAATAGACAACCATAGAGTATTGCGGTTAAATGGGAGAATTTGTATTC
This sequence comes from Allium cepa, assembly GCA_030765085.1. Classification (NCBI taxonomy): domain Eukaryota; kingdom Viridiplantae; phylum Streptophyta; class Magnoliopsida; order Asparagales; family Amaryllidaceae; genus Allium; species Allium cepa. The sequence continues at coordinate 699,157,476 of CM060939.1, forward strand.
CATATGTTAGAAATCTTAAGCATAGGATCTACTTCAACCTTTGGAGATTCCAGCTTGGAAGTGGTATCAAATATCTATGGATTTCATTAATGGCTTACCTTGAACAAGGAAAGGAAATGAAGGCATTTAGGTTATCGAAGACTGATTAACCAAAAGTGTACACTTTATTCCAGTTAAGCCAACAAGAACTGCAGTCAGCCTTCTAGATATATATACGAAGGAGATTGTCCGATTGCATGGAATTCTGAGAAGTATAGTAAGCGATCGTGATCCAATCTTCACTAATCTGTTTTGGGAAGCACTACAGACAGCTTTGGGAACCAAGCTGAGTATAAGCACTGCATATCATCCCCAAAACTGGTGGATAGACGGAAAGAGTCAACTGTGTTTTGCACAATCTATTAAGAGCATGTGTTCTAGACTTTAGAGGCCTGTAGAAGAACCATTTACATTTAGTAGAGTTCTCCTATAATAACAGTTATCATGCTAGTATAGGCATGGCACCTTATGTAGCTTTGTATGGTCATCCATGTAAATCGCCAACATGTCGGATAGAATCTGAAGCTCAGTTAGTGCTTGGTCCGGATATGATACGAGAAGCTTCGGTGAAGGTTGATATGATTAGAAGGAAGCTAAAAGAAGCCCAAATTAGACAGAAGGGTTATGCAGATCGAAAGTATAGAAGTTTGGAATTCTCAGTTGGGATTCAGTTTTTTTTAAAGTCTCTCTAATGAGAGGAGTAGTAAAATTTGGAAGAGCTGGAAAGTTAGCATCTCGATATATTGGACTTTTTTCCACTCTCGAACGAATCGGCCCCCTAGCTTATCGAGTATAATTACCTAAAAGATTGTTGAGTGTACACAATGTTTTTCATATATCACATTTACGGAATCATATATATAACCTAGAACAAATCATAGAAATGGCTGCTCAAGATAACTTGGAGATAGAACTGAACTTAGTGGTTATTAGAAGGCCCATTCGAATCTTGGACCAAGATGTGAAAAGATTAAGAAGGAAAGTTGTAAGGTTGGTAAAAGTTCAATGGAGAGGCGTTGCCGATGATTGCACATGGGAAACAGAAGATAGAACACGAAGAGGATATCTCAAGTTTAGGATCAATGTATAGGGATTATCTATCGCTTGAGTGTACTCACCACCCGTAGTGCAATCACTTATTGTATATATTCCATCTTATTGAATATATATTTCCTTTTGAGCTATTTTCTTCTTACCTAAATTCGGGGATGAAATTCTTTTAAGTAGGGAAGAATGCAACGACCCAAAATTTAACCACTTCAAAATATAGTATTTTAAGTGATTTTAAATATAAAATACAAAAGGTTTCATAATTCAAACAATATTAGATAGGGTTTGAAAATAGAAATATACCTAAAATAGTAACATTTGCTTACATCAACAAAAGTGACAAAATCCTGATTTCAGAAAAGTATGTTTAAATGGTTTAATAAATTATTTTAATTTTTTTTATATTTTATATTTTTAAATAACATTATACAAATTTATTTTTAAATTTGGTTTATATAAATAAATAGTTTAACTAAAATATCAAAATATGACCGTAAAACATTTTTTTCAAAATCAATATTTTATCAATTTAAAGTTGTCGCAATGTTGTTTCACCTTTATGTACATAATTTAATAAATCTGTTAATATATGAAGATAGTTAACAAATAACTAAATAAGGTTCCTTTTAATAATCACACATAGAAATTTCTAGAAAGTATTTAGCAGAAGTAAACTAAAAAAGACAAAACACATGTCACATCACATATGACATAAAGTAAAGTAATGTGACATAAAGTAAAGTAATCATTTTTATTCTTTACTTAACTCTTAAGTATTTGAATTTTAAAAGTGTGATGTGATGTAGATGGTAAGTGTTGAATTAAATAAGTTTACTTAATTCTTAAGAAAGTTTATTTAAGTAAAAACATAAATCTATATTTTAATCTCAAATATTTTATATAAATACCCATCCACTTCTTCTTCACTTTTGCACCATTTCTTCTCTACTTTCTTAAGCTCTCTTACATCCTATAATGGCTTCTTTCTATAACTAAATAATGCCAAAATATTTTCAAAAATAAAACAAAGAAAAATATCAACAAAACTCCGTCCTAACCACTTCAAAACTCCTCCTTCCCCTTCTATTGCTCACACCCCTTCCTCCATTTGGCCGAGAACTTCTAGCCTTCCCCAAGCCAAGTTGATCCATCCAAGTCTAAGCGTTCAAGGAATCGTAAGCTAAAAACGTCAAATAGCAAAGCTATAACCGGTTTTCCATTCGCCAAAAGCAAACAAAATGAGAACTCTAAATTATTAAGTAAGAAATGTTTATACGATGTTTTGCAATTTATAAATGTTTTTTGGATGTAAATAATGATGTTTGATAAGTGTTTGAAAAAGAAAACAATCACCATTAAGTCATTTACAAAAGGTCGTAAGCAAATATGTGCATAAATGACAATTATGTGACACTGTAATAAAAAAATTATTAAATTTATTTGCAAGTTCATATGACATGTTCGGATATGGTGAAATGGTTATAAACATTTTTTTTGGATGTTTATTAGTCGTATATTGAATATATATGTTGAAACAAGTCACAGATTTACAAGACGTATAATTACATGGAAATCACATTACAAAAGAATGAAACATGATATAGAATCATTTATACCTTTGAAAAATGTTTGAATATGATTTTTAAATGATTCTTAAGCGTTTAAATTTATCTCTACAAAGTTGGGATATGAAACTCAAAATACGCCTAAAATTTGATGCGTCGCATAACGGTAGTTCGTGTTTTCGCATCAAAAGTTCAAATGAACATACGAAGTGGAATATAGTTTGGAATTTTTCGAAGTAAGATTTTCCAAATCCTTATATCCTTATCTTTCATATGAAAAAAGAAAATCAAGATTTCATCTTGCATATTTTGAAATATGGCAAAATCAATTTTCAAGAAAAATCTAGTTTTTGCACTAAATGACCAAAGTTGAAAATTGGTAAAATAATCATTTTAAAAAAATGAAATAAATTCTAAAAATATTTTAAAATTATTTAAAAGTGATTTAATTTCAAAATATGGTTTTCTGAATGATATAAAAGTCATCGTGAAGAATATAGCTTTTAAAGCACTTTTGTAACACTATTTGCAACACTTTTCGCAATGCCTTTAATTATCTTTTGAAATAAAGGATGAAATTTAACTATTCTTTTCCAAATCCTTAGTAAATGTTTTTAAGTAAATAACAAAGATTTTTTTAACAATTTAACATTATTTCGAAGATGGTTAAACAAATAATTAAGGATTTAAAAAGGGAAAATAAGTATGCAGAAACGACTAGTACATTTGTCCCGCCTGTGAGATCTAAAAATGAAAATAAGGTGTGTAACTAAGGTTAAGGATGGAGCAATTAGTGCCCTAAAATTACCTGGCCTCAATTTTCATTTTTAGGCAAGGGGTGGAACATATCGAAAGGAAAGCCCGGATGCTCAACTTGGATTTTATGGAAATAATCTTCTTATACTCATTATTGAAATCCGAAGAGGAAACTTGTCGTATTCGTGGAATTTAAAAGTTGATCTTATCGTGATTCCACCAATAGCACTCATTGAATACGGAAGTTGATTTTGGATAAAAGTAGAATGATTTCTATAATCCTATTTTGTCAAAAGATACTCTTTAATAATAATTTGGGAAATATTCAAAAAAAGAGGTTTAAATGATTCCATATTCACAAAAAGAATATTCTGAAAATATATATCTTTCGAAGATATTTTGGTAAGGAAAATGAATGAATCGAAAAACAATCACCTAATTACATCATTTTTTTTTACCAATGATAGGATTTCGAAGGAACCGGGGTCAGATTTGGGTGATTCCTATCCGAAAACAACTTCGAACCAATTTACGTGTTTAAAGATTGATTTTGTTCAAAGACGGAGATATTAAGACGACTAATAAAGAGGGAATAATTTTTGATTAATTGGAGAAAAACTACCGATTCACTATTTTGTAGCAGTGGTCTCTTTGTTATGAAAACTCTCAAAACCACAAGGACTTCTCGCCTAGTAATGGATGAGCAAAAGTACTTACTGTTTCGTTCAGTCCCAGAATGAACTAGTATGGATGAATGTCTGACCTTGCATTCCAAATCACAATGAGTGATCTTTATAATGTATATCAGTCGGTGGTGGAGAAGACACATTCTTTTAGCTTAACACCCTTTCCTGAGACATACTTGCTCGGGAAGTTATACGTTTATAGAAATCACTCGTGTGAATGTGGAATGGCAATGTGGCATTCAAAATAAGATATGTTATGTGAAATGGTAATCGTTGGTTCAAGCCTCATCAGTAGAAAATGACCAAAATAGGGTTAGATGTGGCAAGACTAAGCGGGTCATTCCCAATTAGGGTATGATCTTTCCCTTCTAGATATATTTCTTCTAGCTATGATGTTCGAGATGTAAATTACTGTGGATGTATGCGAAGAGAGCTCTCGGATAAACGTCGGTAACGATCGGGGATGACATATTCGGTACTGTCTAGTTATAAAGATAGGCCGGTCTTATATTGGTAGAGGAGCTTTGTGATGGTTCCTCGGGACATCCATCTAGCGGTGTATTGATCGGAAGGTAGTCCCTACACTTGGTCATTTGTGTTGAAATCCATTCTTCAATAAGAACATGTGGTTTTGTTTTTATTAGCGTAATGGATAGCCTCGAGATGCTATATGGATAACCATTTTGGCTAAGATTAATAAGTTTAGTTGCAAATGTTTTCAAAGAAGTCATTAAGAATAATATCCCCAAATTTGACGTAATAAAGAGTTTTGGTTATCATAAGGTAAAAACCCATTCCACATTTATGTGCGGCATGGTCTTATAAGACACCTTTTTATTTTCAAAACATCGTACTTTGAGTTTTCACACTAGTCCCATGACTGACCAGAAATTGTTTTTCCCTTTAAACTCTAGGTGCCCTATTTTTCGGGCGGCCGTGTAGTCAAGATACCTAAGGAGCATTTTGGAGAACGTCGGAGAGCATTTTTGTGGAAAGTTTTTGGAGCTATGAAGCTGAAGTACATTATGTAGACACCTACCTATTTTCCACTGTGTTATGTAGTATGTAATTCCCAGTATATGTACGGATAGACAGTTATAACTACCCCGCTGAATTTGTATTTGACTCGAATCATTTATGTATAACTAAAATGTTGAATACAATGTGAGATTCTATTAATTGTGTTATCTTCTATCTTTATTTTCTTTTACACTTCTGATAATCTACCTCCCCAGCACCTAGATTTACGGCACGTGAATACCGTGGACATAGTCGAATTCTGAGGGTCGAGGAGATAGGTCATAACACGTGGTATCGGATCTGAAGGTTAAGAGAGAACCTAGGCTTTGTTGGGGTAGCTTATTAGAGATAGGGTTAGTAATGCCCTAGAATCAGTTTAGTCTAAGAGAGCGCATAATTAAAACTTTTAACTTGAATAAGTATATTCATACTGTATAGCATTCCCTAAGATATCTCGTCTATATATCCTAAAGTCTTTTTCTTACTATATATAGATGGTAGAAAATGAGTTGAAGAACAGTACGAGGTATGGGAGGAAGTAATTCCACAAATGGTTAAAACCCGCAGCTATAGTAGCCGAGGAAGTCGTGGTTCCGGTACAAACCCAAATCAACTTTGCAACTTTATGCAAGAAATAAACCAGCCTCTGTAGTAAACCTTTCAAAGGAGCAGAAACCATCATTGAAGTACAAGCTTGCATCAGCTCTTGTGAAAGAATTTTCAAAGGGCTGAATATTGGAGATGAGCAGAAGAGATTCTTAGCTTCTTGGCAGCTACAAGATAGAGCTCTGGTTTGGTGGGAATCTATTACCCAGAATGAGTTAGAAGATAATTTCTCATGGGAACGATTTAAAGAAGTTCCAGAGGAGCAGTATACACCGGAAGCAGGAAAATCCCATCTTTACCAAAAATTTATAGGTTTTAAATAGGAGGAGGATATGTTGTTTGAGGAGTATGCCAACAAGTTTAACGAATTTTCTCGTTTTGGGCTTGGATTGATAGATACGCACCTCAAAAAGAATAAAAGGTTTATCTTGGAATGAAGAAGCAATACCATGTCAGAATGACTAGGCATGTGAAAGAACCATTTACAGAGTTAATAAACATGGGATACGGATATGAAGCTTTGGATAAGGTATATCCATCTATAGTACAAGAAAGCAATAACAATAACTGGAAGGAGAGGAAGTTCAATGGCAAGAACCCATGGCAGGAAAAATTCAAAGGAGGATCTCAGGATAACCGCTTTAAAAATGTGACTTGCTACAATTGCCAACAAAAGTGCACCATCAACTCATGATAGAAAACCCAGAACTCAAGGAACTCAAGGATCAGCACCATGAAGCTGCTTTAATTGCCATTAATCAGGACATATAATAAAGGATTGTCCCCTAATGGAGAAAGGAGAACAAACAGTAGTTTATGCTGTCGAGGATGAACCTTCAACCTCCAAAGATGTGAAGGGCAAAGGAGTGTTGGAAGGTAATATTGTTATCAAAGATTTTTAGTTAGAGTATTATTTGATACTGGGGATTCTCATAATTTTATTGCTAAAACAACCGTACAAGAATTAGAACTTGAACCTAAAATTATTGACGACCCTATCTGCGTGACGAATCCTATAGGAGGTTCCATTAATCTTTATATGCAATGTGAAAAGTCCCAATTTTCTATCCTCCCAAAACTTTCCTTTTGATCTTTTCGTCTTATATTTTACTAGATTTGAAATTTTACTTGGTATGGATTGGTTGGCTAAGTATAAAGCTGTGCTCAATTGCGAAAAAAGAATGATATCTTTATGGACCGTTTTTGGAAAAATCATAGACATATCTTGTGAAGGTCATAGTCCAAGAAGGGATAGTTTTATTTATTCTTTAGATACATTCCATACAGGATTAGAAGCAACACCCTTTGTTAAAGAATTTGCTGATGTCTTTGAGGAAGTAAAAAGTTTGCCCCCACATCGAGAAATCAAATTCCGTATCGATTTAATTCCTGGTGCCATGCGAGTTAAACAACAAGATAGAAGGATGGCTCCAAAAGGAAGGGATGAGTTGAATAACCATACCCAAGAGCTAGTAAAGAAAGGGCTTAAAAGACCCAACCATTCAAGTTGGGGATCAGCCGTAGTTTTTGCTGCTAAGTCAGATGGATCTTCGAGATTTGGTGTAGACTATCAAGATCTAAATAAGCAAAGCATTAAGAACAATTATCCCCCTCGAATAGATGACTTGTTTGACCAGTTACACAAAGCTTGAGTTGTTTCTAAAACGGACCTAGCTACAGGATTCCATCAGTTAAGGATCGTAGAAGATTTCATCCATCTAACTGCATTCAAAGGTCCGAATACTTTCTATGAGTGGTTGGTTATGCCTTTTGGGCTGACTAATGTGCGTTCTTATTTTTTTGACCTTATGAATAGAGTATTTAGAAATGTGCTAAACAAATTCATGTTAGTCTTTACGATGATATCGTTATCTACTCAAAGACAGAAGAAGAACGCACAAGACATCTATAAGCTGTGTTGAATATATTGAGAAATAACAAGCTTAAAGCCAAATTCTCAAAGTGCCTTTTTTGGAAGAATGAGATAAGATTCTTTGGACATATAATATCAAGGGATGGAATTTCAGTGGATCCAAGGAATGTTGCAGCTATTCAAGATTAGAAGCAGCCACAAACTCCTAAAGAGATTTGTAGCTTCTTAGGTATAGCATGATATAATAGAAGATTCATTCAAGACTTCTCTAAGATTGTCTATCACCTAACAAATTTGACAATGAAGGATGCTAAATTTATATGGACTCGTAAGTATGAAGAAGCATTCCAAGAACTAAAGAAGACACTTACAATCGCTCCAGTTTTACCAATTATAAATGGAAATAGTGGATTGACTGTTTATACATATGCTTGTGGAGAAGGAGTTGGTGCAGTTTTAATGCAAAATGGGAAGGTGATTGCTTACGCAAGTAGATAGCTGAAGACGCATGAGAAGAATTACGCAATACACGACTTAGAATTATTAGCCATTGTGTTCGCTCTAAAGATATGGTGAAATTATTTGCTGGATAAGAATCTTTCATGGTTTATTTCGATAAAACATTGAATTAACCTTAGTAAATAATATTCCATATTTTAGGTGAAAAATTCGAACTCTTCACGAACCACAAATCTTTGAACTTTTCACCCAAAAGGATTTGAACATGAGACAACAACGCTGGCTAGATTTCTCACGTCATATGATGTAGGTATTTTATAAACACCCGAGAAAGCCAATGTAGTAGCTGATGCATTGAGTAGTAACTTAGATACTATTTCGTATTTGATAGTAACTCCAACTCTCCTAGAAAAGATCACCAGCAAACAAAAGGAGGATCTATTTCTCAAGGAGATCGTCAGGAATATACGTCAAGGATATAATTCAAGCTTTAAAATAGATAACCATGGAGTATTGCAGTTAAATGGAAGAATTTGAGTTCCAAATGCTGGAAATCTTAAGCAAGAAGTATTAACTAAATACCACACTGCCAAACGTAGCATTGGTCTAGGGATTCATAAGATGTATAAGGACATGAAGCATACATTTTGATGGAAAAGTATGAAGATGGACATATCTATCCATGTCATCCGTTGTGAAAATGGCCAAAGAATCAAAAGTGACCGACAAAAGACGGCAGGGTTACTTCAACCTTTGAAGATTCCATCTTGGAAGTAGGATCAAATATCCATGGATTTCATTGATGGCTTACCTCGAACAAGGAAAGGAAATGAATGCATTTGGGTTATCATACACCGATTAACCAAAAGGTGCACATTTTATTCCAGTAAGCCAACAAGAACTGCAACAAGCCTTACAGATATATATGAAGGAGATTTGCCAATTGCATGGAATTCTGAGCAGTATAGTAAGCGACCGTGATCCAATCTTCACTAATCAGTTTTGGAAAGCACTACAGACAGCTTTGGGAATCAAGCCGAGTATAAGCACTGCATATAACCCTAAACTGATGGACATACGGAAAGAGTCAACCGTGTTTTGGAAGATCTATTAATAGCATGTGTTCTAAAATTTGGAGACTCATAGGAGAATCATTTACATTTAGTAGAGTTCTCATATAATAACAATTATCAAGTTAGTATCGACATGGCACCATATGAAGCTTTGTACGGTCGTCCATGTAAATTGCTAGCATGTTGGATAGAATCCAGAGATCGGTTAGTGCAAGGCACAGGTATGATACGTGAAGCTCTAGAGAAGGTTGATATGATTAGAAAGAAGCTAAAAGAAGCCCAAAGTAGACTGAAGAGTTATGCAGATCGAAGGCGTAGAAATCTGAAATTTTCAGTTGAAGATTCGGTCTTTTTGAAATTCTCTACAATAAGAGAAGTGGTAACATTTGGAAGAGCTAGAAGGTTAGCGCCTCGATATATTGGACCTTTTTCCATTCTCAAACAAATCGCCCCACTAGCTTATCGAGTACAATTGCCTGAAAGATTATCTGGTGTACACAATGTTTTTCACGTATCACATTTATGGAAGCATGTATGTGACCTACAAAAAATCATAGAAACGGCTGCTCGGGATGAATTGGAGATAGAACCAAACTTAGCGGTTATTAGAAGGCCCATTCGAATCGTGGATCAAGATGTGAAACGATTATGGAAGGTTGTAAGGTTGGTAAAAGTTCAATGGAGCAGGGATATCGATGATTGCAAATGGGAAACAGAAGATAGAATGAGAAGAACATATATCGAGTTATATATAGACTTTATCTATCATTTGAGTGTACTCAACGCCTGTGATGTAATCGCTTATGTTCCAACTTATCGAATATATATTTCCTTTTGGGCTATTTTCTTCTTATCTAATTTCGCAGACGAAATTCTTTTAAGTAGGGGAGAATGTAAAGACCCAAAATTTAACCACTTCAAAATATAATTTTTAAAATGATTTTAAATACAAAATATAAAAGGTGTTATAATTCAAACAATATTAGATAGGGTTTGAAAATAGAAATATGCATAAAAATAGTAACATTTGCTTATATCGACAAAAGTGACAAAATCCTGATTTCAGAAAAGTAAGTTTAAATGGTTTAATAAACTATTTTAATTTATTTTTAGAGTTTATATTTTTAAATAACATTAGACGAATATATTTTTAAATTTGGTTTACATATATAAATAGTTTAACTAAAATGTCAAAATATGACAGTAAAACATATTTTCGAAAATCAACGTTTTATCGATTTAAAGTTTTGGTAACATTAATGCACCTTTATGTACACAATTTAATAAATATGTTAAGATATGAAGATAGTTAACAATTAACTAAACGAGGTTGCTTTTAATAAATCACACTTATAAAATTCTAGAAAGTAATTAGCAAAAGTAAACTAAAGAAGACAAAACACATGTCTCATCACATATGACATAAAATAAAGTAATGCGACATAAAGTAAAGTAATATTTTTTATTCTTTACTTAACTCTTAAGTATTTGAATTTTAAAAGTGCGATGTGATGTGGATGGTAAGTGTGAATTAAATAAGTTTACTTAATTCTTAAGGAAGGTTATTTAAATAAAAACACAAATCTATATTTTAATCTCAAATATTTTCTATAAATACCCATCCACTCCTTCTTCAATTTTGCACCATTTCTTCTTCACTTTTGCACCATTTCTTCTCTACTTTCTTAAGCTCTCTTACATCCTTCAATGGCTTCTTTCTATAATTAAATAATGCCAAAGTATTTCCCAAAATAAAAAAAATAAAAATATCAACAAAACTCTGTCCTAACCACTTCAAAACTCCTCCTTCCCCTTCTATTGCTCATGAACCTTCCTCCATTTGGTTGAGAACTTCTAGCCTTCTCCAAGCTCAAGTCGATTCATTCAAGTCTAAGCATTCAAGGAATCATAAGCTAAAAACCTCAAGTAGCAAAGCTATACCCGATTTTCCAATCGCCAAAACCAAAAAAGTGAGAACTTTAAATTGTTAGGTAAGAAATGTTTATATGATGTTTTTCAAGTTATAAATGTTGTTTGTAATGATGTTTGATAAGTGTTTGAAAAATTAAGCAACCGCCTTTAAGTCATTTGCAAAAGTTAGTAAGCAAATATGTACATAAATGACAATCATGTGACATTGTAATAAAAAAATTGTTAAATTTATCTGCAAGTTCATGTAACATGTTAGGATGTGGTAAAATGGTTATAAACATTATTTTGGATGTTTTATTAGTTGTATATTGAATATATATATTGAAACAAGTCACGGATTTACACGATATGAAGGATGGTTATAAAAGTCATTTTGAGGAATATAGCTTTTAAGGCACTTTTTGTAACACTATTTGCAACACTTTACGCAATGCTTTTCAATAACTTTGAAATAAAGGTTGAAACTTAACAATTCTTTCCCAGACCCTTAATAAATGTTCTGAAGTAAATAATAAAGCATTTTGAAAGAAATTTGAACAATTTAACATTATTTCAAAGATGGTTAAACAAATAATTAAGTGATTTAAAAAGGGATAATGGATATGCGGAAATGACTTGTACATTTGTCCCACCCATGAGATCTAAAAGTGAAAACAAGGTGTTTAACTAAGGTTAATGATAGAGCAACCAGTGCCCTAAACTTATCTGGCCTCAGTTTTCTCTTTTAGGCAAGTGGTGGATCATATCGAAAGGAAAGCCCGGATGCTCAACTTGGATTTTATTGAAATAATCTTCTTGTACACATTATTAAAATCCGAAGAGGGAACTTTTCATATTCGTGGAATTTAAAAGGTGATCTCACTGTTATTCCACTTGTATCACTCATTGAATACGGAAGTTGATTTTGGATAAAATTAAAATGATTTCTATAATCCTATTTTCTCAAAAGATACTCTATAAAAATAATTTGATAAATATTGAAAAAAAGAGGTTTAAATGATCCCCTATTCACTAAAAGAATATTTTGAAAAAATATATATCTCTCAGAGACGTTTTGGTAAAGGAAAATGAATGAATCGAAAAACAATCACCTAATTACATCATTTTTTACCGATGATTGGATTTCAAAGGAACCGGGGTCGGATTTGGGTGATTTCTATCTAAAAACCACTTCGAGCCAATTTACGCGTTCGAAGATGGAGATATTGAGACAAATAATAACGATGGACTACTTGCTGATTAATTTGAGATAAACTCCCGATTAACTATATTGTTGAAGTGATCTCTTTATTACGAAAAATCTCAAAACCACATAGACTTCTTGCCTAGTAATGGCCGAGGAAAATATCTTCGGTTTCATTCGATCCCAAAACGAACTTATATGGATGAATGTCTAACCATGCATTCCAAATCACAATGAGTGATCTCTATAAAAGTATATCAGTTGGTGGCGGAGAAGACACCTTCTCTTAGCTTAACACCTTTTCCCGAGACATACGAGCTCATGAAGTTATACGTTTATAGAAATCAGTCGTGTGAATGTGGAATGGCAATGTGGCATTCAAAGTGAAAGAAGATGTGTTATGTAAAAAGGTAATCGTCGCTTCGAGCTTCGTCAGCCGGAAATGACCAAAACAGGGTTAGATGTGGCAAGGCTAAGTGGGTCATTCCCAATTAGGGTATGATCATCCCCTTCTAGATATATTTCTTCCTGCTATGGCGTTCGGTATGTAAATTAATATGGATGTATGCGAAGAGAGCTCTAGGATAAAGGTCGGTAATGACCGAGGGATGACATATTCGGTACTATCGAGTTATAGAGATAGGTCGGTATCGTATTGGTAGAGGAGCTTTGTGATGGTTCCTCGAGACACCCATCTAGAAGTGTGCCCATCGGAAGGTAGTCCCTTCACCAGGTCATTTGTATGGAAATCCATTCTCGAATAAGAATCTGTGGTCTCGTTTGTATTGGCGTAATGAATAGCCTCGAAATGCTATATGGGTAACCATTTTGGCTAAGATTAATAAGTTTATTTGCAAATGCTTTCAAAGAACCCATTAAGAATAATATCTTAAAATTTGACGTAATAACGAATTTTGGTTATCATAAGTTAAAAGGCCGTTCCGTTTTTATATGAGGGGTGGTCTTATGAGATACCTTTTCGTTTTCAAAACATCGTACTTTGAATTTTCACACCAGTCCCATGACTGACCCGGAGTTGTTTTTCCTTTTAAACTCTAGGGCCCTATTTTTCGAGCAGCCATGTAGTCAGGATACCTTAGGAGCATTTTGGAGCATGTTGGGAGCATTTTGTAGAAGACTTATGGAGCTATGATGCTGAAGTACCTTATGTAGATACCAACCTGTTAGCGCCAAAATTGGTCACTAACACTCAAATCTAGATGAAAGCACCAAATAACAGTCACAACTCACAGATAGAATATATAGAGAGTAATAATTTGAAGAACAGGTCAAATTAAATGAAAGTAGTAAAGAACAACAGATTTTATGGTGGTTCGGCTAACTCTGGCCTATGTCCACTACAGAAGTTTCCTTTTTATTACTGTAATAATCAACTACAGTTACAAAATAGCAGAGTAACCTCAGCCTTAGAAAATAGAAAGCGAGAGAGCCAGAAGAAGATCCTTTTTCTGAACCCCCACATGCTGTATTTATGGGCAAATTTTGAGTTGTTTGGCTTTCTACAAGGTATAGGCCCGTCAATTCCTTCCACCGAGCCACATATCTCCACAATGCCGAGCTACGTACCTCCACAATACCGAGCCACGTACCTCCACAATACCGAGCCAAGTACTCCCACAATGTCGAGCCACATACCTCCACATACCTCCACAACGCCGAGCCATCTCACCAATGCCGAATGACCCTGTCCTTACCAATGACGAGCGAGGTTGATGCTGAACGACATCCAATGCTAAGCGACTTCCAATGCCAAGCGTGGTATGATGTCAAACGTCCCTGTCCTTATCAATGTCGAGCGAGGTTCGATGCTGAATGACATCCAATGCCGAGCGACTTCTAATGTCGTGCGAGGTACGATGCCAAATGACATCCAATGCCGAGCGACTCACGATGTAGAACGGTGTCCAATGCCGAACGATGCCTAGCGCCGAGTGGCAACCCATGCCGAGCCACACCTTTTGCCGAGCGTCAACCAATGTCGAGCCACTCCTTATGTCAAGCGGCAAGCAATGTCGAACCATGCCTTATGCCGAGCGACTACCAATACCCAATCACCCTGCTCTCTCCTCTGTGCCGAGCCATGCACAACGAACCTATTCCTGATCGATCGTCTATCCATCTCGCTAGTTTCAGTCAATCGCATTCTAGTTTCGACAAATGAACAGTCGATTTGGTTAAATCCGCCTGTCCGTGGCCTTGTAAAAAGGCGGGTTAACACTTGCCCCCCCAAAACATGCCTTGCTGTTGGAAGGTGTGTTTTAAATAGCCTCAAATTCAACATCCAAAGTCCATGTTTCATACATATCCAATAACCAATAACCGAATCCAGGACCTTTCCAGGTCAATATCCAAATCCTTTGCCGTTCATAGCCGATATTCATATCCGTAACGTCTCTGGGTTCTTGTCAAGCACAATGCACACCTGACGACCATGGTCCAGTTCCCTGGATGTTGAGTAATTGTCATGGCTTAAGTCCTAAGGCGAATCCTGATCGCTCCGGACCCTTGTCGAGTATAGCCCATACTCGACGACCTGAAATAGTAACCGATAATATGGGGCCTAAGTCCTAGACGAAATCCCGGTCTCTCCGGACCCTTGTCGAGCATTGTTCATACTCGACGACCTGAAATAATATCCAAAAATATATAGCCTAAGTCCTAGGCTGTATCTTGGTCTCTCCAGACCCTTGCCAAGCACCGTCCATGCTCGACGACCTTTTAGCCAAAATCCAAAGGAAAATCTGATCAAGATCCAATTCTAAATCCAAATTCAACTAGAATACCAAAAATCCATATCAAAAATCTAAACCAAAAAACAAGCAAAATAGGGAGTTCAAACTAAACTCCAAAACCAAACCAGAAAATGTCCAAGTCAAAGGTAAAAAGCAAATTTCACAAACCGAGACGTCTCGGTAAACCATCATCTCAGAGCATGCCTGAGGGTTATCTCCAACCCCGTACATGAGTAAGTGATTTAGCTGATTTTCCAGAGTTTGTTACTTATTTCAAACCATCAAGATTAATTGATGACTAACCGGCCACCGTTCCTCGGCCTCACGCCCTCATCGTTCAAGGTTGACGGTGGTTGCTCCTGTTCCACCGCCGCATTCCAAGTTCCGACATATTGTCGCAACTGACCATTCCTAACTTGCTCCTTGATTATGTCCTTCAAATGCCGGCAGCTATTAGTATCATGCCCGTCCAGGTCATGAAAAAGACAATGCCTTCCCGACGCCCTTTCGCATTCTGAAGGCTCCCTCCTTGCCGGCCTTCGATACGGAAGGCGATCTCACGTATCCAAGAATATCCGTTCCAATGTTGCATTCAGTCCTGTGTAAGTTGAGAACTTTGGTTCTCCCCAACACTTCCTTTTCCCTTTATCGTTGTCCTTACCCGAGCTTTCGTTGGGTAGTCCTCTATCCTTAACCAGGCTTACTTCCTTTGTCCTCATGTCCAAACATGCATCCTCTTGTCGGAGAAATCTCTCAGCTTCATGGAAGAATCTCCCAAGATCCAACGTTGGGTCCCGTATCAGTGATACTTTGAAATCCAAATTATCTCTGATTCCTGATGCCGCGGCCATCAGAGCCATTGATGGATCCGGCCAATCCACCGAAGCAACTGCTGCATTAAATCGAGTTAAGAATGTCCTGAGCGATTCATTATCCCCCTGTTTAACCAATGTCAACGTCACCACGTTCTTTGGCCTTTTTATGTAAACTCGAAACTGACTTAAGAACCTATCTACCAGTTTCGTCCATGTCCCAATGGATCCATCCTCCAGTTGCCTGAACCACATGGCAGCTATATCAGCCAAGTACAGGGGGAAACATCGGGCCATAACCTCCTTTGTTTCCCCCAGTACTTCCATATGCCTAGTTTACCTCATCAAGTGGTCAGTTGGATCCGTCTTCTCGTTGTACCCTTCCAGAGTTGGAAGTTGAAATTGGACGGATTCCTAGCTGTCCTGATATTCCGGGTAAATGGACTTTTGTTGACTTCCTCTGAATCCCTGTTTGTCAGGCCTTCACGAATAGTCTGCCTGATAATGTCAGCCAATCCGGCATTTCCAACCAAGGGTTGTCCCTTATCCATGTTTTCAAACTACCCTCCATGTCCCCGAGGAAATTCTGGCACATATTCCGTATCATGTACTCCTGTATTCCTGTTGGTGTCAGGCCGCGTAGCATAATCCAGTATCCCTCCATGAACTTGTTCAACGTTACCTGGAGGTGTGCCCCTGAGTCTTGGTCCATTCAGATTGTTAGTTGTTTGTTGATTAGGAGCTACCCCCCATTGAATCACTCCATCCACATGCTGGTTGACTTCCTCTGTTCCAGTTCCTAGAACTTGAGCTCCTGTAATTCTATCTTGTCCAAATTGCCTTAGAAGAGCCCGCATCATCTCCTCTTTCCGTTTCATCATCGCTCCTGCATAGAATTCATCATAACCTGCATCTCGTCCTGATTTATGTAGATGGATGCATGATCCTCTCTAGCTTCAGAAGAGGCTGCTTGACTTTCTTCCTGATTGCTCCTTTCCGCTGCTTGCTTCCTTGTTGGTGCTCTAGCCATTGCTTTCCAAAATCCGAGTTCCTAAGCTTTTCAATCCAAAATCCAAGCTCCAAAATTTTCGAATGCTAGCTTTCTCAGTGAAAGCACCAAAATGTTAGCCCCAAAATTGGTCACCAACACCCAAATCTAGATGAAAGCACCAAATAACAGTCACAACTCACGGATAGAATATATGTAGAGAGTAATAATTTGAAGAACGGTTCAAATAAAAATGAAAACAGTAAAGAACAACATATTTTATATTTGTTCGGCTAACTCCGGCCTACGTCCACTCTAGAAGTTTTCTTTTAATTGTTGTAATAATCAATTACAGTTACAAAATAGCAGAGTAACCTCAGCCTTAGAAAATAGAAAGCGAGAGAGCCAGAAGAAGATCCTTTTTCTGAACCTCCACATGCTGTATTTATAGGCAAATTCTGAGTTGTTGGGCTTTCTTAATGGTGTAGGCCCGTCAAGTCCTTCCACCGAGCCACATACCTCCATAATGCCGAGCCACATACCTCCACAATGCCGAGCCAACTCACCAATGCTGAACGACCCTGTCCTTACCAATGCCGAGTGAGGTTCGATGCTGAACGACATCCAATGCCGAGCGACTTCCAATGCCGAGCGAGGTACGATGACGAACGACCCTGTCCTTACCAATGCCGAGCTAGGTTCGATGCTGAACGACATTCAATGCCAAGCGACTTCCAATGCCGAGCGAGGTATGATGTCGAACGACATCCAACCCCTAGCGACTCACGATGCCGAACGGTGTCCAATGCCAAACGATGCGTAGCGCCAAGCGGCAAACCATGCCGAGCCACGCCTTTTGCTGAGCGGCGACCAACGCCGAGCCACTCCTTATGTCGAGCGGAAAGCAATGCCAAACCATGCCTTATGCCGAGCGGCAACCAATACCCAATCACCCTACTCTCTCCTCAGTGCTAAGCCATGCACATCGAACCTATTCCTGATCGACCGTCTATCCATCCAGCTAGTTCCACTCAATCACATTCCAGTTTTGACAAATGAACAGTTGATTTGGTTGAATCCGCATGTCCGTGGCCTTGTAAAAAGGCGGGTTAACACAACCTATTTCCCATTGTGTTATGTTGTATGTATTTCCCAGCATATGAACGGATAGAGAGTTATAATTATCATGTTAGATTTTTATTTAACTCTAATCATTTATGTATAATTAAAATGTTGAATGCGATGTGAGATTCTATTATTGAGTTATTTTTATCTTTATTTTCTTTTACACCCCAGATAATCTGCCGCCCCATCACATGGATTTACGACACATGAATACCGTGGATGTATTAATGTCGATTTCTACGGGTCGAGGAGATGGGTCGTCACACTTTGAAATTCAAAAGTGACTTATATCCCTGCACCAAGGTCGCACGCTCGGCACTGTCGACTCCCACTATATGTTGCTCTAAATTTTGACATCTTATTGGAACTTAATGGTGACTTATATCCCTGCACCGAAGTTGCATGCTCAGCCACCGTCGGCTCGCACTATATGTTGATCCACGTTTTGACCTCTTATTTGCCATTACTTCAGCATAAGCATGTCCAGCCTCACTTGATCTGTTGTGAGATCATCAGTCCTAGTTTGATAAAGGAAATGATGTCAGTACTTTCCTAATAAATAAAATCTAGTTGCGCCCCTTTCCCAAATCCCCTGATTTGAGCTTCTATCTATTGACCTCTTATTTATCATTTCTTCAGCCGTGTCCCAGCCCCACCTAATCTATTACGAGACCATCAGTTCCTGACTGAAGGAGAATGCTACTGGTACGGGTTAACCGCTATTTTTCTTATTAAGTTAGTGTAATTTTTAAAATAAGTCTCTTTTATTATTTCTACTCTGATTGCTAGTTAACTTAATCTAAGTCTTAAAATAAGCCTCTTCTGTTATCCATGCTATGTTTCCTTACTAATTTAGTGTAAGTTTTAAATAAGCCTCTTCTATTATTTCTGCTCTGTTTTCTTTTAACTTAACTCTAAGTCTTAAAATAAGCCTTTTCTATTCTTTCTATTTAATTATAACCTACGTTATAATTTCTCTTTTACCTTGTCTTTTTTGTTATAACTACTAGTTATAAACTTGCTTGCAAATTACGATTCTTCTTATTTACATCAATTTTTTTTAAATTTAGTGTTCTTATAATTTATTCCATATTAGCGAATTATCCTCTTTTTATTATTTTTATTCGCGTAAAAAGGAATAAAAATGAACTAAAATTTACAAGCTGAATTCTAACGTAAAACGTATGTAAATAAAATACAAATAGCTGTAAATAACTGTAAATAAATAAATAAAATAGCTAAATAAAAATAGCTGAACAAAATAGACTGAAAAGAACAATAAACATTAACTTCAAACAACTTATATAAAAGCGATCTCAAAATTGCAGAAAAATTAGTATTATTAAGAACCCTATCATTTAAATTACTTAAAAATCTAAAATAATTACTTAAACGCTCACCTATGGTCCTTAGCTCCTTTTCCTTGGCCTTCTCGGATCCACTTCTAGGGTATAAAATATTTTAATTAAAAAGATCTTCTCCTTGCAAAAATATTCCTTTTAGAGTCCAGCCTCATGTAATGAACCCGGATGGATAAAATCTGAATTAGAAAAATAGCCAGGCCCAGTGTCTTATTTATATTGTCACTTATAGATCTTAGACCGTTGGATTTGAGGATTAAATCTGATGCAACCACGTCATAGGCTCAATTAGAACCGTCGGATGGAAGCGTGGATGCACAAGATCGAATAAAAATAGCAAAAAATGTCACTCAGTCTAATAGAAAACCGCCACGTCTGAAAATAAACCGGCGTTCATTAATTATTCCCGTTAATTGATTGCATTGCAAAATTTCCATTTTTGTTGTTTATGTGTATACATTACACTTTTTGAGAGGTTATACTCTCCGTCTTAATTGACCTTACATATTGTTTCCCATTTATAAATCCTATTGGATCTTTATTCTAAATATTTGCATTTGTTAGCAATTAATCCATCTTAATTTGCCAAATTTATATCCGTAATTGCCAAATTTATATCCGTAATAATTTCCTTTGTTATACATTCTCATTTATGTCAATTATGTCATTAATTCAGCTAATCGATTTATTCCCCATGCTTGTCTATTTATCAAATTGGTATGTTACATATTTATTTACACTCTTGAATGTGTACAATTAATTAGAATATATGTATATATACATATACAATTTAAACTAATCAACCCCTTAGTTGATTTTATTCATTCATTGCTAATTTTCTTAATTGATTTCTTACTAATTTTAACCATTTCCATTGATTCTTTTCCGTTACAACGTTTATTTGTTAATGCTTTATCCTCCTTTCTAAATCTTCTGTTTATAAATATTAAAGATTTAAACTTCAAGAATATATATTTTGTAGACAAATTTAGTTTCCTCATCTTACATGTTTACAATTTACATTTATTTCCAATTAACTTACATTAGTAAATGTTGTAACACATGTTAATTACAATTGTAACGTGCATTAATTACTAATAATGTGCATTTATTGTCGATAAATCTTTACCATTTCCTCTTTATATATATGTCTTTGTGTGTATGCGTGTATGTATTAATATAATACTCTTGTTTCTAATTAATTTTGTTAATCAAATTAAAACGTTTAAATGTGTGCATAAACGCGTAAGCTATTGAAATTATTCTAAACTTTGTGTATACAATATGTTTTCCACTTAATAAATTCTACTGACTTATGCTGACTGTGTATATATGTAATTCAACACATCAAAAATCAATCAATCACTTATAATTAATGTAAGTTACCAATTTCATATGTGTGATTGTTTCTAATGCCAAAACTTCCAACGGTCATAACTTCTTCGTTTAAACTCCGTTTGGAAAACACTGTATATGAAAATTAATCAGATAATCGCCACGAACACAATTGTATAAATTTCATGGCAAAATTGCAATATTTGCAAAATGTCCATGTTTCACAGTTGTCTAAGTTTATTAATTATATTTCCATTAATTAATTAGTGTAAAAAAACATGAGGTTTACTTTACTTTACACGTTTCCTTTAATTTTCTTTTGATTATCTTTCCCCTAAAATATCGGGGTGTTACATTCTCTCTCCCTTAAAAGATTTAGTCCCTGAAATCTCCAAAGATGGAAGAATATAAGTAGCAACCATCATCTAAAAACTACAACCATCCACTCATCCATCATCCATTTCTACCATTTTTGGAGACTTTACCTTTTGGGAGAAAGGTTTGAGTTATATATAGATCATAAGGTGCTGAAGTATTTGTTCTCTCAGAAGGAGCTGAACATGAGACAACAGAGGTGGTTAGCGCTTATTGCCGCTTATGGTTTTAGGATTGAGTATACACTGGGGAAAGAAACAAGGTTACAGATGCACTTATCATGAAACATCAGAATGAAATGTTGGCTATGATTACTGAGTGGAAAGATTTGGAAGCACTAGCAGATTATAGGGTTCAGTGGAGATCTAAGGCCGGGTCTTACGGAAAAACTATAGTGCTATCTTGTTTGGAAGTTCGACCAGTAATGATCGAAAGGATTGCTTCTAAACAGGCAGAAGATCCGGTATTAGCTAAACGGACCGGGAAGTTAAGAGACGGAACCAAGAGCGATGACTTGAAAATTTTCAGTCTCACCGAAATGGAAGGATGGGAAAAAAGGAAGATTATGTGTTTCGACTGTAGGAAACATAAGGAAATAAGTCTTGAAGGAATGCCACCGTTCGAAATTCTATATTCATCCGGGGGGACTATGATGTATTAGGATATGAAATGGAGTTTCTTTTGGGGAGGTATGAAGCGGGATATTGGCTTATGGGTGAAGCAGTGCTTGATTTTCCAAAAGGCAAAGGATGAACACCAAAAGCCAAGTAGGTTGCTTCAATCATTAGATATTCGGGTATGGAAATGGGATTCTATTTTTATGGATTTTATTGACCGGCTGCCAACGTCGAACAAGGGAAATGATAGTATATGGGTCAAAGCGGACAGACTAACCAAGAGTGCCCATTTTATTCCAGTTAAATCAACTAGAACGCCACCTGTTTTGGCAAATTTTTTTATGAAGAATGTGGCTAGACTGCATGGAATTCCCTGTAATATAGTAGGCGATAGAGATTCTTTATTCACTAGTGAGTTCTGGAAGAGTCTGTAGGAAGTTTTGGTAACCATGCTTAAGATGTGCACTGTTTACCATCCGAAAATAGATGGGGAAACAGAAAGAGTTAATAAAATCTTTAAAGTTTTGTTAAGAGCTTGTGTATTGGACTTGGGGGACGATGGGAAGACCATCTGCATTTAGTTGATTTTTCGAATAACAATAGTTATCAGACTAGTATTAGGATGGCGTCGTTTGAAGATTTGTACGGAAGGCCATGCAAATCTCTCGTTAGAGACCGGGGGTAGATTGGTTCTTGGTCCAGATTTGGTTAGGGAAGCTACAGAAAAGATTGAAGTCATTCGGGCTAGAATGAAGGAGGCTCGGTTTAGGCAGACGAGTTATGAAGATAAAAGACGAAAAGATTTTGAGTTCTTGGTTGGAGATCAAGTTTTTGTCGAAGTGTCACCGATGAAGGTTGCGATTAGATTAGGGAAATCAGGAAAGTTAGCACCGAGATTCGTTAGATCTTTTCCTATTGCTGAGAGGATTGGGAAACAAGCATATAGAGTTGAGTTACCGAGCAGTTTGGCAGGAGTCCACGCTGGTTTCCATGTTTCTCATCTCAGAAGTGTGTTAAAGACCCGAAGACTAGTATTGCACCGACTGTGCTAGATGATTTAGTAGTAGAACCGGATTTTACTACAGTAAGAAAGCCTATTCGTATTGTTGCGAGAGATGAGAAAAGGCTTAGAACCAAGACGGTCGGATTAGTCGAAGTCCAATGGAGCGATGATGATAGGAACCGTACTAAGGAGATTGAGAGCAAGATTAGAGACACTTATCTGGACTTATTTGACGGTGTTTTTTTACCTCCTTGATTGAATTATTGTGTCCCTCACTGTAATTTCGAGGACGAAATTCTTTAAGAAAGGGAGTGTATATCACCCCATATTTTTGGTAACATTATTTAGGATATTTAATTAGCTAAATTAAATAAAATCATGTGCTGATTAGGGGATTGAGATTTGATTTTATTAAAAGGTAGCCGTGCCATTTAACCTATGAATTAAAATAAGAGTTAAATTGAAATAGAAGAAGGGTAAAATAGGAAAAATGCCATTCCTATTTCCCTTAGACTTGGCTGTGTATTCCCCTATACACGTTCATTTCAATTTATCAAAATTTTTAAACAAGAGGTCGACCACCATTAAAAAAAGAAAGAGGAAGAATATTAAGAAAAGCTAAGAAAGAGGCTAAATCAAATCAAATCAAATCCATTCACATCTCAATCTCTTTAATCTCTAAAGCTAAGGTGAACAATGTTTACATCTCATATTTGTTTTATTTTCGGTTTAAAGATGAAATCCAAAATATTTTGCAATGATTTTCCATGTGTTTGAAAGATGGGATGATTATATATAGTTGTTGATGATTTATAGTTGTTCTTATTGATTTTACGATATGTTTTGATATGAAAACCATATTAAATGACATCAAAATGCCTTGTGAATTTTTATGTAGACCAGAAATTTTATTTTGGAAACGAGTTTTGATTTTCATATATTTCTGAAATTACATGGAATTTATATGAATTTTCTAGTAAAAAAGATGTTAATTTAGGTTATAAATTATTTATGGTAAAATAATAAAAGGTTTGGGTCTGAAATTTTTATATGTTGGAAAACATATTAAAAGAGATTTTCTAGAATATTTATAGATTTTTCCTAAGTAATTTAATGGGTATATAAAATTATTTACATATAGGACTTAAATGTATTATATATTTATAAAAGGAGAAGGGCCTTTCTGCAAATAATTTAAATAGTTAGTTCTGAAATATCAAAACTTTTTAGTGGTAAAGAAAAGAGGCAACCAATCAAAATTTGACACGTAAAGCAGGTAAGGTGAAAGAACTATTTGCCATATGCTTTTTGCTGTTTTGTGCTTTCGCCACCTGCTTCTGCCTTACTTGGCTTTCGATCAAGTCCCTCCGCCTAAAACACCATCAAAACCAATGTGCATGGTATCAATATATTGGTATATAGCGAATTGGATAGTAAGCAAAAGGCATAAGGCGGAAAACATGGGTTTCGAAGGGGTCGAAGCACCATTTTGCTTTTAAATTAAAAATACGCCTGCTTACTTCCGACTAAATGGCTTTCGACTAAGTAGATTTCGACATGGTTAGCTTTCGACTAGGTCAAATGGATTTAAAGAAACAATTTTGACTAGATTGCGCTTCTGTTTTAAAAGATTGCTTTCAACTAAGTCGAAATCATTTACTATCACCTTTAACCTTTCGACCCAGATGGTTTCGAAGGGGTACATTATTTTCTAAAATTTGGCCACTTCTCCAATGCAATTGAAGGGATGGTTTCGACACCATCACTTCTATATTAGGAAATGATTTTGAAATAGATGCTTTCAACTTAAATGTTTTAAAGACCCTTTTAATGATTGAAGTATAGCGCATATGATTTCGAAAGAGACAGTTTTAATGGTTTCAAAGCAGCTGCTTTCGACTTTAATGGGTTAATGATCCCTTTGCTCTACTTGAAGGCATAATCCAAATGGTTTTGACCAGAGTGTTTTCAAAAGGTTTCAAAGGGGTAAATTTTTGAATGGTTTCGAAAGGTTTCCACATGTTTTAAATTTAACCCAAAGGCGTTCGAAAGGCTTATTATTTTAATGCTTTTGAAAGGGTTTTAGTTAATGATTTCGAAGGGGTGGTTTGCCAGGGTTTCGAAAGGGTTGAAAGGAAAGGTTTTTTTCTATTTTTTCGAAAGGAAATATTTAAAGGTTTTAAAGGGGATGGATGTCTAATGTTTTGAAGCTTTCAAAGGAAAGGCTTTTAATGGTTTCGAAAGGGTTACCATCAGTGGTTTCAAAAGGGTTACCTTCGAAGGTTTCGAAGGTTTGTTTAATGGTTTTAAAGAAGGTTTCGAATGTTTAAGTAGGCAATATTGCCCAAGTATTTTGAAGTTAAAAAGGGTTTTAACTTGTTTTGAAAGGATAGCCAATCCTTATTAAAATTCATTAACATTATTTTGAATAAAGTATATATAACATGGTAAGTAGCTTAGCATAAAGCTAAGAATATATTTTCCCTGTATAAGTATGATTTAAAAGGTTAAATCATTTTGAAAAGGTTTTCAAGGAAAAAGATGAAGGGTAGTTTACTCTAAGAAAATGATTCGGACAGATAGTCCACTTTGATTCGGATAGTAAGCCCAGTTTCCGGATAGTTAATCCATTTGCTGGCAGTCAGCCCAGTTTTTGGACAGATAGTCCATTTATTACTTGTGAACAGATAGTTCATTAGTTACCTGATTATAGGTTAATGAACTTAGCTATTACCGTCATTATTATATCAGTATGATTAATCGGTTTGGTGGTAGGAAAGGATTTGCAAAATATATGTTTTAAATGGGATATTAGTGAGGGGAAATCCCTTCCGCTAAGCGGCATGGTCTCACTTAATATCAGTAAACCGAGATGTACAATATTGTTCACACTAGGATTTATGTCCGACTCGAAGTTTTTTCCCCTTAAATTCTTGGGTGCTCAAAATTGATTTTAGTAGGGATGAGGGTTAAGGTTTTGAAGCTTTAGAAATTTTAGTGAATAAAGCTTTTCGAGATGAGAGGGTGGTTGATGGATAGGTAATTAGGAGTTATAATTTTATCTTGTTTTGATTCCGCTATGTATGTTCAGTCGAATATGACTATATTAACTCTGACCAACCAGGGAAGCATTGTCATATGTTGCTCTTAGCATATTTTTGTAGTGACTGTATTGGATCTTTACCCAGGAAAAGATATGGAAGTATGTAATTTGGATATGAATTTATATTGAAATGTAATCAGTAAAATATTGTTTTGGAAATC
Organism: Allium cepa; assembly: GCA_030765085.1. Lineage (NCBI taxonomy): Eukaryota > Viridiplantae > Streptophyta > Magnoliopsida > Asparagales > Amaryllidaceae > Allium > Allium cepa. The sequence goes on from CM060939.1 coordinate 699,183,351, forward strand.
TATGAATTTTCCATATTCTAGTCTTCTGATGTTATAGATACCATTAGCATGACCATAATTTGTCGCCACAAGTTAATACTATCTATGACTGCAACATTTGTAGCGCTTAGTTTTTTGGCCTTCAGATACGGGACATTATATTAGGACAAAGGTGAGTGGGCACAGATTTCAACAAGACTGTTAAATTAATTAACTCCAATTTCTACCCAATTCCGATTAAACTGTAAATTCTAAAGTTTATCTATTAAAATTGTAAATGATAATTCTATTAATATGTTTTAAATTCTATCCAACTCCATTTTGACCATCAATCCTAAATTTAATTTATTGAAATTGCAAGTTCGAAATCTGAAACAATGAATCGTTTTCTCTATTGCAATTGACATATGCAAGTTGTAGAATTCTAAATCTAATGCTAAAACATGGTTTTATACTATTAACTTAAGGATTTAAATAATATGAAAATTCTGTAATGATTAGATCTAATATTATAGAAATGCAATGATTAGATCTAGTGTCGTAGAAACGTAATGATTAGACTGTGTAATGATTAGATCTAATATCGTAGAAATATAGTGATTAAGATTTCATTTGTGTTGAAGCGTAATGACGAGCTGTAATATCTTTTCGCAAATAAAAGTAACTAACTGAAGTCTAAATTATAAAGCAATTAAAATGTAGATGTTAGCTTGTAGGTAATCGATCTAAGATTGACATAGGTCGACTTTCGTATGTCGTTTTGGACTAAGTAAACTGTTTGGACCCTTGTGTTATTAGCTTTTAGGCAATCGACCTAAGACTAACATAGGTCGACTATTATATGCCACTTTTGGACTTATTAGACTGTTTAGCGGCCTTGTGCATTTTGATTTATTACTTCTATTGTCCATTAGGTCATTTGAATAGTGGACATTTATGTCTTTTGATTTGAGGTGCAAATTTAATTCGCTTTTTCCATTCGTGAAGTTACGTATGGTGTGTCGTTTAGTCAGTTAAAAGGTGCACTTACGTGCTGGGACTGTGATTATCGCTCTCTTGTTTGTTGTCATCAGATTTTCGATCTTTTGCTTGTTATGCTCATACGGGCTTATGGCGCTTAAAGCTTGGTTGTATTCAGTGATGAATAGAGTTAGGCATAATAACTCTAAGGGGTGCATAAATGGTATTTTGATACTAGGATCAAAGGGTTGGGAATGGATTCATTCGCTAAGTCACTGTGCGAGTTTACATGTGTATTCTTCCTCCCTAATCCTAGTATGAGTTAAAGTAGGGCGGCAGGTTGGTCCCCAATTTTTAGGCGATCATTTGTGATCTCTTGTTATCCCCCATTTTTTCAGACTATTGACTTATGACCTTAGGCATGTGACCTTAGGTGCACGGATACTGTATACACTCTATATCACTTGGAGTAGACATGGAGTCGGCTATATTCAATTTCCTTATTATTCTTAGTCTTATTCACCAGACTTTATGTGTGACTCGTTCCCTTTTTATCCCATCACATGTGGATAGAGTAGTCGTTGACAGGTCCATCGCTGCCATTGGATTATCGTGCTTGGAGTCTAGCTCTATTTATCATTTATCATGTATTTCCTATCTATACATTTTCTTTATTAGTACCTTACTTATTAGGGATTATTTTATGATACTCTTATATTTGATATGTACTGATGATTTTTTGAGACTACGATATTATTATGTTTTGGGATTAGATATTTTTGATGCTTTTGAGATTTTTGTTACTGTTATTTCTGAGATTATCATTATATGTGATATTGTGTTTCCTCTACAATGGAATTTGGATTAGATAGATTATTTCTTTATTGACATCTTAGTCTTTGTGATACTACTTTTTACCTTAAACCGACGATCCGTGTCTTTTGATGTTTGTTTTTGGCATTGTTAAGAGATGCAGGTTGTTACATGTGGTATTGGAGCAAGGTTCAATATTGCTAGTGATGGGAGCATATTTGACACCTATGAATATATATATATATATATATATATATATATATATATATATATATATCTGTGTGTGTGTGTCTGTGTTTGTGTGTGTATGTGTGTATGTGTATATGTGTGTGATTTTAAAAGGAAAAAAGGGTTTTTGAAATTTTTTAAAATGGATTTCCAAAGTATAACTATACATACATATAGGTATTTTTGAAAAAAAAAATATAGCTTTAAGAATCACTTAAATTCATAACTGTGCTTATTATAATTCCTACCTATGTTGTTCTCTACCTTAATTCTTGTTTAACCTATCTATGGAAGTAGTTAATTAAATTTTTACTATTCAAAATAGAGATGGCTGATCCTGCAGGATCTAGCACTGTCGACATCCCTTTTATTCTGGTTGTGAACATGCCCATTTGGTTCCACCATTACTTATAGACTAAGGAGATGGTTGAGCCTTCGGTTGGAGAGCCTGGGAAGATAGCGGCTGGTGGGGCCCTGCCACACACCTATTGCTAATGACTTTTCTACGCTATGCAAGGACTTTACTATTTTGGGTAACAAGACATTCATAGACGCTGAGACTTTTTGATGCCAGACTTGGATCTGTAGCTGTGAGCACATATTTGGACTTTTGCTTTGATAGGTAAGGTTAGGGGGCATCTTTCTACCTGGAAGTTGCAGCGTGAGACTCTTAGTTGGTGGGAGGTTTGGAGTGGAGTTAATCAACACCCAGCATCAAAAGGCATTCAAGTTTGCTAAGCGTTTGAATCAACCACTCAGGACTTAGTAGTGAGTCATATTTATGTGGGAGCTACATACAAAGGTTGGATTGAGATGGCATTGCTTACTTCTATTGCTAAGAAGGTGGATGAGGCTCCAAAGGCTGAAGTGAAGAAGTTAAGAAAGGGAAGAAGAAGGGTAGATCTCCATATAAAGGGAAGATCCAACAGAAAGAGTTTTAATGTTTCAGATGTAGGGGCAAGCTCTTATTAGGGGTTGTTCACTGCAAAAGAGGAAGTGTATGAATTTTGACCAGGTTGGGCATATTAAGAGGAATTTCCAAACACCATCCTGATTCGCTTCACTTTCTTGTACTCAGGTGGTCCAGGCACATGATGTGGGGGTAGTTCCCATTTCTAATGTCCAGTCAGCATTGGATAAGGGGAAGAAGGTGGTGATTGAAGGTGTGTTATCTATTTTTGGTTTTTCTATTTTCACTTTATTCTATACTAGTGCTTCTCATTCTTTCATCTCCAAAAACTTGTTGATGACTTACACTTAGGCACCAGTATCGTAACCAACCATATAGTTGTGTCAAATCCCATAGGGGATCAACTTATTTGTCTATGAAATGTCGGGATTTGAGATTGATGATTTTAGGGTCGAGTTTGAGTGTGATGCCTATGTTGTGGTGCTCTATGGTTGTCACTATATAGGGTTATACTAGATTGTGATAGGTGGACTGTAAGATTGGGCTCTTGTTGCAAGCATAGCTTAGGGGTTGCCTGTGATTCATGAGAGTCAGTTATGTTTAGCTACCTTTATTCTTTAGACCTACCATGGGATGAGCTTGTTTCTGTTCAAGTAGTTAGGGATTTCCTGATGTATTTTATGAGGTTACTGGCCTCCTGGCCCAGAGAGGGACCGAGTTTAGATTCTATTCTGTTGAGAATGCTAGACAGGTTGCTTTGTCTTTGGGGCATATGGCTCATAGGGAAAGACGCAAGTTGAATAAGCAGGTGAATGAGTTATTAGAGAAGAATTTCATTAGGAGGCGTATTTTCGAATGGGGAGCGCCAATCGTCTTTGCCACCAAGACTGATGGTTCCCTTTGACTCTGCTTTGCTTATTGCAAGCTAAATAAGCTAACGAAGAAGAATCATTATCCTTTTTTCCCACATAAATGATATCTCCGATCAGTTGGTTGGAGCGAGAGTGTAACAACCCGTAATTTTGCTACTTCGAAAATAAGAGATTTCGTTCGTCTTAAATTTAAAAAGGAGTTTACTTTTGAAAAGTTTAAATAAATGTATAAAGAGTGAAAAGATATGATTTGACATAAAAACAACATCATTACTAAACCATCTTTTCTCATTAATGCACACCCTTTCTCATCTTGGAAAGGAAAGAAAGTAAGTTGAAAATTCAAAAAGTAGAAGGGTATTTTAGTCATTTTGGCTAAGGTTAAAAATGTAATTTACATAGGAAATTTTTGCTATAAATACCACTACAATTTCACTCATTTTCTTCACACCTCTCATTCTTCTTCTTCTTCTTCATTTTTGAGATTTCTTTTGCTCATTAATGGCTTCTCCTCTTTAAGAGAGGTAGGAGGGTTAAAAATAGTGGAATGCTTAAGCTACTAATCCACTTGTTACTCTCTAACCTCTTCTTAATTCACTTCTTCTTCTTCTTCTTCTCTTCTTAAAAAGGGCCTTAGGCCGTGAGTTTGGGAGTTGATAAGGGGAGGACGTGAGAAAAGCAAGTAGAGATGGAGATGGTCGAGCACTTGGAAGCATGGTTATGATAAGGTTTAGAAAGGTTTAGTGAAGCTTTGAATTAAATGAGTGTTGGTAGGAAGCTAAACATTTTGGTTAAACGTGAGAAATTCTCATTGCTTTTGAATGTACGTTTTGGTTATGTTAAAATAATCATATTTACACCCTTATGGCATATGAATGTTTATACCAAATTGATTGTTGATATGGATAATTTGATAGTTAGTAAAGTAAGTGAATTGTGATAATATATCCCGTTACGATATTAATAGTGAATGTTGGATTTGAAATCATATGTTTGTGATTGGTTGAATGGATGTTATGTTAGTGATAAATATGAATATTGGATATGTTCATTTTGATTAAGTAATCCCATTGTTAATAAGACCATATTTTAGTGATATGAGATATTTGAAAAAATAAGTCTCTTTTCATTTAGAAGTGAAATTAAAGTTAAAGTGAAAGAGAAATTGAAATTTGAAGCGAAACGGATTTGAAAAGGATAGTTAAATGGACTAGTGAAATCGATTTTGAAAAGGTGAAGTTTAGTTTAAGGTTGAATTGAAGTTTAAATTGGAGTAAGATTTGAAATCTAAGTTTTAAATGAGTTTAATTTGAGATTAGAATTGAAATTGAGTTAAAATTGGAATTTAAAATTTGATATTAAAATAATGGGAATATAATAATATTATAATATGGCAATAGTGAAAATATATATTAAATACTTTAAAAAGTGAAAATATTGATTTAAAATGATTTGTAACGATTTTATAAGTGTTGAAATCCAATTTGAATAGATTATAACATTGAAAAATAAGTTAAAAACTAGACGCATCGTGCAATAGTAGTGCGCGATTTCACGCTGAAAAGTTCAAATGAGTGTATAGAGTGGAATATGGCTCGGAATTCTTCGAGATAAGAAAATTCCGGACTACTATACCCATATCTTCTAAACGAAGAAAGAAATCAAAGTTTCCATAAGTAGATTTTGAAATAAGTCCAAATTGATTTTTCAGAAAAATCGCGCTACTGCGATTAAGTGACCGTAATAGAAAATCTATTTAAATGGATGTTTTTAATTATGGAAAGGAATAAATTTGATAAATCTATCTAAATGATTTAAAAGAGATTTGGATTGGAAAATATGAATTATCGAATGTATAAAGTTGTTTAATTCAAATAAGCTTATTTAGCACTTTCCGCAATAGTTTTCTGTTATGAATCCTATAACTTTTGGAATATGAGTTTAAATATAACGACGTTTCCTAAAATTAATTATGAATGAATTAAAAAGGATAATAATCATTTTGAAAGATAATTTGGAATATTTATAAGCAATTCTAAAATAATGTTGAAAATCTGAGTATGCGGAAACGACTAGTACATTTGTCCCGCCTGTGAGATCTAGGAAGATAAAACAAAGTGTTTAATTAAGGTTAGAGATGGAGCAACCAGTGCCCTAAACTTACCTGGCCTATGCTTTCTTATCTTAGGTGAGGGATGGAACAGATCGAAAGGAAAGCCCGGATGCTCTTAAATAAAAAAGATTCTGTTAAGTATTCCAAAATAAAAGAGGATTGGTACTATCCAAAATTTAAGCAATCTCCAAAAAATGAACGATTTCTATGATTCTATTTACTTCATAATGTTTGTCAAGATTGATTTAGGGTTTATCGTAAACAATGTCTTAAATAACATTGTTTTTGACCCGCCTAAAAGTTACAGAATTTGATCAAGAATTAAGTAAGGAAATTTGAGATATTTTCCAAAGAAAAAGAATGAATTTCTTAGAAATCATCCTAAGTCAAAAGAAAGAGATTTCAAAATCATCCGAAAAGAATTAAAGTGAAAAGAGACTTAATAAATCCTGTATACTCATATTCACTTTTTATCGATAATTGGATTTCGAAGAAACTGTCTGAAAACCATTTCGAACCAATGTATACGTTCGAACGTGCAGATATGTTAAAGATGATGATTATTGAAGACTGTTGATCTTTATAGCATGAGGACTGCTTGTTGACTTGCTCTGGGTAGCTCCCGAGTTATATATAGCAATGGTCTACTCGTTGTGGAGATTTTGCAGATTGCAAGGACTACTCGCTACTAGTGGTAGTAGGAGAGTGCCTTCAGTTTATCCTGTTCCTGGACAACTTTTATGGACGTTTGTTTGACATTGCATTTCTAAAGATTACGTACATTGGTTTTTATGAACGTACATCAGTGGTGGCGGAGAAGGCAACTTCTCTTAGCCTAACACCCTCCTTGAGACATACGAGCTCAAGGGTTTCATTTTTATGGAAGGCAATTAGTAGTCAACGGAAATGGCAATGTGGCATTCAAAGATGTGATATGTGCTTTGTGAAAAGGTAATCGAAGCCTCAAGCCTCATCAAACTGGAATTGACCGAAACAGGATTGGATGCAGCAAGGCTAAGTGGGTCATTCCCAAGTAGGGTATGATCTTCACTTTCCAGATATATTTCTTCCTGCTATGACGTTCGGGATGTATATTAATGTGGTGTATGGAAAACGAGCGCTCGGTTAAAGGTCGGTAAAGACCGAGGGATGACATATTCGGTACTATCTAGTTACAGAGGTAGGCCGGTCTTTTGTTCGTAGAGGAGCTTTGTGATGGTTCCTCGGGACATCCTTCTAGAGGTGTACCCATTCGGAAGGTAGATCCTACGCCTTGTCATTTGTATGGAAATCTATTCTCCAATAAGAACCAATCGTTTTTGTTTGTATTGGCGTAATGAATAGCCTCGAAATGCTATATGGGTAACCATTTCGGATAAGATTAATAAGTTTATTTGCAAATGTTTTCAAAGAGATATCATTATAAATAATATCAAACGGTTTGATATAAAAGAATTTTAGTTATCATAAGGTAAAAACCCATCTGTGCTTATATGTGGGCGTGGTCTTATGAGTTACTCTTTGTTTTCAAAGGATTTTATTCAAAGGCTGATGTATGACACTGTCACTAATTATTGAGTTTTTCTCAGGCTAGTTTATCAAGCCTGATCTGGTATTTTCAATACTTGGGTCAGATCCGAGTAGTTTCAGGATAGTCAAAGACGGTTGGAGTTTCCAAAGGAGAGATGGAGATATTCATCGACGTATGGACATATTCTATTATCCGTTGTACTTAGTGTATTTTGTTTGATGTTTGTCAGCAATTGTCAGGACAGATGTTTATAACTATCCAAGATGAATCTATGTTAGACTCTGATATATGTATTTAAAAGTCTTCCGCTGTAAAAATATATGTTCAATATTATATGTTATTCCATTCGAGTGAGATTATGTTATGTCTACTTTTCTTTATCACCCTTAAAGATCCGTCTTTTCGTGCAAATTGAGTTGAACATGTGTGGTTTATTGTCGATTCAAAGGGTACGGAAAAACGGTACTTTACATTTGGTATCAGAGCTGAAGGTTAAGCGAGAACCTTGGCTCTGTTATGGGTAAAGTCTCATCAGAGATAGGATTAGTAATATCCTAGGATGAGTAACTCGTTAGAGATAGGGTTAGTAACACCCTAGAATGAGTTATGAGAGTATTATATATATGGGAGCGTATTTGTTAATTTTATAAAAAGGGCTTTGTTTTTAAAAAGAAATTGGTAAATGAAATAATTTTGCCTTGGGTTTATATTATATATATTAAAGGAGATATCATTATTTTTGGGTTAGAAATTAAGGATTAATTGTAATTTTGCTTAGCAAAACTAAAATATGAATATCTTGTGATTAGAATTGCATAATTTGACTATAAGATATTCCATATAGAATCAATTAATTGAAAGCTAGAATTTGGAATTTTGATCATATACCCCTAGACCTTTGGTTATTAAGAAATAATAATGATTAAGTGATTATCATAAGTAAAATTCACAATATGACTGTAAGATATTCGATGATAATATTGAAGCTACAAGTTGTAACCAGAGAAAGCAAAGAGAAAATGTACATATAGAAAAAAATTGTTATCAATAAAATCGAAAAAGATAAGCAAAAATTGAAATTTTGGGTAAACACAATATGAAAGGGTAAGTTCTATAACTTATAAAGGAGTTGAGAAATTTGAAATTTAGACACTTCGACTAGGTTAAAATCAAAGTGAAATTTAGAAATAAGAGGTATAAGAAATATCATCCTAATATAAAAATTTGAATTAGTGATACATTTAGGGTAACATTTGTAATTCAAAATGAAGTAAGAATAGAAGTGGATATTTTTGAATAATATGGTTAGTAGGGTGATTGTTGGACGAAAAAGGTTAATAACAAATACCATGAGAATTAAGTTTCACAAATTTGACTATAAGGTATTTGATGAATTGAAGATTAAGAAATTTGATTTGGAAAATGGATAGGTAAATAAGTTAAATAGTTAATCATAGAATCAGTGAGAAAAAGGTGTACACTTGGTAAAGTTGTCTTATTAATATATGGATTGGATAAATAATATTAGCTAAATGAAAACCTTAGGTAAAGAAAACTTAAGGTTGAGTTTTATAACTTATTAAGTTGAGATAGTAGTAGAGTTTCATATCAGTTAAACACCTTAGTTGAAGTAATAACAATTTAAAGTTTGGGGATATGTATATATACTCTTAGGAAGTAAAGATATATTATACAAGTTTAAGTCATACTTGTATGCTTAAGTAATAATATATTTAGAAGAAAGCAATGGTTGTGAAATAAACTTGGATTAACAGAAGTTTTGAAGAAATGTATTAGGTAAAGATGAATGTGAATAAGTACATAAGTTAAACGTAGATCATTTTGGCACATAAATTTTGATCTAAGATTTGAGTACAGAACTTTGAGGTGTTTACACCAATCCGAAAAAGGATTTACCACTCGATTCTTGACAGCGAGCATTGATGGGAGTTTGTGATTATGTACATGAGTTTTCTATCATAGTTGAGATCTATGCAAGGAAAGCAAGGGTTTGTGATCAAGAAGTTGATCAAAGTACGCACTAGAAAATCGAGGGATCGATACTAGTTCAAAAGAAAAGTTATGGATTCGAATAATAGATCGAATCAAATATCACATATAGTATGATGTGTTGGGTCTGTCTACTTAGTAGTTGGATAGTTATATCAAATAGTAGGCACTAAGATATAGTGGTTGGACTGATATTGTGGTATGTATATATAGACGTCAGGTAAAGTACATGCTCAGGTCAGATAATGAGTTATGTGGTGGTATTCGTTTATCTTGATATAGTATCAGTGTGGTTGTTTTGGATGCATAGTCTTGTTTGGTTGTTGTATATATTATCTTAAGTGTGCAGTATGCACTAGGATGGGTAGGATAGAAGTTTGAGTTGATGTATGTATATATAACCGTAAGTACGTGATAGATGCTCAGGTTAATGTGGGAAATCTTATGTGTATGTTTGGCATCATTTGTTTTAGTGTTGTTATGATATCGACCTTCTTCTTTTCTATCATCAGTAGAAATAAGTCAAATTATTTAAGGATATGAGTATGAGATAGATTCTTTTGTCTAACTTTCATTTCGAGGACGAAATTCTTTTAAGTAGGGGAGAATGTAACGACCCGTAATTTTGCTACTTCGAAAATAAGAGATTTCGTTCGTCTTAAATTTAAAAAGGAGTTTACTTTTGAAAAGTTTAAATAAATGTATAAAGAGTGAAAAGATATGATTTGACATAAAAACAACATCCTTACTAAACCATCTTTTCTCATTAATGCACACCCTTTCTCATCTTGGAAAGGAAAGAAAGTAAGTTGAAATTCAAAAAGTAGAAGGGTATTTTAGTCATTTTAGCTAAGGTTAAAAATGTAATTTACATAGGAATTTTTTTCTATAAATACCACTACACTTTCACTCATTTTCTTCACACCTCTCATTCTTCTTCTTCATTTTTGAGCTTTCTTTTGCTCATTAATGGCTTCTCCTCTTTAAGAGAGGTAGGAGGGTTAAAAATAGTGGAATGCTTAAGCTACTAATCCACTTGTTACTCTCTAACCTCTTCTTAATTCACTTCTTCTTCTTCTTCTTCTTCTCTTCTTAAAAAAAGCCTTAAGTCGTGAGTTTAGGAGTTGATAAGGGGAGGACGTGAGCAAAGCAAGTAGAGATGGTCGAACACTTGGAAGCATGGTTATGATAAGGTTTAGAAAGGTTTAGTGAAGCTTTGAATTAAATGAATGTTGGTAGGAAGCTAAACATTTTGGTTAAATGTGAGAAATTCTCATTGCTTTTGAATGTATATTTTGGTTACGTTAAAATAATCACATTTACACCCTTATGACATATGAATGTTTATACCAAATTGATTGTTAATATGGATAATTTGATAGTTAGTAAAGTAAGTGAATTATGATAATATATCCCGTTATGATATTAATAGTGAATGTTGAATTTGAAATCATATGTTTGTGATTGGTTGAATGGATGTTATGTTAGTGATAAATATGAATATTGGATATGTTCATTTTGATTAAGTAATCCCACTGTTAATAAGACCATATTTTAGTGATATGAGATATTTGGAAAAATAAGTCTCTTTTCATTTAGAAGTGAAATTAAAGTTAAAATGAAAGAGAAATTGAAATTTGAAGGGAAACGGATTTGAAAAGGATAGTTAAATGGAAATTGAAATTGAGATGAATAGTGAAATCGATTTTGAAAAAGTGAAGTTTAGTTTAAGGTTGAATTGAAGTGTAAATTAGAATAAGATTTGAAATCTAAGTTTAAATGAGTTTAATTTGAGATTAGAATTGAAATTGAGTTAAAATTGAAATTTAAAATTTAATATTAAAATAATGGGAATACAATAATATTATAATATGATAATAGTGAAAATATATATTAAATACTTTAAAAAGTGAAAATATTGATTTAAAATGAGTTGTAACGATTTTATAAATGTTGAAATCCAATTTGAATAGATTATTTCAAATATTGAAAACTAAGTTAAAACTAGACGCGTCGCGCAACGGTAGTTCGCGATTTCGCGTCGAAAAGTTCAAATGAGTGTATAGAGTGGACTATGGCTCATAATTCTTTGAGATAAGAAAATTCCGTACTACTATACCCATATCTTCTAAACTAAGAAAGAAAATCAAAGATTCGATAAGTAGATTTTGAAATAAGTCCAAATCGATTTTCCAGAAAAATCGCGCTAGTGCAGTTAAGTGACTGCAACAGAAAATATGTTTAAATGGATGTTTTTAATTATGGAAAAATATGGAATAAATTTGATAAATCTATTTAAATGATTTAAAAGAGATTTGTATTGGAAAATATGAATTATCGAATGTTTAAAAGTTGTTCAATTCAAATAAGCTTATTTAGCACTTTCCACAACAGTTTTCTGCTGTGAATTCTATAACCTCTGGAATACGAGTTTAAATATAACGATGTTTCCCAGAATCAATTGTGCATGTTTTAAAAAGGTTAATTAAGCGTTTCGTAAGATAATTTGGAATATTTATAAGCGATTCCAAAATAAAGTTGAAAAATCTGAGTATGCGAAAACGACTAGTACATTTGTCCCGCCTGTGAAATCTGGAAAAATAAAACAAGGTGTTTAACTAAGGTTATGGATGGAGCAACAGTGCCCTGAACTTACCTGGCCTATGTTTTCTTTTCTTAGGCGAGGGGTGGAACAGATCGAAAGGAAAACCCGGATGCTTTTAAATAAAAAAGATTCTGTTAAGTTTTCCAAAATAAAATAGGATTGGTACTATCCAAAAGTTAAGAAATATCCAAAAATGAATGATTTCTATGATCCTATTTACTTCAAGATGTTTGAAGATTGATTTAGGGTTTATCGTAAACGATGTCTTAAATAACATTGTTTTTGACCCGCTTAAAAGTTAAAGAATTTGATCAAGAATTAAGTAAGGAAATTTGAGATATTTTCCAAAGAAAAAGAATGAATTTATTAGAAATTATCCTAAGTCAAAAGAAAGAGATTTCGAAATCATCCGAAAAGAATTAAAGCGAAAAGCGACTTAATAAATCCTGTATACTCATATTCACTTTTTATCGATAATTGAATTTCGAAGGAACCGAGGTCGGATTTGGGTAATTCCTATCCGAAAACCACTACAAACCAATGTATTGTTCGAACGTGAAGATATGTTGAAGATGATGATTATTGAAGACCGTGGATCTTTATACTGTGAGGACTGCTTGTTGACTTGTTCTGGGTAGTTCCGTGTTATATATAGCAGTGGTCTTCTCGTTGTGGAGATTTTGTGGATTGCAAGGACTACTCGCTACTAGTGGCAGTAGGAGAGTGCCTTCGGTTTGTCCTGTTCCTGGACAACTCCTGTGGACGTTTGTATGACATTGCATTTCTAAAGATTACGTACATTGATTTTTACAAACGTACATCAATGGTGGCGGAGAAGGCAACTTCTCTTAGCTTAACACCCTCCTTGAGACATACGAGCTCAAGGGTTGTATTTTTGTGGAAGGCAATTAGTAATCAATGGAAATGGCAATGTGGCATTCAAAGATTTGATATGTGCTTTGTGAAAAGGTAATCGTAGCCTCAAGCCTCATCAAACCGGAAATGACCAAAACAGGATTAGATGCAGCAAGGCTAAGTGGGTCATTCCCAAGTAGGGTATGATCATCCCCTTCTAGATATATTTCTTCCCGCTATGACGTTCGGGATGTATATTGATGTGGTGTATGGAAAACGAGCGCTCGGCTAAAGGTTGGTAACGACCGGGGGATGGCATATTAGGTACTATCTAGTTACAGAGGTAGGCCGGTCTTGTGTTGGTAGAGGAGCTTTGTGATGGTTCCTCGAGACATCCATCTAGAGGTGTACCCATTCGGAAGGTAGATCCTGCACCTGGTCATTTGTATGGAAATCCATTCTCCAATAAGAACTTATGGTTTTTGTTTGTATTAGCGTAATGAATAGCCTCGAAATGCTATATGGTACCATTTCGGATAAGATTAATAAGTTTATTTGCAAATGTTTTCAAAGAGATGTCTTAGAAATAATATAAAATGGTTTGATATAAAAGTGTTTAAATTATCATAAGGTAAAAACCCATCCGTGTTTATGTATGGGCGTGGTCTTATGAGATACGTTTTGTTTTCAGAGGATTTTATTCAAAGGCTGATATATGACACTGTCATTAATTATTGAGTTTTTCTCACATTGGTTTATCAAGCCTGATTCGGGTATTTTCAATACTCGGGTCAGATCCGAGTAGTTTCAAGATAGTCGAAGACAGTTGGAGTTTCAAGAGAAGAACTGCAGATATTCATCGACGTATGGACATATTCTATTATCCGTTGTACAATATATTTTGTTTGATGTTTGTCAGCAATTGTAAGGACAGATGTTTATAACTATCCAAGCTGAATTTAGGTTAGACTTTGATATATGTATTTAAAAGTTTTCCGCTGCAAAAATATATGTTCAATATCATATGTTATTTCATTCGAGTGAGATTCTGTTATGTCTACTTTTCTTTATCACCCTTAAAGATCCGTCTTTTCGTGCAATTTGGTTGGACATGTGTGGTTTATTGTCGATTCAAAGGGTATGGAAAAAGGGGACTTTATAGAAAGTGTTTTCCTAGCTTGACTTAGCCATAGGTTTCCATCAACCGAGAGTAGCTGAGGATAGTATTCAAAAGACTGCATTTAGGATTCCCAATGTGTTTTATGAGCGGTTAGTCATGTCTTTTGGACTTTTTTATGGACTTGATGAGTCGAGTGTTTAGGGAGTTGCTGAATAAGTTTGTAGTGGTGTTTGTGGATGAAATTTTGGTATATTCTAGGAGTAAAGAGGAGCATGCTTTGTATTTTAAGGAGGTGCTTAGGACCCTCTAAGCACATAAACTTAGGGCTAAGTTTTTTAAGTGCCGGTTTTGGAGAGACGAGGTTCGCTTATTTGGGACATGTTGTTTCAGAGAGTAGTTTGGCTATAAATTCTACTAATATTACGGTGTTTCTAGATTGGCATGTTCCAAAAAATTCCATGGAGGCAAGAAGCTTTCTTGGTCTTGTGGGTTATTAAAGGAAGCTCATTAAGGATTTTGCTAAGATATATGCCCCACTGACCAGCCTCACCAAGAAGAATCTAGCTTTTGTATATGATGATGAGTGTGAGGATGCCTTTATTAGATTGAAGGAGGCTTTGACTAGTGCACCTATATTAGTGTTACCTGATGGGGGTAAGCATTTTACGGTCTATACTGATGCTTATGGTACGGGACTAGGAGTAGTGTTGATGCAAGAGGGTAATGTTGTATAATATGCTAACAGGCAGTTGAAGACTCATGAGAGGATCTACCTAATGCATGATCTTGAGTTGGCGGCTATATTCTATGCTTTTAAGGCTTGGAGACACTAACTTTTGGGTGAGAGATTTGAGCTTTTTAGATACCACAAGTCCTTGAATTACTTTTTCTTCAAAATGGACTTGAAGTTGAGGTAATAGAGATGGATGAAGTTTTAGCCTCTCATGACTTTGAGATCTCTTATAACCTAGGCAACGGGAATGTTGTACAATACACATTGAGTAGACGGAGAGATACATTGAGTCCTTTACTTTTGGAGTGGAGACATATGGAGTATATTTCCACCTTTTGACTTCAGGAAATCATCCAATAGTACCCCTAGATTATTAGTAGCCCTAGATGTTCAAGCGACCTTGATGAAGCAGATTGGACCTAGGCAGAGAGAGGACGATGAGATGGTAGACATTTTAGACAGATTGGGTAGAGGATAGTCATCGAGAATCTTAGGCATTATGTCGTAGACTTAAGAGGATGTTGAGGAGAGATGGTAGGCTTTATGTTCCCCGTAGTGCGGACTTGGTAGATGCAATACTGGAGGACTTCACCACTCTAGTATGACTATTCGCCTTGATAAAGATAAGATGTACCAGGACATGAGAAGAGTTTTTTTTGGCCTAAGATGAAGAGGCAAGTGGTAGAGTATGTAGCTAAGTGTATGACTAGTCAAAAAGTAAAGGTGGAACAGAAGAAGCCTAGAGGATTGTTACAGCCGTTGGACATTCCACAATGGAAATGAGGGAGCGTTTCTTTGGAATTCATAGATGGATTACCCAGATCTTGGATAGGGAATGAGAGCATTTGTGTCATAGTGGATAGATTGACCAAATGCGCTCATTTCATACCTGTGAGGAGCACTAGGATAGCAGCTTAATTAGCAACTTTATTTGTTAGAGAGGTAATTAGACTTCATGGAGTACCTACTAGTATAGTTAGTGATAGAGAACCACTCTTCACTAGCGAGTTTAAGAGAGGTATGCATGACACTTTGGGGACTGAGTTGAGCTTGAGTACAACATACCATTAGGACCGTTGGTCAGACAGAGAGAGTAAATCAGGTTTTGGAGGATTTTCTTAGGATGCATATCATTGATTTTGGAGGCTCTTGAGCATCATTTGCTACTAGTGGAGTTTGCCTACAATAATAGTTATTAGGCTGGTATAGAGATGGCACCATTCGAAGCTTTCTGTGGTAGACCTTGTAGATCGTCGCCATGTTGGTGGGACACTACAGATAGGATTATCTTTAGGCTTGATATGGTTAGGGAGACTTCAAAGAAGGTGGACTTGATTCAGAAAAGGATGAAGACAGCTCAAGGCCAACAGAAGTCTTATGCACATAGTAGGTGCTCTGAGTTGTAGTTTGTGGTGGGAGATATTGCATTTGTGAAGGTCTCATCCTTAAGATATGTGATGAGAATTAGAAATTCAGGGTAGCTAGATCCGAGGTTTGTTATACCATTTTCGATTGTGGCTATGATTGGGAGATTGGCTTATGAAGTTAGACTTTTGGAGAAGTTGGCCGGTGTGCATGATTTTATTCATGTTTCGCATTTGCAGAAGTGTTTCCATGATTTGGCGGTTGTAGTGGAGCCTAGTAGTTTGGAGGAGGCTGAGATGGAGCGTGAGTCGCTTGTTCGCCTCATACCTACCCGCATTTTAGAGCATGACACCGAGCAGCACTACAATAAAAAGATTGGATTACATAAGATTCAATAGGGACACGATCCAGTCGAGAATACGTGGGAGCACGAGGAAAGGATTCGAGTTTCCCATCCATAGCTCTTTTCTAATACATCTCATATTTTGATCTTTTCTAGTTAGAACCAAGGTTTTAAATAGCGGATATTCATCACGTTTCGTCTTGAAATTTTTGCACAAGTTATCTCATATTAGGGGAGATCTCAGACAAGATGAGTACATATCGGGTGTACATCTTGGATTGACATCTTAGGTTTTATAATGCATCCCGGGAATATCTCAGATGTACTTATGTGTTTAAAATTGATGTGTCAAACATTTGTTTAACGGTTATAACTTTCTTAGTAAAAATATAAATGGTAACGTACTTGATTTACATGGAAAAAGGAATATTTTTAGAAGAGTAGTAGCTTGATTAGCTTAATTGATTTGGTAATGTTTTAATGATATCCTTTTATTTGAACATAATAAAGAAGTGAACCTTTCGCTATGACTCATTAAGATAAAAAGTAAAAAATATGTTCAAGAAGTTAGTAAATTATAATTGGACCGAGTAGTTTCTTTTGGATCAATATGAAAATAAAAAATACTATGTAAAATAAGAAAAATGTATAATTTCGGGTGAGATCTCGGATTGAGATTTTAATCCATATTTCGAGTGAGATTTGAATATCTCGGACGAGATGAGTGTCGAGGGAGATATGGAGGAGATTTGATGTCTCGTCTCGTTTAAGTGTAAAAAGGAGATTTCGGAGGAGATCTTAGACGATATACACGAGATTTAAAACCATGGTAAAAACCCTTAGGTAGAACCTTGTGGTGAGGGTAGACTATATTAGGTAGAGACCTTCGGATGATAGGTATATTTGTAAACATATCAATGAGACATGCTATGGTTAATGGACGCTATGGGATGCACATGTTTATGGATGCAAGTGGTTGCATTGCATGCACTAGGATATTGAGTCATTTAAGCATACACACTCATACCATATGCATATTGTTTGCTACTATATTTGCTATCCATGGATAATCTTTGCATTTCGATATTGTACTTGGATGTATGGATGCCTGTTTATTTTAGGACTTGCATACATTCGGATGCAAGACATAAACATACTTGCACAAAAAGGACGTTGACTGAATCAGTAGACCGACTACTCTTCTGCACTAGTTCAGGTTCATATGTATTCCACGTTCCATAGTTACATAATTTCGTTAGAAATTATTAAGGACTATGGTTGATATTGATGATGGATGAGTAGATTTGGTTGCTGGTTGCTTTTGCATTCTTCTATCCATAGAGAATTTTAGGAGAAATCCGTTGATGGGGGAGAATGTAACATCCTAGAATTTTCTTGAAATAAATAAGAAAAAATAAAAAAAGTTAAGAATTAACCTAAAAGATAATTTTCAAAAACGTTTGAATTTGACTATGGGGATTGAACCATTGTGTCCATAGTAATTTTCTAGACAATTTTCATACGTAACTTTTAGAAATCTGAGTTAAAATGAAATGTTATAAAGGATTAAATAAATGTTCAAATTAAATAGAAAATGTAACAAAAATGTATAATAATTGTAAATAATTGACCACGAGGCGGTTGACCCGACATGGGCTAGGTCGATCGTGGGCAGTCGCCCAAGCTTATGGACGGTCGAACCGACCTCGGGTAAAACTAAGGGTCGTAATTTTCCGATCGCGTTGTGCGTTTATCCTAGATTCTTTTGTGCATGGCAACGCTTTGGAGAGGGGTACAGATGTAACAACTCGCATATTTTATGATTATATATTTAAATGTCTTATTTAAATATTGCATCATTGATTTAATTTAAAGTCCGAAATGTGACTTTTTGTAAACAGTCGTATCTGGACTCGAGGTCACTTTCATTGAGTTCAAACCGATGTTTACAACTTGTTTGAGTATAAACATCGATATGGTTGGAGTTGATTCGGATTTTGGTATTTTCAATTGGGCTTTGGGTTGTGTTCTAGCCCACTAACCCAACAAGATAACCCAAATCTTCTACCTAATAACTCCCACTCCACTCGTCTTCATTCATTCATTCCACTCATAATTCCCTAACACTCTCAAGCAAAATGAAAGATGGGAGAAAAGAAAGGAAATTAAAATTCCTAAGCCCTACTTCTCTTAGGAAATCCAAATTCAAGTTCCAAAATCAAGGAGAAGCTTAGGTGAGCATCCTCTTCATCCTCTCCATCTCAATCCCTCTTCAATTCTTGATTTTTCCTAAACCTAACTTAGGAAAAACTTTGCATTGATAATAGATTAAAGATTCTAGAGGTGTAGTAAAGAGGAATTGGCCTTGCCTTGCTTTAGAGCTTCTCATTCCTTGTTTTTGAGTTTAAAGGTGAGTTCTTGAACTCACATCTATGTCTATAGCTTTAATGATTATTAGGTATGAATTCCTAACATCTATTTCATGTTCATTCGCTTTTGATTTGAATTGATTTGGTGAATTTTCCAATTTTGGTGTTTTGAAGTCAAAATCTTTAAAGATCCTATGTTGGATGTTTAGACATGTTATTTGGGGTGTATTGAAGATCCTATAGGGCTGGGTTGTCGCTTTGAATAAAGCCTCCATCGCTCATCTGATCACCTTCGAATTGATTTGTCGATCATCGGCCTCAGCAAATTCTTTCCAGGCCCAGGCAACCAGACGTCTGGTCGAAAAATTCAGATGTCTGGTAGAGGTGGCAGAGACATGAACCAGACGTTTGGTTAAACCGGTCAGACGTCTGGTAGGCTTCAGGAAATAAAAAGAAAAAGGGGAAAAGAAATATAAATTTCTAGAACCCTGGGTCAGACGTCTGGCCAAATCAACCAGACGTCTAGTCCAGTTGAATTTTGCCTATTTTGCCTGTTTTTGAGTGGATTTTCAATTTTTATCGATCATTATCATTTATTATCGACTTTGGTGACTTCTTTTTTAGATTTTTGGGAATATCGATTTGATTGGATTTGATATTGATTTTTATTGTTTTAATTCACGTTATCGAATGTGGATTTTTGATGATAGATTATTTTTACAATCATTTCTGCGATTTGTCACTTTTAAAATACAAAGGTTACTATACTGGTAGTAAATACTCAAACTCTTTCACAAAAATGATTTCAACATTATTTTTAATACAAAGCTCGTTTTTAAAACTATTTACCATTCTATTAGTATAAACAAACATTTGCCTCATTCATATGAGAAATCCAATTAAACGGCTTAGCAAAACAAGTGGTATGAGACACTTGCGTTTACTTTGTCATTTAGTTCTTGGACTTGTTCGATTTAAATCTCATGACAATTTTTGAGTGGAAATCTACAATTTGTTCGTAAGTGGTTATGGGACATGAAGCTAAACTCATTTATTTACTTGCTTAGTGTAATTTACACTTACCGATCAATGATGATCATTTTGTGATTTAGACTAGCGATATGCGATGTCTCTTTGTCCGCAATGTTGGACTATACCCTGATAGGAGGAGCTTCGGCTCATAGTCCGCAAAGGGGGACTATACCCTGTTAGGAGGAACTTCGGCTTATAGTCCACAAAGGGGGACTATACTCTATTAGGAAGAGCTTCAGCTTATAGTCCACAAAGGGGGACTATACCCTGTTAGGAGGAGCTCCGGCTCATTTTATGGTATAGCTCCCCGTTTCTGATACACATGTTGGTGAGTTTTCATGATCCCGATTGTGATAGGCCTTCCCCTTTTATGATTTTTGGATTTCTAATTATTGGTTCCTGGAATTTGTTTTCACCAATTTTTTTGCGATTTGCATTGATATGTTTTGTCAATATTTGAGGTTTGTTGAATAAGCTAAAGAACATAATATTCTTTTTGGATATTTGAGGAGATTTGAGATATTGTATGATTTTCATTGTTATCAAATATATACTTGTAACAGTATGACATTATTGTTATCATATCTCATCTTGTATGATATTTATAACTAGACTGATCCGTTTATTATTTTCTTCTTAAATAATGCTCGGATCAGACTGAGGTGTTTTAGGTGCTTTCACTTGACTTCTTAATAGGGACTAGCTTTTGACTTTTGGCTAACTACTTTAGCTCGGTAGTTTTTGTTTTTATACATTCGATATAGAGACTCCTTAATGTATATTTATTCTTTTGTGATGTAGTGGATCTTGTAAGACCAGTATTTTGATGTACACTTCTATGTGTTATATTCATATCTCTTTCCGCCTTAGTGATATGAATATATGTGACTGGTTTTGTGTTATGCTTATTCTATATTTGTTATCGAAGAATACATAGCCACCGT
Organism: Allium cepa; assembly: GCA_030765085.1. Classification (NCBI taxonomy): domain Eukaryota; kingdom Viridiplantae; phylum Streptophyta; class Magnoliopsida; order Asparagales; family Amaryllidaceae; genus Allium; species Allium cepa. The sequence goes on from CM060939.1 coordinate 699,204,133, forward strand.
GTATGAGATTTGAGTTTGGATCAGATATGTCTGATTTCCTCTTGAAAGGAAATGCATGACATACTATCTGACATATCGGTACTCGCTCAAATCAATTACATAGATGGTCGCTCCTCAACAGCCTTATTCTTTGTGCTAATTGACGGCATTACCTCATAGTATCCTTGACTAGTGCGAGTATAGAGGTGGGGCGTCACAAGAGACCGGTTAGGGTTCTGATCTGATGGTGTTGGCTGAGGGTATTGCTTTATAAATTCATAGCTAGGGGTTAGCATAAACCTAATCTTCTTCTTCCTCCTAGCGAAGCTCTATCAAAATAAAATCTAAACCCTAATTTTATAAATTAATTTCTAAATTCAAATTCTCTTCCAAAACTCACCTAAAATTAAAAATAGGAGAGATCTTACAACTAAAGAAGGGGTCTAAGTGGAGATTGAAGAAAAAGACTTGTGCGTTTTGGGCAAATAGGGCTTAGGATGAAGGTGAATGGGCATAGATTTTAACAAGATTACTAATTTCTACCCTATTCTGATAAGATTGTAAATTATAAATTTTATCTATTAAAATTGTAAATGATAATTAAACTAAAAATTCTAAATTCTACCTTATTCCAATTTGACTGTCGATTCTAAATTTAATCTATTGAAATTATAAATCTGGAATCTAAAATAATAAATCTTTTTCTCTAATTGCAATTGACATATGCAAGTTGTAAAACCCAAAATCCATTGCAAAACATAGTTTTATATTGTTAAATTGAGGACTTAAATAATGTGAAAGATGCATAATGATTAGACTATGTAATGGTTAGATTTAATATTGTAAAAATATAATGATTAGATCTAATATTGTAGAAATGTAATGATTAGACAGTGTAATGACTAGATCTAATATCGTAGAAATGTAATGATTAGTCTGCATAATGATTGATTTCAATTTCGTTAAAGCGTAACGATTAGCTTTAATATCTTTTGGCAACTAAAAGTAATTTATTGAAATCTGAATTATAAAATAAGTAAAATGAAGATGTTAGCTTGTAGGCAATCGACCTAAGATTGATGTAGGTTGACTGTCGTATGTCATTTTGGACTAAATAAACTGTTTATGATTTTATGTTGTTAGCTTGTAGGTAATCGACCTAAGATTGACATAGGTCAATTATTGTATGCCACTTTTGGACTTCTTACTTTTGATTTGCGGACCTTGTTGTTGTTTAGACCATTTGACTGGTGGACGTTTATATCACTTATTTTGAGTTGCGAATATAATTCGCTTTTTCTATATCGTGAAGTTAAGTACAGTGTGTCATTTAGATGGCTAAAGGTGCACTTATGTGCTTGGACTAGGATTATTGGTCTCTTGTTTGTTGTGCTCGGATTTTTGGTTTTTTGTTTGTTGTGCTCATATGGGCTTATGGCGCTTAAAGCTAGGTTATATCCAGTATCGACAGGAAATAGGCGTAATAAGTAACGAGGGTGCGCAAGTGGTATTTCGCTACTAGGATTATGGGTTGGGCATGGATGCATTTGATGAGTCACTATGCGAGTTTACATGTGTGTTCTTCCTCTCTAGTCCTAATATGAGTTAAAGTGGAATAGTAGGTTGGTCTCAATTATGAGGCAATCATTTGCGACCTATTGTTGTCCCCATGTTGTCAGGCTATTGACTTATGCCCTTATGCATGTGAACTTAGGTGCATAGACACTGTATACACTCTGTATCACTTAGAGTAGACTTGGAGTCAGTTATATTTAATTTCCTTGTTAGTCTTGTTCTCATTCACCAGACTTTATGTCTGACCTATTCCATTTTTCCCCCACCATAGGTGGATAGAGTAGCCATTGACATGTCCATTACCGCCAACGAATTATCGTACCTGGATTCTTGCACTATTTATCTTTTATCATGTATTTTCTATCAATACATTTGCCTTTTCAGTACTTTGCTTATGAGTGAGTATTTTTATGATACTGTGATATTTGATATGTACTGATGATTTTCTAAGACTGTGCTACTATGATATTTTGAGATAAGATATTTTTGATATGTCTGGGATTTTTATTACTATTATTTCTAAGACTATCACTATATCTGATATTATGTTTCCGTTGTGATTACGTATGGATTAGGTAGATTATTTATTCGTTGATATCTTAGTCTATGTGATACTTATTTTACTTTAAACCGATGATACGTATCTTTTGAGTGTGTTTTTGCATGTCAAGAGATGCGAGTTGCCAAATGTAACCACTCGCATTCTTTTTAACACAAATCGTGCTGAGAAAATGCATACTGTTGGGTTTTTAAATCATTACAAAGCATAAATACAAGGATAGAGTTTTAAGACATTCTATAATTTCTGATCTCATAGCAGATTGAATTAAAACATAAATACAAAAAATAAACATTTCATAAACATAATCTCCAAAATACTTGATTAACAAAATACATTGCTTCTCAATTATAATATAAATTATAGGCTTCAAATACAACAAGTCACTATAAGAGAAAAATAAAAGATATTGGAACTCCACCATCGAGCTCCTTTCCCCCCTTGCTTTATCAAATCACCGCTAATCTGTCATCATATGGTGGGGAAAAATATAATGGGTTAGACATAAAGTTTGGTGAATGGGAATTAAGATTAACAAGGAAACTAAATATAACCTACTCCAAGCATACTCTAAGTAAAGAGTGTAACGACCCATTATTTTGACCATTCAAATCGACAATAAAACCATACATATCCGACTTGAATAATTCAAAGTACCGAATTGTTAATTAAAATTTGGCAAAACTAAAAATATACAATAAATAAATCAATCACAGATCACAGAGTAATATAATGCAGCGGAATAGATAAAGAATAGTAGTTCATGAAGCTACTATATACATAAGAGTTAGAAATAAAATACAACCAAATAGTTCAAATGCAGTGAAGTCTCCAATGCAACAAATGACTTCTCCGAACCAATCAACTGGAAAGGCTGGAATCGGAATCGATAGTTGGATCTCCAAATGAAACTCCGAACTCCAAAGGTGAGTCTCTAATGCTGTATCACTCAGTCTGACCCAAGAGTAAAGCAAAACACAAAACACTCGAGTCAGGATTAACATTCTTCTATCAATAAATCCAACTCAAGTGAAATATCAACTGAAATACAAATAACTTAAAGGATGTTTGGGATAACCATCCTCTAAGGGTCCATGGAACTATCTACAAGGTAGAAATATACACTATAACACCGTGGTCATTTCAGCTTAATTTATACTTCAAAACCAAATATCATTTCACTTCAAATATCTCTATATTTCCCAAAATAGTATTTATATTTATTAAATAATTTATACAATAAAGTATTTTCAATTCCCTCAACTTAACAAATCGTTTCAACATCAACCCGACCTTCCCATTTAAATTAATTCAATCTCAATTTACCAATTTAAATTCAACTCAATTCCTAAAATAAGCACTTCAATTTATCGATCTCAAATTCGGATTTGTAATCACAAAAATACCCCTTTATATTTCAATATATTTCAAAATTTTAAGTATTCAACGTTTCAACTAAATTTTTATTCAATTTAGTTTTCTAAATAATAAATTCAAATTTGGTTCAACCTAAACTTCACTTTAATTCAATTTAGTTGCTAAATAACAAATTCAACTACGTTGATTTCAAATACAGATCCGAATCTCAACATAAACCATTTAAATTCCAATATAGTTCAAGGCTTTAATATTTAAATGTTCTATATAACAGTTTCATATAGATCTCGATTTAACCTCATTATTATTTAGTCTTGAAATACTCCCTTATTAGATTCAATATCATTTAAGTAACCTTAAATTACATTTTACTCAATATTTTCTTTAATTTTATTAAACGTGAAATATTCATTAAATCACTTAAATCAAAAATCCAGTTACAAAATCATACCTTTAAATTTTCCATTCAATAATTTCAAATCGATTTAATTAACTAAATCCTTATTTAAATACCATTTTTAATAAACCCAAATTTATCTTCCAATCTTAATTATTCAACTTTTTACAACGGTAAATTTTGAAATATAAATCTTATGTAATACTCAAACATTATTGAAAAAGTTGAATAAATAAGATTGTGTGATAAATTTGGGTTTATTAAAAATGGTATTTAAATAAGGATTTATTTAATTAAATCGATCTGAAATTATTGAATGGAAAATTTAAAGGTATGATTTTGTAACTGGATTTTTGATTTAAGTGATTTAATGAATATTTCACGTTTAATAAAATTAAAGAAAATATTGGGTAAAATGTAATTTAAGGTTACTTAAATGATATTAAATCTAATAAGGGAGTATTTCAAGACTAAATAATAATGAGGTTAAATCGAGATCTATATGAAACTGTTATATAGAACATTTAAATATTAAATCCTTGAACTATATTGGAATTTAAATGGTTTATGTTGAGATTCAGATCTGTATTTGAAATCAACGTATTTGAATTTGTTATTTAGCAACTAAATTGAATTAAAGTGAAATTCAGGTTGAACCAAATTTGAGTTTATTATTTAGAAAACTAAATTAAATAAAAATTTAGTTGAAACGTTGAATACTTAAAGTTTTGAAATATATTGAAATATAAAGGGGTAATTTGTGATTACAAATCCAAATTTGAGATCGATAAATTGAAGTGTTTATTTTAGGAATTGAGTTGAATTTAAATTGATAAATTGAGATTGAATTTAATTTAAATGGGAAGGTCGGGTTGATGTTGAAATGATTTGTTAATTAGGGAATTGAAAATACCTTATTGTATAAATTATTTAATATATATAAATACTATTTTGGGAAATATAGAGATATTTGAAGTGAAATGATATTTGGTTTTGAAGTATAAATTAAGCTGAAATGACCACAGTGTTATAATGTATATTTCTACCTTGTAGATAGTTCCATGGACCCTTAGAGGATGGTTATCCCAAACATCCTTTAAGTTATTTGTAATTTAGTTGATATTTCACTTGAGTTGGATTTATTGATATAAGAATGTTAATCCTGACTCGAGTGTTTTGTGTTTTGCTTTACGCTCGGGTCAAACTGAGTGATACAGCATTAGAGACTCACCTTTGGAGTTTGGAGTTTCATTTGGAGATCCAGCCATCGATTCAGATTCCAGCCTTTCCAGTTGATTGGTTCAGAGAAGTCATATGTTGCATTGGAGACTTCACTGCATTTGAACTATTCGGTTGTATTTTATTTCTAGCTCTGATGTATATAGTAGCTTCATGAACTACTATTCTTTATCTATTCCACTGCATTATATTACTCTGTGATCTGTGATTGATTTATTTATTGTATATTTTAAGTTTTTCCAAATTTTAATTAACAATTCGGTATTTTGAATTACTCACGTCGGATATGTATGGTTTTATTGTCGATTTGAATGGTCAAAATAGCGGGTCGTTATAGTTGGTACCAGAGCTTTGGCTCTAGGCAAAACTTAGCATATATGGTAAATTTATTTACAGAATCACTTTCGCTCGAGTTGAATCTCTTCCTTTCTGACTCGATTTCCTTTGAATTTTGGAATGTCCCTCGGTTCCGAAATTCATTCTTGTCTCTTTCTATTTATATTCTTTTGATTCTGGAGTATCCCATAACTCCACTGAATGTTTTGTAAAGGAGGTGAAAACTTCTTTACAATCGGCATTGATTCACCGAAGATTTCTGTATCCTCGGTTTACGATGCTGCTATATCTTGATATACTGAATTCTATCTCTGGTGATCGAATGTCGATTTGTTTTGGAATTCCGCATCGATTATATTCCTAAGGTCACGGTTGACCTGATTACGGTCACCACGATTTGTAGAAGTATATCCATCTTCTATTTTGTAATTTAATTATCTCATCTTCGATCAAGTCTATCTTCGAATCAGGATTCTATTGATTAGAGTTCCTATAATTTAAATCTCTATCTTTGTTTTGAAATCCATTCTTGGATCACCCTTTGAAAAATCGGGTATGTTGTATTTTTGTAATTGTTTATACCGAAATTATTATTTTGATAACTATGATTTTATTCTATATATAAAAGTGAAAATGCTACCCTATATGTAAAAGTTTTGAAAAGATTTGAAATTTTGAAAATTTATAAGAAATTGATTTATATAAAAATGATTTATAACTGAAGGGTTAAATTTGAAATTCGAGAATTGAATTTCGGTATTTTGAAATTGGTTTTAAGATTTTGGAAAATATATAAAAATAATATGATTTAAAAGTATTTTTCGACTAAGAAATGTTTCAAATGAGTTCAAATGAATTCCAATAATTTTGAAGAAATTTCAAAGAAGTTTTCAAGAAAATAGAAGTCCAGAACTCACTTATGTCGCTGGAAAATAATTTCGGTGATGAGTGCACGCATCATCGACATTGATTTTCGAGTTTCAGAGTGGGGGAGACGTCTCTTTAATAGCTTCGCTATGCGAGTGATTTTGTAAAACCATTTTGATTTCAAATTCCAAAGTATAATTTGATATTTTCTAAAGATGTATGTATATATTTGAAACAATTTAAAGTGAGACCGGTGTTGAGTCCTCGAGTTTAGGATTTGATTTAGTATAATCCTATCTATTGAAATTGATTTATTGATTTATGTTGATTTTCAACTCTTGAATTTGGAAATTTGATTTCCCTAACTATTTTGAATGTTCGAACACTTCCAAATCGAGATTAAATTTTCAAAGCTAAGAAATTTTGAAGAGTATAAAATGTTTGATAAAGAATATAAATTTAGTTTTGAAATGTTTTGAAAAAAAATAGTTTTGAATAATGGTTTTTAGAAAGGTGAATTGGATATTTCAAATAGAAATAGATAGTTTAAAAGTTTTAAAGGGATAATTATAAATTTGGAAACCATTTTGAATATAATTGAGAAAATATTTGGTTTTGAAATTAAATTGAAATTAAAAACGAGTACTTATATGGTGATTTTGGAAATGAATTTGTTTGACTTGAATTATTTTAATTTGGAAACTGGGATAATTTTCTAAACCTATTATTTTGGGAACTTTGAAATTTAGATATTTAGTTTGGAAAAAAATTTGGTGAAATCATATATGATTTTGAAACTGAATTGATATTGAAATGATTTGAAATTGAGAACCTTATATTATTAAGCATTTGATTTGGGAGTGGTCGAACTTATATAAAATGGATTTGTGTAAGTATGAAGTTGATTTGAAATCTATTGATTTGAAAAAAAGAATCCTATATATAATGGACTTTATATAAATATGATATTTGAGGGTATTTGAAAAGGTACTATATGATATATATTTTCAAAGCAATGATATGGAAAGTGCCTTCTGCTTGATATCTGCTTTGTGGCCATATTGTGGATTCATTCTATCGATATTATTCTCTCTGATTTTTGGTTTTCTGGATGTGATACTCGAGTGTTTCCACCGTGGCGTAACCCATGGTATTTTTTCCTCGTGACTGCATAGCGAAATTGCCTGGCTGAGTCTGGCCTAGGGGTACGGTTTGTTTCCTGGGGGATCCAGGCATAACCATTGTGTATCTGCGAACCATGGTTGGACAAAGGTTTTGGTTTGGTTGTTTTGTTTGGATTGTACTTTCCATATTTTTTAAAGGTTTTTCAAATATTTTCACTGGGTGTTGAAACAAGTCTACTAGGTACTTGAAGAATTCTAGCTTTGCGCCTGATCAATACATGGGCAGAGTCTGCAAGAACAAGGATAAACTTGTTGAAACATCGAATTATAAAAATATTTCTGAAAGAAAGATTTATTTCGATATAAAGGTATTTTTCAACAAAGAAATTTTGTGTTAATATTTGAAATGGAAACTCTTATGGTTTGAAATTTACGATTCGTGCCTGATTCTATTCTTTAAATCTACCTTATCTTCTCAGCTTTAGTTGCTCACCTTGATTCTGTTTTTCCGAATCTACCTTCTTTCCTTTTTGAATATGATCTTTTAAATATTGCTTATTTGTATACTACATTGTTTAATAGTAAATTTTAGTGTTATAAATATTTTTGAAGTTATTAATTAAATAAAACATATTTAAAGTGAATGATTTATTAATAATGTTTGAAAAGTATCTAAAGACAAATTTATAAATTTATGAATTATGGATTTAATGTTTTCAATAGCTTCTTTGTAGATATAACTAAATATGCAAATAATTGTTTTCAAATAGCTTTCATATATGTATAAAGGTGTTAGTTAAACATATTAAATTCCAATGCGTTTTGAAAATTTTAAAGCATTAAAGATAACTGAATCGCAAATGAAGTTTTCAAATGAATATTTCAAGTAAAATTTATATATCCCTTGACTTTCAATCTACCTTTATTTCTGGTTGTTCTATTCTCCTACCTCCTTCCATTTCGGGGACGAAAAATTTTGAATGGGGGAGAGTGTAACGACCCATAAAATTTTATTAATTTTTAATTGGTTTTATAACGTATTTAATTTGGATTTTGAGAAATTTTAATAATAATATTTTGAAATAAAGTTTTAATATTTGGTTTACGTATAATTAAATATAGCAAATGGTAAATTTTCAATTAATTATATGAAGGTTTATTTATTTTATAATTCTATTAAATTCAAATCAGTTAATAATTGGTGAAAATAAATTTATTTTCAAGATCTGAATATTTTTACATAGAAAATTTTTAAATCATCTTCTGACTGAGACGTCATTTTTCATTAACCCAAATTTGGACTTCTATAGCTCCATCGATCTTATTTTTTGCGTTTTTACTGCATTTTTTCTGCTAGTGAAAATTCGAATTTTTATAATTCAATCATACCACCAATATCTACATGCCATTTTGATCGTCTCGGTGTACTGATCACTACAGTATATTTATTTCTGTATTTCGAGATCCGATACGTGACGGAAACAATAAAAACGTGCGTCATCGGTTTTGAAATTTGTGACTTGGATTTATCTACTTTTCAAATTTGAAACCGTACAACTCATACCATATTAAATTTCTTTTAAAGGTTTTAGTTAAATCTATGGGTGAGCGTTGCCACACCTTTCCACCTTATATTTAATTCTCTGCCGTTTCAATTTGCATTCTATCCGTTCACATTTCATTTATTCTTTTTCTACCATATATTACATTATCTCTTTCTGCTATTTGTTAATTGCTATTTGCTCATTCACGCGATCATTTGATTGAAATCAAAATTTCAACCCTTACTTCTCTTTTCTTTTCAAATTTGAAACATACTATTAAATCAAGCCATTAATTGCTTTTATTTTATTTTTCTTAAATCGACGTACAGCTCACACAATTATAAATTGCATTAAATTTTCTAATGAACCACGCCATGACCGTTTATATTACATTCATTTGGAATATATTCATTTGTTTGAAATCTTTCCCTTTCTCTCTCATCTCAGTTGGGAATAAAATAAATTTCAGCGAAACCACGTTTCAATGCTTTTAACTCTTTATAACTTTTGATAAAATTTTCTGTCCTTTTTGAAACTAAAACGTATAGAGATATACGTTTCTCATTTATTAATTTCTAAATCGTCCTGTTGTCCTTTTCATGTATGTTATATTTATTTATATTTTAACATTTTCTATTTATTTCACTCATCTACCTACACGCTTCTATTTATTTGCTAATTTGTTGCATACGTTTCGTTTTGGAAAAATGCGTTCATTCCTATTTATTTCATTTCTCACATTTATTTCATCTTTTACTGAAATTTGAATGTTTCCACGTCATACCATTTTGAAAGTATGAATGTACAAAACATGCATACGTTTTATCTTTGCTTAAATTTCTCCGTCCATTCCTTTTTCCATTTTAATATCTTTGCCTTTCCAAACTCATTACGTATTATCCAAACAAACAAAAATTTATTGCCTTAATTATTCAACTCAATCTGAGGGACCGTTACTATTCAAATCACTTTATATTTATGGTATACGTTTCTTATCTTTATTTGGCAACGGTTCTTTTTTTATTGCCTTAAACACTTTGCTAAATCAACGGACAACCGTTCCTATTAAAATTTTCTTTTGATCTGATATGTGACGTATGTTACTTTGAAATAAAAATTTTAGATATCATAGCGTCTGTCACTTCCATTTTCCACTTTGAATCATTTATTTACCTATTCCTTTTCTGTACTTACACGTTATCAAATAAATAAAGTATATATTTATAATCAAGCTTTCATCTTCCCAGATCCAATTCATGTTGTTGAAAACTTTTGCATCCTCTTCCCTTGTTTCACCCCGAAGACGTGCAAACCATCCTTCTTTCCTGATGCCATCTCCAACCTTTTGTTCCTCCTCTTCTTCTAGTGCAGTAGGTGAGTAATATATAAGTTAGAACTATATAAAAAAAAAAATTCAACTGTTTACAATTAATACAAGGCATATCTATATGAAAGTATTATATAATTTTCTATGTTCAAAGATATATTTTCTTTGTATGTTTTAAACTGATTTTTGTTTGTATATATATATATATATATATATATATATATTTCATATGGGATATAGAATATATATGTACATGTTTTGTATTATAATAGTATATAAGTTGATATTATATGTTGTTTTAAGCATTATATAGATTACTGTATTTCATTTGCAGTAATATATATAGGGATAAAGTACTGTTTATTTGAGATTCAATTGTTTATATCCTACTTACTTACAAATTTTAATAATATACGTATGATTTTATATTATTCGTTTATGCATAAGTTTACAACTGTGTATACGTGTAATTATATACTTTAGCCATAAAATTTCTAAGTATATATACATTGGTTTATAGTGATTTATAGTATTGATTCTTATCAAATATATACGTACGTGGTTTACAAAGTCTTTGGATTTAACAGTTCTGTTACATATGTTATATTGTTTTATATAAAATAATAAAACTGTTATGTTAGCATTTGTAGCTTTCTTTGTTACAATAATATATATAGTTATTTTAAAAAGTGGTCTCGTCATTTTCTTTAAACTTGTATAGTTTATGTATATTTCTATATAAAAGTTACAGCATTTATTTCAAATTTTATTATATTTGATTTTAATACATATGTTAAATACAAACCAATGATTTTTCTTACATACGTATTTTGTTTTGATATTTAACTTAAAAAGAAGTATTAATTTAATAAGAAAATAATAATGTTATATTTTCAATTTATGTCAATCTGATTTGGATTTGTTCTCGTAAAATTCTGCTGTCATCTCTATCCATCGAATTCGTGCCAATCTTGCTTTGCTTTGAAACTTGTGCTTGGATTCGTAATTTATCCCACTTTCGTTCATCTCTAGCCTCGAAAGGTGAGCAATCACTCACGATTAATGTTCTTTTATTTATTAAATTTGATTTCAATTGAAACGGCAATTGAAATATGAGGCTGTAGTTATTTAAATTGTTATATATGCTATTATCTATAACTGTTCACTTATGGGATATGACATCATATCCTATTGTTTATATTTATTTTGATGATATATGCATGTTGTTTTATTATTTTCATATCTGTTATCACTCTGCAAGTTCCCTGTTAGTATAGGAATCATTTTGGGTTGAAATGATACATACCCGTACGGACTTTAGAATAGGAGAAAATCATTATGGGTTGAAATGATAAACCCAAGCGATTTTCATTTAATTGAATTTGGAATTACGGGTTGAAATGATATCCACCCGTATATATTTAGTGTACGGGTTGAAATGATAAATATCCGTAGCACTTGACTATATGATAGGAAATATATACAGACACCGTTGGTCCATATAAATATTTTGAAAATAAATTTCTACAGTTGAAAAGAAATATATGGGACTTAATAAATATTGGTTCTTAAAATATTATATATATAAATGGAAATTTTATATATAGATTAATAATAATATTATTGAGATTGATTTAATCCATATAATATGTTTGAGTTTTATTTAAGATTTAAATTTCAAAATTTACCGTTGTAAAAAGTTGAATAATTAAGATTGGGAGATAAATTTGGGTTTACTAAAAATGGTATTTAAAAAAGGATTTATTTAATTAAATCGATTTGAAATTATTGAATGAAAAATTTAAAGGTATGATTTTGTAACTGGATTTTTGATTTAAGTGATTTAATGAATATTTCACGTTTAATAAAATTAAAGAAAATATTGAGTAAAATGTATTTAAGGTTACCTAAATGATATTGAATCTAATAAGGGAGTATTTTAAGACTAAATAATAATGAGGTTAAATCGAGATCTATATGAAACTGTTATATAGAACATTTAAGTATTAAAGCCTTGAACTATATTGGAATTTAAATGGTTTATGTTGAGTTTCGGATCTGTATTTGAAATCAACGTAGTTGAATTTGTTATTTAGCAACTAAATTGAATTAAAGTGAAATTTAGGTTGAACCAAATTTGAATTTATTATTTAAAAAACTAAATTGAATAAAAATTTAGTTGAAACGTTGAATACTCTAAGTTTTGAAATATATTGAAATATAAAGGGGTATTTTTGTGTTACAAATCCGAATTTGAGATCGATAAATTAAAGTGTTTATTTTAGAAATTGAGTTGAATTTAAATTGATAAATTGAGATTGAATTTAATTTATATGGGAAGGTCGGGTTGATGTTGAAACGATTTGTTAAGTTGAGGGAATTGAAAATACTTTATTGTATAAATTATTTAATATATATAAAAACTATTTTGGGAAATATAGAGATATTTGAAGTGAAATGATATTTGGTTTTGAAGTATAAATTAAGCTGAAATGAACATGGTGTTATAGTGTATATTTCTACCTTGTAGATAGTTCCATGGACCCTTAGAGGATGGTTATCCCAAACATCCTTTAAGTTATTTGTATTTCAGTTGATATTTCACTTGAGTTGGATTTATTGATATAAGAATGTTAATCCTGACTCGAGTGTTTTATGCTTTGCTTTACGCTCGGGTCAGACTGAGTGATACAACATTAGAGACTCACCTTTGGAGTTCGGAGTTTCATTTGGAGATCCAACTATCAATTCAGATTCTAGCCTTTCCAGTTGATTATTTCAGAGAAGTCATCTGTTGCATTGGAGACTTCACTGCATTTGAACTATTCGGTTGTATTTTATTTCTAGCTCTGATGTATATAGTAGCTTCATGAACTACTATTCTTTATCTATTCCGCTGCATTATATTACTCTGTGATCCGTGATTGATTTATTTATTGTATATTTTAAGTTTTGCCAAATTTTAATTAACAATTCGGTATTTTGAATTATTCAAGTCGAATATGTATCATTTTCAACCCACAAAGATTTCTATAATAACAGGAACTTGAAGAGTGATAACAGATATGAAAATAATTATAACAACAGGCATATATTATCAAAATAAATATAAACAATAGGATATGGTGTCATATGCCATAAGTGAACAGTTATAGATAATAGCATATATAATAATTTAAATAACTACGGCCTCATATTTCAATTGTCGTTTCAATTGAAATCAAATTTAATAAATAAAAGAACGTTAATCGTGAGTGATTGCTCATCTTTCGAGGCTAGAGATGAATGAAAGTGGGATAAATTACGAATCCAAGCACAAGTTTCAAAGCAAAGCAAGATTGGCACGAATTCGATGGATAGAGCTGACAACAGAATTTTACGAGAACAAATCCAAATCAGATTGACATAAATTGAAAATATAACATTATTATTTTCTTATTAAATTAATCCTTCTTTTTAAGTTAAATATCAAAACAAAATACGTATGTAAGAAAAATCATTGGTTTGTATTAAAATCATGTATTAAAATCAAATATAATAAAATTTGAAATAAATGCTGTAACTTTTATATAGAAATATACATAAACATATACAAGTTTAAAGAAAAATGACGAGACCACTTTTAAAAATAACTTTATATATTACTGTAACAAAGAAAGCTACAAACGCTAACATAACAGTTTTATTATTTTATATAAAACAATATAACATATGTAACAGAACTGTTAAATCCCAAGACTTTGTAAACCACGTACGTATATATTTTATAAGAATCAATACTATAAATCACTACAAACCAATGTATATATACTTAGAAATTTTATGGCTGAAGTATGTAATTACACGTATAAACAGTTGTAAACTTATGCATAAACGAATAATATAAAATCATACGTATACTATTAAAATTTGTAAGTAATTAGGGTATAAACGATTGAATCTCAAATAAACAGTACTTTATCGCTATATATATATATTACTGCAAATGAAATACAGTAATCTATATAATACTTAAAACAACATATAATATCAACTTATATACTATTATAATACAAAACTTGTACACATATATTCTCTGTCCCATATGAAATATATATATATATATATATATACAAACAAAAATCAGTTTAAAACATACAAAGAAAATATATCTTTGAACATAGAAAATTATATAATACTTTCATATAGATATGCCTTTTATTAATTGTAAACAGTTGAAACAAAAATTATATAGTTCTAACTTATATATTACTCACCTGCTTCACTAGAAGAAGAGGAGGAGGAACAAAAGGTTGGAGATGGCATCAGGGAAGAAGGATGGTTTGCACGTCCTTCGGTTTGAAACAGGGGAAGAGATGCAAAAGTTTTCAACAACATGAATTGGATCTGGGAAGATGAAAGCTTGATTATAAATATATACTTTATTTATTTGATAACGTGTAAGTACAGAAAAGGAATAGGTAAATAAATGATTCAAAGTGGAAAATGGAAGTGACATATGTTATGATATCTAAAAATTTATTTCAAAGCAACGGATGCCACAGATCAGATCAAAAGAAATTTTTAATAGGAACGGTTGTCCATTGATTCATCAAAGTGTTTAAGGCAATAAAAAAAGAACCGTTGCCAAATAAAGATAAGAAACGTATACCATAAATATAAAGTGATTTGAATAGTAACGGTCCCTCAGACTGAGCTGAATAATTAAAGCAATAAATTTTTGTTTGTTTGGACAATAGGTAATGAGTTTGGAAAGGCAAGGATATTAAAATGGAAAAAGGAATGGACAGAGAAATTTAAGCAAAGATAAAACATATGCATGTTTTGTACATTCATACTTTCAAAATGGTATGACGTAGCAACGGTCGAATTTCAGTAAAAGATGAAATAAATATGAGAAATGAAATAAATAGGAATGAACCGCATTTTTTCAAAACGAAACGTATGTAACAAATCAGCAAATAAATAGAAACGTGTAGGGAGATGAGTGAAATAAATAGAAAATGTTAAAATATAAATAAATATAACATACACGAAAAGGACAACAGGACGATTTAGAAATTAATAAATGAGAAAAGT
This sequence comes from Allium cepa, assembly GCA_030765085.1. Classification (NCBI taxonomy): domain Eukaryota; kingdom Viridiplantae; phylum Streptophyta; class Magnoliopsida; order Asparagales; family Amaryllidaceae; genus Allium; species Allium cepa. Next base: position 699,219,536 of record CM060939.1, read on the forward strand.
ATATCCCTATACGTTTTAGTTTCAAAAAGGACAGAAAATTTTATCGAAAGTTGTAAAGAGTTAAAAGCATTGAAACATGGTTTCCGCTGAAATTTATTTTATTCCCAACTGAGATGAGAGAGAAAGGGAAAGATTTCAAACAAATGAATATATTCCAAATGAATGTAATATGAACGGTCATGGTGTGGTTCATCAGAAAATTTAATGTAATTTATAATTGTGTGAGCTGTACGTTGATTTAAGGAAAAAAAATAAAAGCAATTAATGGCTTGATTTAATAGTACGTTTCAATTTTGAAAAGAAAAGAGAAGTAAGGGTTGAAATTTTGATTTCAATTAAATGGTCGCGTGAAGGAGCAAATAGCAATTAGCAAATAGCAGAAAGAGATAATGGAATATATGGTAGAAAAGGAATAAATGAAATGTGAACAGATAGAATGCAAATTGAAATGGCAGAGAATTAAATATAAGGTGGAAAGGTGTGGCAACGCTCACCCACAGATTTAGCTAAAACCTTTAAAAGAAATTTAATATGGTATGAGTTGTACGGTTTCAAATTTGAAAAGAAGATATATCTAAGTCACAAATTTCAGCACCGATAACGCACGTTTTTATTGTTTCCATCGCGTATCGGATCTCAAAATACAGAAATAAATATACCGTAGTGATCAGTACCACGAGACGATCAAAATGGTATATAGATTTTGGTGGTACGATTGAATTATGAAAATTTGAATTTTCACTAGCAGAAAAAATGTAGTAAAAACGTAGAAAATAAGATCGACAGAGCTATAGAAGTTCAAATTTGGGAAAACGAAAAATGACGTCTCAGTCAGAAGATGATTTAAAATTTTTCTATTTAAAAATATTTAGGTCTTGAAAATAAATTTATTTTCACCAATTATTAATTGATTTGAATTTAGTAGAATTATATAATAAATAAACCTTCATATAATTAACTGAAAATTTACCATTTGCTATATTTAATTATACGTAAACCAAATATTAAAACTTTATTTCAAAATATTATTATTAAAATTTCTCAAAATCCAAATTAAATACGTTATAAAACCAATTAAAAATTAATAAAATTTTATGGGTCGTTACAAAGAGTGTATGTAGTGTTGGTGCATCAAAGGTCACATACCTAAGTTCATAAGTCAATAGTCTTACAACACGGGGGATAATAATATATCACAAACGATCGTCAAATAATTGGGTAGCAGCATGTTATCCCACTTTAACTCACACTAGGACTAAAAAGAAAGAATACACATGTAAATTCACATAGTGACTCATCAAATGCAACCATACCCAACCCTTTGATCCTAGTAGAAAAATACCTCTTACGCACCCCCAGGAGTTATTATGCCTAACTCCTATCGGTACGGGGTATAACCTGTCTTTAAGCGCCATAAGCTCATATGAGCACAACAAACAAAAGATCAAAAATCTGATCATAACAAACAAAAGAACGATAAATTGATCCAAACACATAAGTGCACCATTTAGTCGTCTAAACAACACACTGTATCCAACTTCACGATACAGAGAGAGAAAGCGAATTAAATTCGCAGCTCAAAATAAAAGACATTAATTTCCACCAGTCAAACGGTCTAAACGACAACAAGGTCAACAAATCTAAAGGCAAAAGGCCGCTAAGCATTCTAATAAATTAAAAAGTGGCATACAACCATCGACTTCTGTCAATCTTAGGTCGATTGCCTACAAGCTAACAGCACAAGGCCCCAAACAATTGGCTTAGTCCAAAACGACATACGACATTCGACTTATATCAATCTTAGGTCGACTGCCACCAAGCTAACATCTTCATTTTACTTATTTTATGATTCAGATTTCATTTAATTAATTCTAGTTACCAAAAGATATTATAGCTATTCATTGCGTAACTAATCATTACGCTTCAATAAAAAGAAATCTAATCATTATGTAGAATAATTGTTACGTTTCTACGATATTAGATCTAATCATTCCATAGTCAAATAATTACATTTCTGTAAATATTAAGTCTAATCATTATGCAACTTTCACGTTATTCAAATCCTCAATTTAACAGTAGAAAATTATGTTTTAGAATTGAATTTAGGATTCTATAACTTGCATATGTCAATTGCAATTAGAAAAAAAGATTCATTGTATCAGATTCCGGATCTACAATTATAATAGATTAAATTTAGAATTGATAGTCAAATTGGAATAAGGTAGCATTTAGAAGTTTCTAGTTTAATTATCATTTACAATTTTAATGGATAAAAATTTAGAATTTACAGTCCAATCGAATATGGTAGAAATTAGAATCGATTAATTTAATAATCTTGTTAAAATCTATGGCCACTCACTTCAGTATTAAGCTTCAGATCTGATCTCCGAACAACGTATTTACCTTAGATCCTCTTGGACTCCACTCTAATTGCTAGATCACCTTTGTAATTCGGCTTTACATTTGATTTAGGTAGAGATTTGGGTTTGATTTGGAGTTTTATTTTTGATTTGAGAATTGGGGAAGAAAGGGATTTGGAGATTTGATTGATTTTAGGGTTTAAGAATAATAGGGTTTAAGGGATGAAATTGACAACGTCTGGTTATTGATTGTTCTAATAAAACTTAGGGTTAGGCTTTGAGATTTATTTATAAGGTATAGAAAGTATTTAGGCCATTAGATTAAACCAATTTTACATCTAAATCACTCGTATATTACTTTAGATACAAGCAACTAATCAAGGACGTTGAATTAGATACGTTGATCCTAGATACTTTTCCCAAAACAATGGATTATATACATGTTTAAACTTTCTTTTTAGGTTAAATATATGCATATTTCTTTAATTCAATTAACTAATAAATAAATCAATCAATTAATCAATTTATACCTATCTTAATTGATGTGTCCCTAACCAATTTATTAATTTATTCACATACATACATATGGTGTGAACCACTTAAGTATAGGTAAATACATTCACACACACACACACACATATATATACATTAGACACACACAGACATATACACACACACAGACATATACACACACACACACATATACATAAATATCAACAATGATTAAGAAATTTACTTTTTCTCTTTTCAACATGATATCATTATTTATTTCAAACAAGTTTTCTTTATTCTTCTTTCACCTTTAAATTTACATCCAAAAATAGGCGCTAAACATAAAATGCATGCTATAATAAACATTTTGTATCTTCTTCATACACTATCCATTTCTAACAACTATGAATTTAGGCTAGAAAAATCCACCTGACCAAATGGAAAAATCAGATTCCCTAAATTCCTTCATTTATTTTGCCATTTTGTGTAAAATTACCTTTTTGCGTTTATTTTTAAAAAAAAATTATTCACTGTTAAAATTTCAAGGTGTTGCATTCTTCACTCAAAGGATTTCATCCTTGAAATCTTTAAGGATAGAAAAACGGAATTAACAACCAGCAACCAAGCTCTACGTCCATCAACTCCATTATCAATGGCGACCATAGTCATTAATAATTCTAATGCAATTATGTAATTACGCAACGTGGAATGCATATGGACCTGAAATAATGCAAAAGAGTAGTTGGTTTATTGATTCAGTCGACCTCCTGTTTATACAAGTTTGCTCATGCCATGCATCCAAATATATGGAAGATCCTAAAATAAACAGATAGTTTCACATGTATGCTCAATCATACATCCAAATGCAAAATCATTGTAACGACCAGTAATTTTCAAAAATTAAAAATTGTTAATTCAATAAGGTTTTATGATTTAATATTAAAGAAACAAAAATTTGTGGTTTAATAATAGTAATGTAATTGGAATAAAATGTGATAGTGTTAATTTAAGGTAAGTGATAACTACTTTAAATGTAGTTATAATTAATTGAAATGATTAAAGAGTTATAATTTGTGATAGATTGTAAATTAATTATAATAATATGCGTATAAATTGATAATTGGATCAAAAGAGTACTTGATAATTTAAATGTTGTATTAATTAAATAGTATGTGATAGATTGTAAAATGAATCAAAAAAAATAGTGTTGTGGTAGTAATTATAACACTTGTTGTGGATAATAAACTTGTAAGATACGATTAAAAGTTAATGATGACAATTTTTATATGTTACCTATTTATTTGGTCTGTTAAATTAGATTGAAATCAATTGCAATTAATTCACTTAATTAGTGCAATTAATGTAGTTTAAATATTGTAGAATATTAATTCAATAAGATGTAACCAATGCAAATTTTATTCACAATTGATTGTATAAAAAGAATTGAAATCAAGTTTGATCAAATTATTGGAACTTAAACTATAATAATTGGATCCATTGCAATTAAATATAATTAAATATTACTTTAATGTAAATTATGATAATAATTGAAGAATAGTAATGTAATATGTTATAAACCAATGTTGAATATATACATAGAGCAACGAAGGATTGAATAAGAAGATTGAAATCGATTAAATCAATTTATTGAAATTAGAATATAATTAATTGAAATTAAATATAATTAAATATCGTGGGTAATGTAAGAAATGGCGTCAATTATAGAAAATGAGGATAATAAGGTAGAAACCTACCTTAATAATTTCATAAGGTATTGGTTGATCCTATAGTAGGAGTGTAAATCAAAATAAAAGAATAAAAATGAATAAGTTTAATAAAAGAGTAAACTTATGTTTATATATTTGAAATGTTTGGTAGCTGAAAGATAGATTCTAGAGATGAGAAACTATTATTTTGTAAGAAATGTGTAATTATTGTTTGTATCCAATAGTGTATAAATATGTTAAATTACTATTAGATAGGAAAAAAATTTCTACTTCTCATTACATTCATTTAGTCCACTTTGGAGCTTAATCAACTGAAATTAATGTATTTGGGAATTTTCAATTAATAGGAGAGAGAATACTAATTGCAAAATAATAGGTGTAATTAAAAGAAGCTTGTGTTTTGTGAAAATATAACGAAAGTTTGATTTAATGAAAAGAACATTTACATCAAACAAAATGAATGTTTCATTAAAATAAAGAATAGAATGGTTGATTTTAAAGGAAGAAATATATGTATATTTAAACTGTGTTTTAGCTTACAGATTGATTATAAGAATAGAAAAGTAATCTATTCGGTAAGTTATTTATTACTCTTGTGAATAAATAACAAATTTATATATGTGTTTAAATAAATAATTGTTCAATTTTTCATCCATTTTAATTGTCTGTTTTAAAATTTAACTTTGTAAGTAATTGTAATTAATGTAATTCAAATGTTTCAATTAAAAAGAAAAGAAAAAGTTGATTGCAATTAATAGATTTAATAAAACAAACGCACAATATGTTAAACAAAAATAGTGTTTTAATGGAAATAAAAGATTATTTTGGGAAACCAAATTAAATGTTTTCATTTTTAAGGTAAGTATTATGAATACTTGATCCGTTTATTTCTCCTTCTGTTTAATACTTGAGCCTAGACTTTTAGTTGTATGTAATTCTTGCCACCTCATTTTCACATATACAAAATTTTACTTTTGTTTGCAAACTTTCCATTCCTACGTATATTTTCTTATATATTATTAATGCGTGAAGCTTTAGAAATAAAATGTGACATTTATTTTTACCCCTCCACCTTCGTTTCCTAATTATAAATAGCCTACAGCTTATTTCTTCTTTTACATTTTGTTTCTTCTGACACCTCATATTCAAAAGCTCTTATTCTTGGAAATCCAAAAGCTTTCTTTTATAAAACATAATTTTTTTTTCATTTTTCGTACACTCTTGTCCTCATCTTAATTGTTTTTAATCTTTTCCTAAAGCCTTATCTTGAGAAAAAAGTAAGTACTAAAATTTGTTTATTTGTTTATTTTCGCATACTAATTGTTATTTTAATAATATTTCTTATAACACGAATATCTTTTGCATATAAACTTTGATTCACGCGCTATTTCTTCTGTTGGATTCATATTTAAATTTCAAACAACATGAAATTGATTTTATTGAATTTGGAGATTTTTGAGTTTTGTGCTTCTGTTTCGATTTTTATGGGATAAAATCGAAGGTGAGTGTTTTGACCCACTCACAACTTATAGATTATCTTATGCAAGTTCAATTAAATTTATGATGCGATTAGAAATATACTAATCGACGTTTGGTAGGTTTAAATTGTCATTTTAGTTAAATTTGACTTTTATTGCATTGTATCATTGTTTAATTTAATATTAAAATTTACTTGTCAATCTAATATTTGTTAATGATAATCAGTTAACTATTGATATTATTGGTTGATTTGGATGATGATTATGATGGATGTTTTATTATGATATTGGATGACTGGATGTTGTATTTTTATATTGTTATAACAATGCAAGTTCCCTATGGGTTGAAATGATATGTACCCAAATGATCTATAGACTAGGGAAAAATCATTATGGATTGAAATGGTAGACTTGAGCTATTTTATGGATTTTTATTTAACTTAGGGTTGTGGTTTGAAATGATATATAACTGTAGAATTTTAAATCGTGGGTTGAAATGATAAATATCCATATCACTTGACCCTAGGGTAGAAAATTATATATAGACAGCGGATTGGTTAAAATAAATGATTTTTGAACCTTTAAAATTTTGATTTCAGTTAACTGGTATTTCGAAATAGAAATTGATTTATACAAACTGAAGTATTTTCGATAATCCAAGTGTTAATGCTGAAAAGGGAATTGATTTAATAAACCGTTCAAAGGATTTAAATTGGAATTTCAAGGTTGAAGTGTTGAATATAAATGAATTTATCGGAATTGAGTTATTAGAATTGTTTGGATATAACTTTGAAATCTATTTTAAACTAATTTAATCTATTTTTATCCATTTAAACTATTTTAATCTATTATAACCTATTTAATACAGTTTAACCTATTTTACCTATTATAAACTAATTAAATTTATTTAATCTATTTTAAATCTATTTAATATAATTTAAATCTGTTTAATTTATTTTAAATTTATTTAATCTATATAAATCTACTTAACATAATTTAAATCTATTTAATCTATATTTAACTATCTAAATCATTTAAAATCTATTTACATAATTTTTAAACCTAATTAAATTAAATTTAAATCTATTTGAACTATTTTAGTATTTAAACTATTTTAAAACTATATAAACTATTTATAATTACCTAATATATTTTCTAAAATTTTAGACTGTGTAAAGTTGAAGTATTTATATCTAAATCCTTGATGATGATACAACCTATGTTATAATTTGGAATTGATACCTTTTGGAAAATGACATATTTGAGTAATATGATGATTTTGGAACGAGGATTTAATTAACATATCTTATGAGTAAATTCAAAATGGAATATGACTTTGATAGTACATATGATTTTGAAAGTGATATGATTTTGAAGTGAATATGATTTTGAAAGTGTATAGTTTGAAAATGAATATGATTTCGAAAGAGATACGATTTGAAATTGAATATGATATTTTGATATAAATTGTGAATTGACTTTTTGAAATGTAAAAGAACCATCTGGTGTGAAATATGCGTTTGTTTGTTAAAGAGACCGGGATCGGATATTGTCATACTCTCCGCCAGTACCGAAACCACTTTAACAACTGTGTACGTGGTGGAGATTCCAGAAATGAAGTAGGATGGTTTGGCGAACGATTTCTGTATAAGGTATGACGTGACCTTGACTCCCATGAGTCAGCTTAGATGTGACTAAAACAGGAGCCATGCCGGGTGTAATGGACCATTTTTTTGTACCCTTTGAATCGACATAAACCACACATGTCCAACTCAAATTGCACGAATAAGAGGTTCACTAAGGGTAGAAGGAAAATAAAGACAGAACAGAATCTTACACGAATGGAATAACATATATTATTTCAATAATAATCTTTACAGCGGAAAATTTTAAAATACAATATCAGAGTCTAACCTAAATTCAGCTTGGACAGTTATAAACATCTGTCCTTACAAATGTTGACAAACATCAAACTAAAACGAACTAAGTACAGCGGATAATAGAATATGTCCATACATCGATGAATATCTCCTGCTCTCCTCTAAAAACTCCAACCGTCTACGACAAAAAATGAAACTACTCGGATCTGACACGAGCATTGAAAATACTCGGATCAGGCTTGATAAAGCAGCATGAGAAAAACTCAATAATAGATGAAATGTCATATATCAGCCTTCGGATAAAATCCTTTAAAAATAAAAAGTATCTCATAAGACCATGCTCACACATAAATACGGATGGGTTTTACCTTACGATAACTAAAACACTTTTATATCAAAAATTTGATATTATTTTTAATGACATCTCTTTGAAATCATTTGCAAATAAACTTATTAATTTTAGCCGAAATTATTACCATTATTAAATTCCAGCATAATAGGCTCTACAAACAAAACCGTAGGTTCTTATTGGAGAATAGATTTTCATACGAATGACCGGATGAAGGATCTACCTTTCGAAGTGGGTACACCTCTAGATGGATGCCACGAGGAACAGCATAAAGGAACCTCTACCAATACGAGACCGACCTACCTCTATAACTAGATAGTACCTAATATGTCATCCTCCGGTCATTATCAACCTTTATCTGAGGGCCCTTATAGCATACAAACCACAATAATTTACATCCCAACGTCATAGCGGGAAGAAATATATCTAGAGGGGGATGACCATATCCTACTTAGGACTGAGCTACTTAGCCTTGCTGCATCTAATCCTGTTTCGGTCATTTCCGGTTTGATGAGGCTTGGGGTAACAATTACCTTTTCATATAACACATATCACATCTTTGAATGCCACATTGTTATTTCTGTTAACTATTAACTGCCTTCCACAAAAATATAACCCTTGAGCTCGTACATCTCAAGGAGGATGTTAAGCTAAGAGAAGTTGTTATTTCTGTTTAGCAAATTTGTATACATGTTTAAATAAACAATTATTTTATTTTTCATCCACTTTAGTTGTCTGGTTTAAAATTTAACTTTGTAAGTAATTAAAATTAACGTAATTCAAATGTTTCAATTAAAAAAGAAAGAAAATAAGTTTGCAATTAATATATTTAATAAAAGAAATGCACGTTGTGTGTTAAACAAAAATGATGTTTTAATGGAGTAAAAGATCATTTTGGGAAACCAAATGAAACGTTTTCATTTTTAAGGTAAATGTAATTTTTTTATTATGCATAGATAAAAACCTAAATGCATACAAATTTGAATATTATTTGAGTTAACGAAGTTAATTTGGTTACTTTCAAAAAAAATTGAATTTCAAAAGGTTGTGCAACATACATGGTCTCTTCATTTCTTTTATTATTAATTGTTGCATGAACGTTTTAAAATAGTTACCTTATTATAATACTTTATCCGTTCATTTCTCCTTCTATTTAATAACCGAGCCTAGACTTTTAGGTTGTATTTAATTCTTGCCACCTCATTTTCACATATTCAAAATTTTACATTCGTTTGCAAACTTTTCCATTTCTACGTACATTTCCTTATGCATTATTAATGCCTGAAGCTTTCAAAATAAAATGTGACATTTATTTTTGTCCCTCCACCTTTGTTTTCTAGGTATAAATAACCTACAGCTTATTTCTTCTTTTACATTTTGTTTCTCCTGACACCTCATATTCAAAAGCTCTTATTCTTGCAAATCCTATAGCTTTCTTTTATAAAACATGATATATTTTTTTCATTTTTCGTACACTTTCTGTCCTTATCTTAGTTGTTCTTCAATCTTTTCCTAAAGCCTTATCTTGAGAAAAACGTAAGTATAAATGTTTGTTTTTTTTATTTTTTTATTTTTTTTCGCATGCTAATTTTGATTTTAATAATATTTCTATCTTTTGCATATAAACTTTGATTTACATGTGATTTCTTTAGTTGGATTCATATTTAAGTTTCGGATAACATGAAATTGATTTAGTTGAATTTGAAGATTTTGGGTTTTGCGTTTAATTTGGATTTTTATGAGCTAAAATCAATGGTGAGCGTTTTGACCCGCTCACAACTTCTAGATTATCTTGTGTAAGTTAAAGAAAATTTATGATGCGATTTGAAATATATTGATTGACGTTTGGTTGGTTTAAATTGTCATTTTAGTTAAATTTGACTTTTATTGCATTGTATCATTGTTAAATTTAATATTAAAATTTACTTGTCAATTTAATACTTGTTAATGATAGTCGGTTATCTATTGATATTATTGGTTGATTTGGATGATGATTGTGATGGATGTTTTATTATGATATTGGATGACTGGATGCTGTAATTTTATATTGTTATAACAATGCAAGTTCCCTATGGGTTGAAATGATACATACTCGAATGATCTATAGATTAGGGAAAAATAGATATGGGTTGAAATGATAGACTCGAGCGATTTTATGGATTTTTATTTAATTTAGGATTGTGGTCTGAAATGATATATAACTGTAAAAATTTAAATTACGGGTTGAAATGATAAATATCCGTATCACTTGACCCTAGGGTAGAAAATTATATATGGACATCGGATTGGTTAACTTAAATGATTTTTGAACCTTTGAAACATTTAACTGGTATTTTGAAATAGAAATTGATTTATACAAACTGAAGTGCTTTCGATAATCCAAGTGTTGATGCTGAAATGGGAATTGATTTAATAAATTATTCAAAGGATTTAAATTGGAATTTCAAGGTTGAAATGTCGAATATAAATGAATTTATAGGAATTGAGTTATTGGAATTGTTTGGATATGACATTGAAATCTGTTTTAAACTAATTTAAACTATTTTTTTTATCCATATAAACTATTTTAATCTATTATAACCTGTTTAATACAATTTAACCTATTTTATCTATTTTAAACTAATTCAATAGATTTAATCTATTTTAAATCTATTTAATATAATTTAAATCTATTTAATTTATTTTAAATTTATTTAAATTTAAAATCTACTTAATATAATTTAAATCTATTTAATCTATATTTAATCTATCTGAATTGTTTCAAATTTATTTACATCATTTTTAAATCCAAATAAATTAAATTTAAATCTATTTAAACTATTTTTACTATTTTAAAACTATATAAACTATTTATAATTATCTAAACTATTTTCTAAATTTTTAGACTGTGTAAATTTGAAGTATTTATGTCTAAACCCTTGATGATGATATAACTTAAGTTATAATTTTGAATTGATACCTTTTGGAAAATGACATACTTGAGTAATATGATGATTTTGAACAAGGATTTAATTAACATATCTTATCAATAAATTTGAAAATGAGTATGACTTTGAGAGTAAATATGATTTTGAAAGCGATATGATTTGGAAGTGAATATGATTTTGAAAGTGTATAGTTTGAAAGTGAATATGATTTCGAAAGAGATACGATTCGAAATTGAATATGATATTTCGATATAAATTGTGAATTGACTTTTTGAAATGTAAAAGAACCATCCGGCATGAAATAAGCATTTGGTTGTTTAAGAGACCGGGATCGGATATTGTCATACTCTCTGCCAATACCAAAAACCAGTTTAACAACTGTGTACGTGATTCTATATAAGGTATGATGTGAACCCGACTCCCATGAGTCAGCTTAGATGTGACTAAAACAGAAGCCATGCCGGGCCAAGTGAGGTCGCACCTTCGATCTTACACATTTCTTCGATACCATATTATAACTTTGTGATGATTTGGTGCCCACTCCTTGATTTTGATTATGGGAGTGTGTTTCGAGGTGGACCGTAGTAGTTGTCATGCGTTACCACCAGTCCAGATCCTTAATTGGTATATCAACCTTGGCATTTCCTTGAGTGCCTTATTCACATGCCCTAGAGCACCTTCTACGAGTTTGTTTTGTACCATACCTATGGAGTGTCCTCTGTGTAAACCTCCAGTTTATGGAGGAGCATACGGTACTGTATAGACTATGAGAATATATAAAACGTGTTAAGAGGGATATGGGTAACATCTTAACATTATTTGAAACTTTTACTTTACTGTAGACATATTATAATAGCGTATTGTACTGCATAGTAGATTGTTTAACAGATTTATTTGAAACTTTTACTTTACTGTAGACATATTATAATAACTAATTTTGTTAATTAGTTTTGTTGAGATTGTAAATTTAGAAATCCATATAAATATGAATAATATTAGGCTTAACAGTTATAGAGAAAGGCTTAAGCCTAAAAGCAAGAAATTTATAGTAAATTATTCTAAAAAGGGAGAAATAAATTAAAAAAGGGAAAATCTAATAACTTGATTTAGAAGTTAGTTATAGATTACGGTTAGAAAAGAGAATACATTTCCATAGTTTAATATTGCAAAAATAATGATAAATGCAACTGCAAGAATAAAAGAAAGAAAAAGGAAATTAGTGTAAAATAGAGACATTTCTGTATTTTTCATTACCGAATAGTTAAAGATACAATAAAAGAAATATATTGTAATTTCGAGTTATTATTCATAGCATTATTTAGTATTAAAATATGGAAATGGATTTTTAGCATAGTTTTTTAACCAACCAAATAGAATAAAACTGCTTATGAGAATAAAAGAGAATAAAGTGAAGAGTTAAAGAAATTAAAGAAGAAATCAAGTTAATTATTTGACAAGACTAGAAACAATAAACAAAATTATGCCTGGATCTGCATTTATTGCGCAAATAGTAGAACAAAAGCAAAGCAGTTATTATGATACGTAAATATGTGACAGTCGGATGTAGTCCCAAGCCAAGATTGTCATATAATATAAGAGAACTAAAGAGAATTTAATATCATAATATGAGAAGACAGACTAGAACAGACAAGAGACACTTGCAATTATATTTATAACATGAAGATTATAAAAGACATAGAAGTAACAATTGCAAGTATAATTATAACATAGGCTATAATTACAGATAACAAAAAAAGGCTTATTTTAAAATTTACACTCGATTAATAAGAAAACATAGAAGAAAGGCCCATACAAACAGCATTCCCTTTCAGTCAGGAACTGCTGTTCTCACAATATTTAGGTGAGGCTGGGACACGTTTATGCCGATAGGGTAAATAAGTAGCCAATAGAATTAGAAAAGTAAACTAACGCATAATAAAAGATTCGATGTAGGGTCTAATAAAATGGTAAGATGCGTTTGGAGAAGCCTAAAAGATGAAGGGCCTAATGAAGCAGTTCATCACGGATTTTTAGCACAGAAATATGACATCCAAATTAGTTAATCTGGAATAGAGGGAAGTACGAGACTTCAATGGGACATGAGCGTACTTTAGGATGGCCTTCTGGGGTATACCAAATGAAGCTGCACCCCAAAGGCAGGTCTGTTGGTGTTCCATAACTAGAGTATGCCTTGAATGCTTTTGCATTGCAGGCCCTAACGAAACAGGCTTTTGTAGGCAGTCAAAAGGTTGATGAATGATGTAGGATATTTGTATGACACCGTACTCTGAATTGCGAGTAGGATTTAGAGGGCAGGACCCAAAAGGATAGTCACATGCGGAGATCAATCCATCATCAATCAAGAGCGACGTCGAAAAAGACTAGAGTTAAACCAAGAGGCCAACGATTCTTTCACTATCGAGACATTGGATGAGGGGCGTAGCCAATTGGATGTTTAGATTGTTTGTAGTATGGCACAGCCATTTAGCTTTTTAGAGGTCTTTCGATTAGCTGAGGGTGGCTGCGTGGGGACATAGCCACGATGAGAAAGGAGATTGACCAAGTAGAATATCGGTATTGTAGGCCTAATGAAGCTATCCTTTATAGATATAGAAAATCTCCAGCTAAGTTCCGTACAAGGTAGATCTTATTTGCGGGATTCAAGGAGTAGACGGAACGATTATATATAGTCCTCAAGGTAAACACTGGGTAGTATATTATGGATGTCCAAGCATTAGTATAGGCAAGTGCGGATGCGGTTTTACGTTTTCGTAGTAGACGACGGAACATCTGTATTGTAGGCCACACGAAGTTTTCCTTTGCAGATGTAATTACAGAATGCTCTAAGAGCAAGACGTTGGAGTCCTTTTCGACGAAGATACGGAAGGTACTAATGGCAGTACCTAGGACCGATATGGTCATTGGGCATATAGCTACACATATATATTAGTTATTTGGTTTTAATCTACTAGGGAGTAGATGGGTACGATTCACGCATAGAGGCGGGAGTATTGTAAACCCAATAAACCTAACATAACAGAAAATGGAAATAAAACAGTATATGTAGAATTATGCTTAGAAGTGTATAATTTGTCCATTCGCCAGAACTTTAGTTCTGACCCCCTCCTCATACATCCCACAGGTTAGGTAGATGACAAAGACTTTCTAGCTTTGAGACACTTGTTTAGAAAGTGTTACTATGTTGATGAGTATTTAATTACTGCTATATTTTAGTCAGTTCCACTGTGAGATATCTACTTGTGCTCTGATATATTTGTCTTTGCCTATTAGCAGGATACTAAATACCCAACTCGGGCTTCAATGGGATTGGATTTTAGCATTTTTGCGAAAAATATGGACCCTTTGGAATTCAGGTTGTTACATTTAGTATCAAAGCCTAGGTTTAGGGTTCCTAGGTAGATAGTGAGTGAACGTATTTGTATTTTTGAATAAAATATAAAAATATTATGTTCCAGAAATCCAAATAGCTCGCTAGGGATAAAAGGGAGAGTATTTTTATTTTGGAAGAAATAAGAGATTTTAGTAAGGGAATGAGATTTCCAAATTTTTGGATGGATATTCCTAGGGTAGTAAGAAGAAAATCCACTTTATGTCCAACCCAATAAAACAAAACCTTTTAGAATTGAAAAGTTGAAAAATATAATTGTTGATATATTTGAAGTAAATATTGGGTTTTTGAAAACAAAAAGGTGTTATGAAATTTAAATTGGTTTTTATATGATGTGAATTTTGATTCCTTTTGAAGAATTATAGAGCATATATAGCTCGCTAGTTTCCTCGTAGGTAAACAAAGATTTTAAAATATAAAAACCTAGAGTGTGTTAAATAACAAAACGTAGGTTACAACATTTATTGTTGTAATAGATGTTTTCGTGAAAAATAAAGGAAGAATAGACTATGATACTATTGTTACAGTAGGTGACTCCCAAAGGAAATGTTTTTACATAGAAAATGGGATTCATTAATATTTATTTTAATTGAATCCATATACTAGTATTTTTGGGTTGTAGTAATGATGTTTTACACAACATCTGTTTTTACCAAAATAATAATGTGTTTTGAAGATAATTTCTAAGTATAGAAATAAAGTGGTTTGTAAGCACACTTATTATTTAAATAAGCATATGGACATGTTTTTAAGTTTGGACAATGTTAAAAAGTTTTGAAAATAAATTCTTCTAAAAAAGATGTAAGTCAAATATTAGGAAATTAATAAATTTCGTAGGAAATATCTATTGTAAGTGAATATAGATTAAACATATTTAATCTATTGAAATGAAATGAATAATGTTATAATTTTCTATGAAGCCAAACCGCAGGTGAAGATGTTTTGTGGAAGTTATAAGGAATACGTGGAATAGATGTACAAGGTGTGGAAAGCACATATTTTGTATAGCCTATTTCGACAAATTATAAAATAAGTTCCTTGTAATTTCACACAAACATGAAATCCTCTTTTAAAAGATCCATATAAGGTTTTAGCGTTAACGGTTTCTCAAAAGAGAAAGTAGTTCCAATACATTAAGGTATAATACCATTAGGTATAATGAGAAGTATATAATTAGAGTCAGTGTTAGTTAAGAGGGATATTGTAGAGAGCCTTAGTAGAAAAGCTAAGCATTGGAAATTTCATATTTTTCCACTGATTATGCACATTGGTTGCTTACCTTTGTAGAAAGTTCCCATTTATAGTAAATTAGAAACTCCTCCAAGATTAGGTAATTGGAAGAGGAGGAAAGTTAAGGGATTTTTGATAAAATAATTGTTTTTATCTACTCCAGTTTTAGTAAATTTAAAAATTTATGAAAAGAAGATGTTTTGAAAACATGTGAGGGCATTTTTGAAAGTCAAGGAATTTTTTTTAAGGACAAGGAAGGCATGTTTTAAAGAAAAATGGTTTGGTGAAAAACCAAGTAAGTTTTTGGAAGAGAAAAACTTAGTAGAGAGTTAAATTTAAAGTCCAATCATTTTTTATAGAAAACTGTAAAGGTCTTTAAAAAGAAAAGAGGAATAAGTTTTGAACTTAGAATTTGTAAGTTTCCCCTCTAGGCTTGAGGAATAATTTAAATTTAAAGAGTTGTAAAGAAGCAAGTTTAGAGAGATAAAATGTTAAGTAAGCAAGTACCTTTGAAACTTCAACGTAACACTTCTAAAGGCAAATTTTGGGATGTTATGTTTCAAAAATTTAGAAGCTTTAATTTTTAAAATGAAATGATAAATACCAAACCAAAATTTTAAATATGGAGTAGATAGGAGTCATTTCCTAGGTACGACGGGAAATAGGGTAAGGCTGTGTAGGAGATACTAGTGATTACTTTTAGTAGTAATGATAAAAGTTTCCATAAAATGTATAGGACACTGGTGAGAACCTAGAAATGTTGCTTCATGTGTGTAGACTATAGAAGAATACTAAAGTGATATTAGTAAGATAGTAAGACGACGTGATTGGGATAAATAGACCTTCGTTGCGGAAAATGAAAAGTAATGGTAAAGAGAAAATTTCTTCAAGCTTAGTTGCCTTTTTAGATAGAGACTGCGTAGATTAAAATCCTTATTCATTGCAGTAAATGAGATTTGGTTATTCCATTTTGAGTATGAAAAGGAAGACATGAATAGATCTTATTCATCGTGAGTAAAATGGCATAAGTTAGTAAAAAGTAATAGGCGACAGGAGGAGCATATGAGTTATTTGAATTCCATTAGTAGGACCTTTCTGTGTCAAAGTGGACATGGTCCTAGGCCTAGCCATAGAAGATAGCTGTGTTTAGCTGCTATATTAAAGAAAAGTAAAAGCAGACAAAAGTAACTAAAAGAAAAACAGTAAGATCTAACGAAAGCAATAAAAACGTCAATAGAAATAAATGAGAATTGCAAAAGGAAAATACATTTTTCCTATAAATTAAGCTTGGGAAAAAGTTTGAAAAGGAAAGTTTTTCTTATGTAAACCATGCTTGGGAAAGAAAATACAGATTTTTATAGAATAGCGGCATAGGTTCCAGAAAGAGGTGCACAAAAGTAAAATGGTAAATGTAAGGTTCTCTGTTTTCTATCTTCTTTCTGACATAAGAAATCGAGTTTGGAAAATTAGATTGTTTTTTAAATTCGAATATTAAAAGTTGTGTGGTAGGATTTGGATGTAAAATTCGTTGAACTACGCCCCTATTCAGTAGGAGTGTGGAAAAAATTGGATTTTTTTTTTGAGTTTTCAAAAGATTGAATTCATATAGAAATTGCAAGTATATCTAGGGTATGTGCATCATTTTTTAAAATAAATTTTTAAAGAAGAAAAGCATTCATATAGGAGGTACCGCTTAGAGATTCATGTACATGCATATATTTTGTGTTGAATGACTCTTTGCACAAGGACACGGATGGTCGCAAAATTGGATGCACATAAAATGGATGTGATTGATACGAGCAATTACATAATTTTACCCTTGTCGAATTTCGGGGGCAAAATTTCCTAAAGGGTGGGTGAATGTAACACTCCGCATTTTTTGAAAATTAAATAATCAAATAAAGTTGAACAGTGAATATAATTTTTTGGAATTGTTAGATTATGGTCTCAAACTTGTACCATTGTGTTTGTGGCGATTTTCTAATCAATTTCCATACATAACTTGTCGAAATCCGAGATAATACAAAGAAGTTACGAAACAAATGAAAATCGTGAAAAAGAAAAAAATAGCATGGGTCAACCCATAGGTTGACCCAAGGCACATAGGTTGAACCAACGGTCGACCTTCAAAGCACATAGGTTGACCCACGTTATGTCCTAGACGACAATTCATCCAGGCACATGCCGAACGCTTCAAATTTGATTTTTGCGCAATCCGAAACATTATTTTCCAGATCCAACGATTCATAGCAAATATGTGACATGGTTACACTAGATTCAATCCAAAAATTCGATGGTCTGAGATCCCCAAACTCCACTATAAATAGGACCCTAAGCCTAGCTATTTTCTCACAGTCAGATTTTCTTCCAATTGGGTTCATTGCCTTAGGTTGGACCCTAAATAGAAAATATTTCTAGCGAGAAGATTTCTAACTAAAATATTAGACACCTTAGAAGGGGATCCAAGAAGGCAATGAAGCAGTGCTAAGACTATGGAGCAAAGCTAAGGATGACATTTGAGTGGATTAAAATTATATATCTTTTACGTTTATGATACTTTATCGTTAGATTCCCATTAAATTTTTTAATTCATCATTTATTTCAGTAATTAATTCTGTTAATTAGTTATGTATAATAATATTAGGCTTATAGACGTAACAGCAATAAATTTACAATAATTATGCTAAAAGGGGAGAAATAAATTAAAAAGGGAAAAATCTAATAACTTGATTTGGAAGGTATTGATAGATTAGTTGGTTGGTTTGGAAACGAGAATACATTTCCATAGTTTAATATTGCAAAAATAACGATAAAACTAATTACAAGAATAAAAGAAAGAAAAAGGAAATTAGTGTAAAATAGAGACATTTCTGTATTTTTCATTACCCAATAGTTAAAGAAACAATATCTAGCAATTTCGAGTTATTGTCTATAGCATTATTTAGTATTAAAATATGAAAATGATTTTTAGCGCGGTTTTTATAACCAACCAAATAGAGTAGAACTACTTCCTAGAATAAAAGAGAATAAAGTGAAGAGTTAAAGAAATTAAAGAAGAAATCAAGTTAATTAGTTAACAAGACTGGAAATAATAAACAGAAATGTGCCTAGACCTGCATTTACTGCGTAGATAGTAGAATAAAAGCAAAGCAGTTATTATATAAGTAAATTTGTGATAGTCGGACGTAGTCCCAAGTCAAGATTATCATATAATATAAGAGAAGTAAAGAGAATTCAATATCATAACAAAAGATGACAGACTAGAATAGAAAAGATATGATTGCAATTATATTTATAGCATTTAGAATATAAAAGAATATAGAAGTAACAATTGCAAGTATAATTATAACATAGGTTATAATTAGAGACAACAGAAAAAAGCTTATTTTAAAACTTACTCTAATTTAACAAGCAAACTTAGAAGAAAGGCCCATACCAACAGCATTCCCTTTCAGATAGGACTTGATGGTCTCAAAATAGTTAGGTGTGGCTGGGACACGTTTATGCTGATTAGGGAAAATAAGTAGCCAATAGAATTAGAAAAGTCAACTAAATGCATAATAAAAGGTTAGATGTAGTGTCTAACAAAATAGTAAGATGCATTTGGAGCATCTCAAAGGATGAAGAGCCTAATGAAGCAGTTAATCATGGATTTTTAGCATAGAAATAGTATGTCCAGCTTATTTAATTTGGGCTAGAAGGAAGTACGAGACATCAATGGGACGTGAGGGTACTCTAGGATGGCCCTTTGGGGTAGGCCTAATGAAGATGCACCCCGAAGGCAGGTTTGTAGGTGTTCCACCAAGAGAGTATGCCTTGATTGCTTTTGCTTTGCAGGCCTAACGAAGCGGACCTTTATAGGCAATCAAAAGGTTGATGAGTGGAGTAGAATACTCGTATGACACCATACTCTGACTTGCAAGTAGGTTTTAGTGGACAAGACCAAAAGGATAGTCACATGGGAGATCAAGCCATCATCAACCAAGAGCGAGTTCGGGAAAGACTAGAGTTAAACCAACAGACTAATGATTCTTTCACTATCGAGACATCGGATAACGGGTGCAGCCAATTGGATGTTTAGATTTTTGCAGTATGGTACATCCATTTAGCTCTTTTGAGGTCTTTTGATTAGTTGAGGGGTTGCTACGTGGGGCCATAGCAACAACGAGAAAAGAGATAGGCCAAGTAGAATATCTATATTGTAGGCCTAACAAAGCTGTCCTTCACAGATATAGAAAATCCCCGATTGAGTTCCGTACAAGGTAGACCTTACTGGTGAGATCCAAGAAGTAGACATAACGATTGCATATAGTCCTCAAGGTACACAATGAGAATACATTGTGGATGTCTGAGTATTAGTATAGGATAGTGCGAATGCAGTTTTACGTTTTCATAGTAGACGACAGAACATCTTTATTATAGGCTTCATGAAGCTATCTTTACAAAAATAGTTACAGAATGCTCTAGGAGCAAGATAATGGAGTCCTTTTCGAGGAGGATACGGAAGGTACTACGGGTAGTACCTAGAACCGATGCGATTGTTACGTATATAGCTACAAGTATATTGGTTATTTGGTTTTAGTCTACTAGGGAGTAGACGGGTACAATTCATGCACAGAGGCGAGAGTATTATGAACCCAATAAACCTAACATAACAGAAAATGAAAATAAAATGATACATGTAGAATTAAGCTTAAAGGTGTATAATTTGTCCATTCACCAGAACTTTAGTTCTGACCCCCTCCTCATGCATCCCATAGGTTAGGTAGATGGCAGAGACTTTCTAGCTTTGGGCACTTGTTTAGAAAGTGTTATTATCTTGGTGAGTGTTTACTTACTATTATATTTTAGTCAGTTTCGCTATGAGATATTTACGTGAGCTCTGATATATTTGTCTTTGCCTATTTATAGGATACCAGATACCCAATTCGGGCTTCAGTGGGCTTGGGTTTTAGCTTTTTTGTGTAAAATCCGGACCCACTGAAATTCGGGTTGTTACAAGAAGAATAGAAAAGAACAAAGGATAGGTAATAGATTTAAATCGGATTGCTACCCTAAAGGTAAACTTTTCGATCTAGTTCTAACTAATAAATCTAAATCCAAATTTCTTCTCTCTAATCCATTCTCTAATAAATTTGTATAAAATATTGTCCGCGGATCTGAATAGGGAGTCAAAAATTGAAGATACGGATAATAGGGTTAGATCTGGATTGAATCTAGAGATTTGGGAGTGCTAATTAAAGGTGAGTGGAAATATTATATTTTTTTATATAATACTAGATTATATCGTTGCAGATTTATTCCCATGTGCCTCGGTCTGATAATTTAATTTCAAATGAATTCATATATACGGAATGTTGAAGACTATAAACTTGCCTAAAAATTTGTATTGATAAT
The DNA here is from genome assembly GCA_030765085.1 of Allium cepa. Lineage (NCBI taxonomy): Eukaryota > Viridiplantae > Streptophyta > Magnoliopsida > Asparagales > Amaryllidaceae > Allium > Allium cepa. The sequence continues at coordinate 699,240,785 of CM060939.1, forward strand.
TACAGAAGCATAATGATTAGTTTTATTTTTGCAATTACGTAATGATAAGTTTTATTTCTGTAATTACGTAATGATTAGATTTATGCAAAATGATTTTAGTTATTAGTTTTACGTCTATTAACTGAATAAAAACATAATGAATTGAGATTCTATTTTATTTGATAAATGAGACTGTATAAAATAAAGCTAACTAGACTTTTGGTGTTTAGTGATATTATAATTTTATCGAATGTACGCTATTAAAAGTGGATTTCCATTAATCATCAAATTCAAACTTAACAAACATGTGATGTTTGAAGTGACAAGTAATCAATATATACTTATAAAAGAAAGAGATGTATAAAATAGAGATGATTGTTGTATTTTATACTATCTATTTCAATAAGTTAAAGATTATTTCTTGTAATTACAAACATCGTAAAAACAACCTCTTTAGGATAAGATATGGAAATTAACTGTGTAACAGTTAAATTGTTAAAGTTTGATTCAAATTTATTAGAATACAGTAAACCCCAAAGTGGAATATTGAAATAAGAATGAAATTTAAAATTTAATGAAATGGAAATTAATGAAAAATTAAGTCTTAATTATAAACAAGGAAAAGAAATAAGAATTAGAATAGAAATCAAAGGCCGAATTAATGAATGTTGTAGAACAATATTGATGTCTGCATCCAAGAAGTGTTAAATGAAATTATAAAATAAAAGATAAACACATATTAAGACTGGAGACTTAAAGTCGAACATAAAAGGTGTTGAGGGAATAAAAAATATAAAAGTAGAATAAGTATACATAAGTCTAAATATGTATATAAGTAGCATGAGATATGTGTTTATGACGAGTGTGAATAATTATAAATTTTCCATAATTATAGTGCTCCAATGTCTAATGGTCGTTAGACTGGGTTGGGATGCTAAAAGCATATCTAACCGATAGGACACATGGTGAGTGTACAATTTCGTACTAAAGGGGTACCCCCAGGTCTGGATTTATTACTTGCCTTGATAACAAATTTATGTTATAATTATGTCTAATGCATACTCAAAATTAGGTCTGCTTCAAAGTTTTAATTTTTTTTGAGTGGGGGTATTTCCTTGATTGCACTGGGCAATCTAAATGGATGGTGAGTGAGACAGGACTTATGCAGCATGGCATGGAAAGTCTGGTGTGCATAGGAACCAAAATGAGTTGCAACAACTGCACGCAAAAGTCAGGCGTACTTGGGTACCTATAGGGTAGGAGTTGCATATTTATTAAGCTCGCCATCGGTCTCTTAAGGTCAATGGAATGTGATGTGCAAATGTGCATATATTTACATCCATTTTTATCTCTTTTTATTTAAATAAATATCATATTTGGGCATTCTAACATGTTTAAAACCAAAATTCAATTGTTTTCAAATCATCGTATATTCATCTTCATTCATGGGCAAAATAGTTATTTTTTTGCATGTGTCAGTTTGAGAATTTTTACTTGAACATTTTTTGTGATTTTGTAGGAAATTTTGATGCATATAGAAGAGGGATTCATGAAGATATATGCATGTACAAGAGGATACAAAGGAACGAAGAGGAAATAATTCAAGTTCATGATCATGGATGTGACAACCCGGAATTTTTGAGCATTTGAAATTAGAATATTTAATTAATTTTAAATATTTAAAAGTTAATTTTAACTTGAATTTCAAATATCACTATTTATTTGATAATTAAATCATTGAATTTAATAATTGGAAGTTGGGTGAAATATTGAATCTTCAGTTTTAAGCTTGATAAAAATAATATGAAGACTTGTAAAATTTATATTGATAGGACTGAAGATAGTAAAAGCGTTGGAATTGAATTTGGAAGTGTTTTTTTAAGTTTTGGAATTATATCGTTTAAACCGATATTTAAAAATAACCTTCCGAGACACAGTCTCGGAATTTCACAAAACCAGTCCCATTGGATCCGTAATGTTGCATTATTATTGGATTTCAATTTTTGTGGCACTTGGAGTTATCATTTGATTGTACGGATTGTAAACGCCTAGAGAATAATTAATCTAAGTTATTTAAATAATCGACTCAAAATTCTATCTTCTCCATAGATCAAATTAGGACTCAAAACCTTTTCCTTTGCGTTCGGAATAGGGGTATAACATTATGAACGCCAGGCGGCATGCCTCGATAGGGGTTCAGAATTTCGGAGTGTGTAAATTAAGATAATTCAAATTAGAATTTAAATTGAACGCATACACTAGCTAACATTTAGCTGAAATTATTTCCCATCAGCCCCCTATCCTATACCAATTTAAGCTTAGCTAACCAATCCTGTCCCTTTTTCTATCAACACGCAAACATCGTATCTTGTCCCCATCATTTCATTGTCAAACGCAGAGAAAAAAATGAATGAAAATCGAATTTTATTTAATGGCCGAGATTTCCTTTCTCTTCATCTCTTCCCCCTTCTATTCGATTTCAATAAAAAAAATACAAGTCGAAGTCCCATTTTCTTCAAATCGCGACCACTTTTTGAAATCTCTCGCTGAATCAATCGGGTCGAGGGCGCATGTTGTCGAGCGCGAGCTCGCAAGTGCGTGGGAGGTGGTTGTCTTCGCGATGCTTTTAGGTGAAGTCTCAATCGTTTAAGGAGGCTGGGTTCCGCACTGATGTGGGTGCAATTTAAATAGCGGAATCGAAACCCCATGGTGGTCGTCGCACTCAAATTCGTTTGGATCAGGAAAACGTTTAGCTGCGAGAGATAGGAAGCCGTCGTTGGTGAGGGATTGGCCGTGGTCTCGTTCGAGATTTTGGGGCAGAAACTCTATGTCATGGGCGCAGCGGAAGCGTGGTGGAACTACGATGGTCGAAATGATGAGATGTCGCGATTTGGTTCGAGGGTGTTGGTCGATGTCGAGTCGAAGGCTAGAAGGTATAACCATTATGTTTCCAATTTAAAACTTAATTTTTTTATATCAGTTAAGACATAGTGAAGGAAATGAATTAACAGCCGAAGAAAGTATGATATTAACATGGATATATATATATATATATATATAAATGATATTTATTAAATAAGAGTTTACAGTAAGGTTTAGCTGCAGTTTGTATATACATACATATTTTAATTTAAATACATATAGGCAAATAGTAATAAATATATAGGCAGGTAGGCAGCAGTCTTATTTCCCTTCATTTTAATTGATTCCATTTAACCAAGGTATATATATATATATTTGAGAAAATATAATGATTGTGTACACATTTTAAAATCTTACTGTTAAATTTTTAAATAGACAGTATGATGAGATAATATATTATAAAGCATATTAAAATCTAGTATTTACATATTCATGAGTGTTGTGCGATGGTTAAATTATTTTGAATATTTTAATCTAATGGTAGAAACTATTCATTTAATTTGTTACCAGGGATGTAACAGTAAAATAAAATTTGGAATTTTATTAACACAATAAATTCAAGTTTTAAAACAAATATTTATGGTGGTCGATTTTTTGATTAGATTGAATATTAATAAAATCGTATAATGTTTATTCAAGGTTTGAAATCTGAAAAGAAACAAGCTGTTCAGGGATGGACTGCAAAACAAATTCAAGGTGAGTTAATCTCACTCTTCTGGATTATTATTTAAATTTAAATGGTTAAATTTAAATAGTTGGTTGAATGGTTGAATTGATTTTATGTGCTATATTGCAGTATATAATATATATTGGAATGATTGATTTCCCGCGTTATATAGCGGATGAGACCCTATTCGCCGCATAATAGCGGGTGATATTATAATAATATCATATACCACGATATTCCACCTCGAAGGGGAATTGGTATTGTGATAACATCTATGGATGCAGGGAAACAGGTTGGAGGGATCCAACTGGATTCCTCAACATTTATTTAGATTATTTGATATTCTCTGTTATGATTATTTGATATTCTGTGATGAATTATATTGGAAAATTGAATGCTATAGTTTGCTTGAACATTTTGGTACACTGAGTTATCAAAATATATAAAATTGGACTTTTGAAAAGAAAATAAAAGATTGAATTTGTAAGTAAAATAATTATAGAGAATTTGAATAAATTGAAGGAAAAATTGGAAAAGAATGAAAGCGATTTTAAAATTTAATAAATAATTCCAAGTATGGAAAAAGAGATTTTGAATAAATAGAAAATAATAAATTGTAAAACTTAAGTGATATTATTTAAAGGAATAAAAGAATTTACTTTAAATCCAAGTATATATTTATTTGAAAGGATAAAGAAGAAACTTATAAACTGGGTTATAAATGTGAAGCAATATATCAGTGGATATTTGAAAAATAAATTCACGGTGGGAATTTATTAAAGGAATGGGAAAATTTGTTTAAAAATAAATAATGATTTATTTTTAAAGGATGTGAAGATAAGTATATATCCCTGGATAGCCAAGTAAGTTTTCAAAGTAAATTTTTAAATATAAGTTAAAAGTTTTAATGTTGTTTTAAAAAGTATGCTTTAGGAAATTTATTATTTCTGAATGTTAAGTTCTATAGTAAATATTTTTCAAAAATTTATTTTCATAATACTTATTTAAAAGATGATTTGGCAAATTGTTTAAAGGAGAAAATCTAGTTTTATATTTTACAAAGTAACCTTATTTTAAATATTCCTAAAGTATTATTTTTAATTAAGTATTAAAGTAGTTTTTTGAAATTTAAATGTTAAAGCAAATTTTACAAAAAAATGTTTTCAAATTATTTCAAAAATATAAAGTTTTGTGCTTGGTGATTCTAGTGGAAATAGAAAATATTTGGGAAATTTATTCTGTAAAAGGAAGATAGTTTGAAATTGTTTTCAAAGAGGTTTGGAAAGTGGAAATATATCTTACGAAGATATTTTGAGATTAAAAAATAATTTGGGAAATTATTTATTTTGTGTTGGATGTTTGTGGATGTAAATTGGTAATTAAATCACCGACTATCAATATTGGCCAATGCGCTGATCGTTTCGAAGAGACCGAGATCGGGATTTATTTCTCGAAAACCACTTCGATCCAATTTGTACGTTTCCATGAGGAAGACGAGTTTGGATTCAAAGATGGAGCAGTGAAGTGAAATGGCTAGTCGCTACTAATCCTGAGGATGTTTCCAAAATGGATGTAGTAGGAATAGTGCCTTCGGTTCTATTCGAACCCAGGACAGACTTGTATGGAAGAATGCTTTCAGAACATCGTCAGGTGGGTGATGAGCATTCGAAGGGATACATTCTAAAAGGTAATGCTTAGCCTCAAGCCACATCAACCGGGAATGACTGAAAATCAGGGGTTATGCAGCAAGGCTAGGTGGGTAGCACCCATTTCAGGGTGAGGTCATCCCCTCTAGATGTCTCTTTTATTTCGGCTTAGTGGTGCGGTTGCTGATCACAACCGTGGGGTGATCTTACTCGGGATTATCCAATAAGGGGTAGTCCCGGTCTTGTGTTGCAGGGGGTCGGGAGTGATCCTCGGTACAGTGATCTAAGCTACGTACCATGACAGGTGGTACCCCAGTGCCTAGTCATTAGTTGGAAATCCATTCTCCCTACGTGCCTTTTACGAGTTTTGTTTGTATTACCCACGACTGTGGCTAGTAGCTGGAATTTAATGAATGTAACAATTTCGGCTACTTTAATAAGTATTTGTATATAGACCCTATTATAATATCAGAGGATTTTAATAAAAAGTGTTTTAGCTATCGTAAGGTAAAAACCCAATATGTTTATTTGTGGCGTGATCTTACGAGACGCTTTTGTTTATAAAAGGATTTTGAAATTTAATTAATCAATTTGAGTATGATTTCTCACGCTGGTATTCCTGACTGACTCGGGTGTTATTTAACTATAATGCTCGGGTCAGACCGAGTTTTATAGGATAGAGGATATGATGCTGTGGAGCTCAGGAGACGAGCTGGATAGCGATACGTACTTCCGTATTTGTGTTACATATTCCACTGTGTATTTAGATTGTGAGGACAGATTATGATTACTGTCCAGTTGTGTGTTATGTATACTCTGATGATGTATGTATAAACAGATATAGAATTTGTTTTGGTGTAAAGATATGTGATTATCTATTATATTTTATTCTGCTACGATGGTTAGATTCTGATGTTGTTTTCTATTTTCTTCTTATACCTCTTCTTCTTTAACCCAAATGGTTCGTATTTTCGTTCATCTTGAGTTGATTTATGTAGAATAGTGTTGACTCAAGGGGTACAGATTTGTGGGTCGTTACAGTGGTATTGGAGCGTAGGTTGGTGATAACCTTAAAACTGGTGGGAATTACTCGGAGAATAGAGTCTGTAGTACTCTAGAATGAGTTTGAGTGTAATAATAAATATGAGCTGTATTGTTAGTGAATATAAAATTGTTTTTTTATTGCGTTGATTTATAGGTTGAGTGTTTATAGATTCTGGTCGATATGTGGGACGCCATGTTATCGATAGGAATTTTTAAACTCTTAAACAAGATAAACCGACACAGTATTGTTTTAAATAGGTTAAATGAAATAATTTTACCCAAATTATTTTTGTATATAAAGGAAATAATTTTTTGTAAATTATTATAGTTATATATGGATGCTTGGTTGTTTGGAATGATAATATTAAATTATTATCATCAATGTGTAAAATTGAATAAGAAATCGAAACAATAACCAAAAATAAAGGAATAAATTAATAAAATAAGTGGGATTTGTAAATGTGAATTATGAATGTGATTTATAATTTTAAAACAGAATTCCAGGGAAATATTGAAAATGCTTCTGAAAGAATTTAGGATTTGAAAATTTGGAAATTTAAATTCCTTTGAATTTGAAAATGATTCTTAAAAAGTTGGGAAAAATGATATATATTTGAGAAATAGTTTTGAATCGGATTTGAAATCTGGAGAGATTTGGAATTTAAAAATATTTGAAGGGATTTTAAAGTGATAAAAGCATTGAACTTTTTTGGTCGCTGAAAATAATTCCGATGATGATCGCGACATCATCGGTGTTCATTTTCGAGTTTCCAAGAGGGGGATTGCTACCTGGATGTTTTGGATTAATGTTTGTTTGAGAAATTGAGTTTAATTTTGAAAGTGAAAAGGAATAGTTTGGTTTAGATATACATGTTTTCAAAATTTTAATTTTGGACATTTTAGTAATGGTTTAAACTCTAGAGTTGGTTTGAAATGTTTACGTATGTTTAAGCAAAAAACTCTGGAATCTTATTAAAAATGTTCTAGAATAATGAATGAGTTGGAAACTTATAAAATTTAAAGATGTGTTTAGAGTAGAAAAATTTAACTTGAAAGAAAGAAAAAAAGTTGAAAAATGTTAGCAAGTGAGAAAACGAAAGTAAGCTAGAATGCAAGCCAATTAATTTAAGTGACTTAAGGGAAGTTAACAACAGAAGGTAAGTAAATTGGAGAACTTATAGAGACTTAAAATTTGAATTAAATTAGAATATAACTAAACCAAGTTAAATAAAAAGTGAATGTGAGGAAATAAATCTAAGTAGGCTAAAGGAAATAAGTAAATTAAATAAAATTTATTAGTTAAAAATGAAATTTGAATATCGGATAATGTTTGATTTGAAATTGTATAAAATGAGGTGTAGAATTTGATCAAATGAACTAAAAATAACTAATGTTTGGAAATTAAATTTATTGGTTGAATATAAATTTGCGAATGAACAAATGAATTTATAATTGTAAGTAAATGAACTTAAATTGGATATTGGAAGGAGTAAGCCAAAATCAAAATGTATTTGGTATTTTGGAAAGTGAAATAGAAATCTAAACTCGAATTATAAATTAGATTGAAGTCAAGTAAAGTAATAAAGTGACTTATGAAGATACAAATCAAAAATTGAATTGTAAATTGGAAGTGAGCTAACTGGATAATTAATAATTAAATCTAGAAATGGAACATTAGTTGGATAAATAAGAGTTGAAATTTGAGTTAATGATGGATTTGTAAATGAAACCTGAGTTATAAATAGAAATTCAACTTGGAATTGTAAGTGAATTAAACATGAATTAAATATGGCCTTGGATATTATTTAACGAAGTGAGAATGGCAAATTGAATTAAATTAGTCTAAATGAATTGAATTTGGAAATTAAAATTTGAAACGAACAAAAAAAAAGAACTAATCAGATAGATTTGTAGATTGGAATGAGATTTGATAAGTTAAAGTGAAAAGGAAAATTTATTCGAAAATGAAAGGAGCTTAAGTTTTGAATTTGAAATAAATTGAAGTAAATTAACTTAGGTTAAAAAAAATTAGAAGCTCAACTTCGAGTAAGGATGAAAGTTAATTAAATAAAAGTTTGGATTAAGTTAATTCGGGAAGTTGTTATTAATATAAGAACCGAATTTCGTCTAGCTCAATGAAATGATTTTAAAATATATGGTTGGTGAATAGATTAAAATGGGATGAAATTAAATATAAATTGAGTTGGGATCAATTTAAAATGGTTATAAGCTTAAGTAATTATATATTCACATGAATATAGTCGAATTGCGTAAAAATAAATTGTCGTTGGACGAAAACGAGATTTAATAAAATTCTATGAATTGATAGAAGTAAAATAAAATTGATTTTGAAATCAATTGAAGTGAATATGAGCTTGTTTGGATTAAAAATAAATTGAACGTAAGAAATTGAACTGTAAACCATTAAAATTGAATGGATTGGTTGAAAGCAATTGAATTTGTTTGGAAATCCTATGAATTGCTCATGAAAAGTGTTTATTGTGCATTTCTTTTAGTATTCATAAGTTGTAGTTGTTTTGAAGAGTGAAACGATAATAACTTTCATATATTTAGAACTTACATGTTTGAATTGAGTAAGTACAGGTACCGGCAAGCCGTTTGGCTGGATTCTAGGCGCGCTAATTGCTAAATAATAAGCCGCTTGCTTAAAATTCTAAATAGAGGTACGCCTACGCAATAAAAATAGGAAATATGAACTGTTTTTGTTTTTTCGACCGGGTGGGTCGATGTATATATATTTATATCTCTTGTCAAATTGCAAAAGCTCCTCCGTACAAAAGAGACTCTGCCAAAAAATTTAGAAGAATTTTGGGAGTTAGAAATTTTTAAAATTTTCACTAACGGCAAAGGTTTAAAATTAGTAAGCAAACAGATTAAAAACTGAATATTTAAATCTAGTTTAAAATTGTGTATGTAAAGTAAGGTGAAATTGAAGAAATTGTTCGAAGAAACTAAAGGAAGAAAAAGCATGAAAATAAACTTTTGTTGAGATTTTAAATAAATTAGTAAGTGGAACTAATAAAAGGAAATGGTTAATTTAATATGGGTTGAGATAAGGTGGATAGAATTCAATATTCAAAGTTTGAAGGCAAATTGAGTTCAAATGGGATTGTAAAGGCATAGTGGATAGAAACGGATATAAACTCCAATAGTGAAGTGGAAATAAATATAAGAAGCATATAAAATACTTATATTGAACTTAAGAAGAAATTTTGAAATTCTTAAATAATATGGGTGTCGGGAAAATATATTGAATAAGCATTTGAGTGAAGATTTGATAAACATATATGTACATCATACGGCTTGAATGAATAGATATTGACATTTCGTAAGGAAGTTAATAAAATGCTTTGAAAGTTGTGATTGAATATTATTGCTAAGTAGGATATGCAGGTGTTATAAAGGAAAAGAAAAATGGGTTTTGTTTTAAAGGATAAATTTGAATTGCTCGACAAAAAGGTACGTGTTTAAATTTCTATATGAAATTTGATTGGGTTTTCGATCAAGCCACTTGGCCTTTTGTTTTCTTTTGGAATTTGGGAGCCCATAGAGGCATTTTGTAGTTGTTCCGAGCTAGCCGCGCAAAGGAGACGGTGGCGAAATTTTTCGAAAATTTAGGGAGTTAGAAAATTTTGATAATTCAAAATTTGGTTTTAAAATTGAAATTTGAATGATTGAGCAAATAATATTGTTTGAAAACTATGGGAGAGTTTAGGAAATTAGTAAGAATGATAATGGGTCTTTTATCAAAAGATAGTTGGTAGGATGTTGAATTTTTGGTTTTGGAGAAAAGTAAACAAGTATTGGACAATCTTCCAAACTAGTAATTTCGGGGATGAAATTCTTTTAAGGAGGGAGGAATGTGACGACCCGGAATTTTTGAGCATTTGAAATTAGAATACTTAATGTAACGACCCAGAATTTTTAATAATTTAAATTTGAATATTTAATTAATTTTAAATATTAATAAGTGAATTTTTGGAGTCGAATAAATTTTATTTTGAATTTTGGATTTAATTTTTGCAATTAAATCGATTAATTAATAGTGAAATTCCGTAGATAATTTAATATTGGGTTAAATATGATTGAAAATGGTTTGGAAAATTTTGTTTTATCATATTAAAGTTATAGAAATGTTTTAGAACTTGTAAAATTGAATTTGGAGTTAATTTGTGAAAATTGAATATTTTAATATTTAATTATCGACTGTAAAATAGCCAATTTTTGAACAGTCTCAGAATTTAACGAGACAAGTTCCATTGGATCCGTAATAGTTAGTTATTATCGGATTTCAATTTTCGTAGCAATCGGAGTTGTCGTTTGACCGTGGCAGCTCGAAACGCATCGATATCGTTTTAATATTAATTTAGCGAGTTAAAATAGCCATTTTTCAAACGGTCTCGGATTTCGACGAAACCAGTTTCATCGGATCCGTAATGTGATATTATTGTAAGATTTCAAATTTCAAGTCGTTTGGATTTGCCGTTTGTCCGGTACAAGCCAAAACGCCTAGAAATCGTTTAAATCGGTTTAAGTTTAAATTGAGCGTTTATAGTCGTATCTCACACATACTTCCGAATTAGCTTACGAAACCTGTTCCATTGCGTCCGGAATGTGGAAAAACATTAGGATCGCCTGGCGGCATGCGTCATTTGGAGTTCGTTTGCAAAAGTGTCAAATTGGTGATTTTAATATTAAAATAATATGGTTATATGTATATATTATTTTCAAAACCCTAGCCACTACCACCTATGGCCGGCCCTAAATTTTTCCATGGCCAGAACGCAACGATTTTCATCTTGATTTTTCTTCCAATCCGTTCACTTTCGAGAGAAGTTCCCAACTAACAAAACGAAGAGAGCCTCGAGCACTACGTATCCAACGGTAGTGATCTGAATCGGAGTTGCGTGGTGGTCGTTAGGGGGCCATGAAGGCCGGCCGTTTGGCGCGCAATTCGAAATGGCAAGGGGGGCCGAGCTCCATGAGTTTCTGGCCGTAGGTGGAGCATGCGGAGGCGAACGCTGTGGCACCTTCTGATCATCTTCAACTTCGTCGTGGTGGCCGTTTAAATTTGAGAAAGAGGGGCGGCTATGGGTTCTTAACCCTAGTTCTTGCGTGCGTTTACCTGGATGGGGATGTTGCGTGTGAGAAGATGGGGGAGGGCGTGATGAGTGGCCTGGATTTCTTAGGTATAAAAAAAATTATGAAAGGAAGTGAAATTTGTTTATATTATAATTTGAACAATGTTTAAACTGTGATAACTTTTGCATGCGAGGTCGGATTCGAACGAGTTTTTTTGCGTTGGAATCGTATGGAGGAGCACTACGCAATGCAATTGGTTTGGAGTCGATTGGAGCTTGTTTGAATTTCGGGTAAAATTAAACGTTCGTTTAATTTTATTCGAAACGAACGCCGAAAACGAAAATAAAATCAAGGTGAGAACTCCTCACTCAATCGAAAGGTTTTGTTTAAAATTTTGAATAGTTAATATTGATTGTTGATTGCTGATTGATTGTGTTAGTAGATATAGTAGGATATATATTATATATAGCAATATATATATATTGGCATATGTATATATTGGATTTGATTTCCCGCCTCGTATAGCGGATGAGACCCTATTGCGCCGTTATTAAGCGGATATTTTATAAAATCCCATATACCGCGATATTCCACCTTGAAGTGGAATTGGTATTGTGCTAACGTCTGTGGATGCAGGGTAACAGGTTGGAGGGATCCAACTGGATTCCTCACATATTATTTGTTTATAAATATTATGTTGATTGTTGATAATCATATTGATATATGACACTTATTCCCGTGATTGACCATTCGATGTCGTTGCATCATCGGATTCAAATTTTTAAAAATTAAAATAACGGTTTTGAATTTAAAAGGGGTTTAAAAGTGATTTCTCAAAGAATATGGTTTGTTAAAAAAATTTTGAATTGATTAAATTTTAAAATAAATAGATGGATAAATTTTTATGTTTTAAAAATTTATATCTTTATAAAATATAACTTAAAAGAAATTTTTAACAATAATAGGTTTTTATAAAATAGTTAAATTTGGTTTTTGGGAAGTTATTATTATTAATGGTTCATATAAAGGATTTTATAAATGGATGTTTCTAAATTAAATTTATTGAAGTTATAGAATAAATTTATAAAGTGTTAAGTTGATGTATAACATGAATTTCACTAGGATTTATAGATTAATAAATGTGAAATTTATAAAACGAATGGTTATTGGAAAATTTTAAGTTTATAAGTTATTAACTTATAGAAATGGATTTGGGCATTAAAAAGGGGAATTTTGTAGAAATTGTTAATAAATGAAGATTTCATTAGTTGAAATTATTATAACCCATAAAGAAATCTTGTAAGTGATAAGATTTTAAATTGGTGAAGTTCAAAGGAACGATTTGGTAAATAAATAATATTATAAGTATTTAACTTACAATATGGCTTTTGGGTATGAAATTGGGTTATGTAAATTGCATCGGATTAATAAAGGAATTTATAAAATTGGGGTTTATAATAGAAATGGAATTTATAAACTATGTTTATAAATTTGAAATCCATCAAATTTGATAAATGAAATATGGGAATTTGTTAAGTGTGCTATATTCACTATTTTGAATATTGAATAGATTATTAAATAAAATGGGTTTGTTTTTGGGAAAGGAATGTTTTAAATGGAATTTAAAACGAATTAAAGGTGTTTTAAAATGTATTGAGTATTGAAAACATAGATTTCAACATTGATTGTTGAAATAGACGTTTTCGAGAAACAGAAGGGGATAATTTGTATAGTATTGGATTTATATATCTATTTTTAATTTCAAATCCATATACTAGTGTTTTTGGGTTGTCGTAACGATGTTTTACGCAACATTCGTTTTTAACCCAAATAAATGTGAATAAAGGAATGTTTTCTTAAAGAGAATGGAATAAATACTTAACTGTGATTTAAGTATATGGAATATTTTCAAATCGTTGAAAATAAATAAATTTGTGAATTACTTATTTTTAAATAAGTTTAGAAATGATTTTTCAATATGGAATGGAACGTTTTTGTGAATTCACCTTTTAAAGGTAAATTGTAAGCGAATATTTTGAAATCGAATATGAATGGGTATTTGGAATTTAATTCACGTTGGAATTTATAATAGGAAGGGAAATTGGTTTAAAAATAAATGTTGATTTATTTTTAAAGATGGAAATATAATTCACAAATTTGGAGCGTAAAATTTAAAAATAAATCGGTAAGGATTTATATGTGATTTGAAATTTGTTTTCAAATGGTTGAGGTATGTGATTTGAAATTTGTTTTCAAATGGTTAAGGTGTGTGATTTGAAATTTGTTTTCAAATGGTTAAGGTGTGTGATTTGAAATTTGTTTTCAAATGGTTAAGGTGTGTGATTTGAAATTTGTTTTCAAATGGTTAATGTGTGTGATTTGAAATTTGTTTTCAAATGGTTAATGTGTGTGATTTGAAATTTGTTTTCAAATGGTTAAGGTGTGTGATTTGAAATTTGTTTTCAAATGGTTGAGTTGTGTAATTTGAAAAGGGTTTTCAAATGGTTAAGTGTGGAAATTTTATCGTGTAAAGGTGTTTTGGTAAACCAAATAACTTTGGGAAATTATTTGGAAATTGTGTATATATATCTTGTAAAGATATTTTGGGACTTAATAATTTTGGAAAAATTATTTGGAATCTGATGATGTGGCGCATCTTTATTGATAGTTAAATAACCGACTATCAATATTTACCCCTGGGATGGTATTGGTTGTGTTTGTTTGGAATTGAATGCACACTTATTTTTAAAAATAAGCGCTCGCTATTCGGTTTAGCCGGGAGAGGACCTTTGTGTCGTATATCCCATTCCGAATATGTGATACGTCGTTATGGATAGCATTTGAAGACCGGTGTTGAAGACCGGGTATTTGTGAAAACGATAGGATGACCTATCGATTGTCTCCGCATCGTTAGCTACGATATGGAGATTTCCTTTGTGATGGGAAATTTTATCGGGATTGTGAATACCCGGATTGCAAGGGCTTCCTTGGAAGTGCCTTCGGTTCTGTTCGAACCCGGAACAGACTTGTATGGTTACGTGTCTGACATTACATTTTGAGAGATATAGCAGATTTCTTTCAAATACATTTCTGTTGGTGGCGGAGAATTTATTCTCTTAGCTTAACACCCTTCTCTGAGACGTACGAGCTCAGAGGTTATGTAGTTGAAGGTTATCAGCGATATTTCCCAATCTGGTAATGTGGCATGCTGAGTGCTGCTGTGTGATGATCATTGGTTGATCGTTTGGATTGGATCATTTGTTGATCATTTATCTGTGTGATCTTGCTTTGGTCATCTGTGGACCCGAAGCATGGCTTTGTTACACAAAGCGTAGCTTTGTGGACGAGACTTCGTCAGGACCTCACTCCCCGGAAATGGTCGAAACAGGAATATGCGGCAAGGTTATGAGGGTCGCGCCCTTTAGGGTATGTCATTTCCTTCTGGAAAAGGGTGGTATCATGGTATGGAGCCCAGATATTTACTCATGTGGAAACACTATATCTATTTCTGTGTGGTGTTGTTGGTATCGAGCGCTCGGATAAAGGTCCCAAAGGACCGGGGGATGACATATTCGTGTAGTAGTTACCTAGTTACAGAGGTAACCCGGCCTTGTGTTGGCAGAGATCTAACCGTAACGTTAGTTCTCGGGACGTCCCGCCAGAGGCGATCCCATGTGGCAGTAGGAAGTTCCTTAGCCTGACCATTTGTTGGAAATCCATTCATCCAATACGTGCCTTGTACGGTTTTAGTTGTAGAACCTGCCATTTAACATGGCAGCTATAGTAGGCATAGTATCATGGTACCTATGCTGGCTAGGATTTATATTATACTTTCGGAAGATTTTTCCACTATGCACTAGTAATAATATCAAAGAAAATTTTCTCGTATCAAGCATATTTGACTATCATAAGGAGAAATCTCCCCCATGTGTGCGTTTGCATTGTGTGTGTGCCGGGAGGCCTTATGGTAGTTTCATTTTCCAAAAAGCATTGCGGATTTCAAAATTTAAACTTTCTTGTTGCGTGTTTAAAGATAAACTGTTTTGAGTTCTCACACCAGTCCCATGACTGACCTGGAGTTTATTGTTCCTTTCCTAAACTCTGGGTGCCCACTATTTTCCACACGGGCAGTCTAGAGTTAGGTTATCAGGTTATTCTGGATTCGGGAGTTGCTGTGCAGATCTGGAGGCGAGCCAGATAGCGTAGTCTATTATCTATTGTATATAGTATTTCTTTTCCGCTGTTATTGTTGTACACTCTAATGATATGATGTATTGTGATGTATGTATAAAATGTATAGTTCTTTTGTTTTAATGATATTCATTTATCTATTATATGTTGTTCCGCTGCGATTGTGAGATTCTGATATTGTTTCTCGTTCTGTTACTTGTTTTCTGTTTTCTCCTCTCTTTCTTTTCTTTCTTCTTCTACCTCTTTCTTCTTCTAAAACCCTAACGGTTCGATTTTTCGGCAACGAAAAATCGCGATCGTTACATTTGGTATCAGAGCATATGGTTAAGCGACAACCTGCTCTGTTGGGTGTTACTCATTAGAGATAGAGTCAGCAGTACTCTAGAATGAGTGTGAGTGTAATAATAGATATGAGTGCGTATTTGTTAGTGAGTATAAAATTGTTTTATATTGTGATGATTGGTTTGTTGAGTGGTATATGAACCTTCGTCGGCGCAGCCTCGAAAACTGAATCGAAGGGGTTCCTAAACACTTGAATAGAACAATTCGACACAATATTGTTTTAAATTGGGTAAATGAAATAATTTTACCTCGATTATATTTTATATATATAAAGAAAATAATTTTTCAGGAATTATTGAAGTGTGTATATAATTGATTGCTTGGTTGTTGTTAAATAGGATATATATATAAGATAATCAAGGTTGTTTGAATAAAATAATTAAAAGTTGTTTGAATAAGCTAATAAAAGCAACTATTGTAAAAAGAATAATGGTATAAACCAATGAATCATAAGATGAAATTATAATTAATAATGATTTACAATTGTAAGATAATCATGTATGTATATAAGAAGTAAAATTATATAAGTAAAAGGTTTATAAAAGTGATTTATGAATAGAAAGAAAACTTTTTGAAAGAATAATTAGCATTGATTTCACTATTGTCACTGGGAAATAATAAGGGTGATGACTGCAGCATCATCAGTATCATTTTCGAGTTTCTATGTGGTGGATTTGCTACAATAATGAATTTAAAAAACTGAAGTTTTGTTGTAATAAACAAATTTGAAAATTAAAATTCAACTTGAAGTTGATAAATATAAGTGAAAAAGGTTTTGGACTTATAATATAAGTTAGAAGTTGAATAATAAGTTGCATGACTTATAGAATGGGAAAATGTAAGTGAAACCAGTTATTGAAGTGGTTAAACAATTAAGTTAAATAAAATGGAATATGAATTTGAATATTGATATGAATTTGACTTAAGTAAAAGTTAAATAGGATTTACTTTAGAATTGTAATCCGAATTGGATTGTTAAGTGTAAACTTAAGTTTAATTGAACAAATGATGTTAATGGGAATATAACTTAAGCAAAGTTGAATAAAAATTGATATTTGTATCAAAGTTAAATAATCAAGTGAATTAAATGATGTAAATAAAGTTGAAATGGAATATAACTTAAGTAATATTGAAAGAATTGATGTTAATATCAAAGTAAGTGAATAAAGTGAGTAAATGAAATTGTTAAAGATATGAACTTAAGTTATATAAATGAAATTCAATTTTATTTGTAAAAAGAACTAGCAATTGAATTAAAGCATGGATTGAATGTTAATCAATAGAATATGAACAAGTTGATATGAAATGATGCATGCAAGTGTAAATTCATTTGAAAATAGTTGAATAGTAGAATGAAAATCAAGTGAATGTTAAACCAATTGGAATTAAAACAGTTGAACCAAATTGAATTTAAGTAAAACGAATAAAATTTGGTTGTATTGGATGTGCATTGGTTGTTATTTGCTTGTTGGTTGATTTTATGTAAATTCATTAAGTGTTAATGAAATTGAACTAGTGCAATTGGAAGCTATGTAATTGAATTCAAATGAAATTGAATAGAATTGAATTGGAATTGAAACGAATGAAAATGAATATGCAACTTTAATAGTAAGCTAAAAGTGGTATAAGAAGCACGTATTGGAAATTTTATAATTGAATTGGCAAATTGGTTTGAATATTATAATTGGATATTATGCTAGCAGGATATACAGGTTATAAAGGAATTGGGATTTTGATTTCAAAGTTAAAAAAAATTTGTAACGCTCGACAAAAAGGTACGTATTTCAGTTTTTATATGAGATTTGATGATTTCCTTCTCCAGCCACTTGGCTTTCTCTTTTCTTTTTGATTCTGAGGGGCCGTAGAGCCGTTTTGTAGTCGTACCGATCTAGCCGCGCAAAGGAGACTCTGGCGAAATTTTTCGAAAATTTAGGGAGTTAGAGAAATTTTGAGAAATTTTGAAAGTTTGAAATTTGAATTTAAATTTAAATTTGAATTGTTGAGTAAACAATGTTGTTTGAAACCTATAATTGAAGTTGGAAAGCTAATTGAAATAATAGTGAATCTTTAATAAAAATATTTAGGTTAGAAAGTTAGTAAAACTAATTAGCTTTGGAAAAATAATAAACGGATTAGGATCGTTCTCCTTAACTTGCAATTTCGAGGACGAAATTCTTTTAAGGGGGGAAGATTGTAACGACCCAGAATTTTTAATAATTTAAATTTGAATATTTAATTAATTTTAAATATTAATAAGTGAATTTTTGGAGTCGAATAAATTTTATTTTGAATTTTGGATTTAATTTTTGCAATTAAATCGATTAATTAATAGTGAAATTCCGTAGATAATTTAATATTGGGTTAAATATGATTGAAAATGGTTTGGAAAATTTTGTTTTATCATATTAAAGTTATAGAAATGTTTTAGAACTTGTAAAATTGAATTTGGAGTTAATTTGTGAAAATTGAATATTTTAATATTTAATTATCGACTGTAAAATAGCCAATTTTTGAACAGTCTCAGAATTTAACGAGACAAGTTCCATTGGATCCGTAATAGTTAGTTATTATCGGATTTCAATTTTCGTAGCAATCGGAGTTGTCGTTTGACCGTGGCAGCTCGAAACGCATCGATATCGTTTTAATATTAATTTAGCGAGTTAAAATAGCCATTTTTCAAACGGTCTCGGATTTCGACGAAACCAGTTTCATCGGATCCGTAATGTGATATTATTGTAAGATTTCAAATTTCAAGTCGTTTGGATTTGCCGTTTGTCCGGTACAAGCCAAAACGCCTAGAAATCGTTTAAATCGGTTTAAGTTTAAATTGAGCGTTTATAGTCGTATCTCACACATACTTCCGAATTAGCTTACGAAACCTGTTCCATTGCGTCCGGAATGTGGAAAAACATTAGGATCGCCTGGCGGCATGCGTCATTTGGAGTTCGTTTGCAAAAGTGTCAAATTGGTGATTTTAATATTAAAATAATATGGTTATATGTATATATTATTTTCAAAACCCTAGCCACTACCACCTATGGCCGGCCCTAAATTTTTCCATGGCCAGAACGCAATGATTTTCATCTTGATTTTTCTTCCAATCCGTTCACTTTCGAGAGAAGTTCCCAACTAACAAAACGAAGAGAGCCTCGAGCACTACGTATCCAACGGTAGTGATCTGAATCGGAGTTGCGTGGTGGTCGTTAGGGGGCCATGAAGGCCGGCCGTTTGGCGCGCAATTCGAAATGGCAAGGGGGGCCGAGCTCCATGAGTTTCTGGCCGTAGGTGGAGCATGCGGAGGCGAACGCTGTGGCACCTTCTGATCATCTTCAACTTCGTCGTGGTGGCCGTTTAAATTTGAGAAAGAGGGGCGGCTATGGGTTCTTAACCCTAGTTCTTGCGTGTGTTTACCTGGATGGGGATGTTGCGTGTGAGAAGATGGGGGAGGGCGTGATGAGTGGCCTGGATTTCTTAGGTATAAAAAAAATTATGAAAGGAAGTGAAATTTGTTTATATTATAATTTGAACAATGTTTAAACTGTGATAACTTTTGCATGCGAGGTCGGATTCGAACGAGTTTTTTTGCGTTGGAATCGTATGGAGGAGCACTACGCAATGCAATTGGTTTGGAGTCGATTGGAGCTTGTTTGAATTTCGGGTAAAATTAAACGTTCGTTTAATTTTATTCGAAACGAACGCCGAAAACGAAAATAAAATCAAGGTGAGAACTCCTCACTCAATCGAAAGGTTTTGTTTAAAATTTTGAATAGTTAATATTGATTGTTGATTGCTGATTGATTGTGTTAGTAGATATAGTAGGATATATATTATATATAGCAATATATATATATTGGCATATGTATATATTGGATTTGATTTCCCGCCTCGTATAGCGGATGAGACCCTATTGCGCCGTTATTAAGCGGATATTTTATAAAATCCCATATACCGCGATATTCCACCTTGAAGTGGAATTGGTATTGTGCTAACGTCTGTGGATGCAGGGTAACAGGTTGGAGGGATCCAACTGGATTCCTCACATATTATTTGTTTATAAATATTATGTTGATTGTTGATAATCATATTGATATATGACACTTATTCCCGTGATTGACCATTCGATGTCGTTGCATCATCGGATTCAAATTTTTAAAAATTAAAATAACGGTTTTGAATTTAAAAGGGGTTTAAAAGTGATTTCTCAAAGAATATGGTTTGTTAAAAAAATTTTGAATTGATTAAATTTTAAAATAAATAGATGGATAAATTTTTATGTTTTAAAAATTTATATCTTTATAAAATATAACTTAAAAGAAATTTTTAACAATAATAGGTTTTTATAAAATAGTTAAATTTGGTTTTTGGGAAGTTATTATTATTAATGGTTCATATAAAGGATTTTATAAATGGATGTTTCTAAATTAAATTTATTGAAGTTATAGAATAAATTTATAAAGTGTTAAGTTGATGTATAACATGAATTTCACTAGGATTTATAGATTAATAAATGTGAAATTTATAAAACGAATGGTTATTGGAAAATTTTAAGTTTATAAGTTATTAACTTATAGAAATGGATTTGGGCATTAAAAAGGGGAATTTTGTAGAAATTGTTAATAAATGAAGATTTCATTAGTTGAAATTATTATAACCCATAAAGAAATCTTGTAAGTGATAAGATTTTAAATTGGTGAAGTTCAAAGGAACGATTTGGTAAATAAATAATATTATAAGTATTTAACTTACAATATGGCTTTTGGGTATGAAATTGGGTTATGTAAATTGCATCGGATTAATAAAGGAATTTATAAAATTGGGGTTTATAATAGAAATGGAATTTATAAACTATGTTTATAAATTTGAAATCCATCAAATTTGATAAATGAAATATGGGAATTTGTTAAGTGTGCTATATTCACTATTTTGAATATTGAATAGATTATTAAATAAAATGGGTTTGTTTTTGGGAAAGGAATGTTTTAAATGGAATTTAAAACGAATTAAAGGTGTTTTAAAATGTATTGAGTATTGAAAACATAGATTTCAACATTGATTGTTGAAATAGACGTTTTCGAGAAACAGAAGGGGATAATTTGTATAGTATTGGATTTATATATCTATTTTTAATTTCAAATCCATATACTAGTGTTTTTGGGTTGTCGTAACGATGTTTTACGCAACATTCGTTTTTAACCCAAATAAATGTGAATAAAGGAATGTTTTCTTAAAGAGAATGGAATAAATACTTAACTGTGATTTAAGTATATGGAATATTTTCAAATCGTTGAAAATAAATAAATTTGTGAATTACTTATTTTTAAATAAGTTTAGAAATGATTTTTCAATATGGAATGGAACGTTTTTGTGAATTCACCTTTTAAAGGTAAATTGTAAGCGAATATTTTGAAATCGAATATGAATGGGTATTTGGAATTTAATTCACGTTGGAATTTATAATAGGAAGGGAAATTGGTTTAAAAATAAATGTTGATTTATTTTTAAAGATGGAAATATAATTCACAAATTTGGAGCGTAAAATTTAAAAATAAATCGGTAAGGATTTATATGTGATTTGAAATTTGTTTTCAAATGGTTGAGGTATGTGATTTGAAATTTGTTTTCAAATGGTTAAGGTGTGTGATTTGAAATTTGTTTTCAAATGGTTAAGGTGTGTGATTTGAAATTTGTTTTCAAATGGTTAAGGTGTGTGATTTGAAATTTGTTTTCAAATGGTTAATGTGTGTGATTTGAAATTTGTTTTCAAATGGTTAATGTGTGTGATTTGAAATTTGTTTTCAAATGGTTAAGGTGTGTGATTTGAAATTTGTTTTCAAATGGTTGAGTTGTGTAATTTGAAAAGGGTTTTCAAATGGTTAAGTGTGGAAATTTTATCGTGTAAAGGTGTTTTGGTAAACCAAATAACTTTGGGAAATTATTTGGAAATTGTGTATATATATCTTGTAAAGATATTTTGGGACTTAATAATTTTGGAAAAATTATTTGGAATCTGATGATGTGGCGCATCTTTATTGATAGTTAAATAACCGACTATCAATATTTACCCCTGGGATGGTATTGGTTGTGTTTGTTTGGAATTGAATGCACACTTATTTTTAAAAATAAGCGCTCGCTATTCGGTTTAGCCGGGAGAGGACCTTTGTGTCGTATATCCCATTCCGAATATGTGATACGTCGTTATGGATAGCATTTGAAGACCGGTGTTGAAGACCGGGTATTTGTGAAAACGATAGGATGACCTATCGATTGTCTCCGCATCGTTAGCTACGATATGGAGATTTCCTTTGTGATGGGAAATTTTATCGGGATTGTGAATACCCGGATTGCAAGGGCTTCCTTGGAAGTGCCTTCGGTTCTGTTCGAACCCGGAACAGACTTGTATGGTTACGTGTCTGACATTACATTTTGAGAGATATAGCAGATTTCTTTCAAATACATTTCTGTTGGTGGCGGAGAATTTATTCTCTTAGCTTAACACCCTTCTCTGAGACGTACGAGCTCAGAGGTTATGTAGTTGAAGGTTATCAGCGATATTTCCCAATCTGGTAATGTGGCATGCTGAGTGCTGCTGTGTGATGATCATTGGTTGATCGTTTGGATTGGATCATTTGTTGATCATTTATCTGTGTGATCTTGCTTTGGTCATCTGTGGACCCGAAGCATGGCTTTGTTACACAAAGCGTAGCTTTGTGGACGAGACTTCGTCAGGACCTCACTCCCCGGAAATGGTCGAAACAGGAATATGCGGCAAGGTTATGAGGGTCGCGCCCTTTAGGGTATGTCATTTCCTTCTGGAAAAGGGTGGTATCATGGTATGGAGCCCAGATATTTACTCATGTGGAAACACTATATCTATTTCTGTGTGGTGTTGTTGGTATCGAGCGCTCGGATAAAGGTCCCAAAGGACCGGGGGATGACATATTCGTGTAGTAGTTACCTAGTTACAGAGGTAACCCGGCCTTGTGTTGGCAGAGATCTAACCGTAACGTTAGTTCTCGGGACGTCCCGCCAGAGGCGATCCCATGTGGCAGTAGGAAGTTCCTTAGCCTGACCATTTGTTGGAAATCCATTCATCCAATACGTGCCTTGTACGGTTTTAGTTGTAGAACCTGCCATTTAACATGGCAGCTATAGTAGGCATAGTATCATGGTACCTATGCTGGCTAGGATTTATATTATACTTTCGGAAGATTTTTCCACTATGCACTAGTAATAATATCAAAGAAAATTTTCTCGTATCAAGCATATTTGACTATCATAAGGAGAAATCTCCCCCATGTGTGCGTTTGCATTGTGTGTGTGCCGGGAGGCCTTATGGTAGTTTCATTTTCCAAAAAGCATTGCGGATTTCAAAATTTAAACTTTCTTGTTGCGTGTTTAAAGATAAACTGTTTTGAGTTCTCACACCAGTCCCATGACTGACCTGGAGTTTATTGTTCCTTTCCTAAACTCTGGGTGCCCACTATTTTCCACACGGGCAGTCTAGAGTTAGGTTATCAGGTTATTCTGGATTCGGGAGTTGCTGTGCAGATCTGGAGGCGAGCCAGATAGCGTAGTCTATTATCTATTGTATATAGTATTTCTTTTCCGCTGTTATTGTTGTACACTCTAATGATATGATGTATTGTGATGTATGTATAAAATGTATAGTTCTTTTGTTTTAATGATATTCATTTATCTATTATATGTTGTTCCGCTGCGATTGTGAGATTCTGATATTGTTTCTCGTTCTGTTACTTGTTTTCTGTTTTCTCCTCTCTTTCTTTTCTTTCTTCTTCTACCTCTTTCTTCTTCTAAAACCCTAACGGTTCGATTTTTCGGCAACGAAAAATCGCGATCGTTACACTTAATTGATTTTAAATATTTAAAAGTTAATTTTAACTTGAATTTCAAATATCACTATTTATTTGATAATTAAATTATTGAATTTAATAATTGGTAGTTGGGTGAAATATTGAATCTTCGGTTTTAAGCTTGTTAAAAATAATTTGAAGGCTTTTAAAATTTATATTGATAGGACTGAAGATAGTAAAAGCATTGGAATTGAATTCGAAAGTGTTTTGTTAAGTTTTGGAATTATATCATTTAAACCGATATTTAAAAATAGCCTTCCGAGGCACAGTCTCGGAATTTGACAAAACCAGTTCCATTGGATCCGTAATATTGCGTTATTATTGGATTTCAATTTTCGTAGCACTTGGAGTTATTGTTTGATCATATGGATTGTAAACACATAGAGAAAAATTAATTGAAGTCATTAGAATAATCGACTCGAAATGCTATCTTCTCCATACGATCGAATTAGGACTCAAAACTTTTTCCTTTGCATTCGGAATAGGGGTATAACATTATGAACTCCTGGCGGCACGCCTTGATACGGAATTTCGGAGTGTGTAAATCAAGATGATTTGAATTTGAATTTAAATTGAATGTATATATTCGCATACACTAGCTTACATTTAGCTGAAATTCTTTCCCATCAGCCCCCTATCCTATACCTTGGTAGGCTTAACCGACCAATCCTGTCCCTTTTTCTATCAACACGCAAACATCGTATCTTGTCCCCATCATTTCATTGTCAAACGTAGAGAAAAAAATGAATGACAATCGAATTTTATTTAATGGCCGAGATTTCCTTGTTCTTCATCTCTTCCCCCTTCTATTCGATTTCAATAAAAAAATTACAAGCCGAAGTCCCATTTTCTTCAAATCGAAATCAAATCGCGACAACTTTTTGAAATCTCTCTCTGAATCAATCAGGTCGAGGGCGTGTGTTGTCGTGCGCAAGCTCGCGAGTGCGTGGGAGGTGGTTATCTTCGGGATTCTTTTAGTTGAAGTCTCAATGGTTTAAGGAGGCTGGGTTCCGCTCTGATGTGTGTGAAATTTAAATAGCGTAATCGAAGCCCCATGGTGGTCGTCGCAATCAAATTCGTTTGGATCAGGTGAACGTTTAGCTACGAGAGATGGGAAGCCGTCGTTGGTGAGGGATTGGCCGCGATCTCGTTCGAGATTTTAGGGCAGCAACTCTATGTCACGGGCGTAGCGGAAACGTGGTGGAACTACGGTGGTCGAAATGGTGAGATGTCGCGATTTGGTTCGAGGGTTTGGTCAATGTCGAGTCGAAGGCCGGAAGGTATAACCATTCTGTTTCCAGTTTAAAACTTAATTTTTTTATATCAGTTAAGACACAGTGAAGTAAATGAATTAACAACTGAAGAAAGTGTGATATGAACATGGATATATATATATATATGATATTTATGAAATAAGAGTTTACAATAAGGTTTAGCTGCAGTTTGTATATACAAACATATTTTAGTTTAAATATATATTGGCAAGCAGTAATAAATATATAGGCAGGTAGGCAGCAGTCTTATTTCCTTTCATTTTAATTGATTCCATTTAACTAAGGTATATATATATATTTGAGAAAATATAATGATTGTATACACATTTTAAAATCTTATTGTTAAAATTTTAAATTGACAGTATAATGAGATAATATATTATAAAGCATATTAAAATCTGGAATTTACAAATTTATGAGTGTTATGCGATGGTTAAATTATTTTTAATATTTTAATCTAATGGTAGAAACTATTCATTTAATTTATTACCAGGGATTTAACAGTAAAGTAAAATTTGGTATTTTATTAACATAATAAATTCAAATTTTAAAACAAATATTTATGGTGGTCGATTTTTCGATTAGATTGAATATTAATAAAATCGTATAATGTTTATTCAAGGTTTGAAATCTGAAAAGAAACAACCTGTTCAGGGATTGACTGCAAAACAACATATTCAAGATGAGTTAATCTCACTCTTCTGGATTATTATTTAAATTTAATTGGTTAAATTTAAATAACTGGTTGAATGGTTGAATTGATTTAATGTGCTATATTGTAGTATATAATATATCTTGGAATGATTGATTTCCCGCGTTATATAGCGGATGAGACCCTATGCGCCGCATAATAGCGGATGATATTATAATAATCCTGTATACCGCGATATTCCACCCCGAAGTGGAATTGGTATTGTGCTAACATCTGTGGATGTATGGAAACAGGTTGGAGGGATCCAACTGGATTCCTCAACATTTATTTAGATTACTTAATATTCTCTATTATGATTATTTGATATTCTGTGATGAATTATATTGGAATATTGAATGCTTTAGTTTGCTTGAACATTTTGGTACACCAAGTTATCAAAATATATAAAATTGGACTTTTGAAAAGAAAATAAAAGAGTGAATTTGTAAGTAAAATAATTATAGAGAATTTGAATAAATTGAAGGATAAATTGGAAAAGAATGAAAGCGATTTTAAAATTCTAATAAATAATTCCGAGTATGGAAAAAGAGATTTTGAATAAACAGAAAATAATGAATTGTAAACTTAAGTGATATTATTTAAAGAAATAAACGAATTTACTTTAAATCCAAAGTTTAGATTTATTTGAAAGGATAAAAAAGAAACTTATAAACTGGGTTATAAAAGTGAAGCAATATCTCAATGGATATTTGAAAAATAAATTCACAGTGGGAATTTATTAAAGAAATGGGAAAATTTGTTTAAAAATAAATAGTGATTTATTTTTAAAGGATATGAAGAGAAGTATATATCCATGGATAGCCAAGTACATTTTCAAAGTAAATTTTTAAATATAAGTTAAAAGTTTTAATGTTGTTTTAAAAAGTATGTTTTAGAAAATTTATTATTTCTGAATGTTAAATTGTAAAGTAAATATTTTTCAAAAATTTATTTTCGTAATACTTATTTAAAATATGATTTGTTAATTTGTTTAAAGGAGAAAATCTAGTTTTATATTTTATAAAGTAACCTTATTTTAAATATTCCTAAAGTATTATTTTTAATTAAGTATTAAAGTAGTTTTTCTAAATTTAAATGTTAAAGCATATTTTACAATAAAGTGTTTTTAAATTATTTAAAAATCTAAATTTTTGTGCTTGGTGGTTTCAGTGGAAATAGAAAATATTTGGGAAATTTATTCTGTAAAAGGAAGATAGTTTGAAACTGTTTTCAAAAGGGGTTTGGAAAGTGGAAATATATCTTACGAAGATGTTTTGAGATAAATAAACAATTTGGGAAATTATTTATTTTGTGATGGGTGTTTGTGAATGTAAATTGATAGTTAAATCACCGACTATCAATATTGGCCAATGCGCTGATCGTTTCGAAGAGACCGGGATCGGGATTTATTTCTCGAAAACCACTTCGATTCGGTTTGTACGTTTCCGTAAGGAAGACCAGTTTGGATTCGAAGATGGAGCAGTGAAGTGCAAGGGCTAGTCGCTACTAATCCTGAGGATGTTTCCAAAATGGATGTAGTAGGAATAGTGCCTTCGGTTCCGTTCGAACCCGGGACAGACTTGTATGGATGAATGCTTTCAGAACATCGTCAGGTGGGCGATGAGCATTCTAAGGGATACGTTCTAAAAGGTAACGCTTAGCCTCAAGCCTCATCAACCGGGAATGACTGAAAATCAGGGGTTATGCAGCAAGGCTAGGTGGGTAGCACCCATTTCAGGGCGAGGTCATCTCTGTCTAGATGTTCCTTTTTATTTTGGCATAGTTCTTACTCGGGATTATCCAATAAGGGGTAGTCCCGGTCTTGTGTTGCAGGGGTCGGGAGTGATCCTCGGTATAGTGATCTAGGCCACGTACCGTGACAGGTGGTATCTCAGTGCCTAGTCATTAGTTGGAAATCCATTCTCCCTACGCGCCTTTTAGAGTTTTGTTTTTATTACCCACGACTGTGGCTAGTAGCTGGAATTTAATGAATATAACAATTTCGACTATTTTAATCAGTATTTGTATATAGACCCTATTATAATATCAGAGGATTTTAATAAAAAGTGTTTTAGCTGTTGTAAGTAAAAACCCGACATGTTTATTTGTGGCGTGGTCTTACAAGATGCTTTTGTTTTCTAAAGGATTTTGAAACTTTAATAATCAATTTGAGTATGATTTCTCACACTGGTATTCCAGAATGACTCGGGTGTTATTTAACTATAATGCTCGGGTCAGACCGAGTATTATAAGATATGTGATATGATGCTGTGGTGCTTAGGAGACGAGCTGGATGGCGATACATACTTCCGTATTTGTGTTACATATTCCGTTGTGTATTTAGATTGTGAGGACAGATTATGATTACTGTCCAGGTGTGTGTTATGTATAACGATGATGTATGTATAAACAGATATAGAAATTATTTTGCTGTAAAGATCTATGATTATCTACTATATTTTATTCCGCTGCAATGGTTAGATTCTGATGTTGCTTTCTATTTTCTTCTTCTACCTCTTCTTCTTTAACCCAAATGGTTCATATTTCCGTTCATCTTGAGTTGATTTATGTAGAATAGTGTTGACTCAAGGGGTACGGATTTGCGGGTCCTTGCAATGGAGGACCCCACCCACTTGTCCAAATCTACAATTAGAAGCTAACTAACAACTAAGTGGAGGTTAAAGCTTCATGCACATTTTACTGATGGATTAATTAGTGGCTAATAGATACTTGATGGCCACACTTCCTAAAGGGAATTTTGAGAAGCACCCTAAAAATTGAATTAGAGTTTTATGCATGTATAAATAGCATTTTTATGTACATGTAAATATCTTCTACTCTATGAAATTAGTTAGGAAATCAAAAATACAAGTTTTAAGCTCTATGTTTCATGAAATAAAAATGGCTTCATGGCCTCTTTCTCTTCTCTTTTTTACTATTTTTATTTACTTTTATGCTTATGCTCATTCCTATGCTCTTTGCTTTTCTTTGTTAGTAGATTAAATTTACATTCATGCGAGTAGTGTAGCTTTGTTTTTTATGCAAATAGTTAGTAGTTAATTTCACTTTGTTCCTTAGCTTAGTTTCCATTTCATTTCTTTTACTGTTGAAATTTACAAGTTTTGATTTGATAACACAAATGAGTAGCTAAACCCCTTCAATTTAGGGATAATGAAGCTCTCTAACTTTATGTAATTTCAACATTTCTACGATTTATGATCTCTTTTATTTATGCTTCATGAGAGTAGATGTTGATGTAAGTTTATACGAGTTTGATAGCTTATGTTTCTTTTGCAAATGAGCTATTCTTATTCAACATAAACACAATTTACATCATCATTTGCTAATTAATTTTTTATTTTGAAATTAAAGTAAAAACAAAATTTGATATTACTATTCACAATAGTAACTAGATCATACTTAAAATAGCTTTTCCTTTGGCTTCATTTTCTTGAAAATTCGTATGTGGTTTATTTGTTGTATGTTTGATGGTTTGAGTTATGTTAATTAATAACATAATAAACCTTACTTATGATAATTATAATAATTATCTCACTTAATATCAAAGCTAAAGATCATAAATAATTTGTTTCTTGATTTACAATAACAAGAGAGTGGATTTACCTCTAAATTGTTCTCGTATCTCATAGTTTTTAATCTCATTTTCCTTCTAATTTTAGCTTCATTTTGTTTACAAATTATAGTTAACAATCTTCTTTCCACTTTGGTCTAGTTTGATTGGTTAGAAAATTTTAAATCCAAAAAATTCCTTGCGGATCGACCCGTACTCGCCACGTACTAAAATTGTGAGTCATGCGCTTGCGGTTAAAATTAATTCAAAATTTATCGGCATTTTTTTCTGATTCAATAGAAAACTTGTCATTAAACAAGTTTTTGGCGCCATTTTCAGGGATTTGGTTTTGATTTTAATTTTCTATTCTTCGAATTATTTGTATTTGATTTTAATGTGTGTGTTTGTTTTGTGTGTGTTGCATTTAAAATAAAACATTGTGTTTGTGTGATTATTATTTGCATTTTGTTTGTTTGTTGTTGTTTTTCTATTTTTCTATTTGCATTGCCATTTAAAAAAAATACAATTTCGAAACGAAGGAAAAAATATTTTATTTCCTTTTTGATTTTCACTTACAATTATAATTACAAATCTTTGTTTGTATTTCACGGTTCCCATTTTACAATTTCTATTAACAAAACTATGCACTGCTTCACACTCCGTCCTCTCTATTGCATTTTTCCATCCTATTCAATTCATAGTTTCCTTTACCCACTGTCCACTGACTACTATTTCCTGTTGCAATTCCTTCGACCAACACATCAAGTGCCACAAGTCATTCTGTAACCCATAGCCAAACACACCAAACCTGACCATACCCATTTCCGCTGCTACAAACAAGCTTCACACAACTATACATCACTGAACTCATGCTATATCACTTCTACAAAAAAAGCTTCTACATCACTACCTACAAATCCATCCATCTTCACAGAAAAACAAGCAATTGACCACCACCAAATTAGCATTACATTTCCACTACATTACCAGTTCCAGTGCTCCAACTTCAACAAACCATTTCAATACAACTCACAAACATCACACACTACCATTCAACTGCCATTTCAACTACATTGCACTATCTAACTGCCATAACCGACTTGTTATATACTCACTGCCTTGTTCATCCATCGACCGCTGCCATCTGCTGCACATAGCAAACCATCTGAGCTTCATTACTCCTATCCCGGTCACCATGCATCAAACATCATCCATTCCTCTCTTCCTCTAATCACATTCACTCATCTACTTCCATCATTACTACCACACAACTATCTGGCCACTAAAAACTCCACAACCTTCTCCTCTTCATACAACTACCACATCACAAACCTACAACATAGAACATCCCAAACTTCACTGCCTTACCCAAATGTCGCACTTCCATAACATCAAACTATCACATCAACATTCATACATCCCCTTTGACTTTTGCCATCAAACTTCATTACCTCGACAAACTTCATCAAACTCTGCCACCACCTGCTTCCACCTTTCACCATACATCACTGCAATTACCATAACACATCAATCCCTCCTCACTCCTGGCCACTGCCAGAACTGACATCACCATTCCATGTCTCCATAGCATACCAACTGCAACCACCGGCCACAGTCAACATCCAACAATACTGCCTCCATAATTGCCTTTCTCTAGATCACCATCTTTAGCCAACTTGTTGCCATTCACATACTTGCTGAAACCATCGACTTCCCCTACCACTTCGTTTCAACCACCTCCAACTATCACCAGGAACCATCGCACCCAGTCTCTGCATTAAAATCCTCCATGTGACGACCCGCCCTTCTACTACCAGAAAGACGTATCATCATTAAGAAAGAAAGGGATGAGAAAATAGAAAAGATAGAGAAGAAAAAACAACAACAACAGAATCTCACAGCGGAACGGAACAAAATATAGTATATCACTTAAATATTTAAAAGTTTTACATATATCAGAGTTATACAGATAATACATCAATACTAGACAGTTATAACACCTGTCTAGTTAATACAACTCAATACAATACAACTCAAACGATATGACTCAGAGATACCAACACAGCGGAACTATATATATACATACAACGCTGAAGCCTCCTGCTCCATTGCTCCTCCAGAATTCGTCAAAGCTAACCTGAATCCCTTGGCTACCCGTAAAAAATTTGGGTACCCGAGAGTTTATGAAAACAAAAATAAACTCCGGGTCAGACATGGGTCTGGTATAAGTAAACGGTTTAAAGTTGTTTAACTTTGAAAACATTTGAAAATAAAGGTATCACGTAAGACTCCCCACAAATAAATACGGGTAAGTTTTTACCTTACGCTAACCAAAACATTTCATAGGAAATCCTGTGATATTATAATAGTGTCTAGGGTTTTCAAGTAAATAGAAAATAGCCGAAATTGTTACATTCATTAAATTCCAGCTACTAGCCACAAAAGTGGGTAATACAAATCAAAACCGTAGGGTGTCGTAGGGAAAATGGATTTCCAACAATGGCAGGGCTACTGTGGTACCGCCCGTCACAGTATGGGGCCTAGATCACCGTACCGAGGATTACTCCCTTCATCCCCTGCAACACAAGGCCGGAACCATTCCTTAGTGAACAGTCCCGAACAAGATAAACCCCGCGGTTGTAGCTAGCAACCGCCCACTAAGCCGAAATATAAAAAGGGACATCTAGACAGGGGAAATATCTTGTCCTGCTTGGGCATGACCCACCTAACCTTGCTGCATCTCCCCTGTTTTAGCCATTCCCGGTTGATGAGGCTTGAGGCTGCGATTACCTTTATAGAACATATC
The DNA here is from genome assembly GCA_030765085.1 of Allium cepa. NCBI lineage: Eukaryota > Viridiplantae > Streptophyta > Magnoliopsida > Asparagales > Amaryllidaceae > Allium > Allium cepa. Next base: position 699,272,892 of record CM060939.1, read on the forward strand.
ACTTAGAATGCTCATCGTCCGCCTGACGATGTGCTGAAAGCATTCAATCCATACAAGTTTGTTCCGGGTTCGAACGAAACCGAAGGCATTATCTCGTTACACTCATTTTGGAATCACCCTCAGAGTTAACGACGATAACCCTTGCATTCTGACACACCATCCCGATCTCCAAATGATAAGTCACGACGTATCATTTAATTTGGATCGATATTGTTTTCGGAGAATCAAAATTGATTCTTCCAATCCCGGTCTCATCGAATCCAAACGCTATTTTAAGGGCCAAGTCGTCTATTTAACATAACAGTTCAATTTAATATCAAGAATTAACATAACAGATATAATAGATGGATCATACACAGTTATCACAGATATCCATAATATATCACAACACGTCACAGAAAAATCATCCAACAGATATTAAAGTCAATCAAACACAATCATCAACGCATACCATACAGTTTGGATTTACTATGCTTAAGAATATCTATATTTCATTCTGCTTAATTAATTACTGATTAATTAACCTATCAATGATCAATTAATTACTCAATGAATCATTAATAAATCAATTTATTAATTATTCAATCTTTAATTAATTAATTAATTACTAAACTTTTATTCATTAACTGATACTTAATTACTCGGTTAGTAAGTTGATTCTTCGTTAATTACTTATTTAATTATCACAAATTATTTTAATTAATCATTTATTATCAATTTATAAATCAAAAATCCTTAATTGATCACTTAATTAGTTATTTGCCGTTTATTCATTTACTTTAAGTAATTAATCATATTTTCTTAACTTAAACTGATTAACTATCTTTACAACTTGCTTTAATAAACTTTTAAATCACATATTAACTTAACACTAACTAACTTTACTTATAATATTAACTTTGTTATTCAAAGCACTAAATTAATTAGGCAGGTCTCAAAGAAAACCCAAGGCAATCTCACGTTTCCTTCGAGAAACACACGGGCCTCCTCCCTGTTCCTTGCGTCTCTCTTTCCCACTATCTTCTTCCCAGTTTCTTACTCTTCTGTTCTTTCCTCTTTTTTTTTTAGGCTTAAGATTTTTAACTACTGAAACTAATAAAACACTCTCGCGTGCTTGAAAATGACTCGAAGCAACTTCCAGAAATTCTCGAGCGCGACACGATGCAAACGTCATCACCGACACGACACCCATCCAACGCCACCGTGCACATGCACGGTGGTTCGGCGCACCTCTGGCGGCCCTTACCACCACCCACAAACCGCAATTCGCCTCGACAATCAAGAACAAGACCCAGATTTCCAATTACCAGTTGAAAACAAATTTTGACCTGTAGTTCGAACATGGCAACAAAACCCCCACTGTCCAAAACCTTCGTGCGCCCACCACCCATCACCGTAGGCGATGAAACTCCACCAGTACATCACTCACATCCCCCTCTAACTCTACCAAAAGTCGCGATGCACTCGATCAAAGCACGGCGATAAAACTAAAATTTTACAGAGCATTAAAATACAGGAAGTAAACCCTACTTTTGATTCAAACTCAAAATCTATGTATTCGAAAAATAATTTGACATTTTTCTTGAATCAAAAGATTGACAAACTTGCTTCCTGCAAATTTTCAGAAGTTAAAATTAACTCAATCTTCCACAATTTACAAAAACCCATTTTTGATTTATTTTAGAATTGTTCTTTTGATCTTTGCTTATAAATCAAAATTTTATTGCTAAAAATCCTAATTTTGAATATGAAATCAGAATATGTTATTAAAATTTCAATTTTAAATATTCAAAACTTAAACTTTAATTCTCTCTTCTTGATACTTGAATAAACAGTATTGATAAAATACTGTTAACCCCCAAAACTAGATTGTAAGCCTTTGATCTTTGATATCAACTTAAGTTTGCCTCAAAATTCAAGTTTACAAACATCTACATGAAGAATTATTTGCCATTTCATTGCTTTACTATGTTCAGAATCATGGAACAAAAACTGGAAGAAACATAACAGACAAATCAATTTACCTGAGCAACACAGAGTACTTAGTACTACTTGTTTAGCAGAGCACATAGCATTTGTGAGTTAAAACACAAGTTTAAATTCGAAAATATTAAGTTTACTCACCTTAATCCAAATTAAACAGAGCTCTTCAGTTCCCAGATAAACACAAACTTGTTAATTTGCTTCCCAGACTCCCAGCTTGTTTGTATTTGCTCAGGTTGATAGTTTACAGTTTTTCTTCTTTTAGTTTAAGTTTGTTTGCAAAGCCAATAAAGGTTTCTCAGTTTTACTTTATAATTTTGGGTTCGTATGTATAAACTGATGATATATAAGTACATTTATATAGAAGCTGAATACAGGTTGTAGCTGGCCAGTTATTATTTGCAAGTCACTCTTTCTTTTTATTGGTTAAGATAGTATATACTGCAGTGAAATGATATAGGATTTTGGCTACATGTACTTGATTAAACAAGAAATTATGCTATTTAATGTTCATGCTCTTAATTATGATGGCAAGTAATAAATGTTTACAGATAATTGCTATCTGTACGAAGATATTTATGTTTCTTACTTTGTTTTGTACAAAATACTTATCATTATTTCGGCCAGCAAGTGTTACCAGCTACAGATTTTCAATTTTATTACCTTGAGTTGAAAACTAGTTTTATATTTAAGTTCACTCTGATTTCCTGAGGCACAAAGCTGCACACAACACCTACACAAAGTTATAGTTAATATATATATATATATATATATATATGTTTATTTATATGTTTATTATTGGTTTACTTTTATTTTTAGTTTATTATTATTATATTTTAATTTTTTCTGGGTACATCACTTAATTGTTGTACAAACTTATATATGTATTAAGCAATGTATCAAGATTCTTATATTTGACTTTGTTTTCTTATGCATAACTATAATTACTTTTGTTATTCCATACTCTTGATATTTGTTCATTTATACTGACATTAATGTTATAGTGTTCACATGTTCATACACTTGTATTAATATAGTTCAAGTTATAACCTATATTCGTAAATTTATATCTTGGTTATATTTTATATTTTATATTTTTATGTTACTTTAATTACATATATAATATATGATTGTGTTTTATACTAACTTTGTATGTTTACACTTATATTGTTTTGCACTTCCATGTTGTATGTTAAATAGTTTCATGTTTTGTTTATTTTAAAACTTATTATATAAAAAAAAAAAAACTAAAATTGTATTCATATGTATTTTATCAAATATCAAAAATGAATCTTTGATTTGATTCTACTGAATAGAACCGATTTTATTTTTAAATAGTTTTGAAGTATTGAATTTTAAATTTTTCAAACCAAATTTTCTTTTATAAACATACATAACTGTTAAATATTTAATATCTCATCAATTTAAATATTGACAAGCTTATATTTAATTTAAATTAGATTAAATATTCATTAAAATATGCTGTCAAAATTCCGGGTCGTTACATTCCTCCCCCCTTAAAAGAATTTCGTCCCCGAAATTTAAACAAAAGTAAATTCAAAAGCTTTTATATTAATCATCCAAACATACATATCATTTATATATTAGCACATTTATATATTAGCAAATAATCAAACAGTCTACTCTAACAAACATTACTATTTATCCGAACATAAATCTGGATAAGCTTCCCTAAAATTATCGAGAGTTGTCTCTCGATGATCAACAATCCGAACTGGATTCTTGACCATAGTTAAATTTGATTCAACCTCCAAATTCCTGAATTACCAGTTTAACAATTAATGATGAATTATGAACAAATTTCCTGAGATATATGGAATAGACAATAAATTCCAGACATCCATTCTAGCAATTAAATTTTAAAAGCTACAGTATTAACTCTTTCCAAATTTAATTGACTCTTTACAGAATTTCAATATCTATTCAATCAAGCCCGTACGATGTACATATACCATTCGTACGCAATATCAAATCCGATCGCTCGATCACACAATTTCATTTTCGAACTAGTATTGTCCACCCGACTTCCTAGTACGGACTCAAGACTGGTTTCTAGATTAGAGTCTGTCATTCTCCTTGCATAGTCACAACTATAATTGAGAATCCCCCAGAGTCAATCAAAATCCCAATCCGTGGTTCGTCGTCGAAAATCGAGTGAAAAATCCTAACTCGGATCGATATAACTATCTCGAAATTCTGTGCTCGAATCTGGATCAGTTCGCTACGTGAATAAAATCATATACGTACATCCTACGTATTTATATCAATTGATTATCAACCATATCAATTTTCTTTTATTCACATTATCCTGATTCTATCCACTTGGAATAAATTAATTTTTTTTTTTCAATATCAAATTTTACTTAAGAATTCCACCATTCATTTCTTAAGCTTAATATAAGCATTATATATATTCTTATATTATTACTCTACCACTATAGCCTTTATATCCTCTTATATTCACTTATTTTCAAATTTGAATTTCTACTTCCATGTGAATTCAAATTTTCATCAACTCTGAATATTAAATTTTATTGACTATCTTTCATTTATAACTGATTCCTATTATTATTATTTTTAAATTAGTTTACTTTAAATTTTCAATTTGAAATTGTTTTGTTGCTATTTTTTTTTTTTTTATAGTTTTCAAATTCTGAAAAGCTTTGACATATTCTCCATTACATATTTTCGTAAGCACATATGTAAGGTTCCAATCCTCAACACAATTAATTTCAATCAATTCTCAAACCATTCCCTTTTAATTAAAAGGAACTTACAACTTACTTGCTTATATAATCCATTTAAGCAAAACAAACTCATATACAAAATCATCCTATTTTGCTTCCAGTAATTCATAAAATTTATCTAATTCTCATTTACTTCAAACAACCCATTTCCTTAGGTAATTTAATAATATCATTGTGAATAAATAATCACTCAAGCTTAATAACAAATCTTAAATTGATTTCAACTCAATTTATACTTGAGTCCATCTCAATTAATTTATCCACAATCCTTCCATTGCATTTTCTTTTATTTCAAAAGTTTGATTCCAAACCATTTTATTAAATTTGACAACCCATATTTTAAATTAATCATCTCACAATTTATTTAAGTCATTAACTGTTTCACTTAATAACTTAAGTTCATTCTATTCCACCAATTCCCATTCAAATCTTTGATTTGATTTTCTTTTAATCAAATCCCAACTACTTACTGATTAATTTATTCTTTTATCCATCCTTAAATTTTAAGTTACATTAACAGTTCATTATTGGCTTTATTCATAATAAGGTTATTCAATTTATGCTTGAATTAGATTTGTTTACAACTCACACCATAACCATTTAAATCCAATTCAAGACTTACTCGGTTTACATTTACTTATTTACATAAGAATTTTATCTCATTCAATATTATTTATAACTCGACTGAATTCATTCAAACTCAGTTTTATTCTAAGTCAACTTCAGTTCAATTTAGCTACTTACCAATCTTTAAATTTATTTCTCAATATATGAGTTCAAAACTTATTTATTTCCCTTAAAGTTTATATTACTCATTTAGGTCATTTTATCTTATAATCACAATTTCAGTTTATATATATAACACTTAGCATCTTAAGGTATAAATTTCCACCTCACAATTACAATCATTTTACCTTCAAATTTTATACAACTTCAATTCCATTTAACTTATCTCAGGTTAAACTCAAATATATTTCTTATTTTCATTTACTTGAGTTAAATTTTAATACCGGGATCAAAATTCCCGATTTTTTTTTCTTATTAATATCAACTTTACTTTATAAGTTCAACAGTTAATTCATTCAAACCTTTCACATTATTTAAATAGAATTTCTTAGAATTCAATTTTCCGGTTTTCATTTCCAAAACCATTTTGAAATGATGACCATACATACCCATCAGGTATATCCAGTCAAATTTTCAAATTCCAAACACTTGTTTTCACCAAAACAAATTTTCTCTTTTGAAAATTTTGAAACAACTTGCATGCCCAACATCCCCAAACAATATCATAACCAACAATATTTTCCAAAACAAGATTCCATTATTTCCTTCAAATCTTTGGAAAAACATTTCAAACATTCCCAAGATTTTAAATTTCCAAATCCTTTGTTTAAATTCATTTAAACACTTTCAAATTCCCGGGACTTAAATTCTGGTTTAATCAAATTTTAGTTATATTTCTTTTGTATTAAAGATCATACTTAGACAATTTTATTTGTTTATAGACCCCTCAAATTTAAATTTTTATTTGATTGTACTATTAACAATCAAACATCCAAGTATATATATTTATTTCAGAAAAATATTCCTTTTATATCAAAATATAAATTTGGGTAAAATTATTTCATTTACCCTACTTTGAAAAACAATATTGTGTCGAATTGCTCTATTTAAGTGTTTAGAAACCCCTTCGATACAGTTTTCGAGACTGTGCCGACGAAAGCTCATATACCACTCAATAAATCAATCAACGCAATATAAAACCATTTTATATTCACTAACAAATACGCGCTCATATCTATTAATACACTCAAACTCATTTTAGAGTTCTACTGTCTCTATTTTATGAGTAATTTCTACCAGAGCCAAGGTTATCACCAACCTATGCTCTGATACCAACTGTGACGACCCGCCCTTCTACTACCAGAAAGACGTATCATCATTAAGAAAGAAAGGAATGAGAAAATAGAAAAGATAGAGAAGAAAAAACAACAACAGAATCTCACAGCGGAACGGAACAAAATATAGTATATCACTTAAATATTTAAAAGTTTTACATATATCAGAGTTATACAGATAATACATCAACACTAGACAGTTATAACACCTGTCCAGTTAATACAACTCAATACAATACAACTCAAACGATATGACTCAGAGATACCAACACAGTGGAACTATATACATACATACAACGCTGAAGCCTCATGCTCCATTGCTCCTCCAGAATTCGTCAAAGCTAACCTGAATCCCTTGGCTACCCGTAAAAAATTTGGGTACCCGAGAGTTTATGAAAACAAAAATAAACTTCGGGTCAGACATGGGTCTGGTATGAGTAAACGGTTTAAAGTTGTTTAACTTTGAAAACATTTGAAAATAAAGGTATCACGTAAGACTCCCCACAAATAAATACGGGTAAGTTTTTACCTTACGCTAACCAAAACATTTCATAGGAAATCCTGTGATATTATAATAGTGTCTAGGGTTTTCAAGTAAATAGAAAATAGCCGAAATTGTTACATTCATTAAATTCCAGCTACTAGCCACAAAAGTGGGTAATACAAATCAAAACCGTAGGGTCTCGTAGGGAAAATGGATTTCCAACAATGGCAGGGCTACTGGGGTACCGCCCGTCACAGTACGGGGCCTAGATCACCGTACCGAGGATAACTCCCTTCATCCCCTGCAACACAAGGCCGGAACCATTCCTTACTGAACAGTCCCGAACAAGATAAACCCCGCGGTTGTAGCTAGCAACCGCCCACTAAGCCGAAATATAAAAAGGGACATCTAGACAGGGGAAATATCTTGTCCTACTTGGGCATGACCCACCTAACCTTGCTGCACCTCCCCTGTTTTAGCCATTCCCGGTTGATGAGGCTTGAGGCTGCGATTACCTTTATAGAACATATCACTTAGAATGCTCATCGTCCGCCTGACGATGTGCTGAAAGCATTCAATCCATACAAGTTCGTTCCGGGTTCGAACGAAACCGAAGGCATTATCTCGTTACACTCATTTTGGAATTACCCTCAGAGTTAACGACGATAACCCTTGCATTCTGACACACCATCCCGATCTCCAAATGATAAGTCATGACGTATCGTTTAATTTGGATCGATGTGGTTTTCGGAGAATCAAAATTGATTCTTCCAATCCCGGTCTCATCGAATCCAAACGCCATTTTAAGGGCCAAGTCGTCTATTTAACTTAACAGTTCAATTTAATATCAAGAATTAACATAACAGATATAATAGATGGATCATACATAGTTATCACAGATATCCATAATATATCACAACACATGACAGAAAAATCATCCAACAGATATTAAAGTCAATCAAACACAATCATCAACGCATACCATACAGTTTGGATTTACTATGCTTAAGAATATCTATATTTTATTCTGCTTAATTAATTACTGATTAATTAACCTATCAATGATCAATTAATTACTCAATGAATCATTAATAAATCAATTTATTAATTATTCAATCTTTAATTAATTAATTAATTACTAAACTTTTATTCATTAACTGATACTTAATTACTCGGTTAGTAAGTTGATTCTTTATTAATTACTTATTTAATTATCACAAATTATTTTAATTAATCATTTATTATCAATTTATAAATCAAAAATCCTTAATTGATCACTTAATTAGTTATTTGCCGTTTATTCATTTACTTTAAGTAATTAATCATATTTTCTTAACTTAAACTGATTAACTATCTTTACAACTTGCTTTAATAAACTTTTAAATCACATATTAACTTAACACTAACTAACTTTACTTATAATTTTAACTTTGTTATTCAAAGCACTTAAATTAATTAGGCAGGTCTCAAAGAAAACCCGAGGCAATCTCACGTTTCCTTCGAGAAACACACGGGCCTCCTCCCTGTTCCTTGCGTCTCTCTTTCCCACTATCTTCTTCCCAGTTTCTTACTCTTCTGTTCTTTCCTTTTATTTTATTTTTATTTTTTTAGGGTTAAGATTTTTAACTGCTGAAACTAATAAAACACTCTCGCGTGCCTGAAAATGACTCGAAGCAACTTCTAGAAATTCTCGAGCGCGACACGATGCAAACGTCATCACCGACACGACACCCATCCAACGCCACCGTGCACGTGCACGGTGGTTCGGCGCACCTCTGGCGGCCCTTACCACCACCCACAAACCGCAATTCGCCTCGACAATCGAGAATAAGACCCAGATTTCCAATTACCAGTTGAAAACAAATTTTGACCTGCAGTTCGAACATGGCAACAAAACCCCCACTGTCCAAAACCTTCGTGCGCCGACCACCCATCACCGTAGGCGATGAAACTCCACCAGTACATCGCTCACATCCCCCTCTAACTCTACCAAAAGTCGCGATGCACTCGATCAAAGCACGACGATAAAACTAAAATTTTACAGAGCATTAAAATATAGGCAGTAAACCCTACTTTTGATTCAAACTCAAAATCTATGTATTCGAAAAATAATTTGACATTTTTCTTGAATCAAAAGATTGACATACTTGCTTCCTGCAAATTTTCAGAAGTTAAAATTAACTCAATCTTCCACAATTTACAAAAACCCATTTTTGATTTATTTTAGAATTGTTCTTTTGATCTTTGCTTATAAATCAAAATTTTATTGCTAAAAATCCTAATTTTGAATACGAAATCAGAATATGTTATTAAAATTTCAATTTTAAATATTCAAAACTTAAACTTTAATTCTCTCTTCTTGATACTTGAATAAACAGTATTGATAAAATACTGTTAACCCCCAAAACTAGATTGTAAGCCTTTGATCTTTGATATCAACTTAAGTTTGCCTCAAAATTCAAGTTTACAAACATCTACATGAAGAATTATTTGCCATTTCATTGCTTTACTATGTTCAGAATCATGGAACAAAAACTGGAAGAAACATAACAGACAAATCAATTTACCTGAGCAACACAGAGTACTTAGTACTACTTGTTTAGCAGAGCACATAGCATTTGTGAGTTAAAACACAAGTTTAAATTCGAAAATATTAAGTTTACTCACCTTAATCCAAATTAAATAGAGCTCTTCAGTTCCCAGATAAACACAAACTTGTTAATTTGCTTCCCAGACTCCTAGCTTGTTTGTATTTTTCTCAGGTTGATAGTTTACAGTTTTTCTTCTTTTAATTTAAGTTTGTTTGCAAAGCCAATAAAGGTTTCTCAGTTTTACTTTATAATTTTAGGTTCGTATGTATAAACTGATGATATATAAGTAGATTTATATAGAAGCTGAATACAGGTTGTAGCTGGCCAGTTATTATTTGCAAGTCACTCTTTCTTTTTATTGGTTAAGATAGTATATACTGCAGTGAAATGATATAGGATTTCGGCTACATGTACTTGATTAAACAAGAAATTATGCTATTTAATGTTCATGCTCTTAATTATGATGGCAAGTAATAAATGTTTACAGATAATTGCTATCTGTACGAAGATATTTATGTTTCTTACTTTGTTTTGTACAAAATACTTATCATTATTTCGGCCAGCAAGTGTTACCAGCTACAGATTTTCAATTTTATTACCTTGAGTTGAAAACTAGTTTTATATTTAAGTTCACTCTGATTTCCTGAGGCACAAAGCTGCACACAGCACCTACACAAAGTTATAGTTAATACATATATATATATATGTTTATTTATATGTTTATTACTGGTTTACTTTTATTTTTAGTTTATTATTATTATATTTTAATTTTTTCTGGGTATATCACTTAATTGTTGTACAAACTTATATATGTATTAAGCAATGTATCAAGATTCTTATATTTGACTTTGTTTTCTTATGCATAACTATAATTACTTTTATTATTCCATACTCTTGCTATTTGTTCATTTATACTGACATTAATGTTATAGTGTTCACATGTTCATACACTTGTATTAATATAGTTCAAGTTATAACCTATATTCGTAAATTTATATCTTGGTTATATTTTATATTTTATATTTTTATGTTACTTTAATTACATATATAATATATGATTGTGTGTTATACTAACTTTGTATGTTTACACTTATATTATTTTGCACTTCCATGTTGTATGTTAAATAGTTTCATGTTTTGTTTATTTTAAAACTTATTATATAAAAAAAAACTAAAATTGTATTCATATGTATTTTATCAAATATCAAAAATGAATCTTTGATTTGATTCTACTGAATAGAACCGATTTTGTTTTTAAATAGTTTTGAAGTATTGAATTTTAAATTTTTCAAACCAAATTTTCTTTTATAAACATACATAACTGTTAAATATTTAATATCTCATCAATTTAAATATTGACAAGCTTATATTTAATTTAAATTAGATTAAATATTCATTAAAATATGTTGTCAAAATTCCGGGTCGTTACACTCCACACGAGACAACTCTTAAACACGGGACACTTTCCAACTCAAACCACATTACGACCTCCACCACCTCTTGAAACCGATTCAGTTGCTAATTTTCACTTACCGCTACCCCAATCGACAAAATCCCCAAACCCTTGATATCGCCGACTATCGAAACCGCCGCATAATATCATCACCTATTTGAGTTGAATTGACAAATGGATTCTTGAAGTTCGACGGAAAATTGGGTTGCGATTTCTCCCTATTTTTCTTTTTCTTTCTTTTCCTCTCTGAAAATTTGTTCGAAGATTGAAAATTGCGTGCTTATTGATTGTTTTGATGAAGCAATACTTCATTGTTTTGAAGGATAATCTAAGTTGGGTCAAGCCCTAGTCTAACATATAAAAAAGGGTTTGTACTTTTCATTTTGAGTTTTCTTATATTTAAAAAAAAGAGTTTCAATTTCTAGTTTTAGTTTTCATTCGTTCAATTTTCATTTTTCATTTGTTTTCACTTGTTTAGTTTTCATTTGTTATTAAAAATAAAATAAAAACTTGTATATATATCTAGTTTTCATTTCAGGTTGCCAAAGAAAAATATCAAACAGAAGAAGTGTTTACCAAAAATAGTTGGTTGCTTGCTTGCTCTAGAAAAATATTTTGCCGCTTAAAAATAAATTGCTAATAATCTACAAGCTTTGGTATCATGCTCTTTTTCTCTTGCTTTTATTTGCTTTGCATTGATGGTTACTTGCATTTTATAAAGAAAAATCAAAAACCAAAACAAAAGCAAACTTCATATTAGTTGCATTGTAAATTAACATTTAATTTTAGCTTTGCATTCATCTCATCTTATTTTCTTTTCTAAGGGCAACACCCCAATTCACATAAGGTAAGGGGTTTCATCATCCTTTCCTTAGCCCATAAATTGTATTTCACCATAGAATTTAACTAATAATAAAGGTTAGACATTCGACTTAAGGGTGTCGCGAGCTCATCTAGGGCTCAATTGTATCTTCACAATTGTTTTCTTTGAACAATTTTATTTCTTGGTGTCTAAGCTATGGTAAAATAATAACAGGTTATAAAAAATACGATGATTCGTAAACATTGTAGTGGTTGTTCCTCTGAAGGTACTTAAACCTTGGGTTGCATTGCTCAGGTGATTCGTGGTGCACCGATAACCCTTTCCCGTTATCTGGCAGAGAAATATTTCTATTGATTTAAGATAAAGTATTATTATACAATTTTAGGTTTGGAGCTACTAAGGACAGAAAAATGTAATTAAGTCCTTTGCATTCATTTAGTTGCATTAGTTCATGCATATTTAAATAAATAAATCCAAGATCAAAAAAATTGTAAATTTTACTTATATTAGTTTTTAATCCAAAAAAATCCATTTTCCTTTCCTTTAAAAATTATCAATAAAAAAGAAAAATTCAAAAATAATATATATATATATAATCTTTTCAAAGAGGAAAAAACAAAATTTCAAAAACAATAACAAAAAAAATCAATTTTCCATTTATTTTAAAAAGAAAAAAAATCCTTTTGGTAAATAGTTGAAAATTTGAAAATTCAAAAAAAAAAACATATAAAAAAATTGAAAAGCCAAAAAAAATCAAACTTATCTTTTGAAAATAAATTTAACGTGATAAATATTTTTCTTACTTAAAAAAAACAAACAAATTTTTTTGCTTCCTTTTTCATATCTTCTTTCATTCTCTAAACTCGTTTCTAGCTTCTTTCTCTTCTCGACTTTTCCTTGTGCATGAGTATTTGGACTCGTGATACTACAACAAATCGTTGGACTCGTGACTCAACAACTAACCGTTTAACTCAAACAAATGACCCTCCCAAAATGGCGAACGAGAACACCTCTCGAACTCTAATGGATAGAATCTTTCCTGATAGAGATTCTATTCCATCTTACTTCACGTTACCGTCTCTATGGGTAATCATTTTGAAATTCACTCAAACTTATTGCCACGCTTCCAAAATTTGGCAAATTCGAGCACGATGACCCATAAATTTCGAGCATGATGGCCCATACATTTTCCTAATAGATTATGTGCAACCATAAAACTCCAACAACTTTCCGATGACGGAATCAAGCTTCGATTAATCCCATTCGCCCTTATGGATTACGCTGAAAAATGGTCGTACAGCTTACCGTTGAACTCGATTAAAACATGGAAAGAATTCATAAAAGCTTTCTTAAAAAAGTTCTACTCCTTGGAAAAAATGAGTAGAACCCGAAACGAAATTGTAAATTTTCATCAATTCAAGAGAATACCATTTGAAAAATATTTTGAAAGATTCAAAGAGCTTTTGATAAAATGTCCACACCAAAACTTCAAAAAATCGACGATTTGCCAAATCTTATACGATGGACTCGAAAACAGCTCACGAACCATGCTTGAATCAATGTGCCAGGGCAACTTTCTTGCCTAACATCAGGACGATGCTTGGTAATTTCTTGAAAACCTCACCGAAAAATCATCCCAATGGGAACGTTCGAATGAAAAATCAATTTATTCACGATCGAGTGCACACTCGATAGGATCTTCTTTTGCGTTGGAAGCTAAGATCGACACAACGATTAAAAAATTCGATAACGTTTTCTCAATGAATCAAATGAACCAAGCTTCCCAACTGATTATCATATAGCCGATTAGCGCTCCAATTCTGTCGAACAAATCAATGCTTTCAATAAAGCCAAAAAAGACCGGTTTACTCCAACATACAATCCTAATTGGAGAAATCATTCGAATTTTGCTTCGAACCAAAACAATCCCAACAAGAATATGGTTCATCCCAATTTTCAAGCATTTTCGAATAATGCTTCGAATCCTCTTTTCAGCCAAACCATTTTCAACCAAATTTCACGATCAGTCTCATTTCAACCGCAGCAATCAAATTTTCAACCAAATTCTGCTCATCCTCCCCAAGACGAAAAATGTTTAAGTTCACTTGAGAAAACTCTTGAAACATTGGCTAAGGCAACTACTCAAAGCCTTCAATCGAATAGCAATTTGAAAATTTTATTGACCTCATATATGCAAAACACAAACCAATCAATTGCAAAACTTGAAATGCAAATGGGTCAATTAGCCACGTTTGAAAATGAACGCAAACGAGGAACATTCCCAAGCCAGCCCATTCCAAATCCTAGAAATCAAAACGTAAATTCAAATCAAGCCCATATTGTTTAAGATAGCGATGTCACCCAATTAAATGCTACCACAACTTTTCGTTCTAGTAAACAAATCGATAATCAAGTCTTAATCCAAACGATTTACCGAAAACTTCTCTCGACGTGTCTGAAACAATAAATGAATCCGAACAGAATTGGAGCCAAACGTTGGATCGAACGCCAATCAAAATTCTTCTTCTTCTTCTCAAGTAGACCCACCTACCTAGTATCTGTTCCATTTACACATCGTCTTCGATCAAAAAACACTTGGGCTAAATAGAAAAGATGTTGGAAATTTTTAAACAAGTGAAAGTTAACATCCTGCTTCTTGACATCGTTCAGCAAGTCCCAACTTATGCAAAATTTCTTAAGGACTTGTGCATCCAAAAACGACACACTCAAGTGCCCAAAAAAGTCTTCTTAGCCGCCAGTTTAAGTGAAGTCTTGTCCTAATCCATGCCTATTAAATAAAAAAATCCTGGCTGCCCTACGATTTCATGTACAATTGGAGATAAAACGATTAACAAATGTTTGATAGACTTAGTTATGAGTATTGAATTGATTCCATATTTCGTGTACGAACAATTAGGCTTAGGTGAGCTCAAATCCACGAAGGTCACGCTTCAATTCACCGATCGCTCCATTAAGAAGCCAGTGGGAGAAATCGAGGACGTACTCATTCGAGCAGGGTAATTCATATTCCCCATTGATTTTTTCGTTCTTGAAAAACAACCGTGACAAATCCCGCGAGTCAAATTCCATTGATTTTAGGTCGATCATTCTTAGCCACCTTAAATGGCTTAATCAGTTGTCGCAATGGTTCGATGAAAATCTCTTTTGGAAACATGACTTTGGATCTTAACATTTTCAGTCTTAAAAACCAATCAAATCAACCTCGCGACCAAACATTCGAAGTTAGTGCCATTCATGAAAACTTAAAACTTAGAATGCGAGACACTTGACCTTAACGACGAACAGAAACGGAGTACGAAAAATTGTTTCATGAAATTCCTAACGAAAATGAATATACTCTTCCTTTTGAATCGCTTCCAGTTGAATCCGAATCTCAACCCAATTCTTTGATCGAGAAACTCCCAAAGTTGGACCTCAAACCACTTCCCGATCATCTTAAGTACGCATACTTAGGTGAAAAGGAAACATTGCCCGTCATAATTTCTACAACTCTCTCTCTTGATTAAGAACCCTCCTTATTTTCTATTCTTTCAAAAAACAAGGAAGCGGTGGGATGGTCGATCTCCGATATGAAAGGAATTGGTCCTGCTCTTGTTGTACATCGCATCCATTTAATTGATGAAGCCAAACCCACTCGTGATGCGCAACGGAGGCTTAACCCAAAAAAGAAATATGTGGAGTCTGATGAAATTCTTAAACTTCTTGACAACGGAATCATTTACCCAGTCTCTGATAGTTCATGGGTTAGCACAATTCACGTTGTACCAAAAAAGTCTAAGCTAATAGTTGTCAAGAACGATTCAAATGAACTCATTCCTACTCTGACGCAAACTGGTTGGCGTGTTTGCATTGACTATCGAAAACTAAATGCCGCAACACGTAAAGATCACTTTCCTCTTCCTTTCATTGACTAAATGCTCGAACGTTTAGCCAGCCACTTCCTTGATGGTTATTCCCGCTACAACCAAATGCCAATCGCTCCTGAAGATCAAGAGAAAACGACTTTCACGTGTCCATTTGATACCTTTGCTTATCGACATATGCCATTTGGTATTTGTAACGCTCCTGCTACTTTTCAACGATGCATGGTTGGCATTTTTCCAACATGATCGAATGCTTTCTAGAAGTTTTTATGGACGACTTCTCTATCTTTGGTAATTCTTTTTTCTAATGTTTACATCATCTCGAGTTGGTTCTAAATCGATGTGAAGAACAACATTTGACTTTGAATTAGGAAAAATGCCACTTTATGGTTAAAAAGGCATCGTCCTTGGATATATCATCTCAAATAAAGGCATTGACGTAGATAAAGAAAAATTTATGTAATTGCAAACCTACCCATTCCCAAATCTGTTAAGGACATTCGATCATTTCTAGGAGTGGCTTTTACCGATGGTTTGTGAAAGACTTCAGCAAATCCGCTCCTCCTTTAACAACTCTCCTCGGAAAAGACGTACATTTCGATTTTAACTCTGAATGTCCTAAGAAGGAACTCATTTCTGCTCCAATCACTTGCGCACCCAATTGGGATCTTCCTTTTGAAATAATGTGTGACGCTTCTAACTTTGTGGTTGGTGTTGTTATAGGACAATGCATCAACAAAATCCTTCATGTCATTTACTACGCAAGTATGACTTTGAACGATGCTCAACTCAACTACACAACAACCAGAAAAGAACTTCTAGTTGTCCTTTTTGCGCTCGAAAAGTTTCGACCTTACTTGATAGGTTCGCACATTACTGTGTACACGGACCATTCTGCGTTTCGATATCTCTTCGCTAAAATGGACGCAAAATCTCATTTTATTCGTTAGATACTTTTACTTCAAGAATTCGATCTTACTATCAAAGACAAAAAAGGATCTGATAATGTCATAGACGATCACTTATCTCGTCTTCTGAACACACCATCTTCTCTGCCAATGAATCAAAATTTCCTTGATGAACAACTTCTTTCAATTTATATCGATTAATGGTACGCTGATATAGTGAACTACTTAATCACTAAATAAACTCCCTCATCTAGGTCTAAACAGGACAAATACAAATTCATGTCCCAAGTGAAATATTTCTACTGGGATGATCCATACTTGTTCAAATATTACTCTGACCAAATCATCCGACGTTGCATACTGGATAATGAGATCAGGAGCGTTCATTCATTTTGCCATGATTAGGCATGCGGTGGACATTTCAGTCTTCGAAAAACTGCAGAAAATTTGCTTCAGTGTGGTTTTTATTGGCCTTATCTTTTCAAACACTTGTTTGAATTTTGTAAAACATGCGATCGATGTCAAATGCTTGGATGAATTTCTCGACGAGATATGATGCTCTAAACCTCATTCTAACAATTGAAATTTTGATGTTTTAGGCATCGACTTTATGAGATCTTTACCCACTTCTTTCGGAAACTTGTATATCCTTCTCGATGTCGATTATGCCTCAAAATGGGTCGAAGCCGTTCCATGCAAATAAACGGCCATAGAATTGTTGTGAAATTTCTCAACATCTTTTCGAGGTTCGACACACCTCGCAAATAATCAATGATAGCGGAATCCATTTTTGCAACCGATCTTTTGAAGCATTAATGAAGAAATACATAGTAATCCACAAGTTATCCACTCCATATCATCCTCAAACTTGTGGGCAAGTTGAAGCTTCAATTCGTCAAATAAAACAAATCGTGGAGAAAACTATCAACAAAAATCAAAAAGGTTGGTCTTTGAAATTGACCGATGTGCTATGGGCTTACTGTACGCATTAAAAAATAACCTTAGGATGTCCCCATTTCGTTTAGTTTACGATAAAGCTTGCCATTTACCTGTTGAAATCGAACACAAAGCGTTGTGGGCAATAAAGCACTTAAACTTTAATCTCGAGAAAGCTAGCGAAAATCGAAAACTACAACTCAATGAACTAGAAGAACTTTGGAACGATGCAAATGAAAACGAGAAAATTTACAAAGAAAGAACAAAAAAATTCATGACAAGTCAATCCTAATAAAAACATTTTCGCCTAAGCAGAATGTTCTTTTATATGACTCAAGACTTCATTTATTCCTTGGGAAATTTAAATCGAGATGGACCGGACCAACTATGGTATGAATTATTTTTCCACATGGTGCCGTAGAAATAGAAAACCCCATAAATGGATCAATTTTTAAAGTCAACGGTCATTGTTTGAAACCTTTCTTGGAATTTCCCAGTAACCTAGAGGAGGAGCTAACGATTCTTCATGAGCTAGGCTACGTCTAATAAGAATGTTAACCCTCTTTGTAAATATGTACATATTTTTCCCCGTTATACTCATTATATCATGCACTTACTACGGGGACACAATAAAAAATTAAGTGTGGGGGAGTCTCATTTTCATTTTTTTAAGTTTCATGGAATTTTTGAATTTTCATTTTCTTTTAACTAAAAAAAGATCTCAAAATTTCTAAATCTCAAAAACATTTTCTTCTTAGCATTTTGATTTATTTTTGAATAAACACTATAGGTTAAGTATAAGTTTGGTTGACAGATTGAAATTTGTGAAACTTTATTTGTCTTAACAAAATAAAAATGAAGTTTGATTACAAATAACAATGGTTTAACTAGTATATAGGAAGGTTCATATGTGTTAATTATGAAATATGTTCTAATTGAAAATCTCTATTTAAAAAAATGTGGTAAATTTAAAGCAAAGGATATAACATTTTTATCTTCTAAGTTAAATAGTGCTAAGATGATTTTGCAAAACTCTCTTTCTAAAAAAATAGAAAAAATTATATAAGTAAACAAAAAAACATTTTTATATATTTATATATTTTTAACACCTAGAGTCATGTGTTCCACTCATGTGTTCACTCGCCATGCTTTGTACCTTTCTCACGTAAGCTCGAAAGGCAGTGCAAGATCTGTATATATGGCCTCGGTTTATCAGAGTTAGGTATATGTGTATAAAAATTCTTTTTAATAATGCTTACAATCAATAAGTGTTCACACTTGTATGTTCACTCGCCACGCTCGGTATTCCCCTCACATCAGTGCGCAAGGTTGTGCATAGGTAATATATCTGTCTAAATTACCTGAGTCAGGCGTATGTAAATATTGTTAATATCAACAAAATTTTAAAATAAGAGAGAGTAAGAAATTGAAATCCAAGTACCATTTTAACTTGTTTGATTTGACTTGTTATTGGAAAGAAATGAAAATACCACTTTGGTAAACTTTGATAATCAACTAAGGATCTATTTCATAGTTGCACTGTGCTATCAACCAAAATAACAAGTTAAATTATATTCTATTTGTTATGACAACTTCGAGTTTTTGAAAATTTTGACGAGTAAACGGCTTAAATTTTCAAGATAATGACCAGAACCTATATTTAACATACTCATGTTAATTTAAAAATAAATCCTTCATTTGTAAATATTTTCAAAATCTCGCATTGATCTCTTTGTAAATAAATCTTGCATTTTGTAAATATCCATTGAAAACCCTCACGAGACAACACTCGTCCTACCGGGGACACCTAGAGGTTTAATGACTTGTTGCATATGCTCAATGTAATCATGCTCCCTATGAAAATGAATTTATCTTAGTTTTACTTTATTTGAGGACGAATAAAAAGATAAATGTGTGGGTATTTGATGCGCACGTAAGTGTGCATATATTTACATCCATATTTTATATCTTTTTATTTAAATAAATATCATATTTGGGCATTTTAACATGTTTAAAACCAATATTCAATTATTAGCAAATGATCATATTTCATCTTCATTCAGGAGCAAAATGGTCATTTTTGTGCATGCGTCAATTCGAGAATTTTTACTTGGATACTTTTTATGATAATTTTATAGGAAATTTTGATGCATATGGAAAAGGAATTCATGAAGATATATGCATGCACAAGGGAATACAAAGTAATGAAGAGGAAATAATTCAAGTTCATGATCATGGAGGACCCCACCCACTTGCCTTAATCTATAATTAGAAGCTAATGGACAACTATGTGGAGGTTAAAGTTTCATGCACATTTTAATGATGGATTATTTAGTGGCTAATGGTTATTTGGTGGTAACACTTCCTAAAGGGCATTTTGGAAAACATCCTAAAAATTGAATTGGGGTTTTATGCATGTATAAATTGCCCTCTTATGTACATATAAATATCTTGTACTCTTTGAAATTAGCTAGGAAATCAAAAATGCAAGTTATAAGCTTTATGTTTCATGAAATAAAAATGGCTTCTTAGCCTCCTTTTCTTCTCTTTTCTACTTGTTTTTATTTACATTTATGGTTATGCTTATTCCTATGCTCTTTTCTTTTCTTTGTTAGTAGATTAAATTTACATTCATGTGAGTAGTGTAGCTTCGTTTTTTATGCAAATAGTTTGTAGTTAATCTCTCTTTCTTCCTTTGCTTAGTTTCCATTTCTTTGCTTTTTAATGTTGAAATTTACAAATATTGATTAGATAACACAAATAGGTAGCTAAACTCCTTCAATTTAGGAGTAGTGAAGCTCTCTAACTTTATGTAATTTCAAATTTTCTATGATTTATGATCTCTTTTATTTGTGCTTCATGAGAGTAGATATTGATGTAAGTTTATACAAGTGAGTTTGATAGCTTATGTTTCTTTTGCAAATGAGCTATTTTTATTAAACATAAACATAATCTACATCATCATTTGCTAATTAATTTTTGATGTTTAAATTAAAGTAAAAAACAAAATTTAATTATCTATATTACTAATCACAATAGTAAATAGATCATACATAAATAGCTTTTTCTTTGGCTTTATTTTCTTGAAAATTGATAAGAAGTTTATTTGTTGTATTATAGTTTGATGGTTGAGTTATGTTAATTAATAAAATAAATAAACCATACTTATGATAAATACAACAATTATCTCACTTAATATCAAAGCTAGAGATCATAAATTATTTGTTTGTTGATTTACAAAAGTATGAGAGCGGATTTTCCTCTAAATTGTTCTCTTATCTCATAGTTTTTATTCTCATTTTCCTTTTATTTTTAGCTTCATTTTGATTACAAATTGTAGTTAACAATATTCTCTCCACTTTGGCCTAATTTGATTGATTAGAAAATTCTAAAATCTAAAAAATTCTCTATTGATCGGCCCGTACTCTCCACGTACTAAAATTATACGCCTTGCGCTTGCGATTAAAATTAATTCAAAATTTATCGGCATTTTTTTCCAACTCAATAGAAAACTTGTCATTAAACAGAAGGATGGGGTTACACCAAACTGATCTCTCGGCCTAGCAGGATTGGTTCGATTGGGTTATGCAATGCCATAGTTGTTTATTAGTTTGTTTGATAGGGTAAGGCTAGTAAATCTATACAAAAGTTCCTTCAAAACATGGATGGGGTAGTGGTGCATGGGGCCTAAATTCTATGATAAGAAGTAGATGAAGGTATATGAAAGCCTGGCATATGTGAAAAATCCTCGAAGTATTAGGATCACTCGGACTGGAGGTCATTGGTGTGAAAGACATAATTTTCCTTGGTGATACAATTGCGATGGATCTTTACGAGGTGCTGAGCGATTGATACTAGTCAAGATGGTATCTAGGTCCATTAGGGGACTTGGGGATGTGTGTGTATTTATTTATTTACCTATATAGACATAGATCTGCTTAGTGTAGACGGGTATGGTTCGTACGTACCAATGGAGTCATAGGGACTAACAATAAAATCTAACATAACATGAAATAGTGAACAGTAAACATAAGCTAGTGTTATGTATAAGATGTATAATTTATCAGTCAACAGAACGTTGTTCTGACCCCTTCTTGATTACAACCACAAGATTTAGATGGGGAGTTACTGGTGTTGATTTGTAGCAGTTTTTTGGCTAAGGTTCTTGACATTTGCGATGTTGATTTTGGTTAGTAATTATATTGATCTATTATATTTTCTTATTTCTGCTGTGAGTTAATACCATTAGTGCTCTGGTATATTTTCCTTTATGTGGGATAACAAATCAATGTATGTACTTTACTGGACTTGGGTTTCTGGTTTAGCGAAAATTGGACCCACTGAAGCGTGGGTTGTTACATTACTTAAACATTGTCACTACATACCCAAAACCATTTCATACTTAACTTTATCTTTAGAATATTAATTTTAAAGATCCATTTATTTTCGAAAGTATATTCAAATGAGATATAATTAAACATTGTGTACTATAAACCAAAACCATTTCACTTAACATTATCTTTAAAACTTTCGTTTTAATGATCGAAGTATACTTATTGATAAGATAATACACTTTTATTTAATTTCTCAAAACCATTCGTTATAACTAAGTGTAATAAACAAAAGCACTTGCCTCTTTATAAATAACTCACTTACTTTTTCAAACTTATATGTATTAATACTTTAAAGATACTTATAAATAAGTTTTAAACATCTATACAAAATATTACTTAAAAATAAAAAATTCAGAATCTAATAAAGAACAATAAAAGGCTTGTTTTATATTTGAAACCCTTTACTTTAAAGATTCATAAATAATAAATAGTAATATATTCAAACTTCAAACTACTTTTAAAATACTGTAATTAATGTTATTAAACTTTCCCATAAGTCTCATAAAAATAATTAATTTAATTATCATTTAGACTCACTTTAAATCATAAAGTGTTAAAAATAACGCTACATAATCAATGTTGTAAAAGAGCTCAGAAATGATGTTGTAAATCAAAGACAGCATTTATAATTATTGTAAATGCCACTGGACAGAGAACATTAGGAAAAAGCATGAAAGTTTGATCCTGTTTTCTCCACTCAAATAAATGATTGAATATCTAAAATATTAACATTAGTACTATACGTATAGTATTTAAATACCAGGCAAAGAAACCCTAAGGATATTTCCTAAAATCATATTAAAAATTCCCAAAAATGAGTCATTTACAAAGTTCTCATATATCAACCTTCTCGCTACAAACATTTTCAACTTTGTTCAACCAGTTATAAAATGATTTGAACTCTAATATTTTCATAGTAAGATTCAAACATATAGTACTTACTAATGCAGCAATGAAAGCCCTAAGGACGTCTTTGAAAATCATATTAAATTTTTTCAAACACAAGGCAATTTCTGATTGTTCATATAGTGACCATTTTTGCTGTAACTTTGGCAACTTTGTTTAACCATTTTTATAACTTTTCAAACCACTTCCTAGTTGTTTCATGAACTACTAAAAGGGTAGAGCACAATCAAAATATATACATTCACAATATATTCACATATAACCAATTTTGACCAAGTGAAAGCCAAGAGATTACAAAGTGCATTTATAATGACTATTCTCGCTTCAAACATTTTCAAAACACACTTCAACTTCACACACAACCAAACCAAACATGTAGACACAAAGTCAAGAAAACACCACATATTTTAGAGAGTAATAGAAGTGATGATAATATTATATATGAAGTTATGGCTTGCTTTTCAATGCAAGGGGATCCAAAAGTGTTAACTTGCATTAGTTTACTTTTCAATGCAAGGGGATCCAAAAGTGATAACTTGCATTAGTTTACTTTACTTAACTTTATATTCAAAACACACAACATAATATATACAAATATATATATATTCATTCAATGGTGTGTAACCTAAATCCACTCTAACCAAGCCTAAACACACAAGAACACATAAACACTTACATCACCAAACATCCAAAGCTTACACTTTTTGCTTCATTTTTGCACTAGGCCATCCCAATCCTCATCAAGTTTCTTACGGCCTATATATAGGTAGGGGTTTTCCTCCCCTTCTTCATTATTTAACTTGCTATTTCATGTTGCCAGGATGATCTAAAGACATTTCCAAAGTTCAATGAATATCGGAGTTGATTTGTTTTCATTAGAGATTGTTTAGTGTAGATAGAAATGGATTAAGGCTAAGTATTTTAGTCTTTGAAAATGAATAAATGAGTTAACATAACCCTATGAAGAGCCTTATGTAGAAGGGACCAAGTGGTAATCACTTACCTCTTAACCTTCATGATAGGTCACTATGCATGATCTCTTACATGTGCCAACTTTACACCTCGTTTCCTTAGGAAAATATCCTATATACTCTTCACTAAAACATCTTCTCCTTAATCTATTTATTAATATTTTACTATTCACATTTATTAATGTGGCAACCAATACCAAGTGGGCCTGAATTTTCACTAAATTGAAAACCAAAATCCACCAAAGTACGGATCGTTGGTTTGTTATCCTACAAACAAAAAAACAAATGCATACCAAAGCACTATCGATATAACTCATAGTGGAACAGTAAAGTATAATAAATCATGTAGTTACTAACTAAGATTGACACTTCCAATATCTAGTATCCTTGTCAGTGTCGAGCATGCATAAGGAAATCTGTCCTTCTACTATTTCCACTTTGCACCAGTACATCTCCGTCTAAAGCATCATGTTAGTTGTAATGAAGAGTGGGTCAGAACAACGTTCTGATGACTGGTAAATTATACACTTTATACATAGCACTAGTTTATGCTAATTTCCTTCCAGCACATGGTATGTCCTTTTTATTTTACTTAGTCATCTCGACTCCACGTACGCATACGATACATCCCATCTACCTAAAGTAGACGATAGCTACATATGTATATATGTGTGTATATATATATAATATATATATAAGTACCACGGTCTCCCTTTGGACCAAGATACTATCCCAACACGTATCCAAACCCTACACCCCGTTAAGATCCATCATCAATGCAGTATCATATCTACATCATCATGCATACCAAGGAATTCCCGTAGTGCCTAATAATGAAATCACAATAGTTTGGACATATTCTATCTTGCCTTAGAGATTTACTTACTTGTCTGTTTCATATTATGGGCTAAGCTCCATGGATTATGGAGGACTCAACTCCTTGGACTGCCCTACTCATTTTAAAAGACCATACTTAAAGGTTATCCAGCTTTGCCACCTAACAAACAAACAATTATGGGCCTGACCTAAACATGATCTACACTAGTAGGAGGTGTAGCCTGTTTAGGTGTAACACAAGAATTTCCACTGACCACTTAGAACCGATGACGTTCTCGGCCTACATACACCGTTATTCCCCAAAAATTGTACCAAACGCTCTGGTATAACACCGAGCCTTACTCACCATCCCATTTAGATTACCTAATGAAATCAAGGAAATATCCCTACTAAAAATTTGAAGGAAACCCTATTGGCGTATTCCTTCACCTATACACAAGCGTATATAATTTTATGGGTCATACAGTTGGATATGTCCTACATCAGTTTATTATATATACAACTGTTAGTATCCCTTTGAAGTGGGAAGACTTATGTTGTGTAATACTACTGACCTCGTATTCCAACTCATTTTAATGATTATGTCGTTCTTATCTATTTAAGTTATCAATTAAATTTAATAATTCACAACCAAGGTAAATGCATACTCGAGGTTACGTATGACTGTGTGTGTGTGTATTCATACTCATTCATAATATTTCTTCACTTTTTCATGCATTTGTTTCTTATCCATTTTTATATCAATTTACAGTCATTTACCGCTTTCATTAAAAGATCAAAATATCTTTTCCTATTTATTTCCCTTTCTCATTAATATTTTTTTTATTGTTTATTTTAACCTTTGCTACCCTTCCTTGTTTTGTTGAATTCCTATACCCGTATATTTTATATACTCTTCCCTTTATTCATTTTATTACTTACCTGCCTTGTTATCATTTACTATTCGGTTTCCATCTTGTCTTTATTGATTTCACAATTTAACCGTTATCATTATCACATCTTCACTTCTTTAATTCATACTCAGGAATTTCTACCCTTTAATGCACTAGAATCACATCTTCTAAGAAGATTAACACTATAAATCTTTATATCTTTTACAAAAAGGAAATTTGTGTTACATTTGGAATTACAATGAATTATATTTTATAATTATCAAAATAGATAGTAGAAAATATGGTAAAATACTCATATTTTATACTTCTCTTTCTTTTTGGCATATTCTTGTTACTTCAAATGATACTGTTCGACGACGGAATTTCTATCGAGTTAGAAAACCGTCGAAGAATTTATAATAAAATTTATACCGCAAGTGCACGGTGTACGAATGCAGCACGTGGCGAATACGGGTCGATCCACAGGGAATTGATGATTTTAATATTCTATTCAATCAAATTAAACCAAAGTCGATGGAAAGTTTAGCTAGAGAATTAGAGAATTACTAAAAAGAAAGAGAAGCAAATATAAGAGTTAAGCGACAATTTAGGAAATAAACCCACTCTATAGATCATGTAGTTCAACACATATGAAATCATGATCTCTCTTTTATGGTCATTAGTACTTTAATTGATATGTTTATCATAGGTATGACATATTTGTGCTATTGATTAGCAACCATAAGTCATCAAACTATAACACATCCCTTAAAGTACTTACTAACTTTCATGAAACTTGACAAAGAAAATGAATTCTATTTCAAGTATGGCCTATTAACTATTGATTAGAAATATAGACCATCAAATTTTAATTTCAAATCACTTTCTTTTGCCATAATCATATTTTGATGAAGAGGCAATTAGTGTTAGTGATTGCTTAAGCGTAGCCTATTTGGTGTCAACAATATAGGCTATCAAATTCAAAGCAAAAGCAACTAGTAAACCATTTCTATCATCATCATTAAGCACAAAAAGAGAGCATGAATCAACAAATAGTTGAAGCTACATAATTAGAGAGCTTCATTACCCCTTAAATTGAAGGGGTTTAGCCTCTCATATTTGTCATTAAAATAACAAATGTAGCTTTCAACATGAAAGAAAAAGAAAAGGAAAAAGAAAAACTATTCTACTTGCATGAAAAATAAATCTAAACTACAACATGAAAGTAAATAAGCATGAAAAGAAAAAGAACATGTATTGAAGTTGCATAAAAAAATTACATAAAGAGAAATGGCTAAGTAGCCATAAAAAGAGAAAGAGAGCTTTCTTTTATTTTGAGCCTAAACTAATGAAGAGAAAGAAGAGGCTAAGTGAGAGAGAAGATTACATGAAATATATGTGTATTTATACATGTATGAAACCCCTATTCATATTTTGGGGAATGCCCAAAATGCCCTTGAGGAAGTGTGGCCACCAAGTAACCATTAGCTTGTCATAATCCCCCACTTAAATGTGCATGAAGATTTAATGGACTTTAGCATGTGCATTAGCCTCTAATTTGTACATGAAGGTGGTGGGTAGGTGGGGTCCTCCATGTTCTTCACTTGGAATTATTTCCATCTTCATTCCTTTGTATTATATTTGTGCATGTATATCTTCTTCATAAAACAATTTGTAATTGATATCAAATACGTACAAAATAGTATAGAAATTTCCAATTAAATTTTCTCAATTTAATATATGCACAAAAATGACCATTTTACCCTTGGATGAAGATGAATATGTGTTGCAATTAATATGGATTTTGGTTTAAATAAGTTAAAATATCCAATATGACCATTTATTCAATTTAAATAGATTAAATATGGTGGTAAAAATATGCACATTTACGTGCACATTAAATACCCCCACACTTATCTTTTTATTCGTCCTCGAATAAAGAAAAACTAAGATAAATCCGCTTTCGTAGGAAGCACGATTACATTGAGCGTATGCAGCAAGCCGTTAAACCTTTGGGTGTCCCCAATAGGACGAGTGCTGTCTCGTGAGGGTTTTCAGCGGATATTACTCACAAAATCCAAACGCATGATGAAAATATTTACAAAATGCAAGATTTATTTACAAAGAGATGAATGCAAGTTTTTGAAAATATTTACAAATGAAGGATTTATTTTTAAATTGACACGAATAAGTTAAATATAAGTTTTGGTCATTATCTTGAAATTTAAGTTATTTACTCATCAATATTTCCAATAAAAACGAAGTTATCATAATAAATAAACTATTATTTAACTCATTGTTTTGGTTAATAACACAATGTAACTATGAAATGGATCCTTAGTTGATTATCAAAGTTTATTAAAGTGGTATTTTCATTTCTGTTCAATAACAAATCAAATCAAATAAGTAAAAATAGTGCTAGGATTTCAATTGCTTGCTCTCTCATTATTTGCAAGAAAACTTACATACCTAGCTCAGGAAAACTAAGGCCAGATATACCACCCATGCACTGCCTTTCGGGCTTATGTGAGGGGAGTACAGAGCATGGCGAGTGCACACACTTTCGTGCATACACCTATCGACTGTAGGTGGGTTTTATCAAGTTTTTTTTACATGTGTTCCATACATGCATAACCATGAGGACTTTAAATGAGTATGAAAGCACATAATCATAGATTCCAAGTAATTCACCCATGCATAACCGTGAGGACTTTTAAATGAGAGTGAATACTTTGGATATTATTATTTTTTATATTTTTTTTAAGAAAGAGTTAGTTTTGCAAAATGATCTTAGCACCATTCATATTAGAAGACAAAAAAAGGTTATATCCTTTACTTTAAATCAACCACTTTTTAAAACAAAGATTTTCAATTAGGATGTACTTCAAAATTAACACGTATGAATCTTCCTATATACTAGTTAAACCATTACCATTTGTAATCAAACTTCATTTTTATTTTTATTAAGACAAATAATTTTTCAAAATTTCAATTTAATAAACCAAAACTATATATTTATCTTATAGTGTTTCTTCCAAAAATAAATCAAAAGAAAATTTGTTTTTGGGATTTTTTTGAGATCTTAAAGCAAAAATAAACCGTGAAAAAAATGAAGATGAGCCTTCCCCCCACACTTGATTTTGACTGTGTCCCTACAGTCAACCCTAGTGGAAGGAAAAAATAAAAACATAATCTTTATTTAAATGAAAATGAAAAGATGATTATTTACGAGACATCAGAAAGTATGCCGTTAAATAGTAAATGAACCAGTCTTCCAAAAACCGATTCATTTGTTTCGTTAAGTATGCGAGACACAGCTTAAGCTCGAAAAACTAAATTGTAAAAGATTTTGAAGTTGATTGTTGATTAGAAAAAACGAATTTTGTTTTATTAAAAATTGAATGAGTTGTTTTGTTTTCAATGATTTTTGGGGTTGATAAAACAATTGATTGAAATTCACATTTATTTTCACCAAATTGAAATTCAAGTTTATCATTGAAAATTTCTTTCAAATTATCGATTTCAAAGTCAAAATGGTGATCGAAATTTTCCCCATCAAAATTTAATGACTCATTTTCGTAAATTCCATAAAACTCGTGTTCGTTAAATTCATCTTCCTTTGTTGAATTATCAACAACTTCATCGCATATATCCATTTCAAAATCTAAAGTTGTATTCAAATTTTCAGAAAAAGGAAGAACGAAATTTAAATCGAGTTTCTCACCCTCAAAAGAATTGAAATCTAACTCAATTACCGTGTTTTCGACAACTTCATTAAGATTGTTATTTTTCGGTTCAAAAGTTGTTGTTTGAAAATCGTCAATTGTGGTAAAAGATGGATTATCACTTGACTCATCACACGTTGGAATTTGATTTTGTTTATCATGTTGTTTCATATATGTTTCAAATAATGAATTCGTGTGATCATCGTAAATTTCGTTCATTTGCTCAACAAAATCCAATTTATAGTTATTAACATGAGAATTTTTTATTTGGATTTGTTGAGAACAAAAAATTTCACTCGTATCGTAGTCAAGATTATTCTCATGGCCAAATTCGTTTGAAAAGTTGTTCCAATTTTCATGTTGAGTTCGAAATTCATTTTGGAGTTCGAAATTGAATTGACATGAGTACAATCGCACTCGTTTAAATTTTGAATTGAATTCAAATTTTGAAATCCTTGACTTAAGTTATTACACAAATATAAATTACACAATTCATTTATACTTTGATTTTGTTGTGTAGAGAGTTCAAGTAAAGATGAAATGCTATTTTTGAGATTCGAGGGTTGTTCATTGTTTTGAACACTTTGTTGTTCGAAACTCGAATTATTTGCACAATAGTTGTTGTTAAAATATCCATACGAATTTGGAATGAAATCATATGGATTATATTGATTTTCACAACTATTGTAAAATTTAAGTGAGTAAGGAAAAGGAAACTCGGACATTTTCAAGAGTTTTTTTTGTTTTTTTATAAAGGAAAAATATTTACAAACAGAATCTATTTTTCAAAAGGAAAATTGTTTTTTGTTTAGTTTTTTGGTTTTTCAAAAAAAATTCTTTGTTTTTGGAAAGGTTTTATAATTTTATTTTTTAAATTTTGGTTTTCCTAATTTTTTTGGATTTTTGAAATTTCAAAGAAGAAGGATTTAAAAATTTCAAAAGAAAAGGAATATTTACAATTTTTTTATAGTTTTGGACTTTGAATTTTTTTTTTTGTTTTTTTTAAATATGCATGAACTAATGCAACTAAATGAATGCAAGGTTAATTACAAATGATTTATCCAAAGTTAACCCAAAATTGTATAATCACACTTTGTCTTAGATAAACAAGATAGTTCTCAGCCAGGTAACGGACAGGATTTATCGGTGCACCACGAATCACCGTAGCAATGCAGCCGAAGGTTTAAGTACCTTCAGAGAAACAATTCAGTATAATATTTACAAATCATCGTAATATTTATAACTGATTACTTCTCTACCGTAGCGTAGACACCAAGAATTTAAATTGTTCAAAGAAGACAAATTGTCAATATACAATTAATTGTTATTGACTTCTAATCGTTATTATTAACAAATTCTTGGATGAATGCAAAGCAGAAATTAAACGTGTATTAACAATGCAACTACAAACGAAATTTGTTTTTTTTTTAGTTTTTTTTGAATTTTTTTTCAAATGCAAGTAAACAACAATGCAAGACAAACAAAAACAATACATATATACAATGCAAGGCAAATAAAAGAAAATTATGAATAAGCAAGCAGTTATTTTTTGTGGAAAGATAAGCAAATCAAGCAATTTATTTTAGCAAGCACTTCTACTCCTTCCTTTATCTACTTTGACAACCTGAAATTATAAACAAGATGTATGTACGGTTTCTTTTAATATCAAAGGAGTAACTAAAACAACGGAAAAATCAAAATAAAATCCAAAGAAATAAAACAAAACTAAAGGTATTTTATTTTAAAAACAAAATCAAAAGAAATAAAACAAAAGAAAATAAAACAAATGAAATCAAAAGAAGTTTGAAAACAAGTTAGAAAACAAATGAAAACAAGTGAAACCCAAGAAAAGTTTCTAACTTCATTGTTTATATATATATATATATATATCTTTGTGTCTTTTTTAGTGACCCCAAAACCAGCCCGGCCCAACTAAACAAAAATTAAACTTAACTTCTCTGTACCAATAATCTAATACTCAGTTAATTCAACTGCGTACTCAAAATCAATCATGGATTTGCGATCCTCAAAAATCAAATTTCAACGCGATCTATACTTCACGAATACATGAACTCACAAATTCAAAACAATATTTGAAATCCAATAGCAGTTTGGTGAGGCGATTCTTGAGTGTAAGAGGTGGGGAGATGTTCGATTATCGATGAAGTGGGTAATTTATGGTTCTTGGCTCGATTTGAGATGATAAGGTGCTGTGTGTCGAGGAGGGTGTCGCAGTTGTGAAGCGATTGGGTAAGATGTTGAAGCTCGAATGCGAGGGTGAAGGCGGTTGAATTTGGGGGTCGCTGCGAAGTAGGATGGTGTGTAGTCAAAGTCGACAGCGATGGACTTAGTTGTCGACCGGCAGTGGAAGTTTTTGGTGGTTTCGTAATCTGGTTGCAGTTCGAGGTTGGTGTAGGGGTAGTGCTGATGTCTGGGGAATAAGTAGGCAACAATGGAGTGTGGTGGAGGTGTATTTGGATGTTGTTGGCGATGCAGATGGGATGGGGTACTATCGTAGGCAGCTGCTGGGAAGATAGTGGTGGAATTGCGATGATGTGATGAAGTCAGAATTGATTTTGATAAATGGGTAGCAATCAGGAGAGACTGCAATTGCGATACAGTGGAGCAGTGATAATTGCGGAGGTGTTCGAGGATGTAGCGATAGGTGTAGTTTGGGGATGGTGTGTTGGCTCGGGAGTTTGACGAGGCTTGTTTCAGTTGAATGATGGATATCTGGAGGTGAAGTTGGCAGAGAAGATGGCTTTCATTTGTGGTGATTTTGTGTGTGGGAGGGGAGGCAGTGATGTCGTGAAGAGGGGTATGTGGATAGTGTGGTCACCAACTGTAGTTTTGTATGTAGTGTGTAAATGTGGGAACCAGTTGCAGGAGTGTAGTTACAGGAGGTTGCGGAAGTGATGAAGGCCAGGCGACAGTTTTGTAGGTATGGGCGCAAGTTTGTAAAGGCAGAGGGCAATATGTCAGGGAGAGTTGATTACAGGCAAGAAGTTGGTGGATATGTGAGTGTAGAGGAGTTTGGATGATCACTGGAGGGAATAGGTGAAGGCAGCAAGTATAGTTTTGGTGGAGGAAGTAGCAGTTTTGTGGGAATAAAGTAATGCGTGCAGCAGTTCTGGTGACTGTATAGATAAAGAAGGGATGAAAATAGTAACTGCAATTGACTTGTAAATTGTAAAAAAAATTGAAATGATTTTTTTTTTCCAAATAAAACAGATCAAACAAATGCTTGAACAAAACAAAACAGAACCAAAGCAACAAAAGGCCTACAAACCAAGAAAAAGAAGAAAACAGAACAAAGCAAGAGTTTCAGGTGGTAGAGTGTATTGTAGAAAATAGAGATAGAATCATATAACTGAGAGGAAAAACAAAAAACATTTACATACACAGTGGACAAGTGATAACAATGCAGTGAAGTGATAGCAATGCAGAGAACAGAAAATCAAAATATGACTAGTGCACTAATGAATTTTTTTTGTTCTTTTTTGTTTGTTTTTTTAAATAAGTAGAATATGCAATGCAAATGCACAAAAACTAAATGTCACAATAAAAATTAAACAAAAAATAATTCAAAGAATAGAAAATCAAAATCAAAACAAATTCCCCGGCAACGGCGCCAAAAACTTGTTCGACGACGGAATTTCTATCGAGTTAGAAAACCGTCAAAGAATTTATAATAAAATTTATACTGCAAGCGCACGGTGTACGAATGTATCACGTGGAGAATACGGGTCGATGCACAGGGAATTGATGATTTAAAATTCTATTCAATCAAATTAAACCAAAGTCGATGGAAAGTTTAGCTAGAGAATTAGAGAACTAACTAAAAGGAAAAGGAAGAAAATATAAGAGTTAAGTGACAATTTAGAAAATAAATCCACTCTATAGATCATGTAGTTCAACACATACGAAATCATGATCTCTCTTTTATGGTCATTAGTACTTTAATTGATGTGTTTATCATAAGTATGGCATATATGTGCTATTGATTAGCCAACATAAGCCATCAAACTATAACACATCCCTTAAAGTACTTTCTAACTTTCATGAAACTTGACAAAGAAAATGAAAATGAAATCTATTTTAAGTATGGCCTATTAACTATTGATTAGAAATTTAGACCATCAAATTTTAATTTCAAATCACTTTCTTTTGCCATAATCATATTTTGATGTAGAGGCTATTAGTGTTAGTGATTGTTTAAGCATAGCCTATTTGGTGTCAACGATATAGGCTATCAAACTCAAAGCAAAACAACCAGTAAACCATTTCTATCATCATCATTAAGTACAAAAAGAGAGCATGAATCAACAAATAGTTGAAGCTACATAATTAGTGAGCTTCATTATCCCCTAAATTGAAGGGGTTTAGCCTCTCATATTTGTCATTAAAACAACAAATGTAGCTTTCAACATGAAAGAAAAGGAAAAGGAAAAAGAAAAACTATTCTACTTGCATGAAAAATAAATCTAAACTACAACATGAAAGTAAATAAGCATGAAAAGAAAAAGAACATGTATTGAAGTTGCATAAAAAAATTACATAAAGAGAAATGACTAAGTAGCCATGAAAAGAGAAAGAGAGCTTTCTTTTATTTTGAGCCTAAACTAATGAAGAGAAAGAAGAGGCTAAGTAAGAGGCTAAGTGAGAGAAAAGATTACATGAAACATGTGGGTATTTATACATGTATGAAACCCTAATTCATATTTTGGAGAATGCCCAAAATGCCCTTGAGGAAGTGTGGCCACCAAGTAATCATTAGCATATCATAATCCCCCACTTAAATGTGCATGAAGCTTTAATTGCCTTTAGCATGTGTATTAGCCTCTAATTTGTACATGAAGGTGGTGGGTAGGTAAGTTCTTCACTTGGAATTATTTCCATCTTCATTCCTTTGTATTATATTTGTGCATGTATATCTTCTTCATAAAACAATTTGTAATTGATATCAAATACCTACAAAATAGTATAGAAATTTTCAATTAAATTTTCTCAATTTAATATATGCACAAAAATGACCATTTTACCCTTGGATGAAGATGAATATATGACAATTTGGAATTAATATGGATTTTGGTTAAAACAAGTTAAAATACCCAATATGATCATTTATTCAATTTAAATAGATTAAATATGGTGGTAAAAATATGCACATTTACGTGCACATCAAATACATTTTATTTGCAAAAGTGAACTTGATAATCTATAGAAATTTACGTTGCAGCACCCTGCCTTCGACTAAATCAGAATAACACTTAAATCCCAACAACTTATTGCGATGACCTCTAATTTAAATTTACTTGCATAAATTAATTAATCAACTAATCTGGAATTATAATATAATTTATCAAACTCAGGGACTACCGCTACTCAATACTAAATTCAAGCACCACTACTACCCAATATTTTCCAGATTCAAATAATGCAATATTAATTACAAGTTATCAACCACAGAATATGTAGGCATGATTTACAAACTCATACACATGTACAATTAAGCCTATAACTCTATGATTACATTTAAGAACGTAGGAATAGATTTACAATGATATAAATCCAATAGTATATAAAAATATATAATTTTTCTCTCTCCTTATTAGCTTTCCAAATCCTAGATCTAATCCATATTATTAGTTTGACTCCCTTTCTCTCTCTATTTGAACACATATATCGCAAGCATACATATATCTATCATAAACCTTAATCAGAGAAGTGATTTAGATTTAATTTAAATTTTAGATCTGGATTTATGATTTACCTTAGCTTTGATGACTTGCTTCGACCTTATTCTTCTTATCAATTATCTTCTGTTATTCTCCACCTGTGTGTATGTATATAAACTATAACCATTTTCAAAATTAAGAATTTTGTGGAGAAGAGAAAATTGAAGAGCTTCGTCGTTGCTTCGGAAAATATGGGCATAAAGTGAGTGGTTAGGCCCGTATTTATAATGGTTCAAATCAATGTCGGTCATTAGATTTAATTTATTTTAAATACCGGCCGTTAGGCTGCGTCAAAATCTCACATTTGATAAATCAACCAGTCAAACCGCTGCCCCTGCCGATTGTCCGCTAATGGTCGATATCAACGGACGATCGACCGCTGTGAATTACGTTAGTTAACTAGCCATGTTTATTATTGTTGATTAATATACTTCTTTAATCGATTGTGATAATTTATTTCTACATTTGTGCTTACTTAAACCCTAAGCGACTGTCAATGTTAATTAACCTTAATTTATGCCACTAAATGCATTTTATTTCCTTAATTACAAATATAATTATTTTCGATTCAAAAACTTTAAACTTAAATAAATTTTTCGTCGAACTTCGATCAGAAAATTTTATGTGTGAAAATTGATCAGAAAATCGCTACAAACCGAACAATACAAGTTTCTAAGCCAAATTCTGGCGTTTGTAAAAATTTCTACTTTTGGTGTTATTACAAATTAATTTATTTCTTTTTAATCAATTTTCGTCAAAATTAAGGGGTGTTGTATTTTCCCACTTAAAAAAAATTCGTCCCCAAAATTCCTCGAGAGCTAAATCATGTAAACGCATAAGAATTCAATACTAACCAACCAATTAATATTCAACAAATTTTGCAACCAATCATATGCAAGTAAACGGTGTATTACAATATATATGTAGAATAATTTTAATCAGCCCCATATATGAATGCATTTTTTTAAACAATTTTGAAAATATGGTGTAAGAAACCTATATATACTAGTAGTTCTATATGTATGCAATTTTTGAAAAATAAAAAACTTTATTTTTGCCTTCAAATTTACTAACAATTCTATGAATAGAAGTATAGTTCAACCAATTTTTCATCCAATCCCTACGATTCAACTTTTAGCACACTATTGCTAACATCAACAATTTTGAAAAATTCAATTTTCTAAACCTTAAATGTCGAAAAGTGGTTTAGATGAAGAATTTCATATTTCCATCTTTCTCTATGTACCCTTTCTCCCTATATCTTGGAACCTTTTATTCTGTCCCCAATCCTGTTCTAACTTTTCCAAGTACTATTAGCATAAGAAAATTTACTTTTAAAATTTTAAAATTTTAAAACAGAGTTATTTCAAAATAAGTTTGGCTTACCTATTGATAGGTTATGAAAAAAGAGATTTCCTAACTAAATTTTTTTTTTTCATTATCGCTAACTACCTTTTACTTTAGCTGTCACTTCTACTGCACGGTAAAATTCTAACTTTTTAACCCGACAACTTTTCCTTACGTTAAGTAGGTGGTATTTCAAAATCAAAAGTATTCCCCTTTTCTTTTCAAAACCTTTTTAAATTAAATTTTTGAAATAGTTGAAAAATCTTCAAAGATTTATTTTTTCCTTCAAAGTTTTTCATAACAGCATTTTTTTTAAAATCAAAGGATTTTGAACAAACATTCTCAAAAGTACTTTTTTTACTTTCAAAATAATTCATGCCACATCCTACCCAATTGGTGTTTACCTAATAGTTTAACAATTATAATGGACTCTATTTTAGTACACGGTATAGTTTTAAAATCTTTTTCATTTATTTTAAAATAACTACCAGCACACAAGTTCATTTATAAATTTTGGATTTGAAGTTGTAGGGATAGTGACCCATGTTATCGCAATAACCTTTCCCTGTCCTTCGCTCGCCAAAATTTACCTCCCAATACTTTATTACTTTACTTTACTTAACTTTTCTTTCAGTATCTGATTTAATAAATTCCCTAATTTAATTTATGAACTTCTAGTCTTTTATTTATT
The DNA here is from genome assembly GCA_030765085.1 of Allium cepa. Classification (NCBI taxonomy): domain Eukaryota; kingdom Viridiplantae; phylum Streptophyta; class Magnoliopsida; order Asparagales; family Amaryllidaceae; genus Allium; species Allium cepa. The sequence goes on from CM060939.1 coordinate 699,310,104, forward strand.
ATTTTGCATTGGTTAATTGTCTACATGAGATTTACTTACACAGTTTTCCAATTAATAAAACAATTCATCCAGAAAACTACTTTTCCAAAGGAACATTTTTCGTGATAGCGCTCGCATTTTATACAAAGAAACAATTGATGCTCACAACCCAAACCTAAAATAAATAATTGTCAGAAGCTTCCCTTCAACAGTTGTCCTTCAACATCAACTGATATTTATGAGGTTGTGGTCCCATCACCCTACTAAAATTAAATGAACCATTCTAACATGCTATTACACTATAACCCATGTATCTTAATTACTTTTTGGCTTCTAATAATTAAAATCCATCCATTACTTATATTATCACGACTGTTTATGGGATAAACTGTGTATCTGCACACTGTAGCGGGTAAGAAATATAAAGTATACATATTTAGAATAACTCATTGGCAAATTGAGTTGGCAAAATAACTTTTCCACCCTCTATTTTGCCTTCCTTAACCTCGATTCCACCAATGTCCTCGATGTGTGTTTGCCATCTTATTACCCTCTGTCACTATCTTCTCTTACTCCAAATCACTTGATAGTGTTCTCAAATTTTTTGTATTTTATTTCTTTTTCCTTGACCTTTCTTGTGAGTTTGTTCTAGAACTAGCAGAAGTGTACTTTAATACCATTTATCATTTTTTTCATGGATTTTTCTTATGGCGTGCACCCATGTCTAATAAAACATCCTAGGTTCTCACCGATATTCCTTAAACTCTACAGTATTCCTTATTACTACTCTAAGAGCAGTCATCGCTATTTTCATCATAGCTTTACCTTTTACCTTGTCTTACCTAGGTAGTCATCCATATTTACTCCACATTAAAATTTTGGTTTGGTTTTCACCACTTTTTTTTCAAAAATTTAAACTTCAACATTTTTCAAACACTTAATCACAAATATTTTATCTTTAAAAGTGCAAACTAAGAAATTATCTATTAAATTTCAAAATAATTTGGTGTATTAACTTTTAAAACTATAGTTTAGGACATTTGAATTTAGCTTTATTTATCAAGTCTAAAAGAAAATGTTAGCAGATTAAATTTTAAAAAGTTCCTTTTCCTTCAAATCAACTTTTCTTTTAAATACCTTTTTCAACAAGAAGGATTTTTACTTTTGGTATTTTTAGATCAAAAAATTTAAGTTTTGTTTTCAAAACCACAATTCTTATACCAAACCATTCCTTTAAAAAAATACATGTTACAATGTTTCCAAAACATCTCTTACAATTTCGAACAATAAAAGCTAGAGTAGACAAGGACACCTTTGTCCTAATACTTTCTTATTACTCAGTCCATCTCCAATTCTAATCCTTGGCCATGTCTCTAATATCGTGCGAGGGAGACCTTTTAAAAGACGTGTGCAATCAGCACGCAAAACAATGGAAAATATCCATTTTCTTTGCTTTATCTTTAATTTCTTATGTTTCTTCTTATTAGATTACTAGCATAATTTTTAGTATAATACCCTAATGTCATTTCTAAGTACTTTTATTATTTTTTATCAATTTCTAATATCGTTCTTGTTTATATAATGTTACTACTATTTAACTTCTTCTACCTAAACTGCTCTTATTTAAATTAGTCTTCTTATAACCCTTTCCTCTTAATTCATTGTCTTCTTACTAAACCATTGTAGTGCGTTCGCTTACTGATTTTAACTTTGAGATATAATCTTCTTCCTTATACTATTTACCCCATTTTAAACTTATACCACTCTCTATTATCCACCCCTAAAAAAACTCTATTTCTTAAAAATTTCATATTCGAAAAACTAAAGAGTATACATGCTCCACTATTTTTATCAAAAGAAATAGCTTTGTATAAAAACCCATTTATGGAAATTTCCAATTTAACTAACTTTTAATCTCTACAAAAACTTTTTATTTACATAAAACTTAAAATATTTTATTTCCCTAAAAATGTAATATTCACTTACTTTTTAAAAATATGGTTATTCTACCTTTAAATAATTTCTTTGAAAATCATTTCAAACATATTGTTTATATATTTTCTCAAACTTTTCTATTAAAATCTTTCAAATTTTAAACTTAATTCTTTTATATGGGGTCGGACTCAAAGTGGATTTTTGTTGTTCCCTTCTTTTGGGCTCTTCTTCTTTTTACTAACTTACTGACTTATCTTTTCCAAAATATTGAAAACCTAGCTATTACGTTGGAGTGATTACTACACACCTTCTTTTGGGAATTTATTTCTTTCGGATATCTTCAACACATTGACTATTACTGTCCCCCATCTAGCTCTAATAGACATCATCAATCGACAATCCTATGAGAATCTACAACAATTAGGCTGTCCAGGGCCTAACCGGGGAGTCACATACCATCCAGCTTAAGGAGCCTTCCATATGTTGCAATCATGCTCTTCTTAAGTCAACACATTTCCATATGACATATTTCATGTGGGGTTATCAGGGTAGGTATACATCTCCAACTTCATTCACTATTCCGACTCATAAACGACTTGTCCATCTTTTTAGATTATGGTTACGACTACTCTATAGTCAGAATTTATAGGGTTTGGCATATAATATATATAATCATAGGTAAAAACACAAATACATTCACTGAATGTGTCCTAGTTCTTAAGATTGACTAACCTAAGCTCTATACCAAATATGATAACCAACACCCCAATTGACTTGAATTTTCACTAAATTGAAAACCTAAATCCACCAAAGTATGGATCATTAATTTGGTATCCTGCAAATAAATAAATAAATAAATGTGTATCAAAGCACTATTGGTATAACCCAAACGGAATAATAAAGTATAATAAATCATATAGTTATTGACCAAGATTGACACTACTAATGTCTATCGTCCTTATCAGTGTCGTGCATACTCAAGGAAACATGTCCTTCCACTATTCCCATCTCGCACAAGTACCCGTCCTTCTAAAGCTATCATATGGGTTGTATTGAGGAGGGGTTCAAACCAACGTTTGAATGACTGGCAAATTACACACTTTGTATGTAACACTAGTTTGGATCGATTGCCTTCCATCACATGTTATGTCCTTTTCATTTTACTTTGTTGTCTCGACTCAACGTACGTGTACGATATGCCCGATCTACCCGAAGTAGACAATAACTACATGCGTGCGTATAATTTAAGTACCACAATCTCCCTTTGGACCAAGGTACTATCCCCATAAGTATCCATAACATAGCACCCCATTAGGACCCATCATCAACGTAGTACCACGTCCTTGTCGTCGTGCAGATTAAGGAACACCTATAGTGCCTAATAATGGCATCACAATATTTTGGTTGTATTCTATCTCACCTTGGGATTTACTTACATGTCTACTTCCTATTATAGACCTGGCTTCATGGATTATAGAGGACTCGGCTCCTTAGACTACCCCGCTTTTTTTGAAAGAACCCACTTAAGGGTTATCTAGCCTTGCCTCCTAACAAACAAAATAACTAACAACCCTACCGATGTGCGACCTAAATGTGACCTACACTAGTAGAGGTGTAGCCTGTTTAGGTGTAATTCTCATATTTCCACTGATCGCTTAGGACCGATGAAATGATCCATAAATTCACCACTTCAGGGAAATTTCAAAATATTCAAAAATAAGGTTTTTAAACATAAGTGATGATGTTTTGAATAAATAATAATATTGGTTGTATTATTTTGAAGAAATATGTATAAAATAAATATATACACTTTGTTAGATATTGATAAAATAACCGAAAATCGTTTTATCGATAAACATCTCTTCGGCCATCCAAGATCATGCGCCAAGCTGGACACATACACTCATTTGTATATAGGAATGCAAATATGAAATAAAATAACTTATTTATTAAAAATTAAATGTATTTATGACATTATAAATCATGTTATCATGTCCAATTAATTGATTTTTGAATTTTAATTGAGTTTAAATGACTTAATAATTATTTTAATTATTAAGTAAGCTCTTAAATTTCTTATATAATGATAGAAATATTATCTTTAAACTTGTTTACCAATATATGTTTATTAACTAAAAAGTAGAAATATGACCGGAAACCAAACTGGAATTTGTAAGATTCGACATGTAGGAGTTGTGCAACGTTGTAAGGATATGTAGGATACACAAACACACACTTGTACATATACAATACATGTTGATAGGCACATACACAACATGAATATACACACGACATACATATACATACATACATATATATAAACAAAATATCAAAGATATTATGAATTCCTTGCCAACTAAGCTAACCAAAAGTCCACCCTATCACACCATAGTACAAGCATCATTGCAAGCACATGGGGGGAGTCATTTCGGCCATAAATGTAATGGAGACGGTGCATGTTGAAGTGATGGATAATGATGCATATGTGTAAAAGATCTAAGATATTCTTTTTCTTTTTTCACCTATAAATACCACCCTCTTCCCTCTCATTTCCTCACATTCCATTTTCTAAGATGTCTCCCTTCTTTTCATGTCTTCCAACTTAAAGAAAATAATGCCAAAATATTTCTCAAAAGAAATTTAAATTATAATATATACATATATATACACTTAAGCACCTCAAACTATTCCAAAATTCCACCTTTTCCTCTCTACCATCCACGTCCTCCACTTCCTCCACCATATACCGAGCCTTCTTCCTCCTCAACCCAAGGCCATAAGCCCCTCTAGCCATTCCAAGCCTAGGTCGAGCCATCTAGGAGCAATAATCCAAGTGATTGTGAGCTAGAAGTTCGAATTAGCAAAGCTATAGTCAATTTTTAGTTAGCCATTTAAACCTAAGGTGAGAAACTCAGTATTATAAGCTATTATATGTTATATATATTTGATTGTGATTGTTGATGATGGTTTTTTAATATGATTGTTGAATATATACGCAAGTCATGAAAATACACGTCGATAAGCACAAAGGAAATCATTTTCCTTTATTTGATGAATTGGTGTATATGGAATTTTTAAACCTCTTAAAAGTGGTTTAATATGATTTAGAAATTTTTCATAAACATTAAAAGTGTTTTGGTAAAGTTCAAATGAGTATTGAAAATTTAGTCAAAATTAGGCTTGCCGCATAACAATAGTTTTCGATTTCCCATCATAAAAGTCAAATGAGCATATAGGATGGAATTTAGCTCTTAATTCTTCAAGATAAGAATTTTCCAAAAAATTATATCCATAATATTCAAAAAAAGAAATAAAATTAAGATTTCGATAAGTAGATTTTGAAATATGAGTAAAACAAGTTTTTGAAAAAATCGCGGTTTTGCAGTTCGGAATCCATAAAATGCTTTCTTTGAAAATTATATTTTAAAATTGTTTAAGCATATGAAATAAATTATAAAAATCTTTTAAAAATTTTTAAAAGTGATTTGAGTTACAAATATGAATTTTCAAATGTAGAAAAGTCGTTTTGATCAATATAGCTTAGAAAAGCACTTTCCGCGGTACTTTTCTATAACTTTTGAAATGTAGTTTTAAATGCAACCATTCTTTTCCAAATCTTTTGTAAATATTTTCAAATGACTAATAAATTATTTTAAAGGTGATTTGAAGGATGTATGGAATGGTTAAATATTAAATTATTTAGAGTCGATCAAATTACTTGACCGTGTTATGGGTGTCAGAGAGGTAATGTCTAAGCATGAGTTTAGAAACCAGTTTCCTACTCTCCCTGGCTAACCAGACTGGCCTGACAGATGAGATAATAAATTTGATTTACTCGGATCAAATTTTTTCGAAGTATAAATTATATAATTCTCCAAATATAAATAACTTGGATTTCATGAAGATAATCTTCTTATACTCGGTGTTAAAGCCCGAAAACAGAACTCATACTATTCGCGGAATTTAAAAGGTGCTTTCACGTTATTCTATCTATAGTATTTTTTTTGAATTTGGGAATTGATATTGAGTAAAATTGATGGTTTCTAAAGATTCTACTCACTTTATGTTTCTGGTTTTGGATTAACATTCTATATAACATGGTCTTAACCCAATGATGAGTTTTGAATTAAGAAATTTTTTTTAAGATTTAAATGAAATGAATTGGAAATGCTTTCTTAAGTGAAAAAATGAAATGATTTCAAACTTATTTCCAGTTCAAGAAGTATTCAAAGTAATCAAAGGATTTGGTAAGAGAGGTTTAATGATTCTGTATGTATCGAAAAGAATGTTTAGAAATATATATCTCCATAAGAAGTTTTGATAAAAAGAACTTAATCAACTAAAGAGTGATTCCCTATTCACAAAACGTCTTTTTATCGATGATTGGATTCGAAGGAACCAGGATCGGATTTGGGTGTTTCCAATTCGAAGACCACTTCAAACCATTTTACATATTCGAAGTGAAGATATGGAAATGATATTTGGGATTTTCGTAACGAAGGACTTCTTGTTGATCATTTGGGGATAAACTCCCAATATACATATAGTAGCAGCAATCTCTTTGTTATGAAATATCCAATGCAATGACTAATCGCTACTAATCCTAGGGGTAACTCCCGACAGTATGTGGTAGGAGAGTGCCTTCGGTTTGTCCTATTCCTAGACAACTTGCATGGATGAATGCCTAACGTCGCAGGTGTAGTTACATTGGTTGATCTCTATGAACGTATCATCTGATTGGTGGCGGAGAAGGAAACTTCTTCTAGCTTAACACCCTTTCCTAAGACATATGAGCTCAGGAGATATGTTTGTAGAAACCATTATGTGATTATGGATTGGCAATGTGGCATTTAAAGTGGAATGTGCTATGAGTAAGGTAATCGTTGCCTCGAGCCTCATCACTCTAAAATTGTAACAACCCAAAATTTATGCTATAATAATTAATAACAAATTAATTAGAGAACATTGTATATAATATTTTTTATTATATTACCTATTTACACATCAGTATTTAGAAATATATACAATTAATTGTTTATATTTCTAAATATTGATGTGTAAATAGGTAATATAATAAAAAATATTATATACAATGTTCTCTCAAATAATAAAATAACTTCATGAAATTATTAGAAGTGAGCCACGGGAGTTGCACTAATGTGTCTGTGGTAATTTTCTAGTCAGTTTTCATATATAAAACGTCAGAATACGAGTCAATATAAAGAAGATATGCACGAAACAAGAATCAACGAAAAAAATATAATACATAGGGAGGTCGACCAGGAGGTCGATCCACCCCTGGCCTAGGTCGACCTAGCTGGAAGGGCGGTCGACTCCTAGGTCGACCTGCCTATGGGTAAGAAGCAAAGAAGCTTCTTTTTCGTGCTACATGATTTTAATACGTTATTTTCATTGTTTTTCTCAATTCGATCTCCTCGTGCTTCCATCCAATGGCTCGAATTAAACCTATGACGTGGTTGCATCCTAATCAATCCCCAAACCAACGGTCTGAGATCCACTCTTACCCCTATAAATATGACCCTAGGCCTAACACTTTTTCTTATTCTAGATTTTCTCCGCTTGGGTTTACCTTTTCAGGAAGGACCCTAAAAGGAATAATTTTCCAAGGAGAGAATCTTTTTAATAAAAATATTTTAATACCCTCGAGTAAATCCGGGAAGACCGAAAGGGAAGAGCTTAGGACCACAGGGGGGTGATTGTAATTATTTTAGACTTCTTTAAGTAATTTAACATAATAGGGTTTCCAATAGTTGTAGTTTTACTATAGTTTTTGAAATAAATTTTTTAGTAGTTTATTTATACCTTTTAGAATTATTTTTAGTCTATTTCTTTTAGCTATTCTTTTTAGTTAATTTTAGTTTATTTTTGTTAATCATAGCTTTTCCATTTATTTACAGTTTATTTATTGTATTTTAATTATTTGCTGTCATTTATGCTTTATTTACGTCTTCTCCTACGCTATGGATTTCCTTCTATTTTCAGTTTTCTTTCGTTTCTCCTTCTTCTTCACGTATGAATTAGAATTAGATTAAACACGAATATGGATTAAAATTATAAGAATACTAAAATAACAAAAGATAAGATGCAAATTGTAAAGACTGTAATAAAAATAGAATTAAGACCGAAATTGAGCCTAATTATGATATTGATGTTAGAATTGGACTAATTAAAGATAATTGTCCTAGTTATAACTTAGAATTATAATTAAAAAGAGTATAAGATGAAAGAAGCTTATTTTTACACATAGACCTTGGGTTAAGTAATAAGATGATTATAACGTAGGTTATCATAAGAAATAGAAAATGAAGGATCGATTTCACCCTAGATGGGTGGTGAATAGGGTGATGCTGTTAATTATAAAAATTAATTGCGGAAGCTTATAAATTATTTCAACACACATAAATCAGAATTATAGCAGCATAGATAATAGCAGAATCATAAATGCAGAAATAGAATGACACAGAATTTACCCAGCTTCGAAAAAATCCTGCCTCCGTGCTGCCCCCGAGGTTTCTACTAGAAATTAAGTAGTCACACGTTTACACATGTAAACTCGCGACACCCGCTACCGACTAACCTAACTCTACGCTCAAAACCCTGCCACAACTCAGCCATTGAGTTGAGAATTCTCAAACTATGCCACGTAGTTTGTCCCCTAGTCACACGACTAGTAATTACAATCGTTTAAAAAAGAAATTCAAATTTAAAAACAACTTAAAAGAAAAAGAGATGAAACCCTAATTTAAAACCCTAAATTAAATCTTAATTAATAAAAGAAAGAGGCCGGCCCAATTTCAAAACAACTTCGGCCTTCTTTATTTCTTTTATCGGCCGTTCCTTTTTCCTTTGCTTTGTATAATGGCGGCTTGTTCTCGTCTTTGCGAATTAGGGCATTGTTCTCGTCTTGTAAATTAGGGCTTATTGATGAAATTGAAGCGCCGCTTCAGGTTGTTTGATCGAAACAGATGATTTAATCATTGCTTGCTTTTTCGATCAGGCGTTACTTTGAATTGCAGACAGCTACTTCAAATTGACGAGTTCGACTGAATGATATGGTATGTGATTTCCTTTTTATTTATTCTTGTTTATATCCTCGAACTCGATTGATTCCTCTGGCCGATGATGATTATGGGTTTTTACATAGATTTGATCTCCTTATTTTTCGTTCGTCTAATAGTTGTTTGATTTTGTCAATACTGTGCTTCGGCCATTCGATTATGTTTGGATATTGATGATTTCTATGACTTTATCGATTTCGTATAATCTGATACTTGATACTCACGGTTTTGAGTTTTGACTTGGTTCGATTTCTTGGTTTCCACGGCTCTGACTATGCTGTGACGATTTTTCGCACTGACTTGTTCAGTATCGGCTTTAACTTGAATTTTGTCACTTACTTGACTTCGCCACTGATTGAGTTCATCGCTGTAGCAACCTCTGTTTCATTTTTGAGCATTTTCAACTGCAAACTTTAATTGCATATCATCTTGTGCATTGTTAACATCGCCTTGACTTTTATTAGTTCAAACTTGCCATGGTTTTGATTTTTGCCTCGGGGACTTCGGCTTTTGCTTTGAATTATTTCTCTGTGACCATTTTTTGGTTTGTTCAAATTCTTTGACAACCATAGCTTAACATTGACTCTGGCTTTCCTCTGATCATATATGTTGACTTCTTCACGTTGCATGATTGTTGAGTTCAAGTTGCACTGTCCACATAATCATTTGTTCACGTTGCATTAAATCTGGACTTTCTCGAGTTCATATATCTGACTTTGGTCATATTGAACTCTGTTTGTCTCTGTTGCAGTTGAGTTTGAGTTACTTGTATAACTTGGTGCCACTGGTTCATTACTATTTGATCATTGATGTTTCTCTGTTTTGATGTGCACAGTTCTGGTTTGTACTTGTGTTATAACTGCATGCTTTGTTTGCATATCTATGCACATTGTAGCCTTGGTCTTTGTTGTTGTGTTCCCATATCAGTCTGGTTGGAGTTTGTTTTGGTGTTTCAGACCCGTAGCATTATGTTGCATCTATTTTTACTGGTTTGAGTTTTTGCTACCTTCATATACATGCTGAGTCTTGTGACATTGTCTGATATGCATTTGCTTGATGGTATGAATGGACTGTCTAACCTTTCACATGAGACTGTATGTAGTTGTCTTGACCACTTGATTGCATTTGGATTTGTTTTTTGAATTACACCTGAGTTGAATCCAACTTGTAGCTCGGATTTGACCTTATGCTGAAAATTATGATAATTTTTTTATTGCACTTGAGTTGAACTTGGCATTTTGGGTTTGACCTGTGCTCACTTGTCCCTGTAATTTTATCAAGTGTATATATCAGCGTGCACGACCTTGTGGCATATACAGTGATACACTGTCTATGTCACAAGCTGTTTGTGTATGATGAATTCAAAATGATGACGAATAACCCAAATAACTGAGGCAAATATTATTTTCAAAATCCACATTTTATTTTATACAGCATAAATATTTCCTTTTCAATTTTACTGCATCAATATTTATTTTTGCAGATTGCTCAGATGCTATATTCAATTTGGAGTGAAGTTGAAGATAAAATACGAGTTGAGTGAATGAGTGATTTGTAGTGAGGTCAAATGTAAATGCGAATCGTGATGTAATCAAAATTGTACCGTAATTAAAATTGTGTATATATATATAGTGAGAGCTTGAAATTTGTACTATTCAAAGATTGTATTAAATATTTGTTTGAATAAAATTTCTGTTTGAATTCAAATTCTGTGTTATTTATTTTTATTCAGCAAATATTTATTTAATCTATGAAAAATAAAATAGGACATTAACAAATACATTTAAACGAATATATATATATATATATGTTTATTATCATCAAACAAAAATCATATAATCGCATATTCAACAATCTCCCCCTTCTGATGATAACAAACATATATTTAAGATTTTGAATATGTTAAATGTATTTGATCATTGTTATACTCTAATTGCTCCCCCTATTTAAATGCTTCCTCTCTACACAAAGCTCCCCCTGCACATACAATTAAAATATGCAAATGAGCCTAGATGCAAATGGAAAATATTTGACCTTTGCTTGATTTTATTTGATAAAATCTTAACTTTTCTCTCCCCCTTTTGTTATCAACAAAAGAGTAATAGTGTTAGGGAAAATAGAGATAAAGTGATCGATATTAATCCAACATTAAAACTCAATCGAATATAAATATTAAATTTCAATAAAAAATCAAACAAAAATCATAAATACTTGTTAGGCGCATGTTCCACTTTTAGAATGATGGGAATGATGTCATCATATACAACTATACAGTTGTGTCTATTTGTGGTATATTTATATCAGGAATTTGAATATCTACTAACCATGCATAACCGTTAGGACTTTTAAATGAGATTAGTAGTATTCCAATTTTATTTTAAAAAAAAATGAATTCATGTATCTTCTAACCACACATAACCTTGAGGACTTTTAAATGGGATTAGAATCAACTTGTTTATTTTAAAAATCAATTTTGATATGCATTCCATACATGCATAACCATGAGGACTTTTAAATTAGCATGGAAGCACATAACAAATTCCAAGTAATTAACCCATACATAACCGTGAGGACTTTTAAATGAGAATGAATACTTTGGATTTAATTTTAATTTTATTTTATTGTTATTTATCCCCCTTTTCTATTAAAAATGTAAAACAAAAAACTAATTATTCCTGTTTAAAGTACCACATATTGACAAACTATATAGTATTTTGATGAGTAATGGTTGTTATAAATATGATAGAAATAGAGATGGTTATGGAATTTTTACCAATAAAAAGTTTTACAACTCTTGTTTAAATTTCTAAAGAAATTTACTAATTATACCATCTCGAGTCATAATATATGATAAATATCAACACTCATCACTTTTTTCAATCACTATTTATCTTTTCGATAATTATTAGGGAGTCAGATTAGTCAAAATAATCATTTAAAATCAAATTCAAAAATAATTATGAAATCAATTTTTCAAAATGACTGATCCGAGAACATGGTCAAAAATGATTTTTCTCGAAGGGGTTATATAAGAAAAATTTCTTCTATTTGAAAATTATTTGAAATGAAAAGTATGCAGATATTTTCTTTGAAAAATGATGCAGTTACTAAATATTCCAACAAAAATTACGTTCAACTAGTAATTTTTCTATCAACTAGATTACCAGTGTAATCTACATCTGAATTTCTCTTTCACTCAAAATTATCAATAATTGAATTTGATAGATCAGACCATGAAGTGTGCAACAAAATATCTCAAAATCAATTTTAACAGCTTTTTAAATGACATTCTCTTGAATTTGAATTGAAGCCGTGTAAATAATCAAAAACCGTGAACATAGAATTAGCCATATTATAACCAAATGTATTATCATCCAACAAAACACTATTGTTAATCCAAACTAATATATGAAGTAATTCAGATGCTCTAGAGATTTTTATAGTGTTTTTGGCATAAGAATATAGTTGGCCAATAATTTTAAATAAGTCAGAATCAAAATCATTATTATTTCATCATCTCATTATTGGCTGATTCAACTTAGATTACGGTGCAGATTATCACATTTAATATATTGTTCAAATAAATATACCATTACCTGTTTTACCTTTGCTATATTTTTTGCTATTGTCCATTGTGATTCTGTCACCTTTGTACTAGGCTAAGGAACTTTGCTTGTTGCCCATTGTGTTTCTAGAACAGCCAGAATCCAGATAACACTGTTGTTGTTCCATAGCCTGCCACCACACTTACACGGGAAAAGATTTTTGTGACCTATTTGTTTTTATAGGTCCATGGTTGTTAGTGGTAGAATATTTAGAAAAATAATTTTGTGGAGACCCAAAACTATTTATATATGTTCACTTCGGCATCCAAATTTGTTTAACTTTGAGAGATTTTATATTTGTGCCTTTCGGAACCCAAATTGGTATAATTTTCACGTGTTTGGGTCTATACCGACAACTATTTTGATTGTGTCCAAATTTTCTACAAATTGTGCACATTGAATTTACTTGATTAATCTCATTTCTAACATTTTTAGATTAATTATATCCAAGTCCTTGTCTAACTGTATTAACAGTTTGCTTCCCTAATAACATATTCAACGATTTTTCACTTTTGGAAAATTTGTCTAAAGTTGTTGACAATTGTTGGACTTGTGTTTTGAGAGATTCATTTTCGTTTAACAATTGTGTGCACTTTTTAATAGAATTTTCTCTCCTAGTATTTTCACTTTCTTTCAAAATCAGAATTTCATTTTCAAGTAATTTTATATTAATTTCTGATTTTTTAATTTCTTCGTCAAATGTGGGACACTTATCACACTTAGGGATCCTACTTTGAAAGTTTTTAACTAATTGCTCAAGTTGTTCATTTAATTCTATCATAGTATATTTTTGTGATTCAAGTTTGGCATACTTCTCCCTAAGTCGTTCAAAACAGCCATTTACTTCGTGGAAATATATAAGTAATTCTGAATGAGTGAGTTTTGATACCTCGCTTGGCTCGTCATCGTCGCTATCAGTTATATTTCCCCGAAGGCACATATCTGCCTTCTCACTCTCACTCCTAGAACTTTGATTATCTTCATCACTTTTAATCCACGCGGCTGCAAAACTTCTCCTTTTTGATTTCTTTTCAAAATCGCGTCGATTTTGAGGACAATTGGGCTTGATGTGTCCGTGTTGGTTGTACTTGTGATAGATGATCTTTTGTTCTTCTGAGTAGTCTAGTGCTTTGGCTATTCTGCTTTTCAATTTTTGATTTCGAGCTGGATTTCCGTATTTGTAATTCCACCTTTTGAATTTCTTTATTAACAGCTCCAATTCTGCTGCTTCATCATCATCACCATCACTTTCTGTTGTTCCTTTAAGAGCTATTGATTTCTTTCGAGTGTCACCTCCTTCACGCTCTTCCTTGAATTTTATTTCTAGCTCATAAGTGGTGAGATTTCCAATGAGTTCTTTAACTTTCATCTGTTTTAAATCTTTTGATTCTTGAGTGGCAGTCACTTTTGATTCAAATCTTCGTGGAAGGACTGAGGATTTTTCTGACTATTTCCAATTCCGTGTATGATTTTTCGAGAGCTTTTGATTTGTAGATGATACTGGAAAGTCGTCCATACATCTCTTTGACATTTTCTTCCTTCGCCATCGTGAAGTTCTCGTATTCGCTGCTTAGCATGGCAAGACGAGATTCTTTGACTTGAGATGTTCCTTCATGAGTCACTTCTAGTGTGTGCCATATTTCCTACGCAGTTAGACAATGTGAGACACGATTAAATTCAAATTGATCTAGTGAACAGATAATAGAATTCATAGCTTTAGCATTAGCATTTGGTAATTTATTTTCTAGTTCTGTCCATTGATCCTTTGGTTTATCTATTTCCTGATTATCTACAGTTATAGTTGGTGCTCTATAACCTGTCTCAACAATATTCCAAGCGTCAATTGTTTTCAGAAAAAATTTAGTTCTATCTTTTCAGTAGGCGTATTCACCATTGAACATTGGTGGTCTAACTATGGATTGACCCTCAGCAAAAGCATTATTAAAAGAAGCCATTTTTAAAAATTCGAATTTTTAAAACAAAAATGGGTTTTTGAAAAACGAATTTTTTAAAACAAAAGTTGACTTCTATTCCTAGCTCTGATACCCCTTGTAGGATCGATTTCACCCAAGAGGGGGGTGAATTGGGTGATGCTGTTAATTATAAAAATTAATTGCGGAAGCTTATAAAATTATTTCAACACAGATAAATCAGAATTATAGAAGCACAGATAATAGCAGAATAATAAATGCATAAATAGAATGACACAGAATTTACCCAGCTTCGGACTGTCTAACCTTTCACTTGAGACTGTATTTAGCTGTCTTGACCACTTGATTGCATTTGGATTTGTTTTTCGAATTACACCTGAGTTGAATCCAGCTTGTAGCTCGTATTTGACCTTGTGCTGAAAATTGTGACATTATTTTTATTGCACTTGAATTGAACCCGGCATTTTGGGTTTGACCTGTGCTCTCCTGTCCCTGTAATTTTATCAAGTGTATATATCGGTGTGCATGGCCTTGTGGCATATACAGTGATACACTGTGTATGTCACAAGCTATTCATGTATGATGAATTCAAAATGATGACGAACAACCCAAATAACTGAGGCAAATATTATTTTCAAAATCCATATTTTTTTATACAGCAAAAATATTTCCTTTTCAATTTACTGCGTCAATACTTATTTTTGTAGATTGCTCAGATGTTGAATTCAATTTGGAGTGAAGTTGAAGATAAAATATGAGTTGAGTGAATGAGTGATATGTAGTGAGGTCAAATGTAAATGTGAATCGTGATGTAATCAAAATTGTACTGTAATTGAAATTGTATATATATAGTGAGAGCTTGAAATTTGTACTATTCAAAGATTGTTATAAATATTTGTTTGAATAAAATTTCTTTTGAATTCAAATTCTGTGTTATTTATTTTTATTCAGCAAATATTTATTTAATCTATGAAAAATAAAATAGTACATTGACAAATACATTTAAATGAATATATATATGTTTATTATCATCAAACAAAAATCATATAATCGTATATTCAACAAAAAAGAGTGAGGCTTATTTTAAGACTTAGGATAAATTAATAAGCACAGATAGTAAGAACAAAAGTAAAGGCTTATTTAAATAATTTACCTAAGTTAATAAACAAAGGTAAAAGTAGGACCTATACCAGAAAGCATTCTCTATTAGATAAAATGTTGGTCTCACATTAGCCATAAGTGAGATAAGGGCACGCTTATGCTAATAATGGTAGCAATTGGTCAAATAGAATTCCAAATCATGGGGGATTTGAAAAAGGGGTGCAACTAGATATTGTTTGGTTGACGGGCCAGTACCTATAGCATTTCCCCTATTTTTCTATAGACAGATGTTTCATATAATCCTGAAGTGGGACGTAGGGCACGTTTACGCTGGAGCTTGAGGTAATAAGAAGACCCAATAGGTGGAGCAACAGGTAGCATGAGTATGGTGGCAGTTACGCATGCAACTTCCATTACGGTGCTCAGTGATCACTATGAATTCCAAGCGCTTAGTATGTGTGCCTTTCGTAAGCACCATTTCCTTTTGTGTAGGGAATTATATAACATCTAGTCCACAATAAATACTTTGTGCTTCTTTCATGGACACCATTGTACATTGTGCGTCTTTCGCAGATGTCATTACCTTATGTATAGGGAGTTATATAGCCTCTAGTCCGCAATAAGATTTATGGAGTAGCAGGCCAATCAAAGGGTAGAATTGGGATTCAACCTAAGCATGGGATTAGGAATTCAACCTAATCAAAGAAGCTATCAAAGATAGTTGCAAACAATCAAAGTTAATCAATTATGTTAATTTAGTTAATTCGTATTTATTTCTAGCTTATTCCTTCTCTATATTTCCTTTCTTTCCTTCTATATACTAGAACTATTGTAAAGTCTACTACTTTTACTTCGCTTAAAAATTCTAGTAATTACTATCATTCACCAGGCTTTTAGTCTGACCCACTCCCTTTTTTCCCCTTTTCCCCTATAGGCTAGCAAGAGCAAGAACGATTGATTGTAGACACTTAGAGGCTTCTTTGGCAGAGATTTCTCTTCTTTATTTTCAGTTTTTAGCTTATTCAATGTATTGGCACTTTGCGAGGGATAGCTTTTACTATGATATTTATAGGACTGAGGTTTTGATTTCATGAGGCATATATTGGTATTTTGAGACATATGATGTATTCGGTTTTTAATTCAATATTATGAAGTTTGACTTTTAGCAAATTAATATTTTAATTGTTTTCGCTGTTTTTATCTATTTTGTCTTGTGAATCTTAGTCTCTACTAGTTTTATTTATACGCACAACGCACCACATCTTTTAGTGTGTTCTTTTGGGTATACTAAGGGGTGTGGGGTTTACACTTGGTATCAGAGCCTAAGGTTACAGGATTCCTAAAAATTTGTTTTAAAGTGAAGTATTTTTCAAAATAACTTGTTTTAAAGATGTCTTTTAGAATTAAACTCTTATAAAAGAAGTAATTTTCAAGTATAAAAGAGTTTTTTATAAAAATCCTCTCAAAGTCCAGTTCAAACCTTCTTTCGATTCGTTTGAGCCTAAATTTTCTTTTCTTTGCATAGTATGACAGACTAGTTTTGTAGAGCTACCGTACTAGAGGTGCAAGAGCAAGTGCCCAATATGACACCGTAGGTGGAAATCACTTTAACCCACCTACATCAGCCAACTATTCTAAGCTATGCAAGGCCTTAGCTAGTATAAGAGGTAGAATTTTTTAGGCATGGAGAATTCAAAGGAGACGCGAGCTAGACTGGCGAATACTGAGCAAAGGTTTAGTCGGTTAGGTTTGGAGGACCGATAGAATAATTAACCAACATCTTGGCAGCTGAAGTGAGAACTTGAGAAGGTTCCTACAAGCTCTAAGAAGCAATGAAGGAAGGACAAGAAGGATAAGTATAAGGATAAAAGGAAGGAGGACCTCAAAAAGAATCAAGAAAAGGGGAGATGTAAGCGTTGTAGAATGACTGGTCATTACACAAAAGACTGTAAGAAGGCAGGAATGAAGGGAAGATGTTTCAATTGTGGACAAATTTGTCACTATAGTAAAATTTGTCCTTAGAAAATGGGGTGCAGCACAGATTTAGATTTTGGATACAACACCTTCCAACAGCATACCAAATTGAGGTAGGAAAATTTGATTTTTATTTCTGATTTTTCAATTCGAACTCTTGTTGATTCTGGAGCATCACACTCTCTCATCTCTAGTTCTTTAGTAAGTTGTTCGCACTTAGGCACCTCCTTAATAGTAAACCCCATTGTTGTTTCAAACCCCATTAATGGATCGACACACTTGTCTATGGTTTGTAGGGGTTTGAAAGTTCTTTTTTATCCTAGGCGTAGAAATTGACCGCGACACCTATGTTTTGGGATTTTCGGGGGTATGTGATAATTTTGGGGATGAATTGGCTATCCACATATGGAGCTATATTAGATTGCGAAAGGAGAGTCGTTAGACTAGAGATATGCAGCGGTAGGACTCTCAAGGTTTCTTGCGACCCACAAGGATCAGTTATGTTGAGCTTCTTTTATTCCCTTGATTCATCATCATTAGAGTTGGATTCGGTTCCTGTCGTCAAAGATTTTCCAAACGTCTTCGAGGAGATTAGGGGACTACCCCCTAAGAGAGATTGACTTTAGGGTTTATTTGACTGATAATGTTATATCAATGGCATTACCCATTAAGCACATGGCACCTAGGGAGGGGATGGAATTGAGCAAGCTAATCCATGGGCTTTTAGAGGAGGGTTTCATAAGAAGGAGCATATCGGAGTGGGAAGCGCCAGTCCTCTTTGCTACCAAGGTGGACGGTTCTCTTCGACTCTGTGTGGACTACACTACAAGAAAATGTTATATTGATAGCAAGTGGGGATTGCACGGGAGGTTGCTTGCTATAGTTAACTAGGTAAGGGTATATTGTTTAGTCTTTGACGCCATCAATAATAATTTAACGCGCCATTGATAATAACGATTGAGAAAATTTTACGGTCCAAAATTTTATTTTCCTCCATCATTTTTCTATGTCGCCCAAATCCCCTTTTCCTTTTTGATATCACTTCCTCTTCAGATTCTTCTCGTCACTGTAATTCTTCCTTAATTTTAGATCTCAGCATCGATTCCAAGTGATTTCGCTCGATTCCTCAAGCCTCTACAACCCTCAAAGCACGATTCCTCAAGTGATTCACTGGAATCCTTCTAGGTAGCTGAAGCATGTCTTCTAGGCTCGATTCCTCAAGCGGTTCTTCAAGGCAGCTGAAGAAGTATTTCGACTTCGCTTTCCTCAAGCAGTTCTCGGTATTTCAACTTCGTGAACTGGGTGTCGGTAATTTTTTTTATTAAACTTAAGCATTTTGTGATTTTTATAGATAATGATGATATATTTATGATATATAACGATTATTTTGATTATTAAACTAATCGTAAACACTGGATTTATTAGCTATAAATAGTATCAAGCAGTCATATAAAAACTAGTCTATATGACTAATCGTAAACACTGGATTTAATATCTATAAATAGTATCAAGCAATCATATAGTCTATACCAACCATATTTGGTTTTAAGTGTTTAATCGTAAACACTTGTTTCAGGTTTTGAATATGTGAAGCTTCATACATATTTGGTTTTAAGTGTTTAAGTGGTTTCAAATATATAACAGTTTTAAGAATATAAGTGTTCATGATGTACAAAATGTATGCCAATTTGTATATGTTCGATTTTATAATATGTAAGTTTTGAACAAATGCATTATTCTTACCTGAATTAATAGTTGCTTTTGGCATCTAGAGTTGAATCTAGAGTTTAGTTGGGTCTGTATGAATGAGAAAAGAGGGCAAAGATGGATTAGGTGAACTCCATTAAAGTTGCTTATAACACTACAGTTCAGAGTTTGCACTGCAGCATATTTTGTAAGCATGTCTTATATTGTAATCACACTCGCCAAATCCAAATTTTACAGTAAAATATTACTTCATAAAAGAAGGATTATGGTAATAGCACTATTAATTATGGTAAGTTGTGGTATACAAGCTAATGATGTAAAGAGTATTTTTGTTCAGACAGAATAAATATAGAAAACTTTTGCTAATGTTTTTACTAGATGACATCTTAAACATTTAAAAAATGCCTTGGCATGTGATGATCCATTTTTGTTTCATAGTATTTGGTTGCTGGAATAAGAAATGCATCTTGATAGTTCCAAATATTCAAACATCCAAAGCATTTGGATGTCTTTTACTGTTGTGTTTATTGACCAAATATATAGGATCCAAATACTGACCGATTCGACATTAGTTTTTTAGGAAATCCAATATTAGTTAGACGGTTTGCCACCTTGCCATATATTAAGTTATGGACTATAAATTGTAATAAATTATAGTACATTTTATTATTGATTTCAAAGATTTCAAGTAATTTCTTTATGTTATTTTATTTTAGTTTTTACCATTTTGTGTCATGCTTCCGTGTGTTATTGTGATTAGCATTACCTGAACTTGTTGTGGCTAAATACTTAAATGTCAACTGGATACTTAATTTCGTAAAATAGAAACTGTGTGCAATGAATCTGTGAACTGTGATGGATACGTTTAAATACATAGTTTTAGTTATGTGCTATTAAATTAGACTAGCCTCAAAACGATAGCCTTGTTCAATCATTTTCTAGTCTTGAGAATATAAAAATTGATTGTCTGTTGGTAGCTGTGGCTAATCAATTGGTACAATTATTACCTATTTTTATTAGGTGAAGCAGTCAGATGAAATGTTAACTGCACCCTTTTCATGTATGTTACGATCATCTAATTTTATGTTATTTATTCATAAAGCAGTATAATTTTCTCTTTCCTGAAGCACCTGAATAGCTTGCATTTCTTAATTTTGTCTATTAAGAGAAATTATTCATTCATAGCATCTGGGATCAATTTTGTGTCCTTAAATAAATATATTAGATGTAAACTGTAGTAATAATTTGAATGATACAATGGTTTATGCTTCCATCACACTACAAGCAACTTGTAACATCATGATGAATTAGCACTCATCTTCTATTTCTGCTATACTTAATTATTATGTTAATCCTAATCAAATTTCTGTGTTAATCAGTCTTAGTGTATCCATACATTATGTATATGATGGTCAGATGTAGTCGGCTTTTTTTGTTTTTTCATATCTGATTTTGGTCAGGTGATTATGTTGTTGTTCTCTAAATCATGTGGACATAACAAATCCCATGTTTCCCCTATTTTCATTAGATTACATAATACTTCATTCTTACGTTTTCTTTCACTCTCTGTATTTTTTGAATCTCAATAGATCTAGAAAAGATTAGTATGTAGAATCATGAATTTGATTTTGTACCATTGCACTACTTTAAGATATTATTTGTTGGAACTTTATGATTAACCAATGATGGATGTTTTCATATTTGTTGGAACTTTATACTTAATGATGGATGCTATTTTATTGTATGACCATAATCAGTCCAATTAGTATACTTAATGATGGATGTTATTTTAGACTAGTAACAGTATCAGTTCATGTATTGATGGGCTCTTGGACATTTTTAAACATCTAAGTTTTATTTTATTTTTTATGTTTGTTGGTTTTTGAGGTGTCTCTTCCTAGAACAGTTGGATGCTGGTAGGTACTAATATGGGACCTTGGTCATTTTTGAACAGTTTATTTTTATTATTTCTTATTTTTGTTTAACATACAAGATATTGGATAGGTTCAGCTGTCTTCTCAATTTTATACTTGTAAATATCGATGAGTATTAAATTATCATGTTTTTTTTCAGAAATTTGCTTGCTGCAATATTGTATATGGCGATGGAAAAAGATTGGGTGCATTTACACAGGTAATAGTACAATTTTAGCTTAAAATTGAACTTGGAATTTATAATAATGATTTTTTTTGTCGTTAAATATTTTATTTTTACCGTAGAACTAGTAAGGAGTATGAGCAAGGAGCAAGGAATTTTGTGCATGCAACAAAGAGAAATTCAGGAAATATGGAAAAAAAATTGTGTCCTTGCTCAGATTGTCGAAATCTTATCCGTCATCATGATGACATTATTGTTGAGCACCTGATTATAAGGGGAATGGATCCTTTATACAAGTGCAGTATATGGTATAGTCATGGTAAGCAGGTAAATGTAGCTAAAAAAGTGAAGTTGGATGACACATATGAATTACTTCAAGCCATTCACTATTAAGATGAAGATTTTGTCAACCATACTTTTTTCTCTGATGATAAGCATAATGATGATGCACAAAAGTGAACGGATGATTTCCTTAAAAATTTGGAAGATGCAGAAACACCACTGTACCCTGATTGTGTAGATCAAATGAAATTATATGCTATCACTGCATTGTATAACCTTAAATGTGAAACTGGATTATCTGATACTGGTTTTGATAAGCTTCTAAGTGTGCAACAATTGTTATTACCCAAAAATAACGTCCTTCCGAAGACTTTATACGAATTAAAGAAGTTTCTCAAAGTATTTGACATGGGATTTGAGAAGATTCAGGCCTGCAAGAATGATTGTTGTCTTTTCAGGAAAGAGTACAAAGATTTGGATAGATGTCCGAAATGTGGTTCTTCGAGATGGAAGACAAATGAGCGGACGGAAGAGATAATGCAAGGTATTCCGGCCAAAGTATTGCGATATTTTCCAATTATTCCAAGATTCAAAAGAATATTTAGATCCCAACAGATGGCAGAAGATCTAAGGTGGAATTTTAGTAATAAAAGCAATGATGATAAAATGCGTCATCCTGTGGATTCTTTGACATGGAGCATGGTGGATGGTAAATGGAAATCATTTTCAAGTGATCCACGTAACCTTCGACTTGGTCTTGCTACCGATGGTTTCAACCCATTTGAAATTAAGGGCTCCAAGTGTAGTTGCTGGCCAGTGATGCTTGTGACATATAATCTCTCACCTATATTGTGTATGAAAAAAGAGAATATTATGTTAACATTATTGATCCCTGGTCCAAAGCAACCGGGAATGATATTGATATATATTTAGCTCCTTTGATAGAAGATTTGCAGCACTTATGGAGTAACAGGGTGGAGATTTATGATGCATTTAGCAAGACACTTTTTAACTTAAAAGCAATTTTGTTATGGACTATAAACGACTTTCCAACGTACGGAAATCTTGCTGGATGTTGTGTAAAAGGCAAAAAAGGTTGTCCATTATGCGGTGTTAATACTAATCATCGATGGCTAAATCATAGTCGAAAAAATGTTTATATGGGGCACAGAAGATTCTCACCTCTATTAGATCCATTAAGAAAACAAAAGGCTTGGTTTGATAACAAAGTGGAGAAAGGTAAAAAACCGAGAATTCTCACAGGTAGAGATATTTCTGTTATTTTGGGAGATTTTCCAAATGATTTTGGAAAAATTGAAAATGTTGAAATAGAAAAACGCAAGAAGGCAAAGAAAAGAAAATGCACCGCCTACGAAGAAGATAAAACCGATCCTACAAAAGTAGAGCTATCAAGGTGGAAAAAAAGATCAATTTTCTTTGAATTACCATATTGGGAGGTTAGTGTTCAAAATTTATTTTGTTCGTAATAATCTAACTATAAAATTATATAATATTAAATTGTCATATTAATGATGTTTATAGGAACTTCCACTCCGCCACAATTTAGATGTGATGCATATTGAGAAAAACGTTGGCGAAAGTTTACTCAGCACAATGTTGCATGATAGCAAATTAAAAGATGGTATTAATTCTAGAAAGGATTTAGAGGATTGGGGAATCGACATGCTTTATATGCACAACCTCGTGGGAAGAGAACATATCTTCCATCGGCTCCATATACTTTGTCTAGTTCTGAGAAAAAAAAATTGCAACAGATTGTATGACTTTAAGGGACCTGATGGTTATTGCTCAAATTTCAAAAGATGTGTGTCGTTGGAGGATTGCAAAGTTAGTGGATTGAAGTCGCATCATTATCATGTTTTAATGCAACGAATGCTATCGGTTGCAATTAGAGGATTTCTCCTGAAAAAGTTAAGGAAAGCAATAACTCATTTGTGTATATTTTTTAATAAAATATGCCAGCGTGTTCTTGATAGAGAGAAGTTGCTACAAATGGATGATGAGATTGTTAAAATTTTATGCGATCTTGAAAGATATTTTCCACCTTTGTTTTTCAACATAATGATACATTTAACAATTCATCTTAGTAAAGAAGCTCGATTATGTGGACCGATTCATTTTCGATGGATGTACCCCTTCGAAAGGTATATGAAAACACTTAAAGACTATGTAAGGAACCATGCACGACCTGAAGGATGCATTGCAGAAAACTATCTCGCGGACGAATCCATGAGATTCTTTGGCGATTTTCTACAGAAATCATCAGAATTAGGGGAGAAAGAAGGTAGAAATGAAGATTATAAGAATGATGATGCAATACTCGAAGGACGTCCAGTATCATCATGCAAGACAATTACATTGACTGCTAATGAGATGGAAGTTGCTCATTTGGCCGTGCTAATGAATATGGCTATAACAAAGCCATATTTAGAGTAAGCACATATTTTTTTATTTTTTTGTCTTAACATATGTGTAACTATAAATGTAACTTAGCATTTTTTATATTATGCTAGTATGCATTTGGAAGAGTTACAAAGTTTGGACAGGCGCATGGAAAGAAATGCTACATTGCTATGGAAAACTCACACAAAAAACTTCGCCGATTGGATTAACAAGAAGGTTAATTAAATATTTTAAATTTCATTTATAGGTTTGAAAATATTATTTTTGACTATATTGAGTGGATTGAGTTTTTTCCAGATATCTATTAACTCAAGTGAACATGAGGAATTATTAAAATGGATTGCCTATGGCCCAAGTAGCACTGCTTCGTCCTACACAGGATATATAATTAACGGGTTACGTTTTCACAAAAAAGATGTTGAGAGAGAAACTCATAATTCTGGAGTGACTTATGATGCTACTACCATGTGTAGAGCAAGTGCGAAAGATGTCTCTCAAGTAGTAGATGTGGTCACTTATTATGGGATTTTGACCGACATAATCTTGTTAGACTATCACAAATTTTATACTCCAATTTTCAAGTGTCATTGGGCAAACATTGGAAACAGGGTGAAGGTTGAAGATGGATTTACAATTGTTAATTTACATCAAAATCAAGTTTCATTTTCGAGGGATCCGTATATCCTTGCATCTCAAGCGAAACAAGTTTTTTATTCAAGAGAGAATGACTCCTCTAATTGGTATGTTGTAATGAAGGCACCACCAAGAGGTTTTCATGAATTAGAGACAATCGATTCTATTGAAAGCACAAGCAGTGTTGTCCAAGATTGTGAAGAAAACGAGATGGATGTCGATTTTTTGGAGGATGCTAGCTATGTTAGGGAGGATTGTGAAGGCATATTGGAGAAAAGTTTTAAAAACCGTCATTGATTACGCTTGGAAACTATAGGTAAACCTTACATGATTACGTGGGGAAACATGTTCATTTTACAATATATTGTCTGAATTTGCATGAATATATATACTTATTTTGAGTGTCTACATTGTTCACATGCTTTCCTGCATACCTCAATGTCTTTAATTGTTCAACTTTCTTTCTTAGTGAAAATTAGGTGATAAAGGCTATCGATATGAATATATGTACTACTTTCGTTTTGTTTTTATAAATATATATTAGATGCATTTTTTTCAAGCTGAGATTTCCAAAATGTTTTCATATATACATGTGTGATGTTTCTTCTGTGATTATATATGTGTGTGTTGTGCTGCAAAAATCGGACTGCATCTTAGTTTCCTGCATACTTCCAATAATCTTTTTTTATATGCAGAAAATGAGTAAAAGGAAGGGGGCTGCTCAAAAAAGGCTACAAACAATCGAAGAATCCACCACGTTCAATGATAATGCAAAAGGAAAGGACAACATGGTGGATGGCAACATTCGTATTGAAGACAACTCGCAAGAACTTGGAAACCAAGGCAACCAAATAGATGTAAACGTTGAGAATAACGATGCTCGAATTCAAGACAACATGAAGCAGTTGACAAAGATACAATGCAAGTTTTAGAAAATTTTGATGTTGACACGAATGAGGGAACTACTAGAGATGTCAATGCAAATCCAGTTGTGAAGCGCAATGGCAGAGGTCCAATTAAAGTGAAAAGACTTCCATTGAATCCTTCTAACCGTATTGAAGTCGAATTTGATTTGAATGGAAAACCAATAGGAGATGGATCTGTCAAGTTATCTTCATATCTAGGTCCGCTAGTAAGGGAGCATGTTCCGGTTATGCTTGATAAATGGAAGAATCTTAGTGACGAACTACAAGTTGCGTTGTGGGATTGCATTTAGGTATATCTTCATTTGTTTATATCTATTTATTTGTTATAGCTTGTTGTTTTGTTTTGTTTTGTTTTTTGGTCAATTTGTTTTGATCACAGTAATTTGGATGATCACAGTAAATTTTGACAGAATTATTAACACATAGAATAAACACTTTTAACTCCAAAGTTGATAAAATAGTATTAAAAAATACGATAATTGATATGAGCTTATTGAGTATGCATGTTTATTAGTCAAGTTTGTAATGCTATTATTTTGAGAATAAGAGGACCATGCAGAGAGTAGTTCCCAATATAGACAGTGAATCAAAATTTGTACACTTAATTTCATCATCCTGCATATAGGAATAAGAGGTATATCTGCCATCATCCTGCATATAGGAATTAAACTGATTCAAAATGCAATTATAAGTACCCAATGTAGATAGTGAATCTAACTTTTACTTTAACCTTGCATCATGTATTCTTATTTTCATCTGAAAATTTGTACACTTAATTCCATATAACATTGTCTCATATAGCTCCAGTTATCTTGCAATTTTTGTTTAAAATAAGATTACCTCATGCATGCAAGAAATATAATATGTGCACAGATTATTATTTTCTCTATTGTACTATAATTCTTTTTCAGAAATGTTCTATGAAATCAGAGCCCTCATGTACTATTAGAGTACACCAGTTCAGTTGTAAACAATAGATCACTGTATGCTGCAGGAAATATGACATGTGTACAAAACTATTATTTTCTCTAATGCAATACAATGTTTTAAAGCAAAATGCACCTTAAAATCAGAGGTCTTCTATGAGATTAGAGCACATCTCAACTACAAGTGTAATTGTTAACCAAAATTGTACAGTCTAACTGACTTTAGTTATGAACACGTAAACCACTTTAGGTTTGTAAAAATTCTATACGTCTTAGTTGAGCAATAAGAAATTGCTTAAATTATTTTGATTGGAAATTGCAAGTTGTTACTGCCGCATGTACCAATTCCAATTCATGGTAGAGTAATTAGATGAATTAATGATTTGTCAGAATTTTTGTACAATGACAGTTTGACGTTCATGCATGTGCCGATATCTTCTTGTACCATTTTTACTGCTGTTTACATGTGCAAAGCATGTAACTCTTTGTTTTCACATGTAATTACTACTGTTTACATGTGCATGGCGTGTACTATGACATTCACAAGTTCATATGCCTTTAAATATTGCAAGTTAGATTTAAATTGGACGAGGAATGGCAAAAAGTGTGCATATTTCATTAAATGGGGTGCATCTTTAGAGGTTCAAAATCTCGAGTTCGCAAAATAGCGGAAGCAAGGAACGAAGAAGAAAGAAATCGGTTGAAATCCGACAACCTAAGTATGAATGAGTGGAAGAAATTTGTCATGTCCAAAATGGCTCCATAGTTTAAGGTAACATTTACATTTTCAAATGTTGATGAGATACGAAAACCAAGCTGGATTTTTTAATGCCTGTTTTCATTTTATTTTTAGGAATTGAGTCAGAAATTTCAAGCTATTAGAGACAATCAAATACCACACACATGTAGTCGTAAAGGAATGGCTCGAGTGGCCGATAATTTGGTAAGAATTACTAATTTATATACCATAATATTTATTAGCTAGTTAGTCATTGTGACGTGTTGTAAAAAATATTCTTTAAACATAGAAAAAGGCGAGTCCTCATCCATCTTCTGTTGGTCGAACTCAAGTGTGGATCAAATCGCACACACGAAAAAATGGCAAACCAGTAAATTCGATTATTGCAGATGCTATTGTAAGTACTTTGAAATTTTATTAGATAACAATATGTTTGCTATTGTGATAGTTCGATTGTGTATAATGTGCATGTATAACATGTGTAGGAAAAAATTAAACAAATACAGAATGAATCAAGTTCTAGCTCAACAATTAATTATAAAGATAATGCGCTTGCAAAAGTATTAGGACCGGATAGACCAGGGCGATTGAGAGCAATGGGAAGGGGTATGACCTACACCAAAGCAATATGGTCACACGTAAGGGATAAACAAACGGTCGAAATGTAAAATAAAATTTTAGAATTAGACGCGATGGTTCGTATGCTTATGAAGAATGAGGTATATTTGGCATTTTTATTTTATGACATATGTGTAATGTTTCCAAGAAATATCCACTAGCAAATTGAAAAAGGATATGTGGGGCAATAAAATGACAGTGGATGTTGCAGTTGCGTTACAGGGAACTGATGTTTCCAAGAACTATAGTTTAATGATGTTATCTGTGCGCAGAGTTGTGTTTGCTTGGATGTTGGCAGAGAAATGATGTTGAATTGATGAAGTTGAATTGTGGTGTATGCAGAGTAGGAAATGTATGGCTGTTGAGAGTGGATTGGGTTGTTCTGTTGCTAGATGTATAAAGTGTCAAAGGGGCAGAAGTGTTTGTGTTGAATGGTTGCAGGCTGTTGTAGGTGCAGTTTTGATGGTCACTGATGGCAATAACTATGAATGGTGAAGTGCGGAAGGGGAAGAATGGCAGTTGATGAATGAAATGTAGCAGTTTGAGGAAAACGGTGGGAAGTGGAGATTAATGAAGTGGGAGTTATGAACTTGTGGTCACAACAGAGTAGGAGTATGCAGAAGAAGATTGGTGGGTAGTATGAATGGGTTAAGTGATGATGTAGGAGTTACATAGCTTTCAATTCAAGTTCATCAATACCCATTGCTGCTACAACAGTTACATAGCTTTCAACTTTCAACTTGCAAATGACACTAACTCACTTCCCAACCACTGCATTCCTCCAACCTGCCACTGCCGTTCATCTTCACTTCAGTGCAAATACAAATTCCTACACCCAAACCATCTCAAGCAGTTGCATCCATCATCTCTCTGCCAACATCCAAGCAAACACCACTCTGCGCACAGACAACATCATTAAACTATAGTTCTGCAATTCAACCCCCTTCTCCTCTGACAACAGCCTCAAACATCCCACCATCAAACACTTACCCCTTTCCACCATCATCAGTTCCCTGTAACGCAACTGCAACATCCACTGTCATTTTATTGCCACACATCTCCTTTTATTTTATGACATATGTGTAATATGTCGTGTATTATCATATATATATATATATATACACATTTATATCTTCAAAGTTCCAGTGTATTTGTTGTTACAAACTGTTCAACTTTTATGACTGCATTGTTTAATTATGTGTGATACTTATTAACCATAAGGTAATTACCATTAACAGCAACTATTACAATATAAATCAAATACCAATACCCTTTCACCGTCACTTTCGCTACATAAAAACATATTCCTCTTTCATCGAACTTTCCACTTCAACAAAAAACAAAACCTTAGTTAAATCATACAAAATACACATCTTTGCTTGAAACTGAGTTTGAATTGTTATTGTACTTCTGTGTCAGCATCTGTTGTGTATGCTTTCCATAATTTCAATATGCAATCTTCAACAATTCAAGTTTATGTTGGCAATGCTTTTGCATATAACACGCATTTTCATACTTCCAACATTCAAGCTTTCTAATACCATCACAAAAATGTTAAAACCACTTCACATGTACATATTTATAAAAGTTCATCTCAAAGCTTTGTAGTACACTGATACAGTGACATCTAACTAAGCATGACATTAATTTTCAATGTCTGAAGAAAGCTATCTTACTGTAATTTTTTTCACTGTTCCATTGCAAGTTGCTTGTGTCTGTTTTAATCATTGGTGAATCCAGTCAAGTATACTTAAGGCTTTAGTGGTATTGATATCACCAAAATCTGCCAGCTTGGTTGCAAACGTGCGATCAGAGAAAGCATAGAAATCAGATTACCATAGGATGACATGATGGCATGAACTAAAATCTCGTTATATTTGCTAATATCATTAGTTATGCTTTATCAGACTATCTTTAATTAATATCATGAAATTATATATCATTACTGTTTTTTTTACGTACTGTTTTTTTTGTTTGACAGAGAAAAGAAAGCCTGGATGAAGCAAATGTGCATCAAGCGGCAAAAGTTATTTATAGTACTAGTGTAATATTATTATATTCGACATTTAGTCTCATTATTAATATAATTTGCTTTTGATTAATAATAGAACAAACATGGTAAATAATATGACACATGTCACTTACTGGATTGGAGTGAGACAGACGAAATTGTTGCGGATGGAAGAGTTGTAACAAGTAACCCAAAGGAGCTTGTTCAACAAATCCCTTTAGGTTCTGATGCTAATAAAATTATAATAGACACTGTGAGAAAACAGGGTGCTTTCTTGTGGAGACCTTCACTTTATTCGACACACATTGGAAACGTTGTTGGTGAGATAGTAGCATGGCCGGTTACTAGAGTTGTTTTGCGCAACTTCGATAACTTTGAAAAGGCTGATAATGGGGTAATCTTTCATATTTTTTACTAAATAATTTTTTATTTTCAATGTACAAAAAGAATAATATGTTTTTTTATTAGAGTAAAAGCAATAGCGTAAATCATAAATGCAAACTAATCGATTGGAGTGGGAGTGAAGAATTAGTTGCAGATGGACGACTGCATTCGAGTGATCCGAAAGAACTTGTGAATGATCTTCCTCTTGGTCCGGCTGCCATTGCAGTTTGGATAGATAATCCAAAAATCGAAGATGCTTTTCTATGGAGGCCCACTAAAGGATTGACCCGAGTTGGAGAAGCCATTGGTACTAAAGTTGCATGGCCTGAATCGAAAGTAGTTATCGAAACAATTAACACTGCATCATCAAATAATCATACGAGTAATGTTGGAGTTGTCGAGCAGGTAGGTATCAACTTATTTATATGCGATTCAATTATTTTTCATCGGACAAATTATTGAAGCACATACTAAAATAACCTTTTTGTTTAATTGATAGAGTACGAATTTTATGGAAAAAGGCAAATGCAAGTTGATTGATTGGTCGGGAAAGAGAGAAATAGTTGCGTTAGGTCGCGTGTCTTCAACCGATCCAAACACAATGGTTCATTGTGTCCCATTGGGAAAAATGCAGTTAAAGTTTGGGTAGATCTTGTAATAATTCCAAAAGCACGTCTATGGAGAACAACGTCTGATCTAGAAGTCGTTGAAGATGCACTTGGTACTACGATAGCTTGGCCTGCTGCGAACGTTATAATGGAATCGATTTCTAGTAAGTATAATTCAAGCTTTGTTTAGATATGAAACTTTTTTGATTTGGTTGAATACTATCTACCCACTGATGAATTGTGTACTATAATTACAGTAATTATTTATTACACATTGCATTTTAACTCTAGCTCATATACTTTACATGTATTACACATTGCATTGTATCCTTGACTTTGAGCAATCAGTCCATTTTTTATTAAAAATTTCATGTGTTTTGTTACTTCAGTAATTAGAAAGTACAAGGTTTATTGAAAATAAAATTGCACATCCAATAAATTTAGTCCTTGACCTAGCAATCAACTAATCGGTTGATCAACAGAGTACATGTATTACTTGTTATATTTTCAAGCATTCTCTTCTTGACATGCAAAGAAGTAAGTGTCCAAAATCATTCACTGTAAATAAATTATTCTAGTATAGAAAAAGATGCATCTTTTACGGACATTTTCCCCTTCTTTTTGTTCTCTTTTCAATTTAATTTTTATATAATTAGTTGATTAGAATATATTATAGATTATATTTCTAGGTATCTTAAACTATTAGATAATTGTGATAAATTACTTGTTCATTGCTGGTAGGAATTAAATAATTAGCTAACTGTGTCATCTCTAATATTTATAAAGCAAAAAATATCCTGCTCTATCTATTTCCTCGGCATCTGTTCACTTTCATTTCATTCGTGTAGTCCTTATCTCATTTCATTTTATCCGTGTATACTAAGTTATCCAACCTACAGGAATCTTCAGAATCTGGCTGCTATTAAATCGCATTTAAATTTATGACATGTCAGGCTTATGCACTTTGTGACATTACATTATGTATTCGATTGGATACGTAAATGCTACAAAATCGTGGATTGGATAACTTAAGTCGTTTTATATTTACTGTTGTTAACATGACAGTTACGTTTTGCAAAATTGTAGAATATCCCATTGACCTTGTCAATAAGAAGTGAGAGAAGTGAAGATGTAATTCTATCGAACCAACCATTAGAATTTAGAACCATTAAAGAACTCTTCGAGTTTAAATATTGTTCAGGAACAACTTAAGTATAATGTTTAAAAGCAACTTTCTTATGTCTCAACCTAAAAGGTAAAAGCAACAAATGTTTTTTTTGTAATGACCACTGGATGGTCATTTAGCTTATAGTTCATGGAAATAATTGAAGAATTGAAACGTCTAAGAGCACGTATAGTTACTAACAGTAGCATGCCTTAGTAGTAGTTTATCAAATAGGTAATCAAAATGCATACAAAGTAAGAATAAATGAAATAAGAAGGAGCATGTGGGATATATACACAAACGAGTCATTGTGCAGACATTATTTCTCAACTTTATTGTCAATCAAATAACTTTGGCAGTTCACCTTAGTGCCATGAAAAATATGTTGCAAGTTTTTTCAATCCTCTCCACCTTGGATCATAATTAGCAGTCTAACTAACCAGGACTGCAATGAGATTTACTGCATATGGGCTCAGCTAAGATATTACTGGTTAAAGCGGTAGAGTATGTGTATCATCCCAACTTTGTAGAAATGTGATGCATGTGTTTTGGCCATATGACTGGCAAGCTCAATACCATTTTGATTTCATGGTTATGTCTGATGACTGGTGATCTATTTCTCAGTTTTTAGATTTCTTGGTAACATTAACATAGTCAAAATTGATATTTCTTGATAATGTCTGATGACTGATGATGCATCTTTCATACTTATACATACTTGTATATATTGACTAACATATGTATGTTTGTGTTTCTTCTTCACAGATGTTGTATGATGCTTTTGAGGTTGATACATGATGTCGCACTCTTTCTTCTTTAAATCAGTCATGCTTGTCGAACGTCATTAAAATATTTTTAGTATGTATCGTTTTGGTATGCTACACTCTTTGTGTGCTTATGTTTAATTTTTATCACAAATATTTATGTTTAATTCTTCATGTATGAAATATTATGGATATATATATATATATTGTGATTTGGCTTATGACTCAATTTGTGTACTTATGTTAATGTGATGAATGTGGTTTTTTGAGTTATAATATATAAGTAGAATTGAAAATTGTAAGCTTTGAATGTTATGGCAGAAAAAAATATGCAATAGAATTTTTTTATAGTGTTCTAACTATGCAGTAAAAAGAAAAATTGTTCAGCTTTGTTATACTATAGCATCATGTTAGTGCTAAAAAATATATTTTGCAAAGAGTAAATAGTTTTCATAGCAATAAGACGGTGCTATAATAGATAGTAATGAATTTTCTATAGCATTTCAATGTGTCATAAAAGGTTGACACGATGATTCCATAGCGCGTTTAAATGCTATAATAATATAACATGTCGACATATTTATATCACAACTAAAATGCGTCATAAAAAGTTCTATAGCACGTTTCATAATGTTATAGAAAAGTAGTTGCACCAATATGGCCTATTTTAGATGGCAAGAAAAATACATTTTCCATTGCAAGTATTACACGCTATAGTATCTACCCGACTTTTTACAACATGTTGATCTATGGCGATTATAGAATCGCTATAGAAAGTTTTTATAGCGGTTTTTACACGCTCCTTTTTGTTGTAGTGCTATAGAGAATTAAATAAGCTCACAAAGAAGAACTGTTATCCACTCCCTAGGATAGATGATCTTTTTGACCAGCTAGTTGGCTTTTCATTATTCTCTCAGCTTGATTTAGCTACAAGATTTCATCGGCTTGGGGTCGCCGATGATAGCATTGATAAGACCGTGTTTAGGACTCTAGAAGGATTTTATGAATGGTAGTTATGCCTTTTGGGCTAAATAATGCCCCAGCCTACTTCGTAGATTTGATGAGCCATGCCTTTAGAGAAGTCCTAAATAAGTTTATGGTTGTATTCGTGGATGACATTTTGGTGTTTTCCAAGAGTAAAGAGGAGCACGCTATTCATCTAGAGGGGGTTCTTCGTACACTTCACATTCTTTAGTTGAAAGCAAAGTTTTGAAGTATCACTTTTGGCATAAGGAAGTGTGTTTCTTGGGGCATAGAGAAGGTTTACACATGAAAGAGTTTGATGAACAATTTTGTACATTTAGGCTTGGATTGTGAAAATCCAAAGAGTGGTGGCAAAGATTTGGGATGTACAATAGAAACGAGGTAAGCCATGTGTAGATAATTGCAGAAATATTATTGTTTCATATAAATGTTTACCTTAGTAAAGGATGTACCTTAGAATATGAGCATAAAAACAAAAGACTTTAAGAAATGAGATTTTCAAGGTTTAGGAAGGATACTCCTAAGGTAGTAAGTAGAAAAATCCACTTTATTTCTAATCCAATAAAATGAAATTATTAGACTGAAAAAAATTATATAATTTTCAATATTTTTAAAGTAAATATTTGGTTTTCGGGAATATAGTTAGAGATTTAAATTGGCTTTTATATGATGAAAATTTTGTTGAAAGAGTGAAATTCTTTTTGAAGAACTATAGAGCGTATATAGCTTACTAGTTTCTTTGAAAGTAAACACATATTTAAAATATGAAAACCTAGAGCGTATTAAGTATTGAAAACGTAGATTACAGCATTTATTGTTGTAATGGATGTTTTCGTGAAAAAGGAAGGGAGTATAAACTATAATGCAACCGTTATAGTAAGTGAAGGGAAATGTTTTACAAAGTAGGTAAGGGTTATTAGTATTTATTTTTAATTAAATCGATACACTAGTATCTTTGGGTTGAGTAACGGTGTATCTATTTTGAACCCAAATAAAAATGTATTTTTAAAATATAATTTCTAATATAAATAGATATGATTTGTGAATACACTTATTATTTAAGTAAGTATACGAAAATATTTTCTAGTTATGGATATATTAAAACCTGTTTTTAAAATTCGTTTTTTCGAAAATAAAAGTGTAGGTTAAATATTAGGAAATTAGTAAATTTTTATAAGAATTGTCTATGGTAAGAGAATTTAAATCAAAAAATACTTTAATCTATTGGAACGAAATGAATAGTGATAAAATTTTCCGTGAAACCAAATTATAAATAAAGATGTTTTGCGCAAGTTATAAGGAATACGTGAAAGAGGTATACAAGGTATGAGAAGCACCATATTTTGTATAGCCTATTTCGAAAAATATATAATAAATTCTTGTAATTTCACATAAACATAAAATCCTCTTTCAAAAGATTCAATAGAAGGTTTTACCGTTAACATTTTCTCATAAGAGAAAATAGTTCCAATGCATTAGGGTATAAAACTGCTAGGTGTAATAAAAAGATTTTTAAAGGAAAATGCTTTGATGAAAAAGTAAATAAGTTTTGGAAATGAAAAACTTAATAAAAGTAAATTTTGAAAATTCAAATTTTTATTGAAAGCTATAAAAGTCTTTAAAAGAAAACGAGGAATAAGTTTTAGACTTAAATTTTTGGAAGCTTTACGCTCTAGGTTTGGGGAATGATGTTAATTAACCAAATATTTTTGTATTTAATAGGAACTTAAAGATAACACTTCTAAATTCAAAGATTTTGGGATTTGACGTTTTAAAAATTTAGAAACCTCGGTTTTTTAAAATAAAGTGATAAATACCAAACCAAGCACTTAAATATGGAGTAGATAAGAATCATTTACTTGGTGTAACGGAAAAGGTGTAAGGCTATAAAAGAGATAGCAGTAATTACTTTTAGAAGTAATAATAGAGTTTCCATAAAGTATATAGGACCCTAGTGATAACCTAAGAATGTTGATTCATATGAGCAGACTAAAGAAGAATAGTAAGCCACGTATGGTTGGAATGAGTATCCTTGATTTTGGAGGAACTTGGAAGAAGCATCTTTCTTTAAAGGACTCCACATAAGATAGTATTTCTAGAGCTAACATTAGAATGACACCTTCTGAAGCTCTTTATGGAAGACCATGCAAGTTGCTTTCGTGTTGGATAGAGTCTACAGAGGGATTTCCTTGGTTTCGACATGGTTAAGAAGACTTTGGAGAAGATTAGTTTGATTAGGAGAAAATTCGTATCTCATATCCGCATTTCTTTGATGGTAATTTTTCGAATTTCCTATTTTCCATCTTTAGTTTTGAATAGCTTATTTCCTTTATTATCCTTTGGGAGGGTAGGACTTAGGAATTAACCTATGGATGGTGGGATTTGATGTAAACATGTTATTAGAACATATTATGGATAATGTATGCAAGTTATTGCAAGTGTTTGCTGGTGGATGCTAACGGATGCATATACTTACACTAGGCACTATTATCTCTTAGGGATCGGCCTAACCAGGACACTAGAGCATATGCAGATGGATGTGTGTGGATTTTTCTTCATTTTCATGATTGCTATAAATGG
Organism: Allium cepa; assembly: GCA_030765085.1. Classification (NCBI taxonomy): domain Eukaryota; kingdom Viridiplantae; phylum Streptophyta; class Magnoliopsida; order Asparagales; family Amaryllidaceae; genus Allium; species Allium cepa. The sequence goes on from CM060939.1 coordinate 699,346,556, forward strand.
ATATTTATCACAGGGTTGTTGCATTTGGATGATGATTGTAGCATGCATATAGAACTATCAGTATTCATTAGGGATTTTGCACTCATTTGGATACATAGCACAGACATTATTGCATACAAGAAGGTCAACTAAATCAGTGGACCACCTAATATTTTGCATTAATTAGGGGTATAGACACTACACTAATCGCATAAGTATCATAAACTGCATTAGAAAAACTTAAGGACAATGAATGAATGGATGATAGTTGAGTAGTTGGTTGTAAAACTTGGATGGAAACATTAGTTCATTCTTTTATTCTTAGAGATTTTGGGAAAGAAATCCCTTAAGGAGGGGAGAATGTAACATCCCAAAATTTAAGCTATAATAATTAATTATCAAATTAATCAAATAACTTTGTGAAATTATCAAAATTGACCTATGGGAGTTGCACCATTGTGTCCGTGGAAATTTTCTGGTCAATTCAATATATAAAACGTCAGAATCCGAGTCAATATCAAGAAGATACGCACGAAATAAGAATCAATGGAAGAAAGACAATATAATACATAGGGAGGTCGACCAAGAGGTCGACCCACCCCAGGCTTAGGTCGACTGGCCGGTCGACCTAGCTAGATGGAGGGTTGACCCATAGGTCGACCCGCCTACGGGTATGAAGCGATGAAGCTTCTTTTTTGTGCTATGTGATTTTAGTACATCATTTTCAATTTTTTGCTCAATCTGGTCCCTTCATGCTTTCATCTGATGGCTCCTATTCAGCCTATGATGTGGTTGCATCCTATTCGATCCCCAAATTTAATGGTCTGAGATCCACTTCTACCTTCACAAATAAGACCCTGGACATAACACTTATTCTCATTCTAGATTTTCTCCGCTGGGGTTCACCTTTTCAGGAAGGACCCTAAAAGGAATAATTTTCCAAGGAGAGAATCTATTTAACAAAAATATTTTAATACCCTCAAGTGGATCCGGAAAGACAAAAGGGAAGAGCTTAGGGACCACAGGTGAGTGATTGTAATTATTTTAGATTTCTTTAAGTAATTTAAAATAATAGGTTTCCAATAGTTGTAGTTTTACTATGATTTTTGGAATAACCTTTTTAGTAGTTTAATTATAGATTTTAGAATTATTTTCAGTCTATTTATTTTAGTTATTCTTTTTAGTTAAGTTTAACTATTAATTATAGCTTTTCCATTTATTTACAGTTTATTTACAGTATTTTAATTATTTACTATCATTTATGCTTTATTTACATCTTCTTCTACGCTTGGGATTTTCTTCTATTTTTTGTTTTCTTTTATTTCTTCTTCTTCTTCGCGTATGCATTATAATAGATTAAACGTGAATATGGACTAAAATTATAAGAATACTGAAATAACGAAAGATAAGATGTAAATTGTAAAGAATGCAATAAAAATGGAAGTAAGACTGAAATTGAGCCTAATTATGACATTGATATTAGAATTGAACTAATTAGAGATAATTGGCCTAGTAATAACTTAGAATTACAACTAAAAAGCATATAAGATGAAAGAAGCATATTTTACACTTAGATCTTGGGTTAAGTAATAAGCATGATTATAATGTAGGTTATAATAAGAAATAGAACAGCGTGATGCTTATTTTAAGACCTAGGATAAGTTAATAAGCACATATAGTAAAAACAAAAGTAAAAGCTTATTTAAATAATTTACCTAAGTTAATAAGCAAAGATGAATGTAGAACCTGTACCAAATAGCATGCTCTATTAGACAAAATGGTAGTCTCACATTAGCCTGAAGTGAGATGAGGGCATGCTTATTCTAATAATGGTAGTAATTGGTCAAATAGAAGTCCAAATCCCGAGGGGTTTGGACAAGGGGCGCAACTAGATATTGTTTAGATGACGGGCCGGTACCAACAACATTTCCCCTATTTTTCTGTGGACAGGGTGTTTCACATAATCCTGAAGTGAGACGAGGGGCATGCTTATGCTGGAGCTTGAGGTAATATAAAAACCCAATAGGTAGAGCAACAAGTGGCATGAGCATGGTGGCAGTTACACGTGCGACTTCCATTTCGGTGCTCAGTAATAGCTATGAGTTCCAAGTGCTTAGTATGTGTGCCTTTCATAGGTACCATTTCCTTCCGTGTAGAAAGCTATATAACGTCTAGTTCATAATAAGTACTTTATGCGTCTTTCGCAGACACCATTGTACTTTGTGCGTCTTTCGTAGATGCCGTTACCTTATGTGCAGGGAGTTATATAGCGTCTAGTCCATGGTAATGTCTATAGAGTAGCAAGCTGATCCATGGGTAGAATTAAGATTTCTGCCTAATTATAGGATTAGGAATTCAGCTTAATCAAAGCACCTATCAAAGAAGGTACCAAATACACTTATATAGCACCGAGCCTTGCTCACTGTCCCATTTAGATTGCCTAATGCAATCAAGGCAATACCCTTACTAAAAGTTGAAACCAACCTAATTGGGGTATTCTTTTACCTATACGCGAGCATATATATATTTCCGCAGGTCTTATAGTTTGATATGTCCCACATCAGTATAATGTATACGCAATCTCTAGTGGTCCCTTGTTGTGGAAAGACTTCTAAAGTGCAGCGCTGCTGACCACTCATTCCAAACCATTTTAATGGCTATGTCATTCTTATCGATCTAAGTTTTTAGCTAACTTCAATAATTCAGAATCATCATAAACACATACTTGAGGCTACATATATATTCATACTTGTTTAATTATTATAACTAATGTTTAGTGGTTTATAAAATTACTTTACTTCTTCATGCGTTTACTTCTTATCCTTTTAGTAGCAATTTACAGTCATTTACCACTTAAAAGATCTAATATCTTTTTCTATTTATTTCTGTTTCTCATTGATGAATTTATTTATTTATGTTCCTTTTAACCTTTACTACCCTGCCTTGTTTAGTGGACTTTCTGTACCCGTATATTTTTATAGATTTCTTCCCTTTATTCATTTATTACTTGCCTATCTTGTGATCGTTTACTATTTGGTTTCCATCTATCTCTATTGCATATATTTATATACTGATTTTACAATTTAACCGCTATTATTATCACAACTTCAATTCTTTAAACCATACCTAGGGATTTCTGCATTTTAATGAATTGGAGTCACATCTTCCTAAAAAGGTTAACACTGCATATATATATATATATATATATATATATTATCTAGAAGGGAATTTGTGTGATTTTTGGACTTACAATGAATTATATTTTGTAGTTATCAAAATAAATTGTATAAAATATGCTAAAATACTCATACTTTATATATCTCTTTCTTTTAGGCATACACTTTGTTTTATCAGATGCTACGCTTTTATTTAGAAAACTAAAATTGATGATCTATAGAAATTACATTGCAACACCCTATTTTCCAATGAATTAAAAACACTTAAATCCCAACAATTTATTGTGATAAACTCTAATTTGCATTTACTTGCATAAATCAATTAGTCAACAAATCTAGAATTACGATATAATTTATCAAATTCAGGGACTACAGCTACCCAATACTTGCCAGATTCAAGTACATGCCATATTAAATATAAATTATCAACCGTAGAATATATAAGCAGGTTTATAAATTCATTACACGTGTATAATTAGACCTACAACTCCAAGATAACATTTAGGCATATAGAAAAAAATTTACAATGAAAAAAATTCAATGTTATATAAAAATTTATAATTATCCACTCACCATTTTAGCTTTTCAAATCTCCAGATTTAATCCCTGTTATTTAGTTTGACTCCATTTCTCTTCATATTTAACACGAATACTGCACGCACACATATATCTGCTTGAAATCTAGATCGGAGAAGAGATTGGATTTAATTTAGATTTTAGATTCGAATTTATAATTTACCTTGGCTTTGACAAAGTGATTCGACTCTATTCTTCTTCTCAATTATCCTCTGCTACTCCCTACTTGTACATACGTATATAAACGATAACTATTTTTAAAATTAAGAATTTTATGGAGAAAAGAAAACGGGAAAGCTTCATCGTCGCTCCAGAAAATATGAAAAGAAAGTGAGGGGTTAGGCATGTGCTTATAGGGGTTTGAATCAAAGCCAACGATTAGATTTATTTCGAATTTGGTCCATTCGACTATGTCAAACTAACATTTGACGACTCGATAGATCGACCTCCACCCCAACTGGTCAAATGGTCAACCAGTAGATATCAGGGGTCGACCGGTTGCTGTGAATTACGTCAACTAATTAGCCACATTTATTTTTGTTGATTAATTTTTTTTTCAACCTGTTGCGATAATTTTTCCGATGTTTGAACTTAGCTAAATCCTAAGTAATAGTTAACGTTAATTAATAATAATTTATTTAACTAAATACACTTTATTATCTTGATTACATATATAATTATTTCTAATTCAAAAGCTTCAAAAGTCAATAACTATTTCATTTGAACTCTAGTCGGAAAACTTTATATATTAATATTGAACAGAAAATTGCCATGAACCTGATGGAACTTTCATAGCCAAATTATAATGTTTGTAAAAAAAATCTATTTTCAACGTTATTAGTTATTAATTAATTTCTTTTTAATCAATGTGGGGAATTATAGTTAGCCATAAACACTAAAATATTTTTAATTGCCAATTAATTACATATTAATATATTAAAAAAGCATAAAAGGTTCGAACAACTTTTATTGAGAAAACAACTGTTTATTAGTAAATTGATTTTTGGCTATATTATCAATATTTTTCAAAGTATTTATTTTTTTAAATATCTTTTAAAAACAAGTTTAAATCATTAGTTATTAAATAAAAGAGGGTTAATAAGGTTATAAAGTCACTTTTAATTACATTAAATCATGATTCAAATATTTAAATAATTTAGATATTTAATTATAAAGTGTTTGAAATTCTGAGTTGTTACAAAATGAGGGCTAGCATTCCAAGTTGACATGGTCCATTAATGGAACTTAAACAAGCTTTAAGAAGTTGGAATGAGTGTTTTTGTAAGGTTATCAAATAGTTTGGTATTAATCAGAACATAGAGGAATCATGCACATACCGAAAGGAAAAGGGAAATGTCATCATGTTCTTAGTTTTATAGGTTGATGATCTTCCATTAATTGGTAATGACATTTAATTATTATAATTAGTGAATGCTTGCCTATCTAATGATTTCTCCATGAAGTATTTTGGAGAGGTAGCTTATATACTGGGTATAAAGATATATAGATATAGATTTAAAATGCTATCAAGATTATCGCAAACCCTGTACATAGATAGCACACCGAAATGGTATGGTATGGAGAATTCAAAGTGCGGAAATGTTCTGATGTAATCTGGAATTGTCCTTTCTAAGAAGGATACTCCTAAACTGATGAAGAGAAAGAGCATATGAAGAGGATACCGTATGCTTCAGCAATTAGTTCCATAATATAATATATGTTATTACTAGAATGGATATGGCATAGGCATAGAATGTGCAAGTCGATACCTATCAAACCTTAGAGAGTTGCATAGCTGCACTAAAGTATTTGAGATATAATAGGGATGTGTTCTTGATATATCGAAATGAAGACCCCTTGTGAAGGGGTATATTAATTCTAGCTTTCAAAGTGATATCGACGATAATAAGTCCATGTTGGCTTGTGTCTTTACTATTAACATCGGCACTATCAATTGGAAAAGTACCAAATAGGGAATGATAGCTGATCCATGATGGAGGCCAGGTGCATCATTATAAATGACGTAACTATAGAAGTGGTCTGGATATGCACAAGTTTGTAATTAAGCTTGGAGTGATTCCTGATATGGAGAATCTAATGGCATTATTTTGTGACAACAATGTAGCGATACAGATTGCAAATGAGACTAGAGCACATAAGAAATCATAGCATATTCTTTGAAAGTTCCACCTAATTAGAGAATTCAGTAAGATGAATAGTTGTGATATATGAAATCATAGTAAACATGTCTAATATCTTCAAAATGCAGATTACAAAAATAACATTTATTATCAATTTGCATATATTTTTCTTTCTAAAATTCTATAGTATTTAGTTTTCCATGCATAATTAACCATATGTGAATTTTCAAATTTAGAAGGAACATTTGATTTCCAAATAAATTTAAATAAGTTACTGATTACACCCGAAAAGTTAATAAATCTATAAAAAGATCTAGAAGTATATTTTTACTCTTATCACATTCCCAACTAATATTATCATTATCATTATCAATATTATATAGATTTAATCTAGCATAAAGAAAAGAAAACTTCCTAAGAGTGGAACCTACTAAAATACTATTAAAACTAAAATTCCAAGAACGGTCGTTTTCGGGAGAAAAAACTTCTATAAGCATTCTTAAAATTACAGATATCATATAGCTCTCTAAATTCAATCCTAAGAGGGATAACGGAAACCCAACTATCATGCCAAAAAGAATTACTATTTGATTTAAGTATATTTAATTGAAAATACATAAGTAGTTTATTTTTTAATAGTAATTATGATGTGTTATAATCATGAGCAATTTAATACAATATAATAAACATATCATTTTGAATATTCCTAGTCAAGATATATCGAGACTAGACATCAATATATCCGTTGAGACTGGAGTACATAATGCTCTCCAAATATTGGGCAGTATATTACTCATGGCTCTTGGAGGCACTAAGGATTTCTTTATCGATGGTTATTGGCTAACCATGAAATAACTGATTCCATAATTTTCTGCTGATTAATAAAACTATAGTTAAACAAAAAATGTCGATGTGACAATATTATACAATTCTCTCGACTTGAGACTACTATCAACTATTATTGTGGAAACTCTGCCTTGATTATAGTTAAATCATGGCATCCATCGAACAATATAGTTGGATTGAGTTGAAGCGTTTAAAATGAAACACTATTCAATAGGGAATTCATCTCCTCGGTTATATATGGTTAGTATCATGGTCTACTAAAGTCCACTCAAAGTCAACGTCTCTGACCAGAGTAGTTTGGTTAATAATAATTGTTATTGTTGAACCAAGGAATTTGTGTTTGGACTATACAAGTTGAGTGTGCAGGATATTTGAATTTGACTATAACAAAATTTCATTAGTCCTTAGATGATATAGTTTTAATGAAGAGATTGGTATAAATAATTGCCACTACATGGGATAGCTTAAGATAAAGTGAAATTAGATTTTACTAAAACTGCGATGACTTTAGCTATAATGTCAAAGCATTAACTAAGGTGGCTAGTAAACATTAATATTCAAATTGTTTGATATTAATCGCTTATCGAATTTACACCTATGAGCCACATGACCCAAATATTGAATACTTTAAATACCACCTAATTTTATTTTATTATGGTTGTTATAAATCAATTAATATTTTTGAAATATTTGTTATTAAATTTTATTTTATTTGTATTGATCAATATTGAAAATAGTGCATATCTAAAAGTTGTACTCAAATGTATTTACGATATCGATGTACGTTTAAATTAGATTTAACTATAAATTAATTGATCGGGTTTGAAGTAGCACAGGGCTAATATAGGGTCATTATAGGGCTAGCTATAAATGAATGGATAATTTGTCGTTTTTGAATTTGAATTGGTAGAGGAAATAGAGGAAATAGAGGATCCAGATCGACAATTAGCTCCTTCCTTCCTCTCCTTTTAAACTCTTTTAACCCCTCACGTGTTATCTCTCTTTTTCCCTCTGCCTTACCTCTTTTGGTCGAGAATGCTAGAGTCCATCTTCCATTCTATTTTGAGCTTAAAAATACAAATTCAAATAAAACAGTGCAACAATGTGTAGATCTTTCATTTTGTTAGCGCTTTCTAAAGGAGATTGGATTTAGATAAAAAGGAGTCATACAGATTCAACACTCAAGGTGTCATCTTTAGGCTATATTAATGTAACATTCATATATATGTTATATACATATATATTTATATATATTTGTCCATCATTATGATTTATATATTTAGATCAAATATACTATCATGAATTTTTATATATGTGTGTTGTCCATTTGGTGTGTGTGTGTGTGTATATATATATATATATTATTAACGAAAAAATAAATTCATATACACATATGTATATGCTCTTGGCCATGAGTTTAACAAAAGAAAATTTCATAATTAAAAACGATTTAAAAGAATTTTGAAACAAAAATTGATTTTTAAATTAATCACAGCAGCTATATGTTGTATGTAAATTTGTAGTTAATTATAAACATGTATTGTCATTTCTTGAATTTTCTTCTTCATATATTTGTTTATTTATTTTATTTGATATACATATATGCATTACTTTAAATATAATAAATTAAATCAATCTTAATATACTGAGTGTGTGTGTGTGTGTGTGTGTGTGTGTGTGTGTATGTATGTATGTACTTCAAAATGCATAAAATATTATATATTATAAAGTAAGTTTAATTTTTTATTCTATTTCCATATAGAAATTGTTTTAATAAAAAATCCAAAGAAAATAAATTTGAATAAATTTAATTTTTTTTGACTTTGTCAAAACACGAATATGGCCGAAAATTATTCATGTGTACATATAATTATTTATTACATATAAATTTTCCTAATGTAAATAATTTATACACACATATGTGTATAAATTTCATTTAAAAAAATTATTTTCGTATATATATATATTTGAATGTATTTTAAATATATAAATAATCAAAAAATTTAATTTGAAATTATAATATATTTTAATATCTAGGTCTTGGTTTGGAATTATAATTTGAATGCCCAATTATATATATTTATATTCATAAATATTGATTTATATATTACATGTGTACACACACAGATATATATATAAATAAATAATAATACTTTTACAATACTTCATATACATATATATTACACTAATATGAATATATATGTATGTATGTGTGTATGTATATTAGGCATCACATATGTATATGGAGGGGATAATATGTCTGTTGTGGGGTAAATCTAGATACTTAGACACGGGTATGTTAAACCATGCATATTGTATATGTTGCACGTGCACATATAATTACATGTGGCACTGATATACATGTATATATTATATAATATAAATATAATATCAATCTAAAATTTTATTAAAAAATAAAATAAAATAATAATTTTATTTAAAATCAATATAGGTCGTATCTAAATCAATTCAGACTTCATTGGTCCAAAAATATTCAAAATGGTAAAAATATTTGAAATTCACTCATTTAACCCATGCGTATGGTCAAGATCCATCAAGAACACACTTTCCTTCTCCAAAAATGACACTAGAAAATTTTCACCTTTAACTTATGTTGTCCCAATGTCTCCAACACAAGTCTTAGGTGGACTACGTGCACTATCTCACCTCTTCAGTATTCTAAGATGTCATCTATAAACTGCAATACATATTTATTCATTTAATCTCAAAAAAATCTATTAAATAAAGTCTACAAAGAAAGCAGGTGCATTGGTTAGTCCAAAAGGCATTATTAACCATTCATACAAACCATACCTAGTTTTAAACATAGTTAATAGAATACTATTCTATGCAAACTTAGTTTATGGAATGATGACGCCAAGTCTAGCTATGAAAACACCTTACCTCTATTCAATTGACAAATAATCATCAATTCTCGGTAAGGGATACATATTCTTCACCGTTATCTCATTCATTTTTTGATAATCAATGCACAATCTTATAAACCCATCAGATTTCTTTACAAATACTGCTGCAACTCAACAATATGAGCTATTTGGCCTTATGAAGCTTTTGCTTTCTAAATCTACAAACTGCTTCTTTAAATCCTCCAACTCCTTTGAAGGCATTCTTCTAGGGGGTCGACAAAATGGTTCGGTTCCTAGTAACAGATCTATATGAAACTCTACAGTGAAAATCCCGAAACAAGTTCAAACACATTAAGTGACTCTTAAACCTATGATGTCAAATACGTAAGGATTGCACAAAACATACACCCACCCAATTCTATTTTAAAGTTAACGCATCTCAACCCGAGAGTGGCATATCCCTTATTGGGTTAACTACATGTATCAAAGTAACTAAATAGGTAACCCCTAATCCAGGTTTATCAACCAAGTGTTTAGCCATAAATGTGTAGAACCAATATCAAATAATACCCTAATTAATGTACTAGAAATCAAAACCATGCCCTTTGGAAGATGATCCTTCTCTTAGTCCCACCAAAGCACGAAATGGTGCTTTATGCTCTAGGCAGTCCTTCTTCGGATGCCCCATGTTATCACACTTAAAGCACTTCACTCATCCAAGATTCTTTGGTGCTGGACACTTTATTGCATAGTGCCCTTTTTGTCCATAGTTAAAACAAACAACGCATGCAGTAGCAACGTCTCGACCTCCTCTATTCGGCATTGCCTTCTTGCCCTTGGTATATGGAGTAAACTTCTTCTTATACAATGCCTTAGGTCTTGCCTTCACTCTTCTTTGCTCCTGATACATTCATCATATCTTCGGGCTACGCTAACCACGAATTCAAAAGAGGATGCCAAGTGTGCCATATATGATGATCAAGACCTTAGTTTAAATCGCTTATGAACTACTCATTCTTATTTAGTGGGAATGTCAATGATCTCTCTACCATACTTAGCCAAAGAGTTGAATTCAGGATGTAACCTAAAGTCGCCCTTCTTCAAGTCTATAATGTAACAACCCTGATTTTAGCGATTACCTGAAAATATTAAATTATAACGGCAGTTATAGTTTAGTAGTGTGAATTAATAATTAAAGAGGAATTTAAATTATTTATCGGGAATAAACAATATATTTGAGGATAAAATGAAAAAATAGAATTCTGAAAACTTTATTAAGATGACTTGAGTTCATAAATAAATGAGGAAAATGTGTTTTATTTAGAGTTAATGCAATAATTTTGTTAATTATTGCTCTTTACTTCATTTGATATTTTTTTTAAAGGAAGTAATTAATTTTAAAACGGGATGATGAAATTGAGTTTAGAAATATAAGTTGAGCATAAAATTATATTTGAAATGAGTTAAAGAATTTTATGACATAAAAATGTGATTTTTGTGTAATTTATAGTGTTAATTACAATGAGTGTTTTAATTAATAATGTAAATTTGCTATTTTCTTTAAATAGGGAAATATGATAATAAATATTTTCTAATTATGTAAATAATATTTTAATTGGGTGTAAAACATTTTTATTATCATGAGCAATGAATTTCGTAATTCTTAAGAAGTGGAACTTGAAATAGTGTAAATTTCATCGTTAGTGTGCATTGTAACATGAAATAAGTGGTTGAATAATAACACAAGTTAATTTCATTTACTTGTTGGGCTTAAGTCCATTAGTACAATTAAACCCTAACATGTTACTAAAGAATGAGAAAGAGGAGAAAAGCCTGTACGTTCATTCACTTCTCTCCTCTCAGTTGAAAACTTCTAAAGCTCAAAAATAATGGCAGCCTTCTCATTCTCCCAATCTATTCTCTATTAATCAAAAATAAAATGAAGAATGGATGTTTTAAAACATGGGTTTAAGTATAAAATTAGGTAATCTTCAATCTAAAACCAATCTCTCCATCAAGATCTAACTTACAGTGAAAATTTATTAACTTCTTCTCTGTTTAGGGTTTGCTAGTTTGGAAATTTAGGTTGAATTAGTGGTCTTGATTGTTGAATTAAGCGATAGAGGTGAGTTAATCACTCACATCTAAATCTTTGTTTGCTGCACATCATTATTTGAATGATTGTTGATTTAATTGTATGCAATTAAGTTCAAAAATTGTGTGATTATTGTGTTATTGTTTGCTGGAAATTTGTTATAAAAAAAAGTCACTGCAGTAAAACAACGATAATTTATGGTACAATAATCCAAATTGACTCAATCTTTTGTGGTAGAAATTTATTTCAATTAGCTACAAGTTTATATTTAATCATATTTCGAAATTCTGCAGTTAAATTGGTCTAAATTGAGTTTGAAACTAATGTTATAGCTCAGCCATATAAAATTTTTGAGTTAATACCTGAGAGTAAAATGAACATAACTTTTTATTGATAAATCCAATTATGTTTGATCTTTTTGCAATAGAAAGATAATTCTCTAAGGAAGAGCCTTTGTTTTAATTACTTTCTCATACTTTGAAGATTTCTTGGTCAAAATCGAATTTTTGACAAAGTAATAGTCTCTGCCCTGTCAAATTTCTGTGCAAAATATTATTAGTAATTTAAGCATAACTTTCTCATTTCTTATCAGATTTTGATATCGTCTAAAGTTCTTAAAAGATTAAACACTGTGCTACAACTTTCATGTTATAATTTTTTGCAAATTACATGATTTAAAGGATCGAAATTGGGTTTGAAACTGAGATACATGCTCCGCTCTGTCGATTTTCAGAATTGAAACCTAAAAATAAAATAGCCATAACTTTCTCGTTTTGGATCGAAATTTGATAATTTTGGATGTTATGAACAGCACAAATGATGTGTTACAAGTTTCATGTTTTGGGTTTTCTTAAATTTTGAATTTAATTTGGTCAAAAATGCACTTCTTTGTCGCTGTCCTAAGAGAAAAATACAATGATAATAAATCCAGACCTGATAATTGTTTTGGGTATATCTTTTGACTTGTAAGTCCGAATCAGGTGATTATTTTTTTGAATTATAGATATGAAAATGATCTTCAACTTTCATGTTTTATAATTTATCAAAATCTTTGATCTACAGGGTAAAATTGGATCTTTAAGCCGCTGCCCTGTTGTTATGCTAATTATTCACAGTTTTGTAATTTTAGACCTGAGAATTAAAATTGTCGTAACTTTTGACTCGAATGTCCGAATTAGATGATTCTTTTTCTGACTTAGAGCTGTAACAATCATCTTGAACTTTTATGTTTCATATTTTCTCAAATTCTGAGTTAAAAATGGGCAAACTGGCAAAACAAGCCGCTAGCTTGAGTTCGTTTGCAAAGTTTGGCATTTTCCGTTGAATTGTTTTTGAATCGATGATTTTGAGCTTTTTTTTAGATGATTCTAAAAGGGTAACTCTTAATAATAGAAAAGCCGACATTAATGTCGATTCGCACTACGAATTGACGGTTTCATTTGGATTTTATCGTATGTTAATTTTATTGAATTTTCATCGATTTTTTCTGTTTCTGTGCACGTGTTTTCTAAACCGTTTTCGAAATGATTTTTTTTAAATGGAAAAGCTTTCATATTAAATGTTTTACAAAAATTTATAATTGTTATATATATAATACACACTTTTGTACTATTCGAATGTATGAGAAAGAGAATTAAACGATTTAGTAAAACATGTGGTATGTGACTTGTGCGTTTACTATTTCGGTTAATTCCGGACTTGTACGATCGAAGCTATTTGAGATTATTGATTCTGAGATGTTTTGCCATTTTATGGCATATTTTGATTTTTATAATTCCTATTTATTGGAATTATTTAAGATGACCAATATTAGACAAACGTTATGGTTTGAGATCTCCTATATCGGAGTATGGTCGATGAGATCCATCACGATGTTTTATTTACTTGCCAATGATATAAGGCAAGTCTTGAGATTATGATTTCATATGTTGAGATTTAGGGTTTATGAGGAACTATCATGATGTTTTTACTTGTCGATGAGATGAGACGAGTATGATGTCTCTTTATCACTCGCCAATGAGACTAGGCGAGATATAATTTTCTGAGTTTTATGATGCTTCTAGTGTGGCATCGACTAACGGGTAGTAAACTGCTAAGTGCGAATGTGTGGTATGGGACATACGTTAACACTTTTCGGGTTCCTATCCGTGAGTTTGTGACACATTCACGATGGTTACCTAACAGAACTTCTTGGAGAGGTGTCAGCGACCTTGTCATGAGGACGGACTGCTTTGGGAGGTGTTAGTGACCTTGTTAGAGCTGACAAAATAGCTTGGAGAGGTGTCAGCGACCTTGTCATGAGGACGAACTACTTTGGGAGGTGTTAGCGACCTTGTTAGAGCTGACAAAATAGCTTGGAGACGTGTCAGCGACCTTGTCATGAGGACGAACTGCTTTGGGAGGTGTTAGCAACCTTGTTAGGACTGACAAAATGGCTTGGAGAGGTGTCAGCGACCTTGTCATGAGGACGAACTGCTTTGGGAGGTGTTAACGACCTTGTCTGAGGCTTCGGCAGTCTGAGTTTTGCACGTGCAGCATTGCTTCGGCGTTACAACCGGGGATTTGGCCAATCCGGATTTTCTGAGTTTTCTGTTTTATTGTGATTTCACCTTTTTAAGATGTTTTATTACATCGATAGCCTAGTGCTATTATGAGATGTTATATATACGGTGATTTCAATTGTGATATTTTGAACTCTTACCGAGTTCCATGAGTTATGAGTTTTGATAATTTCAGGATTTTATAAGATATTCTGGGTTTTTCTATTTTAGCGAGTTGAGATTGAGATTTATATACATTTATACCGATGAGAAGAGGTATAATTGAATTTGAAGATTCATCTATAGTTGAGTTTTGGATCATCCTATTTGAGAATGTTTTATGTTTGTCATTTTGGTGAGAGTTTGTATTGATATTTCTCCTTTTAAGGAGATATGGTTCATGGAGACCATGTAGACATTTTGGGATGTCGCCGATGATATAAGGCACTTGTGTTTGATTTGAGTATTGAGTTTGAGTTACCTCCTTCGCGGTATTTGTTCACTTAAGTAGCATTTGTTACTTAAGTGTTGAGATTATGATTTTATCGATTCATTCTTCTCTTTCGAGAAGAAGTATCTTCATGTCTATTCTGCTTCATATTACCGATATTGACTGATTCGTGTAGCTAGACTGACCCGTGTATTTATACTCGGGTCAGACCGAGTTGTTTCAGGTATCATCTATTGGACTTAGCTTGAAGTTGATGCTGGATATCAACTCTCCTTTCTCTTGAGAAATTTTTGTTCTTCCACATACTCTGATGTATTTATGTTTGATTCAATGTTTATTGTATGGTCGTGCACCAACTTTATTGTATTCATATTGTATTGTACTAAACATGTATCAGTGTATATGTTTATATATGATGCTGATTACTGTTCTGTGACATGCTTTTCATTTAGTTATTGTATTTTGTTCTGATAGATCCATAAGCCACCTATAGTTTTGGATTAAGCATTTACTGGTTTTTCGATCAAGTTGAGATAGAAAAGAAAAAATCATATTGCATTTATCGACGTATTCAGTAGATGTTTAAGACAAAATTATAGATGGTCGCCCTTAACCAGCCCAATTCTCCACTTTAGTAGACGGAATTATTCGTTAATTCTCTTTACTAAGATGGGTCTCGGGGTGGGGCGTTACAGCTATAAAATTCTTTAACTCATTTCAAATATAATTTTATGCTCAACTTATATTTCTAAACTCAATTCCATCATCCCGTTTTAAAATTAATTACTTCCTTTAAAAAAATATTAAATGAAGTAAAGAGCAATAATTAACAAAATTATTGCATTAACTCTAAATAAAATACATTTTCCTGATTTATTTATTAACTTAAACCACCTTAATAAAGTTTTCAGAATTCTATTTTCTCATTTTATCCTCAAATATAATGTTTATTCCCGATAAATAATTTAAATTTCTCTTTAATTATTAATGTAACGACCCAGAATTTTAATTTATTAAAATTTGAATATTTAATTAATTTTAAATATTAAGGAGTGAATTTATAAGTCAAATAAATTTTATTTTGAATTATTGGATTTAATTGAATAATTAAATCGATAATTTAATATGTTAAATTATGGAAATAATTGAAAATTGAGTTAAATATGATTGTAAATGATTTGTAAAATTTTATTTTATCATGTTAGAGTTAGAATGATATTTTAGAACTTTTAAAATCGAATTTAAAGTTAATTTGTGAAAATTGAATATTTTAATATTTAAATCTACTAGTGAAAATAGTCAATTTTTGAATAGTCTCAGAATTGAACGAAACTAGTTCCATTGGATCTGTAATAGTTAGTTATTACCGGATTTCAATTTTCGTGTCAATCGGAGCTATCGTTTGATCGTGGCAGCTCGAAACGCATCGATTTATTTTTAATATTAATTTGGCGAGTTAAAATAGCCATTTTTCAAAAAGTCTCGGATTTCGACGAAACCAGTTTCGTCGGATCCGTAATGTGATATTATTGTAAGGTTTCAAATTTCAAGTCAATTGGATTTACCGTTTGTCCGGTACAAATTAAAACGCCTAGAAATCGATTTAAATCGGTTTAATTTAAATTAAACGTTTGTAGCCATAACTCGCACAGATGTCCGAATTAGCTTCCGAAACCTGTTCCATTGTGTCCGGAACGCGGGGTAAACCCTAGAAACGTTGGTTACGGTGCGTAAATCGGAGTTCGGAATTTCCGGATGAATAGTGTTCGAAAATTCTCTATAAATACACCTTAAAAATCAAAAAAAAAAAAAAAAAAAAAAAAAAACCCAAATTTCCTACTGCAGCCGCCAGCACCCCCATGAACGGCCGAAATCTTCTCCTCTTTCCCCTCAAATTTCTTCTAATCCATGCGTTATTTCAAGAAACTCCCAACATGAAAGATGAAGAGCACAACACGAACTAGATATCCAACGGCTATGATCGCGAATGGATTAACGGATTGACGCCAATTCCCAATTGAACATGTGCGTTTGTGGCCTGTATTCTCGAACTACGTGCGCATATGATGGCCGAGCTTCGTGCCCTTCAAGCCGAGCGTTGAGCAAGTGGGGAGCTTCGTTGTGGAGTAGTTTGATCGACGTAAGGGTGAAGGAATTGGTCGCGTGTACTAGGGTTTGGGGGGGCGGCTATGGGTGTCGGCCTGGGTAGTTTCGCGTGTGGGGGTGGGGGGGGGAGATGAAGACGTGCGGTCGTGATTTACAATGAATGAAGTCAACGGTGATGATAGTATTAGGTTTAGAATATAATAAAATTTGTAAATTTATTTTGTTTTATAATTCGTGTATCTTTAAATATATATATCTTTTTCATACGAGGTCGAAAATGCGCGAAACCAGTTGCGTTGGAATCGTATGGACGAGCACTACGCGATGAAATTGGATTGGAGTCGTTTGGAGTTAGTGAGAATTTTAGGTAAAATTAAACGTCCGTTTAATTTTATTCGAAATAAATCGCTAAAACGAAATTTAAAATCAAGGTGAGAACTTCTCACTCAATCGAATCAGTTTCGATTTTATTTTAAATAGTTAGATTTAAAATATTTGAATACATTTTTGAATGTTGATTGATATCTATTGATTGTTAAAATAGACATTATACGCCGTTAGTAAGCGGATGTTATTTATTAAAAACATATACCGCGAATATTTCATAAACAGTGAAATTGGTATTATATATATAATAGCAATATATATATATTGGCATATGTATATATTGGAGTTATTGATTTCCCGCATTTTTTTGTTTAGCGGATGAGACCCTATTGCGCCGTTATTAAGCGGATAATATTTTAAAATCCCATATACCGCGAAAATTTCGTACTGGAGCGAAATTGGTATTGTGCTAATGTTTGTGGATGCAGAAAAACAGGTTGGAGGGATCCAACTGGATTCCTCAACAGTATTTATTTGAATTCAGATATTTGATATTTGATGGATTATCATATCAATATATGATATCGTTTGTTGTCGTGATTGACTATTTGGTGTGTAGCATCACTAGACCAAATTTGGAATTTTAAAATGATTTATAAAGTGATTTTTGAAAATATACTATATGTTTGGAATTTGATCTATTTTAAATAAATAAATGTTATAATTTTTAAAGTTATAAAAATTATGATTTTTGAGAAAAATAGTTAAAAAACTGATTTTTGAGAATATGATGCTAATGATTTTATAAAATAGTAAAATTGGGATTTTTGAATTTATTGTGAAAAGTTTGAATATAGGATTTATAAAATTTAATTATTTTATGAATCAAAATGGTGAAATAATAAAGGAGATTAAAGACGTTTTAAAAGAATAATATAAATTGAATTATATTTAGAGATTTATAAATGGATATTTATAAATTGAAATATTGAAATTATAAAACGAGTTTTTATAAGTGTTTGAATGAAGTGAAAATGAATTTCATAAATTGAATGAAATTTATAGAATTATAAACGGTGAAATTATAAATGGAATTTTATAAACAGTAGGTTTATAAAATTTATAAAGTCATTAAAAGAATGGTTTTGGATAAATGATTGAATCTTATAAGTTATAAGATTTATAATTATGAAGTTCAAAGGAACGATTTTCGTGAACGAATAAATTATAAGTATTTAACTTATAATGTGAACTTTTGTTTTATAATTGAGTTATAAATCGAATAGGTTAATAAAGGAATTTATAAAAGGAAGTTGTTATACATAAATAGAAATGGAATTTATAAACGTTGTTTTATAAATTCACAAACGACTTATTTTGATAAATAAATTGTTGAAACCTATTAATGGAGTTATATTCACGTTTTGACTGTGAATAATCCTTTGAAATAAAATGTATAGAAATGATGAAATTGATTAACGTAGTATATTCACGTTTTTGAATAGTGAATAATATGTTAAAGAAATTGTTTTGAATGTGATATTTGAAATAGAATTTAAAACGATCTAACGATGTTTTAAAATATGTTGAGATTCGAAACCATAGATTTCAACATTTATTGTTGAAATAGACGTTTTCGAGAAATAGAAGGAAATAATGGTTTCCGAAAGGAAATGTTTTGTATAGTATTGGGATTTATATATCTATTTTAATTTCGAATCCCTATACTAGTGATTTTGGGACGTCGTAACGATGTTTTACGTAACATTCGTTTTGGCCCAAATAAATATGGTTAAGAGAATGATTTCCTTAAAGAATGAAATATATACTTAATCTCGATTTAAGTATATTGAATATTTTCTAAGTGTTGAAAATAAATAGAATTTGTGAATTACTTATGAATAAATAAGTATGGAAATGTTTTCCAATATAAAGTGAATATTTTGAATTTATCTTTTTGAAGATAAATTGAAAATGAATATTAGAAATAGAATTGAAGTCGTATATTCATGAATATTTTGGAATGTAAATTCACTATTGAATTTATAAAAGAAAGTGGAATTTGTTTAAAAATAAATATTGATTTATTTTTGAAGTGTGAAATTATATATCTTGTGAAGATATTTTGGAAAATAAATAATTTGGAAAATTATTTGGAAACTGGTGATGTTGTGCATATCCATTGATAGTTCAATAACAGACTATCAATATTTCCCTTTGAATGGGTAATTGATGTGATTTGTTTGAATTTGAATGCCACACTTATTTTTGAATAAGCGCTCACTATTCGGGTTAACCGGGAAAGGACCATGGGGTCGTATAACCCATTCCGAATATGTGATACGTCGTTGTGAATTGCATTGAAGATCTGTGTTGAAGACCCGGTATTCGCGAGAACGATAGGATGACCTATCGATTGACTCTGCACCGAGTTGCTCCGGTATAGAGTTCTCCATATGTGATGGTGAATCCGATCAGGATTGTGAATATCCGGATTGTAAGGACTTCTTTGTAAGTGCCTTCGGTTTTGTTCGAGCCCAGAACAGACTTGTATGGATTGTATGTCTGATAGTATAAATTGAGATGTAAAGCCGGTTTCTTTCAAATATATTTCTGTTGGTGGCGGAGAATTTATTCTTTTAGCTTAACACCCTTCTCTGAGACGTACGAGCTCAGAGGTTATATAGTTGAAGTTATCAGCGATATATTCCCAATTTGGTAATGTGACATGCTGAGTGTTGCTGTAAATGATCATTGTGTTGATTATTTGTGATAGGATCGTTTATTTGATCGTCTATCTTTATGATCATTTCTATGATCATTTGTTGACCCAAAGCATGGCTTTTGTATAAAGTATGTTTTTGAGGACGTGACTTCGTCGAGCCTCACACCCCGTGAATGGTCAAAACAGGAAAGAAGCAGCAAGGTTATGAGGGGTAGCGCCCTTTAGGATGTGTGCATTTCCTTCTGGAAAAGGGTGGTATCATGGTATGGAGCCCAGATACTTACTCATGTTGAAAACACTTTGTTATGATTGTGTGAATTGATTACGAGCGCTCGGTGAAAGGTCCCAAAGGACCGGGGGATGGCATATTCAGTCAGTTGTTACTCAGTTAGGGGTAACCCGGCCTTGTGTTGGTAGAGATCCGGTTTGGTTCTCGGGGATGTCCATCCAGAGGCATTCTCATGTGGCAATGGGAAGTTCCTTGGCCTGATCATTCGTTGGAAATCCAAAGAAACAATACGAGACTTGTACGGTTTTAGTTGTATAACCTGCTATGGAATGTGGCGGTAACCTGCTATTGAACATGGTAGCTATAGTAGGCATAAGTGTGGAATGTCTATGCTGGCTAAGATTTATATTCTACTTTCGAAATGAATTTTTCCTACACTATGCACTAGTAATAATATAAAATGTTCTTTTAAATGCGTATCAAGCATCTTTGACTATCATAAGGAGAAATCTCCTCCGATTCTGCGTTTGCATTGTGTGTGTGTGCGGGAGGCCTTATGGTAGTCTCATTTTTAAAAGCATTGCGAATTGACTTTAAAAATATTCCTCTATTTTGATTTCAAAGATAAATAAACTGTTTTGAGTTCCCACACCAGTCACATGACTGACTTGGAGTTTATTGTTTTCCTTCCTAAACTCTGGGTGCCCACTAATTTTCACACGGGCAGTCAAGAGTTAGGTTTATCAGGATATTCTGGATATTCTGGAGTTGCTGGAGGCAAGATGGATGGCATGGCGTATTACTAGTTATATAGTATTTTTTTTCCGCTGCACTGTTTGTTGTTGTTGTTGTACACTCTGATGATATGATGTAATGAAATGTAATAACTGATATAGTTCTTTGTTTAAAGATTATTCATTAATTATTATATGTTGTTCCGCTGCGAATTGTGAGATTCTGATGTTGTTCTGTTATTTTCTTTCTGTTCCGTTCTATTTTCTATTTTCTCTATTTTCTATTTTCTATTCTCTTTTCCCTCTATCTTTTCTACCTTATCTATTTTCTACCTTCTTTTCTCTCTTTTTCTTTTCTTAAATTCTTTCTTAAAACATAACATTTCGGGTTTTTGGCCTTCGATTTCTCGGCAGTCGATAAAGTGAGTATCGATGTTGAATTTTCGAAAGTCGAAAATTTTCGGGGCGTTACATTTGGTATCAGAGCTTATGGTTAAGCGACAACCATGGTTCTGTTGGGTATTACTCATTAGAGATAGAGTCAGTAGTACTCTAGAATGAGTTTGAGTGTAATAATAGCTATGGGAGCGTATTTGTTAGTAAATATAAAAAAAAAATTGTTTTGTATTGTGATGGTTGATTTATTGAGTGGCATATGAACTTTCGTCGGCGTGGTCCGCAAGACTATGCCGAAGGGGTTTCTAAACACTTAAATAGAACAATTCGGCACAGTATTGTTTTAAAATTGGGTAAATGAAATAATTTTACCTTGATTATATTTTATATACAAAAAAATAATTTTTCAGAATTATTAAAATGTATATAAGTTGATTGTTTAGATGTTTGAATAATCTAAATAAAAGAATAATTGTATAAGCAAAAGAATTATAAGAATTGAATTATAATTAAAGTGATTTACAATTGTGAAATAAACTTATATATATGAGAAGTGAAACTAATGAATATATTTATGAATATGAATTGTAAATAAAAATGAATTTAGAGTTAAATGGAAGTATAACTTAAGTGATGTTGAATGAAGTTGATATTGATATCAAAGTAAAGTAATAAAGTTAAGTGATGGATATGAAATGAAGTTATATAAATGAAATTCAACTTTTGTAATTGAATTGAATGAATCAATTGAATGTAAAATAAGTTGATATGAAATAATGAATGTAAGTGTTAATTCATTAAATTCTAATGTTATTGGAAGTTGAATAGTTAAATAAAAATCAATTTAATTAAACCAATTGATAAGCAAAGGAATTTGGTTGCAATTGATATACATTGGTTGTTATATGGTTGTTAGTTGATTGTATATAATTCATTAAGAATTAATGAAATTGAAAGCTAAAGTAATTGGAATTCAATTGGAAGTTAAGTGAATCTTAAATAGAATTGAATTTGATTTGGAAGTGAACCAACTTAAATATGAATTAGTGAATATAAACTAATTGAAAATGAATGTTAGTAACATCCACTGTTAATGAATCAAATATGATTTAAGTTGGAAAACCATTTCATTGAATATTAATGAGAATATGAATGAATATATATTGGTTATGAATTCTAGTTGGTTGATGGTTGCATTTGTTGTTTGTTTCAATTGCTATGTTGACATATATAGTTATTATGTTGCTATATGTTGTATATCGATAGTATTGTCTATATGCATGGTTCTCATGTTGTTTGTTGAGTGTTTAGTAGGTGCGGATCGCGTTTGCTTCGCATTTGGAGCTCGCTTTCGCGCTATATTAGCCGTATATGCTCGCTAATAAAATATAAGGTACATATCTCGGATTACATACCGTACTTTTATACTTTTTTCCCTTTGGGATGCCTCATTACTTGATGAGATGTATATTTGTGATATATATACTGTCATTTTTTTTTCGGATCGAGCCGCGCAAAGGAGACTATGGCGAATTTTTCCGAAAATTTAAGGCGTTAGAAAATTTTTGAGAAAATTGGAAAATTTTTGAAAACTTTAACTTTGATTTTGGAATTGAAAGTTAAACAATAGTAGTTGTTTTTGAAAAGATAACTAAGTATGATTTGGAAACTTAGTAAAGATTTGTAAGGAATTTAATTATGAATTTTGGAAAGTTAATAAATTCTGTAACTTTTCTTACTTGTTAATTTCGAGGACGAAATTCTTTTAAGGGGGGAAGATTGTAACGACCCAGAATTTTAATTTATTAAAATTTGAATATTTAATTAATTTTAAATATTAAGGAGTGAATTTATAAGTCAAATAAATTTTATTTTGAATTATTGGATTTAATTGAATAATTAAATCGATAATTTAATATGTTAAATTATGGAAATAATTGAAAATTGAGTTAAATATGACTGTAAATGATTTGTAAAATTTTATTTTATCATGTTAGATTTAGAATGATATTTTAGAACTTTTAAAATCGAATTTAAAGTTAATTTGTGAAAATTGAATATTTTAATATTTAAATCGACTAGTGAAAATAGTCAATTTTTGAACAGTCTCAGAATTGAACGAAACCAGTTCCATTGGATCCGTAATAGTTAGTTATTACCGGATTTCAATTTTCGTGTCAATCGGAGCTATCGTTTGATCGTGGCAGCTCGAAACGCATCGATTTATTTTTAATATTAATTTGGCGAGTTAAAATAGCCATTTTTCAAAAAGTCTCGGATTTCGACGAAACCAGTTTCATCGGATCCGTAATGTGATATTATTGTAAGGTTTCAAATTTCAAGTCAATTGGATTTATCGTTTGTCCGGTACAAATTAAAACGCTTAGAAATCGATTTAAATCGGTTTAATTTAAATTGAACGTTTGTAGCCATAACTCGCACAGATGTCCGAATTAGCTTCCGAAACCTGTTCCATTGTGTCCGGAACGCGGGGTAAACCCTAGAAATGCTGGTTATGGCGCGTAAATCGGAGTTCGGAATTTTCGGATGAATAGTGTTCGAAAATTCTCTATAAATACACCTTAAAAATCAAAAAAATCAAAAAAAAAAAGAAAAACCCTAATTTCCTACTGCAGCAACCAGCACCCCCATGAACGGCCGAAATCTTCTCCTCTTTCCCCTCAAATTTCTTCTAATCCATGCGTTATTTCAAGAAACTCCCAATATGAAAGATGAAGAGCACAACACGAACTAGATATCCAACGGCTATGATCGCGAATGGATTAACGGATTGACGGCAATTCCCAATTGAACGTGTGCGTTCGTGGCCGTGTATTCTCGAACTGCGTGCGCATATGATGGCCGAGCTTCGTGCCCTTCAAGCCGAGCGTTGAGCAAGTGGGGAGCTTCGTTGTGGAGTAGTTTGATCGACGTAAGGGTGAAGGAATTGGTCGCGTGTACTAGGGTTTGGGGGGGCGGCTATGGGTGTCGGCCTGGGTAGTTTCGCGTGTGGGGGGGGGAGATGAAGACGTGCGGTCGTGATTTACAGTGAATGAAGTCAACGGTGATGATAGTATTAGGTTTAGAATATAATAAAATTTGTAAATTTATTTTGTTTTATAATTCGTGTATCTTTAAATATATATATCTTTTTCATACGAGGTCGAAAACGCGCGAAACCAGTTGCGTTGGAATCGTATGGACGAGCACTACGCGATGAAATTGGATTGGAGTCGTTTGGAGTTAGTGAGAATTTTGGGTAAAATTAAACGTCCGTTTAATTTTATTCGAAATAAATCGCTAAAACGGAATTTAAAATCAAGGTGAGAACTTCTCACTCAATCGAATCAGTTTCGATTTTATTTTAAATAGTTAGATTTAAAATATTTGAATACATGTTTGAATGTTGATTGATATCTATTGATTGTTAAAATAGACATTATACGCCGTTAGTAAGCGGATGTTATTTATTAAAAACATATACCGTGAATATATCATAAACAGTGAAATTGGTATTATATATATAATAGCAATATATATATATTGGCATATGTATATATTGGAGTTATTGATTTCCCGCATTTTTTTGTTTAGCGGATGAGACCCTATTGCGCCGTTATTAAGCGGATAATATTTTAAAATCCCATATACCGCGAAAATTTCGTACTGGAGCGAAATTGGTATTGTGCTAATGTTTGTGGATGCAGGAAAACAGGTTGGAGGGATCCAACTGGATTCCTCAACAGTATTTATTTGAATTCAGATATTTGATATTTGATGGATTATCATATCGATATATGATATCATTTGTTGTCATGATTGACTATTTGGTGTGTAGCATCACTAGACCAAATTTGGAATTTTAAAATGATTTATAAAGTGATTTTTGAAAATATACTATATGTTTGGAATTTGATCTATTTTAAATAAATAAACGTTATAATTTTTAAAGTTATAAAAATTATGATTTTTGAGAAAAATAGTTAAAAAACTGATTTTTGAGAATATGATGCTAATGATTTTATAAAATAGTAAAATTGGGATTTTTGAATTTATTGTGAAAAGTTTGAATATAGGATTTATAAAATTTAATTATTTTATGAATCAAAATGGTGAAATAATAAAGGAGATTAAAGACGTTTTAAAAGAATAATATAAATTGAATTATATTTAGAGATTTATAAATGGATATTTATAAATTGAAATATTGAAATTATAAAACGAGTTTTTATAAGTGTTTGAATGAAGTGAAAATGAATTTCATAAATTGAATGAAATTTATAGAATTATAAACGGTGAAATTATAAATGGAATTTTATAAACAGTAGGTTTATAAAATTTATAAAGTCATTAAAAGAATGGTTTTGGATAAATGATTGAATCTTATAAGTTATAAGATTTATAATTATGAAGTTCAAAGGAACGATTTTCGTGAACGAATAAATTATAAGTATTTAACTTATAATGTGAACTTTTGTTTTATAATTGAGTTATAAATCGAATAGGTTAATAAAGGAATTTATAAAAGGAAGTTGTTATAAATAAATAGAAATGGAATTTATAAACGTTGTTTTATAAATTCACAAACGACTTATTTTGATAAATAAATTGTTGAAACCTATTAATGGAGTTATATTCACGTTTTGACTGTGAATAATCCTTTGAAATAAAATGTATAGAAATGATGAAATTGATTAACGTAGTATATTCACGTTTTTGAATAGTGAATAATATGTTAAAGAAATTGTTTTGAATGTGATATTTGAAATAGAATTTAAAACGATCTAACGATGTTTTAAAATATGTTGAGATTCGAAACCATAGATTTCAACATTTATTGTTGAAATAGACGTTTTCGAGAAATAGAAGGAAATAATGGTTTCCGAAAGGAAATGTTTTGTATAGTATTGGGATTTATATATCTATTTTAATTTCGAATCCCTATACCAGTGATTTTGGGACGTCGTAACGATGTTTTACGTAACATTCGTTTTGGCCCAAATAAATATGGTTAAGAGAATGATTTCCTTAAAGAATGAAATATATACTTAATCTCGATTTAAGTATATTGAATATTTTCTAAGTGTTGAAAATAAATAGAATTTGTGAATTACTTATGAATAAATAAGTATGGAAATGTTTTCCAATATAAAGTGAATATTTTGAATTTATCTTTTTGAAGATAAATTGAAAATGAATATTAGAAATAGAATTGAAGTCGTATATTCATGAATATTTTGGAATGTAAATTCACTATTGAATTTATAAAAGAAAGTGGAATTTGTTTAAAAATAAATATTGATTTATTTTTGAAGTGTGAAATTATATATCTTGTGAAGATATTTTGGAAAATAAATAATTTGGAAAATTATTTGGAAACTGGTGATGTTGTGCATATCCATTGATAGTTCAATAACCGACTATCAATATTTCCCTTTGAATGAGTAATTGATGTGATTTGTTTGAATTTGAATGCCACACTTATTTTTGAATAAGCGCTCACTATTCGGGTTAACCGGGAAAGGACCATGGGGTCGTATAACCCATTCCGAATATGTGATACGTCGTTGTGAATTGCATTGAAGATCGGTGTTGAAGACCCGGTATTTGCGAGAACGATAGGATGACCTGTCGATTGACTCTGCACCGAGTTGCTCCGGTATAGAGTTCTCCATATGTGATGGTGAATCCGATCAGGATTGTGAATATCCGGATTGCAAGGACTTCTTTGTAAGTGCCTTCGGTTTTGTTCGAGCTCGGAACAGACTTGTATGGATTGTATGTCTGACAGTACAAATTGAGATGTAAAGCCGATTTCTTTCAAATATATTTCTGTTGGTGGCGGAGAATTTATTCTTTTAGCTTAACACCCTTCTCTGAGACGTACGAGCTCAGAGGTTATATAGTTGAAGTTATCAGCGATATATTCCCAATTTGGTAATGTGACATGCTGAGTGTTGCTGTAAATGATCATTGTGTTGATTATTTGTGATAGGATCGTTTATTTGATCGTCTATCTTTGTGATCATTTCTATGATCATTTGTTGACCCAAAGCATGGCTTTTGTATAAAGTATGTTTTTGAGGACGTGACTTCGTTGAGCCTCACACCCCGTGAATGGTCAAAACAGGAAAGAAGCAGCAAGGTTATGAGGGGTAGCGCCCTTTAGGATGTGTGCATTTCCTTCTGGAAAAGGGTGGTATCATGGTATGGAGCCCAGATACTTACTCATGTTGAAAACACTTTGTTATGATTGTGTGAATTGATTACGAGCGCTCGGTGGAAGGTCCCAAAGGACCGGGGGATGGCATATTCAGTCAGTTGTTACTCAGTTAGGGGTAACCCGGCCTTGTGTTGGTAGAGATCCGGTTTGGTTCTCGGGGATGTCCATCCAGAGGCATTCTCATGTGGCAATGGGAAGTTCCTTGGCCTGATCATTCGTTGGAAATCCAAAGAAACAATACGAGACTTGTACGGTTTTAGTTGTATAACCTGCTATGGAATGTGGCGGTAACCTGCTATTGAACATGGTAGCTATAGTAGGCATAAGTGCGGAATGTCTATGCTGGCTAAGATTTATATTCTACTTTCGAAATGAATTTTTCCTACACTATGCACTAGTAATAATATAAAATGTTCTTTTAAATGCGTATCAAGCATCTTTGACTATCATAAGGAGAAATCTCCTCCGATTCTGCGTTTGCATTGTGTGTGTGTGCGGGAGGCCTTATGGTAGTCTCATTTTTAAAAGCATTGCGAATTGACTTTAAAAATATTCCTCAATTTTGATTTCAAAGATAAATAAACTGTTTTGAGTTCCCACACCAGTCACATGACTGACTTGGAGTTTATTGTTTTCCTTCCTAAACTCTGGGTGCCCACTAATTTTCACACGGGCAGTCAAGAGTTAGGTTTATCAGGATATTCTGGATATTCTGGAGTTGCTGGAGGCAAGATGGATGGCATGGCGTATTACTAGTTATATAGTATTTTTTTTCCGCTGCACTGTTTGTTGTTGTTGTTGTACACTCTGATGATATGATGTAATGAAATGTAATAACTGATATAGTTCTTTGTTTAAAGATTATTCATTAATTATTATATGTTGTTCCGCTGCGAATTGTGAGATTCTGATGTTGTTCTGTTATTTTCTTTCTGTTCCGTTCTATTTTCTATTTTCTCTATTTTCTATTTTCTATTCTCTTTTCCCTCTATCTTTTCTACCTTATCTATTTTCTACCTTCTTTTCTCTCTTTTTCTTTTCTTAAATTCTTTCTTAAAACATAACATTTCGGGTTTTTGGCTTTCGATTTCTCGGCAGTCGATAAAGTGAGTATCGATGTTGAATTTTCGAAAGTCGAAAATTTTCAAGGCGTTACAATTAATTCACACTACTAAATTATAACTGCCGTTATAATTTAATATTTTCAGGTAATTGCTAAAACCAGGGTTGTTACATATAAACTCCTATAGTAGCACACTCCACTAAGATAAGGATAAAAACCGAGACTCATACCTATCCTTAAAATGCACCCAAGTAAATTCATCCTTAGGAGTTTTGGCGGTTACTTGTTCCCACCAGTCTAGAGCAACTTCATGTAGTAGCTTCAATGCAAGCCTCCTTCTTTGCGCATCATTCAACTCCAAGTCTCCAAATATGCGCTCATAGACTCTAAGCCAATTCTATACTTCGACCACATGTTCGTTCCTTATAAACATCTTCCCTTCCAAGCTTCTATAATCTTGGTTCATCTTTCAGAAGTCTTATCTTACCGCAGATAGGCTTGGCTCAACAGCCTTCAACATATTCTCCCTCATCATTTGAATCATAGATTTCCTAAAGAAGGCATTTACATCCATGCCTGCTACAATAAATAGAAGTGCATCATCAGCTTCAATTGCTCCTGGCCTTTCACCTCGTTCCTTCCATTAGTCTGCATACTCCTAGTTCCCCTTCTTGCATTATCTCCTCTTATTGCAACTTGTCTTCTCCTTATTTCCATCTATCTTTTTTTGTTAAGCAAGTATTTGTTAGAAACAGAAAGAGAGAAAGGATGAAACAATATTAGAAGGGTAGGTATGTCTTCCTATATATATCTACATAGTAAATAGTAGTATGTCATATATCTTAGCGTATACCCTTCACAAATTTTTGCTTGGTTTTAGTTTTATTCTTGTTTTCTAGCTTTGTTTTACTTAAGTGTCCCCAAACCTATGCTCTAATACCAAACTATAACGTTCCCCATAGAAATATGAAAATGAACATTAACGATACAACGGTCATCACTAATATTATTTTCAAGTGGCAAAATTGAGTTTAGTATATATGAAAAACAGTTTAAGCAAATAGATTTGCTAAAACATTTACATTACATATATTTCAACATAATATTCATTCATACAAATTTTCCATTTAAATCCAAAGTCATGCCCATACAAGGGTCAAATTAGAATAGAAAATAACATAGTAAAGTGTCAAGTCGACATATGATGAAGCCATCTCGAATTCCTTAAACTGCAAAAATAGGTAATCATTATTCGATCATTAGGCCTTCTACACCATCTTCACTCCTCATCCTGCGTCCTAAAGCAACCTGCCTAAATCACAAACTCAACCTACTCAAATGAGTATCTATGGTTTTATAGTGAAACAACACGTGTCAGACTTAATGTTTGTTGTGCAGAACACTTTACCCAAAAAACAACATATAGTGAGACAATGTTGCCTAAAATGAAACAAGTTTTCCCATTACTATTGACCATATCACATATCGACACTGCACATTACAAGCTAAAAATTCATATTTATTTTCTCCTAAAGGCCGTGTAGTATCATCTTATGCAGTACCTACCTGAACCTTAGCCTGCAAAGGACCAGCAAAATGCAGTTCCTCTCATTACTTTAATTGACACTATAAAGAATCAGCCACATGTCGTTTCTGTAACTTACATTAATTTACATCGTAAAGAATCAGCCACGTTCAGTTCGTATTAATTATTTTAATTTACACTACAAAGAATTAGTCATATGCATTTCTTATTATTTACATTAATTTACACTACAAAGAATCATCCACATGCACTTTCTATTATTTACTTTACCTTACTCTACAAAGAACCAGCCACATGCAATTTCTATTATTTACTTTATTTTACACTACAAAGAATCAGTCACATGCGGTTTCTATTATTTACTTTAATTTACACTGCAAAGAATCAGCCACAGGAAGTTTTGTCCTTATTAAATTGCACTGTAAAGAATCAACCACATGCAGTTACGAGAGAGTATGACTTGCATGCACGTGCCACATCCCTTTGGAAGTTGAATGTTTACCCTTACCTTCCCAAGGTGTACATTCGGGTGAGTGTCCCCACTTAGGTCAATAACCCTTCCAAACTAGCATTCTAGTATAGTATCCATCTTTACTTAGTCCTCTTTTGCTCTGCGAGTTATACCTAACTATTGTATGTTTAAGTTTTTGCTTCCTATTTATTTCAACGTAGAAGGACTCATTACTTCATCCATATTATGGTGCAGTATGCCTTACTCATATTACGACGTAATACTTCACTTGGCTTATTTCAGCTTTAGTACAGCATACCTAGTTATACCTATATGATCCTACGTCTCTGATGTAGTTCTCACCTCTCCTTTCAATTTTTAGGCGTTTGTCGACGTTTTCCCTTTTAGCTTAGCACTTCCCAAATATAATACTGACCTTCGCTCGAAAGTCAATTAGATCCTATGGCAATTCACTACCTTTAGCCTTAGGTACGAGGTTCTCTTTCTCAGTGTTAAGCAAGCACTTCAGCTTCATATCGGAAAATGTCTAAAATATCTATTTCCTACTTTTCACTTGTCGTCTTTGGATATGTTCGAAATCCACTTTCTATTAGTGACATTGTCCTTCTTTAACTTTTTAACATTTGTGTAGGATCTTGTCCCCTGTTTATTTAACAATTATTTCCTAATATATGAATAGTTTTCGAATTCCTATGTAGTTACCTTCAACGGTGTAGTTTCCATTTAGTATTTTAGCTTAGAAACATTATATAAATTCTTGAAAATTCGTGGATAATTCCTTTAACCCATTTTACTCTTTATTTGTATATTATGGTATTTTTCTTACATATTTACTATACATTTTCCTTCAAAAGTTCTTAAGAAATATTACCGGCATTGTAAATTTTTCAAATTAAAAACCACTTATAAAATCAAGGTTAAAGCACCATATTAATTTTTCATGACCTTTCAAAATCACTGAAGGGTGTAAATGTAACTAAATATCCCATGCTTTGCAACAATATGCTAAAAAATTCACTAATATACATATTCTTACCTCGTTTAACCATTAACATATATGAACTCATCATATTGTATCAAAATAGATATCAATACAATGTAAATGGTAAGGGGTTTAGAATCACTTGTTAGTCCTTGAGATGATGGTTTTGATGACAATAACCTTAGGACTTGTTATAAATATAAATAATAATATTATAGTTTAGATATATATGTATATGAAGGATATAACCATGCACGTACCAAGAATGAAGACTGTACGGTATAAAGATTCAAGACTGAAGATATAAAGATTGAAGACTTATGAATATCAAGATATCAAGAGTTCAAGATTTCAAGAATATAAGATAAGTATTGAGTCTAGAATTATGTTAAAACTTTTTGAAAGCACTTACATCTTTATTCGAAATTTATTCATGGAATGGAATCCACTTCGAGCATGTTAAAAGGATGGAACCCTAGTAGGATGGAACCCACAACAATATCTACTGGAACATATAGTGGTCCTATTTTGATATCTACTAATTTTATAAAAATGCTTTTCAAAAATATATATGTTATTTTAAATGTTTTCAAAATCTTCTTTCAAAAAAATATCTCTCTTATTTGAAATATTTTATTCTCAAAATTATCTTTATCATTTTTAATAATTTGATTACAAAATTATCCTTGTTTTTAAACCATCTCTTGCTTTAAATATTTAGCTTTTAAATATTTATATACTCGGTTTTTTAAATCACTTTATAGGTTAACATTATATATATTAAAATTTACTTTTATATGTTGAAACTATATTTAAATATATTTACAATGTTTAGAAATTGTTTTAACAAATTATAGAAACCAATTTTAATAAGAAAATCAAAATCACCAATTTTGCCTAGAGCATGTCGGCGTCCTTTAACCCCCCAAATCGAAATGGTTCCCGTTAAATTCAAAATTCAAATTTTCAAAAGAAGTGTCTATTCGTCATATCCTTTCATGAATAGATATGGCTATTGATCTTCTATAAATACCAGTAGTTCTAAACGAATTTTTCATTAGATTTCACTTATTTTCTTTCCTCTTCATCTTCCACATTTATACTAAAGAATCCTAAACGATACTCTAACGAAATACCAAACGAATCAAACTTGATTATCTCTTGTTTGATTCTCTGCCACTCGCTCCATAAGATCTTAGTGTTATTCAAAGTTATAGGATCTTTTGTAAATCAAACTGTTGGGTAAAAGGTGTAGTTGAGTGTTGAAATCAATTGGGTGTGATTGTAGCCCCAGAAATCAATTAAGTGATCTTGTAGCCGGGTTAAATCAAGAGAGTTGCCCTGAACTCGAATACATACGGGTGTAACTCGTAGCCTTGAAACCGAGGGTGTAATTTGGGATATTATTTTGAAAAGAAATCCATACGCTTGTACGGGACTGGATGTAGGGTAACTCCGAACCAACATAAAATCCTGATGTGTTCTTTCCTTTATTGCTTTTATTCAGTATTTGCATCTGTGTTTGATTCTGTGATTATACCTGTGTTTGTGAATTAAATTTGTTGGTGATTAAATTACGCAAGCTTCGAAAAGATTTAGAAAATCCACAAAACACTATTCAACCCCCCCTATAGTGTTATTCTAGCCTTAAGATTCGTAATCCGCATTTCTAACATCAGTCACCTGGATATTTAGATAATCTTGTTTTAATCTTCGTAGTCCTTATTTTTCTTTCATCTTCTTCCTCTTATTTTCTCCTTTTAGGCCACCACCATTAATGCTCTTTTCAAGCTTTTTTTTGTAGAATGAAACACGAAATGGAAAAGAGTCATGCTAATTGTTCTATGATAGTTTAAGCATTAGCCCTCATACTTGCGTTTTTCCATTAGTTCATTACCCACTTTTTTTTAAATTTCTCCTCTATAACAGTTTTATTCTTATTTTAAATCTTTAATTAATTACAGATTGTGGGGGTGTTACACTAGTTCTAATGTTGATCGAAATGGACCTCTTTCTAGGGAGGTGTAGGGATGGTTGATCCTTCCATTAGCTTGTAAGAG
Organism: Allium cepa; assembly: GCA_030765085.1. Lineage (NCBI taxonomy): Eukaryota > Viridiplantae > Streptophyta > Magnoliopsida > Asparagales > Amaryllidaceae > Allium > Allium cepa. The sequence continues at coordinate 699,380,090 of CM060939.1, forward strand.
AAGGGTAAGATCATCACTTTCTACACTCTTTGGAAAGAAACTATTACCCAAGTCCTTTACCATTTAGAGGGTAAGCTAGTCAAAGTGGAGAAGGAGAAGTTGATGAGATCCTCGCCTGAAAGTCGATCACTCCTTCTCCTAACTCTAAAGACCCAATGCGTACCCTTATTATAGAAGACCCTATTGCCTTTGGAGAAATAGGGAAAAGGAAAAGGAAGAAGCACATAATACCTATGCCAATTCTCCTCTCCCTTAAGAAAGGCTCCTTCAAGGGATGAAGCACCCAAGGGATATTTCCAGAGAAGCTTATTTTAAAGCGCAAGCTAAAGAAATGATGCGCTCAACTTCTTCTTTTTTTCCTTTTGTATCTTTCCACTATTTTTGTGTGAGCATGGCTCTCAAGTTGTGTTTAAAATGTAAATAAATAATAAAGATGCATTTTTTCAATAGTGTATTTTATTTACCTGCATTTACTTTACTATTCTTGTAAATATTCATATATATATATATATATATATTAGTAATGACTTGTATTTATACTAACCTTCTTTATGTATGAATTTATGTAATGAATTTACTTACTTCGTACATACAAATAAACTTCCATGAATACTTGTTGTTCTTACTTAGATTTGTTTAGTATTATTTAAACTTATCCCATTCAACCATTAAAATAATGATGTCTCATTAAAAAAATTTATATAGCTTTCCAATTGTGTTCATACGAGAGCCACTGTAATTTATGTGAAATATACATTCTCTATTTTATTTATGCACTAATATTTGCCTTTAATTATCCATGTCCTTTGATATCTATCTTTGGACTTCTACCCTCAACATTGTCTATGTCTGCGCATTAATCAAGAATTAGTTATTTAAGGGCAATTATATTTTATGTCCCTAGTTAGAATATATTCCAAGGAAACTATCAGGATTCTAAGGAGTTTTTCATCACCTATCTATGGTACCATTGATAACTCAGCCATAAAAATACATGGTGTTTGTGCAATTAATCCCATAACATAAAGTTAGACTTAAAGAATACAGTTCCTTTTCTTTCAAAAAGGAAATTTTATTAAAAGTATATATGGCGAACATCACTTTATTACCTAGAATTCAATCCTATGAATTCCTAAATGGAAAATGACTAAGTAAATAAATTAAGTGAAATAGCAACGTAAATGCCCATTATTCCATGCCCATGGAATTTGATCCATGTCTATAGTCAATAGCTAGAAAGTGTCATCCCTAAGCTTCTGCTTTATTACATAAGGTCCTGTGCAATTCGAACCAAGTGCCCCCAAGTTCGAAATGGCATATTCCAAAATAGGGTCATTAATATTGAACTTACGATTCTGTGCCTTAATGTTAAACTACCGAGCTATTTTAGGTGAATAGCTAGGGGTTACAGTTAAACCCGGCCTGATGGACCCGAACCCGACCCGATGGGCCTCGGTTCTCAATGGGTAAGGTTTTGTTCGGTCCAAACTATACATTTTAAAACCTAGATCTAACCTGATCAAAGCTTCAGGTCGGGTCAGTTCGGGTCTGGTTGGGTAATAACACTAAAAATATATATATTTCAATCTTTTTGGTTAGATCTTTCGGGTTGGGTTCGTTCGAGTCTTTATTTTATTTTTCTCAAACCCAACTTGAGACCCATCGGGTTTGGTGTAGATTCGGGTCTTCTCAATTTAGTTCGGTTTGGGTTTACAGTTCTCGGCTCTGATTGCCAGCCCTTTGATTTGGTACTAGTGTTAAACTATCGAACTACTCTTTGTAGGTGAGAGGCTACCCTCAAATTTTCCTTTTCTAGCTTTTCCTCCACCACTTGAGAGATGCTAGTAATAAATCTTCCTTTATCTTAGGTTCAAAGGATATGCACTGATCAGAAGGGACTTCCTCCTCGACTGAGATTATGACTTCTATTCCATACGCTAGTGTGAATGGTGTATGTCTAGTTGTAGATTTACGGATCATCTGATAAGCCCACAATGCAAGTGGTAACTCATCAATTCAATTTCCTTTTGCTCCTTTCAGCCACTTCTTAATGGTGGATTTGATAACGTTGTTCAACGCTTCCACCTTTCTATTCAATTATGATGTATTGTTATAGAGAAAATCTATTAAATTTGATACCGAGCATAGAATTTAAAGAAAAAAAATCTACACTCTCGAATTGAGTTCGATTGTTGATGATTCTTTTTTGAGGTACTCTGAAACTGCATAAAATATTTTTAACTACAAAGTTAATCACTTTTGTTGAAGTGATTATGATGAGTGGCTCTACCTCAACCCATTTTGTGAAATAGTCCACCGCAATGATAGAATATTTCACTCCTCCTCATGCTATCGCTCGCACTCCAATAATATCCATTTCAAAAACTACAAATGACCATAGGCTAACCATCTTTGTAAGCCCATCGAATGGGCTCTTTTTATCTTTTCAAATCACTAGCACTTGTCACATTTCATGGAATGTTCCATCGCTTCTAAATTGATAGTTGGCCATAATATCCTTAATGATGTACCTTCTTTAGTAGATTTTGCTCCCTACCTTCATCTACAATGCTTCTTTAATGAATGTCCTCAAGGATTTTTTTCACATAATCTTTATCGACATACCTTAACAAGCGCGTTGAGTATCCCTTTCAAAATAATACTCCATCTTGCATAACGTAACGCGGCACCTTGCAAACTAGTTTCCATGTTTTAATTCTACTCTTTAAGAAAGTTACCTTCAGTAAGTACTCCTTAAATGTGAAAGGAGTGTGGATTAAGGATCTTAAGGCTAATTTAACACTAGAGGGGGTGAATAGTATTTAATGGATTCTAAGACGTATATGGACTAAATTAAAATTATGACATAACCAAATGCAGAACTTAATCACAGAACAATAACAGAATCAAACACAGATGCATAAAGTAAATAAAAAGCAGTAAAAGGAAGGAACACACCTGATTTTATACTGGTTTGGAGTTACCCTACGTCCAGTCCTGCGCCAAGGAAAACACCTCGTACAATTTTTTATTATACCAATGTCGAGATTACATCCTCAATTTCTAAAGGCCTTGAGGTACCCTCCTATCTTCGAGTCTGAGGCAAACTATCTTGATTTACAAGACACATGATCATCTAATTGATTTCTAGGCACAACCATACCTTATAGAGAGACTCGATAAAATTTTGATTACAAATCAATCCTATAACTTTGAATAGCACTTTGATCTTCGAGATAGGGCAGAGAATCAAACAAGAATGAGATTCTAATTTAATTCACTTGAGAATTCGGCCAATTTCAGCAGGATCTTAAAATATGAAAATTATAGAATATGGATTTATGGAGAAGGAGTGAAGAAAATAAGAAAATAATTAGTTAAAAAATTCATTTGTGAAGGCTATTTATAGACCAGTAATGGTCATAACCATTCTTGAAGAGATTTAAGTGAATAGACACTTCTTTTGAAAATTGAAACTTTTGAATTTAACGGCCACCATGTCGAAATGGGTTATCCCATGATGTCGACATCCCTTAGTTAAAAATAATGTAAAATTTGTTTTGAAAATGGTATTGAAAGGAAAACAAGATGAAATGATTCTGGAGTAAAATAAACTAATTTTCCAATGTTTTAAAATAAAGAAGAGTAGAAAAATATATTTTTAGAATGTATATATAAATTTGATTTTAAATCTCAAGTATATATGTTATAAATAATATTTAAAAATCAGAAGATAGTTTTAAAAACAAATGAAGTTTAAAATAAGAGTTTATTTTAAAAAAAAAATTAAGGCTAAAATATCTTTTCGAAAAAAATTTGAAAAGATAATTTTTAAAGCTAAAACATTTTGAAAAGTAGTTTTGAAAATCATTTTGAAAAACCATTTTGAAGTAGTTTTGCAAGCTTCTTCCTACAAAATATTTCATCACATCAGGACTCGAGAACTTGTACAAAACCAGGATGTTCGTGGGTTTGTAAGCCACTTGTCGTAGGTTTGTAAGCTACTTGTCGTGGGTTTGTAAGCCACTAAGAAGGTAGAAATGGGTTCCATCCCAAATGAAATTTGGAATGAAGATTTCCATGCTATTATGAAGTTTTAACAAAACTAGATACTTATCTTGAAATCTTGATCTTGAAACTCATGAGTCTACAAACTTGATTTCTTCATTCTTGATATTTATACTGTACAGTCTTCAATAATCAGTACCTGCCTTATATATATATCCTGCATAATAACATTCCTATATATTTAGACAATAGTGTTAGTATATAAGTTATAATAAAATAAGTTACAAAGGTTGTTGTCATCAAAACCACTATCTCCAGTTCCTAACAATCTCCCCCTCTTTGGCGATGACCACCTTATAAAATATACTTATCACTTCGATCAGACCATAACTCCCCTTTACACCAACAACTCCCCCTTACTCCAAGCCTACTATTTTATATAACATCTCCCCCTTTGTCATCAACAAAAATAACCTTGAACTTAATAGAAAATGGGATAAACAAACATATGACATAAGAATAATAACTATGTATGAGTGAAAAATAGCATCCTAAGTTAAATGGATACAAGATTTTATACACAAAATATTGATTTTAGAAGAACATTAATTAAGATAACACTTACATACAAATTAACAAACCAATATACAATGAAGAAGGAGAAAAACGAAAAACACTTAACGGGGACCCTTAACTATTGGTGATTTATGGACCGAACAATTTGGATAGTGGAGAAAAAAATTTCCACATTGTTCGACCAAGTTTCCATTAGCATCAAAAAGGTCATCTCCAATGCAAATCACGCCATCGTCTTCGTCCATATGAACATTCGGATTCGGCAGAGGATGTTCTTCTTCTTGATCCTCTTGTGGTTCATCTAGAGGCTCTTCTTTTTTAGAATTCATGGCTTGAGATGATTCTTCAATGACAATGGGATTGGCATGGTTATCCATAAGGAAGTTTTGTAAATTCCTAAGGATTCTGCCTTGCCTATCTTGTTCTCTAGCCATTCGCAGTTGACTCACTTGAATTTCCATCATCATTTGAAGCAAATCTTTCATCTTCTCCTGTAATTTGATGACTTGTACGTGTGTGGAACGTTGAAAAGAAACTTAATGAGGAGAAGTAAGTGAAGAAGATTCATTATTAGAAGAGGAAGCCATCAATTTACCGTTTTAGAAGTATATTACAGAGAATATAACAGAGAAAAGGAGTGAAAGTCGAAATATATAAATATATAACCAAATACTTCTTTTAGAGGGAAATTTAATCTGCAAATCTCGACCTGTATGTCGACATAGAGGGATGGGTCATGTCGACATGCCCAGTTTAATTTTTGAGAAATTTTTATTTATATTAATTATTAACTATACTTGTATTATTTATAATTTATATTTCAGTTAATGAACATATACCTAATTCTCTTCTAAATTTAGTAGAGTTTTGTTTATTTAATGGTTTGGTTAATATATCAGCAACTTGTTTTTCAGTATTAATATATTCAAGAGTTATGACTTCTTTACTTATATTATCTCTAACAAAATGATGTCTAATATCAATATGTTTTGTTCTAGCATGATGAGTTTGATTTTAGATAGGTTTATTGCACTAGTATTTTCACAATAAATTGGCGACTTAGTTATAGTTAATCTAAAATCTTTTAAAGTTTGTTGCATATATAACTTGAGGACAAGCCAAAGCAGCAGATATATATTCTGCTTCAATTGATGACAAGGATATGGTGTATTGGTTCTTACTAAACCAGGAAACCAGAGAATGTCCTAGAAAGTGACAAGTTCCACTTGTACTTTTTTGGTCTGATTTACAACCAGCGTAATCAGCATCACAATATGATATTAAATCAAATACATCGTTTTTAGGGTTGAATAAGCCATAATCTAAAGTATGTTTTACATATCTTAAAATTCTTTTAACAGCTTTTAAGTGAGTTTCTTTAGGTTGAGATTGGTATCTTGTACAAAGACAGACACTATGCATGATGTCAGGATGACTTGCTGTTATATAAAGCAACGTGTTAGGGTTATCTCGCATGTTTAATGGAAGAACGACGGTTTGGATTGGAAAAAAAAGTCCCACATCGCTAAATAACATGGAGAAGTGGTGTATAAATATGGGTTGGTAGGCACGTAACATTGGGGATTCCTTTTGTTACAACAAAGTGTGTGCCAACCCATGTGCGTACTCTACGTGCTGGAGATGGGGAGCTTGGTCCGACCGTCGTTACACAACAGTGGTATCAGAGCCGATGGTTACGGACTGAGCCATGCAGACATGGCAGTACTCTCAAAGGTTACCGCAAATGGATGTGAGTCAAGGGGGAGACTGTTAGGGTTGTCTCGCATGTTTAATGGAGGAACGACGGTTTGGATTGGAAAAAAAGTCCCACATCGCTAAATAACATGGAGAAGTAGTGTATAAATATGGGTTGGTAGGCACGTAACATTGGGGATTTCTTTTGTTACAACAAAGTGTGTGCCAACCCATGTGCTTACGCTACGTGCTGGAGATGGGGAGCTTGATCCGACCGTCGTTACACAACACAGCGATCCAATCATTCCCCTACATAATTTTTGATCGGCATCTTTTGATTTATCTTCTTTATTTAAAGCTACACTAATTGTCATTGGAGTTGGTTTCCCACTAGAAGTGGCCAATCAAAATTTATTAATTAAATCCTTAGCATATTTTTCTTCACTAATGAAAATTTCTTTATCTAATTGTTTGATTTGAAGTCCTAAGAAGAAACTTAGTTCTCCCATATGACTCATTTTAAATTCTTTAGTCATTATATCGGAAAATTCTTTATTCATTATGTTATTAGTTGACCCAAATATTTTATCATCTACATATATTTGTACTAACTGAGTATCATTTTTGTTTATTTTAACGAAAAGAGTCGTATCTATTTTACCAATTTCAAAACCAGATTGTAGTAAATAAGATATTAATCTTTCGTACCAGGCTCTAGGAGCTTGTTTCAGACCATATAAAGCTTTCTTTAATTTATATACATGATTTGGAAATTTATTATCTTCAAAAAGTGGAGGTTGTTCAACATAAACATCTTCTTTTACAAAAACATTTAGAAAAGCATTTTTAACATCCATTTGATATAACTTAAAATTATTGTAGCTTGCGAAAGCAAGTAGAATCCTAATAGCTTCTAGTCTAGCTACGGGTGCAAAGGTTTCATCATAATCAATTCCTTTTTTTGACAATAACCTTGCGCGACTAAACGAGCTTTATTTCTCACGACCTCACCAAGTTCATTCATTTTGTTTTTATAAACCCATTTTGTTCCAATTATACTTTTATCCTCAGGTCTAGGAACAAGTTCTCAAACATCATTTCTGGTGAATTGATTCAATTCTTCTTACATAGCAAGAATCCATGAATCATCAGATGATGCTTTCTTTGGATTTTTAGGTTCAATAGTTGATATAAAAGCTACATTACTCATACTATTTAGTTGATTTCTTGTTTTAACTATAGATTCAATATTTCCTAGTATATTTTCTATAAGATGATCTTTTAATAACCTAATTTTTTATTAGGTTGAATGATTTCATAATTAGTTTCATTAGTTTCATTATTTAAAGTTACAAAATCTTCATCGTCTTCTATTTGTACAGTATCTTTAAATTTTCATCAAAAGATACATGCATTGTTTATTCAATAGTGTTAGTTCTTAAATTATAAACTCTAAATGCTTTACTTCTATTAGAATATCCGATAAAGATACTTTTGTTGGATTTAGGTTCAAATTTATCTAAATTATCTTTTGTATTAAGAATAAGACACTTACTACCAAAATTTTTAAAATAAGCTACTATGGGTTTCTTATTGTAAAGTAATTCATATGGTGTTTTATTAGTTAATGGTCTAATTAAAATCCTATTTAATATATAACAAGCTATGGCGGCTGCTTCAGACCAAGAGTTTTTAGGTAAGTTACTATCAGAAAGCATTGTTCTAGCACACTCTTGAATCGTTCTATTCTTACATTCTACTACTCCATTTTGTTGTGGAGTTCTTGGAAAAGAGAAATTATGAGTAATTCCCTTTTTATTACAGAAATTCTCAGAATTTTCATTTTAAAATTCTCCATCGTGATCACTACGAATAGTTTTTATTTTTAAAGAAAGTTGATTTTTAATTCTTTTAGAAAAATTCATAAATAATTCAAAAGCATCACTTTTAAGTTTAAGAAAAATTATCCAAGTATATCTAGAATAATCATCTACAATTATAAAAACATATTTATTGTGATTAACTGATTGAACTTGAGATGGACCAAATAAATCTAAATGATGTAATTCTCGAGGTTTATAAGTAGAAATCATATCTTCTAATTTAAATAAACCTTTCTTAAGTTTTACTAATTGGCAAGCATCACATATACTACCTACTTTAAAGTTGACTTGGGAAGACCTCTAATTAAGTCAAGTTTTCATAACTTCAGTTTGAAATTGAAATGACCAAATCTTTTATGCCAAATCCAAAGGTCACTTGTATTAGCCAAAATACATAAGTTATCATTTGAAACTTTCATACTAAGGATGTAAATGTTTTTCTTCCTAATTCCTTTAAAGATAATATTTGACTTATTATCTTCGATGTGACACTTGTCTTTTCCAAATCTTATTTTAAATCCTTTATCACATAGTTGACTTATACGAAGCAAATTATGTTTTGAATTCATAACTAGCAAAACATCAGAAATAAGAGGAGTTTTAGAATTACCGACATTGCCGATGCCAATCACATATCCTTTTGAGTTATTTCCAAAGTTGACCAATCCACCATCTTGATATATAATGTCATTGAGTATCTTGGGATATCTAGTCATATGCCTTGAACAGCCACTATCAAGTATCCATTTACCTTTCTCAGTTTGCACAGTTTGTCCATTGATTGTTGATTCTTCAAAAGCCATGTAACATGTCTGTTCCTGCAAAACAAACCAATTCGATAGATAACTTGATTTTTCATAAAAACTATTTGCAGACTTATGATACTTTGATGAAATGCATAAATTCAAACTAGTATTAATGAAATTTCCTTAAAATGCCATTTTTAACTTTTCAAGTTTCAGATTATGAAAACTATGAAAACCTATGCTCTAATACCAATTGAAAGGGAGTGCGGATTAAGGATCTTATGGCTAATTTAACACTAAAGGGGGGTGAATAGTGTTTAATGGATTCTATGACTTATATGGACTAAATTAAAATTATAACACAAACAAATGCAGAACTTAATCATAGAGCAATCATAAAATCAAACACAGATGCAGAAAGTAAATAAAAAGCAGTAAAAGGAAGGAACACACCGGAACTGGTTCGGAGTTACCCTACGTCCAGTCCTGTACCAAGGCGAATACCTCGTACGGATTTTTATTATACCAATGTCGAGATTACAATCCTCAATTTCTAAAGGCATTGTGGTACCCTCCTATCTTCGAGTCAGGGGAAAACTATCTTGATTTACAGGACAAGATCACTCAATTGATTTCCAATCACAACCACAACTTATAGAGTGACTCGATAAACTTTTGATTACAAATTGATCCTATGACTCTGAATAGCACTTTGATCTTCGAGAGAGGGCAGAGAATCAAATAAGAATGAGATACAATTTGATTCACTTGAGAATTCGACATAATTTCGGCACGATCTTAAAAATATGAAAATTTTAGAATATGGATCTATGGAGAAGAAGGAGTGAATAAAATAATAAATAATTAATTAAAAAATTCATTTGTGAAGGCTATTTATAGACCAGTAACAGTCATAACCATTCGTGAAGAGATTTAAACGAATAGACACTTCTTTTTAAAATTGAAACTTTTGAATTTAACGGCTACCATGTTGACATGGGGTATCCCATGATGTCGGACATCCCTTAGTAAAAAATACTGTAAAATTTGTTTTGAAAGTGGTATTGAAAGGAAAACAAGATGAAATGATTCTGGAGTAAAATAAACTAATTTTCCTATGTTTTAAAATAAAGAAGAGTAGAAAAAAATATTTTTAGAATGTATATATAAATTTGATTTTAAATCTCAAGTATATATATTATAAAGAATATTTAAAAATAATAAGATAGTTTTAAAAACAAACGAAGTTTAAAATAAGAGTTTATTTAAAAACAAAAAAAGAATATTTTGAGGCTAAAACATCTTTTTTTAAATCATTTGAAAAGAAATTTTTTAGTGCTAAAATATTTTGAAAAGCATTTTTGAAAATCATTTTAAAAACCATTTTGAAGTAGTTTTGCAAGCTTCTTCCAGCAGAATATTTCGTCGCATCAGGACTCGAGAACTTATATAAAACTAGGATGTTCGTGGGTATGTAAGCCACTTGTCGTAGGTTTATAAGCTATCTGTCATGGATTTGTAAGCCACTAAGAAGGTAGAAATGGGTTCCATCCTAAATGAAATTTGGAATGAAGATTTCCATGCTATTATGAAGTTTTAACAAAACTAGACACTTATCTTGAAATCTTGATCTTAATACTCATGGGTCTTCAAACATGATTTCTTCATTCTTGATCTTTGTACTATACAGTCTTCAATAATCAGTATCTGCCTTATATATATCCTGCATAATAACATTCATATATATCTGGACAATAGTGTTAGTGTATAAGTTATAATAAAATAAGTTACAAAGGTTGTTGTCATCAAAACCACTATCTCCGATTCCTAACAAAATGGACTCATCCATGACCCATTCTCTTCAATTTCCATAATGTGGTCCACATACTCAATACTTGGAGTTATCAACACTTCCACTAAAATAATAACTAATAACTGCACATCTCCAAAGCTAGCCAGTTTAGCCAAAGAACTTGCATTTATATTTTTGTCTATAGGGATATGCGTAATCGTGTAGTGTTCGATATCATCCAGTAATTCCAAAATCTTTGACGGTTATGATGAAATTTGTGCACCCTTAGCTTGAGATTCCTATGGCAAACAACCAATTTGGAGTCATTTAATATCTGTAGCAGTACAACATTGCATAATGAAATTTGAAACATTTCTTCTTCCATTTCGTCATCCCAAATAGTGAATTCTATCATGAAATCCACCAATGCCTATACACATATTTCCTTCCCAAGATGATAAGAATTCTCATATTAACTCATCTCCATAGTCTACTTTAATAATCATCCCAAAGTTTTTATGTGATGCAAGATCAGTATAAGATGTTACTAGTAAGTAATAGGCTAGCTTATCCAATTTAGGATAATACTTTTTCGTGCTTGTAAACCACTCACTATTTAGTACACTAACCATTGAATATCTGCCTCCTCATGCACTAATGCTACACTACATGCATGACGTGATACTACCAAGTTGATGTATGAGACTTCTTTTTTAAAAGGCTTCGGCAATATTAGTGGTTTTAAAGGATGTTCCAACAATTGCTGAAATGCAACTTCGCATATGTCATCCATGAGAACTTCCTCTTTTCCTTCTTGAGGGCATTAAAGAGTAGTATATACTTATTGATCGCTTCTTAGAAGAAACTACTCAAAGCAAAAACCTTTCTATTCAAGCTTTATATTTCTCTCCTATTCTATTCAAGCTTTATATTTCTCTCCTAGCCACTGGGGTTGTAACCTATTTCAATGCATCAATTTTCTTTGGATGAGCTTCTATACCCTAAGAATGCACGATGAACCCTAAAAAATTTCCTTACCTAACACCAAACAAATACTTCAGTGGATTTTGCTTCATTCCATACTTCTAGACTCCAAAAGAATATTTTAGTGGATTTAGCTTCATTTCATACTTCAGATGTACATAAAATATCTATGATATGTGTTCTATACGGTATATTCGTCTTCTTGACATTACCAGTATACGATCCACATGTACCTCCATTGCCTATCCAATTTGCTCCGAAAACATTTTACTGGCTAGATACTGATAATTAGCTCCAATATTCTTCAAATCAAACCATATTATCTTATAGCAATTAAATCCAAAATATAAGATAAAACTTGTCTGATCCAGATTTGGACCATGCATTTGAATTTGATTTTAGTCAAAATAAGCATCCACTGATGACAATAGTTTGTGTTCGGTCATTCCATCCATGAGTTGGTGTATTTGCAGAAGTGGGACTTTGGCATGCTTTATTGAACTTTTAATAACAATGCATTACCACTACTTTCTTTTAGGCTTCCTAACTATCATGGGATTTGCTACCCAATCATGGTATTGCTATTCAGGGATGAAGTTGTTTGCTAACAACTTATCCACTTCTTCTTTTAGCACAGTCAATCTTTATAGTTCCATACTAGACCTCTTTTGTTTTACAAGAAAAAAATTAAGATTAATATTCAATGCGTAGCTTTTAAGTGAAATCCCATATGTACCAGAGTGAGTCCATCTAAACATAAGTGATATGTCCTTAAAAACACTATCAATTCCTTCTTCATCCTTCGACTAAGCTAAGAAATGTCCTTGACTACCTTCTGGGATTATATTCATTAATTTAGATCTCGTGTGTCATCTTTATAAGTCCTACTTTTCTTTGTTTTGCTCTTTCCATGGGTCCATAATTTCATACCTATTGTTATTAGACCCGAGCTAAGACTCCGATGGTAGTAAATTCATGGTCTATCATTTGATGCAGAGTGGCTTCTCTGCATTCTTCACCTTCTCCATATGTCTTGCTTCACTAAGCCCCACGACATAGCATTCTCTTCTAGTACTATGGTTTCCTTGAACCACCCCAACTCCATTATTTATAGGAAACTTCATAATTAAGAGCCATGCAGCTATGGAAATTCTAAAATCCGCTAGGGTTTGTTAGCCAAAAAAATGCGTTGTTTTCAGAGTCTACATCCACCACAACAAATTTATATACCCGAACAGCCTTGCAAGGTTTATCTCCCAATAGTAACGCTAAATTGGTATAACCAATTGGAGATGTCTCTTCTCCATTAAAACCTTAAAAGCAAGAGTTATGTGGTAATTACTCCTTCTCGTTCAACCTTATTTCATCAAAAGACTTTTTGAACAAAACGTTCATCAAGCTTCCATTGTCAACCAATGTTTGATGAACCATTATTACCATCAGATCGAACTTTAGTTCCTCAATCCTATTTGCATCAACATTATGTAGTACTATATCGTCGACCATCCTTTTCAATTGCTATGCGAGAGTCTTATCCTCGATTGCATGGTATTTCTATTATGGGACATGCTTCAAGAAACTCCCGTACCATTTTATCTCATTCTAAATATTTTCCATAGGATGCAGATCTCTGGAAATTATGTTTATAATTAGATCACCTCATGTGTGAATGGGGACCAGCCTCGGTCTTATCGTCTCCATCGCCCTGAGGCTGTTGCATCAGGTGTCGGTTTTTCCTTTCCCCACCTTCCTTTCACATATTGAGGTAGTTGTTTTCTCTTATCGGCTCCTCAATTATTCCCTTTAGATGCATGCACTCATTTGTATTCTATCCATGTGTTTCATGGAAGCAAAAATGCTTTTCGAAACTTTGTTCTTCCTCGATAGCTTATTTCAGAGCTTGTTTTTTTTACTTGATTGTGTTTTGAGTCGCTTGCGAATATTTTTCATGGAGTCATTCAACTTCATATATCTCCTATTGCACGCGGTGCAAAAACATTTCATAGGTTCTTCTTTCTTTCCTCAGACTGGTTATTCTTCCTTTTATTATTATTAGTCTCATTCCCATTGTTGTTTTTTCTTCTTCACAACTCTAATTACTCTTCACCCAACTACTTGGTTCTCCTGATCTCACCATATTCACTTCGTCCTTCATTCTTGCCTCTTTCAAACATAAAAATTGGTTCGCTTTTGTATAAAAGTCCTTCAATATGGTCAACTTCTTCATGGTAAGCCACTTTCGAAAATAAGAATATTTTCTAACTCTCTCAACCAGAACCATCAACATAAGACTATTTATTGAATTCCTTACTTCCATAATAGAAACATTAAACCTATTCAAACGAATTATCAATTATTCTTTTGTCCCTTGCTTCAAATTTGCACGTGAAATCTCATCCTTAGGTTATATAGAATGCAACTTGAATTGGCTCAAAAAAATTAATATTCAGTTGATCATAAGACCTGATGGATCAGAGCTTAATTCTGCAGAACCAGATAGCCACCAATCCTTCTAGAAGTGAATGGAAAAATTGAATTTCACATAGTCATCCTCTCCTACACCATCCATGTGCCAGTTTTACCTAAGAAAATGATGTATGGGATCAGTTAGTCCATTGTACATTGGCACTAATGGTATTCTAAATCTTTGTAGATACCATACCTCTCTAATATCCGTAGCGATTCTAACTAGAGGCAATCCCCTAGTCATCCATGATTCTTTCTCCAAAGCAAGCTTCTTATGAAATCATTTATAACTTCACCATTTCCTTCATTCCACCCATTATGGTGGTTATTAGTTGCATCATTGTATACCTATTTCCACGAACGACCATGATGGTTGTTGCTAGTTTTCTCATGGCTAGCAGCCTAACATATAACATTCCCTATATCTAGGGATTATATTCATCCTAGCCTCTTAGTTCTACCATTTCATTTTCTCAACTAGGTCCTTGGGATCGCTCTCTTCCACGAGCACTTTCCTTTGCATTCCTTTCAACCCTAAACCAATTGGGCTACTTCACGATCCTTGCTTCTACCTGCATAATGATGTCGACCAATCCCATTATGAAATCGATTGGTACTGGAACCGCTATTGGTACTTGGAATTCATGCACAATAGACACCATAACTCCAAGTACGACGAATAGAAGTTCAAAATGTTAAAAATTTGAACACCGTATAGAAGTCTATGATGAACTATAATAAATCTCTTAATGGAAGGATAATATACAATATATATAATATACATTTACAAAATATGATAATGTCATAGATGAGACACGGTATAGTATAACTAACTTTAATTGTAATTTAAATCAAGAGTACATTACATCCAATCACATGAGTGTCAAATAATACATTAAATTCCATACATAAAAGGTCTCAAATGACAAATACATTTGACATGATAAAAACAAGGTAAGCTAGTAGTAGCTATATTAGCAATTTACAAATATCTATTCCCTAATTGCTCCATTACATCGTTCCTTTCTGGCTTTGTTTAACCTATTCCAAACAACAGATATCAAAAGGAAAAAAATGAGGGGTCAACATAAAGTCCAGTGAGGGAGAAGTGAACCTAAACTGAATGGCAACTAACACGCAAATGGCATGAACAATGGTCTGGGGGAAATATTTCTAATATAGCTCAACCTACTCCTTCTCAGCACCCAGCCAGTTAGCATATTTCTCACATAATACTATGAAGGGTGAACAATAAATAAAAAGGGTAACTAATGCTACTATCAGCTAGGCCATAAATTGAGTGCAAAAGAAAAACTACACTCTATGATAGTTTATGCCTAGATCCCTTTTATAAGGTGAAGACTATGGAGAGAATGTAGAACACTAACTCCCATGCACACATATTATAAATATAATATCGATAATCGATTCTAAACATTAGGATAGTGTATCACTGGTTTCCCTATATGGTAACGACCCTAGCAAGAAGGTCGGTACATCGACCTCCCACATATTGTACCTATAGATGTAGTATGAATAATTGATGCAACACTTAAGGATAGTGTAAACCTAAATTTCTCTACAAGGTAAAAACTCCAGCAAGAAGGTTGATACACCAACCGCCCGTTGCGCTACTACACTCTAGGATAGTGTACACCTAGATTTACCCCTTAAGGTAAAGATCAAAGCGAAAAGGTCAATACACTTCTATTTAATTTTTACTTTATTTTCCCATTTATCTTTCAATTTTTTCCTATTGCATTATGTTAGGCATATAAACAAAACAAGTATGACACGAGTGAACCACTACTACTAGAGATAAAATCCAAATCTCGCCTACAATATTGCCTCTAGTAAGTTCCAATGGCATGGCTCTAAAGCCAAGAATTATATTATAAATATAAACCCATAATACGCATTAATATGTAGAATGGGAAAGGTAAACAAAGTGATGTGTAATCAACATCTTTACAAACAAAGTGACGTGTAATCGAAATCTCTACTCTAAATTTAATACCATATACATATACATATACATGTACATATACATATACATATACATATACATACATACATATATATATATATGCATGTATGTATATGTAGACCTTTTTTCCATTATTCCATTTGAAAAATACTCAAATAATATCCTTTTTTGATTTTTCCCTTAAATGGTAAAATTTTATTTTTAATACAGGTAATGCAAGACTAATACAACAATCAAACAGTATGAACAATCCAAACCATGTAGATAATATGACTAATCAAAGTAATACCAATCCCAGTAGTAGAGAAAAATAGATATGTATGTCTAAATAATGTGATCAACATCTACACAAGTCTCCAAACAACTAATCTTTGTCAATTTTGCCCATATGATTTTTGTCATATCAATCAATATAGGTATTACTATATGTATATGTGCAAAACAATCACAATGTCTTATTGATAGGGTTTCTAACCTAGCATCTCATATGAATATATACAAGAATAAAAGGTGCTATAAGGAGTAGAGGGTCATTTCGAACCGCCTTAACCTTATTTTCCAGTTATTGGTTTCCAGTTGTCCTAATATTAATTCAAATTACACCATTACATAAAAAATACTGATACGATCAAGATGTAAAAAATCATGCTTAAGTGTAGGGTCTAATTCGTAAATAATAAAATTATAGGGGCTTAAGTGAAAAGGAATTCACTGCTATAGTAACACCAAAATCATGACTCCCTCAGTGGATGCCTTCACCATTATACCACCACCACCATGCTATAGTCGCGATTAGAGAGTAGCGTCGATCTCCTTAGGCCACCGCCTTCGAGATCGAACCCACCACGTTGTTCATAGTCACCGCCGATGATGCCCTATGGGCCACTTTGTCTAGGCATTTCTGAATGCTAGATGGCGATCAGATCGATCAAAAATAATGGATTGACTTCACTTAGTCTCCACTAAAGGACTGTACTCCCTAATTGTCGCCTAGTCATCGTTTCACCATTGAACAATAATGGAAGACTTTGTCTTCTTCACTAATTTCTAGTCAATCTAAGAACTTTTGTAATAAACGAACCCTTGTTCCCTCGTTATCTTTCCAAGTGCTTTGATTTGGCATATAATTTATAGGGATTTGATGCTCTTTTTTATTTGCTCTCGTTTTTGATTAAGTGTGTTTATTCGTTATTAGAGATAACAGAGATGAGACTAAAAGGCTAATGACAAATATGAAGGCTGCGCTAGGGTTTCTTAACCATATTTTATAGTCAATTGAACTTGTTTGCATATTCATACGCATTTTACCTAAAAGCATCTACATGAAACATTCAACTTGTAAATTCAATAACTCATAAACCTTAACTCCAAACAATATTATGTTATATGTCAAAGTTTGTTTCTCGAGCCTTCTAAAAGCAATGGAAAAATCATGGCCTAATTCTTTCATTTACGAAAATTCATTATTTTGTCCCTTAATTAAATCTCATTTAATTAATAAATATGAAACCATCTTTCTCAATAAATTGTTTAATTTCATTAAATTTATTATTTGCACAATCCATTAAATCAATATCTCAATATTATTATTAAAAGAAACAGATCATTCTTTAATTTTTTCGAAGTGTATAAATTTTAGGATCGTTACACTCTTCCCTCTTACATGAATTACATCCGCGCAATTTATTTTCACAACTAGCAACAAATTTTACATATGAAACTCATTATTACATCTTATTACGCATCTAATCGTGCAAGCATATGCGGGAGACAAGTGGGCATGCTAAGCCATCAACCTATAGAGGTGACGTTACGTATCAAGCAATATAACAGAACTAAAGATGTGACAACATATCATGTTCCATCATTTAGTAAAATTATCACCAATAAAATATATATCAATCATCCATTAGAAACATACATGGCATCTTATCTTTTTAAGCAACATCTTCCAGTAAATCTCAAAGATGTACTCACATATGTAACAAAAGTATAATATTCCCTCACGGCTCTTCATCCTACATAGAGGAAACTAATAGCTCGATGATTATGCCCATGAAATCGAACATGGATCATGAACATCCCAACAATAATGGTGTATAAACAGATTGGGAACCTAAAAACTTTATAGACCAAAATGATAAATCATTTTTGCTACCGACTTCTCACCCAAACAACCAATTTATAACACACATACCTATATTAGTTTACTTGCCTAGAATCAATTACTGAAACACTTTATTTTTATTTTATTTTAGAATTGTGAGATTTAAACTAAATAGACTATTTTATAGTTATTCTTAAAATAATTCACCCCACTCGTAATAATTATCAAAATATCAAAATGTTGTTAGCAAATTTCCTATTTTAATTTATTGGAGCTCAGTACTTGGGTTTACTCGACTTCTTTGTTCATAACATGTGAATTCATTCGTTAAACATTTTTTTAAATTACCTAGGGAACTAAGTTTCCCCTCCAGACTCGAGAGAAGTATGTGCCTGCTTGTTAAAGAAAGTATTGCATATTCTAATGTTAAAAATCTAACACCTGATAGATAAGTTGGTTATAGTCATAGGAAATCTTTAATGACATAAGACATAAACTGCTAAAATTCAAGTTAACACCATATGCATTTATATCAATTTTAATCGACCATGGAAAGTACAAAAATCAAGGTCCAATCATCGACAAACGTTGTATTGACAAATATAGAAACTTTTCAGTTACTTTATATCCACATTTATAAAATTCAAGAAAACATTTAATATACACATTACAGTTATTCTATCATCCAAAACATCACTACATATCGGTTATTGTTATTAACCAAACAATGTTCATTTAATTTATTTGGTTTAAAAATTTTAGATAGAAATACATTTGCTAATTAATTTTTTACTCATATCTTAAAACTCTTAGTTAAGGTTATTGACATCCTAATTGCTTACTAGTACCAATTTTTAGCCTACTAAGAAACCAATAGTTATCTAATTATATTTTATGAAAACATAAAATTTAATTATACAACAAGTTGTAGTTATAAATTTACTTAGAAATTAGTACGATGCTTGTTTATATGTGAATTATTTGATGTAGGGATTTTTGTAGCTATTTTCATATCGTTCTAGAAATATCTAGTAGCATATCTTTTGTTCGGAGTGCCTTCTCGCAACCTCAAAATAACAAAAGTACCAAATCCAAATATTACATTATCCCATTCATATTATAGACCACCAATCGCACTTTTTATTGCAATTGTTATTTATTTAACGGGTAGAATTAACGTTTTAATGTGATTTTTAGTAAGCAAGTTTCCATATAACCATCCAATTATATTCATGAACCTAGCATGTTGAATACACATGTATGTACATCCAAATATGCATAAATTTCCTTTCAAAATATTAAAAACATTTTCCTTTGAAAACATTCTTCAAAATTATGATTCTTTATTCAATGCATTAATCATAAAGGATCAGTTTTAACATCGATTTGTAGCATTTGTATAATCCTCAAATTTAGATAATAAATTTATGCATTCATGTCATAGCAAAGTTCAAAGTGATGTGTATATAAAAATTAAAGCGGATATTCAGACACGCCCCTTATTTTCAAATTTAATACTTGAAAAATCTTCTCAAAAACCAGTTTTTTGAATTACCCATGTCAATATTTTCAATGAAAATATGCATTTTAAATTGCATATATTTGCAGTTAGAACTACAAATATTTACAGTTTAGAATGCAAATATATGCAATTTAAAATGCACATATTTGAAGAAAAAAAATTTCATTATGGATTGCAAATATTTAAACTGTAGAATGTGCATTCTTGCAATGTTGACTGCAAATTTTCATTCTACAAAAATATGCAGCTAGAATAACAGATATCTACAGTTTAAAGTGCAAATATATTTAGTTCTAACAAAAAATATATGCATTTTCGCAGGAAACATTAACAGCGGTTTTCTGAAACCTGTTTTTTTATAGGGATGGAAGTGAATTTTAAAACTTTTGAAGGGTGTTTGAAAAGGGTCCCAAAGATAAATGTTGCTGATTTTTTGTAGAATGTTTCAAGGTTTATATTTATGTTCTTTAACTTATGCATTCTAAATACTTAGAATTCGTATGCTTATTTGCTTGAGATCATTCGATCATCCTAACCCTGTTTAATTTTTTCGTAGTAACTTTTTTTATTCGAGTAAGTAATGAAATAGGTTATACTAGAACAAAAATTTATTTTTAAAGCAATTATATGCATATTATATTCTGTCTATTTTCATATCATCATTCTCAAATAAAGACATAATATTTACAAATTTATAATATGAGCTACTAGCCATATGACTAATTAACCATAAATTTCATTGATTATATACTGTCAAATAATCATGAGTTGTTTTGAAATATCTCTTATACATTTGGATTTCTAAAATATATATCATTTAACAAATAACAAAGTTTATTGCTTAAATCATTTTCAAAACAATAATTAATCAATGGAAAATTTCATGGTGTTAGACCAAACATTCATTTCCTTAAATCTTTTTTAACCATTTTTCATTGATATGTGCAACATACCCCTACTTGGAGGCCCAAAACAACGACTACGGACGCTGCAGTCAGACATAGTTATTAATGCTCGGCAACCAAATATGGTGGTGCTAGATTCATTGATACACAGAAACACATGAATATGAAAAATTTCAAAACATCAAATAAGTTCACATTACAATTCAATACATTTCTAATAAATTACATATTCCCATAATCGTCAACCATGCTTAAAGAAAACATTTTTATTACTACATATGCCAAGAGCAACATATGAAGATGTCCTCTTGGATGATCAGAGTATACACATGCAATATAAAAGCTTTACTATTACAAACAACACATCGGAATCAAATAGAAGAGAACTCTAAATAGCTATCATGTCCCCTGCACGTCTGTGGAAGCTTTATTCGTCTACTGAGGTACCTGAGAACCTCAACTCTTAAACTACTCAAAATCAATTGAGTATCCAAGAGTTTAAGGGAAAAACATAAACTTTGAGTCAGATATAAAGCCTGGTATGAATAATAACCTACCATCTCAAATCATTTAGATATCTAGTGAGACCACACTGCTTAGCGGAACGGGTTTTCCCCTTACTAGCATCCTAAAACCTTTATAAAACCATATGTTGTGCTCCTACATCCACAATGGTTAAACATAGTCCTTTCAAAATATTATGATGACATGCAAACATGTTAAAACATACTGGATTTTTCATCCTCAGTTTAATTGGCTCCTTGTTATACTTATAGTTTCTAGGGTCAGTATTATCTTATTAGTTTTCATGGGCTTACTAATAACCTATATATAATATATGGACTCCTTGTCCTATTTCATAGTTTTCATAGGTGCACTATGAACCCATTGGCCTCTGCCAATTAACTTAACACAACCACTCCAGTAGGTTTAGTCGTTCCATAGGTTCCCCTGAACCTATTGGTTACTCCAATAACTTCTCCCTTATCATAGTTTTTATGGTTTGACTAGGAATCTATTAGCCCCTACCAATATCTTTTCTTCTTATCCTAGTTTTCAAAGGCTAACTAGGAATATATTGACATTCGTGAATAACTTAATCCGAACATAGTTTTCATGGGAACACTATGAACCAATCGGCCCTTGCCAACCACTCTTTATAACATAGTTTTTCATAGGATCACTATGAACCTATTGGTAACTCTAATAACTTCCTGATCATAATTTTCATGGGATCGCTATGAACCAATTGACCCCTGCCAACCACTCTTTATAAAATAGTTTTCACGGGATCACTATGGACCTATTGGTAACTCCAATAACTTCCTAATCATAGTTTTCATGGGATCACTATGAACCGGTCTCTCTAACAACTTCCATATTTAGGAATCCTATATTTTGGTCTCCCTATCCTCTTGGATGCAATTCTACTCATCCATGAGTTTAATCAATTTTTATTTTCTGTTAGGTTAATCTAGCTGGTTCTTCTACCCTTCATCCCCAAAATACAGTTATGGGTCCATTATATTATGAATATATTTATATTTGAAGAAGCAAACAAAATTACAAAAAAATACCACTCACGTGGGTTTAGTGTCTTTGAAATGCTTTTCATATAAATCATGGTTAATCCCCTTAACCTATAATTTTATAAAGGAAAGCTTCTTCGTAAAATCATTTCAAAACTCCTTTCACGTAGCCATAGGTTTCTCCTTTTAAAAATTGAGTTTGGGTTGTAAAACCTTTCGAAACCTTACTTTCGACTGTCGTGGATACCTTCCTTCGAAAGCATAAAAATATATTCTCAAAACATTAGGCTCTTGCCTTTCGAACACTATAAAACCTTCCTTTCGAAACCTCTCGAATGTGTTAAAGTATCAACATTCAACTTTAGAAGCATAGCTTCTACTATGCTTCTAAACCAATGAAATGTACCCCTTTCAAAACCATTGGAAGTAACTCTTCCGAAATAATTGAAAGTCCCCATTTTGAAAGCATTGGGTTTATACTTCAAAATATTATTTAGGTCAAAGTGAATATAGGCAAAAGCATCTCTTTCGAAATCATCCTTTATCATATATAAAAACATTAGTGAAAACATGATGGCGTCGGCACCATCCCTTTAGGAAGCTTCAAACCATTTAAACAAAACACTGAAGGATAGCGTCGAAACCCCTTTCAAAGCCATTTCCTTCGAAACCCTTGGGCCTTTTCAAAAGTATTAGGAAGAGGCTAAAAACATCTTAAAAAACTAACACTACTTTTCAAAAGCATTGATAACTTCAACACCATCGAAAAGCTAAAGAACGACAGTATGGCTTCGACTAGGTCGGAACCCCTTCTTTTAAAAGCGTTCTTTCCTAAGTAAAGGAACCCATTCGGAAAAAAATGTTAATGGCAACCCTTTCAAAATCTTTCAAAATGCTCTTTCGAAAACATATGCTTCAACTCTTTCGAAGGCTTAATTGGAACAAAGGCAGACACAACTCTTCTTAAAACAAACCAAGGTATCGACTCCTTCAGAAACCATGCTTTCGACACTTAGTCTTCTGCCTTTTTCAATCCACTGCATACCATCTTTGTGATACCTTGTGTATTATTTTCGGCTTAGTAGGTTTCAACTGGGTTGAAGGTGAAAGTTTTGTGTCGAAATGTACTTTTAAAGAAGGCGAAACCAACTTTTCTAAGTAAACTTGTTTTAACTACTTAAAGCAAACATTTTTCTAACTAACCTGCCACATGTCAACACTAGATTGGTTGCCTTAACTTTTTCAAGTTCTTTACTAAAATAACTGCCGCTAATTTCAGATCTAAACCATAGTTAAGTTAATCAAATAAGCCCTTCCATTAAGCAAAAACAATATTGCAAGAAGTCCCTCTTCTAAATTAATTTAATTTTCATAGCGAATCACTTTAGAAAAACCCCCCAAAATTTTAGAAATTCACTTTAATCATGTTATCTAACATATCAAAATTTCAGACCCAAATTCTGAATATATTTTTGAAATAAATTTATAAACCTAACTAACCATATTTTCCTTTAAAAATTCATAACAATCTTTCCATAGCTTGGAAAAATATCAAAATTGAAACCCAACTCCAAAATCATGTTTTATGTAACATAAAATTTTCCATGGCATTTAAAAATCAATATCAACCAGTTTACCCTAAAATGACGTATAATCCCATTTAAATAATCTTGTTTAAATTTAAAAAAATCAGTATTCTAGCATATCATCATCCAATTCACCATAAAAACGAATTTACCCATAAATCCGAAAACATATGATTCAAAAAAAATAGAGATGCAATTATTATTCGCCTTGATTTAGATTAGGAGATTGACTGAGTTCGATTTCCCCTAAACTTGATTCTCTAGCTTTTAATTGAATTCTCCTTTCTTAACAGCTGACCCTTCTTTAATCTTTTGGTTTGCGTTTTTCAAAACTATATATTCTTCTTTCTTAATCCCCTTATCACACTAATTATTTCATTATTCTATTTAATTTATCTAATTAAATCTCATGAGTAATGTTATCAAAAATTTGGGGTGTTACAGGCTCCCCTCCTTAAAGAATTTCATCCTCTAAATTCAGTAAGGACTAAATACTGATCATAGAAAACATCTGTAATCACTCCTAGAAACCACACTAGTCTACCTAAGTAACTAATATCTATATAAATCTAATATATACATACCCTTAAAAAAGATTAGGAAAAGTATCTCGAATCATGTCCTCGTCTTCTAAGTATAGTCCTTCTCGTTGTCGCTCCACTGAATTTTCACCAACTTGACTGTCTTGTTTCTCAATATTTTCTCATCTCTCGCAACGACCCAAAATGGTTGTCTAACAACAAATTAAGCTCTACTACTAGATCTTTCAACCCTATCGGAGGAATAGTGGCCTTTGGATCACGCACATACTTACGAAGATGGGACACATGAAATACGTTATGGACACCTGCCATACTACTTGACAACTCTACTCTGCATATGAGCTTTCCAATCCTTTCTATAATCTGGAATGGACCAACATATCTTGTGCCAGTTTCACTGACTTCCTAAATCGTACCACACCCTTCATCGGTGATACCTTTATGAAAATCCTATCTCCAAGTGAGAACTCTAGGTCTTTACGTCTCTTATCTACGTAACTTTTCTATCATGATTGAGCCTCCTTCATCCCTTTTCGGACCAACTCAATCTTCTATGATGCCTCCGTAACCAAATCTGGACCTAAGGCAATCTGTATTTAGTCTTCATTTAACATACTAGTGATTTGCATGGCCTTCCATACAAAGCTTCAGATGGCGCCATTCCTATACTAGTCTGATAACTATTATTATATGAAAACTCAATCAAATGTAGGTGATCCTCCCAAGATCCACCAAGTCCAACATTCAAGCCCTTAATGAATCCTCAAGTACCTTGTTGACTCTCTCTTTCTGCCCATCCGTATGAGGGTGATATGTAGTACTCATCTTGAGCTTAGTGCCTAACATCCTATAGACTCTTCCAGAATTTGCTGGTGAATAAAGCATCTTTGTCGCTGACTATGCTACTAGGAACTCTATGATGTCTAATTATGTTCTTCACGAACAACTTTGCCAAAACAGGTGTCGTCCTGATCGATTTCACTGGAATGAAATGGACACTCTTGGTCAACCTGTACAAAATAGTCCATATACTCTCATTTCCTCTATTTGACCTTGGCAACCCATCTATAAAATCCATGGATATCAAATCTCATTTCCATACTGGAATCTCTAAAGGCTGAAGCAACCCACTTGGCCTCTGATGTTCAGCTTTCACTCGTAAACAGTTTATACACTGCCTAATCCATAAGCCAACATCCCTCTTCATGCCTTCCCAATAGAAGTTTCCACTCATATGTTGATAAATCTTGCTCCCTCCAGGATGAATCGTAAACTTGGATCAATGACAGTCCCCAAAAACTTCTTTCCACAAGTACTTAATATTTGGAACAAATAATCGCCCCTTCTTCCTCAACCATCCTTTCTAGTCACGACCAAAATCTTTCAAATCATTGATCTCAGTTCCAACCTCAAGACTTCAAATCCTCTCGGCTAATAATGGATCCTCCTTTTTCTTAAAAGAAATTCTCTCGATCAACATCGAACTTTTATACAGGACAATATGGCAGTACTCTGAATAGAACTAGCAGTCGACCTTAACTGCACACCGCAACTGGCCAAAATTTCTAGATCCTTCCATTCTGCAAACATAGCCAACACCACATTCTGGTGTCTTCTGCTAAGAGCATCTGCTACTTTAGTACCTTTCCCTAGGGTATATTTTATACCAAAATCATAAGCGGCCAAAAACTCTAGCCACCTCTATTGCCTCGTATTCAACTACTTCTGAGAGAATAAATATCTGAAAGACTTATGATCAGTATACAACTCAAATCTCTTACCTAAGAGATAATGCCTCTAGATCTTTAAGGAAAAAATTACCGCAGCCAACTCCAAATCATGAGTAGGATATCTCACTTCATGCGGTCTAAGCTGGCGAGTTGCATAGGCAATGAATTTACCCCTCTGCATTAACATTGCTCCCAATCCAATCTCACATGTATTAGTGTATACACCAACCCTTGGTTTCCATCTAGAACTACTAACACCGGTGCATTGGTCAACAAATGTTTTAACTTAAGGAAAGCTTCCTTACATTTGTCATACCAAAAAAACTTCCCCTCCTTCTTGGTAAGCTTAGTCAAAGGCGCTGCTATCCACGAGAAATCCTTAATAAATCTCCGGTAATACCCAGCAAGTCCAAGAAAACTTTTGATCTCAGTCACCGTCTTTGTTCTCTTCCAATTGTTCACAACTTTGATCTTATTTCGATTGCTTGACAATCCTTTATCTGAAACCACATGACCATGAAATTTAACCTCTTTCTTTCAAAAATGATAATTGGAAAACTTTGCATTTAGCTGATTCTGCCTCAGCGTCTCCAGCACCACTCTAAGATGATCTTCATGCTCTTTTTCATCCTTAGAGTATACCAAAATGTCATCTGTAAACATCAACATGAATCTATCAAAAATTCTCGGAAGACTCGGTTCATCAAATCTACAAAGAAAGCAGGTACATTCATCAACCCGAATGGCATTACTAACAATTTGTACGAACCATACTTAGTCTAAAATGTTGTCAAAGGAATATTATCCTCTACTACTCTTAACTAATGGAACCCTGGCACAAAATCCAATTGGGAAAACACTCTGGCTCCACTCAACTGATCAAACAGATCATCAATTCTTGGCAAAGGATGCTTATTCTTTAACATCCTCTCATTTAGCTTACGATAGTCGACACATATCCTCAACAACGCATCTGGTTTTTTCATGTATACCACGCCCGCTTCCCAAGGCGAACTGCTTGGTGTAATAAAATTCCTTCCTTCTAGATCCCCTAGCTGCACCTTCAATTCCCTCATCTCAGTCGGCGTCATCCTGCTAGGTGGTCTACTCACAGGTTCAGCTCCTGCCATAAGATTTATTTGAAACTCAACAGCTTGTTTCGGTGGTAGTCCTATGACTGGCTCAAAGACGTCTGTAAACTCTTTTGCTGCTCGAACCCGACTTAGATCTTCTCCCCCTTCTGTTGCACTTAGTAAAGCATAAACCCTCCGGTCAGAATTTTCTACTGAGAGCATAGTCTGGCAATGACTATTAGGATGTCTTAGTGATATCTCCCCATCTTGGCAAAATATCCTGACTTCATACCTTCTCTTCCAATCCATACCCAAAATGATTTCGAATGCTATGAAATCGAAAACATACAGAGTGCATACAAACATATGACCTAACAAATTAAGTTCTAACTGGTTACATCTAATCTCCATAGTTGCATACCCTCCTATTGGATTTGTAATCCATAAGGAAATAATAAGGTATGTAGGTTCTAAGAATAATCTATCAACCAAATATTTTGATATAAATGAATGTGATGCACCGGTATTAAACAATATCCTAACTGGTATACTCTAAATCAAAAATGTACCTTCCGTCACTATTTTTCCTTTATCAGCTATAGTTGGCTTAGCTAATGATCCAACAGCAAAGACCTTTCCTTTGTCCTCCCTGATTGGCTCTGAACATTGGTTCTTATAATGCCCAACTTGATCGCAGTTGAAGCACTTCAAATTATTCTTGTCTACAGCCTTTTTTCCCTTTCCTGATTGGCACTCATTTGCATAACAACCCTTCCTGTCACATTTGTAACATACTAAACCAGCCTTTTCCTTCTTAGCAACATCACCTTTTTGGGCTTCTTTCTTCTTAAAGAATTTGTTCTTCTTTCCTTGAGGACCCTAGAATTCAACTAATTTCTCTCTTGCACAACCATCCAGCATCTCTTCATGGTGAATGGCCATCTCCAGCACCATATTACAAGGTTCTTGGATATAGGTCATGGTCATTCTAGCAAGCTCAGGTCTCAGTTCTCAATTGAACCTCTCATTCCTTCTAATATCAGTGTCAACCATAGCACATCCATATCGAGACGGCTCATCAAACTTAACAGTGTACTCAATTACTGACATCTCTTCCTGAACTAAATCCATGAACTTCCTTATCAATGCCGACTCAACAAACTCAGATAGAAACCTCTGCTCAAACCTCCTCTTGAAATCATCCCATGTCAGTTCTTCCTCTGAAATTCCAACAGTCACAATATTCTACAAGGGAAGCGCCGTCCCTTGCAATTGCCCAGAGGCCTGCCTCCTCTTTTGCCCATTACCAATCCTAGGTCATTAAAGATCCTCTCACAGTGCAATAGCTAACTCTCAACTTCAATGGAATCCTCTGTTCCAATAAATGTCTTTCCACCCAGGCTGGTGTAGTCTCTACTCAACTTAGCATAGTTATTCCCAACTGGAGCCACAAGATTAGCTCCTATAATATTACCAGCAACCCTAGCTTGCAAAAGATTGGCTAACAACTGATACACCATCCCCCTATCTACTGGTGGATTTCAGCACCAACATTAGCTTCAGCATTTGGGTTAGCATTAGCCTATCGACCTTGGTTTCTCCTGGTATTAGTTCAAGAATTTCCATTGGTTGTGGTGTTTCCTCCACCTAGATTTCCTCTTTCGTTTCCTGCTTCCATATCTTCTTTCTCATAAATCTGCATGCGATCCTTAGTAAGATATAGAAGAATGGTCTAAGAGAGAGGGGAACACATACTTATATATATGTATGTATGTATGTATCAAATACAAGTACATTACTATAGCGTTAAACCAACCCCAATCATATTTCTAATTCAATGGAATTATGTTCCAAAAAAATTTAGGTTTATATTTTATTTTAAAGTTTCATAAATCTATGCTCGGATACCAACTTGTAACATCGCTCTACTTGGAGGCTCAAAACTAATGGCTACAGATGCTGCAGTCATTCATAGTTATTAATCATCGGCGACCAAATTCGATGGTATCATTGATACATAGAAACACATGAATATGGAAAATTTAAAAACATCAAACAAGTTCAAATTCCAATTCAAAACATATACAATTCATCACATAATCCCACAATCATCAACCACGTTTAAAGAAAATATATTTATTACAATATACACCAAAAGCGACATATGAAGATGCACAATTGGATGATTAAAAATATAACAACTTTTCCATTACAAATAACACGGCAGAATTAAATAAAAGAGAACTCTAAATAGCTATCCTGCCCCATGCACATCTTCGAAAGCTTTATTCATCTAACGAGGTACCTAAAATGATTCCAAAATTTACGAAATCGAAAACATATAGAATGCATACAAGCATATGACCTAACAAATCAAGTTCTAATGGTCACATCTAATCTTAAAGAATTGCATACCCTTCTATTGGATTCGTAATCCTTAAGGAAGTAACAAGGTATATGGGTTGTAAGCATAACCTATCAACCAAATATTGTGATATAAATGAATGTGATGCACCGGTATTAAATAGTATCCTAACTAGTATACTTTGAATCAAAAACGTACCTTCCATCAAAGTTTTTCCTTTCTCAGCTGCAGTTGGCTTAGCTGATGGTCCAACAGCAAAGACCTTTCCTTTGTCTTCCCTGACTGGCGCTGAATATTGGTTCTTATAGTGCCCAACTTGACCACAGTTTAAGCACTTCATATTCTTCTTGTCTACAGCTTTCTTTCCCTTTCCTGACTGGCACTCGTTTTCATAATGACCCTTCTTGTCACATTTATAGCAAACTAAATCATCCTTTTCCTTCTTGGAAGCATCCCCTTTCTGGGCTTCTTTCTGCTTAAAGAATTTCCTCTTCTTTCCTTGAGGACCTTGGGATTTAACTGATTTCTCTCTTGTACAACCAGCCAACATTTCTTCATGGAGAATGGCCATCTCCACCACTACCTTACAAGGTTCTTGGATATGGGTCATGGTCATTCTAGCAAGCTCAGGTCTCAGTTCTCAAATGAACCTCTCATTCCTTCTAATGTCAGTGTCACCCATAGCATATCCATATCAAGACAGCTCATCAATCGTAGCAGCGTACACAATTGCTGACATCTCTCCCTGAACTAAATCTATGAACTTCCTTATCAACGAAGACTCAAAAACCTCAAATAGAAACTCTGCTCAAACCTCCTTTTGAAATCAGCCCATGTCAATTCTTCCTCTGGAATTCCTACAGTCACAATATTCCACCAGTGAAGCACCGCCCCTTGCAACTTCCTAGAGACTAACCTCCTTTTTTGCCCATTTTCTAATCCTAGATCATTAAAGATCCTCTCACAGTGCAACAGCCAATTCTCAACTTCAACAACATCGTCCGTTCCTGCAAATGGCTTTCCATCCAGATCGGTGTAGTCCCTACTCAACTTAGCATAGTTATTCCCGACTGGAGTCACAGGATTACCTCCTCCAACATTACCAGCAACCCCACCTTGCAAAAGATTGGCTAACAACTGATACACCATCCTCCCATCTACTAGCGGATTTCCAGCACCAATATTGGCTTCAGCATTCGGGTTAACATTAGCATGTTGACCTTGGTTTCTCCTGGTATTAGGTCGAGCATTTCCATTGGTTATGGTGCTTCCTCTACCTAGATTTCCTCTTCCATTTCCTGCTTCCATATCTTCTTTCTCGTAAATCTTCATACGATCCTTAGTAAGATACAGAAGAATGGTCTAAGAGAGCGGGGAACACGTACTTATATATATATATATATATATATATATATATATATATATATATCTCAAATACAAGTACGTTATTCTAGCGCTAAACCAAACACCGATCGTATTTCTGACTCATTGCAATTATGTTTCAAAAACTTTAGCTTTATCTTTTCCTTTAAAGTTTCATAAACCTATGCTTTGATACCTACTTGTATCATCCCCCTACTTGGAGGCCCAAAACTAACGGCTACGGATGCTGCAGTCATTTATAGTTATTAATCTTCGACGACTAAATGCGATAGTGTTATTCATTGATACATAGAAACATACTAATATGAAAAGGTTAAAAACATCAAACATGTTCACATTCCAATTCATTACATAATCCCGTAATCATCAACCATGTTCAGAGAAAATATGTTTATTACAACATATGCCAAAAGTGACATATGAAGATGCACCATTGAATGATTAGAGTATGTACAGGCAATATAACAACTTTGCCATTACAAATAACATAATAGAATCAAATAAAAGAGAACTCTAAATAGCTATTATGCCGCCTAAACGTCTTCAGAAGCTTTATTCGTCTAATGAGGTACATAAACACCTCAACTCTTAAACTACTCAAAATCAATTGAGCACCTGAGAGTTTAAAGGGAAAACATAAACTTCAAGTCGGACATAATGTCTAGTATGAATAATAATCTACCATCTCAAATCATTTAGATATCTATTAAGACCACACCACTTAGCAAAATGGGTTTTCTCCTTACTAGTATCCTATAAGCTTTATAAATGATTTATAAAACCATACACTATGTTCTTGCACCTACAATGGTTAGAACATAGTAATTTCATAATATTATGATGATATGCAAACACGTTAAAACATACAGGAGTTCCCATTCTCTGTTTAATTGACTCCTGTCATATTTATAGTTTCTAAGGTCACTATTAACCTATTAGTTTTCATGGGCTTACTAATAACCTTTATAAAACATATGAACTCCTTGTCCTATTTCATAGTTTTCGTTGGTACACTATGAACCTATTGGCCCCTGCCAATTAACTTAACACTACCACTCCTGTGGGTTTAGTTGATTCAAGGGTTCCCCTGAATCTATTGGTTACTCCATAACCTCTCCATTATCCTAGTTTTCATAGGTTGATTAGGAACCTATTGGCCCCTGCCAATATCTTTTCTTCTTATCCTAGTTTTCATGGGCTAAGTAGGAATCTATTGACATCTGTCAATAACTTAATCCGGATGGGATCACTATAAACCAATTGCCCCCCCACTCTTTATAACATAATTTTCATGGGATCACTATGAACCTATTGGTAACTCCAATAACTTCCTAATCATAGTTTTCATAGGACCACCGTGAGCCAATTGGCCCCTGCCAATCACTCTTTATAACAAATTTTTCATGGGATCACTATGAACCTATTGGTAACTTCAATAACTTCCTAATCATAATTTTCATGGGATCACTATGAACCTGTCTTCCTGATAACTTCCATATTTAGGCATCCTATATTCTGGTTTCCTTGTCTTTTTGGATGCATTTCTACTCGTCCATGAGTTTAATCAATTTATATTCACTGCCCGGTTAATCTAGCTGGTTCATCTACCCTTCATCCCTAAAAAACAGTTATGGATCCATTATAATGTGAATATATTTATATTTAAAGAACCAAACATAATTACAAAACAATACCACTCATGTGGGTTCAATGTTCTTTAAACACTTTTCACATAAATCATGGTTAATCCCCTTAACCTATAATTTTATAAAGGAAATCTCCTTCGTAAAATTATTTCAAAACTCCTTTAATTTAGACATGGGTTTCTCCTTTTAAAAATTGAGTTTGGGTTGCAAAACCTTTCGAAACCTCAACTTCCTTGGATACCCTCCTTCGAAAGCATAAAAATATATTTTCAAAACATTAGGCTCTTGCCTTTTGAACACTTTAAAACCTTTCTTTCGTAACCTTTTGAATGTATTAAAGTATCAACGTTTAACTTTAGAAGAATAGCTTCGAAACCAATGAAAAGTACCCCTTACGAAGCCATTGGAAGTAACCCTTCCGAAACAATTGAAAAATCCCCTTTCAAAAGCACTGGGTTTATACTTAATAATATAATTTGGGTCAAAGTGAATATAGGTGAAAGCATCTCTTTTGGAACCATATTTTATCATATATAAAAACACTGGGGAAAACATGATGGCGTCGGCACCATCCCTTTCGAAAACTTTAAACCATTTAAAAAAAATATTGAAGAATAGCGTCGAAACCCCTTTTGAAGCCATTGCCTTCGAAACCCTCAGACCCTTTCGAAAGCATTTAGGAAGAGGCTTAAACCATCTTCAAAAACTAACACTACTTTCCGAAAGCGTTGATGACTTCAACACCATCGAAAGGCTAAAGAACGACAGCAAGGCTTCGACTAGATCGAAACCCCTTCTTTCAAAAGCATTCTTTCCTAAGTAAAGAAACTCATTCGAAAGCAAACTTATATAAATGGCAACCCATTCGAAACCTTTCAAAATCCTCTTTCAAAAACATATGCTTCGACTCCTTCAAATGCTTAATTAAAGCGAAGGCAGGTGCTTCTCTTTTGAAAACAAACCAAGGTATCAACTCCTCCAGAAGCCATGCTTTCGACACCCAGCCTTCCTCCTTTCTCCAATCCACTACGTACCATCTTTGTGATACTTTGTGTATTGATTTCGTCTTAGTAGGTTTCGATTGGGTTGAAGACGAAAGCTCTGTGTCGAAAGGTACTTCTAAAGAAGGCAAAACCAACTTTTCTAAGTAAACTTGTTTTAATACTACTTAAAGCAAACCTTTTCTAACTAATTTGCCAAATGTCAACCCCAGATTGGTTGTCTTAACCTTTTCAAATTCTTTACTAAAATAACTGCTGCAAATTTCAGATCTATACCATGGTTAGGTTAATCAAATAAGCCCTTCCATTAAGCAAAAACAATATTGCAATGAAGTCCCTCTTCTAAAATAATTTAATTTGCATAGAAAATCACTTTGGAAAATCCCCAAAAATTCCAGAAATTCACTTTAATTATGTTATCTAACATATCTAAATTTCAGACCCAAATTCTCAATATATTTTTCGAAATAAATTTATAAACCCAAATAACTATATTTTCTTTCGAAAATTCATAACAATCTTTCTATAGCTTGGAAAATTATCAAAATTGAAACCCAACTCCAAAATCATATTTTACACATCATATAATTTTCCATGGCATTTAAGCATCAATATCAACTGGTTTTATCTTAAAACCGTGTATAATCTCATTTAAACAATCTTGTTTAAATTAACAAATCAATATTCTAGCATATCATCATCCAACTCACCATAAAAATGAATTTACCCTTAAATCCGAAAATATACGATTCAAAACAAAATAGAGATGGAATTATTATTCGCCTTGATTTAGATAAGGAGATTGGATTGGGATTGATTTCCCCTAAGCTTGATTCTCTAGCTTTTAATTGAATTCTTCTTTCTTAATAGCTGACCCTTCTTTAATCTTTTGGTTTGCATTTTTCGAAATGATGTGAACGAGAATGTAATGGTAGGAACGAAAATATATAGGGGTAAGGATTAAGGGTGATAAATCCTTATTATACCCTTATGTGATTTAATTAACCTAAAATCCATTCTTAAGCCCATTTAATTATTTTATTATACACGACCTTAATTATAATTATTCAAATCTTAACCCCTTTATCACTTAATATTTAAATTATTCTATTTAATTCATCTAATTAAATCTCATGAATAATGTTATCAAAAATTAGGGGTGTTACAATATGTCTACCTTTGTACATTCTTTATGGCTAAAGAACTGTGCAATTAAAACGCTCAGCGTATTCAATACGCGGAGGTGCAAAAAGTGATAGTGGAGATATAGCGAGGATATAGCGGATGAATCTAAAATAGCATATAAAATTCATATTTAATGTTTTTATAAATAAATAAACGGTAATTAAATGGAAAAATAACATTCAATTTAACAACAATTAATACATATTTAATTTTAAATAAAAACATGTGTGAATATGTTGTAAATAAACATAAACTGTTATTTAACATGATTAAATTTAATAGATATTATAATATAACTTCTAATCTGTAACAACCCTGTATTTGTAATTATTTTATTGTATATTTTAATTATTTTTAATGTAAGATTTTGATTTAAAAAACTTATTTTACTTATTTGAAATGCTTAAATTTATTATTTAAATATAATCTTGATTTTTATATGAGTTATAATTCCAAACTTGCGTAAGTTGAATATTTGCCTGAAATGCTGATTTTGGTCAAAATGGTCAAACTGTGACTTTCAACTTAAAATTTTAAAAGTTTAAAATTTTGAATTTTTTTTCATTTATTATGAAAGTACATAAAATTCTAAGAACGCCACTTTTCGTTTCGTTGAATTTGGATGTAAATTGTGAAAGTTATACCCTTTACAATATTGTACGTATATAGGGTTATTTAACAATGACTATTTTAAATTGTATAAATTACTTCTTCTTTGTTATATTTTATTTTAATATGTGATAATATGTTATATTATGTATATTTTGACTTTTAAGTATTTTTAAAATGATAATATAATTTTTCTAAAGTTTATTTGAATTTATTTCAATTTATAAAGCCTAGTTGGTATTTACTGCATGTTTCTTTATTTAACTTTCTATTTAATAAAAATTAAATTATTATTTTACCTTGAAAATGTTTTAAAACCATTTTAATTCAAATTTTGTGTTATAATATATTTTTTGTGAAGTAATAAATTTTCCAAAGTCATTGGAGATTTTCTTGTAATTTTTATGTCAGGGTTGCTATTTTTAAGCAATTTCTTATTTCCTTTTTCTATTTTACTTAAAATAAATTATTTATTTTATTTTATTCTTACTTAGTTTCGGTTTTAAATAACATTTCTGAGTTTATTTTGTTTTTATAAAATTAAAAATAAAAGGAAATGCAAAGGGTTTAGAAAGTTAAGAGATCTTAAAACCCCGAAATGTAAAGACGTTTTATCCGTTTCCTTTTGCAATTAATACATCAATTTATCTTAGCCATTCCTTTCCTCATCCTTTGCAGACGACTCCCTCATATTATTCACGAATTTTCAAGCTCCAAAACCCTAAAATCATGGCCTCCATCTTGAGAAAAAAATCTGGTAATGGCTACATCTTTTTCTACCTTTTTCTTCTCATTTTCTATGTATTTTGCCTAGTTTTCTATGATTTCTGGATTGGCCTCTACCACCCACCATCACCACTGTAATAATCCGCTTTTCTGTACCCCTTGAAGTGACACTAATCTCCATAGATTAACTCAAGATGAACGGAAATACGAACCATTAGGGTTTAAGAAAGAAGAAAAGAAACAAGAAAGAGGTAGAAGAAGAGAGAAAAGAAGTAAAAGAAAGAAAATAGAACGGAACAGAAGAAAATAACAGAACAACATCAGAATCTCACAATTCGCAGCGGAACAATCATATAATAGATAAATGAATAATCTTTAAACAAAGAACTATATCAGTTATTACATTACATTACATTACATCAGAGTGTACAACATCAAACAACAACAAACAGCGGAAAAGAAATACTATATACTAGTAATACGCCAATGCCATCCATCTTGCCTCCAGCAACTCCTGAATTCCAGAATATCCTGATAAACCTAACTCTTGACTGCCCGTGTGGAAATTGGTGGGCTCCCAGAGTTTAGGAAGGAAAACAATAAACTCCGAGTCAGTCATGTGACTGGTGCGGGAACTAAAACAGTTTATTTTTCTTTAAAATCAAAATAGAGGAATATTTTCAAAATCAATTCGCAATGCTTTTAAAAATGAGACTACCATAAGACCTCTCGCCACACACACAATGCAAACGCAGACTTGGAGGAGATTTCTTCTTATGTTAGTCAAAGATGCTTGATACGTATTAAAAAGAAACATTTGATGTTATTACTAGTGCATAGTGTAGAGAAAATCATTTCGAAAGTAGAATATAAATCTTAGCCAGCATAGGTACCATTATATTATGCTTACTATAGCTACCTCCTGAGGAAGCAGGTTCTACAACTAAAACCGTACAAGATCGTATTGTTTCTTTGGATTTCCAACGAATGGTCAGGCCAAGGAACTTCCCATTGCCACATGAGAATGCCTCTGGAAGGACATCCTCGAGAACCAAACCGGATCTCTACCAACACAAGGCCGGGTTACCCCTAACTGGGTAACAACTGACACGAGTATGCCATCCCTCGGTCCTTTGGGACCTTTAACCGAGCGCTCGTAATCAACATCACACCAAATAATAAGTGTTTCAACATGAGTAAGTATCTGGGCTCCATACCATGATACCACTCTTTTCCAGAAGGAAATGCACATACCCTAAAGGGAGCTACCCCTCATAACCTTGCTGCATCTTTCCTGTTTTGACTATTCCGGGGTGTGAGGCTCGACGAAGTTTCGTCCACAAAAACACGCTTTATACAAAGTCATGCTTTGGGTCAACAAATGATCATAGAAATGATCACCAAGATAGACGATCAAACAAATGAACCTATCATAAATAATCAACACAATGATCATTTCACAGCAACACTCAGCATGTCACATTACCAAATTGAGAATATATCGCTGATAACCTTCAACTATATAACCTCTGAGCTCGTACGTCTCAGAGAAGGGTGTTAAGCTAAGAGAATAAATTTTTCGCCACCAACAGAAATATATTTGAAAGAAATCGGCTTTATATCTCAATTTGTAATGTCAGACACACAATCCATACAAGTCTGTTCCGGGCTCGAACAGAACCGAAGGCACTTACAAAGAAGTCCTTGCAATCCGGATAATCTCTAATCACGTCCGAATTTCCCATCACATATGGAGATCTCAATACCGGGGATCAGCCAGTGCAGCGACAATCAACAGGAAACCCTTTCGTTTTCGAAAATATCCGGTCTTCAACACCGATCTTCGAATGTAATTCATAACGACGTATCACATATTCGGAATGGATTATACGACCCCAAGGTCCTTTCCCGGTTAACCCGAATAGTGAGCGCTTATTTTTAAAAAAATAAGTGTGGCATTCGATTTCAAGCAAATCACAACAAATACCTATTCAAAGGTAAATATTGATAGTCGGTTATTGAACTATCAATCGATATGCACAACATCACCAGATTCAAAATAATTTTCTAAATTATTTATTTTCCAAAAATATCTTTACAAGATATATATATTTTCCATTCTTCAAAAATAATTAAATATTTATTTTTAAACTCATTTTTCAAATTCCATTTATAAATTCCATATTGAATTTATATTTCCAAAAATATTCATGAATATACGATTTCCATTCGATTTCTAATATTCATTTTCAATTTATCTTTAAAAAGATAAATTCCAAATATTCACTTAATATCGGAAAAACATTTCTATACTTATTAAAAATAAGTAATTCATAATATCTTTTTACTTTCTATACTTGGAAAATATTCAATATACTTAAATCGAAATTAAGTATATAATTCATTCTTTAAGGAATCATTTTCTTAATCATATTTATTTGGGCCAAAACGAATGTTGCGTAAAACATCGTTACGACAACCCAAAATCACTAGTATATGGATTCGAAATTAAAATAGATATATAAATCCCAATACTATACAAAACATTTCCTTTCGGAAATCATTTACTATAACAATAGTGTTATAATCTACTATTTCCTTCTATTTCTCGAAAACATCTATTTCAACAATGAATGTTGAAATCTATGGTTTCGATAGTTAATATATTTTAAAACATCTTTAGATCGTTTTAATTCTATTTAAAACATCACATTCAAAACCATTTCTTTAACATATTATTCACGATTCAAAAACTTGAATATTCTACGTTAACAAATTTCATCATTTCTATACGTTTCATTTTTAAAGGATTATTCACTGTCTAAAATGTGAATATAACTCCATTAATAAATTACAACAATTTTACTTATCAAAATAAGTCGTTGCGGATTTATAAAATAATGTTTATAAATTCCATTTCTATTTATAACACTTCCTCTTATAAATTTCCTTTATTAACCTATTCGATTTATAATTCAATTATAAACCAAAAGTCCATATTATAAGTTAAATGCTTATAATTTATTTGTTTACAAAAACATTCTTTTAAACTTCATAATTATAAATCTTATAACTTATAAGATTCATTTATTTATCCAAATCTATTCTTTTAAATAACTTTACAAATTTTATAAACCTACTGTTTATAAAATTCCATTTATAACTTCCCCGTTATAATCCTATAAATTTCATTCATTTATGAAATTCATTCACAATTCATTCTCATACTTATAAAAGCTCGTTTTATAATTCAAAATATTCTAATTTATAATTATCCATTTTATAAATCTTTTATATGGATCAATTTATATTATTCTTTTAAAACGTCTTTGAACTCCTTTATAATTCATCATTTTGATTTATAAAATAATCAAATTTCATAAATCCTATTTTTAAACTTTTTATAATAAATTCAGAAATCCCAGTTTAAACTATTTTATAAAATCATTAATCCTATATTTTCAAAAATCAACTTTTAACTGTATTTCTCAAAAATCATAATTTTTATAACATTAAAATTATAAAGTTTATTTATTTAAGATGAATCAATTCCAAAAATATTTTATAAACGTATACTTTCAAAAAATTACTTTAGAAATCCCTTAAAAATAAAAATCGTTATTTTTAAACTTCAAAATTGGATCCGATGATGCAACACATCAAATAGTCAATCACGACTTTCAAACATCATATATCGATATGATAAACAATCAAATATCACAATATCTAAAATCAAATAAATATTTGTGAGGAATCCAGTTGGATCCCTCCAACCTGTTTCCCTGCATCCACAAACATTAGCACAATACCCATTCCACTTCGAGGTGGAATATCACGGTATATGAGATTTTATAAAATATTATCCGCTTAATAGGCGGCGCAATAGGGTCTCATCCGCTATACAATGCGGGAAATCAATCAACTGCAATATATACATATGCCAATATGTATATATTACTATATACTAATATAATACCAATTCCACTTTAAGGTGGAATATCGCGGTATATGTGTGTAATAAATAACCTCCACGTACTAACGGCGTATAGGGTCTATTCACATCCAATATATATATATAACAACCATCATTCAAGCATTCAATCATCACAACTAACAATTTTAAATCTAACTATTAAAAATATAAATAAATCCTTTTTTTGAGTGAGAAGTTCTCACCTTTGCTTTTATTAGCAATCCATTTCCCTTCTTGACTCGATTTTCTTGATTTATACCTTGTATAAATATTTACACAATTTATTAATATTCGAACAGATCGAATAATTAATTTTCATTTGACAAATTTTAATTCATCGGTGATTTCATTTTAATAGTTAAATTAACTGATAGTTTTATTTAAACCAATTTCTTCTTAAATAAATTTGTTTAAACTAATTTTTTTTCTTTAAAAAATTTATTTAACTAAAATTTAAATTTCCTTTTAAATTAAATTTATTTAACCAAGATTTTATTTTAACTTACTAATTCCTTTTATAAATTTCCTTTATTAAAACAATTTCTTTTAAATAATCAAATTTATCTAACTAATGATTAAATTCTCCCTTTTATTTTAATAAATGTGATTAACTAAAAATTATATTTTAAACTAACAATGTTATTCTTAATATAAAAATTTGAACTAATATTTTCCTTTAAAATCTTTTAACAACTAAAAATAACTAAATTGATAAATAGACAAATTAATTGCCATTTTTTTTTATTGTGAAATATTAAATATTTTACTGTGAAATTCCTTTTTGAATCAAAATATATACCTATATATGCATTTTAAAATCTAGTGAAATAGAGATCTGTTTTCTGTACATATTTAACTTCATATTCAATTTAAACAACTATTTCATATCTTTATTTTTTTTCTGTATATACATTAAAATTTGCATAAAAATTTTCTATAAAAAAAAATAACTGATACCTTACTGCAGTCGTTCGACTTCGCCTCCATCATCCTGCGCACGCGAGTCCACCATTTCCATCAACGCCATCGCGAGTTGCGACGTCGCCGTCTCCACGAATTTGCGCGACACCGCGATTGACCGCGACCCCCAAACTCCAAGCGCCACCGCCGTGCCCTAGCTTGCGAGCATCCCCTCTCGCCTTCTCCACGCGCGCCGCCGAGCCCTAGCGCCGCCTCATCCCTCTCGAATCCATCGCCTCGATTTGCGCGTGCCAAGAACCTCACTGTAAATCGAGATGAACTCGATTGCTTCCTCGAACGCGGCGCCGAGACGTTGTCGCGCCACCCTCTAATGCTCGCCATCAATTCGAGCACTGGCCCATGCGCCATTATTTTTTTTTTTTTTTTGAATGATAAAGGTAGAGGGCTTCGGCCAATTTGATTTTGGTTTGAACGAAACAGAAGGGGGAGAGGAGAACAAGATAAAGGGGAAAAGCTTGTATATGCAGCTCTTCATTTCATTCCATAAATCATTCTCATTTCTTCTAGTATTTTCAAAAACTCTGATGTTTCTTTCTCGCCAAATTACAGCCATGTAAACCTTCAAACAGACAGTAATGATTCTACTAGCATCTGTTTTCCACTTTGTTGCTTTATAGATAATTCTCCACTGGATGATGTTTGTATGACCAGAGAGAGTAGAACCAGAGATCCTACCTAACTTGGAAAGCAAAACATGCAAGGCAGGACATTCAAAAAATATGTGTTCAGGTGTTTCATCCTCAATTTCACAAAACAAACACCACGTGGGACAGTTCATCCCATACTTATGCAACAGTTTTCTTGTAAGCAAGGCACTGTTAATCACTTTCCACATCATAAGATTATACTGTGGGACAGAATCAGAATTCCAAATTACTTCATGCCAATCAGCAGCAGGAAGAGAATCACTAACAACAAGGGATTTATAAACAACTTTGACAGTATGAACTGTACTGTTCCAATGCACTGTGCTAGCTTGCAAAGCACTGAAGTTAGTGTGATGGATTTTTGACCAAGTTTGCTGAATAAAATTGTTACTGGAATATGGCAACTGAATTTTCCCATTAATAAAGTAGGAATTGACATTGGCAGAAAGGGGAATGCCAGATTGCACAATTTGAGAGTAGGAAAACAATGTAGATAAAATTAAGCCTTTACTAACCCAAGGTTCATTCCAGAAATTAACTGTATTACTAGTGTTCACTGAATATTGAATAAGAGGCAGAAACACTTTCCTACACTTCAGAATGCTTCTCCAAGTCCAACTACTCAGCTGAGGAATCTCCATTATCCAGAAGTTCCTGTTCTTGATATTATGTTGCCATGTCCATTCAACCCATAAGCTTTTCCTTCTTTTTATAA
The DNA here is from genome assembly GCA_030765085.1 of Allium cepa. Taxonomy (NCBI): domain Eukaryota; kingdom Viridiplantae; phylum Streptophyta; class Magnoliopsida; order Asparagales; family Amaryllidaceae; genus Allium; species Allium cepa. Next base: position 699,422,452 of record CM060939.1, read on the forward strand.
TAGCATTAAACTGTTTGCTAATAGCTGCTATGTTCCACTTCCTTATATCTAAAATTCCAAGCCCACCAGTTTTGTAAGGAACTTCAAATTTTGAAAAAGCACAAGGCACAATTTTCCTGTTATGAATACTTCCTGTCCAAAAGAATCTACTCACAGCAGAACGGATTAATTGTAATAACTTGACTGGAAGAATCATAGCGCGAGCCCAATAAACAACAGATGAGAAGACAACTGTTTTAATGAGAACTAACCTGCCACTTTGTGTTAATTTCCTGTTTTCCCATGCTGTCATTAAAGAAGTTATTTTATGGTATAATGGGTAACAGTCATTCTTCGTAATTCTTTTAGTTATTAGAGGTATACCGAGATATTTCATGTCGTTTTCCATACTTGAAAACCCAGACTGATGATGGAGCATAACACATGCTTCATGACTGATTCCAGATACAAGCATAGATGATTTGCTTTGATTTATGGATAGGCCAGTCATTTTGTAAAAGTTTTGCAAAGCTTCATTTATTCCTTTCAGAGAGGGCAACTCTGGCTTAGTGAACACCATGACATCATCCGCAAACATGATGGATGTTATTTGTTGTTGGTTGCACTTAGGATGATACTTTATTATTTTGTTATTATAACTGGTTCGAAGAGTTACTGTAAGAACTTCCATAACTATAAGAAACAAGTAAGATGATAGGGGGTCCCCTTGTCTTATTCCTTTACTTCCTCTAAAACTGCCAACTGGTCTACCATTAATCACAACAGAGTAGGATGGAGTGGATATACAAACATATATCCACGACACAAAAGTTTTAGGGAATCCCATAACAGCCATGATCCTAACAATGGAATCCCAATGTATAGAGTCGTAAGCTTTAGTTATGTCAATTTTCAATGCAGCAGCAGGGGGGCCATAACTTCTACCATAGCTTTTGAGGAGTTCCTGTGCCAAGAGCACATTATCAATAATATCCCTATTAGGCAAGAAAGCTGATTGGTTGGTAGATACAACAGTAGGAAGCACTGAGACCAATCTAGCAGCTAGGATTTTTGATATGCACTTATACACAACATTACAACAGGAAATAGGCCTATATGAACTAACAGTGGAAGCAGGGGAGCACTTGGGAATTAATGCAATATTTGTGCAGTTGATTTCACCAAGAATCTTGCATTTGTTAAAGAAGTTGTGAATAGCCTTGCAAAATTCACTGCCAAGGATATTCCATGTGTTTATAAAAAACACCACATTCAAGCCATCAGGGCCTCCAGTTGATTGTTTGTTCATAGAGAAAAGGGTGGACTTGATTTCATCATCAGTAACTGGTCTAACAAGAAAAGAGGCTTCCAAGTTAGTGATATGTGGAAGAACAGTTTCAGATATTAAGCTCAGACTAGGAATAAAACCTTCTTGATTACCATACTGTTTAGTGAAATATTGTATAAATGCATGATCAACTGAATCAGGGGTAGAATGTAACAATCCCTGGTCATCAGTAATACAATGTATGTTTTCTCTGGCCTGCTTTACTTTGATAGAATCATGATAAAACTTAGTGTTTTTATCCCCTTCATCATGCCATTTTTTGTTAAGTTGCTGTCTCTTCATGTTGGCTTCTAGTTTTAGAGCAGAATTTACTTCCAAAAAAAGTTGCCTTTCTTCATCAGCTGCTTGTACGTCAAGTGGATGTTCCATCATAAAGTCCTGCTTTATTTTGAGTTGCTGGGCAAGAGTAGCAGATAGCAGACCACCACTACCAAAGGTTGCAGTAGCCCACTGTTTGATAGCATGCTTGATGGACTTGAGCTTCCTGCAAAACTTAAACATGGGGTTACCAAAGCATTTAAATTCTGCATTAACATGTGATACCAGTACAAGAAAATGTTCATGCTTTGCCCAAGCATTAAAAAATTTGAAACTTCTCTTATCTCTTCGCAAATGGTTTCCAAGGGACAGAATTTGTGGGGAGTGGTCTGATAGAATAGGATGTGGAAGGTATACTGAGAGATTTGGCCAAAGAGAAAGGGCTTGGAAATTGCAAAAAGAATGATCAATTGTGGTAAAAGTACGAACTCCACTTCTGCTTCGATTATTCCATGAGTACTTGGCACCAGATTTATTAACCAAAAGTAACTCAGAGTCAATAACAGATTGATTCAAGGGATCTATTCTTCTATGTTTTTTCTTTTTTTCTTTTTTTCCATTTCTTTTCTATGTTTTTTCTCTGTAATCTATTTTATTGTAGTTGCAATAAAACTGGTAGGGGCCCAGTTAACCCCGCTGGCTTTGCCAAAAAAAAAAAAAGATAAAGGGGAAAAGGAATCTCGCCATTTTCATTTCTTCTGAGATTCTTCGATTTCGTTTGAATGGGTAGGAAGGAGAGAACGTGAATATTTAAAACTGAATGAAGTATGCTCGGCACGATCATCATCGTGATATTAGGCGTAATCTTAGGCGATAACGTGATTTTAGGCAAGAATCTAGGGATGCTGTCTTTTATTTTAAATTTAAATTTAAATTGAATTCGATTCGATTTCAATGCGTTTACTCACCGTGTGCTCACATATCAACTCAGAAAAATACGAAATTTGAAATACGGTAATAATTCAATATTACGGACCCAGTGGAACTGGTTTCGTCGAATTCCGAGACTGTGCCTCGGACGGCTATTTTAAATATCGATTCAAACGATATAATTTCAAAACTGAACAATTTACTTTCAAATTCAATTCTGAAGCTTCTATTATCTTCAGTATTATCAATATGAATTTTACAAGCCTTTGAAATATTTTTAATTGGCTTAAAATTTTAGATTCAAATTTTTATTCAACTTTCAATAGATTAAACTCTATAATTTAATCGCCAAATTCATAGTTATATTGAAAATTGAACCCAAACCATCATTCAAATATTTAAAATTAATTAAATATTTCCAAATTAAATTATTCAAAATTCTGGGTCGTTACAATCTTCCCCCCTTAAAAGAATTTCATCCCGAAATTACAAGTTAAGAAGAATGTCTTTATCCCGTCTATTATTTTTTACAATCTAAATAGTTTTATCAACTTACTAACCTAAATCTTTTTTCTAGAGATTCACTATCATTTCAACTAGCTTTCCAACTTCAATTATAGGTTCCAAACAACATTGTTTTCCTAACAATTCAAATTTAAATTCAAATTTAAATTTTAAACATTCAAAATTTCTCAAAAAATTTCTAACACGCTAAATTTTCGAAAAATTTCGCCAGCGTCTCCTTTGCGCGGCTAGCTCGGTACGACTACAAAATGGCACCACGGCCCCTCAGAATCAAAAAGAAAAGAGAAAGCCAAGTGGCTGGAGAAGAAAATCATCAAATTTCATACTGAAATTGAAATACGTACCTTTTTGTCGAGCAATTCAATTTTATCTTCAAAATCAAAATCCCAATTCCTTTATAATACTTGTATGTCCTGTTATCCATAATATCCAATTCCAACATTCAAACTATTTTGCCAATTCATTACAAAATTTTCCAACATATGCTTCTTATACATTTTTACTTCACTATTGAAGTTACATATTCATTTTCATTCAATTTTACATTTCATATTTAATTCACAATTTCAATTTCATTTGAATTCAATTCATAATTTAAATTCCATTCGAATTCAATTCTCAATTCTAAATATTGAATTCTAACGATTAACTTTCATTTACTAATTCATATTACTACTTTAAATTAGTTTCATTCACTAATTCTTTTCAATTAGTACATTCACTTATTCATTTTAAATTCCAATTTCCATATTCAATTCATCAAGAATTTACTTAATTACTAACAAAGGGAATTTCAATTTATTTCTTTTACTTACTTGAATTTATGTACAAGTTCAATTTTATCTTCAAATTTAGCTCACGACTAAACTTTAATCTAACCAATTCAAATTCCAATTCATTAATCCAAGAATTAATAATTTATCAAGTTAGTTTACTTGAATTCAATCCATTTTATTTCTTATTTAATTCCATATACTAATGATGATAATTTAATATTATTACTTCCTAACAATCATGCAACCATATACTATAATAATTCATAGAAAATTCATTTCTTTTCTATACAAAAATAGTTTTGGGCAAAATTATCTTATTTACCCGATTTAAAAACAATTTTATATTCACTAACAAATACGCGCTCATTCTAGAGTACTGCTGACTCTATCTCTAATGAGTAACACCCAACAGAACCATGGTTTTCGCTTAACCATAAGCTTCGATACCAAATGTAATAATCCGCTTTTCCGTACCCCTTGAAGTGACACTAATCTCCATAGATTAACTCAAGATGAACGGAAATACGAACCATTAGGGTTTAAGAAAGAAGAAAAGAAACAACAAAGAAGTAGAAGAAGAGAGAAAAGAAGTAAAAGAAAGCAAATAGAACGGAACAGAAGAAAACAACAGGTTAACATCAGAATCTCACAATTTGCAGCGGAACAATCATATAATAGATAAATGAATAATCTTTAAACAAAGAACTATATCAGTTATTACATTACATTACATTACATCAGAGTGTACAACATCAAACAACAACAAACAGCGGAAAAGAAATACTATATACTAGTAATACGCCAATGCCATCCATCTTGCCTCCAGCAACTCCTGAATTTCAGAATATCCTGATAAACCTAACTCTTGACTGTCCGTGTGGAAATTGGTGGGCACCCAGAGTTTAGGAAGGAAAACAATAAACTCCGAGTCAGTCATGTAACTGGTGCGGGAACTAAAACAGTTTATTTTTCTTTAAATCAAAATAGAGGAATATTTTCAAAATCAATTCGCAATGCTTTTAAAAATGAGACTACCATAAGACCTCCCGCCACACACACAATGCAAACGCAGACTTGGAGGAGATTTCTTCTTATGTTAGTCAAAGATGCTTGATACGTATTAAAAAGAAACATTTGATTTTATTACTAGTGCATAGTATAGAGAAAATCATTTCGAAAGTAGAATATAAATCTTAGCCAGCATAGGTACCATTATATTATGCTTACTATAGCTACCTCCTGAGGAAGCAGGTTCTACAACTAAAACCGTACAAGATCGTATTGTTTCTTTGGATTTCCAACGAATGGTCAGGCCAAGGAACTTCCCATTGCCACATGAGAATGCCTCTGGAAGGACATCCCCGAGAACCAAACCGGATCTCTACCAACACAAGGCCGGGTTACCCCTAACTGGGTAACAACTGACACGAGTATGCCACCCCCCGGTCCTTTGGGACCTTTAACCGAGCGCTCATAATAAACATCACACCAAATAATAAGTGTTTCAACATGAGTAAGTATCTGGGCTCCATACCATGATACCACCCTTTTCCAGAAGGAAATGCACATACCCTAAAGGGAGCTACCCCTCATAACCTTGCTGCATCTTTCCTGTTTTGACCATTCCGGGGTGTGAGGCTCGACGAAGTTTCGTCCACAAAAACACGTTTTATACAAAGTCATGCTTTGGGTCAACAAATGATCATAGAAATGATCACCAAGATAGACGATCAAACAAATGATCCTATCACAAATAATCAACACAATGATCATTTCACAGCAACACTCAGCATGTCACATTACCAAATTGGGAATATATCGCTGATAACCTTCAACTATATAACCTCTGAGCTCGTACGTCTCAGAGAAGGGTGTTAAGCTAAGAGAATAAATTCTCCGCCACCAACAGAAATATATTTGAAAGAAATCGGCTTTATATCTCAATTTGTAATGTCAGACACACAATCCATACAAGTCTGTTCCGGGCTCGAACAGAACCGAATGCACTTACAAAGAAGTCCTTGCAATCCGGATAATCTCTAATCACGTCCGAATTTCCCATCACATATGGAGATCTCAATACCGGGGATCAGCCAGTGCAGAGACAATCAACAAGAAACCCTTTCGTTTTCGAAAATATCCGGTCTTCAACACCGATCTTCGAATGCAATTCATAACGACGTATCACATATTCGGAATGGGTTATACGACCCCAAGGTCCTTTCCCGGTTAACCCGAATAGTGAGCGCTTATTTTTAAAAAAAATAAGTGTGGCATTGAATTTCAAGCAAATCACAACAAATACCTATTCAAAGGTAAATATTGATAGTCGGTTATTGAACTATCAATCGATATGCACAACATCACCAGATTCCAAATAATTTTCTAAATTATTTATTTTCCAAAAATATCTTTACAAGATATATATATTTTCCATTCTTCAAAAATAAATCAATATTTATTTTTAAACTCATTTTCCAAATTCCATTTATAAATTCCATATTGAATTTATATTTCCAAAAATATTCACTAAAATACGATTTCCATTCGATTTCTAATATTCATTTTCAATTTATCGTTAAAAAGATAAATTCCAAATATTCACTTAATATCAGAAAAACATTTCTATACTTATTAAAAATAAGTAATTCACAATATCTTTTTATTTTCTATACTTGGAAAATATTCAATATACTTAAATCGAAATTAAGTATATAATTCATTCTTTAAGGAATCATTTTCTTAATCATATTTATTTGGGCCAAAACGAATGTTGCGTAAAACATCGTTACGACAACCCAAAATCACTAGTATAGGGATTCGAAATTAAAATAGATATATAAATCCCAATACTATACAAAACATTTCCTTTCGGAAATCATTTACTATAACAACAATGTTATAATACTATTTCCTTCTATTTCTCGAAAACATCTATTTCAACAATGAATGTTGAAATCTATGGTTTCGATAGTTAATATATTTTAAAACATCTTTAGATCGTTTTAATTCTATTTAAAACATCACATTCAAAACCATTTCTTTAACATATTATTCACGATTCAAAAACTTGAATATACTACGTTAACAAATTTCATCATTTCTATACGGTTCATTTTTAAAGGATTATTCACTGTCTAAAATGTGAATATAACTCCATTAATAAATTACAACAATTTTACTTATCAAAATAAGTCGTTGCGGATTTATAAAATAATGTTTATAAATTCCATTTCTATTTATAACACTTCCTCTTATAAATTTCCTTTATTAACCTATTCGATTTATAATTCAATTATAAACCAAAAGTCCATATTATAAGTTAAATGCTTATAATTTATTTGTTTACAAAAACATTCTTTTAAACTTCATAATTATAAATCTTATAACTTATAAGATTCATTTATTTATCCAAATCTATTCTTTTAAATAACTTTACAAATTTTATAAACCTACTGTTTATAAAATTCCATTTATAACTTCACCGTCATAATCCTATAAATTTCATTCATTTATGAAATTCATTCACAATTCATTCTCATACTTATAAAAGCTCGTTTTATAATTCAAAATATTCTAATTTATAATTATCCATTTTATAAATCTTTTATATGGATCAATTTATATTATTCTTTTAAAACGTCTTTGAACTCCTTTATAATTCATCATTTTGATTTATAAAATAATCAAATTTCATAAATCCTATTTTTAAACTTTTTATAATAAATTCAGAAATCCCAGTTTAAACTATTTTATAAAATCATTAATCCTATATTTTCAAAAATCAACTTTTAACTGTATTTCTCAAAAATCATAATTTTTATAACATTAAAATTATAACGTTTATTTATTTAAGATGAATCAATTCCAAAAATATTTTATAAACGTATACTTTCAAAAAATTACTTTAGAAATCCCTTAAAAATAAAAATCGTTATTTTTAAACTTCAAAATTGGATCCGATGATGCAACACATCAAATAGTCAATCACGACTTTCAAACATCATATATCGATATGATAAACAATCAAATATCACAACATCTAAAATCAAATAAATATTTGTGAGGAATCCAGTTGGATCCCTCCAACCTGTTTCCCTGCATCCACAGACATTAGCACAATACCCATTCCACTTCGAGGTGGAATATCGCGGTATATGGGATTTTATAAAATATTATCCGCTTAATAGGCGGCGCAATAGGGTCTCATCCGCTATACAATGCGGGAAATCAATCAACTGCAATATATACATATGCCAATATATATATATATTGCTATATACTAATATAATACCAATTCCACTTCAAGGTGGAATATCGCGGTATATGTGTGTAATAAATAACCTCCGCTTACTAACGGCGTATAGGGTCTATTCACATCCAATATATATATATAACAATCATCATTCAAGCATTCAATCATCACAACTAACAATTTTAAATCTAACTATTAAAAATATAAATAAATCCTTTTTTTGAGTGAGAAGTTCTCACCTTTGCTTTTATTAGCAATCCATTTCCCTTCTTGACTCGATTTTCTTGATTTATACCTTGTATAAATATTTACACGATTTATTAAGATTCGAACAGATCGAATAATTAATTTTCATTTGACAAATTTTAATTCATCGGTGATTTCATTTTAATAGTTAAATTAACTGATAGTTTTATTTAAACCAATTTCTTCTTAAATAAATTTGTTTAAACTAATTTTTTTTCTTTAAAAATTTTATTTAACTAAAATTTAAATTTCCTTTTAAATTAAATTTATTTAACCAAGATTTTATTTTAACTAACTAATTCCTTTTATAAATTTCCTTTATTAAAACAATTTCTTTTAAATAATCAAATTTATCTAACTAATGATTAAATTCTCCCTTTTATTTTAATAAATGTGATTAACTAAAAATTATATTTTAAACTAACAATGTTATTCTTAATATAAAAATTTGAACTAATATTTTCCTTTAAAATCTTTTAACAACTAAAAATAACTAAATTGATAAATAGACAAATTAATTGCCTTTTTTTATTGTGAAATATTAAATATTTTACTGTGAAATTCCTTTTTGAATCAAAATAAATACCTATATATGCATTTTAAAATCTAGTGAAATAGAGATCTGTTTTCTGCACATATTTAACTTCATATTCAATTTAAACAACTATTTCATATCTTCATTTTTTTTTCTGTATATACATTTATATATATATATATATATATATATATATATATATAAAATTTGCATAAAATTTTTCTATAAAAAAAAATAACTGATACCTTACTGCAGTCGTTCGACTTCGCCTCCATCATCCTGCGCACGCGAGTCCACCATTTCCATCAACGCCATCGCGAGTTGCAACGTCGCCGTCTCCACGAATTTGCGCGACACCGCGATTGACCGCGACCCCCAAACTCCAAGCGCCACCGCCGTGCCCTAGCTTGTGAGCATCCCCTCTTGCCTTCTCCACGCGCGCTGCCGAGCCCTAGCGCCGCATCATCCCTCTCGAATCCATCGCCTCGATTTGCGCGTGCCAAGAACCTCACTGTAAATCGAGTTGAACTCTATTGCTTCCTCGAACGCGGCGCCGAGACATTGTCGCGCCACCCTCTAACGCTCGCCATCAATTCGAGCACCGGCCCATGCGCCATTAATTTTTTATTTTATTTTAAATGATAAAGGAAGAGGGCTTCGGCCAATTTGATTTTGGTTTGAACGAAACAGAAGGGGGAGAGGAGAATAAGATAAAGGGGAAAAGGAAAGTCGCCATTTTCATTTCTTCTGAGATTCTTCGATTTCGTTTGAATGGGTAGGAAGGAGAGAACGTGAATATTTAAAACTGAATGAAGTATGCTCGGCACGATCATCATCGTGATATTAGGCGTAATCTTAGGCGATAACGTGATTTTAGGCAAGAATCTATTGATGTTGTCTTTTATTTTAAATTTAAATTTAAATTGAATTCGATTCGATTTCAATGCGTTTACTCGCCGTGTGCTCACATATCAACTCAGAAAAATACGAAATTTGAAATCCGGTAATAATTCAATATTACGAACCCAATGGAACTGGTTTCGTCGAATTCCGAGACTGTGCCTCGGACGGCTATTTTAAATATCGATTCAAACGATATAATTTCAAAACTGAACAATTTACTTTCAAATTCAATTCTGAAGCTCTATTATCTTCAGTATTATCAATATGAATTTTACAAGCCTTTGAAATATTTTTAATTGGCTTAAAATTTTAGATTCAAATTTTTATTCAACTTTCTATAGATTAAACTCTATAATTTAATCGCCAAATTCATAGTTATATTGAAAATTCAACCCAAACCATCATTCAAATATTTAAAATTAATTAAATATTTCCAAATTAAATTATTCAAAATTCTGGGTTGTTACAACCACCATACTCTCCACCATTCCCTACCATTCTTCCTTGGCATCATCTCCAGCCATCATTTCAGATCCATCCATTGCCACACCTCCCTTGGTGACAAAACTCCACAAAATTGCAAATAATGTCCAAAACAATGCACTCGCCACCACTATTAATTCACCACCTTCATACTTCACCATGGACACCACCTCTAGCCATGACCACCACCTTGCTACCACCACTACACTTCATTTTAGCCTCTGTCTAGATCTGAAATTGACATGGCCAAGACTCCATGAACCCAAACTCCATAAAAAACACTGCATAAAGCCTTGAAACATTCATGATAGCCACCCTATCACTTCATATCTTCATCCACCACCTTGGCCACCACCATAGGCCGCCACCACCACCTTTATCAGACCTCCCCACACCCCTCCATCTACTGTCCAAACCTGTACAAGTATGGCCAAGCCCCACTTGACCCAAGGCCGAGCCTTGTTGTGCTCAAAAACTTCATATATGTTGCCTTGACCAATTGTATGCTTCATGTTATAACCCTACCACTCCATACTCCTTCTAGCCGTGAGTTATGGTGCCAAACCTGAGCTATATCATCATCATGGCTGAACTCAAGAACCTCCTAGGCCAAGCATTTGAATGGTTAAAGCAAGGTCAAGTAATCTATTCCTTTGTTGCTTCGTATTTTCATTGTTTCAACATTGTTTTGCGTTGAATATTTATGTGTGTATTGTCTTGTTTTGGTTATTGTTTACAAGACAAATATCAAGGCTCTCCATTCATTCAAATCAAAAGTCGTGCTGTATCATGCTTGTCATACTTTTGGAACCGCTCTTGTGTTTGTTGTTTTGGTCTTCAGCTTGAAACAGTGAGTCTTTCTCACTCTGACATTTATACTTATGAAAAGTGAATTGATGACAAGTGTTTAGTAATAAAAATTGTTTGTGCAAGTTAATGATGATCATATGATATGATATGCCATGTTATTACCATATTATTACCATGTTAAAACTGTTAATTTTCACTTGACATCTGATATATGACTGTATATTATGATATTGACCTTGTTTATATTATTCCTGTATATGATTACACTGCAAGTTCCCTGTTAGAATAGAATAATTAAGGACTGAAATGATAGGCCTGATTTATTTTATTTAATTTATTTTAACTTGGGATTGCGGGTTCGAAATGATAAAACCCGGATTTTCCTTGTAAATTACGGGTTGAAATGATATATTACCCGTATCACTTTACCTAGCGTAGAAAATTTTATACAGGCCCGTAGTTAAAATATGTTTTTCTAAAAATTTTAAAATATTTTAGAAATTTAATTAATATAATATTTTGTTTAGAGATTAAAAAAAAATTGTAAAATATTATTGATTTTCTGAATAATTGCAAGTGAAATGAATTAATGAAAAAGTTAGAAATTTTGAACGTAAGTTATTTTGGAAATTTTGATTTAATTTTAATTGGAAATTTAATTAAGTATGAAATTATGATAAATTTATGATAATTTGAATTTAAATGAATTTAAAATGATTTTTATCATATTTATGATTTTTTAATAAAGTTGAAATGTGAAATGAATAAATATTTTAAGTTGAAACTTTGAATATAACTAGAATTGGAAATTTATGAAATTGACGTAAAAGTGAACTTCTAGTTAAGTAAATAAAAATAAAACAAAGTTATATTTGAAAATTTGAACTTAAGTATTAAGTTGAAATTTAATGTAATGGATTTTAAAAATTCAACATTGCATTTTAATAAGTGAATTATTATTAAATCTTGATTTTTGAATGGAAATTTAACTTTATAAAATCATAAACTTGAGGAAAATTAAATGATGTTATAAATGTGAAAATGTATGACTTTATAAGTTAAAAATGTTTTAATAAAAATATAACTGGTTGAGAAATTTTATTGAATATTTGAAGTTAATTGACTGCATTTTTGAAATGATATTAATTACAATGTAAATGATATTACAGCAATTGTAAATACTGTAGTTGATGATAATGAACTAAAAAAAAAGCTATTGAAAAAACTATTATAGAAATTGTTGTAAGTACTATGATTTTTGAATTTAACTAAGTTTATTTGAAATTTAAGAAAACTCTATTACAACATTTTTAAACGTTGTCTTTTGTTAAATTGAACTGTTTTGAATGTAACTTTCCGTAGAGTTTTCTAAATGATGCGAAAAGTGAATTTTCACTGTTTTGATAAACTTAAGTGAATAAATGAACTTCGGAAGTTGAACTTTTTGGAAATTTAATAATTTAATTATTAAGCATAATAACTTCATTGAAATGAAAAAAAAAGAATTTTTGGAATATAAACTGTTTTAAAATATGAATTGAAATGGTATTTTAGATTGAATAAAATGAATAATGATTTGAAATGAATGAAGTTTTGAAAAGATACGATATTTTGATATATTAAAATGATTTGAAACGAAGTTTTGAAAGATATGATATTTTTGATATTAAAGGATTTGAAAAACGGAGTTTGAAAGATAGGACATTTTGATAATAACATGATTTAAAAAGAAGTTCTGAAAGATATGATATTTTGGAACTGAAAGGTAGTGTTGAAAGGGTATGAAAATTTAATATATTGAAATGGTTAGAAATGACTTGATATTTATTTTGATAAATATTTGAATTGAAAGATATTTTACGATGATATATTGAAATGGTTTTGGAAATGATTTAATCTTCATTTTGATAAAGATTTGGATTGAAAATGATATTTTATTTTGAAGTATAAAATATTTTTAAAGTTATAACTACGGGTTATAATAACGATGGGTTGTTAAAGAGACCGGGATCGGATATTGTCTTATAGCCGGCCAATACCGAAAACCACTTTAACAACTGTGTACGCGGTGGAGATTCCAGAATGAAGTAGGATGGTGGCGACGTTTTCGAGGTATATATTACGTGGACCCAACTCCCGTGAGTTGGCATATATGACTAAAACAGGAGCTATACCGGGCTACACAAAGGGTCGCACCCTTTCATCGAGCATGCTCCATCGGAAACCATTCTATTACTGTTGTGATTCGATTCGGTGGCGCCACTTTGATTCGGGGGTATTGTTCGAGGTGGGCGGAAGCTGCTGGCTTGCCGTCACCACCGGCCCGGGAGTGCAAACGGTGTATCCACCCTGGCATTGCCTCGCGTGCTGTGTCATATCTTTATATCGAGCCCACTACGATTTTGATTTTAAAGATCTGACCGCGTTAAGGTTCACCATCCCCTTAACGCTATTTTCTATATGATTATACTTTACTGATTAGACACTACCGTATATAGCGTATATTACTACATAGTAAATAGTTTAACGGATCCTTAGAGAATGAGCGGTCCCAAGCATCCTTTAAGTTACTGATGCATTTTGTTACTGTTCACTTGAGTTGATTTAAAGTTTATAAGTATTTATATCCTGACTCGAGGGTTTTGTGTTTTTCTTTACGCTCGGATCAGATTGATTGAGTTAGCATTCAAGATTCACCTTCGGCGTTGGAGCTTTCCTTGAAGATCCAGCCATCTATTTTGTTTCAGTATCCAGTGGTTCAGTGATGTATCTGATTTGTACCTGATGTATCATGTTACTCTTCTGTTGTATCTTATTTAACTCTGATGTATCTCATATTTATATAGTAGCTTCATGAACTACTATCTCTTTTTCTTCCGCTGCATTTTTATATACTCTGCGTCTGTGATATGTAATTTTTATATACTGTATATTCTGAGATTTGCCAAATTTTTATTTACAACGCGGTATTTTGAGCAATTCAATTTCGGCATGAGTGTCTACCCATACACTTATAATGGATGCGAATGGTTGAAAATATCGGGTCGTTACGGTTGGTATCAGAGCTTTGGTAGCTCTAGGCAAAACTCAGCATATGGAGTGAATGTATTTACAGAATCACTTTCATTCGAGTTTGAATCTCTCCCTTTTGACTCGATTCCTTTGAATTTTGGAACATTCCCTACGGTTCCAAAATCCATTCGTATCCCTCACTATTCATCTTCTTTTGATTCTGGAGTAACCCATAACTCCGCTTCGAATGATCTTTCTAGTGAGTCGGCGGTCACGCCAATTTCAAATTTAATTGAAAAAGGGGAAAACTCCTTTACAATTAGCATCGATTCATCAGAGATTCTTATCTATCCTTGGTTTAGATGCTAATATATTTTGTTATTCCAAACTCTAACTCTTGAGGTCGAATGTAGATTTACCCTAGAAAATCCACATCGATCTTATTCTTTAAGTCACGGTTGACCCGGTTAAGGTTGCCCGTGATTTATATAAGCTTATCCATCTTCCTATTCTGTTATTTAATCATGTCATCCTTGTTTCCAACTTATTTTTAAATCATAATCTCCTTTGATTTGTGTTAATAAAAAATTTGAATCTCTATCCTTCTTTGAAAATCTATTCATGTATAGTGTTTTTGTAAACTAATATTTAAAATTAAAATGTTTTATATATTGTGTTGTTTGAGTTGTTGATGTTGATTTGGGTTTCTGATCGATTCGTCTGATCAACGCTATCGATAGGATTTCTGAAACACTTTGACAGAACAAACGGACACAATATATTTAAAAAAAAATGGTTAATGAAATAAATTTTTATATATAAGTAAATTTATAGAACTTAATGAAATGATTTAAATTGATAATTTGAAATGATAATACTTGATTTATCATTTATTGTTCTACAAATAGATCTGTAAATATTTGTTTATAAATTTATTTGGGAACTGAAATGAATTTAAAACAAGAATTTGAGGATTTAAATTCCGATTATTTCGAACTTTGGTTTGAAGTTTTAAAAGGTTATATTATTTAAAGTATTTTGAATAGAATTTGTTTTCAAAGAATTTTAAAGGTTTAAAATTAGTGCTCTTCTCTTTGTCGCTGGAAAATAACTTCGGTGATGATCGCGACATCATCGACATTCATTTTCGAGTTTCGAAGTTAGGAGACTGTTCTGTATTCTTGCTACAGCTTTGTTTTGGGAAATTAAATTGATTTGAATTTCTAAAATATGACTTGATTTATAATATATATATATATATATGATTGAAATTTGATTTGGCATATATTATTACTTATCTCTAAATGGTTTGAAGAAATCAGAAATTTAATTCTTAAATTTTATTTTAAAGAATAATTTCAAAAAAAAATCAAAACTTTGGATGAATATCAAGCATGAAATGATTGAATTGGAAATTTTATTTGTATAATACAATTGCATTCAAATATAACTTACCAAAATTTCAGAAGTTAAAAATGTAATTGGATAATATACGATATAAAAAGATTTTATAAATACAATTTGAGTGGTTATAATAAATGTTATACGCTTAAATTTTAATTATAAAATGATTAACAGAGGTAAATATAATAAAGGGTAATTGAATGACTTACAATAAAATGATGTTAAAAGAACTAAGAATAAAAGAAAGTAGTTATAAAAAAAAAGTGTAAATATATTTAACATGAGTGATAGATATATTGAGAGGAATAAATTTAATTTTGATTAGGAATAAAGAAGAATAAAATTTATTAAGTACAATGTGAGTTTAATAAATGATTATTTTTCAAACCCATGGTTTTAAAAATTGTTAATTTAAGATGATTGGATAATAAGATAATGAAATTTGAGATAGTTAAGATTTATTTAACTTGTGTAAAGATTTATTCTCTGTTTAAGTTGAAATTTCCATGCTTTCAAATTTATTTCCTTATTTTGTTTTTCGAACTATCTTTTGGTTGTCCTTATTATCCTTATCTTGCTATAGACCGATATAGGCATCTTTCTATAATTTTCTGTTTAGAAATCTTTCTATAATCTTGATAGACCTTTGGTAATCATTTTGAATCCACCTTTTTCGTGCTTGTGTTCTTGATTCTGGAGGATCTTGGAAAGATCACCTCCACCTTGTTAAACTTACATATAACAACAGTTATCAGGTATAACTTCAATCTTCTTGTCATCTTATCTTAATCTTATTTCACTCTATCTATTCTGTGCCCTTCCATACCTCATTCCTTTTCGGGGACGAAAAGTTTTGAGTGGGGGAGAGTGTAACAACCCTGTATTTTGTAATTATTTTATTGTATATTTTAATTATTTTTAATGTAATATTTTGATTTAAAAAACTTATTTTACTTATTTGAAATGATTAAATTTATTATTTAAATATAATCTTGATTTTTATATGAGTTATAATTTCAAACTTGTGTAAGTTGAATATTTGCCTGAAATGCTGATTTTGGTCAAAATGGTCAAACTGTGACTTTCAACTTAAAATTTTAAAAATTTAAAAATTTATTTTTTTTTCATTTATTATGAAAGTATATAAAATTCTAAGAACACCACTTTTCGTTTCGTTGAATTTGGATGTAAATTGTGAAAGTTATACCCTTTACAATATTGTGCGTATATAGGGTTATTTAACAATGACTATTTTAAATTGTATAAATTACTTCTTCTTTGTTATATTTTATTTTAATATGTGATAATATGTTATGTTATGTATATTTTGACTTTTAAGTATTTTTAAAATGATAATATAATTTTTCTAAAGTTTATTGGAATTTATTTCAATTTATAAAGCCTAGTTGGTATTTACTGCATTTTCCTTTATTTAACTTTCTATTTAATAAAAATTAAATTATTATTTTACCTTGAAAATGTTTTAAAACCATTTTTAATTCAAATTTTTTGTTATAATATATTTTTTTGTGAAGTAATAAATTTTCCAAAGTCATTGGAGATTTTCTTGTAATTTTTATGTCAGGGTTGCTATTTTTAAGCAATTTCTTATTTCCTTTTTCTATTTTACTTAAAATAAATTATTTATTTTATTCTATTCTTACTTAGTTTCGGTTTTAAATAACATTTCTGAGTTTATTTTGTTTTTATAAAATTAAAAATAAAAGGAAATGCAAGGGGTTTAGAAAGTTAAGAGATCTTAAAAGCCTGAAACGTAAAGACGTTTTATCCGTTTCCTTTTGCAATTAATACATCAATTTATCTTAGCCATTCCTTTCCTCATCCTTTGCAGACGACTCCCTCATGTTATTCACGAATTTTCAAGCTCCAAAACCCTAAAAATCATGGCCTCCATCTTGAGAAAAAAATCTGGTAATGGTTACATCTTTTTCTACCTTTTTCTTCTCATTTTCTATGTATTTTGCCTAGTTTTCTATGCTTTCTGGATTGGCCTCTACCACCCACCATCACCACCATACTCTCCACCATTCCCTACCACTCTTCCTTGGCATCATCTCCAGCCATCATTTCAGATCCATCCATTGCCACACCTCCCTTGGTGACAAAACTCCACAAAATTGCAAATAATGTCCAAAACAATGCACTAGCCACCACTATTACTTCACCACCTTCATACTTCACCATGGCCACCACCTCTAGCCATGACCACCACCTTGCTACCACCAGTACACTTCATTTTAGCCTCTGTCTAGATCTGAAATTGACATGGCCAAGACTCCATGAACCAAAACTCCACAAAAAACACTGCATAAAGCCTTGAAACATTCATGATAGCTACCCTATCACTTCATATCTTCATCCACCACCTTGGCCACCACCATAGGCCGCCACCACCACCTTTTCCAGACCTCCCCACACCCCTCCATCTACTGTCCAAACCTGTACAAGTATGGCCAAGCCCCACTTGACCCAAGGCCGAGCCTTGTTGTGCTCAAAAACTTCATATATGTTGCCTTGACCAATTGTATGCTTCATGTTATAACCCTACCACTCCATACTCCTTCTAGCCGTGATTTATGGTGCCAAACCTGAGCTATATCATCATCATGGCTGAACCCAAGAACCTCCTAGGCCAAGCATTTGAATGGTTAAAGCAAGGTCAAGTAATCTATTCCTTTGTTGCTTCGTATTTTCATTGTTTCAACATTGTTTTGCGTTGAATATTTATGTGTGTATTGTCTTGTTTTGGTTATTGTTTACAAGAAAAATATCAAGGCTCTCCATTCATTCAAATCAAAAGTCGTGCTGTATCGTGTTTGTCATACTTTTGGAACCGCTCTTGTGTTTGTTGTTTTGGTCTTCAGCTTGAAACAGTGAGTCTTTCTCACTCTGACATTTATACTTATGAAAAGTGAATTGATGACAAGTGTTTAGTAATAAAAAATGTTTATGCAAGTTAATGATGATCATATGATATGCTATGCCATGTTATTACCATATTATTACCATGCTAAAACTGTTAATTTTCACTTGACATCTGATATATGACTGTATATTGTGATATTGACCTTGTTTATATTATTCCTGTATATGATTACACTGCAAGTTCCCTGTTAGAATAGAATCATTAAGGGCTGAAATGATAGGCCTGATTTATTTTATTTAATTTATTTTAACTTGGGATTGCGGGTTTGAAATGATAAAACCCGGATTTTTTTTGTAAATTACGGGTTGAAATGATATATTACCCGTATCACTTTACCTAGCATAGAAAATTTTATACAGGCCCGTAGTTAAAATATGTTTTTCTAAAATTTTTAAAATATTTTAGAAATTTAATTAATATAATATTTTGATTTGAGATTAAAAAAAATTGTAAAATATTATTGATTTTCTGAATAATTGTAAGTGAAATGAATTAATGAAAAAGTTAGAAATTTTGAACGTAAGTTATTTTGGAAATTTTGATTTAATTTTAATTGGAAATTTAGTTAAGTATGAAATTATGATAAATTTATGATAATTTGAATTTAAATGAATTTAAAATGATTTTTATCATATTTATGATTTTTTAATAAAGTTGAAATGTGAAATGAATAAATATTTTAAGTTGAAACTTTGAAATATAACTAGAATTGGAAATTTATGAAATTGACGTAAAAGTGAACTTCTAGTTAAGTGAATAAAAATAAAACAAAGTTATATTTAAGAATTTGAACTTAAGTGTTAAGTTGAAATTTAATTTAATGGATTTTAAAAATTCAACATTGCATTTTAATAAGTGAATTATTATTAAATCTTGATTTTTGAATGGAAATTTAACTTTATAAAATCATAAACTTGAGGAAAATTAAATGATGTTATAAATGTGAAAATGTATGACTTTATAAGTTAAAAATGTTTTAATAAAAATATAACTGGTTGAGAAATTTTATTGAATATTTGAAGTTAATTGACTGCATTTTTGAAATGATATTAATTACAATGTAAATGATATTACAGCAATTGTAAATACTGTAGTTGATGATAATGAACTTAAAAAAAAAGCCATTGAGAAAACTATTATAGAAATTGTTGTAAGTACTATGATTTTTGAATTTAACTAAGTTTATTTGAAATTTAAGAAAACTCTATTACAACATTTTTAAACGTTGTCTTTTGTTAAATTGAACTGTTTTGAATGTAACTTTCCGTAGAGTTTTCTAAATGATGCGAAAAGTGAATTTTCACTGTTTTGATAAACTTAAGTGAATAAATGAACTTTGTAAGTTGAAATTTTTGGAAAATAATTTAATTATTAAGCATAATAACTTCATTGAAATGAAAAAAAAAGAATTTTTGGAATATAAACTGTTTTAAAATATGAATTGAAATGGTATTTTAGATTGAATAAAATGAATAATGATTTGAAATGAATGAAGTTTTGAAAAGATACGATATTTTGATATATTAAAATGATTTGAAACGAAGTTTTGAAAGATATGATATTAAATGATTTGAAAAACGGAGTTTGAAAGATAGGACATTTTGATAATAACATGATTTAAAAAGAAGTTCTGAAAGATATGATATTTTGGAACTGAAAGGTAGTGTTGAAAGGGTATGAAAATTTAATATATTGAAATGGTTAGAAATGACTTGATATTTATTTTGATAAATATTTGAATTGAAAGATATTTTACGATGATATATTGAAATGGTTTTGGAAATGATTTAATCTTTATTTTGATAAAGATTTGGATTGAAAATGATATTTTATTTTGAAGTATAAAATATTTTTAAAGTTATAACTACGGGTTATAATAACGATGGGTTGTTAAAGAGACCGGGATCAGATATTGTCTTATAGCCGGCCAATACCGAAAACCACTTTAACAACTGTGTACGCGGTGGAGATTCTAGAATGAAGTAGGATGGTGGCGACGTTTTCGAGGTATATATTACGTGGACCCAACTCCCGTGAGTTGGCATATATGACTAAAACAGGAGCTATACCGGGCTACACAAAGGGTCGCACCCTTTCATCGAGCATGCTCCATCGCAAACCATTCTATTACTGTTGTGATTCGATTTGGTGGCGCTACTTTAATTCGGGGGTATTGTTCGAGGTGGGCGGAAGCTGCTGGCTTGCCGTCACCACCGGTCCGGGAGTGCAAACGGTGTATCCACCCTGACATTGCCTCGCGTGCTGTGTCATATCCTTATATCGAGCCCACTACGATTTTGATTTTAAAGATCTGACCGCGTTAAGGTTCACCATCCCCTTAACGCTATTTTCTATATGATTATACTTTACTGATTAGACACTACCGTATATAGCGTATATTACTACATAGTAAATAGTTTAACGGATCCTTAGAGGATGAGCGGTCCCAAACATCTTTTAAGTTACTGATGCATTTTGTTAATGTTCACTTGAGTTGATTTACAGTTTATAAGTATTTATATCCTGACTCGAGGGTTTTGTGTTTTTCTTTACGCTCGGATCAGATTGATTGAGTTAGCATTCAAGATTCACCTTCGGCGTTGGAGCTTTCCTTGAAGATCCAGCCATCTATTTTGTTTCAGTATCCAGTGGTTCGGTGATGTATATGATTTGTACCTGATGTATCATGTTACTCTTCTGTTATATCTTATTTAACTCTGATGTATCTCATATTTATATAGTAGCTTCATGAACTACTATCTCTTTTTCTTCCGCTGCATTTTTATATACTCTGTGTCTGTGATATGTGATTTTTATTTACTGTATATTCTGATATTTGCCAAATTTTTATTTACAACGCGGTATTTTGAGCAATTCAGTTTCGGCATGAGTGTCTACCCATACACTTATAATGGATGCGAATGTTTGAAAATATCGGGTCGTTACATAGTCATTTAACATCAAAGTATATTTAATATAGAAGTATTTTCCATTGAACATATAAATTATTTCCTTTTGGATAACTCATTCAATTCTAATCACGGCACCGTACAAGGATTGATATTTTTTTAGTAAAACCAACAGGGTCTCAACTCCGATTTACTAGAAAGAAACTGAGAGATACAAAGAAAGCTTATGCAACATGCAACTAAGGCCTTAACCTAATAAAATCAATAAAAGCCTGGCCCACTAATAGAAAAACAATAAAATCAGAATAGATTAACAAGTGTTTCAGAATGGCCCCGTAGAATTAACTAAGCGAGCAAATCGATCAAAAATTTGCTTTTTTGAGCAGCTCTCGCAACTGGAAATTCACAAAGTTTCTCTCCTCCCATATTATAGGGATGAATTTTTTGAGGATACAGATAAGAAGAACGCCATTATTGGATTTTCATCTTTAAGCCTTGAAAATGATGAACCATTCAATATTAGAATCTCTTGAAGGATTGTGTAAGCTAAGCAGGCATAGGATAATTTGCTAGACATAAAACGAGAAGTTACAGGCAGAAAAATAGGTTCTTAATGTTTTCTGGAACCCGATGACAGAGAAAACAGACATACGAGGTTATAATACCCCTTAATTGGAGATGGACTTGAGTGTTATTAGCATTGGACAAAACTTCCGTAGAATAATATTTTCTGTGGGCATGTAATGTAATTAGAGCTCCACACTTTACTACACCATGGGAAGGTAGGTGTTTGATGGAATGTCACACCTGCTTTGTATATCCTAGCAATGGAATGATGTTTGTCCCACTACAATACACCTTAAGGGTTGCTATTATAGGTCCTACCTTCAATTAAATTACAATCTTGTCTGGCTGTATGGGAAGTTGAATGAGGATGTATGATTTTGCCATCATTGAAGAAGATTCCAACTTTGGTCGAATTAGGGATACCAAACATGGACCTTTGGCTATGATCAATGAAACTAGAAAGGATAATGCCTTTGAATCCCCAAGACGAGTGCCAGAAGAAGTGTCATTATTGGAGGAGATATTGCCTTAAACATGATCAAGAAACATATGTATGGATCTAAGGATATTTCTTCATGTCTAGCGGCAGTCTAAGGGAGTAGGTGTGGTCCAGAAGATCAACCTTTTGATAAAATTATGTTTGGTCCATGTTGTCAAAATGTCATTGTTGTTTCTCACGAACTTGGTTACGTAAGTTGAAACAACAGCAAGGTTCCATTCGTTGATGTTCAGAATGTCTGACCATCCTCTTTCAAGAGGCAGTATAAGGGCTTTGAAAGAAATTAGAATGAGTTTTTTTTCTAATGAGGGTTAGCATGGCACAAAAAGTGGTTCAGAGCTGAGTTGAT
The DNA here is from genome assembly GCA_030765085.1 of Allium cepa. NCBI lineage: Eukaryota > Viridiplantae > Streptophyta > Magnoliopsida > Asparagales > Amaryllidaceae > Allium > Allium cepa. Next base: position 699,445,187 of record CM060939.1, read on the forward strand.
CATTCCTATAAGTTTGGAAGGGAGGGAAAAAAACTCGAGTATAGTATAGACACATTGTAGTTGCTTGTGATTTCACAGTCACCAGTCTTCCTACACATGATGGTTTTGGGGCAGGCCAAGAGGAGAGTTTAGGATAATTTTGTCAAACATAGTTAAGCATTAATTTGAGGTAATACTACAGTAGTAAGAGGGGCTCCTAAGTAGATAGAGTTTGGTGGAAGGGTGGTTAATGACAATTTACTTCATTGGTTTCAACCTCAGATAATCCAGCATCTAAGATACTAGATGTGTTCAAGTTGACCAAAAGACCAGAAAACACGTTAAAGTATTTCAGGATCCTGAGAATACTGGAGATGGATTGTTGGTTTGGCCTAGAAAATATAAAAAGGTCATTTGCAAACATCAAAGAGGAATTTCTTGGGTTTTTGAACATTGGATGGAGATCTATTTTTCCAGAAGAAACCTCTTTGTTGATCAAACCAGTAAGACATTCCATAACTAGGATGAATAAATAAAGTGAAATTGGGTCTCCTTGTATTATGCCTTGAGTACTAGAAAAGTACCCAAATGTCTCATCATTAATGGCTAGAAAGTAGTAAAGAGCAAAGATACATGTGTGTATCCAAGCCAAGAAAGGAAGAGGAAAGTTCATCTTATGCATTATGGCAATTTTGAGCTCCATTGTACAGTATTAATTGCTTCTTAAAAGTCCAGCTTCAAGGAGAACCTTGGTGAGATATTTTTCCTATTGTATCTTCTCATTAATTCTGTGTCAATAAAATGTTGTCACTAACAGCACTTTCCAAGAGAATATAATTTTGACTGACAAATGTTATAACACGGAAATTAAATAATTAAATTAAAAAGACAAAATCAAATTTCACATAAACGGCAAAGTAGCAAATTTTTTAAAAAAGTTGGAATTAAGCTTCGGAAAGTATTCCAATAGGTCCGAAATGCCGTTTACAGTCAGAAAACATATATAATTTGCTGAATTTGGTCTAACAAGCCAGAAATTAGAAGTCAATCCCGATGACATTTTCATAATATATTAAATTTGAGATTTTAGATTAAACATATGTTATTTCATCCTATAAATAGAAATGTAAACCATATTTTCTATTTGTTTGAACCAAAAATGACACAAACACCTAGAAGAGTAAAATAGTAGATTAAATGAAAAATGTAAAAGAAAAACAAGAGAAAAACAATCACACACAGATTTTATAGTAGTTCGGCAATTTCAACCTACATCCTCTTGAAGGTTCTCTGTTAGTTTTCCACTAATTTGTGATTACAAGTGACTGGGATCTGTTTTTGATCCTTGATTACAATAAATTTTAATGGCTGTCTAGGAAGGAGATAGCCAAAAAAGCAAAGATGCTCGGGTCCCCGGAAGTGAAGAAGATACATGTAATGAAGGTTGTATGGTGTATTTATAAGGGTGAATGATGAAATATCTTCCTCAGATCTTGCCTACAGAAGCTCCTTGCCAAGATGAAGTCCTTCAGAAAAAAACCGACCTCATACGTGCTAAGTTTGGGGATTGTATCAATCCCCACCAATCCTTATAGGGGGGATCAGTACCGAACCCTAAAGAAGGGGAGTAGGGCCCTGCGACTTTTCATTGTGGTCCCTCTCGATATTCGTGTTATGAATCCAAGCTTTGTTTGCATAATCTCCTAGGTTTTTTTAAAGATATCGATGAAGTTGTAGAAGAACAGAGTTGTTGATCAGGAGTACACAGAGATCGATAGAGAATCGCATTGAATCGACAGGATAGCACTGGAAATGGGCTATTGGCATCAAGAGAGACACGTAGGAAGAAAATGGGATCCACCCAAGCTATATTTGGGAGTCGATGTCGATCCCCAAGTAGGAGTTGATACAAATCCCCAAGTAAGAGTCACTATTGACCCCTAACTTAGGGGATCCCACTGTTGTGTAGTTGTGTTGTCTTGGGTTGTTTTGGCTTTGGTTGAACTTGCTTAGAGTCCGACCCGAGAAATTTGAGTATTTGCTTAGGGGTTGTTCTGAAGATTCTTTGATATTTTCGTGTTATGAGTTTTCCTTCGCCTGCTTGGAGTCAAACCCGAGATTTTTGTGTGTCTGACCTGAGTCCGACCCGAGCTTACATGCTTGGAGTCAGACCTGAGTTTTCATGAGTCTGATTCGAGTTTTCAGGAGTCGGTACCGAACCCTAGAGTGGACTCGGTACCGACCCCTAACTTGAGGTTTCAGCATGGTTTTCTCTAGGTCGCGCTAGGAGATTTTTCATGGCTATCCTGCTTCGAGTCAGACTTGATGATTTTGTGGGTTTGCTTCGAGCTAACCCTTTCAAAAACTTGAATTTCCAAAATTTCAACTTTGTCCGCTTATTTTTTTAGCATTTCTCTTTTCTTGCCTTTTTATGATATTCTTAAAGTCCTTCGGTCATTTGTCCATCGTTTGCTCGTCCGATTAGATCGTTTAAGTCTATTCGAATACCATCTGGTCAATATGATGGATAACATTTGCCCTCCAGAGTATATTTTATTGCTAATATGATGTGCTTTGAATTGAGACGAGTTAGGATTGTTATGAAGGATTCCATTCAGTATCTCAGATGATTGTTGCAAAGTAAGATCAATATCTGACATTAAGCTAGTTGATTGAGTTAATAGGTCTTAGTCATCTGAACAGGTTCCTTTCTTTTGAATGTCTTGTATCAGAATTCGATTTTCGTCGATCTAGGGAATTGTATGTTGAGTATGTCATTGGCTTTCAAGCATGCTCGTATGCCTATGGGTCATCATCAAATACTGTTGGGCTGTAATCACAAGTTATTTTCGGGCTAGTCTGATGAAGAGCAGCCGTTAGGGCGACTAATTCCGATTGCTGACCGAAGTAATTCCTGCTTGAGTTATCAGTTTGACATCCTATTATAGGATGTTTGGTTCTAATCACGCCCTAAGTCCTTGTCTGGAAGTTGAGGAGGCTCAACATGATGTTGAGGAAGGTGAAACGATAAGTGTTGATGATGAGGCTAGCCATGATGTCGTGAATTTAAGTCACAAGTCAGTGATCAAACGTTTCTTATTATTCCATTCTTCATCGTCCATTCGATCGTAGCCTTAAGTTGTATCAAACACTTGGCACGATCTATAGTGTTGAGCTGTCATGTTCAGCTATAAGGTGATGATATTCCTCTGCCCCCAGTCTAAGGTCAACGGGATTAGTACTTGGACGATCAAGTGTCATCCTCATGTGGTGATTCTATTCCCTATCGGGTCTAAGGTCTGAGTTAACGAATGGGCAGACGGTCACACCCATCCTGAGTTTGTGCTCCCTTTGACGGATCAAAGGTAGGAGTAGGCGAATGAACGGTCAAGTCACATTCATTCCCTTTTGTATTCTGGTGAAGCCATGAAAAATAGAGTTGATGGATGAATGGTCGGATCACATTCTTCATGGTTGGACGGTCATGTCACTTCCGTTTTGGATTTTAACTTCCCCTTGTCGGATCAAGGGTAGGATTTAGGAGACGGATAGTTAGGTCACATCCGCTCCAGGGTTGACAATGGACGGTTGGGTCATGCCCATCTTGAAATTCGTACTACCCTATCACGTCAAGGAAAAAAGTTAAGTTGATGGATGGCCAACCACATCCATTTTGGTTTGAACTCTCCCTGTCGATTCAAGGGAAAGAGTTTGGAGATGGATAATCAGTCGTATCCATCTCGGATTATGTTTTATGCCCCCTTATTTGGTCAAGGGAAAGGGATAGGAGATGGATAGTCAGTCACATCCATCTTGGATTAAGTATTGTGCCCCCTTTGTCGGGTCAAGGGAAGGGACTATGAGATGAACGGTCAGTCACATCCATCTCAGATTAGTTATTATGCTCTCTCCCCGTCAGATTAAGAGAAAGGGCTAGGAGACGGACGAAGATGGATGGTTAGTCACCTCCATCTTGGGTTATGCTTTGGGCCTTGGATAGAGGGCAAGAGGTAGCACGTCATGGTTTTGTCGTGTCCACGTTAGATTGGATTTTGAAACTATTGAGCCCCAAGCGAGGCATAGGTGTTTTGGCAAAAATTCTAGGCATGAATTTGAGAGTGCATGGTCGAGTCACGTCCACTTTGGATCATGGTATTGCCACCTGAGTCAGGGACAAGAGTTGGTTAAGGAGTGGTCGAATCACACTCATCTCGATAGAGCTCTGAAGGTCGGGCCATGAGCCTTGTAGATTTGGTGAGCACTTGACTCTAAGTACCAGAACACCTGCATTGCTTATATGAGGTTTCATTCGAGTCGGTTGTATTTCATGACTCATATGGCATGCAAAGACAAGGTTGCGCGATTCAAAAGAAAATTCATTGAAAATAGAAAATAACAGGGTTTGTCTTATGAAAAAGTTCAAAGAAAATAAGAAAAAGTGTTTATTCTAGGATGAAATGACGTCATCACGCTTGCCATTTCCATTTCACTCCAGCTCATCTCAGCTGGATGATGACTGTCTATGGTCTAGTTTATAACCAGTCTTCCCTCAGGCTGCCTAGGTCCGTCAACACTAAGAGCGGTCCATCCTCGCTGGGATTCAGATGTCCTATAGCCATCAACCTATCATAAATTATTGAAGCCTTTTATTTCATATCAGCTCTTTGATCATATCTCAGAAGTGACTGCATTCATTTGTGTCATGATTGCGGGTCTCATGAAATCTACATAATTTTCCAGACTTCCTCTGACTTTTAGTGGACTCTCTCGGGGATGGTTTCCTTTACTGCCCCAAGTCACGAGTGGTTAAGTATATATTTTCAGTCGAATCATTCAGAGGGTATATGTATCAAATCTTGGCACTCTCGGTCGTCTCTTAGAATCTAAATTCTCATCAGGGGCCTTGTTGCAGCCTTTGCATTAATTTTCATTCTTATTCTGTATATTCACATCAATGTTCCTAGGACTCACCGCAGACTGTTTCAAGGCAATGTTGTTTTGAATTCCTTTGACCGGGTGGTCTATTCTATCTCCTTGTCTGGTCCGTAGAGCCTCCTCTTTGCGTAAGTACTGGGCCGCCTTGTTGAAAAAACAATCTAGGGTAATAGTAGGCTTTCTCGATAACCATTCACCAAAGTCTATATCAAGGTGGATCCCCCTAATCAAAGCCATCAAGATTATGTTGTCTTGAGGATTGCTCACCTCAGTCATAGCGATATTTAAATCTTTGCAAAAAGTCCTTGAGTGATTCCCCCGATGCTTGGAATAAGTTAGATAATGACATGACATCCTTGGGGCGAGTTTTGTGCATTCTGAATTGCTCGATGAATTTCCTTGCCATCTGGTCAAAAGAATAGATGGTAGTCGAGTAAACCACATGGTTGGCACTCCGTATAATAAGATTAGGAACCACCACTAAATTGCATCTGACGCTCTAGCGGAGTCCATATGCCGCTCATACTACATGAGATGTTGTCTAGGATTAGTCTTTATTGAATATGTTGATATGGTTGGCATATTGAATCTCCATGGATACTCTTTACATCGAATGGATTTTGAATAGGGGAAGTGCCGCATGACTTCCTCTCATAAGTTGTTTTAACATCTCAGCAAAGTTGGACTCTTGAGAACCTGCTGGGTTGCGGTAGTCCTAATCTATTCCTTGTGTTTGGCCCGATAAATGATCCTAGTCCATGATTCATCGCCTAAATTCTCCTAACTTTGGAAGAACCCTGTACCAGTCAGCTTAGCGATCATTCCTTCGTGGCAATCTAGTCGCAAACTCTTGACTTCCGACACCCTGGTTAATCACAGTAATCCCATACTACACGCAATCACCAAATCGAAGATCTGAATCCTAGTTTGTGGGTTCGGCATCGACCGCCCTAGTAGGTTCGGTACGGACCCCTATCTTGGGATTAGTACCGACCTACATGCCTTGATTTGAGGTCGGTTCTCAATTCTCGCCTTAACTACCCAAATTCGTATGCATCTGTCCTTTTCCTTCTATTCCTCCGGAGGTTGTCAAATGATGAGGAACTGCCTGATTTTGAGTATGGAGGAGATGGCTCTCTCATAGTCCTCCTATGGTGAGTATTCAGCTGGGTCATCAAGGTACCGTTCTTTTGGATTTGTCGATTTAACTCTACATAGCTACCTTATGGCTCTTTCATCATATGTTCAAAGTCCACCCTACTGATAATGTTAGAAGGATTCTAGAAATCTGTGGCTCCTTGATGTATGTCCACTTCTAGAATTTTCGAATCAGTATTGTTTGTTTTCTCCACATGCAACTCTTGAGGAGGCAACAACTTTGTCCTGCCGGAGGTCCAATGAAGATGGCATCCTGTAGACTTTTTCATATATGAATAGCAGAGGAATTAGTTGAGAAGAAATTGGATCTCATCCTTAAATTTTTGGCAATCCAACATAGACAAGGATCCAAATAGTCCGAGAATTGTTTTTTTCAGTGAAAACACCAAAATGTTTGAACCAAAATGCACAAACACCCTAAAGAGTAAAAGAGTAAAGATTAAATGAAGAATGTAAAAGAAAAAACAAGAGAAAAGCAATCTCACATAGATTTTATAGTGGTTCGACAATCTGAGCCTACATCCACTTAAAGGTTTTCTGTTAGTTTTCCACTAATTTGTGACTATGAGTGATTGGGATCCATTTTGATCACTGATTACAATGATTTCAATGGCTGTATAGGGAGGAGTTAGCCAAAAAAGAGAAGATGTTGGGGTCCCCAAAAGAGAAGAATATACTTGTAAGGAAGGTTGCCTGGTGTATTCATAAGAGTGAACAACGAAATATCTTCCTCGGATCTCTCCTACAGAAGCTCCTTGCTAAGACAAATTCCTCTAAGAAAAACCAACCCTATGCGTACTAAGTATGGGGATCGGTACCAGTCCCTAAAGAAGGGAGGGGGCCCTACGACTCCTCGTTGTAGTCCCTCTTGATGTTCGTGTTATGAATCCAACATTTGTTTGCATAGTCTCTTAGATTTTTTTAGAGATATCAATGGAGTTGTAGAAGAATAGAGTTGTTGATTCAGGAGTATGGGATATCGGTAGAGAATCACATTGAACCAGCAGAATAGCATTGGAAATGGGCTCTTGGCATCAAGATAGGCTTGCAGGAAAAAGTTGGAGTCCACCTAAGCTATATTTGGGTATCGGTACCGTTCCTTAAGTAGGAGTCGGTACTGATCCCTAACTTGGGGATTCCATTGTTGTGTTGTCTTAGGTTATTGGCTTTGGTTGAACTTGCTTGAAGTCCGATTCGATGAATTTGAGTGTTTGCTTAGGGCTCGACCTGAAGATTCTTTTAGATTCTCGTGTTATGATTTTTCCTTCACCCGCTTGGTGTCAAACCCGAGATTTTTTTGTGTCTAACCCAAGTCCGACCCGAATTCACTTGCTTGGAGTCAGACCTGAGTTTTCCATGTGTCTGACTCAAGTTTTAAAGAGTTGGTACTGAACCCTAGAGTGGAATCGGTACCGACCCCTAACTTGGGGTTTCTGCTTGGTTTGCTCTGGGTCACACTTGAAGTTCTTCCATAGCTATCCTGCTTCGAGTCAGACATGAGGATTTTGTTGTTTTGCTTTGAGTCAACCCTTCAAAAACTTGAACTTTCAAATTTTCAACTTGTTTGTTCATTTTCAATATTTTTCTTTTCTTGCCTTTTTATGATACTCCCAAAGTTCTTGGGTCATTTGTCCATCGTTCGTCCGACTCGATCGTTTTAGTCAGCTCGAATACTACCTGGTCAAGAGGCTGGATAGTACTATTCCTATTTCAACCTCAACATCTTGCCGCCAGTCTCAATCTTCTTCTTCATATTATCTACAAACAAAATCAAACCAACTTCACATAAAATCAGATCCTAATAAAATAAAATAAATATAAAACCGATCATTGAAAAGGGAGATATGCAAATATGCCAAAATTATCGAGAAATTTGGCATTTTCAAGGCAAGGAATTTCCAGACGATGAAGAAGCATGTAGACTTACCTTGGGCTGGAGAAGATGCACGACTAATTGGTGAGTATGATTCATCATATTTCTGTATATATTAGTAAGATATAGAAATTCAACCTTTATGGTTGTAAATCACGTTATAAATGATATTATAGAAGATTAAAGAGTGAATTTTTATATAAACATGATTAGGATGTAGTATGCCATAGCTAGATGATTAAATATCTATTTTTATTGATTGTAATTAGTCAAAGTTAGTCACTTCCTAATTAAGATGTGTGAAATACAGAAATGTTCCAAATTACATACATTATATATCAAAATTGTAGTTCTCGACGTCGCAAATTCACTTGTGGTATTCATACGTCGATTGGGTGTATGAATTGATCAAAAAACACACTAGAAGTTCGATGAACATAGATCTTTCATTTCAATAAAATGGTGATGATACGACGATCAGAAGGCATAGCTGTGCGGCGGAGAATAAGTATGTGTTCATACTGGTCTTCGATCAACCCAAATTGGCGGGTGGTGGCTAGAAATCACCAGTGAATAGTGACGGTATCTCATTTAGTACATGTGTCCAGAGAATTCATGGCTACGACCAAAGGTGGCAAATAAGGAGAGGAATTTGCAAATGTGGTTGAATTCAGCTCTAGAGGCCGGAGGCGTGCGTGGTGATGGTGTGAATCGACAACGGATGGAGCTTTGAAGATAAATTGGGTTTGTGAAGGTACTGTATCAACGCATTTATACACATATTATATGCATACAGAAATAAATAAATAATAATTAAATAATAATTAAATAATTACGATAATACATATGAACATTAAATGCTTATAAGTTTCATATACGGCCTCCGTTTCACGTGCGGTTCACGGCATCGTGATTGTGGTGGGACAAGGAACAAATTAGTATTTTGTTTGCTGTGGTTTCAGAAACTTTAGGAAGATATCTTAGTTTGGGTAGGTTCGTATACATTTTTTGATTGACGATTATGAGGGTAGACACACGATACATTTTTCAAAGGACATAAGTTCTTTGGTGCAATCAATGACTAACGATTGCGATTATAAGGATAAGTGTTACGGTACATTTTCCAGAGGAAATGAGTTCTTTGGTGTAACCATTGACATCAAACGATGACGATTATGAGGATATGCTTTATGGTACTTCTTTCAAAGGACATGAGTTCTTAGGTGTAGCCAGTAACGTTTAACGATAGTGTTGTAGTGCATTTTTTTGGAGGAGTTGTGTTCTCAGTGAATGATTGATGATAATGGCTATGTACACTTTTAAGAGGAAATGAGTTCTTTAGTGTGATCGATAGCATCTAATAAAGGCGATTTTGAGGCGTTATGGTACACTTTTTAGAAAAAATGATTTTGTTGTTTTGACCAATGATGTTTAGTGAAAGCGAGCTAAGACATGTAGTTCTTTAATAGCAAGTGGTGTATGATTTGGCGATACAGTACATTTAGAGGAGTTGACTCCTTGGTGTACGATTTGGCAATAGCAAGCTAAGACATTTGGTTCCTTAGTGACGAGTTGCACATGTTTTTGGCATGCAAGTTGGGACTTGGTCTCCAATCATGTGCATATGATTAGGCAAATGATAGGTTTATAGAGATCTTAGCATATGATGTTACTATATTAGTATATTGTATTAGCTGACTTGTTGGGTGTAGGTGACACATGTTAAGGCATGGTTTTCGAGCATAATATTGTTTAACTAGCTTATTAGTATTACACATTACATGATGTGTTTCACTCACCAAACATATATATGGCTCCCTCTATCATTTTCTCCATTTAGATATAGTTTAATAGGTCGATAGAGAGGACTAATTCTGACTTGGAGGCATGATGGTACAACAAAGACGTACATTTATTTATTAGTCGTATACTATTTTGTTTTATCTATTCCTAGACATTATTCTATTTCCATTACCCGTATAGAAGAACTGTTGCAATTGGAGTTTGTTTGAAACCGTATTATTTTATTTGTTTGTGATTGTATTATTAATTGCTATAATATTATATTCCTTTCATTGTGAGTTTCAAAAATATAGAATGTTTTATATGCCTCTAGGGTTTGTTTTATATTTTACCTTAAAATGATCCACTGTCTAGGGGGTCTGGAATGTCCACTTCATTTTTTGTGTGAATCAGGATGTAGGTTATTTTATTTGGTATTTGAGCTTTGATTTGGCGACTTCTACTAAATTAGGGTGTATGACAGAGCATATTTGTAATTATATGTTATATTCTATTGTATTATTTTATATTTATATGCCACACCATATATAATTTGACTCTAGAATTAGTTGTTGGCTTATCGCTTATAGAAGTGAACAACAATGAGCTAAACAAAATTTAAGATTAAGACAAAAAAAAATTGGGGTGAAAAATAAATCCATCGCCATTGTTATAATTTACTCCATTAAGAATTACTAATAGAAGGTCATTAGACCAATTAGCTTTAGAGTAAATTATAGAACTTAAGAGGAATAAGAAGAAGAGTAGTACGCTTAAGTCCATAGAATATAAATGTGATGTTAATAAGGCAAAATAGAGGTACTTAAAGCAATATTAGATTGCACAACCTAGTTTGGTTTATGTAAGTTATGTTATCTACTCTAATTAAATTAGTTAAATAATTAAAAAAATTCCTCTGAAAAGTTAAAACCACTAAAGTTTGTGTTTTTAGGAAAAACATACAGTGGTTGAAGTTTGTTTGATGTATTGAAATAATAACCCCTTCTTTAAGTTTCAAACATGATGAATTTCTATAAGAAGAAATTTTATGCAATCATTCTAAAGCTTTTGTTTTTGAAAAAAAAAATGATGTAAGGCACATTGTTGTCGCTTTATTTTATTATGCACTTTTCTTTTGACCAAGAGACTTTTGAAAAGTAAGTAAAGCACATTCTTTTGATTGTCTTTTATTTTACTCACATCTGAAAAAAGTTTTAAAATATTACACTTCGTTTACACTTTTATGAAAACTTTTAATTTATAAAAGTAACACCTAAAATGGTAAGCTTTATATGCTTATTTTTGTAAATCAAATCTAAACCCTTTTTTATAAAATCCGAATTGAAAAAAACGAATTTAAATTTATCCTTTTAAACTTGTGAAAATTTTCAATTGTAATTATTTTATGTGTTTTTGATGGAAATTGAATAATTTGTAATCCAAGCTCTTAAAAATACATTAGTAAATAATTTAATACTTCGAAAATTACTTCTGGTTGAATATGAATATGGTTTGTAGCCAAAAATGAATAAAAAAATATATTTTTATTTATATACATGATATATTATTTAAAGTTTTGGAAATTGGTTAATTTTATATAAAATGATATATCCTTATATATGTGCAAAATGGTTATAAATTATATGAAATAGTGAAGGACGGGTATTTAAGAAAATAATCAAAGTTATTTCAAATCCAATGGAATTTTAAGTAATTAATATTGAATTGGTAAAACTATAAAGAATTCGGTTTTTGAAGTTAAATATTCTTAGATAATGACATTTTTAAGAATTATTGAAAAGAGATTAGCTTTGTAAATTAAACGTATAATAACTTTTTATTTGAGCATATATGAACAAATATAAAGTGATTAAACTGAAATAAATTTGAGTTATGATTTCCTATGAAATGATTCAATATGGAACGTCTAAAGTAATACTTTTCAAAATTTTGTTTACATAAATTTAAGGAATTTATTTTGAGAAAAAATGTATGGTAATCAAAATTAAACGTTGGTTAAAGTTCATAATGAATATTATGATTCTAAAATCTTCCTAGTTTTTTAAAGATTAAGATTAAAGATTTTTATTTAAAAACAAAATTGAAAAGTTATTGATATTTTCAACTGAAATTTTATTGGATCTAGAAAATAATCACGAAGCCCATAAAATTGGATTTGTTATGGTGAACTAGCTAGGATAGTCAATACGCCAGTGTGTTAAGGACTTGCTAGAAATGAATGTTATGGATTTGTGATTTAGGGAATTGCACTTAAAATTGACGAGGGTATTATTTATGAATTTTAGAAAAATTATGAAGCAATAATGAAATGCCTATTTTGAATTGAGAATTTACTATTATTAGTGGAATTTCGATAAATAGTAATATGATTTTTGAAAGATTGCTTAAATTTTGAGCAAATAATAATATGAATATTTTGTAGAGTTTATGAAAAAAATTATTATTATTTATTAAGAAATAAAAATAAGAGGTATTATGAGAATAACAATAATAATAAAGAGATATTTTCCTTGAATAATTTTGGGTTAAATTATTGCTATTTTGATATAAATAATAATAAAAAGGATTTTTGGAATTTAATGCAAGATGATGTTATTTTTGAATTAGATAATAATAAAGTAGTTATGAATAAACACGATTCAATTAAATATTATTGTTTTGACATAAAGCGATAACAATATTATTATTTTGAACGAAATTTGATGGAAATAATTGATTTTGGATTAAATAATGATATCTGAGATATTTAAAGTAATATGATGAATACAAAGGATTTTTGCAGTATATTTTCGACTTGAATTAGTATATTATTTTGAGATTATAGGGGAAAAAAGTATTCTTATAATAAACAATACTGAGAGGATTTACGCTTGAGAAGAAAATAATAAGTTTAAATTTATTATTATGAATTATTAAGACATATTCTATTAAATGTTGTTTGAAATTAACACACACACACACATATGTGTATGTTAAGGGCTAGGGTACACTTACACAAGCATTGAGAAGCATGATAGTGAAGTTGAGTGAAACATTTCCTAGAAGGATAAATAGTAAAAGATTGGTTGTATGAGACAATGGCCAATAGAGGAAGACTATAGTTGTCTTTATAAAGTTTTTTGTAATACGGTGATGTACATAGGGTACTTTAGTCATATGTTATTTTATAGGACTGCTTAAGCATGTGGAGGTAATATTAGCTTTGAAGTATCTAGTGTTTTATGATTTCAAGACAGGTAATGCCTTGACTTGCACGTACTGTGGTATAGAGGCAATTTTTATGAAAGGCAAGATTTGGTTATTTGAAAGAAAATTGACTAAGAGGTGAAATTGGTTTTTTAGTCACCATTTGGTTGAAAGAACTATCTCGCTAACTCAGTCATCCAAAATAATGACGTTTGTGCATAACTTGTTTCAATGTACGATGCACATGAAAAATAAGTGGAAAAAATGCATAACCAAGTGTATTGATTTGTTATACTAGTAATGTGTTAACGAAAGTTAAGTAATCATCCATTTGTGATGTCCTTAACTAATTGGTGTTGTAGTATGGGTTTCACCAAAGAATTCAAAATGTTAGTCCACTTATGGTGGAAACACTATGATGGCCGCCCTACACCTCCGACACCTAATATACCTATATAGTACACTGAAGTGGTGCCTAGCCAATGCAGAGCGATTGTCAAGGGTTATAAAGTAAATAAATATCTAAAACCCGTTGAATATCTCATAGTACATCGAAAAAAATATGATAGTCATCACAAATGTAAATCAAGTGAGATAGTAATAACTAAACGAATCACAAATCAAAGTGCACATAACCATACAGTTATACAACATATAATAAACTCGATAGATAAATTATCTCTAAATAATATAAACGGACACTGTCTTGGCTCCATAGTGTCATACGTCATAATAAGCAATAATAACTCCAAATATAAGTACATGAAAGCATTGCCTCCAGCACATCCATCTATACAACTCCATATGTCACCTACTTCTGCTATCTAGTCTACTCATTTAAAAGTACCTGAGACAATAAGGAGTAAAGCATAAAATCCTGAGTCAGACAACAATCTAGTGCGGGAGGTAGAAAATCCCAAGTATTGTAAAAGTCAATATACTTGGACATAGGGTATGGAGAATCATACCTGGCATATCCCTCCATTCAAAGAGTTAGCACATAACCTAGAATATATGATACTTTATAATATAATCATCATGGGTGTATTATACATCATGGTACTAATGGGTGTCTAGATATCTACATCAATAATATCTACATCATGTGACATCCCCAAAGTGATAAAAAAACCAAAACAAAGATAACTTCCATCATCCATTCTCACATCACTCACTCTGTATGTTGGATATATGATAACACATATGACCACATCATAAGTTAGGGACTACTCAACATCTCGGTTTCTCGATACTCGAATCCATACCAATCAGTAGGCTAGGTACAAAACTGCACGTCATAATAGTCGAGGGTAGATAGATTAAGACATCATGAGATCCGAGGCACATGCCATAACCCAAGTGAACATCTTCACATACCCTTACTTTACAAATACACATCAAAACCTCTGAGTATTAACGATCCCATTACACACATCATATATAGCAGAGCACATCCTAGGTCTAATCCTTTGGATTACTGCATAACTCCCATCATTAGTTGCCAAACTTGGGACAACTCTCGAAAAAGCATATTAGTCGTAGAACATCGTGATTTTTCCTAAAAACATCCTCTGGTGATACCTTAGGTCCAACCCAAAGCCCCATGATTTGAATCTCGAAGTACAACTATCCCATCATCGAAACCATCACTTGTCATTTTCACAAGGTCCGTGGAACAACACCGAGTTGTACAACTCGGTACATACCCAAGGCTTCAATTATTGAACCAAAACTTTGGTTAAATGTTTGAGCTCACTTGGTGATTCTACTATGCCCACTTCCACCTTCTAGATGCCTCATTCCTTGCTCGTGCACACTCCAAGGTTACATGCCTTGAACACGAAGTGAACATAAAAAAGACTCGAAGTCCTCATGCCTAGAAATCGAAGAAAGCACACAAGGATACCAAAGTAAACTTTAGTTTTTCCACCAGTGTACAAAGCATCGCTGATCCATAAACTTCGAACCATGCACCATCGATCCATGCTCCACCGAACCATGACTTTATCTTATCCAATTCAAGTCATTCCTATTTTATACCGATCCAGGTGTCCTCCAAGTCAATTCGAAGCAAACGTCTCTAGGACCCAAAGTTTCCACTCTTAGGACATGAAGTCAATTCCCACCGATCCAACACTTAACACCATCACCGAACAATACTTTCTCACTCATAACTTAAGAAAACGAATTCCAAATAACTTGAAATTTGAAACATGGCTTCGCGAAGCCTTGCTTGTCACTACATAATATTCACATCAAATTTGGGCAATGTCACTTCTCGAATTGTTAACGACTTATGACACTGTTCTTATTTCTAAGTCGCCATTCGATCGGTGTTTTCTCCCAAACAAACAACATATATACAAACATTTAACATGTGCAATACATCCAAACAAGAAAGCACTCATATACATCAAATTATAGCCTAGATCTAGGGGTAAGAAAATAGTGAAGATCCATTTAAAACAAAGAAGATCTATAAGAGCACATTTTACAAAACTTTATAAACTCGTTTGAAAATAATGTAACAACCTGCACTCCAGTAGGCCCATATTTTCGCTAACTCAAAAACCCAAGTCCACTAAATTACGGATCATTATTTGATATCATGTAAAAATGAAGCTATATCATAGCACTAATGGTAATAACTCATAGAGTGAATAAGTAATATAATATATCATAATAAATACTGACCCAGAATTGACACCTCAAATGTCAAGTGCCCCAGCTAGACCACTTCCCCAAAACAATAACAATGCCTACCCTTCTAAATCCTGTGGCTTGTAATAAGGAGGGGGTCACAACAACGTTCTGGTGGCTAGTAAATTATACGTCTTATACATAACACTAGCTTATGCCGATTGTTAACCATTTCTTGTTATGTTAGATTTATCACTAGTCACTATAATTACATCGCTGCGTACGAACCGTTTCCATTTACACCATGTGGATCTATATCTATACATATATAAGTATATATATTCCATCATCCACTAATGGACCTAGATATTATCCCCATTAGTATATATTGCTCAACACCTCGTAAGGATTCATCAACTTGCTGCATCATGATCATTGTATCACTCAAGGAAATCTTATAGTGCACACCGACAACCTCTAGTCCGTAAGGTCATGTATTCTTCAAGGATTTTCACTTTTTCCTACTTCATATACCGTAGATTTCTAGCCCCACACACCTCCACTCCATCCTTATTTTGTGGGAACCTCTGTATGGCTTAACTAGCCTTGCCTAATCAAAAAGACTAATAAATAACTATGGTGGTGCATAACCCAACTGAATCAATCCTAGTCGATGGAAGAGATCAGTTACATGTAACTTTGTCCTTCCTGTTGATCGCAAGGGACCGATGATGAGCTCAATAAATATGCAACTCCTACCCCTAGTTTTGGTACCCACATAGGCCGACCTTTTACGCACCCTGTTGTAACTCGTTTGGTACCTGCGGGATAGCCTTTAGCGCTCCCTGTTGCATAAGTCTAATCTCACCCATCATCCATTTAGATTGGCTAGTGAAATCAAGGAAATTCCCGTGAAATCAAGGAAATTCCCTCTTGAGACAAATTTGAACCAGACTACTAGTGTTGGTATAGTCTCACCATCCATAAAAGGGCCACTTATTGCCTGCAATTATGGAGGTTCCTTTCCAAGCACTCATAGACATGAGAGTATCCCTTCCTCTATACGCAAGCTTATACTCTTTGTGGGTCCTATTGGTTGGATATGTTTCTATCATCCCAACCCAGTCTAACGACTTTAAGTAACTTATTCTATGTAATTATAATAGACATGATTATTCACACCTATCATAAATGCATATTCGAGGCTACATATATGCATATCTCATATTCATGTATTTTATTTTTCTTACATTTTCTTTACTACCTCTACATCTTTTATGTTTGACACTAGGTCTTCCTTTTACTATGCATTTAACTTTTCATTTATCGCTTCTCATTTTCTATCATCAATATCATGGCTTCTACATTCATTAGATCAAGTTTGATTTCTATTCCATTTCATTTAATTATCGTATTTAATCCATTTCATTCAAGTATCAGACTTAGTTCATTTCAATCAATTACCAAACTTAATCCATTTCATTAAATTATCAGACTTCATTCATTTCATTCAATTATCAAACTTGATCCATTTCATTTCCTACTTCTTTTCTTGCCTATTACCCAGGCTTCTTTTTCATTAGTTTTCAATTTATTAGCTTTTTAGTTTCATTTTTATTTAAATATTACACCTTTGTGATTTACTACATTTTAATAAATTGGAATCTAAACTTTAACAATTAACTGTTACATAGTAAATTACCATATTTTGTCACAAAGAGGTGGTTTGTGCGATGCTTGTGACCATGAGGAGTTCTTTTTTTATTTATTGAAATAAACGGTACAAAATACAGTAACTACCTTTATTTTGTACATTTCTTTCTTTTATAGATATATATTTGTTCCTTTTCATTTCAAACATCACACTTTTGCTAAATGTAAACTTGACAGTATATGCAAATCTACTTACAACGATATACATTCCAACGAATTAAAATATCACTAGAATCCCAAAAATCCAGTTAACTTTATTTTAAGTCTTTATAACCAATATCAAATAAAATGAAATCCCAATTTATTATGTTTTCGGTTACCATATCCGATGTAAATTGATAACTAAAATCATTTCACAATTGCAGAATTAAATCTAATCATTACGCTTCTGCAATAATTAATAAAAACTTATAGGCAAGTTTACAGTCTTCAACATTTAATATATATGAATTCATTTAAAATTAAATTATCAGACTAAAGTATATAGAAATAGATCTGCAACGATATAATCTAGTATTATAAAAATATATATAATATTCTCACTCACCTTTAATTAGTGCTTCCAAATCTCTAGATCTAACGCAGATCTAACCCTGCAATTTGCATTCTCCACTCCTTATTCAGATCCACATACTATATTTGTATAGATCCCATTAGAAATTGAATTAGGAAAAGAGATTTAGATTTAGATTTATTAATTAGAACCAATCTAAAAGTTTACCATTGATGCAACAATCTGATTTGTACCTATTTCCTATCCCCTATTTTTTTTTCCTTCAAAGTGTATCCATGTAATCTAGATACATCTTTATGTATCAAGAAATTTTGGAAGAGAAAGAAAAATGGTAGTGCTTCCTTACTCATTAGAAAAATAATAAGTTGGAAGAGAAGTCCTGGGTCCTAATTTATAGTGGTTCAAATCAGCATTAACTATTGGATCAAGCTCCATCAAATCTGGGCCATATGACCATATTTTACAGACCCCATCAACTTAGTGCAGGTCAACCGCCTATGACCCTAGGTCGGCCGCCCTAGGTCGACCTGGGCATAGTCAGGGTCGACCTAGCTAGGCTAAATCAGTGCATTCTTATACGTTCTCTTATTTTGATCGATTTATTCCATCCATTCTTCAGTTAATGATAACCAGCGATAATTTCTGCCTTAATTAATTTTTCTTAACCATTAAGTCACTGTTAACTTTACCGGTGTTAATCAATTATTACTTAATTTCAAATTCTTTCCTTAATTACATATATGATTATTTCCAACTACAAAAATTCAAACACTCGTAACCTTTTCATTTGAACTCCGATTAAAAATTTTGTATATGAAAATTGATTGGAAAATCGCTACGAATCTAATGGTATAAGTTTCATACCCAAATTCCAATATTTATAAAAGATCTCTTTTTTCATTATTTACTATTTATTAATTAATTTCTATTTTAATTAATTAATGTAAAAACACGGGATGTTATAAATAACATAGGTGATTGGATATGATTTAAAGCATATTTTAAAGTTCAAAAATCATCTTAAAATCATCATTTTAACTATATAATGACTAATTAGTAAACGAGATGTTCCAACCACTCATCATGATCTAACGTAACTAAAAGATGACCCCAATCCCTAAATTAACAGTAGAATCCAAAATCTAAGGAACCCCAAACATCAAATCTTTAAAACCAAGTGCTAATCTTACTAATCAGCCTCTTAATAACCAGATTTAGCTAATTAAAGTAACGTTTTAGAGTGGTTTATGGATTAGAGAATGTTAATGGTAACTTCATCAAATATTTTGGGAAGTGTGAAGTTATTAGGTAATGTCCCAACAGCCCCCACTTGCTCTACTCCCATAAGGGGCTTTAGGGCTTAGCTACAAGCTCCTAATTACCCACTAAGCTATCCAAAATCAATGGAAACTTTAACCAGCCATATCTCCAAACAGTAAGCTTGTTTCTTCATATGACAACTCTATGATAAGAAAAATCATCATCCCAATCTAATGAAAGAAGTTTCAGATTCCAATTTGGCTCATATCAAATGTTGTAGGCCTTGCTTGATTTTCAAGGTCAAAACGGTTCGATAAAAATTCTAAGGATGGAAAATATCTCTAGTAATCATCTTCTCAAGTAATAGAATCATATATCATTATATAAAAGTAATATTAATATTTTATGATCCTTCAATTCATAAAATACGGGTCCTTACATTCTCTCCCCTCCCATTTAGGAATTTTGCCACTAAATTTCACTGAAGAAATTCAAAAGGTCACCCCGCATGCCTAATAATCATATACAAGCATAGGAAATCATCAAACTTCAAATATGCATATCTAGTATTTAACAACGGAAAGTGGCATCTATGCCTATCCTAACATGCAAGATACTTAACTACATTTCGTGATATCAAAAAGCTAAAGTAAAGGCAACAAAAAGAAATCTTACCAAGTAAAGAACTCTAGATAAGCTATCCTCATGCTCTCCTCCATCTCCTATGTGTAGTCTCTCTCGCTTTCACCTCACCAAACCTTCACTAATTCCACCGGTTTCCTCCTAAGCTTTTTTGTATCACGTCCAATGATACAAATAGGACAACAAGGTATCGAAGCTTCTAGTTCAATCTTAATACCATCTAGTTGATCCACTGTGAAAGCCAGGCCTGAGTCATGCACAAATTTCCAAAAATGAGAAACATGGAACGCGTTGTGCACATTCGCTATCTTCTGGGGTAAGTCGATCCTATAAGAAAGATTCCTCATTCTCTCTTGTATTAGAAAAGGACCAATGAACCTCGGTAACAAGGGGTCTTAATCAATCAAAATGCTCTTTTGCACACCATAGAATTGCATTATTCACTTCACATAAAATTTGGCCAATTTGGTTGTCATTCTATTAGATTCACGGGTATAAATGTGGCGCTTTTGATCAATCTATCGGCTAAGACCCATATGCTATCGTAACCCCCTTTAAACTACGTAGTCCATTAATAAAGTCCATCGACACTTGTTCCTACATCCACTTAGGAACTTCTAGCAGTTTCTTCAAACCACTTGGCTTCTTCTGCTCTTCCTCCACTAGTTAGCAGTTCATGCACTTTGAGATGAATGTCCCAATGCGCTTCTTCATCCCTTCCTAATAATAGGTCAGCTTCATATCATAGTACATCTTTTTACCGTTGGGATGTACATTCAATCCTGAGTAATTTTACTCTCATAGTACTTCATCCCTCAACTCATCAATTTCATGTACAAATAATCTACTATCTTTATGGAGTTGACAATCTCGATCAAATACATAACACTTCATCTCTTTATACTCTAATCCACTTTCAATTTTAGCAATAATCTCAATTTGTCTAGCAACATGTTTTTACCTGGTGTCGATCCACTCAATTAGGTTATGTCTGGTAGTCAAGCTCGCCAATAGTTCTGGCTCTAGCTCACATATTATTCGAAATCATAACTAGAAATATACTCTAGGTCCACTGTAGGAACACAACACCTAAGCTGGCAAGTCTTATACTCAATGCATCCACAACTGCATTTCCTTTTTTTAATGTATATGAAATATCAAAGTCATAGGAGGTTAGGAACTCTAACCATGCTTCTGGTGAAGGTTAACATCCTTCTATGAAAAGAGGTAGATACTTTACGGATTTATGGTCAGTGAATAGCTCAAACCTCTCTCCTAAAAGATAATACCTCCAAATCTTCAGTGCAAACACAATTTCTTCCACCTCCAAATCATAGGTCATATTTCCTCTATGTGAATTCTAATATCGACTAGCATATACAACGACCTTACCCTTCCGTGTCAATACCGTGCCTAATCCAGTACCATAAGCATCTATGTATACCATATATGTTCATTCTTGCTTAGAATGGTCAACACTGGTGTGCTCATCAACTTCTCTTTTATACGCATGAATACATGTCACATCATAAGTGAAAATCCGGTTTTTTCCATCAAACGAGTTGAAGGTAAGGCTACTTTGGAGATGTCCTGGATGAATCGTCTATAATATCCAGCTAACCCCTAGAAACTTCTCACTAATATAGCATTTTTAGGTTTATTCCAATCTTGGACTACTGAAAATTTTGCAGGATCTACATCAATGCCTTGCTTTGAAACAACGTGGTCCAAAAATAGCACTTCCCTTTTCTAGAAGTGACACTAAGAAAACTTTTCTTTAGTTGGTGCTTTCTCAACACCTCAAGTTTAGTTCTCAAGTGTGTCTTCTATTCCTCTTCAGTCCATGAGAAGATAATAATATCATCAGTAAACACAAGCATGAATTTATTTAGTTGATCCTTGAAAACACGATTTATGAGATCCACAAAGTATGCTAGCATATTGATAAGTCCGAGTAGCATAACCAACACTCATAAAAACCGGACGATGTACAAAATGCTATAATCGAAACACTTTCTCCAGCTACCCTTAGTTGGTCGAATATCATCATATGATCCAACAAAGAAAACACTCTAGCACCATGGAGCTAATTGAACAAGTCATCGATACGTAGGAGTGAATACCTATTCTTCTTCGTCACTTTATTCAGATCATGATAATCTACATAGAATTTAAAGGAACCGTCTGCCTTCTTGGAAAATACTATGGGTGCTTCCTACTTAGAAATACTTCTATGAATGAATCCTTTCCTTGGTGGGTTATTCACTTGGAACTTGAGCTTTCTCTGCTCTCTAGGCTTCATCCTCCTCAAAGGAATAACCATTGGTCTGCATCTTTCACTAAATCAATATAGAACTGTATCTCTTTGTGTGGCGGAAGTCTGATCACTTCCTCAAGTATATTCGGATACTCCCTACCAGTAATCACTGATAATAACTCATCACGTAGGATATTGAATGAATATAGAAAGCTAATTATCACCTCACATCTAGTAGGCATTCTAACACTACCTTGCACCCTTCATCTGCCCTTACCGTCACCAATGACTTCTCACAATCCACTACTACGCTGTATCTTAGAAGACAGTCCATACCCAGAATAATACCAAAGCCTACAAAACCCAAAACAAAGCAATCACAAAAAAAGGACATCCATGACTTGATAAGACAAAACCATGAAAAACCATACACTGTCCAGTAGAGCCTCTATTATAGATCATCAAAATCGAAGGTTAGTCAACAATTTCAGGTTCCAATCCTAACTTATCCACCAAGTCACTAAATATGAAGGAATGTGAAACATTGTTATCGAAGAAAACATGCATGAGAACATAAAAAATATACAACATACCTTGAATAATGATGCCCTTTCCCTTCTCTTTCATCAATGGAGCACTCGACGAAGGTAGGACAGTATTGAAAGCATATGCTTTTACCATTTTTTTCTACTTTAGTGGCTCTGGATAGTCCTTCTGGATATGCCCAATCTTGGTGTAGTTATAACACTTTTTCCCTTTAGCTTTGCAGTCTCTACTATAGTGGACCTTCTCTCCATAGTTATAGCAAGTTGATCCATATTTGAACTTCTTATTTTGGCCATCTTTGTTTTGAAACTGCCTCTTCTTGTTATTATCATTCCACTTCTTCTCACCTCCCCCACCCGGTTGCGGGTTTAGCTCTTCTTTAAGAATAATAGTCTTTGGCTTTAGATAAATACTCTTATGCTCCAAAAGCATTCTTAACAATCATTTCGAAGGTATCATCAATATAGCCCACAAATCTTTTGCTCAAGTAATCATCCAAGCCCATGATAAATTTCTCATTCTTTTTTGAAGGAGTGTTAATGAAGGACATCTCATATTTCAAAAAACCATCGAATTCAGCAACATACCAATAGACAGACATATCTCTTGCTACATATTCACAAACTTACGAAACAAGACTGACTTTTGAGCTGTCGGTACAAACTTCTCCTTGAATATGGTTTTGAACTATCTCATGTGAACTGATTCTTAGGGTTTGCAGTTTCAAAAGCATTCTACCAATTCATAGCCCTTTCCCTAGAGTTGCTTAGAAATACTCGTAGCATCCTCCAATTCTAAGTCATCAAAAATTCTTTCATAGGTGTCTAGTCATTCCTGCTCTTCCATAGCCGACTCTATTCTATGGAATAGATTACTGTTGAGGCTAGTGAAGTCTTTATTGGCTTAGCGAAGTCAATTCTGCATGCTTGTTGTAAGAACCCAGTGTTGAGAAGTAATTAATTAAAGATATAATTCCAGGCTGGTGCACTAGCCTATGTTTGCACATTTAAAAGATGTACATATAATAAATAAATATTTTTTGAAAATTTGATTTTGAAATCATATTTGAAGCATTGTAAGGACAAATTTTTCAAACATAAGTTTTATAAAAATTTAGTAATCAATTCATATTTGAATTTATTATTTTATTTTATTAATAGAAAAAATTATTTTAGCCTTAAATAATTGTTTAAAAATCTTATATAATTTCATAAAAATAAATAATGTTTTCTAACTAATATTTTAAGTTTCGTGAAAGTATATTTCATAATTTATAAAGTTCAATACGGGTTTTACAAATGTATATAATGTATATATATATATATATATATATATATATATAAATTGAAATTTGTATTCAATATTTATAAATTTGTTTAAATATCTTATTTAATGTATTTAATTAAAAGTAATTATATTAAGGTTTATAGTTTATTCCAAAAATAGTATACAATTATACAGAATTGAGAAGAGACATTTATAAATTATAGTTATAATTAAAACTGATTTAGAAAGCTTTATATATATAAGTAAAGATTGTATATTGGAATATAATGATTGACTCATGATTTCCATGAAATATCTAAGACTACAGGAGCTATATCAAATGGACACATGTGTGTACCTAGGAGCAAGCGGACGTGTTGCCAATCTCTTATCTAGTTCTGGTGTATATGATGGATTATTACTTATACTCTAGACTTGAGAATATGAGATACGATTATACCTGAGACTGTATCCAATGTATGGTCAATCCTCGTATCCTTCTTTGGCGTTGTTGCCAACAATATTTTTCATAGGCATGTGTCACCAACTATGCAGTTAATTCCCCGCTATTACCACGCTACAATCTTGTTATACCTCATAGCGGATTTCTACCGCTATAATTTTTCCATATAGCCCCAAATATAGCCTTTCCGCTTTAAGCTCTGTTATTTCCACTATATCCCATTATTCCTGCTATATTCCGCTATTTCGCTATATCATCTTTAAAAGAAATGAATTAAAAAATGACATTTATATATTGTAAAATTATGAAATTTATTTATTTAATTTAATTTTTAATATATATTTTTATAAAGGAGAATACTCTAGTATTCTACTAAATTCAATTATGTTATATAACAGTTTTACATTTATTTTATAATATAGTCCCACATGTTTTTATTTAGAATTATTTATGTATTAATTATAATTTAATTTAATGTCAATTTTCATTTAATTACCATTTATATATTTTGAAAATATTAAGTCCGAGTTTTATATTCTATTTTGAGTCATCCACTATATCCTGCTACATCCTCGCTGTAACCACACTATGACTTTTTGCACCTCCGCCGCATTGAATATACTGAGCGCTTTAACTGCATAGGTCACCAATTACATTTTTCATTGGTGTATCTCGCCATTTTTAAGTTTTGATATATGGATGATTATTTATCACATTATTAATAGTAGGACAAACTTAAGAATATCTACTACATTGTTTTAGGGTATTTTTGCATGTTAGCTAAATTTAACTTGATGGATTCTCATATTTTGATGATGATTGTATGTATGGATGATTCACCAATTTAACATCATTTCTATTTTTCATTATTTAACTTGATCTATACGGGTGATGACAATTATATGAATAGTTTTGTGATAGTTGCTATTTATGAGATATTTTGATGTTATTTATAATATCACTATTACACCATGCATTTTATTATGATATATTCTATCCTATACATTTAGACATAGTCTAACCTAATCTTTATTTACGTAATAATCGAGTCAATTCAAGACATTTAGGTCTTAGGGACGTAGTGACCAGCTTGTATTTTCTGGGCATAGTGGGGGTTAGTTATTCGGTATAGTCATATATCACTATATATTATGTTACCTCTTATATGTATGGCTTGGACATACCTTGAATATTATATTTAGATAGTGGACAATTGATATGTTTTGCATTCCATACTAGTCCTACATATATTACATATTATATTTTGTCACTACATTGAATGACTCTATGTTCTCTATTATTTATTATATATCATGTATTGTTCAATCCTAGTCACACATATATTTATTGCTCTATGCCGATACTATGTATGTGTATATGAGTTGATTACTAAATTTTAAAATGCATACCAGTGTTAGCTCTGAGAAATATTCACATGTGATAGCCCAATATCGCTTCATTCTTTTATTATCCGACAATGCTACCTAGTAATATTCTTTGGAAGTATTGGTATAGAGGTAGGGTATTTAATTTAGTATCAGAGTAGGTTTAGAAAAAAATATTGTATATATGAGACATGAGTTATATCCTTAAATGAGACTTAGAATCCATGTCCCTTTGGGTGTGTTAGATAGCTACCCTGTAATAAGGGATAGTATGTGTATGTGGTGACTATTGAGGTTATCATTTGGGGTCATATTTGTGACTATACACACACAGAAACACTCTTCTACCTTTTGGGTATGAATTACAAAGTAGTTGTGGCCGCGAAGGCAAAGAAGTTAATCCGACCAGTAATGTCGATATTTATGGTTAAATAGTAGACTTATGGTGGCTTGGTATTAAATTGTTGTAACCTGATCTATTAGTGATCAGAGTGGTGCAGCGGAAGCTGATGGATTGCCTTCTACTAAGTGCATGGATTGGTTTGCTTATGGTATACGTTGATGGATGTTTGGTGTTTAGTTTTATTGAATTTGAAATTATTGATTAATAAAATGTTGAGTAGTGACCAGCATACAGAGGTTAGGAACCTACCAAAATATTGATATTAGAACCTTGCAGTGTCTTCAGTAGCGAAGTTACCACCTAAGAAACTAAGAATTGTATTTTGTATAAGATAATGTACTATTTATATTAATTTAAATTATGAAATGAATTTTAATTTGATGTTTTCTTGATGATGTAAGATGTTCGAATTGTTGAAAGAGATTTACTATTTTAATGTGTATATAAAGAGCATTTGTAAATGTTTTCATGCAAGTAAGCACATGTTATAGACAAGTATTAGAAGATGTTTTGATATGTATGTATGTATATATGTATGTATGTATGGATGTATGTATGTATGTATGTATGTGTATATATATAATGAATTAGGATAATGTTTTTATAAAATCAATCAAATGTTTTTATGTGGAGCATCTTTTAATAATACACACACACACACCCCTATGCTATCTGATTATTTTTTGAGATAGAAGCACACAATTATTTTCATAAAAGTAAAATTATTGAAAAGATATATGTAATAAGTATTTAAAGGAATTTTTAAAGTAAAATTAATGCTAATTTTTTCGATGGGTGTTTAAGAAATTTGGTCGACGCATTTGGTCAAGGTTATCGATAGGAATTCCTAAATGCTATGATAAGACATTTGGACACAATGTCTTGTTAAGCTTTTAACATTTTGATAAGATTAAAATGTTTTGAAAGGATTAAATATTTATAACAATATTAAAAAATAATATTTTGAGAAAAAGTTAAATTATTTAGAAAGCAGTGAATGTTTTGAAGGTGATGACATCCATTCGACAATAGTGGGCAATTAAGGTTGCTGGCGAGGCAGTGTTGATCACATGATCAACAATGCAACCAATTGAAGTCACTAAGAGATTTTGGCAAGTAGTGTCAATATATTGTTTTAGTAATGAAATACATA
The DNA here is from genome assembly GCA_030765085.1 of Allium cepa. Taxonomy (NCBI): domain Eukaryota; kingdom Viridiplantae; phylum Streptophyta; class Magnoliopsida; order Asparagales; family Amaryllidaceae; genus Allium; species Allium cepa. Next base: position 699,472,363 of record CM060939.1, read on the forward strand.
CACACCACAAGATATATATATATAGTGTATGTTATAATAAATCGTGTTTTAAAAATTTGGATACTTATATGGGACTTGAATTAGTTTCTATAGATATTAAAATGTAAGTATAATAATGAGTAGTAAGAAATAAAATTTATATATGTGTGTGTTTCATTGGAAGAATTTTGTAATAAGAGTATAATTCACCATTGATTTGAATACTTTGATTTTGGTGTACAAGGAATATTCTAGAAAAAAGTATAAATATTCTGAATTTAGTATTTCGATATTAAGAAAAGTTTTATAAAGAACATGTGTACTATTATTACATTGATAAGTGTTAGTAAAGATTATATTAAAGTGATATAAAGATAGGTTATATATTAAAATGGATTTTTACCAATATGAAAAGAAATTTTGAAAATTTATTTAAATTAGCTTTTGTTATAATAGGATAATTTTAAGAAAAGGAAATTATTTATGTTTATGAATATTATTAACAACTAGAAGGTGGAATGTGATTGATTTTGATTTTTAAGTGGGAAAAATTTTAGTTCAAAAGGAAATTAAAAGTTAAATAGTGATGTACTTTAATAATTTTTCTTCTAGATGGAGAACAAATTTTTATGAAATAAATTTTTGCGATAAAGTATTTTGAAGACGGTAAAGTTTATGATATTTGATGGAGATATTTATTTGTGAGCTAGTTTTGGTAAGAAATATAAATTTAACTCTGAATTTTTTTTATTAATGTGTTTAAAGTCCCCTGCAGTATGTATATATGCATATTTAAAAGAATTGTGATCAGAAGTTAAATATTTAGATATCTTAAAGTTTAACGTTTCAAATAAAAAGGGTGTTTAATTTATGAACATGTGGAAGTATCTATTTTAGCTAATTTCCAATATTGTAAATAGGAGATATTTAAAGAAAGTGCAAATTTTCTCAACTAATATTAGTAAGTTTGAAAGAAATATATTAAAACGTTTTTATATCAAACTGTGAAGTGAAAATTTAAAGAAAAAATTTTGGAAAGAATTTTTTCATTTAAAGTATTTTGAAATTTGGTTGAAGGAATTCCAAATTTGGATAGTGTTTAAATTATTTATAAAATTATAAATTTGAGAAAAGTAATTGGAAAACCATCTATTTAAGATGAAGCATTCTGCAATTATAGAAAAGTAAGTTCTGAGTTTAGTAAACATATCTTTAAATAAACAGAGATTTATAGAGTATCGTTTATTAACATCTTTGAAAGGTAGTTTAAGTTAAGTATTTCGATATTTTAAAGACAACTGAGATATTTTTGTTTATAAATATGAGAGAGTTTATTTAAGAATCAATGTGATAGCTTTAAATTATTTTGAGTACTGTGAATTTTAGGGATAGACTTTGTGTCATAGAGATTACATCAAAGCTTTTTAGGAAATTACAACATATTGGTGAATAATTTAATTGTAAATATTGACACCTTCCAAATGATTTTATTTGAAACTAAAAGTCATGTTTATAAACAATGGGCAAGGAAGATAAATCTGAGTTTTGTGGAAAGCCACCGATGAAAGGTCTAATCATTGATTTTATATTGCTTTATTAATACTTGACGGGTCGATGCAGATCACTATATGTGCTAACTTGTGATAGTAAAGATAAAGTATTGTGGAATTTGTATTAACGGTTGTTTATTTTGCATTTATATGTGAACTATAAATGGTGTAATTAAGCTAGAAGTTATCAGTGTAGTTGTAGATTTTTTCTATGGAGAAATTGCTAAGACATAATTTTCTTATGGGGAATGTTCGTAACAACCCAATGATGAGAACTAATTAACTAAAGTTAATAGTAGCAATTTAATTAAAATGGATTCTTAAAGATTAAATAGGAATGATTTTTGATTTATTTGTATATATTGTAATCTAATTATAAAATATTTATTAATGAAATCTAAATTGTTTTGGGAAGAATTATATAAAGAGATTATAGAATGAATTATTTTCGAAAATTAAATGTTTTAAAGTTGTGATTTGTTAATAAATGATGAATTTAAACATTTTAGAGTAATATTAATATTTTGAATTTTAAGTGATCAAAGGTGATTGAATAATTTTACAAAGTTAATATTAACAGTAAATGAGTTTAGAAATATGTTTTAAAAGAAAATGAATTTTATGTTATATCTATATAAGGAGTTATGGAAATTATTTAATAAATAGGTTTAAATTAAAGAATAATTAAATGAAATAAGTTATTATATGGAAATAATATTTTATAAATTTATATAATGAATGGATAATATTGATTTGAGTAAGAAATAATTTCAAAGTGGGAATTGAAAATAGTTTGGGCTAACAAATAAATACTTATTATGACGACCAAATGTAACAATTTTAGATTAAATAATTAAAATAAAAAAGAATTATGAAAAAAAAATGAATTTTCTAAAATTTTGTAATGTTGAGTAAATACATAAGTGATGAAAATACGATTTCTATTTGAATTTAGTGGTAATATGAGATAAGTAGAAATTATTTATAAAAAAAGGAAAGTGAAAATATTTGTTATAAGCACCTTTATAAAGCCCAAGCCTTAATATTTTAACCCTAAACCCATGTTTCCAATCCCAAGCCCATGCCTTAGCCTTGAAATGTCCATTGCTTCATGAATTATCTTCACAAATACTCGTCTTTATCATTTTTTCCAACTTCTTGCTTCATGAAACACTAAATCTGAAAACCCTCCTTTTTCTAAGTTCAAAATAAATTAAAATAAAATTCAATAAATTCCTAAATTAAAGTATTTCATCTGAACACCACACTACACCACTAGCTATGAAGAAGTTTGTTTTTTTAATTAAGTTTTCAATCTATGGAAGTTGTAATGAGGAGGATAATGATAGTAGAAAGTGTATTAAGCTAGCCATAGCCAAGGTGAGTGCTTATACCCATAGACTTATGTCTAAATCACTTGAATTATCCTTCGTATGTGGGATTGTATGAACTTATGTGTTGCTTTCACTTTTGAACGCAATTATTTTGCAATGTGATGCTTGAATTTGAATTATTCAGTGATGATTTTAATGATTGAAGGTGTTGTGATGGAGTTAGAGGAGGATCGGCTCAGGTAGAGTAGGACGATAATCAAAGCCATCAAATTCAGGCCATACAACCTAGAACATTATTGTTCCCGGTCGGGCATCGATCCATGAGAATCGGTGCACATGTATCGGATTACCTGGAATAGTCTAGGCTAGTGCACTGGCCAATGTTTACATGCTGAAAAAAAATATAATAAAATTTTTATGAAAATTTGATTGAAATTCATATTTGAAGCATTGTAAAGCAAAAGTTATGCTGATAAGTTTAATAAAAATTTAGTATTTAATTTATATTTAAAGTTATTATTTCATTAACAGGAATACTTATTTTGACCTTAGATAATTGTTTAGAAATATTTTATAATTTCAGAAAAATAAATAATGTTTTCTAGCTAATATTTTAAGTGCTGTGGAAGTATATTTCAAAATTTATAAGGTTCAATAAGGTTTTATAAAAGTATTTAATGTATTCAAATAAAGGGAAATTTATATTCAATATTTATAAATTCATTTAAATACCCTATATAATTCTATAAAATCATAAGAGAGTTCTTAAATACTATAAGTTATTACTGTTATGTTTATTTAATGGTTTTGAATATATAACAATTGCTTTATGTTATACTAAGTATTACAGAAATATAAGAAATTATATTGAAGTTTATAAATTTATTCCAAATAGTATACATTTATAGAGAATTGAGAAGAGACATTTATAAATTATATTTAGAATAAATTGATTTAGAAAGCTTTATATGTACAAGTATAGATTGTATATCGGATTAGAATTATTTAATCTTTATTTTGGTATTGAATATATATAAAGTTGTACGGTATATGTAATATAAATAGTTAACTTAATTATTTTAAGAAGTTTTAATGTACTATTCTTATTTCTTTTCTATATTAAATTTCAATACTATAGATGATTTTATTTTTGTGTAATGAGAAATTTAAATAAACGAAGATATAATACCATTTGGTATAGGGCTCTCGGTAACATTTCTTCGTTTACTCTTTGGAATCATTATGTAAAATGATATTAAGGAGGTTCTAGATTGTGAGGAATTTGAGTAAACGAATTAGTAATACCATTTAGTATGAGTTATTTGGTATATTTTTTCTAGTTTCTTTTACGACTCATGATATAGAATATTATGATGGAGCGAGTGTGACTTGTGAGCACTGAATAAGTAGACTAGTAACATGCAGTGGCATGGAACACCTTTGTATTACTTATTTAGTTATATTTTGCTCATGGATGACACTTATGTGGAAACAAAAATGATGAGATTATGATGTGGGGTTCCCTGCGGTGATCAAGGCTTGGCATCTATTTCTTGCATCGACATAAGTATATGGTTGTGTATCGGCCAATATATAGGTAGTATTTGTTTGTTTATCACGGTCCGACTCCTCTTATAATGCAGGAGTGAACCAGATTATGCTAGTATCCATCCTAGCGATCCAATTAAGGGAAAGTGCCCTGAATCCATGACAACCTTATATTTATATAGTCGTGTGATATCGCTATATATGCTCTCCCCTGTATCACATTGGCTAGCAAAATATTACAATTAGAGGCACTTGTAGCGTCATTACTGGGGCTTCGCATGGATGAGAAATCGATGGATGAGTTACGATTCTACGTAGGTAACTAAGATTGTAGGAGATGTGTTAGACGGACACATGTGTGTCTCCTAGAGCTAGTAGACATGTTGTCAGTCTTCAGTTTTGATCTGGTGTGTGTGGTAGATGAACACGTATTACTCATACTCTATACTCGAGATGATGAGCTATGATTATACCCGAGACTGTGTCCAATGTATGGTCAATCCCTATATCCTTCTTTGGCATGTGTGCCAACTATATTTTTCTCCACACATGTCTCACCAATTATATATTTCGTTGTCATGTGTCACCATTTGTAAGTTTTAATATATGGATGATTTTTTATCACATTTTTAATAGTAGGACAGACCCGAGAATGTCTACATTATACATTTGTTTAGGGTATCGCTATGTGCAAACCCAATTTACTTAATGATTTATCATATTTTGATGATGACTACATGTATGGATGATTCACCCATTTGACATTATCCTATGATTTATTATTTTACCTGATTTTATATGGATGATGACATTTATATGCATGGTTTTGTGACAATTGATATTTAAATATCATTGTTACGCTATGAAAGTTATTATGATATATTATGTCCTATACATTTAAATATACATTGAACTTGTGTGTTACTTATGTAATACTCGGGTTAGTCCGAGACATTTAGCGAAGATTAATTATTCAATATAGTTTTGTATTATTATATATTGTGTTACCTCTTATGTATATATGACATTGTGTTATATATTTGGACCTACAATGTACATTATATTGGTATAGTGGAAATTTGATATGTTTTGTATTACAAACTAGTCTTATATATATTACACATTATACAACTCTGTGTTCTCTATTAATTATTATACATTGTGTATTGTTCTCTCTTGGTAACACACTTATTTATTGCTTTGTGTCGATATTGTGTACATATAGACGAGTTGATTATTAAATTTTGTAACACAAACCAATTTTTGCCTAGGGAAATATTCATGTATGACAGCCTAATATCACCTCATTTACCATATTATCTGATAGTATTACGTAGTAATACTCTTTGGTAGCATGGGTATAGATGTGGGATGTTTCACCTACACTTAAGCATCACCACCCACTGCAACATTTGGAGTGGCTACTTAAGAATTTTGTAGCATGTTCCTCATTACAGTATTGAACATCTCCTGTAAAGGATTAGCAGTTCCTGAGCCAGCTCCTTCCTCTACTCTAGAAATGGAATACCTAATAGCGATCCTCGTGTGATGACTCCTCTTTCAATCTATAATAATAATGATTGATCTCTCTATAAAGAATCCCCCATAAGTAGTACAAGTGTGTGTAGTGAGACTTTACACTATATACACTACTATATAGGTTTGAAAACCAAAATATATAATAAGTATGCTCTCTTGTATACTTTAGATCCATCCTAGAGTGATAACTCATACTTTATCTCTGATGGATCATGGTATCAACTTAGGTTGACTATGCAATTTAAGCTCAAATATCAAATGTGATGCCCTCCCTACACCTCCAACGCCCAACATAGCTGTATAGTGTGCTAAAGTGGTCCAACAGTCGTTGCAGGACAATTGTCAAGGGTTGTAGTTCCCAAGTATCTTAGGCTCTTTCTGCATAGAGCTGCCAGCAGAGCAGGATTGAGGCCCCAATTAATATACTAGTTTCAGGTTGAACAATTTTTAATCAATTGAAAAAAAGACTCGTAGGAAGTAGATAGAGACTTAGTTTATACCTGTGCAGTTAATGCTCCGCTATTTCCCCGCTAAAACCCTGATATATCTCAAAGCGGATTTCTACCGCTACGATTTTTTCATACAGCCCCAAATATAGCCCTTCCAATTTAAGCCGCGCTTTTTCTGCTATATCCAGTTATTCCCGCTATATTTCGCTATTTCCGCTATATCTTCTTTAAAAAATGAATTGAAAAATGGAATTTATACATTATAAAATTTATGAAATTTATTTAATTGAATTTCTAGTGTATATTCAGAAACATTAAAATACTTTAATATTCTTCTAAATTCAATTATGTTATATATAATGGTTTTATGTTTATCATAGTATATTCACGTATGTTTTTATTTAAAATTATTAATGTGTTAATAATAATTAAATTGAACATTAATTTTCCATTTAATTACCTTTTGTATATTTGTAAAAAAATTGAGTATGAGTTTTATATGCTATTTTAGAGTCATCCACTATATCTTGCTATATCTTGGCTGTATCCCCACTATGATTTTTTGCATCTCCGCCGCATTGAATCCGTCGAGCGTTTTAACTGCAAAGGTTTATACAAACTCCTAAATAGGAAAACGAAAATAAACAAACATCCAAAAGCTATTGAAATATCATAGCGAATCGAATAAAATATGATAGTCATCATAGATATAAAGCAGACGAGACAATAATAACCGAATGAATGATAATAAATTCAATAAATAATTTTTCCCTAAATAATACAAATGGACATTGTTTGGGCTCCACAATATCGCATAGCAGAATAAGAAATAACAAGTCTGAATATAAGTACAAGAAAGCATCGCCTCATGCTTTCCATTTGTATTGCTCCACATGTCGCCTATACCTGCTATCTTGTCTACTCATTTAAGGGTACCCAAGATAATAAGGAGCAAAACATTAAATCCCAAGTCAGACGATAGTCTGGTGTGAGCAGTAAAACAATCCCAAATACTATAAAATCAATATACCAGGGCATAGTGTAAGGCGAATCATACCTAACATATCCCTGCACCCAGAAAGTTAGAATATAACATAGAATATATGGTACTCTATATCATAATCACCATATGTGTACTATACGCATGGTACTAATAGGTGTCAAGATATCAACATCAATAATGATTATGTCACATGACATCCCTATAGCGATAAACAACCAAAGAAAATGTAACATCCATTATCCATCATCACATCACTCACTCTGTACATTGGATATATAATAGCTTGTATGACCACGTCATAAGTTAGACACTACTCAACATCCTAGTTTCTCAATACCCGAATCCATGCTACTCGATAGGGCATGAACTAAACTACACGTCATAGTAGCCCAAAGTAAGACAGATTAAAATGTCATTAGATCTGAGGTACACGTCATAACCTAGATAAGCATCCTTACATACTCCTGCCTTACGGGTACACATCAAAATATTCGAGTATCAATGATTCCTTTGCACATGTTATCATAGCAGAGAACATCCTAGGTCTCGTCCTTTGGTTCTTCGCATAACTCCTATAATTGAGTTGCCAAACTTATGATGACTCTCGACAAACCTCATTAGTCATGTAACATTGCCATTTTTCCCAAAAACATCGTCTAGTGATCCCCTGGGTCTGCCCTGAGCCCCGTGCACTAAGTCTTGAAGCACAGCTATCCCATCTTCGGAGTCGTCACTTCTCATCACCAGGCATGCTTACCAAGATCTATGGCATTGCACCTAGTTGTATAAGTCGGTACCGACCAAAGGCTTCAATCATCTAACCAATAGTTAAATGTTTGAACCTACTTGGGAATTCTACTATGCCCACTTCCACCGCCTAGTTTCCACATTCCTTCATCACCTATGCATTAAGTCTCCATGCCTTGAATCCGAAGTTAGCACAACAAAGACCCGAAGTCCTCATGCCTATAACCCAAAGCAAGAACGCAAGGAATCTTGGAGTAAACTTTAGTTTTTCGACCACCAAATCAAGCACTACCGGTCCATACATGTCGAACCATTCACCGCCAATCCATGCTCCACCAAACCGTGCTCCATCGAACCATGCTCCGCCAAAATATGATTGTTGAATTATGCTCCATTGAACCATTATTTTGCCTTCTGTAATTTAAGCCATTCCTATTTTTCCGATCCAAGCATCATCCAAGTCAACCCAAAGCAAACATCTTCAACACTCAAAGTTTCCACTCTTAGGACCATGGTTTTAAATCTCCTATATATCGCCCGAGATCTCCTTTTCACACTTGAATGAGACGAGACATCTAATCTCTTCCATATCTTCTTCAACACTCATCTCATCCGAGATATTCAAATCTCACATGAAATATTGATTAAAATCTCAATCCGAGATCCAACCCAAAATTAAACATTTTTCTTATTTTGCATTATATTTTTTATTTTCATACTGATTCAAAAGAAACTACTCAATCCAATTATAATTTACCAACTTATTGAACACATTCTTTACTTTTCATCTTAATGAGTCATAGCGAAAGGTTTCACTTCTTTATTATGTTCAAATAAAAGGATATCATTCAATCATTACCAAATCAATTAAGCTAATCAAGCTACTATTGTTCTAAAAGTATTCCTTTTTCCATGTAAATCAAGTATGTTACCAATTTTATTTTTACTAAGAAAGTTATAACCGTTAAATGAATTTTTGACACATCAATTTTAGATACATAGGAACATCCGACATATTCTCGAGATGCATTATAAGACCCGAGATGTCAATCCGAGATGTATACTCGATATGTACTAATCTCGTCCAAGACCTCCCCCGATATGAGATAACTTATGTAAAAATTCCGAGACGAAACATGACCAAAATCTAATATTTAAAACCTTGCTTGGGACACGAAGTCAATGCCCACTAAACCAACACATAACAACATCACTGATCCATACTTCCTTCATTTGTAACCTGAGAAAACTTTTTCAAAACTTCAAATAACTTAAAATTTGGAACATAGCTTCATGAGGCCTTCCTGTTACCCAACACAACTCATGTCAAATTTAAGCAATGTCATTCCTTATGTCGTTGATGACTTGTGACACTATTCCTATTTCTAGATTTCCATTTGATCAGTGTTTTCACCTACACAAAAAAACATGCATAAAAGCATTTAACACGTAAAATACATCCAAACAAGCCAGCACTTTCATACATCAAATTATTGCCTGGATCTAAGGGTAAGAAAATAGGAAAGATCCATATGAACACACGTAACAACCTAGGTTTTTGTCGCTTGATTTTGAATATTTAATCAATTTTAAATATTGATATAGTTGGTTTCACAAGTTTAAAACTAGAATCCAAATGTAGGGATTTTTAAAATATTTGAATTGTGAATTTAATAATTGAATAGTATTTAAATATTAGGATATGGATTGTATATTAATTAAATGGATTAATGGTGTTATTTAACTTCTTTTAATTAGACAAATAATAATAGTGAATTCATTTTGTAAATTTATTTGCAATGATAAATGGTATGAATAAATAATAAGAAAATATATTTTAATATAACGACTTGATTTTTGTTGATGTATTCTTAATTTAATTTATTTGATATTTCCATAATTTTAAATTTGAAAATTATTTAAATTATAGCTTGACGATTTTTTGACAAATGATTGTATATTTATGATCTTTTAGAATCGAATAACCAGCGTATATAATTTTTGTTTTGGGATCACATCCCTATTCTGAGTGCGATCATATTTTTGTTTTATCGATCGAAGTTCATACACAAACAAAATTCTGTACTGCAAGATGCTGGGATACTAAAATTAAAATTAAATCAACACTTACACAAATCAACTTCCACACGTTTCTCCTTTTCATCTTACAGTTCCGTCAAATTGTACAGATCAAAGAAAAGAAAACAAATATGTTTTAAAAGTAACTCAAATTATATTCGACTAAAAGTTTTAAAACAAATATCTTTAGATTCCTTTAGGGAAGATCTTAATTTTGGTATGTGTGTGTGTGTGTGCGTATAAAGATGCGGCAAAAAACTGAGGGGCTCGAGTTTGGTTCAGTAGGCTAGGGTTTGAAGCGGTGGTTGATGGAGGATGAAGCGACGGCGGTAGCGTATTTGTCTTGCGAAAGAGCTTTGATTTGCAAAGTTGGAGGGGTTACGGTGCACTGTTGGAACTCACGACTTTGACCTTTCATGTAGCATTTTTTGGGTTCTGTAATGACCCTAATTTTTAGTAACAGTATTTAAAAGATTTAATTATCTAAATAAAATAAAATAATGCAATGATTAGGGGACTAAGATTTGTGTAACAAGGGGTAACCATGCCATGTATGTAAATGAACTAAAGAATTAAAACTAAATAAGATGTTAGGGTAAGTAGACAATAGCAATATAGGAATAAGGCATATCCTTATACCCTAAACCCTTAACCGCAATCATTCTCATGTTCATTTTATACATTTGCAAAACAAAAACATAAGTAAGAGGCCGACCACCATTCAACAAGAGCATGAGGAAGATAAGCTAAAGGAAGAAGAAAATTAAATTAATCCATTCTCAAATCTCAAACCTTAATCTCAAAGTTAAGGTGAATAATGACTGCATCTCATGTTTTCTAATTGCTTTTGATTTTAGATTAAATCCGAATTATTTTGCAAGGTTTTGCCATGTTTTGATTGTTAGAAATAAATATATAAGCTTGTTGATGATTTATGATATTCCATATAGATTTTATGATATGATTTAATGTCAAAACTATATTACATGACATCCAAATGCCTTCCAATTTTATTTTAGATCAGAAATGATATTTTAGAGATGGGTTCCGAATTAATGTGAATTTTGTATTAATTTTCTAGCCAAGAAAATTAAAACTTGGGTTTAAAATAATTTACGTTAAATTACATATGTTTTAGGTCTGAAATTTATATATGTTAGAAAACATATTAAAAAAGATTTATAGGACTTTTTATAGATTTTTCCTCAGTGTTTTAATAGATATATAAAATTGTTTAAGGTATAGGACTTAAATGTTTTATATATTTATAAATGGAGAATGGGTGTTTTGTAAATAAATCAAAGTTGTTTATTATTGAATTTCGGTAGAACTTTTAGAAAAGAAATTAGCAACTAATTAGTTTTGACAACAAGGCAAGTTAGTTGAAAAGAATTACTTAAAAGGGTTAAAAATCAGTTTAAATAGGATTTTTACATGTTTCACCACTTTCGGCACTTAGCTTTCGATTCGGTACTTCCGCCTCCACTCCAGTCGAAACTAATGCACCTAGTATCAACACTTGGTACGTAGCGAATTGGGCTAAAGCAGAAGGTTTGAAGTCGAAGCATGAGGTTCCGAAGTGGTCGGAGCGTGTCATCATTTTTAAAATAGAATGCACCTGCTTTACTTTCGACTTAGCTCTCGACTTGGTTGGTTTTCATCTGGTTTAAATTGTTTTAATGGAATGGTTGTGCCTTTTTGTTTTAAGTAATAGCTTTTGATTTGGTTGAAACCACCCATGGTGCCGCCTTTTTCTTTCTGATGCAGTGCGTTCGAAAGGTCCCATTGTTTTAAAATCCAAGCCACCTCTCCATTGCTTCTGAATGGAATGGTTTCGACATCATCACTTCTATCTCTTAGGAAATAGCTTTCAAAAGTGTTGCTTTTTACCCTGTTCTTTTATGACCTTCTTGAGATTTTTAAAGATAACCCTAAAGGTTTCAAATAAAATAGTTTTAAATGGTTTTGAAAGATTTCAACATGTTTTACTTGAACCCAAATGCTTTCGAAAGGTTTGATGTTTGCAAAGGATTTTAATGCTTTCAAAAGATCTAAATGAAGGTTTCAAAGGGGTGGTTCCCTAATAGTTTCAAAAGGTTTAAAAGGAAGGCTTCTAATGTTTTCAAAAGGCAATGTTAAGTGTTTTAAAGATATGATGTCTAAGGTTTTAAAACTTTCGAAGGTGATGTTTTTCAATGATTTTGAAAGGTTGATTACATATGGTTTCGAAAGGTATGTTTTTTCCTTTCGACCTATGGTTTCACCTGTATCGAAAGGGGTACTTTCAATGGGTTCTAAAGGGGTACTTTCAAAGGTTTAAATGTTTTCATCAACGAAGTTTTTTGTAAAGTATATATATCATGGCAAGGCGATTTGAGTAAATCATAGAGTATATTTTACTTGTTTAAAGAATGATTTAAAGTTTAAATCAATTTGAAAGAAATAGTTTTCAAGGAAAATTTATAGTTAGTTAACCCTAAGTAAAATGACTTAGATATTAGAAATCCAGATGGGATTAGTATAGGATCACGCTCTATACATTAGCTGTTAGCCCTTAGCTAATTTAGTCCAAAATTCCAGTGTATAGGGCTTTGTCACTGGTAAGACTAAAATGATGTTACACACATAAAGGAATATACAAAGTGAAAGTAGGTTATTGGTAAGCTTGCAAAAACATTAGGGTCAGTTGACCCTGGGAGGGTTAAGTTAGGGATAGACCGTCCAGAAAAGGTGTATCTACCAGAAGTTAGATTATTTGTTTATTTTGTCTGGTAGGCCGAGTCTGCCAAAGGTTAGTAGTTAGCCAAACAAAGCTATATTGTTCGGGCATATAGTCCATTTGTTACCTGATTTATATACTTTCATGATATTGATATTATTGTTTTAACCAGTTTTGGTTGCAGGATTAAGATTTGTAAAAGATATGTATTAAGATGATACTAGTAAGGGGAACCTGTTCCGCTAAGCGGCATGGTCTCACTTAATATCAAATAACCGAGATGGATATTATTATTCACACCATGCCTTCTGTCTGACTCAAATTTTATGTTTTCCCTTTAAACTCTCTGGTTCTCAAAATTGATTTGAGTAGGCTGATGGTTGAGGATTGTTAGGTTTTAGTAGGTGGAGGAATAAAGCTTCCAAGGATGAGCAGGAGGCTGATGCTAGCTATAATTAGGATTTGTTATGTTTTTATTTCCTTTGTGTTGTATTAAGTCTATTATGGCTATTTAGTACTCTGGTCATCCAAGGGGATATCTTTATATGTCGCTCTTGGCGTATTTTGTAATAATTATATTTGATCTGAACATAGGAAATGTTTGAGATTATGTAACCTGGATATGAAATGTCGTTTTGAAATGTAATCAAAGAAATGTTTTAATATATGATGATTTTATTTCATATCCAAGTGCTTCTAGTTTTACGGATACCATTAACATTACCGTATTTGGTCACCGAAAGTTTATACTATGGTTGACTACATCATCTGCAGCTCTTGGCTTTGGGCTTCCGAATAGGGGTTGTTACAACATGGTACCAGAGCATAGGTTTATGAAAAAAAAATAAACTAAAATGATTTTTGAAAACATAATCCTAAGGAATTAGAGATAATATTTGGGTTAGGTTTAAAGCGATAGTAACGTACTTGTATTTGCTATATATAAGTATACGCTATATCTCTATTCTCTTTTCTCTCTTAGGCTATTCTTTTGTATCTCACGAGGCTTCAATATAAATATGAATGCTAAAAGTGGAAGAGTTAACCTTGGAGGGAGAAGCACCACTATAAATGGAAATGCTAGACCAAACACCAGGAGAATTCCAGGTTAGACATAAATTGGAAATGTGGGTGTTGTGGCCCCGCAAGTTGAAATAGGAGCACTGCATCAGTTCTTTGTTAACAAGATGCAGGCATGTGTTGCTGCTGGAGTAGTTGGAGGAGGAGTTTAGGAAGCTCCGGTGGTCAACAATTATGCTATTTTGAGTAGAGACTATGCTAGGCTGGAAAGAAAGCCATTCATCGGAACTAAAGGCGCTATTTGTGATGACCCGGAATTTTGGGCAATATCAATTTAATAATCTATATTAAAATTTAAGTTGATTTGATAATCTTTGTTAATAAAATTTGAATTTAATTTAATAATCTAATTAAATAATATTTAATTAGTGAATTTTATCTTTTTTTAAAAAAACTAATAAAATGTTTTCTATTTATAATGTATATATATATATGTATATATTGTAAATAGATAAGCTTTGGTTTGAAATTTAATAAATAAATAAAATCTTGTTATTAAGTTCTAATATACATTTTGATAATTTGAAAATTATGATTTTATTTAATATATAACTTTTCAAAGTTATTTAATAAATAACAATATTGTTTTAAATACGTAACGTAAATGATAATTATTTAAAATTATATCTTAGCTTAAGTTTAAATATCAAATTAATAAAAAGGTTTATTTTATTTTCTTTTTAAATATTGCTTGATAAATATGATTTGTAATTAGGTATGAAAGTTTAAAATACAATTTACATATAAAACATTAATTCATTTAAGTAAGATAAGTAATAAGTAATTTATAATCTCTTTTATAAATAATTTAAAATTGATAAATGTGTTATTTTCAAATAATAATTATAATGTATAGATAAAGATGGATTTTAAAGACAATAGAATTGTTAATTTTAAATTTGAATGTGTAGTTATATATGTATATATATATATATATAACTTGATTTTTTTTAAATTGGATTTTAGAAATTAATTTGAATTTGAATTAATTTTGAAATTAAAAAGAATAAACATTTTTAAAATATTTGGATAAGATTTTATTTATATATAATTTGTTTTATTACATTTTCTTTAAAAAAGAAATCCACATATACATTTACATAAGAATAAATAAATTAAGTAAAAACTTTTATTAACATTTAAATTAAGTATTAAATACTTAAATAACAAGTGTTAATATTTTAAGTAACCATAGTGACATGTGTAATTAATAAATTAAAGTGTATGACAAATGTTGTAATATTAGACAAGTGTCATATTTTGTTTTTAATTTTTTTATTTTAAAATAAATCATTGTAACTTATAGAAACAAGCTTTCTCACCTTCATCTCTTTTTCTATCTTTCTAAAATCAAAAGCTAATAAACTCAAACCATTTCTCAAAAAAATAAAATCTAGTAATCAACATTCACAAATCAGTAATTAAACTCCTAAAACCAGAAATCATGTTAAAATCAAAATTAGTAACTATCCTCTTCAAACCAAAATCAAAAGCCTGCATTTTTTCAAACCATTAGCCTGCATTTCTTCATTTTGGAATCAAAATCAAAAGCAAGCAAACGTGAGTTTTAATCAAAACATTTAAAGCCTGTAATCTCATTTTCAAAAGCAAGAACAAAGCCTGCTTGCATTCACCTTCAACCTGAGTTCATCAAAAGAAAATCTGTAATTCAAGTTTTATAATCAAAGCAAGTAGAATCTGGAAATCAATGAAGTCATCTATGCAAGTTTCTATAGCAAGCAATTCAAGTTTTAAATCAAAAAACAAAGAAGGCAAGGCATTTCAGTTTTAAAAGATTTAAAAGCTACATCAAATCGGAGGCTATGTTCTTCATCCTCAAAACTGGCGAGTAACATCACTATTTAAAAGTTTAAGTATATGATTCTGTTGCATGTTCATATCTGGAAACAAGTATGTTGTGAGTATATTTATAAGTAAATTTCTATGTGTATATACATGAATATATTGGTGTGTGCATGCTGTGTATCTGGATTTTTTTTCCTGATTCTAGTTTCCAAACTATAGATCTAATCAAAAATCATTTGCTCTTGATCCAACCTTTGTTAGGACTTAAGTCTTGAACAAAATGTGTTGTTGTATCATAGTTTTAAGTTTAAAATTTTGTTTAAGTTATAATAAATTTAGTATTATCTCTGGAAAACAAAAACAACAGAGCAACTTAAAATAAGTCAAAATTCAATTACCATGATTCATGGATTCAGAGATATAAATCAAATACTTAAACTAAAACTTGGTTTTTGAAACTAAAATCATAATTTTTAGTGGTGGGATGAATGAACAGTTCTAGTTTGACTAGAAATTGGTATTTGAGGGGTTTCTGATGATCTCGATGAGGTCGTGGTTCTTTCCAGAGGAAGAAGAGTGGTCAAAGACTTGGAGAAAAATGGTAGAAGTGATGGCCAATCACTGAGGTTGCGGCGGCGATCGATTTAAGTTTATAAACCTAGTTTTAGGCTTGGTTAGGATTTTTTTTCCACGAGCTCTCTGGATGATCGAGTTTAACGAGACTTTGGGAATGAAATGTTTGGACATTGACGAAGGCTTGGTTAGAGGTGCCAAGCACTTCGGTGATCGGAAAGACGAGTACGAGGAGATTTCTAGGTGGGGTCTGGGTTTCAGGTTTGGGTTAATAGGCTCGATTTTGATTGCGAGTTAGTTTCAATGTTCGAGTGGTTGGATTAAGTTTAGAGGATGATCGCCATTATGCTGAAGGTTTTGGTGATGATCGGAAGGGGTCGGAGCCACTGTGCATGTGCATAGTGCATTTTGTTTTTCTGGTGATCTGGGTTGAAGCAAGGAATGGTATACTCGAGTTTTTCTCAAGTAATTCGAGTATTTTCTCAAAGCGATGTGAGGTTTTACCCAAAGCAATTGAAATGTTGGCTCGGGTAATAGTTGTTACAAGTTTTTTTCTAAAAACCTGTCTGTTTCAAATTTAAATTTAAATTTAAATTTGAAAGCAAGCTTTAAACAAAGTTTAAAACCAAATTTTAAAGTAGGGATTCAAATTAACTTTTGTATCTTAGTTTTAAATAAATAAAGTTTTATAAAAATAAAATGTTTTAACAACTTTAAAATGTTTAAAGTGTAATTTAAAATGATTTGAATTTATAATGAATTTGGTTTAAAAATCTTTTAAATTTCTTTATAAGGTAAGTGTTTCTTTAACATGGGATTTAAAAAGATTTTTAAATTTTTTTAAACTATGTTAAAGTTAAATTTGTATTCATTTTAAATCTTAATTTTGAAATGAAATTTGAAAGTAAATTTGAAAGTAAAATGTTTTCAAATGTGTTTGTGAATGATAATTAATTCATTAATAAGAAAATGTTTTTATTTTAAAGTTAATAAAGATTTAATGATTTGTGATTCATTAAATTATTAAGGTAATTAAAATGGATAATTAATTAATTTAATTAATGGATTTGGATTGATTAATTAAGTAATTAAGGGTTTAAATTAACTAATTAAGGTTTAAGTTGATTAATTAAAGTTAATTAATTTGAAAATAAGATCATTAATTAGATAAGTTAAGATTTTTAATTAATGATTAGAAATTAACTAATCAAGCAATTAAGATTAATTAAGTTACAGTTAATCACTTAAATAATTAAATAATTAGCGATTAACTAAATGGTTATTAAAGATAAATTAATTTGTAATTAATAATGATTAATGTCAGTTTAATTACTTAAGAGAAGTAATTAAAGAATTGTTAATAGTTAATGAAGATAATTAACTAAGGATTATGTAATGATTAATTAATGAGATTAATTTTAATAATTAATTAGATTAATCAATTAAGGATAATCATTTGTGGAATTGTTTAAGTATAATTACTTAATGAAAGTAATTAAAAGAATTAATTACTCAAGGTAATTAATTAAATAAATTTGATTTGTTTAATTTAATTAAGTTTAATTAATTTAAAATAATCACTGGATGATTTGATAAGTAATTACTTAATGTAAATAATATAGTGCAATTACTTAAGTAATTAATGATAATTACTGGATGTAATTAGTTGAAGGGTGATTGACTAATGGAAGTAATTTGATCTTATTTACTTTGTGTAATTAATCAAGGGATTAATTAAGATAATTAATTAAGTAGTAATTAATTTATTTAATGATGTAATTAAGGTAGTTAATTACTGGATGAGATTAATCAAGAGTGATTAATAAATGTGGTTTAATTAAAGATTAATTACTTAATGTAATTAAAATTAAATAGACTAATTAATAATTAAAGAAGTAATTAGGGATCATTAATTAATATAATTAATGATGTAATTAAAAGTTGATTAATTAAGATTAATGAATCAATGATAAGTGACTATAGAGTGATTAATTAATTGTAATTAATTAAGGATTAATGTACTTAATTATAATTAATTAATTTATGAAGTAATTAAAGATTGATTACTATATTTGGTTAAGAATAATTAATTTGTGCAATTAATTAAAGGATAATTACTTGAATGTAATTAAAGAACAATTAATCAAGGATGATTAATTAGGATGAATGATTAAATGGTGATTAATTAATTGATTTGTAATTAACTAATGGTTAAGTAAGCAGGATTTATAGAATGAAGTAATTAATTTGATTTATTTTAAATTAATTAGAGAGGAAGTAATTAATTTAATTCACTTTAAATTAATTAGAAATGGTATAGATCATTGCTTATGTATGGATGGATAATATTGATTGCTTTGAATGGTTTGAGATCTTAAATATGAGATAAGTGTTGCTGTGTGATATGGATGTTTGGTTGAAGTGTGATGATAATGTGAATTATCAATTTGTGATGATAATATGAATTATCTATTTATGATGATAATATGGATTATCTATTGTAATATTGTGAATTATCTATTTGTGTGATTATAGATAATAGGATTGAATTGTTTTAACTTTAGACAACTTAGACCTAAAAGATACGTTTCGGATTTCGATGAGACTGGGATCGGGTTTCCAAATTTGGATATCCAAAACCACATAGATCCAAATTAACGATAGGTCGTAAATCTCAAGTGAAGATGAAGATTCAGAGTGCAAGGGTTATTGTCGTTAACTCTGAGGGTGATTCCAAAATGAGTGTAACGAGATAATGGCTTCAGTTTCGTTCGAACTCGGAACGAACTTGTAAGGATTGAATGCTTTCAAAGCATCATTAGGTGGACGATGAGCATTCTAAGATATGTGTTCTCTAAAAGTAATCGTAGCCTCAAACCTCATCAAATAGGAATGGATAAAATAGGGGAGGTGCAGCAAGGGTAAGCGGGTCGCGCTCAAGTAGGACAAGATTTTCCCCTGTCAAGAAGTCCATTTTTATTCGGCTATGTGGGCGGTTGGTTCGTGGCCAACTACGGGCTTGTCTTGTTCGGGACTATCCAGTAAGGGATGGTTTCGGCCTTATGTTGCAGGGGATTGGGAGTAATCCTCGGTACGGTGATCTAGGCCCCGTACTGTGACGGGCGGTACCCCAGTAGCCCTGCCATTGATGGAAACCAATTCTTCCTACGTGCCCTTACGGTTTTGATTGCATTACCCACTTTATGGCTAGTATGCTGGAATTTAATCATGTAACAATTTTAGCTATTTCTTATTTACTTGAAAACCCTAGATCCTATTATAATATCACTGGATTTCCTAGCAAATGTTTTGGTTAGCGTATGGCGAAAACTTACCCATGTTTATGTGTGGGGAGTCTTACGTGATACCTTTGTTTTCAAAGGTTTTTCTAAAGTTAAGCAGCTTTAACCTGTTACTCACACCAGACCCACGTCTGACCTGGAGTTTATTTCTGTTTTTCTTAAACTCTTAGGTACTCAAATTTTTACGAGTAGCCAAGGGATCGAGTTAGCTTTGACGAATTGTGGAGGAGCAATGGAACAAGAGGCGTCAACGTTACAGATATTTATAGTGTTCCGCTATGTTGGTTTCTCTATGTTGTTGTTGAGTTGTAATAACTAGACAGGTGTTTATAACTGTCTAGTATTTGTTGTATAAGTTGTATATCTCTGATGTATATGATACTATGTAATATCTTATGTGATTAATACAATTTATTTGTTCCGCTGTTGAGATTCTGATGTTGTTTCTTTCTTTCTTTTCCATCTTTTCTCTTTTCTATCCCTTTCTTTCTTATTAATGATACGTCATTCTGTGGAATGAAGGGCAGGTCATTACACTATTGAAGTAGAAAACCAGTTGCTGCATTGTGAGAGGATTGTTGTAGATTTGAGGCTCAATGATGAGAAGAAGAGAGGGCATGCATCGATATAGCTTCATGAAGCAGCTTTATACTGATGGAATAGTATGGGGGTAGGAGTCAATGAGGAGACAAGACGACGATATAAGCCGAGTTCAAAAGGAAATTTGAGGAAAGGTTTATGTCGAAGATTGCTAAGTTTGCTCTACTTAGGAAGTTTGTTGAAGTGGAGCAGGGAGACATGAATGTACTTGAGTATGCAAGGAGGTTTGAGGAGCTAGCAAGATATGGCTATGCTACGATTGATACTAATATTAAGAGAAATGAGAAGTTCATTAGGGGGTTCAAGCCTGAGCTTGCTAAAGCAATGTTACCACGTATCAGGGATCCACATGATGTTGTAGTAGAGATGGCTTTGAGGAACGAAGAGATGCTTACTTTTCTGGAGAGAAACAAACCAAAGGAAGCCTAGGTGGGGTAGAGTCAGACAAGGAAGTTCTTCCATAAGAAAGGAGCTCAGAAGGGTAGAGCTGCTAAGAAGGGAAAGTCAGAAGTTGTCTGCTTTAAGTGTGATAAGAAATGACTTTTTGCTAATGAGTGTCGCTCAGGAGATGGAAAGAAGGTGATCGGGAAGAAGAATATAATATGCTTCAACTGCGATAAAATTAGACATTATAAGAGCCAATGCAAGGATCCTACTAAGGATGGGAAAGGAAAGGTGCTTGCATTGGATACAGCTATCTCGAGGTCAATAGTAGAGGAAAAAGGAAAAGCCATGTTGGAGGTACACTTTAGATTCATGGTGTGTTAGTTAGCATTTTGTTTAATACTAGTGCATCACGTTCTTTTACATCACATTGTTTGGTAGATAAGCTTAACTTAGAACCCTTATATTTAGTTACTTCCTTGAGGGTTTCAAATATGATAAGAGGGTATGGGACACTTGGGATGAAGTGTGACCACCTAGAGTTTGATTTGTTAGGTCATACCTTTGCGTGCAGTTTGAATGTGTTTGATTTCGTAGGGTTCGGTTTAAGTAAGTACGATGTTAGGATAATTTTTCATGATAGAAAAATATAACTTAGACACCCTGACTATAGCGATCGGATTATATATACGGTTGAAAATCCTAGTTGTGAAGTAAATGCTTTATTGGGTGTTGTGGAGGTAGAAGACAAGTTGAATCGAGTTTTCGCGGTTAGAGAATTCATGGATGTTTTTGAACCTGTAGTAGGATTGCCGCCGAAACGAGCCATTGAGTTTCAGATAGATTTAGTACCTGAAGAAAAACCAGTGAGTAGACCGCTAAGCAGGGTGTCGCCTACCGAAATGAGGGAGTTTGAAGGTGCAGTTGGTGGATCTGGAAGGCAAGAATTTTATTAGGCCAAGTAGTTCACCTTGGGGAGCAGCCATAGTGTTTGCTAAGAAGCCAGACGGACCGTTGAGGTTATGTATCGATTATTATAAGTTGAATGAGAATACAATAAAGAATCAATATTCAGAATTGGTGATTTGTTCGATCAGATGAGTGGTGCAAAGGTATTTTCTCAATTGGATTTAGCAACAGGTTTCCATTAGCTTAAAGTAGTAGAGGATAGTATTCGTTTGATGGCATTTGGAACTAGATATGGATCGTATGAATGGTTAGTGATATCATTCAGACTAACTAATGCGCCAGCATTCTTTGTGGATTTGATGAACCTAATTTTCCAAGAGCATTTGGATAAGTTCATGTTAGTTTTATAGATGATATTTTGATGTACTCTAAGGATGAAAGGGAGCATAAAGTTCATCTTAGAGTGGTGCTTGAGATGCTGATGCAGAATCAGCTAAAGGCAAAGTTTTCGAAGTGTCATTTTTGGAAAAAGGAAGTGAACTTTCTTGGTCATGTAGTCCCAGAGAAAGGATAATCTGTAGATCCGACTAAGATTGAAGCGGTGAATAATTGAAAGAGACCTAAGACAGTGACTAAGATAAAGAGTTTCTTGGATTGGCTGGATATTACCAAAGATTAATAAAGGATTTTTCGTGGATAACAGCACCGATGACTAAGTTAACGTGAAAGGATGTGAAGTTTGTTTGGACAAATAAGTGTAAGGAAGCATTCCATAGCTTGAAACACTTATTGACTCATGCACCTATTATAGTTGTTCCAGAAGGGAATCAAGATTTGGTAGTATGTATAGATGCTTTTGGAACTGGATTAGGAGCTGCAATAATGCAGAGAAGTAAAGTAATTGTCTATGCTTCTCGACAGCTTAGACCACATGAGGTTAGATATCTGACTCGTGATTTAGAATTAGCTGCGATGACATTTGCATTGACGACGTGGAGACATTCCTTTTCGGAGGGAGGTTTGAGCTTTATACGAATCATAATTCGTTGATGTATTTATTCTCTCAAAAGAAGCTGAGTATGAGACAACAGAGGTGGTTGGAGTTTATTGCTGCTTATGACTTTAGTATTGAATACACAATAGGGAAAGGCAATAAGGTTGCGGATGCGCTTAGCAGAAAACATCAGAACGCAGTGTTGGCAATGATAACTAAGGAAAGATTTGAAAGCGTTGACTACAGGTATAGTACAGTGGAGGTCTAAGAGTAGTCCTAGTACGGAGACTATAATGTTGTCATGTTTAGAAGTTCGCCCAGTGATAATTGAAAGGATTGCTTCTAAACAAATGGAGGATCTGGTATTAGTTAAATGGATCAAGAAGTTAAGGGATGGAATGGAAAGTGATGACTTGAAGGATTTTAGTCTTGACCAGAATGGGTGGTTGAGGAAGTAAGGAAGGTTATGTGTTCCAGATGTAAGTGTGTAACAGCCCGCAAATCCGCACCCCTTGAGTCAACACTATTCTACATCAATTAACTCAAGTGGAACAGAAACACGAACCATTAGGGTTAAAGAAGAAGAGGTAGAAGAAAGAACGAACTAAACAATATCAGAATCTCACAGTCGCAGCGGAGTAAAATATAATAGTAAATAATAGATCTTTACACAAAATGAAACTATATCTGTTTTACACATCATATCATCAGAGTATCTCATACACAATATTACTAGTCAGACAAACATACAATCATAGCAGCAGATATATATACAAATATGGATAATACGTCTCGGACTCCAGCTCCTCTTCTGCTCCATAGCAACCTATCCTGAACAAATAATACTCGGTCTGACCCGAGCATTATAATGAAATAACAGCCGAGTCAGTCTGGAATACCAGCTGATAATAATGCATCCAAATTGATTATTAAAGTTTCAAAATCCTTTTGAAAACAAAAGCATCTCGTAAGACCATGCCACAAATAAACATGTCGGGTTTTTACCTTACGATAGCTAAAACACTTTTTATAGAAATCCTCTGATATTATAATAGGGTCTATATACAAATACTTATAAAATAGCCGAAATTGTTACATTCATTAAATTCCAGATACTAGCCACAAAAGTGGGTAATACAAACAAAACTCGTACAAGGCTCATAGGAAGAATGGATTCCAACTAATGACTAGGCACTGGGGTACCACCTGTCATGGTACGGGGCTTAGATCACCGTACCGAGGACCACGCCTGATCCCCTGCAACATAAGGCCGGACCTATCCCTTACTGGACAGTTTTGAATAAGATCACCCCACGGTTGGGATCAGCAACCGCCCACTAAGCCGAAATAAAAGAGACATCTAGACAGGGATGACCTTACTCTCAAGTGGGGGCTACCCACGAAGCCTTGCTGCATATCCCCTGATTTTCAGTCATTCTCATTTGATGAGGCTTGAGTCTAAGCGTTACCTTTAGAACGTTTCACTTAGAATGCCCATCGCCCACCTGACGATGTTCCGAAAGCATTCGTCCATACAAGTCCGTCCCGGGTTCGAACGGAACCGAAGGCACTACTCCTACTACATCCATTTTGGAAATATCCTCAGGATTAGTAGCGACTAGCCCTTGCAATTCACTGCTCCATCTTCGTCTCCGAACACGTTTTTCGCACGAAATGTACAAACCAGATCGAAGTGGTTTTCGAGAAATAAATCTTGATCCCGGTCTCTTCGAAACGATCAACGCATTTGTCTCATATTGATAGTCGGTGATTTAACCATCAATTAATATTCATAAGCATCCATCACACAATATATAATTCCCACATTATTTATTTGCCTCTAAGATCTTTATAAGATATATTTCCAAATTTCAAAACTTGTTTGAAAACAATTTCCCAAAGTTCTTCCTTTACAAGGTAAATCCATTACCATTTAATCCCATTGGAAATAACCAAGTTCAAAACATTTAGATTTAAAACAGTTAAAACATTTTATACTGAAATACTTTAAAATATGTAAATTTACTTCTAGTTATTTACTTAAAATATAAATTTAAAATATGTGAAGTAAAACTATTTATTAAGACATAAACTTGATTTTACATAAAGGTTTAGTTAAATTAAATTTAAAAGTAGATTTTAAAAGGATTAATAATAATTTCTAGTAACTTTATTCAAAACTTGCCTTTAAATAAATCCATTTGTAAAAATAATTTCTAATGTATTCGTACATAGTTACTATTGCAAATTACTAATTAGTTACTTAAAAATAATAATTTCAAAAATACTCTTTTAAATCAAGTTTAAACTTTAACTTATTTTTAAATAAAATCTGTTAAAACATGAACTTGGTTTCCCAGGGAAAACACACTTCCATTCAAACATTCCAAAGAACTTTTCTTATAAATCCAGCACAATCCATTACAACCCAAAATTTATGTTTAAACAACGTAAATTTCCTTTCCATGCTTAAAAATAAACTCCTTTTGAAGTTTAAACACCTTTTTCCATTTCCGGAAAATTCATTTTCAAAGCATAGGATGAAAACATTTTTATATAAACATTTGGGAATTTATTAAAGGAAAATGATACTATGACTTACTTAAATAAAATCCAAATGGTGAAAAATGCATTTCAAAATGTTTTATTTACATTTTAAACTGTTAATTTATATTTGGAAGCTTCGTTAAAACATATTTTAATTTCCCGGAAAAACACTATTCATTGTCAAAAATAACCCATCGTTATTTTAACACTTCATCACTTCTTATAAAATTTCCCACCAGAAAGCCATACTTCCACATTATAGATTGATAAATTTTCCACTTCATTTAAAACTCAAATCTACCAATTTCCATTCTTCATCTACTCCAAATTCCAAATTTTACACCTTTAAATTCTTTATACAACATTTTCTTTAAAATCCAATTTATTTTATTTATTTTTAATATTCCAGATTTTATTTATCAAAATATCTCACGATATAACTGAATTCAAAAAGTTAGCTAACACAGAATATACATCAATTATATAAAAATAATCCCTACATTGTGAGGAATCCAGTTGGATCCCTCCAACCTGTTTTTCCCTGCATCCACAAATATGAGCACATCACTTATATAAATATCATTTCAGGCAGCTACAACATTTATATTCAACCAATCACACAGATATTTAAATATTAACTATTTAAATTGTCTAGCATCCAGATGTGAGTGAGAATAACTCACCATGAGTTTCCGGCGAGCGTTCGAAATTTAAATTAAACCGAACGGTGTTCGATTTAACTCAAATTTCTACTTGCCCGAAATGATTTCCGAACTGCACCACCGCGTAGTACGTGCTTCTGCGATTCCGGCGTCGCCAATTTCGTCGAAATCTGATATCGTGTGAACAAGTTATTCGATTTTAAAGTTTGTATTGTATTTAAAACATTTTTTTAAAGCTTATACCATCTTAGCCATTCAACCCTCAGGAGCATCAAAGCCGCTCGTCACGTCTTCCTCATGCAAGCATCAGGAACGAAATCGAACAACGAACCCAAAATAGTCGACCTAGGGCTTCGAAATCGCGCCGCCTTCGTCGCATCTAGCTCGATCGGAGCTCGCCACCACGTCGCTCGTCGACAACTCCACCATCGGCCAAGATCCGGTTCCCCATAGCTCGCGTAAAACGAGCCTAGCCGACCACGAACGCGACTACCCCCCGGCCTCCACACTCCACTAGACACATCCTCGCCGTATAGATTTCATCATCTCGAATGGCTCTTCGATTTACTAGTTGACGATTTTGGCTAAAGGTCTATGGATGGAGAGAAATTGGTGGGGGAGGACGATCATTTTTCGGCCATAGAACGATATAAGCGGCGGCTCTGAAGAAATGAAGCTAGGGTTTGCAATTATATAATTATATAATTTAATTTAATTAATAAAATTCTCAATTGAACAGTTTATGCAAACGACCTCCAAACCACGCGTTCCGGCAGTCAATTCTAGGGTTTTTCCGCGTTCCGGACACAATGGAACAGGTTTCGTAAGATAATTCGATCGTATGCATGAGTTACGGAATTAAACGATCAATTTTAATTTAAACCGATTAAAGTATTTTCTAAGCGTTTTAAGCTGTCAGGGTCAAACGACAACTCCGAGTGCTACGAAAATTGAAATCCGATAATAACTAACTATTACGGATCCAATGGAACTGGTTTCGTCGAATTCCGAGACCGTGCCCCGGAAGGCTATTTTAAATCGTCTATTAAAACGAGCGATTTTCGAATTTGTCGAAAACGCTTAAAATTTCACCTTTAAAATTTTATTAATTCTATTATAACTCGTATAAAATTTATATTCACATTCAAAATCATTCTGTTTCAGTTTAAATCAAAATATGATTATTTGCAATATTATGTTATTAAATTAATATAAAATTCCAAATTCAATCTATCGACCATTAATTCCATCCAATGGTCCAATATTACAGTTCAAATCCAATTAGATTCAAAATAAACTTTAGAATCAAATTTTATATCTATTTATACTCAGAATTACTAATTATTCCAATTCTAATATTAAATTATTATTATTCAAATTTTCAATTTCATTCCCGTATATGAAATTTGACTAATTTTATTAACTTAACCAAAGTCTTTTATTTCAAAATTCAAATTATAACTCATATTCAACCTTTAAAATGAATTAAATGTTCAAATTTGGCGACCCAAAATTCCGGGTCGTTACATTCCTGCTCCCTTATAAAAATTTCGTCCCCGAAATTTGCTAAGGTAGAAAGAATGTTCCCAACTCAATAGCAAAACTTACTTAGTGAAAATCCCAAATTCACTTTTCCCAAATCCTTTAGTTTCAATCGAAACTACAAATTCAATCCTATTCCAAAATCCTTTATTTCCAATTGTTATTTGAAATCAACTTGTCGCTAATGAAACAAATGCTCCTACACTCATTAACTTAACCAAAACTTCTTTAGTTAAAACTTATATACACTTCCCAAAACCCTTTAGCTCAAATCCAAACTCATATGCTTTATTTATACTCAAAAGCTTTTGTTTCAACATTATCTCAAAAATAACTTTTCAAGTTAATTTCAATTTTCAAATTTCCAAAAAATTTCTAACTCCCAAAATTTCCGAAAATTTTCGGCAGTGTCTCCCCTGTACGGAGGAGCTTTCGTGATATCGCGATACAGATAAATATATATACATCGACCAAATGGTCGGAAACCAAAATATTTCACAATATATATATATATATATCATTTCCCAATTATATTTTTTGCGTAGGCATACCTTTTTAGCAAATTTTAAAGCAAGCCGCTAATATAACGCATATACGCACTCCAACTCTATCCAACGCCTTCCGTACCTGTACTTACTCAACAAACTCATTAGTTTTCAAAGATATGAACATTTTAACAACATTTTCAATATAGATGTAAGCCAAACATATCCATTTCATAGCCTAACCAAGCAACTTCATACTTTAACAATGTTCACCAAATTTTATCAACAATTTAAAGATTTCAATCACCATTTAGTTTCTCGACAAATCCAGACTTCGCTTTTATTTCACTTCACTACACCAGAAAAGACTTTTGGTAGCGTTGAAAAAACGCTACCATAACTTATGGTAGCGTTTTAGAGAACGCTGCTATACGACATGCAACTAAAAGTCTAAAACTTTTTGTTGCCTTGTAGTAAACGCTACCAAAAGTCACTTTTAAATGCAACTATAGGTATTTTCTGTAGGATTTAAAAAACGCTACCAAAAGTCACTTTTAAATGCAGCTATAAGTTTTTTCTGTAGGGTTAAAAAAACGCTACCATAAGTCTTCATTTTTTGGTTGCATTTTTTGTTTACATGCTTTTTTTGATTTTCATTAGCGTTTTTAAAATGCAACTGTATAATTTTTATATTAGTTTACATTTGTTTCTGTAGCATTTCTGAAACGCTACTAAAAGTTATTGGTTGTTTGGTAGCATATTTTAAATGCTACTATTTACGGTTGATGGTTTATACCATTTCCAGCAATCGCTTATATACTATTCATATTAAAACGAACGATCTATCGCATAATTTTCATATATTCAAACAAACAATTAAATCACATAATTAGCATATACAAACAATCAATCATATGATCATCATATTCAAATAATTGCAAAAACATGCTAATCTCACAATCAAATATAATATCCATAATCAATTCGATAGTAGTTTGTCAACAAAATAAGTCACATACTATAAGCATTCACAGACAAGTTTCCACAAATGGTACTAAAAAAATACGACAACATATATAACAATTAAATTCATGTTCGTTGCTTGATTACCAATAGTTCTTTGTTGTCGACAGTCTTTGCTTCGAAATAGCTAATTACCTGCAAACGAGTTTAACAATCAACAATATATATATGTGTGTGTGTGTGTGTGTGTATGAAAATCATGTAATCTGTAACTCGATGTTCTATATTAACACAAATTAACAAAAATTGTTCTATTTTATATGCATCCTATATAGTTCCCCACGAATAGAAAATTTTCAATTTACACAGATATTCAGATCAAAACTGGGTTAGAAGTCTGACTGGATTTCATTCTATGTGCAGATTGTGTATTCAGTACTATGGGCAGATTGTGTATTCAGTACTATGGTCAAGTTAAATCTTATAAAATATGAAAAAGTATCTGGAATGTCCGTAATCCATCGATGATGCATCCATCCACTAATTGAAATGTACAATTTTCTTTACCCTTGTCGTTTTCTATCAATTGGGTTCTCTAAAACAAAAATATTCCCTAAATTCACATTGTCGTAACTGTATTAGGCAACAACTGTAGTGTCAGTTACTTCCATTTATTTGTGTTAGCCCTCTTATATAACTACATTTGTGTAATACATGTGCAATGACATAACGATTAATCTAAGTAGACAGTTTTAGGAAAAATGGTTTATTTAAGTTTTAGTTTCAAGTGTATCAATTGTTGTGGCTCTGTAGGTAAACACGTTTACCATAGAGGATATATACTGAAATGTTGTGGCTTTGCAGATAAAAACTTAAATGTTGTGATACAGATTTTTATTTTTTTAATACCCGAATAAACAGAACTAAAACTTAATGTTGAGATATGATGTACTGAAAAATAATACTTACTGAAACTTGATTCTCCAATGACATATGCTGATGGCCAAGCTATCGTAGTACCAAAGGCATCTTCCATGTACGTACACTCAGATGTAGGTCGTCATAGCAATGCGTCATTAACTCTCACAAAGTTTACCCAAACTTTTACCGCATCTTTTCCCAGCGGAACACAATGAACCATTGTTGTTGGATCAGTTGAAGCGATAGTTCCTTCAGCCACTACTTGTCCCGTTTCACCCACATCAATAAGCTTATAGCTACTATTTGGTACCAAATTTGCACCCTGTTGGATAAGCAAATAAATAAATAATCATCAAATATGTCGTAATCATCAAATAAATAAGCAAAAGTATTAACCGTTTGAAAAAAGGATTAACATGTTATCATTGCAATCACATGTAACTAGTAATCAAATATGTTGTAATCATCAAACTTAGTTAATTCTTCATCATCGTAATTATTATTACTCAAAACTTTTTTAAATTAGTTTTTATAAAATTTAGTTATCTTAAACTTAGTTAATTTTATAAAACTCATTTAATTTTAACAAAATTTAGTTAATTTTTATTAACTTGGTTAACTTAGTTAATTTATTATTATTATTATTATTATTATTATTATAAACTTAGTTAATTCGTTATCATCGTCTTTATTTATAAAACTTTGTTAAACTAGTTATATTATTACTATTTATAAAATTTAGTTAACTTAAACATAATTAATTTTATAAAACTTGTTTAATTTTAATAATAAAGTTAAAATACAATTAAACTTAGTTAATTTTAGTTAACTATTTTAATAATACATTTTTAATAATGTAGTTAAACTACAATTAAACTTAGTTAATTTTAGTTAAATATTTATAAAATTTAGTTTAACTTCAAATTTGTTAAAACAAAACTACTGCAAATCAGTGTCCAACATTCACCCACCACTTCATTTGCTCCTACACCAGTACCACATAATCCCTTCTCCAATTTAAACACTTCCCTTTACACCCAACAGATCATCATACAACAAAACACCCAAACTTACATACCCCAAACCACCAACCTCCTCTGCTGAATATTGCACATTCTTATAACCATCACTTCCTCTCATATATACAACTTGCCACCATCTTCAAATATAAAACAGTGCACACTTCATTTTTATTAAGCATGCTCCACAACTCACAAACCCTCACTTCTGTGCACATATATGTGCACCAGCCTGCATACATTTACCACCTCATCTTGAACCCCACTATGCATACATTTTCCTCTGTGCATATCGGAGCAACATCCTGTGCAAAAATTTCTGTGGTTCATTTTCTTTTGCATTTGCATATCCATTTTCCTATGCCAAACTGTTGCTGCCACTCCATTAACATCCTCTTGCCACCTTCCTGGCAATCACCACAAATGCATAGATACATACCCTACCTGTACATCCCATCTGCTACACTCCAACACAATACAACAATCCCTACCACCAACAGTTGCAACTGTGCACTTCATATCAACATATCATCATAACACTCCACAGACCGACAACAACTAACTTCTATGCTCAACCATTCCCCTACAATTCCTCATCACCTTATAGCAAAGTCAACGCAATCCAATAACCCTGTTTCTATCACCTTCTTGCAGCAAAACCATCGTCACAGCCATCAAAGTTAATCGCGACCTCCAGTAACATCTTCTCACTTCCACTCAATTCAACATACACTACAACAAGCAACCACCCATCACTTGAACTCGCAATAGCATTAATTATTGTTGAAAAGTGTTGTGCAAACTCTAAGTATACTGATGGGTCATGGTTTCAAAAGCAAATACGACAAGTCTTCCATAATCCACATATTGAGAATACTTTATAAACATATAATAAACATTCATGCACATAAACTACCGTGCTAATTTACAAAATTTACAAATGATAAAATATATCTCATTCTCTGGACATAAACTAGGCTACTAGCAGATAGAACACCAGGGACAAACTTATAATCTAGTCTAGGTAACGAAGTGTAAGATTACAATTGTACCATTATGATCAATGACTCTAAACACAAAAGGACGCTGACGAGCTGCTATCTGTGTGTACTGAGATGATAAAGTAAAAGGGTCGAAAGAAGATCTTGAAACTGGAACAACGTGGGGACCGATATGACATGTGTTAGTCATACAAACATGATCCGACAATAAATGCACATAGACCTACGCGGGTCCAATAAGTGATAAGGTCACTCTGAACAGCGTATGATACACCATCTATGCAACCATGTTGTCTATGCGCTGCTAAATATATTAGACTAATACACCAATTCTGTCTAAACATTTCATCCTTAATGCTAGTACTTAAGTGCACTAGATGTATCTTGCTGCTAATGAACCATAAATGAATATATAATGATAGTTGTTCTTCTTTCAAAATCAGTGTATTCAAAAGTTGACTTATCATACATTGGATCTTCAAATTTTCTAAAATTTTTGAAACCATATTGACAAGATTTGTGTACAATTATTATCCATAAATATAGTGTTGCTGTTGCTGCTAAATACACATTAAACTTAACTAGTGGTATTTCTTAGTACGTGCATATCAATTCTAGTAGTATTTCTATAAAGGCTCTTACTCAGCGGCTTTACTATTTTAGTAATACTCAAGGCAGTACAGTGGCACTTGCAGGTGGCCATACGCTCGCAGATTTCTAAGCTATTTACTTGATCCATAAACATTACTGATGCCTAGTACATGTTTATCATTCAAAATATTTTGCTCGAAACCCATCATTCACAAATACCGTATAATTTTTCTTGATTTGAACTTTGAATGATATTTCTTCACTTAACTCATTTAGCGAGTAGAACTCGAGCAAAGTAGAAGAACATCTTTAATCAAGTGTACTCGTATGCATGTACCATTTAAAAACATCTTTTCACGATTCCCATTTAATAATTAAACGCCAAGACCATTAATTTAAAGAAAAATAAGGAACAGTTATCAAATTTCCAAATATCAGAACAATCCTTCAATACTTTAACAATGGAAAAGATGACACACTAACACTGTATAATACTGTACAAGTTTTCAGAATTAGCAAGGTGTGCTTGAGTGAGATAGATAGAAGGGTTTGCCATTATAAATTGCCACCAGTACTTTTAAATAATAATTAACTAGAGAGTTTAGAGCTGTCCTCGACAAATTGTACATTTAATATTATGTCTGCATTTCCATGTCATGGACAGGCTATCAGAGTAAGGTCTTTGGATGAGATACCATTCAACGAAATCAACAAGCAGGTAAAACTAAGTATGTAATCATTAGCCTGATCAAACTAATCTAAGAATATACAAAAAAGTGTAAACAAATCCAAATAAAAAATAAAAAATTGTTTTTTGGTGGTTATATTTATGTTTATAAATAAACGTAACTAATAAACAGAACAATTGATGCATATAAAGAAAATTTTGACCGTCAACAGGACCTTCCAACTAAGAGTATGATCAATCTATCCAGCCACATAAGATGCCAAATCTGAATCATTTGCCTGAATAATCCGAAATTTTGGGAACAAACAAATAAACTTTTTGAAATAAAAAAATTAAGCATTATACCTCATCCATTTTTCCAAGTTCCAATCCCTTAAAGTTCTTTAGTCTCAAGGCCTCAACCAACTCATACTGTAGCCAAGTTCCCTGAAGTTAGAAAAAAGAGAGGAACTTTCAGGCACTGTAGTAGTAGTAGGACTGACAATAACGTGTAATGTGCATGCAGAAATGAGTACATGCAACAAAACTAAACCAAGCAAATTAATAAAAAAAATAAAAGGAAAACAAAAGGTTATACCTTACTCTCTTCAATAGCAGTTTGAAAAACGTAGTTTCCATATGTATCAATAGTAAGTCTTTCAAATTTACTCAAATCAAATTTCCGCACTAGACTTTCAATTAGCAATTCTCCTCCAAATGATTGCATGCACTTTTGAATCACGTAACTTCCATATTGATCTACGACTAACTCCAACAAGCACTCTTCCAAGCAGCGACATAGATATTCATTGAATGGCAAGTTGTCGAAAACTTCCAAAGCAAATTGTATCACATGGTTTCTGCATTTTAAAATAAAGTAGACATATATAAAATAGTGATATAACAGTTAACAGTTAATAAAGCTTCAAAATATATACCCTTTGGGATGTTTTGCAAGATAAACTGAATTATCAGCAATTTTCAGTAAAATATCGGCCCTTTCATAATTGGCTGAACCCAAGATGACTTGTTTGAGAGATTCATTTCTCCTGTTCTTAGCTAGTTTCACATAGTGCTTCAACGCTGCTTTAAATAAAAACTGAAACAAAAAAGTTGATATATTGTGAGTCGAATTTTGGAAATCAACTGTCTATGGTTGATTACAGTTTGTTAAGATATAACAATGCCAATCTTACCTTGTTGTGATCGTAGCCGAGATTCTGAAGACAACAAGCTACAATTTGAAAAGCAACAGGATGCATCAAAATTTCAAGCACGTTTTCTTTAAAAAATTAAGCTACCATTCCTTCACGGCAACAATCACTACTTGCGTGCACTGACTTCTACACGCCCCTTCAACCACTCACTCCAGACTGCAGTGATCATCTCCTTCTCTTGCAAACCATCAACAATCCTTTCCACTGCCCAATAATATCATCACAAACCACTACTCCAAGCTCACTTCAACTAATCAACCCTTCATATCTGCCTGTAACCATTCCCATTGCCACTCTTTTCCATTCTCACGTTACTTCATATCACAGCCATAAAACAACACACTTCTGACCACAATTCTCTCTGACCAACGTACACTCCATCATACAACAATCATTTAGCCACTATTAAAACTTGTTAACTGTTCAACAAGTTTCAAAACATCCCCCACTTTCAAAGCAACTCACAACAATCGACAACCTCCTTTGTTATTACCATTCTCCGTCACTCCAGTAATCACCATACCACCAGCAAGTACACATCAACAACTTCCTAAATTTTCACCATGCTCCCTACCATTTCTTACATCACTGATCATAGAAATTCCAACACAGAACTTCCCTCTAAAATCACCACACAACCCTGCCTTCAGCACCAACAGTTTACTGCACATATACAACTTCATACAACCAACAGTTGCACTTCTCTGTGCATATCAAACAACCAATTCAACCATCCACAACTGAACTACTGTTACAATACTTAAACCATACTTCATTGTCTTCCCATCACTATTACATTCCCATTGACATACTCATCATTCCTCTGCAATTTCCCATTGCCTGTAGACTGCATCACCACTGCAGTGACATAACACACACACCCCCCATCCATATATCCTACCACGACACCATCCAAATGCCTCACAACATCCTTTTCCACCATCCTCTGACTGTCACTTGCTTTTGCCAATCTATACAAAATTACGGCTCTCCACTAGCAACGAAACATCACAACATTGCTACCACTTCACAAGAAAACAAAACTGCAATTACAACCTGTACATATACCTTATCATTGTCTTCTTCCATACCCAATCTTTGCACATAGTAGCACCATCATCGCCACTTACTGCCTCACACAGAACAACCATCTGCTTGATCATCCACTGTCCATTGCTACCTCCACCCTATAACATTCTTACAAATCGCAACCACAATCGAACAACCACCACAACCGAACTAACCTGCAACCTCGACCTAAGCCACACGCCTCATCTCCTTTCTCTGAACCACCCTCTACAGCAACTTCAGTTAACAGCAGCATCCCCATACAGCCGATCGCGACATCTTCCTCAAACCTTAATTTACCACGATTTATATATATGCGAACAAACTGATAAATATTAAAATTTATATATATGTGTGAAGTTGTACATGTTAAGAATCGAAGTATGCGAAAAAACTGCTAAATATACAAAGCAATAATCCTCTTTACATTGATTACCTCGATTTGTAGATTCGGGCCTTGTGAACAAAGCGGAGGGGAGCAGATTCGACGAAGTGGATGGGAGCTAATGACGTGGAGCTGATGACGAAGTGCAGTATTGGTTCGAGCGAGAGGGTTGGTTATTTAGGGTTGGTTATTTTAGGGAGAAAGAAAAAAGTTTTAAGCG
This sequence comes from Allium cepa, assembly GCA_030765085.1. Taxonomy (NCBI): domain Eukaryota; kingdom Viridiplantae; phylum Streptophyta; class Magnoliopsida; order Asparagales; family Amaryllidaceae; genus Allium; species Allium cepa. Next base: position 699,508,246 of record CM060939.1, read on the forward strand.
GCGAATGAAAATAAACGAGGAAGGAAGCGCTTTTCATTGGAGATGAAAAAATTAAGTCCCGCCTTAAATTTTTGTTCCCTCCATTAGTTACATTTTTTAGATAAACACTGTTCCATAAAATATTGGTTGCACTTAAATAAGTTTTTGATTGCACTTGATAATAAACGCTGCTAATAAATGCAACTAAAAATGCTTTTTCTTGTAGTGCTTGAATGATTTAAATTCAAGTTTACTACTATCAAGCCTTATTCTCATCAATATGATTAACATGTGCTTCACTAACATCAATCTATTTTAATTCAATTCCAAATTGATTTACAATCAAATTCTTATTTTCAATTTGAGGCATATGCATTTCTTTTATGATCCATTTTCATTCATATGCAAACCCACTTAATAAAATTTCAATCCATTCCAATTGATTCAAAAACAAATTTCATTTTGTTTCTTTAAGCCAATCAAATGTTTATTTACCACAAAACGACCAATGCTATGCAAATTCATGTCATTTAAGCAAATAATCATCTCTTAAGCTTATAACCATTTAAAATTAATTCTAGTTTAAATTTATATTAATTTTATTCAATTTTGCATGGTTCACAATCCAAGCATTCTTGCTTTATCACATTTATTGAAGTAAATCTCCAATTTTATATTTCCAATTCATTATCCATATAGGTTTATATTAATATCATTCAATTCTGGTTTATATACAACTCATACATTCTTATTTCATCTCAAGAATTAATTAAAAGTCTTTTTCACTCTCATTTCAATTTATTAATCTCAACAAATTCCATTCAAGATTACTCAATAATGCTTTTCCACACTTATTTTTGTCTTTCTTACAATTTGATTTCATTTTCATTTAATTCTCATTCAATCAAATTTCAATTACATTAAATTTGATTAGTATATCCATTCAATTCCAATTCTCATTCACCAATTTATTTTGAATTTATTTTGCTAATAACAGGGCCCCTTCACATTATTTCACCCACTAGAATTTATTTACAATTCAAGCCATCACTATTATAATCTAGTTCCATTAGTCATTCACACTTCCAATATTTATTGCCATAAATTTAAATCCCATGCCACAATTGGATTTTTATTTACTTTCCAAATTTTGACCAAGCTATCAAAATTCTATTCATGCCAATACAAATTCCATTTAATTTAGCTTACACTAAATTCATTCTCAAACAATTCCTTTGAATTTAGTTGAGTTAAAACTTTATTCACACAATATCATTCTTGCTCCTCTAAATTAAATTTCCTTTCAATTTAATCCTTTTCCAATTCTAATTCAAGTTCGACCAAATTTAGTTAGCTATCTTGAATTTATACCATTTCCTTTACTATTTTAAATAAGAATTAAATTATATTCATTTCTATTAATAACACAATTGAATCTTGTTTTTAATTAAATCCAAATCCATCTCAATTCCATTCAATTGTAGTTAAATCCAATTCAATTCAATTTTAAATTTTCCATATACAAGTTCAAAACTTATTTACAAACTTAAGTTCATTCACATCTTTAATCTCTCACTTTACCTTATTTCAGTTTACATTTCATTAGAGATTAAGTTTGAATTCACCATACCATTTAAAGTAAATCATCAATTCAATCCAAATCTCAATCAATTCCCTTTTACCTTAAATTAAATTTAATCCGAGTCAAAATTTACCTTTCCATTCATCATTTAGTTTCGAATGGATAAGTCTAAAATCTTATTTACCATTCAAAGTCCATTTACCCATCTATATTTTACTTTGCCTCATCTCACTTTATATTTCATTTAAGATTTAGATTTGAATCCACTACACCATTTCAACTCCTTCCATTTTATAATTGCAATTTCAAATTATAGAAATAGATTAAGGATATAAGTTTTCATTATATAATTATAACTCATAGCTATAACCATTGTACATTCAACTTACATTCAATTCAATTCAATCATTAAATTTTAATTCAATTTTCATTCCCACTTTAATTTAACTTATCTTAAATTAAATTCAAATATATTTTATTTACCTTCATATGCTCAAATTAAATTCACATTCCAGGATAAAATTTCATTTCCCTTCCTTATTAATATCAATATTAATATCAACCCCTGTTCTTATTTTAACCAACTTCAAGTTCAATAGTTGATTCTCTTCATCTTTCACATTTTAAATGGAATTTCTAAAATTTCAATTTAATCCAAATCAATTTAATTCTAAACCCAATTTATTTAACTTATCCCAAGTTAAATTCAAATTTTCTATTCCCTTCAATATATTTTATTCACTTCCATTTACTCAAGTTAAATTTTAATTCCAAGATTAAAATTTACATTTCCTTCTTATTAGCATCAACTTTACCAAAATAAGTTCATTAGTTGATGCATTTTACCTTTACACACCATTTAAATAGAATGTTCCAGAATTCAATTACCCGGTTTTATTCCAAAACCATTTTGAAATAATAATCAATTCATACCCATTTGGTATATCAATCAAATCTCCAGATTCTCCAAAACAACTTGTTTATACCAAACAAATTTCCTCCCTTGAAATTTCCAAAACAACTAGCATACCCAACAAATCAAAACAATATCATAACCAACCATTTTGGTAGCAATACATCACTTTAGAAACTCGAAAATGAATTATAATGATGTGTCCAGCATCATCAGGATTATTTTCCAGCGACTGAAGTGAGTTCAATGCTTCTTACTTTCCCAAATTCATTTCAAAACAGTTTCCATTCAAAAATACTTCCCAAAATAATATTCCAATATTGCCTTCAAACACTTTAGCAAACATTTCAAACTTTCCCAGGATTTTAAATTTCCAAACTTTGTTTTCAATACATTTAAAATCCTTTTTAAAACTTTCGGGGTTTAAATTCTGGTTTAGTTTAAATTTAGTTATTCCTTTATATAATTTATACTTATAGAATTTTATTTGATTATAACCATTTGGAATTTCAGATTAAATTTTAGATTCTTATTTGATTATAGTATTAACAACCAATCATCCAAATATATAATATTTTCAGAAAATTATTTCTTTTATATCAAAATATACTTTTGGGTAAAATTATTTCATTTACCCACTTTAAAAACAATACTATGTCGGTTTATCTTGTTTAAGAGTTTAGAAACCCCTATCGATATGGTTGTACTTCCCGCACCGACCAGAATTCATAAACACTCAACCGATAAGTCAACATAGTATAAAAACAATTTTATATCCACTAATAAGTACGCTCTCATATCTATTAATACTCTCAACTCATTATAGAGTACTATTAACTCTGTTTAATGAGTAATTTCCCCACCAAAGCCTTGGTTGTCGCCAACCTAAGCTCTGATACCAAGTGTAACAGCCCGCAAATCCGCACCCCTTGAGTCAACACTATTCTACATCAATTAACTCAAGTGGAACAGAAACACGAACCATTAGGGTTAAAGAAGAAGAGGTAGAAGAAAGAACGAACTAAACAATATCAGAATCTCACAGTCGCAGCGGAGTAAAATATAATAGTAAATAATAGATCTTTACACAAAATGAAACTATATCTGTCTTACACATCATATCATCAGAGTATCTCATACACAATATTACCAGTCAGATAAACATACAATCATAGCAGCGGATATATATACAAATATGGATAATACGTCTCGGACTCCAGCTCCTCTCCTGCTCCATAGCAACCTATCCTGAACAAATAATACTCGGTCTGACCCGAGCATTATAATGAAATAACACCCAAGTCAGTCTGGAATACCAGCTGATAATAATGCATCCAAATTGATTATTAAAGTTTCAAAATCCTTTTGAAAACAAAAGCATCTCGTAAGACCACGCCACAAATAAACATGTCGGGTTTTTACCTTACGATAGCTAAAACACTTTTTATAGAAATCCTCTGATATTATAATAGGGTCTATATACAAATACTTATAAAGTAGCCGAAATTGTTACATTCATTAAATTCCAGCTACTAGCCACAAAAGTGGGTAATACAAACAAAACTCGTACAAGGCTCGTAGGAAGAATGGATTCCAACTAATGACTAGGCACTGGGGTACCACCTGTCACAGTATGGGGCCTAGATCACCGTACCGAAGACCACGCCGGATCCCCTGCAACACAAGGCCGGACCCATCCCTTACTGGACAGTTCCGAATAAGATCACCCGGCGGTTGGGATCAGCAACCGCCCACTAAGCCGAAATAAAAGAGACATCTAGACAGGGATGACCTTACTCTCAAATGGGGGCTACCCACGAAGCCTTGCTGCATATCCCTTGATTTTCAGTCATTCCCATTTGATGAGGCTTGAGGCTAAGCGTTACCTTTAGAACGTTTCACTTAGAATGCCCATCGCCCACCTGACGATGTTCCGAAAGCATTCGTTCATACAAGTCCGTCCCGGGTTCGAACGGAACCGAAGGCACTACTCCTACTACATCCATTTTGGAAATATCATCAGGATTAGTAGCGACTAGCCCTTGCACTTCACTGCTCCATCTTCGACTCCGAACAAGTTTTTCACACGAAACGTATAAACCGGATTGAAGTAGTTTTCGAGAAATAAATCTCGATCCCGGTCTCTTCGAAACGATCAACGCATTTGTCTCATATTGATAGTCGGTGATTTAACCATCAATTAATATTCATAAGCATCCATCACACAATAAATAATTCCCACATTATTTATTTTCCTCTAATATCTTTACAAGATATATTTCCAAATTTCAAAACTCGTTTGAAAACAATTTTCCAAAGTTCTTCCTTTACAAGGTAAATCCTTTACCATTTAATCCCATTGGAAATAACCAAGTTCAAAACATTTAGATTTAAAACAGTTAAAACACTTTATACCGAAATACTTTAAAATATGTAAATTTACTTCTAGTTATTTACTCAAAATATAAATTTAAAATATGTGAAGTAAAACTATTTATTAAGACATAAACTTGATTTTACATAAAGGTTTAGTTAAATTAAATTTAAAAGTAGATTTTAAAAGGATTAATAATAATTTCTAGTAACTTTATTCAAAACTTGCCTTTAAATAAATCCATTTGTAAAAATAATTTCTAATGTATTCGTACATAATTACTATTGCAATTACTAATTAGTTACTTAAAAATAATAATTTCAAAAATACTCTTTTAAATCAAGTTTAAACTTTAACTTATTCTTAAATAAAATCTGTTAAAACATGAACTTGGTTTCCCAGGGAAAACACACTTCCATTCAAACATTCAAAAGAACTTTTCTTATAAATCCAGCCCAATCCATTACAACCCAAAATTTATGTTTAAACAACGTAAATTTCCTTTCCATGCTTAAAAATAAACTCCTTTTGAAGTTTAAACACCTTTTTCCATTTTCGAGAAATTCATTTTCAAAGCATAGGATGAAAACATTTTTATATAAACATTTGGGAATTTATTAAAGGAAAATAATACTTATGACTTACTTAAATAAAATCCAAATGGTGAAAAATGCATTTCAAAATGTTTTATTTACATTTTAAACTGTTAATTTATATTTGGAAGCTTCGTTAAAACATATTTTAATTTCCCGGAAAAACACTATTCATTGTCAAAAATAACCCATCGTTATTTTAACACTTTATCACTTCTTATAGAATTTCCCACCAGAAGCCATACTTCCACATTATAGATTGATAAATTTTCCACTTTATTTAAAACTCAAATTTACCAATTTCCATTCTTCATCTACTCCAAATTCCAAATTTTACACCTTTAAATTCTTTATTCAACATTTTCTTTAAAATCCAATTTATTTTATTTATTTTTAATATTGCAGATTTTATTTATCAAAATATCTCACGATATAACTGAATTCAAAAATTTAGCTAACACAGAATATAAATGCGATGCATCATCAATTATATAAAAATAATCCCTACATTGTGAGGAATCCAGTTGGATCCCTCCAACCTGTTTTTCCCTACATCCACAAATATGAGCACATCACTTATATAAATATCATTTCAGGCAGATACAACATTTATATTCAACCAATCACACAGATATTTAAATATTAACTATTTAAATTGTCTAGCATCTAGATGTGAGTGAGAATAACTCACCTTGAGTTTCCGGCGAGCGTTCGAAATTTAAATAAAACTGAACGGTGTTCGATTTAACTCAAATTTCTACTTGCCCGAAATGATTTCCGAACTGCACCACCACGTAGTACGTGCTTCTCCGATTCCGGCGTCGCCAACTTCGTCGAAATCTGATATCGTATGAACAAGTTATTTGGTTTTGAAGTTTGTATTGTATTTAAAACCTTTTTTTTAAAGCTTATACCATCTTAGCCGTTCAACCCTTAGGAGCATCAGAGCCGCTCGTCACGTCTTCCTCAGGCAAGCATCAGGAACGAAATCGAACAACGAACCCAAAATAGCCGACCTAGGGCTTCGAAAGCGCCGCCTTCGTCGCATCCAGCTCGATCGGAGCTCGCCACCACGTCGCTCGTCGGCAACTCCACCATCGGCCAAGATCCGGTCCCCTCCGGTCCCCCACAGCTCGCGTAAAACGAGCCTAGCCGACCACGAACGCGACTACCCCCCGGCCTCCACACTCCACTATGACACATCCTCGCCGTATAGATTTCATCGTCTCGAATGGCTCTTCGATTTACTAGTTGACGGTTTTGGCTAAAGGTCTATGGATAGAGAGAAATTGGTGGGGGAGGACGATCGTTTTTCAGCCATAGAACGATATAAGCGGCGGCTCTGAAGAAATGAAGCTTAGGTTTGCAATTATATAATTATATAATATAATTTAATATAATTTAATTAATAAAATTCTCAATTGAACAGTTTATGCAAACGACCTCCAAACCACGCGTTCCGACAGTCAATTCTAGGGTTTTTCCGCGTTCCGGACACAATGGAATATGTTTCGTAAGATAATTCGATTGTATGCGTGAGTTACGGAATTAAACGATCAATTTTAATTTAAACCGATTAAAGTATTTTCTAAGGGTTTTAAGCTGCCGGGGTCAAACGACAACTCCGATCGCTACGAAAATTGAAATCCGATAATAACTAACTATTACGGATCCAATGGAAATGGTTTCGTCGAATTCCGAGACTGTGCCCCGGAAGGCTATTTTAAATCGTCTATTAAATCGAGCGATTTTCGAATTTTTCGAAAACGCTTAAAATTTCACCTTTAAAATTTTATTAATTCTATTATAACTCGTATAAAATTTATATTCATATTCAAAATCATTCTGGTTCAGTTTAAATCAAAATCTGATTATTTGCAATATTATATTATTAAATTAATATAAAATTCCAAATTCAATCTATCGACTATTAATTCTATCCAATGGTCCAATATTACAATTCAAATCCAATTAGACTCAAAATAAACGTTAGAATCAATTTTATATCTGTTTACACTCAGAATTACTAATTATTCCAATTCTAATATTAAATTATTATTATTCAAATTTTCAATTTCATTCCCGTATATGAAATTTGACTAATTTTATTAACTTAACCAAAGTCTTTTATTTCAAAATTCAAATTATAACTCATATTCAACCTTTAAAATGAATTAAATGTTCAAATTTGGCGACCCAAAATTCCGGGTCGTTACAAAGTGACACAAGGAAAGAGATTTTCGAGGAATGCCATAGTTCGAAGTTCACTATTCATCCAAGAGAAACTAAGATAAATCAAGACATGAAGAGGAGTTTCTTCTGGAAAAGTATGAAGAAGGATGTAGGCTTGTGGGTGAAGTAGTGTCTGAATTGCCAACAGGTAAAAGCCATTAGTCAGAAGCCAAGTGGGTTGCTTCAGCCATTAAATATTCCAGTGTGTAAGAGGGTATCTAATTCTATGGATTTTATAGACAAGTTATCGAGATCTAATAAAGGAAATGAAATTATATGGGTCATTATGGATAGATTGACGAAGAGTGCACATTTCATACCAGTTAAGTCAACTAGGAAGGCACCTGTATTAGCTAAGTTTTTTATGAAGAATATAGCTAGACTTCATGAAATTCCTAGTAGTATAGTAAGTGATAGAGACTCCTTATTCACTATTGAGTGCTGGAAGAGTCTACAGGATACATTAGGCACTAATTTCAAGATGAGTACCGCTTGGCGTCCACAGACAGATGAGAAAAGAGAAAGAGTTAACAAAGTCTTGGAAGATTTGTTACGAGCTTTTGCGTTAGATTTTGGGAGATCATGGGAAGACCATCAACACTTGGTCGAGTTTTCGTATAACAACAGTTATCAGGCTAGTATAGGGATGGCACCGTTGAAGCTTTGTACGGATGACCATGCAAATCTCCAGTTTGTTGGTTAGAGATCGAGGATAAGTTGGTTCTTGATCCAGATTTAGTTAGAGAAGCCATAGAGAAGATTGAGTTAATTTGGAAAGGATGAAGGAAGCTCGGTCTAGGCAGAAGAGTTATGCAGATAGAAGACGGAAAGACTCAAAATTCTCTGTTGAAGATCATGCTGGCTTCACAAATAAAGGGTGTGATTCGATTTGGAAAACCAGGAAAACTAGCATCGAGATTTGTAGGTCCATTTCCTATCATAGAAAGGATCAGAAAACTCACACGTAGAGCAGACTTACCGAACATTTGGCAGGAGTCCACGATGTTTTCCATGTTTCTTATCTAAGGAAATGTGTTAGATACCTGGAGACTACTACAACACCGACTATGTGAGGGGACTTAGTAATAGAGTCAAATTTGACTAAAGTCCAATTCGTATAGTCACGAGAGATGAGAAGAGGCTAAGGAACAAAATAATCAGATTAGTCAAAGTCCAATGGAGCGACATGAGAGAGGCTGTACTTGGGAGACAGTGTGCAGTATTATATATGCTTATCCTGATTTGTTTGATAGTATGTTTTACCTTTTTTGATTGTTTGGTTGTGTATCTTATCGTAATTTTGAGGACGAAATTCTTTAAGGAGGAGAGTCTGTAATGACCTAATTTTTAGTTACATTATTTAGGAGATATAATTAGTTAAATGAATTAATGTAATGATTAGGGAGTGTAGATTTGTGTAACAAGGGGTAGCCGTGCCATGTATACAAATGAACTAAAGAATTAAAATGAAATAAGATGTTAGGGTAAGTAGACAAGGGCGATTTAGGAATAAGGCATATCCTTATACCCTAAATCCATAACCCCAATCATTCTCACGTTCATTTTATACATTCACAAAACAAAAACATAAGCTAGAGGTCGGCCACCATTAAACAGGAGCAAGATTAAGATTAGCTAAAGAAGAAGCAAATTAACTTAATCCATCCTTAATCTTAAAGCTAAGGTGAATAATGACAACTTCTCATGATTTCTAATTGCTTTCAGTTTTAGGTTAAATCTGAATTATTTCACAAGATTTTGCCATGTTCTGATTATTAGAAATAAATATATATGCTTGTTGATGATTTATGATATTTCATATAAATTTTATGATATGTTTTAATGTGAAAACCCTATTAAATGACATCCAAATGCCTTGCGGTTTCAGATTTAGATCGAAAATGATATTTTAGAGACAGGTTTCAATTTTCATAATTTTCTAAATTAGTGTGAATTTTGTTAATATTCTAGTGAGGAAAATGAATATTTGGTTTTAAAAACATTTGTGGTTAAATTATATGTCTTGGGTTTGAAATTTATATTTGTTAGAAAACATATTTAAAATGATTTATGGGAATTTTTATTGGATTATTCCAAAGTGTTTTAATAGACATATAAAATTATTTAAAGTATGCGACTTAAATGTTTTATATATTTATAAAAGGAGAAGGGCTATTTTGTAAATAAATCATATTTTTATTTTTGAAATTTCGGTAGAACTTCTAGCAAAGAAATTAGCAACCAATTTTGTTTTGACAAACAAGGTCGGTTAGTTAAAAAGAATTACTTAAAAAGGTTAAAAATCAGTTTAAACATGCTTTTACATGTTTCACCACTTTCGACAGTTAGCTTTCGACCTGGTACTTCCGCCTCCTTCTCAGTCGAAACCAATGCACCTGGTGTCAACACTTGGTACATAGCGAATTCGACTAAGACGAAAGGTGTGAAGTCAAAGCATGAGGTTCTGAAGGGGTCGAAGCATGTCCTCGTTTTTAAAAAAGAATGCACCTGATTTGCTTTTGACTTAGTTAGCTTTCGACTTGGTTAGTTTTCGTTTGGTTTAAATTATTGTAAAGAAAAATGGTTGCGACTTTTTGTTTTAATTAATGGCTTTCGACTAGGTCAAAACCCCCATGTTGACACCTTTTTCCTTTCACTGCAGTGCATTCGAAAGGTCCCCTTGTTTTAAAATCCAAGTCGCTTCTCCATTGCTTTCAAAGGAAATGGTTTCGACACCATCACTTCTTTCCCTTAGGAAATAGCTTTCGAAAGTGTTGCTCCCAAACCTGTTCTTTTATGACCCTTTTGAGATTTTTAACAATAAATCTAAAGGTTATGAATAAGATAGTTTTAAATGGTTTCAAAAGGTTTCCACATATATTGCTTGAACTTAAATGCTTACGAAAGGTTTGATGTTTGCAAAGGATTTTATGCTTTCGAAAGGTATAAATGAAGGTTTTGAAGGGGTGATTCCCCAACAGTTTTGAAATGTTTAAAAGGAATGTTTCTAATGTTTTTGAAAGGAAATGTTAAGTGTTTTAAAGATAGGATGTCTAAGGTTTTAAAGCTTTCAAAGTCAATGTTTTTTAATGATTTTGAAACATTGATTATAAACGGTTTCGAAAGGTATGTTTTGGCCTTTCGGCTTAAGGTTTCACTTGTATCGAAAGGGGCACTTTCAATGGTTCAAAAGGTGTACTTTCAATGGTTTACATGGTTTCACTAACAAAGTTTTGTGTAAAGTATATATATCATGGCAAGTTGATTTGAGTAAAGCATAGAGTATCCTTATTTAAAGAATGATTTAAAGGTTTAAATCAATTAGAAAGAAATGGTTTTCAAAGAATTAGTTCACCCTAAGGAAAATGACACAGATATTAGAATACCAAATGGGACTGGTATAGTGTCACACCCTATACATTAGCTATTAGCCCCTAGCTAATTTAGTCCAAAATTCCAGTGTGCATGGCTTTGTCACAGGTAAGACTAAAATGATGTTACACATAAAAAGGAATACACAGAGAGAAAATGGGTTATCGATAAGCCCTCAAAACCATTAGGATCAGTTGACCCTAGGAGAACTAAGTTAGGGACAGACCATCAAGAAGTGGAGTATCTAACAAAAGTTAGATTATTTGTTTATTTTGTCTGGTAGGACCGAGTCAGCCAAAGGTTAGTAGTTAGCCAAATAAAACTATATTGTTCGAACTGATAGTCCATTTGTTACCTGATTTATATGCTTTCATGATATTGATATTATTGTTTTAATAAGTTTTGGTTGTAGGATTAAGGTTTTCAAAAGATATGTTTTAAGATGATATTATTGAGAGGAAATCCATTCAGCTAAGCGGAATGGTCTCACTTAATATCAAATAACCGAGATGTTAGTATTATTCACAATAGGCTTTATGTCTGACTCGAAGTTTATATTTTCCCCTTAAACTCTCATGTGCTCAAAACTGATTTGAGTAGGCTGAGGGTGGAGGAATTTCAGGTTCTAGTAAGTGGACGAATAAAACTTCTGAAGACGAGCAGGAGGTCGATGCTAGCTATGTTTAGGAGTTGTTATGTTTTTATTTCCACTGTGTTGTATTAAGTTTGTTCTTACTATTTAATACTCTGGTTATCCAAGGGGCATATTCATATGACGCTCTTGGCATATTTTGTAATAATTATATTTGATCTAAACCTGGGAAACATTTAGGATTATGTAACTTGGATATGAAATGTTGTTTTGAAATCAAAAAATGTTTTAATCTGTGATGATTTTATTTTATATTCAAATTCTTCTGATATTACGGATACCATTAACATTACCATATTTGGTCACCGGATGTTAATACTACGGATGACTACATCATTTGTTGCGCGTAACTTCGAGCCTCTAGATAAGGGAGTCACAGTTGCATTAAGGTTGTATTGGCTGATGGTGAAGGCGAACGTGGCATTTGACTTGTGGCAGTAATTGGAGTTATTTGGCATTGACAAGTGGAGCTCTGGTGGAGGAAATTGGAAAGTGACCTATATGATCGAGGTGAAGGTGCAGCGGTAGGGATTTGGTGGAGAGGAGATTTTGGGCCTATGGCAGAGAGCAGGTGAAGGGGAGTTGGTAGGAATTGACATGGTGGATTTTCGTTGACGTAAAGGAAGGAATCGATGAGAGATGGAGATGGTTTTGGGTTCGGATATGTGCATTGCCTTGTGCACATGTACAAGAATTAGATTTGGGTTTTGGAAGATAATTTTAATGGTAATTAATTTAATTAATATGTGATTAGTTTGTTTAATGATAATTTTTAAAATCAAAGTCATATAGATGCAATAACCCTCTCATACAAGGTCCAATCAAGGCATGACTTTTTTGCATTGTGTTGTAATGGAAAAGGCAATGCGATGGAGTTGGATTAATTGAGATTGGAGCTATTAAAATTTCAAGCTAAAATCGAAGGTTGTCCGATTTTAAAAAACCGAAATGCTTCGGCGATAAGTATAATTTCGGTGAGTTAAACTCACCACTTTGGATAAATCAGTATGACACATAGTTGATAAAATTTTGTTGTTTGAGTTTGGTTGAAATTATTAGCTGATTAGTTAACAAAACCACTTTGAAAAGCAATTAGTATTTAAATTTGAAATATAGTAAATTTGTAGAGAAATCCGGATTTCTCAAAATTATGATTATTAATTTCATTCTATATTCCTGTTGTTTCATTTCAGTTATAACCCTGCTATATGGATTATTAATTGCTGAATCTTGATTGTTTAGCACTATCAGTTATAACATTGTTATATGTTCAAAACTTATCCCTTATAGTGATAAAAATCAATAATTCCATTGGTTAAGTGCTTCAGTGGCTATTGACCTTTAGTATTTTGAAATACTATTAATTTTCGTTTGGCTTGAAATAGGTTTTTTATTCAGAGAATGATTTTAAATCTAACATTAAGGTTTTTTGGAACATTTTTATTTAAACAGATTTTGAACTTCCTCAATTTTACCCAACCTTTATATTTGTCTTTTCAAAACTATTTAGAAATGTTTTAAAGTTGTTTAACTATTGTTTAATAGTGCTTCAAAAATTGTTCATTTATATTTAATTGTTTGAAGTTATTTATTAATATTTTAAAATTTTAAAATTTTATTTAAATAATTAATATCGTTTTAAAATAATTAATTATTATTATTTATTAAAAAATTGGAATTTATAATATTTATTTATTAATAACATTTTGGAATTAATAATTATTCTTATTAATAAAGTTTTGGAAGTTAATTATTATTTCTTATAATAATGTTGGAAGATTAATTATTATTGTTCTATTAATAATGTTTGAAATTATTAACTATTATATTTATAATGTTTGAAGTTAATAATTATTATTTATTAGTAACATTTTGCAGTTAATGATTATTATTATATAATAATGCTTTGAAGTAAATAATTATTTATAATGTTTTGAAGTGAACACTAATTATGTTAATAATGTTTTGGAGTTAATAAATTATTTTATTGATGATGTTGGAAATTTAATTTATTATTTGTTTAGGATGTTTAAGGTAAATTAGTTTATCTGTTATATTATTAAATAATGAATTGATTAATAAAAGAGATTTATCAAAGAGTTTATAAATGAAAATAGGGTTTGATTTATAAGAAATTTTAAAAGATTTTATGAACGATTTTTATAAGAAGCATTATAAAGGATTTTTGGATACTTACAAAAGATTTTTGTAAATGTTTTTAGATCTTTGTAGAAAGATTTAATAGATGGCATTGGATATTTGTAAAAGAGTTTTATGAATAAACTTGGAGATTTATTAAGAGCCTTATAAATGGATTTTGGAATTCTAGTAAAGGAGATGTTTATAAATGAAAGAGATTTATTAAAAATGAATTAATGAAGAAATTTATAAAAGAAATTGAGATTGGATTTCACCAAATTGTCTTTCTTAATTTTGGTGGTGTGGACATTCGTTCCATGCTTAACACCGAAGGAATAATGTTTAGGTTTATCCTTATCTATGTTTCTTTTAAAAAAATATTTATTTAAATCCTTTTTATTTGATTTGGAAATAAGAAACCTTTCGAAATGGTTTATGATTATACTTATGCAATTGAAATAAGTATGTGAATATTTTCAAAAGGTGGAGAAGTGTAGAGAAGGGTTTGTGAAATATGTCTTTGTAAAAGTATTTTGATACAAGTATTTACAAAGTAGTTCTAAATCAATGAAAAGATTAATTTAAGAGGCTTAGGGTTGTTTTGTGCTTAACCAGTACTATTTTCCTTATGGAATAAAATCTCTAGTTGAATTGTTTAATCATTTGATAGTTAAATAACTAACTACCAAACCATGACCGGTTTTTAAAACCATCGTTGTCGGTTTGGAGAGACCAGGTTTGGATATGTTATCCAAAAACCATTTCAAACCAGCATAAGCATTCAAATCGATGACATACTGTAGAAGATGTTTTTTAGACGAAGTTCTTTGAAGCGAAAGGGCTACTTGCTACTAATCCTAAGGGTGATTCCAAAGTGAATGTAATAGAAGTGTGGCTTTGATTTTGTTTAGACCAAGAAAGAATTTGTATGGATGAATGCTAATATTGCATTTTCGTCTAGAAGGCAGTGTTAGCATTCAAGTGGGAATTGCTAGAATAAATTAGGTATTCGTTACCTCATGAGCCTCATATCTGGTAAAATGACCAAAGAAGGAATGTGTAGCAGGCCTATGTGTGTCGCTGCTATTAGGGTATGATCATCCCTTATGTAGAGTCGATATTTATGTATACTTCAGGGCTCATTATGGTTGTCGATCAACTAAGGCATGATCACATTCGACACTCCCCAGCAAGGGGGAGGGTCGGTTTTGAGTAGCAGAGGTGCAACGTGTTATAGCCTCTAGTACATTTTATTTAGAGGTGTACTATTTCGATGGGTAGACCCTTACCCTTTCATAGTTGGGATCCATTTTCCAATACGAGCCTTTAGACTTGATTCTATATCTATTACGTTGAAATTTAATTAACATAAAAATTTCGACTATGACTCAATATTCACTGTAACCCTAGATATTATTATAATATCACTGGATTTTCTTATGAAATAGTTTGGTTATCGTAAGGTAAAAATTCGTCTGTGTTTATGCGCAGCATGGTCTTATAAGATAAACTTTATTTTGAAAGGTTTTTATAACATTAAAATTCATTTGAGGTGTGTTTCTCACAATGGTTTACCAGACTGATCCAAATGTTATTTTCCAATAATGCTCCGGTAAGACCTGGCATATTTTCGGATTTAGCTTTAGATGATTTGGAGCATCAGAAGACTAGTTGGATGCTTCCAAGACGTACTTACATATATGCTAATTTCCACTGCATTGGTTGTCTATCTTTATCATCTTTTGTGAGGACGTGTTTTTATAACTATGGTTGTCTATCTTTATCATCTTTTGTGAGGATGTGTTTTTATAACTATACAGGTTGATGATTAGTTGGTTAGCTCTGATTGATCTATGTATATTACAGTTTTCATTTGGTAAAGATCTATTGTATATTATATATTACTCATCATGATGTGAGATTCTGTTTTGTCTTTTCTTTCTTTTTCTCCAACAGTCTGTATTTTTGTCACTTGGATGTTCGGCGCATGAATACCATGAATGTATTAGTGTCAACATATGAGGGATCGAAAAGGCAGTTCGTTACAACTCATTTACATAAAACATTATACAAGCTTGTGCAAGTAACATAGGAGATTACACATAATTTAATGCATATTTTCAATTTCAAAAAACATCTTAAAAACATCATTTTAAATATATAATGACTACTTAATCTAAGAGGTTCCAACAACTCACGTAGATCCAAAGCAACCAAAAGATGACGTAAATCCCTCGTTGAACAGTAGAAATCCAAAATCCAAGGAGCCCCAAACAAACAAATCTTCAAAACCAAGTGCAAACCTTACAAATCTCTCTCTTAATTACAAGATTTGGCTAATTAAAGTATGGTTTAAGGTGGTTTATAGATTAGAGAATGTCAATGGTATGTTCTTTAACTTTTTTGGGATGTGTGAAATAACTATGGAATGTCTCATAGCTCACACTTGACTCTAATCCCGAATTGGGCTTTTTGGTGTAGCTACCAACCTCTAATTATCCACTATGCTACACAAAATCAACAAAAAATTCAAATAGCTACATCTTCACAATTGTAAGTCTGTTTTCTTCATATGACCACTCTATAAAAAGACAAACCATCATCCTAATCTGATGAAAGCTTTTTCAGGCACCAATTAACCTTTTATCAAAATTTATAGAAGTTACAAGATCTTCAAGGTGAAAACCACATGTATCCAAAAGTTATTTTCCAAAGTTATAGAATCATACTTCCCCATAAAAAAATAATATTAATATTTTACAATCATCTGAAACGTAAAACATGGATCATTATAGAAACCACTACTATCATGTTGTTATCCCAATGGACTTAAAAAAGGAGTTTGGTGAGGTATGTCAAAGGATAGAAAGTGGTTTTTCTGCTGGTCAAGAATGAAGAAGCAAGAGGCAGAGTACGTTTTAAGGCATTTGTCGATGGAAATATGCTAATAGTGAAGTCTATTTGGATAAAAATCATACTTGGATAATATATTTAAATTAAAGCTTTAATTGGCTTTACATGGTTAGAATGGAATGGAAATTGCATAGGATGAAAATGCATGCAGAGTTCGTTGTAGGTAGCTTGGTAGGTGAAGGACTTGCTATTGGGATATGTTATGTGGGAAAGCTAGCACTGTTATTTTGTTGGGCCTTCCCAACCAATTGTATAGCAAGTAGGGAAGTAAGCACATTTGAGTGGACTACTTGAAATGTTAGCGGGCGTTCATACTTTTTTTGTGTATCCCATCCATGAATGTATGTTGATGATTTAGTGGTTATGGTAAAGCCTAGTTAGCTTATGAGGTGAATGTAGAGATAGAGTCTACACTACTCCATAGGTGCATTCACATCTTAGGACTTAATGTGATACAACATAAAAATGAGAAAATTAAGTTGGTCCAAGTTTGGGGAGGGAAAGCTTTGGATAAGAATATGATGGATCTCGAGGAGAAAATCCGAGTTTTCCTTCATGACCTCTCTTCCAATAAGTTCCTCTTTTAGTTAGTTTGTAGGTTAGCTTGTTTGTTAGGTCATTGTTGGTTTCATGGTTGCTTTAACTGGCTAGTTGACATAAGCATGCATGTATGGATGCTAGAATTAGTCGTATGCATGTCCTTATGACATGTTATGGTTTCTATGGCTGATTGTTTGGGTTATACTAGTTTATCGTGTTGGCTTGTATGTATATACATTCCAACCTAGGATATATAGCTATAGTCAAGTGATCTAATTTTTGCTTGATAATTTTATATATGTTATTTATTGTTTATATATATATATGTATGTATATGTGTGTGTGTGTGTGTGTATATATGTTTACTGATTGTGTTCATGGATGTGATTGTTTACTTACTTTGATGCGCATGTTGCATATGGATATACGGATGCAGATATTATGTACGTATGTATGTATTTGCATATATATTGGTTGCACTGCATGTGCATTCATATTGGTAAATGATTTTGTTGCATTTGCATTCATCTCATAGCATATCATCCTATTTTATCTATCATATGTATTATATAATCTTGGTTGTGTTTTTATTTGTGTTGTATGATGGATACAATATGGTGTAGCTATGTTTGTTTTATATGTTGGTACGATGTAATGCGAGTTGCTTTGTTCGCATCTGGAAATATCAGGGACCAAATTTTTTTAAAAGGGGAGGAATGAACCATCCTAAAATTTTACGAAAATTAAAATATTAAATTAAGAAGGGAAAATTATAATTTCACATAAAGGGAAATATTAATTTTTTTTATATAATTAGGCTAAACATGTAATTTACAGTTAGAAAACATATATAATTTATTAAATTTGGTTTATCGAGCTAGAAGTTAAAAGTCAAACCCAGTGACATTTTTATAATATATTAATTTTAAGATTTTAGGCTAAACATGTGTTATTTCAGCCTGTAAATAAAAATGTAAACCTCGATCTCTACACCTACTTAAGCCAAAATATCTTAACACTAGTCTCCATCTTCTTCTTCATCTTAGCTCCAAACAAAATCAAACCAACTTCACATCAAATTAAATCTAAATTAAATAAAATAAATATAAAACCGATCATCGCAAAGAGAGCACTCAAATATACCGAAGCTATCGAGAAATCTGGCCTTATCAAATCAAGGAATTTTTGAATGGCAAAGAAGGAGGAGGATTTACCTTTGATTGGAGAAGATGCACAACTAGTTGACGAGTGTAATTCATCCTATTTGTGTATATATTAGTAAGATAGGGTAACTCATCCCTTACGGTCGTAAATATCATTATAAATAATGTAATTGAAAATCCAAAAGTGATTTTTTATATAAATAAGATTAGGGTGTAGTATTCTATGGCTAGATGATTAAAAGGTCTACTTAGTTGACTGTAATTAGTTAAATTTAATCACTCTCTGATTAAAGAGTGTGAAATACAAAAGTGTCTCAAATTAGACCTATCAAAATTATAATTCTTTATAAGGTGAATTCACAAGTAGTGCTCGTTCGTCGATTGGGTGTGTGGATTGATAAGAAAACATGCTAGAAGTTAGGTAAACATGGGTCATCTATTTCTCTCCCATGGTAAAATGACGATGATACGACGATTTGAAGACATAGATGTATATAGAAGATCGAATATGTGTTCATAGTGGTCTTTGATTGAACAAATGCGACAGTAATGGTTGAAAATCACCAGCAAATAATGGTGGTAGATCATTTAGTACAGGTGGCTAGACAATTCATGGCGATGACCGAAGGGTAGCGCATGTGGAGGGGAATTTGTGAATGTGGTCTGATTCGATGGTGGAGGCCAAAGGTGTGCACGGTGGTGGTGTGAATTGGCAGTTGGGTGGAGCTTTGAAGAGAAATTGGGTTTATATGCATACAGTAGCAACATGTTTACATGTGTAATATACATGTACAATAATAAAAAAATAATTAAAAATAAAAATATAATAATAATTAAACGACTACGATAATACTGTCAAACTTCAAACGCTTATAACTTTTGCGTATATCTCCTTTTCACACATGGTTTATAGCATCGATGAGACAAGGAATATTTTATTTTGTTGTTTTCTACGTTTATGGATACTTTAGAAAGGCATCTTACTTTTTTATACGTTCGTTATACATTATTCAAACGACGATTACGTGGAAATGCGTTACAATACATTCTTAGAGGAAATAGGTTCTTCTATGTAGCCAGCGACGTCTAACGATGATGATTACGAGGATAGACATTATGATACTTTTTAGTGGAAATTAGTTTTTCGGTGTAACTGATAACATCTAATGATAGCGTTGCGATGCATTTTCAAAGAAATAGAGTTCTCGGTGCACGATTGATGATGATGGCTATGGTATACTTTAAAGAGGAACTGAGTTCATCGGTGTGACAGTAGCGTCTAATAAAGATGATTTCAAGGTGTTACAGTACACTTTTCAAAGGAAACAAGTTCTTCGGTATTACCAATGATGTCTAGAGATAGTAGGAAAACGACATCTAATTCTGCAGTAGTAAGTTGTAACACCCCATAATTTAACGTCAGTAATTTAACTATTAGTTAGTTAATTAACTAGGCTCCGAAAATGGAATTTGCCCATGAAACTTACGCCATTGTGTTTGTGGTGAAATTCTGAGCAACTTTCGTTTTTGGGGTTTGCGATCGGAGTTCAAATGAAGAAATTGCAGACAAAAAACGAATTCAGAATGAAAATAATTAACTAAGAAGAAATTAACATGATTATATTAATTGCCTGGTCATACAAGCCAACCCTTTATTGGGGACAGTCATCCCCCAGCGGTCGATTGGTCATTTTAGGGACATCGACCGGGCGGCTCCAATAAACCTACGCCGCTACGACCCAGATTTAATATATTTCTATCTAACGGTTCTGGTTGATTCTAGCGCTTATAAAATCAGGCCTAACCCTCCCTTCTATTCTCATATTTTTATGGAGGTAGTTGCGAAGCTCTGCCATTTTTCTTCTATGCTTTCTTTCTAAATTATAAAGATAAGATATTTGTATCTATATTCATACAAATCGGAGAAGAGTAGAAATCTAATAAAAAAAGAAGAGAGAAGGATCAACCATATTCATATTTGAGGTAATTTATATATTTGTATTTATTTTCTCTACCAATCCCAAATCTTTTCTCAGATCTGTAATTCTAATGTATGTATGTACCCTTTTATATATAAATCTCTTGGATCAAAAGTATGAATTTAGAATACTGATTTGAATGAAATTTACTCCGAATCTAAAGTAGGATGTATAATAATGTTATTAATTTGGATTATTACCCTAATATTATTCGAATGTAAACTTTTCTATATTTGGAATTGTTGGAATTTTGATCCGTTTAATATTTGTAGATTAGTTTGATTTCTTTCCCTTTTAGAAAGATGCAACGTTTGATCTGACAAGGAATAAATGCAAATAGAAAGAGAAGGAGATGTGTAAAGTATGAATCCATTGTAGTTTATAATGTCTTTTTCAGCAATAAGAAGAAATGATTATTCTGTGTGATTTCAAAACATGTAATCTTTTATATTTTAATGTTAAATCTTTTATTTTGGACTAATTTATAGAAATTATCGCGGATAATCTTTTTAGATACAATTTCAACAATTTAACGTGGAAAATTTATTCTAGTAAAGATTTATAACTAGAACATATTTGATAAAAGTAAATATTGGTACGTAATTACCGTGCTTATAATAATTAAATAAAAAGCTAGTAATGACGCTCACACGTAATAATTGCGTTTAGGATAATTAACTAATGGGAAAAGAATTTATAAGGTTGTACCTTCAGTAAATGGTAATAAACATGGAAGTTGGAATACATTAATAGGGTAAATGGATTAATGAGACAAATAAAAATGAAATTGATATATATGGTTACTAATTTGAAATTGGTAATCATACATAAATATTTTATGAAATGTCCGTTAGGATTTTATGGACAAACTAACATTTATGAGTATTAAATAGGGATATATAGATAGATAAATATTTAAGGTAATCCTTATTGCCTTAAATAAAAAGAGAATTGATAAGCTAAGACCAATGTCTACCTAAGATAATACAAATAAAAACATAGGATGCTTAATTGGACTTAGTAGGTTAGTGATGCGAGGTCAATAGAGTCACTCAACAGAAAACTGCCTTTCACTTTGAGGCTACTAGCAGTCGGGTGTACTTACTACTGGTATGAAATATCACTAATCCTAGGATCCTTGACGGCACGATGGATTGAGCTTGTTTTCTTAATTGGAAAGTATTAAATGATCCAAAATTGGAATTAGGGACGATGAGTGATATTTCCATAGGGGTTTGCTTCTGGTTTAAGGTCTTAAGTGGCTGAAGTGTCCCCCTCTCTCTTAAAGGAAAGTATTAAGTAACCTAGTGAAGTTCTAAAAAAATAAAAAAAGATGTCTCTAAAAAGGGTTTACTTCGATGTTGAGGTCTTAAGTGGCAAAAGGGTCCGCCTCCCTATAGAGAAATGCAACCTAATGAGATGCCACAATTATAGTTAAAGAGTGAGAGTGGATATCTCGAAAAGGGTTCGCTTCAGCTTTGGGATCTTAAGTGACTATAAAGTCCTCCTCTTTTATATAAAAAAATTATTAAGTAGCCTAATGAGATTTCCAAGCATTGACTCCTCGATAGTACCATTGAAGAGCACGGTTTTGGAAGTAGGTCTTAAATGATGGAGTCTTCCTATTTTCCATGGGGAAGTATTAAGTGGTTTAAGTATAGTCTCTTACATTGCTAAGGCCATAATAATAACAGTACCATTTAAGAGCATGCCTTGGGATAGGTCTTAAATGATGGAGTCTATATTAGTTATTGTCTTAAATGACCAGAGTCTGCCTATTTTCTAATAAAAGGTATTAAGTGGCTTAAGTATTGTTTATTACGTTACTATAATTTTATTGGCGATAGATGCGATAATAGTTGGACCTTAAATGTTGAAAGCCTTAAATAGTGGTTAGAGGTCTTGTAGCTAGCATCACACCAAAATAGAGTATTTCCAACGAGTTTAAGCGTTACCAAGAATTTCAATAACACTTATATATGTCGCTATTGGGGCGTGGGCATTTATTTTCAACGTTTATAAGCATCGAAAGTTTTTTTGGCCAACGCTTATAAACGTTGGGAAAAGATATCTTCCAACGCTCATAAGCATTGGGGAAAGATATCTTCTAACGCTTATCCCAACGCTTATGAGCGTTACAAATAAATACAAATAAATAAACACTTATCAGTAATATGAATGTTGAAAGATATAATGGTTTGAATGTTAGAAGATATATTATAGACTATATCTAATATGAAATAATATCTTAATTTAGCAAGTTATAACCAAATCAATATCAATAAACAATATTCTAATCAATAATAAAACAGAGTGTCAATTAAAAAAAGAGAAGTTTAGTTCATAGTTAAATTATCAATTCATAGTTTACCATTTCCATGCTAATACCAATTGCAATAACAAAAGATAAGACATAGTTCAGGGTTAAAGTCCACAAATACCAAATATGAAACTCTTGCCATATAACTAGGCCTTCATCTGAAAATTCACACAGCTTGTACTTTCCATTTGGAGGACCATCGTAAACTGGTGCTTCTAGTTCAACAACTTTAACCATCCATTTAATTTTCTCTGCATTCGGTATCACCTTCCTAAAATGACAATTGTTTGTGTTCCAACATAATCTTTGGCAACATCCATCTCTAAATCTTGTGACAAAAACATTACACATTTTTTTCCATTATAGATGAATGAATATCATTATGTGAGATAGTTAGAGTGGCAACTAGATTATTGTTCATATGAGAATCTCCTAAATTAGAGGTACCTTCTGTGTGTGGAGTCACCACATAATTTGCAACATGCTTTTCTTGAAAATTAGGTATAAATTTCATAAAATTTGAAGTAATTGATTTGATGGCATCATTAACTTGATTAATTACGTGCCTTTCTATCTCCAATTTCCAAATGGACAAATCCACGGCTTGCCTTTTTTCAGCTATAGCTTTTACCGCTTGATTCATCTTTACTTGTTTAATTGAAGTAGTAGAAATAACTGATCGACAATAATTTTTCTTTCTATCAGAAATAAAAACTTCCGCAATTGGATCATTTTCAAGATCTTCTACTTCACCATTACCACTAGAACTACCATCCAATTTCCTCTTTTCTTCTGCTTCTTCTATAAGTACCTACATGCATTCAATATCATATTAAGTTGAAATTTATACTAAAATGAATGACAAATGGTAATCAAGGTGATCTCACATGATTTAGCAATAAAAGAACATTATATAAAACAAGCAAATATGCAAGGACGATAATTTGTAATTAAGTAGTTCATTTATGCAATGACATGTATGGATTTTTGAGATGGTAAAATCCAAAACCATTCATATGGTTTTTTTATTTTTTTATCAGCAGACTTTAAAGGCATTCTTTTCTTTGATAGCACTGAATATCTAAAACAGTTACGCACATGTACTCAGTAATACGTGGAATATATACTTTACCAGAATATCCCACTACCTTGTTTAAACTGAGGCCACTGTGGCCTCAGTTGTTTAAGCTGAGGTGACAATGGCCTCAGTTGTTAGGCTGAGGCACAATGGCCTCAGTTGTTAGGCTGAGGCACAATTTAAAATGAGGCCACAAGCCTATAGAAATAATTTATCATAAATCATAAATAGCTTTATGGAAATATGTAAATGAACTCCAAATCGCAGAGACAACTATGAAATCATTTTAGTTATGTGTCTAGTTAGTATAGTTTCATGGTCTTCACTGTAGAAAAAAAAAGTTAGCTTACATAAAAGTAGGATGAAAAAAATTAAAATTAAAATTTAGCGTATTGATTATGAAAAAGTAAAGAATAAAAATTTATTTTCATCTTTTCTCAACATTTCATATATTCTGTTTCATCTCTACTTCATAAGCATGTGTATTCATGTAGTGTGCTAGCATACAAGAATTAAAATTTTAAAGCCACATAGCACTTAAATGTACATGCTTATATGTACAAATGCATAGGCAAAATGTACAGGCTTACATATAAATAAAATGTACATGCTTATACCACACAACACTTGTATGTACAAATGCACACAACACTTATACCACATAGACAGAGCATCACTGTCAATTGTGGAGGCTTATATGACACATAAAACAAAATTTCATTATCAAAATACATGTATAAACAACTTGCATATAATATATATATGTATGTATGTATATATGTATGTATAAGAATGCACACACATATTTATGAAAACCGAAGAAAAATAAATTTATAGTACAAGTAAAAAGGAGATATACTACGAAAAAGCTTGTACGCATGACTGTAGTAACTACTCATGAAAGCATAATTACTTGGATGCAAATCGAAGTCTATATGTTTGCTGGTGATAATATAAGATCATGTGAAAGAAAATTAGATAAAAGATTTAGCAGAAAGGCTATAGGGACAACACACGAAAAAAGAAAGAGAATAATAGTTTAAGTCAAAAACAATACACGCTAATATAACAGGGAAAACTAGACTTGAAATCATTAAATCATGGCTTATAAAACATCAAACCAAATTTGAAATAAAATCAAAATAATACATAATTTTTTTAAATAAAGACTGAAGATTTGATCATTAGAATAAGAGAGACATGAGAGAGAATGAGAGCTTTAGGTCACTGAAGTTATTTGAATAAATGAGTATTAAGAATGAAGAATACGTAAAGGAGGAGGAGGGTAAAACGGTAAAGGTATGAGGGTGTGGAAGGAGGAAAATGGATTTTTGGTGTTTGGATGAATTTAAGAGGTGTGAACAAAGTTTATGTGATTGCAAATAAAATTGGCCTTTTCTATATTCAAGTTCTTCATACAAATGACGAAGTATTTTTACAACAGTGAAAAAAACTCATATATTGCATCAAGGAGTTGAGAGTTTATTTCTACATACCCCACATGTCGTTTAAGTGGCTAATGGGAAATTTGTTTCTTATTATTTTATTTTAAACAATTAGTATAGGGATTTTGCAAAATTTTCCATCTAGGATATAAAGCAACAAAAATTTCGTTTATGAGATTGTTTTTTTGCTTGATGGAAAAACATTCTTTATCTACCTAAGAAGGTTATATATGGTAGTTTCAAATCAAGTTTAGTAGATTTACAACCTAATATAACAAGGCAAGGGCTATATACTAAATGTATATAAGGAGGATCTGTACTATTAAATTGATAATTTAAAAAAATGAACCACTGCAAAATATTAAAAAATGATAATAGTACGACAGGAAATTTTCCTCAAGGACAATTTTTAGGGCTTTTTTGGATGTAGGACAGCCCGTTAATAATTTTCTCACAAGGACGCACGCACTATTTCCCTTCCAGCCCACTTTCGCATGCTTCTTCTTCTTCTTCTTCTTCCTTTCGATCAAATTTTTCTATCGCGATCCAATATCTCTCTTAAAATCAAAATATCGATCAACCTTGTTCGGTCATTTCTATTTCGTTCTTCTGAAAATTGTGATTCATCTATCATATTTTTCTCATGTGCATTTGTCGATCTCGTTCTTTTCATATTTCTACCGTGATCTCGTTTTTTTTCAAAGTTTTGATATAAAGTTGTTTGGGTTGTATATAAAGTTATGATAGAGTGGAAAACTATCATATTTTAGGTTCATATTATGGGTATCACTTTTATCTTTTTCTTAGTATCATTTTTTTATTATCAGTAACTAGATACGGTAGATATCAGTTTTGTGAAATGGAAAAATTAATGTTCTAAATTGAACATATTTTTACTAATGTTTATTTTTGATTTTTTTTGGCAGTGGTGATAACAGTCTTCTTTTTCTGTTTATGTTGAATAATAACGCTTTTAGCACTCGATTGTCTACCGTTTGCTCTGTGTATGATTTAAAGAATGAGATATGTCGATGTTGGTCTCAATTAACCCCTTCTTCTATTTAGATTTCTTATGTACTTGAGGACAAATCTATTATGATTGACACTAATTCTGATATTCAAAGTATAATTTGTTTTCAGTTATACAAGAACTATTTTTTTTTTGGTTTTACTATTATTTTGAATTGGAATATGTTGATGTTGCTTCTATTTCAAGTTCGTCCAATGTTCGTGCTTCTTCATCTTCTACTGGATTTGTCTGTTCAAATGTTGTTGTTAATGGTAAAAATTATTTAAAAGATATGTTGAGGAGAGGATCAACATCCTATTATTTCAAAATAAAGACAATAAGTTATTTGTGAAACAAATTATGTTGAAACATAACAATAGGTTCAGTATTAGCTGCAGTGAAATATATTCAGTCAAATATGTAACGATTTCAAGTTTGTAGTAAATAGGTATCAGTTTGCAGTAACTAGGTATCAGTTTGTACTAAGTAGGTATCAGCTTTCTGTAAGTAGATAACATTTTATTTTCACGTGGGTATCAGTTTTTTGTAAGTAGGTATCAGTTTTTTGTTACTAGGTATCAGTTTTTTGAAAGTATCAGATTTCAACTAAATGATACTGACTATTAGTTTACCAAACGATTTACATTAAATGATACTGACTATTATTTGTTGTAAGTAGGTATCAGTTTGTTATAATTATCAGCCTTTTCTTTTACAAATGATTTATAGGTATTATTTTTGCAATATCTATTATGTTATAAATTTATAATGTTTCTAATTTTACCGAATTGAGTTGTTCTTCTTCTGATTCTTCATCTGCAACTTTTTTCTCTTCTTCTTTCTGAGATTTTTTCTATTTAACCCTTTTGATAATATTAGAATACAACTAACAGTATGAAAATGTTAGTATTAGTTTTATAATTTTGCAATTCCAGTTACCTCAGTTTCTGTTTGTATTTTCTTTTGAATCAAATTTTTTTGTTCTTTGTTCTCTTTTTTGCACATTTTCTTCAACTGTTTTCTCTGCAGCTATTTGTTGCTGCATGTTCTTTTCTTTGTTCTGTGCAAAAATATTCAATGTTACTATAATAAAACTATACTAACTTTGTTATACTTATTTTATGGTTTCAGTTCCTTCTCTAGTATATTTCCTCTTATTTCTGGTCTGCTTTCAATTGCTGTATTTTTTCATGTATTCTTTTTGTTTTTTTCTCTGTTTTGCTTTTCATCTTCTACTGATGTAGGTTTTCTAAGTTTTAACTTGTTGCTCATTTGCACTAGAGGTAGTTTTCCTCTTCTATTATTACGTTTTCATTTTGAATATCTACTGTTGGAAGTGATTCCACATTTCAATTTCCACTTTGTTGCTTCACTTCCGACGTGGCTAGGGTTTCTTTGACTGTCGATTGTAATGCTCATTGTTCGTCGACTGTCGATTGTTGCGGTTGTATTAGAGATGTAGATTTGCTTCAAATTTGTGATGCCATTTTTTTTATCGAGCAAAATTTTGTCAGATTCTGAGTGAAAGCAAGGAGGAGGAAGACGAATGGAATTCTTTATTTTGTTTAAATTTTATCTAGGTTTTGGGCTTTGTCCTTACGGTAAAAAATTTATGTGTGTGTCCTTATGGGTAATTACTTACTTTAATTTGTCCTTAAAAAAAATTCCCCATGGTACAAACCTTCAATACGGCAAGCTCACGAAGACCTTTATCAACTAATAACATGTTTTCAGTATTTTCTTCTCCAGCCAAATCACTCATATTAATTAAACCCATCATCTTCGTCGGCTTTATCTGTATAACGTAAATAGGATAAAAAGAACCAAAAAGGAAGAATTTTAGTTTTAGTATTTCAAATTTATATTTACTTTGGTTACAGGCCTCAAGTAACAATTTAAACAAAAAGGAATTAGTAGATCACAACTGATTTTGCTTAGATGGCCTTTTTTCCCCAAAAAATAAAAGAAATCTTTCTCTAATCATCAAATATTGTTTATTTTGCTATTTCTGTTATGAAAACTCTATAACATCATAACCAGTGATATGCATTGGAGTGAAATAATGAATGAAAAATCACCCAATGGAAGTGCATCTCTTGCCTTCTCTCCAACAGATAACACAATTTCTATTGGATGTGGGGCTAATGCATAGAGGAGTTTTGCTATATTGAAATTGAATTGCAAATGATGGAATTTGACAACAAAATTTGCACTATTGTCTTTGTGGTGAAATTCTGAGCAACTTTCATATATTTGAAGTTTTGCGATCAAAGTTCAGATGAAGAAGTTACAAAAGAAAAATTAATTCGGAACGAAAATAATTAAATATGAAGAAATTAACATTTTTATTTTAATTACCCGGGCCTACAGTCTGACTCATTATTGGAGACAGTCAACCCCTACCGGTCGACTGATGGCGATCTGGCGGCTCCAATAAAACTAGGCCGCTACGGTCCAGATTAAATATATTTCTATCTTATGATTTTGGTTAATTCTAGCGTCTATAAAATCAGGCTTGCCCTCCTTCTCTTCTCATATTTTTATGAAGGCAATAGTGGAGCTCTACCATTTCTTATTCTCCACTTTCTTTCTAAATTATAAATATGATATTTGTAACTATATTCTTACAAATCGGAGAAGAGTAGAAATCTAATAAATAGGAGAAGAGAAGAGAATCAACCATATGCGTCTGAGGTAATTTATATATTTATATATAATTGTATCTATTTTCTTTCCCAATCCCAAATCACTTCTTAGATATGTAGTTTTAATGTATGTATATACCCTTTTATACATATATCTTGGATCAAAAAGGATACGAAGATGAATCAAAGGTTCTACTTCAGATGTGAAGATTTGAATCGCTTTTAAAATGTGAGTGGAAATTTTATACATTGATATAATATGAAAATTATACTGTTTATGTTTATTTGATTTTTATGCCTAATTGGATAATTGTATATGAGTTGTAGGCAACGAATTGAAACGATCTGAATATAATAACCATCGCCTGCATATTCTTATGAATTGATTTGGTATTATATATAACCCGATCTGGAATTCAATCTCAAAAGTATGAATTTATAATATCGATTTCATGAAATTTACTCCACATCTGAAATAAGCTGTATAATAATATTATAAATTTGGATTATTGCCCTAATCTTATTGGAATGTGAACTTTTCTATATTTGGAATTGTTGGAATTTAGATCCATTTAATATTTGTAAATTAGTTTGATTTCTTTCCCATTTAGAAAGAAACAACATTTGATCTAACAAGGAATAAATGCAAACAGAAAGAGAAAGAGATATGTAAAGTATGAATTCATTGTAGTCTACACTGTCTATTTTAGAAATAAAAAAAGATTGTTCCTTGTAATTTCAAACAATGTAATATTTTATACTTTAAAGTTAAATATTTTGTTTTGGACTAATTTATGGAAGTTATGGCGGATTATCTTTTAGATATGGTTCCAACAATTTAACATGAAAAGGTATATTCTAGTGAAGATTTATAACCTGGACATATTTGATAAAAGTAAATATTAGTATGTAATTACTACACTTGTAATAATTTAGTATAAAGCTAATAACGACGCTTGCATGTAATATTCGCATTTAGGATAATTAACTAATGGAAAAAGAGTTTAAAAGATTGTAACTCCAATGAATGGTAATAAATTTGGGAGTTGCAATAAATTGATAAGGTAAATGGATTAATGGGACTGATAAAAATGGAATAGATATATGAGGTTACTAATTTGAAATTAGTAATCATACATATATGTCTTAGGAAATGTCCATTGGGATTTTGCTGACAAACTGACATTTATGGGCATTAAATGGGGATTTATAGGTAGATAAATATTTAAGTTAAATCTTATTGGCTTAAACAAAAAAGAAATTAGTAAGCTAAGTCCAATGTCTACCTAAGTTAATATAAATAAAAACTTAGGATGGTTAATTGGACTTAGTAGGTTACTGACGTGAGGTCAGTAGAGTCGCTCGATAGAGGATTGCCCTTTACTTTGAGACAGCCAGCAGTTGGATGCACTTACTACTGATGTGCAATGTCAGTAATGTTAAGATCCATGACGACGTGAGAGATTGAGCTTGCTTTCTTAATTTGAAAGTATTAAAGGGTTCGAATTTGGAATTAGGAACAGTGAGGGATATCTCCATAGGGGTTCACTTCTGGTTTAAGATCTTAAGTGGCTGAAGGGTCCGCCTCTCTCCTAAATGGAAGTATTAAATAGCCTATTGAGATTCCAAATAAATAAATAAGATGTCTCTAAAAAGGTTTTACTTCAGTATTGAGATCCTAAGTGGCTGAATGGTCCATCTCCCTACCGAAAGAAGTGACTTAATGATATACCATATTTATAATTAAAGAGTGAGAGTCGATATCTCGAAAAGGGTTTGCTTTAGGTTTAGGGTCTTACTTGACTATAAAGTCCTCATGTTTCCTATAGAAGAAGTACTAAGTAGACTAATGAGAATTCCAAGCAATGATAGCGAGATAACACCATTGAAGAGCACGCATTTAGAAGTAGATCTTAAATAACGAGATCTGCCTATTTTCCACTTGAAAGTATTAAGTGTCTTTCATATAGTCTCTTTCATTGCTAAGGCCATAATAATATTAGTGCCATTTTGGACTATTCCTTGGGGATAGGTCTTAAATGATGGGGTATGTCCTAGTTAAGGTCTTAAATGAGCATAGTTTGCATATTTTCTAATAAAAGGTATTGAATGGCTTCAATACTTTTTATTACATGACTACGATTTTATGGTTAATAAAAGCATTAATAGTTGGACATTAAATATCTGAAGCCTTAAATAGTGGTTAGTGGCCTTGTATCTATGACCCGCCGATCATTGACAACACTGATAGGAAACCACCTAGGGAGTAAGTCTTAAATGACGGGGTCTACCTCAATTAAGGTCGTAAATGACATAGTCTGCCTATTTCTCATTTAAAAGTATTATAGAATCCCGCTTCATATTTTGAAGTATTAAGTAGAAAATGGGTTTGGAAGTATTGGGTGGTCGATATGGCTTCATTAGTATTTCGTACCATGGGAATGGGTAAGTATGTAATCGTGTATGCAATGCAAGGTTAGATTAGAATTGCTAATCTTGATGGACATAACAATCAAATGGAAACCAATCTGTATAAGTTTATATTATTTTTTCAGTCATTAGAATGTTATTCTGCCTCCTCCTCATTACAAATCACATGATAGAATTTAGAGGAACAGGTCATTGGAGCAGGATATGCTTTGTTGTTGGAGAGTCTTCTTTCTCTTATGCTCGATGCTGATGTGATAATCTGATATCCAAGGAATTGATAGTAGTCATAGTCAGTAGTCTTATCCTATTATTGTTTTCGCTATGAGTTTAGATTTCTATTAATCTCTAATAATTCTTATGCTTATTTGTTTATAAAAAATCCAACTATCTGTGCTTTGATGGTCTTGGGTTTTAATTGTTGAAATTTAGGCCCATTAAGGTGTGGGTTGTTATACTAGTGGTGCATGATTTAACGATATGTACATTCAAAGGAGCAGAGTCCTTAATGTATGATTTAGGTATAGTAGATGAAGGTAAAAGGTTCCTTCATTGCGAGTCGCTCATGTTTTCAGCATGCAAGTTGGTACTTTGGTCTCAATCATGTGCATATGATCAGGCATAGGATAGGTTTAGAGAGACCTTAGGGTATGATTCAGTATAGTAATATATTGTGTTTAGCAGATTTAGTGGATGAAGCGACATAGATTAAGATGAGATTTTCGAGCATAAGGAATATTTTACTAGCTTATTAGTATTGTACACTTATTCAATGTGTCTTACTCGGAAGACGTATGTTAGATCCCACTATCATTTTCTTTTTTTAGATATTCTATGATAGGTCGATAGAGAGGACTAGTGATGAATTGGAGGCTTGATGATATGAAAGAGACACATTTATTTATTAGCTATCCACTATTTTATTTCATTTATTCCCGAGCGTTTTTTGGTTTCCATTGAGATGTTGTAGTTGGAGTTTATTTGATACCATATTGTTTTGTTTATCTAGGATTGTGTTATTGATTACTATTATGTTGTATCCCTTCCACAATAAGTTTCAGAAAGTGTAGAATATTGTAGATAGCTCTCTATTTTATATTTTACTTCAAAATGTTCCCCCATCTGCATGGTCTACGATGTCAATGTCATTTTATGCATGAATCGAGGCATCATAGATGATGGGTTATTTCAGATATGATAGATGATAGTACATTTTCACTATAAAAGCTAGAATCTTGGAAGTACATGTATATATTGCATTATTCCAAGCCGTAGGTCTAAAACGAGCTATGTTAGTAGGATGCTCGATCTTATGAATGAGGTAACTTTTGTTGCATTAATACCGCCAAGCATTTTTCTTCTTTGAAGAAATTCTATACAGCTTTATTCATATAATTTTCTATGATGTTCTAGGAATTCTTTAAAATAATAGGTGTTAAACCTATCTAGATCTACACAGCTGGTCAAGTTCATCTCAAATATAGCACTCTCGATTTCATCAAAGGCAATATGAAGAGATTTTTGTCTTAACTGATGGTAGGAAGAGGGATGCTACTGATTATTGAAAGGTAAGATTTCATCGGGTTAAGTTTGGCTAGAGTAGACGTAAAGTGGTCTAGCAAAACATGCTTAATGTCGACTTGCTATTACATAAATTGTCAAGCTGATCATTTGTATAGTGAATATTCTTTATAAGATAATAAATTGAAATGAAATACACTACTGAAGTTATATTAAATTGATCAAGCCAGGGTTGAACCGGTCTTAAGGCTAAGGGCGTTTATGTAATTTTTACAACTTTAGAGCAGGCCGAAAGCATTATAAATATATATGTATACTGATACAAAAAATGTAACATATAATCACTGTAACATCCCGCCTTTTTGCACACTTTAAACCGACACACGTGCCAATTCAAAGCATACGCAAGGGCGGATTGTTATGGGGTAAATAAGAAAAACAGAGAAGAATAAAAACAAAAACAGAATCTCACAGCGGAAGGATAAAATATAATAACAAATATACAGTTCATAAACAGTTTACAAAAGCTTGATTCTTCTTTTACAATAAATATCAGAGTTACACATACCAATACAAGCAATGCAGCGGAATAGAAAGAGTGTGGTGTAATACTATATATAAAATAATACTGATTCTTCGTCTTCGTCCTCCAAAGCTAAAATCTGCTATCCTGAAATGCTCGGACTGACCCGAGCGAATTTGAATAGACAAAAACACCCGAGTCAGACTAGAATATCTTATGTGAGTTAAATAAACAGAATATAAATATGAGTACAGTAACTCAAGAGATGTTCGGGATTTACATCTCCTAAGGATCCGTTAAACTATTTACTATGTAGTATATTGCGCTATTATAATAGTGTCTATTTATAAAATAAACTTACTTTTAAATAGCGTTAAGGCTTTACATTTTCCACCTTAACACGTAATAGTCCCAGTAGTCCGTCCAATATCATAGCCCCTCCTGATCGGGAAGCCACTAGAGGATACCACACGGGCTACGGGAGAAAACCAAACTCGTACAAGGCGCGATATGGTAGGTGACACGGCACAACTAGGCAATGCCAGGGTAGATATACCAATTTGCTATCCAGGCTGGTGGAAACGCGTAGCCGCAGTTACCGCCCACCTCGGACTAACTCCCCAAAATCAAAATATAGAAGTGGCCACTGAATCAAATCCAAGTCAAAGTATAATATCGAAGAGGAGCGTCCGATCAGAGGAATGACCTCATTGGCCTGAGAATCGCTCCTGTTTTAGCCACCTTATGCCAACTCACGGGAGTTGGGTCCACGTATTTACCTTACAGGGAACGTCGCCACCGCCTACTTCATTCTGGAGTCTCCACCGCGTACACGGTTAGTCAAAGTGGTTTTCGGTATCGACAGAGAGTATGTCCATATCCGATCCCGGTCTCTTTGCCAACCAATCGTTATTATAACACCGTGGTCATTTAAAAATAGTTTATACTTTTAAAACCAGAATATAATCCATTTCAAACCGTAATATTACGATATCATTTCTTCTTTTAAAACCCAAAACAATATGATATCGTTTATCCCAAATAAAATTATTCCTTTCCAAAAATTATGTCACTTTTTATTATTTAATATCCCATGTAACCAATATTCTGTTTGTAACTTTCAACATAATTCTTCGAAAATCCATAGCATTTTAAAACCATTATTTTCAAAACTAAATGGTTTGGATATTCAACGGTATGCGAATTAAAAAAAAAATTAACTTTACTGTTGCTTTATAAAGAAATAAATTACATGGCTTTCCAAATATTTCTTCTTTTAAAGTTAAACCAAAATCCAAAATATTACTTCAAGTCGCAAAACCATTTCAATTTTATATATATTTATATCCATTTTTGAGCATTAATATTTCAACTAAAGTTGGATTTTTATCCTTTCAAAATCAATATTTTATTAATTAATCTTGACCATTCACAAAAATCCATAATTAATAAGACTTCAATTTCTAGTAAAATATATATATATATATATATATATATATATATATATATGTATATAGAATTTTTCCACTTCAAATTATACTAGAATATCCATTTCTATTTATTTTGGAAAAATCCAATTACAAATATCATATCTTATAATTTCCAACTTTACATTTAAACATAGGATATAAATTTACCAAACTCCATTTTCTAAATTTCTTCCATTTTCAATAAAGAAATTTATATTCCTTTTAATTTCAAAATTCCAACTTCATAGGTATATAAATATGGAATAAAATATTTATACAATATAAATTTAAGATTTATAGACCGTATTCAATCCAAACCATAGAAATCACATTAAAATAGTTATATATAGACCGCGGTGCCTGTATATAGTTTTCTATCCTATGGTCAAGTGATACGGATATTTATCATTTCAATCCGCAATTTAAAAATAAAACTACGGTTGTATATCATTTCAAACCGCAATCCCGAATGAAATGAAAAATGCATACTAACTTGCAGTTTAATGATATCAAATAAAATATCCATTCAATAACACATCCATCACCCAATCACAAACATCAAGCAATATCAATCAATAACAATATATATTTGGTAATATACAACAGGTAATAATTGGCAGTTTTATTTCAAATTATATTTATCAACTATTAATCTAACAATTTATATTCAGTGATAATTGACATAACTGTTAACTAGCAGTTCATATGCAAACAATAATTTCTAACAGCCAATCAACACGCAATAAATCAATTAAATTTACAGTTAAATTCAAAAAAATTGCAATTCAACAGATATGAATGAAATAACATGCCAAAAGCTCATAAATAAATTTCTATTCATTTCTAAAATTTATTTAACAAACATAAAAGCTTCTAGTAATTGTGAGTGGGTTAAAACACTCACCTTTTGAATTTAAATCGAATTCAAACCCGATTTAAACCCAAAAATTCGTCCGTCTCAGAATTCGTCCAAACCAGCGTCATCGAGTCCGGAATTAAATTACGATCCTAACAAAAAAAAATTCGTGTGAATCCGACTTCGTATGAGAAAGTTATGGCGAAAAATGGTGATTGAATTTCAAAATTGAAAATAACAAATGTGACCCATATTCATCACTTACAAAATATGTGCCACGTCAGCTAGAAATCAACACGCACAGCACCATCTCTCCCCTCCCACGCATATGAAACGCAGGCACGCATGATTCTAGGATTTTGAAACCCAAATCGAAGATCTACGACGATCTAACCGTTGAACTGCCAAACAAATTACATAGATGCGCTCCCCTCGGTTCCCTCTCCAAAACCCAGAAACTGTTTTCCGATCCGACGAAGTTTTGCGCGACGATGATGAACGGTTTTGGGGCTGTTTGAATTTATTCTGGATGAACGACAGCTCCAATTGAAAAACGAATTTCACCAGTATATTACGCGTATCGAATACTTCAACATATATTTTTTCTGGAATTTTCTGAAATTTTTGAGTTTTGACTTTTGATTTTGAACTGTGGATGGATCTGTAATTGGATCTGGGATGTATACATTTGGGGAAGAGAAAAGAGTGAAGAAATGAACGTACAGCAAATGAAAAAGAAAGGAGCTAGGGTTTATAGATGTATATTTATAGATAGGCTAGAGGTAGGGTAGCTAGACTGGATACGCGAACGTGCGTGACAAACCATGGTCCAAAAAGCCCGCTATGCCTCCGGAGTCGGATTTGTTAAAACTATATATCAAAATAGGTGTTTTAAAATATTCTGAACGCAATGGAAAAAGTTTCGCGACCAAATTCGATCGTATGAAGAAGTTATGCCAAAAAAACAAAAATTTCACATTGATTTCAAAATGCGTAAATTTCAAGGCGTTTCAAGTCCGTATGATCAAACGACAAGTCCGATCGCTACGAAACTTGAAACATTATTATAATTCACCGTTACGGATCCGATGAAACTGGTTTCGTCGAAATCCGAGTCCGTGCCCCAAAATGGCTATTTTTATATTAATTAAATAAATAGGCAAATAAATTAATTAAATTCAATCTTTAAAATTTTTGACTTTAAAATTGAAAATTTGATCATTTTTATAATTTCACTTTAGTTACAACAAATTAAACAAACCCAGATATCAATGTCAAGTAAATAAATTTATAAATTTCAGTGTTTGAATTCAATTACGGTAAATTCAGATATTGTAAATTCCAAGAATTTACTTAAATTTAACTTTGACTATGACCTTATAGTTTACTGCGTATTATTACGTCAATTAATATAACTTTACGTTTATTTCAAATCTACCAATTATAACCAAATAAAACCTTTCAATTGTTTTTCATGAATAGGTATTTCAATGAATTAGTTAGTATTCGACTAGCATAATATTTAATTCTAACCACTGCAATAATTAAGCTTTATTTTAAATTGGATTTAGATGGAAGGATTTGTTTGCCTTTTCTTAACTACTATATTCAAAAATTCTGTCTTTCTTTGTATTGCTACTATTTCCATTTATATTGAAATTGTAAAACATATATAAAAAAATTAGAATCTCAAATAAGCTCTTATTACTCACAATTACTATATTAATTTGGATTGCACAACATCTTATTCATCACTTGCTTAAACCTAAATTCCTATTTCATTCATAAATGCTAAAATAAATCAATTATTACATAATTTCTTTTATTAATATTCATGCTATTCATGCTATTCATGTTAAATTCAATTCCTTTGTTCCATTCAACATCAGCAATTATCTATTAAAAGTCCCAAAATTTCTATTAAATAAATCTAACGAATCTTTATTATAAATTAGATGAATTTAATATTGCATTCAAACTATTGCGTTAAAATTTCCGTTTCACTTTAAAGTAACTAAATTTGCCCATTATAATACTTATTTCAATTCAAAAAAAAAAATCATTTTATTAACATCAAAAATTTACCATTTCATCTTACCATTTATTTACGTATCCTTTTATTGCACTGATTGAAATAAATTCACTTATTAAATTTTTAAGTTCGTTACCTATCCATCTTGATTTTAATTCCATCTATAAATCAAATTCAGTTAGCCTTAACGTTACTACACTAAATCTACAATCAGTTTCAATTTATATAGAATTATATCTTAATACTTACCATTTATTTATAAATTACGTTACCTTCCAATAAATCTGATTCCTAAGCATTTGATTGGATTGCCATCTTTACTATGTCTATTATTAATTAGCTTCAAATTCTACAATTTCACTTCTTAAATCCACCTTTTGCTATATTATAAGTAAAATTTACATTGGTTACATAAATGTATCATTTATTTACATTTATTGCAAACTTATTTCCAATTCCAACTAACAATCTAAATAAATGAATAGGCAACCTACCATAAACACTACCGTTACCTTTTTGTCACATACAAAATCCTTTATTACAAAAATCAATTTCTGCATATATTTTCATACTACAAATTCAATTTACTTATGTTCAAATTATAACCAAACCTGACCTTTAAATTATTTTGTATAAAATTGGGATTTCATTAAGTTTCTTAATTATTACCCTTAATTGGCATTTATCATCTTGTATTCTCGTTATCATTTCATAGATATGATTCCCAATTCCTTATTATTGACTTAAAATGTCATTACTTACATTGCATTAAACGTTGTTACTTAGATCTCTACCCAATAGTAATTAATACTCTAAATAAATATGCTTACTCCTTTCGTTATTTATTCATTATCACAAGAAACGTTTAATCATTTGTAATTTCAAATTACCTACATTGATTGTATATATATTTTCCATTATTATCATTTATTAGAATTCTATTCAACTTTCCATCTTATGCATGTAGTTAACCTTTCTATTGATTTTTCCTTCAAAATTTTCAGTTATTTCTTATTTAATCGCTATAAATTAAATGCATTGGTAACGAACAATAGTTGTTACCATTATACAATTTATACATTTGTAATTTATTCTCTACAACAATTATTACCTATCAATATTATTTTGCCCATAAATACAAACTTGCAATTTTTCTTATTATCATATTCCATTTACTGTTAACAATATTTATTACATTATATTAGTTTAATAATTTCCTCAAATTCCTCATATTCAACTCATATACCGATAAAATTCTTTTCACTACTTAAAATCATTTGAATTAACTTCGAATTACTATAAGTAGGTTTTTAATTTATTTTTCTTCTAAATTTAATTACAACTTAATTTAACCAAATTAAATCCATGAATCTACGGGTCGCTACACATATAATCAACATTATGTGTCAAATCTTCAATACAATAAAGCATCATTTTTCCCTATTGCGGTATCAGAGCTCGGTGAATTATTCCTCTGTGTGACCAGTTAGGATCAGCTGAACATAAAGTTGCAGACACAGATCAAATACTTGTTATCTTAAATGGGTCGGATGAAGAAAATGAGTCCATTATTGCAGTTATTCCATCTATGGAAAATCTGCCATGTATATCATATGTACAGCCTACCTTACATGCACTTGAGGGAAGACTGGAACAAAGAAAATCATCTAGTTCAGATTTCAGTACCAACTATGCATCCAACTCATAAAATTTTAGATTTAATAATCAAGAAAGAAATCACAATGCAAGAAATGATCAAAGCAATCAAAGGAATGGTCAGAATTACAAATGCAGAGGTGAAGGCAGAGGAAGATGGAACAACAACAACAACAACAGAGTTAGATGTCAGGTCTGTGAAAAATATGGCACCATAGCTAATAAATGTTACTTCATATTTGACCAAAATTATTCAGCAGGTCAACAAGCAAGTAATAATCAGAGAAACTATCAACCAAATGTTAACATGGTGCATACAAGTCAAGAATTCAAGAATCAAGGAGAAAACTCTAAGTCCATGGAGAGGTTGAAATCTTGACTAGACCAGAGGACATAGAAAATGATGCATGGTACCCAGACTCAGGTGCAATAAATCATGTCACTAGCAACTCACAAAATTTGAATCTAGGGAATAAGGAATACAAAGATACATAATATATTTTTGTGGGTAATGGAAAATCTATTAACGTATCTCATATTGGCAATGCAAGTTTCAAAGGCAAAAGAGAATTACACTTAAACAATTTACTGTGTGTGCCACAAATTAAAAAGAATCTGATGAGTGTTTCTCAATTTGCTAATGATAATCATGTGTACTTTGAATTTTATTCAAAATTTTATTTAGTTAGAGACTTGCTAAGCAAGGACATTTTATTACAAGTAAGGTACACAATGGCATTTACATGTTCAGTCTGTTGAAGAAACAAGATATTGTTGAAAGAAACTGGTGTAATTATATAAGCTCTTATGACAATGTAAATGACAAAAATATGTTTAATGTATGGCACTTTAAACTTGGACATCCAAGTGTTAATGTTGTAAGACAAGTTCTTAGTAATAATAATATTCATTTTAAAGATGTTAACTTACCTCATATATGTACTATAGCCAATTGGGAAAAGTCTTAAACTGGCATTTCTGAAATCTACTACTAAATACAACAAACCACTTGAATGGTGGCTGTTGATTTATGGGGACCAGCTCCCATCACCTTAGATTGTGGATATAAGTATTAACTTTCATTTGTAGATGCATTTTCTAGATTTACTTAGATTTATTTCTTAAAATCAAAAGCTGAAACATACAACGCATAGTGCAGTTTATTAACTTAGCAGAAAAGCAGACCAGTCAGCAATTAAAACTATGCAGACAGATGGTGGAGACGAATTTTAGCCACTAAAGGCTTGCTTCAAAAACAAAGGAATACTTCACAGAGTTACCAACCCACATACTTTAGAGCAAAATGGTTTGGAAGAGAGGAAAAACAGACATATTGTTGAAACAGGCCTAACTCTTGGCATAGGCTTCATTACCTATCAAATTCTGGCCAGATGCCTTCACAACCTCAGCATGTCTGATAAACAGGCTTCCAACAAAAGTTCTAAAGTTTAAAGCCCCTAGTGAAATTCTTTTCAACACCAAGGTGGACTACTCAAGTTTGAGAATTTTTAGGTGTCTCTCCTTCCCATGCTTAAGGCCTTATAATGTTCACAAGCTCAATTTCAGATCAACACCCTGCATGTAACGACCCGTATTTTTCGAAAAGAAGAAAACTCAAATTTTAGAATTTAATACAGTAAGAAATTAAAAATTTATGATTTTAAATAAAATTTACTTTGAATTATAACATCTGATTTTGATTTAATAAAGTGACAACTATTTTATATGATTTCAAATGTATGGTTTAATAAAAGTTTAATTGGATAGATTTAATATTATGTAAAGCATGAAATCAATTTACAATTAAACAAAATTGGGTTTTAATTGTAAATTAACTTCTAATCTATTTGTAAATAATAAATGTATAATTATGTATTAAAACATATTTAAATTTTAGTCTTGATTTTCTCTCATCTTACATATCAACCTATTGAAATTAATTTGTTAATAAAATTTAGTATAATTGGATTTTACATAAAAGGAAAGAAGTACAAATTTTAATTTAATAAGACTTAATTAGTTAAATGATTCAGGAATTGAGAAGATAAAGTTGAATTAATTGAAATTGTATTTAATTAAGAAATCTACTAAATTTAATTGAATTTAAACTATTGAAGTTTGGTGAAATTATCGGTAATAATAAAATATAAATATAAATTTTGTTATTTGTATGTCATTGATAATATTTAAGCAAGTTAATTTATAACTCTTATATGTAAACAATAATTTTACAAATGTATTTAAGTTACTGTAAAAAAAAAGACTTCAAATATTTTAATTATCTTATGTAAACAATAATTCTACAAATGTATTTAAGTTACTGTAAAAAGAATCCAATTGTTTTAATTATCTTATGTGTAAACAACAATTCTATAAATGTATTTAAGTAACTGTAAAAAGATTTCAATTGTTTTAATTATCTATCCATTAATTATGTTCCGTTTTAAATTCTAATGTTGAAATTTATTACCGTCAATTTAACTTGGAATCTTTGAATAAAAAGGAAAGAGAATTTAACTGAAATTAATGATGTTTAATGAAAGAAATGTACGTTTGTTAGGATCTGCTTTAAAGTATAATTATGAAATTAATTACAATTATGTCAATTTGGAATCTTTCAATATTAAAAAGGCAAAAAAAGAAATACATTAATTGTAATCAATGGATTTAACGAAAGAAACATACGTTATTGTTAAAATAAAAAGGATGTTTAATGAAAATAAAATGAATTTTATTGTTTTTAAAGTAAGCGCAATTTTATAAAAGAGAAAAACCAAATATTGAAGTAACATTTTACGGTCGTTAAATAGTAGTCTTTGATAGTATAGAGGTATAATGCTAATAGTAAAATTTAGAATAAATTAAATATTTTATGTTCATGATTGTGCACTGAGAAAAACGCCGACTTTGATTTGAATTTGGAATCAAGGTTCACCTTTTATTTTATGTAGCAGTGGTCGGCGCGCCCTTGGTTGGTGTGTTTAATTTTTTTTAATTTTTTATTGTATGTTAATAAAACTTTTAAATAGGCGAAAATTTGAGTTGATTTGAGATCAATGAAATTAATTGAATTGAAATATATTTACATATTGGATTAATGTGGCATTATATTCATTTTGAAGTATGAAAGGTGATGTTCATCATGAATTCATATTCATGCACATTTCATATTCTATTGCTTTTTTTTCTACTACTATCTCATTCATGTTTTTTTGTCTTGTACACTTTCACATTTCAAATATTCAAAAAAAAAAACCTCTATCTCTATTTCATAAAACTTTCATTTATCCTATGTATATTCATTTTCCATTCTTATTATTAGATATACATTCTCCCACCTACTTTTATTAGGCCTAATTCTTATATACCTCTTGTATTAGCATCTAAGCATTTATTATTGCATCTTACAACTTTTAGTATTCATTCTTTTTCATAACTTCTGCCTGCACTAATTCATCTATTAACAATTCATATTTAATGCACATGCATCATTCATGCTAGCATGTTCATGTTTATATTTATTGAACACATAACCACATCGTTTCTTTGAAAAGCTTACTGTATTTTTATATTCTTTTGTCACCTCCTCCTTTCAAAAACTATGTTGCTCCTCCAAATTTATTTCTTCTCATTCTCATTACTTTGTCTCTTTCTTCCAGCATTTATACCTTAGCATGCTTTAAACAAAAAGAATACACACGAGTGCCTAATTTAGTGTTTTTCCAATCCTTCCCCTAGGAATTTGGTAATATAAGCCAATAAATGTTTTATTTTATACATTTTCTTATTAAATTTGTATATATAGATATATATACTATTTTATTAATATTTCGTATAACTTGAATTCGAGTTTCGAATCATCTTTTATTTTGTGTAACGTTACATTGGTTGTTGTATTCAAATTTATTTATTATATGTTAA
Source organism: Allium cepa (assembly GCA_030765085.1). Taxonomy (NCBI): domain Eukaryota; kingdom Viridiplantae; phylum Streptophyta; class Magnoliopsida; order Asparagales; family Amaryllidaceae; genus Allium; species Allium cepa. Next base: position 699,551,579 of record CM060939.1, read on the forward strand.
TTTTTTTAAAACGGATGTATAAAAAGTATATTTGGTGCTATTACATTTAATTGAGTGGAAGATTCAATTAATTAAATCCTAAGTGGTCCCTTCATTTTCTTATTATTCAATACACCTGCCACTATTTCCACATTTTGGTTTTATTGCTTTCTTTTATTAAATACATGCCTCTTTTGGTTTTCTATTAGAGAACAAAACCAAAGTATGTACAAATTGTTTCTCATTACTCTATCTGAAGCTTTCTGCTCACACTTTCTCCTTCTTCCTCATAAATATAGAAACTTCAAAATTCCTAAATCCACAAATCCACAAATCCACAAATTCCCAAACTTCAAACTCCATCCCTTCTCTCTTCAAACGCCAAACTGCATCACTCCTCTCTTGCTTCATCTCTCTAAAGAAGAAGAAAAAGAAAACTCAGTTTTTTCACCTTGCGTTGTCATGATTTGCTTTGCTATTGGATTGTTGCTATGGATAGGATTGGTTAGCTTGTCGTGTTTGGATTTCATCTAGAATCTATCAATTTGTGTTGTCAAAAACTCTCTAACCTCAAAAGGTGAGCAATCACTCACGATTAACATTTTTATTGTTAGGTAAATAACACTCATTGAAATGTTTGCTTTAGATATGAATATGTGATATATGTTGTTATGTTTCCTTGAACTTGTGTTATAACATTCACATGCACATGTTGTTTTATATGTCACAAATAGTATATTATGTTGATTTGATTGATTTCTACATATGTATGTTAAATATGTCACATATGAGATAAAAAAAAGTGTTATGTTAGAAATTTTTTATTTGCCTTGTATTGAAATACGTCACATATGCTTTGTTAAAAAAATGAGTTAGTTAATAAAATCGTATGTTATACATACTATGTTAATAATATGTCACCTATGCTATGTGTAAATAATGTGTTATGCTTTGGAAAAATGAGATGCTATGTTATTTCACCTTGAAAGTTCCTTGTATATATGTCCTGTTATATGTTTATATGTTATGTTAATGTATGACACGGTAGGATTTGAAATATTCACTTATGTTATTTACGATATGTGACACATGTGATATGTTAGTTATGCATGTGTATATATTAAGTTGTTAATTATGCACACATGTTGATCGGTGACATGTTATGTTATGTATGGTATTATTGTTCTCACACTTCAAGTTCTCTTTAAGAAAATCACTTTGGATTGAAATGATGTACACCCGATATAAAACAACTTTGGGTTTAAATAAATTGATTTAGAAATAAAATTGGAATATTGTAAGTTTGAATTTATGTTTGAACTTAAAATTATGAAATTGAAATTTAATCAATTTTTTTATTGGATTTAAACTTGTTTGATTTATAACTTAATAGCTTTAAGAGAAGAATTGAAACCTGAAATTAGATTTAATAATAAATTGATTAGAAATGGACATAAAGTCAGTATTTGAACTGAACCGATTTATAATGTGAAAGATGATGTTTATTTAAACCTAAGTATTTCACTTATCGAGTTATCTGTACATTTCACTTGAGTTTACCCACTTACGTAAGAATGTTACTCCTGATTCGAGTGTTTTTGTTTTACTTTACGCTCGGGTCAAACTGAGTATTTCAGTTTAGTGAAGACACTTATTTCTGAAGACGAAGACGGAGTTGAGGACCGTATCTACTATTATTATAGCAATTGTTTGAAAAAAGTGTAAATTCTGATTTTGTTGAAAATAGTTTCATGAACTATTTATGTATTTATTTTTTTCTACTATATTTCATCCTTCCGCTGTGAGATTCTGTGTTTTATTTTTCCTCCTTTTCTTTTATTTTCTTATTTACCCCATTAACAATCCTCCCTTTTAAATGGTTTGAATTAGACATGTGTAGTTTATTGTCGATTTAAACCGTCAAGAAAGGTGGGTCGTTACAGTTGGTATCAGAGCTTTGGTTTAGACATACCTTAGCCAGTTGGGTTAACTCATTAGGGATAGGGTAGTAATACTCTAAAATGAGTTGTCTGAGTGTGTATACGAGAGCGCGTATTTGTTAGTGTTATAAAAATGTTTTGTATAAATTTTGAAATGAAATTATTTTTCCTAATATTGTATGATATATTTAAAGGAATAGTATTTGATGACTAAGATAGTTATTTGTAATGTGTTTGATTTATGAAATGGTAATATTTAATTATTATCATTTTTGTTGACTTGTTGTATTTAATCAAATTATAAACATTGTTTAATTATTATTGATTGAATTAATGGACTAAACAATAATTAATAATGGTGTATTAGAATAAAATGAATAATTAGGATATTTATTTATGAAATTGAAATGTTGTTGTGAATTTTGTTGTTTGTTGACATGTAGTTTCAACTATTGAAAAAATGGAATATTTGGATTTTTTGGATAATCGAAACCTTTTGAATTAATATATGAGTGAAATTTGATAATTGGGTTGAATTATATGGTTGAATTGATAGCCTTAATTTTAAAGCAAGTAAAACAAGGTTTAGTTTGTTATATCTATGTTTAGTAAATGAATAGAATTGGGTGTACATACTTGGCACGTAATGTAATAATATACAAGTGTGAACTTTAAGCCTTGGGATCTTTAAATTGAAATTGTGATCAAGGAAATGTTATAAATGAGGTTAAATGTAACATCCCGGAATTTTTGACAATATCAATTTAATAATCTGTAATTAAAATTAAATTGATATTGATGTTCTGATGATAATTATTCAGATAAATTTAATAATCTTTTTCAATAATTATTTAAATTGGTTATTTTATCTTTTAAAAATAATAAATTGATTTCTATTTACAATATGAATATATAGTTTATATTTTAAATAGATTGGTATAGTTTTAAATTTAGAATAAATTCAATAAAATGATTTTAATTTAATAAGAGATATTTATAAAAACAATATTGATTTGGTATTGTCTTTATAAATAAGTTTTGAATAAGATTTGTAATGTTTATTTCAAATTGTATTTTTATTTTTAACTTAATTTGAATTATTATTATAACTTGATTTGAAAAATATTTGATTTTGAATTTAGTTGAATTTGAATTTAAAAGTATAAAGTCTTTAAATTGTTTGTATAAATTTCCTTTGCAAACATGGGTTGTTTTCTTTTATAATCATACACATATTCAAATTTACATTAACAACTTAATTCAAGCTAATATAACATGCACATAAATTTGTAATTAGTACTAATTAACTTAAGATAACATGTGTTGCATTATCAAAAGAGTAAATAGACAAGTGTCTAATTTAAGACAAGTGTTAGTTTCAGTTTTTAAATTCTTCTTTTTATTTCCTAAAATCTGAAATATGCATATAGTTAAGTTTACATCTTCATGCATATTTTTCCATTTTCTTAAATCAACAAAGATCAAGCCATCTTCATATTCATTTTAAAATCTGCATTTCTCAAACAAATGAAGACAAAATCCTACAATCTGCATTCACAAATGCATATAAAATCCTAAAATCTGCATATTCAAATCTGTAACTCATCAAAGATCAAAACTCCTCATCAAATTCAATTTGCATTTCCTCAAAATTCAAGTGAGCCTGCACACCTTAGTCTCTCTGCATTCTGTTAAAACTGGGAAGTTTAGCCACTGCATCATCTATTTCTGCATGCTAGCATCCTGGTCATGGAAAGCATGAGCAACCAGACTTATAACAACAGAAGAAGCACCTGCATTTTTAAAGTCTGCACTGTTTTAAATTTGGGTTGGGATCATAAGCATTAGCATGCATTTGGCAACTGGAAAACTGCATATCAATTCAAACTCAGATTTCAACAAAAAGGGGTCAAGCCTGCATGTGTTCTGCAATTCAAACAGGGGCCTGCATTCATAATAAAATGTGAGTAACAATTTATTTTAAAACTAAATTAAAATGATATAGTTGCTTAAATTAGTTGCCTGATAAGTATGAAGGATATGTCTGTGTTTGTGTATGAGATGGAATGCCTGCATTTTTGAGTTTTCTGCATATTCAACTGAGCTCTGCATTTTTCAAATGTGAGTAACAATTTATTTTAAAACTAAATTAAAATGATATAGTTGCTTAAATTAGTTGCCTGATAAGTATGAAGGATATGTCTGTGTTTGTGTATGAGATGGAATGCCTGCATTTTTGAGTTTTCTGCATATTCAACTGAGCTCTGCATTTTTCAAAAGTGAGTAACATTTATATCTCAAATTAAATAAGTTGCTTGTTAAATGTTGAGATAAATATGTTGTGTACTTATATAAGTTTGAATGTACATGATGTTTATGCTCTGTTGTGATCTCTAATTCATCTTCCTATTGAAAGTAATCCACCAAATATGGTTAAATTTGTGTTAGAATCTGTTCTTCAAATAACTAAAACTGTTTGCTTATTTAGATTAAAAATCAAAATATTTTTAGGTGAATTGATTACTGCATGGAGATAAATAAACTTTAGCAAGCTAAAGATATAAGTAGTGTGGCCTCTGCATGTTAATTCAAAACAAATTTTCAATGAGTTAACATGGTATTTCAGAATCACAAAACTATGTATTAATTGAAGCTTGATTTTTAAATCAAGTTCTAGTATTTTTAGGTGCTTGACAATGAAACAGTTTATTCTTAAACCAAAACTGAGTATAAGCAAAATTCTTGCAAACTGTAGTTTAAGGAAACTTAAAACTCTCCTGAGTCATAGAGTAAGGATCATTGATCCTCAGAAAAATAAGTGATTTATTTAAAACTGTTTAGAGTTAGTACAGTTTAAAAAATTTCAGTTAAACCTAGTTTTGGAAGTGGGTCTAAGCTTTTAGTCAGTGTGAAGAGAGGGAATGATCGAGTGTTATGAAAGTTGGTGATGGTGTAGATGATGGGTGAGGGAACTCGGGGCCGAAAGGTTTGATCATCAGATGATCGGAACGACAAGCACTCGCCGTTGACAGGTTAGAATGTAAACCTGTAATACTTTTTACAGGTTTTGATTTGGGGGTTTCAGAGCTTAATATTGGAATGCTTGAACTTTTGTTCAACCTGGTGTTGTAGTTAGGGTATTGAGGGGTTTTGGAGGTTGTTGGATCATCACGAGTGATCGGCAGTGGTGGCAGCGACATGTTTTCAGGCATACTGTTTTGATTTTGGATGTTGCAGGGAAGTTGTGGGGAAAGTGGAAGAATGACTCGAAGCAGGGTAGTGTGGAACTCGGAGTAAGTGTGAGGGAAACTCGAAGTAGAAAATGAGGTTCTCGGGTAGAACCTGTAGATTAACAGGTTTCAGGGGAAACTGTTTATTTTTGAAATCTGGGTTTTCAAAACCTATCAAACCTGTAGTTTTTAGGTTTTAGAAAGTTTGAGTTTAAAAATAAAATTCAAGTTTGTATTTTAGATTTAAATTCAAGTTGAATTTTGATTTGAGTTAAAATTCCAAGCATTTAAACCTGTTTTCTGTTTATTTTTAAAATTTGGGTTTCATATTTTAAAATCTGTAGTTGTTTAAAAGTAAGGTTAGGTTTAAATCAAATTCAAGTTTGAACTTTTTGATTCAAGTTCAAACTCCAGTTTTTAAAATAGAAATTTAAGTTTAAAATTTAACTTATTTAACTATATCATGTTGATAAATAGTTTAATCATTTTTAAAAATGAGATTTTAACATATGAATAGATTTGAAGTTAATTTTATAATCTGGAAATTAAAAAGTTAAATTTGAATTTCAGCTTTAAATTTCAAATAAGGTTTAAATTTGAAGTTTTAAATTAAAGTGGAAACTTGAGTTATTAAAGGTTTAAAATGGAATTGACTTTAAAATTTCATATAGTATTTGTTTGATTGGCAATTTAAAAGTTTTAAATTTATTTAAAACTTTGATAAGTTTAAAATTATTTTATTTTAAATTTGAATTTAAATTGAAATTGAAAGGTAATTTTCAAAAGTACTTAGATTTGAATTAAATTGTTTTAAACATAATTTAGTTATGTTTATTTTGAAACTTGATTAAGATTTATGTTTTAGAATTAATTAATAAGGTAATTAAGATTTGTTAATTTATTTAAATTTATTAATTTTGGAATTAATAATTGATTAATGATTTATCAATTTGGAATTAAGATGATTAATTAAATTTTTTAATTAATGATAAATGAATATTAATTATGTGGTTAAGTTTTTAATTAAGGTTAATTAGTTTAATAATTTAATTTAATTGATAAATGATTAAGGATATTCTAATGGTAATTAATTTAAGTTAATTGCTAAATAAAATAATTAGAGGATGGTTAATGAAGGTCATTAACCATGATTATTTAACAATTAATTAATTTGGTTAATTTTTATTATTAATTAGATTAATTAATTTAATAATAATCAATTATAAATGGTTTGAGTAATTACTTGATAAAGTAATTAAGAAATTAATTACTTAACGTAATTAATTTAATTTAATATGATTGTTTATTTTTAATTAATTAAGTTTAATTAATTTTAAACATTTGGGTTAAGAATAATTACTTTATGTAATTAAGGATTTGGAAATTACTAAGTTAAGTAATTAATTAATAATTACAGACTGTAATTAAGTGGAGATGTTTAAGTGTGAGATAATTTGGATTAATTATTTAGTAATTAATCAACTAATTAATTAAGAAATTAATTAAGGATAATTAATTTGGTTTAATATAGTAATTAAGTTTGTTAATTACTTAGAGTAATTAATTTAAGAAGTAATTAAGATCATTAATTATTTTAATTAATGATGTAATTAAAGTTGATTAATTATGATTAATTAATCAATAATAGGTAATTAAAGGTAATTAATTAATGTAATTAATTATGATAAATTAATTAATTGAGTAATTAAGGGTTAATTACTGTTTGGTTGTGAATAATTAATTTTGTGAAATTAATTAAGGATAATTACATGAATGTAATTAAGGGTAATTAACCAAGAGTGGTTAATTAAGGTAATTTATTTTGAATGGTTGATTAATTGATTGTAATCAATTAAATGATTGGATAAGCAAGGTTTATGTAGATGAAGTAATTAATTTAATTTATTTTAAATTAATTATAGATGAAGGAATTAATTTAATTCATTTTAAAATTAATTTAAGATAGAGATGATTAATTTAATTCATTTTAAATTAATTATATGGTATGAGTAAATCTTTGCTTATGTATAAATGGATGTTGATGATTGTCTTGGATGCTTTGTGATCTCAGTAATGAGATAAGTATGGTTGTGTGGTATGGATATTTGATGGTATTGTGATGATAACATAGGTTATCTATTGTGATGTCGATATATGGAATATCTATTTGATATTGATGATGTGAATTACCTGTTATGTGATAATGTTGATTATCAGTTATGATTTAAGTTATCTATCTGTGTGTATATAGATACTGTAATTGAAATGTTTTAAAACTTTAAAACAACTTGGACCTTAAAAGACACGCTTTGGTTTTCGATGAGACCGGGATCGGGTTTCCATATTTGGATATCCGAAAACCACATCGATTCCAAATAACGTTAGGTCGTGATTCAAAGTGGAGCTTGGTGAAGACTCGAGGTGTAAGGGCTATACGTCAGTATAACTCTGTGGGTGATTCCGTAATGAGTTTGACGGAATAGACCTTATAGATTCGAGATGGTGAATCAGAGTGCAAGGGTTATTATCGTTAACTCTGAGGGTGATTCCAATACGAGTGTAACGAGATAATGCCTTCGGTTTCGTTCGAACCCAGAACGAACTTGTATGGATTGAATGCTTTCAGAACATCGTCAGGTGGGCGATGAGCATTCTAAGATAATTGGTCATATAAAGGTAATCGTAGCCTCAAGCCTCATCAACCGGGAATGGCTAAAACAGGGGAGGTGCAGCAAAGCTTCGTGGGTCGCGCCCACTGGAGAGCAAGATTGATCCCTGTCTAGAAGTCCCTTTATATTTCGGCTGTGTGGGGCGATTGCTAGCTAGAATCGCCGGGGTTGTCTTGTTTGGAACTGTTCAGAAGGAACGGGTCCGGCTTTGTGTTGCAGGGGATGAAGGGAGTAATCCTCGGTACGGTGATCTAGGCCACGTACTGTGACGGGCGGTACCCCAGTAGCCCTGCCATTGTATGGAATCCATAATCCAATAAGTGCCAACGGTTTTGATTGTATTACCCACTTTTGTGGCTAGTAGCTGGAATTTAATCATGTAACAATTTCGGCTATTTCTTATTTATTTGAAAACCCTAGACACTATTATAATATCATCGGATTTCCTATCAAATGTTTTGGTTAGCGTAAGGTAAAAACTTTTCCATATTTATGTGTGGGAAGTCTTACGTGATACCTTTCTTTTCAAAGGTTTTTGAAAGTTAAGCAACTTTAACCTGTTACTCACACCAGACCCATGTCTGACCCGGAGTTTATTTTTGTTTTTCATAAACTCTTGGGTACTCAAATTTTTATGAGTAGTCAAGGGAATTCAGGTTAGGATTCTGGATTAGCTTCGACGACTTGTGGAGGAGCAATGGAGCAGGAGGCTTCTGCGGGTAGATATATATAGAGTATTCCGCTGTGTGTTCTCTGAGAGTTTGTTGTATTATGTTGTATAATTAGACAGGTGTCTATAACTGTCTAGTATGAGTTGTTTATGCTGTGTATCTCTGATGCATATGATACTATGTAAAGTATTATGTTATTAATATAATTTATTCGTTCCGCTGTGTTAGATTCTGATGTTGTTTCTTCTTCTCTTCTTTCTATTCTATTCTCTATCCCTTTCTTTCTTAATTCATGACGCGATTTTCTGGGAGTGAAATTCGGGTCGTGACATTAAATTGGAAAAATATGTTTATAAACTTAATTAACATTTATGAAACGTGTCATAAATAAATTGAAAGGTAAAGGTGAAACTAAGTGGAATAAGCAAATATGAATTAAAATTGAAATGACTACAAATAAAGCCATGACTTGTAAATTATTATGAAATAAATGGATGTTGCAATAAATGGTTATAAATAAAGCTGTGATAACTTTAAACTCGAACAATGTCTTATAAAAAGGAATTAAGTTTAATAAATTGGTTATAAACGTAAGAAAATTCCTTATGAAATGATTTGCAAATAAATGTAGTATAAATGAGAAATATTACATGTGAAATGAATGTAATTTAAATTAAAGAGAAATATAAGCAATATTATGAGAATTGATATATTAATTTTATATCAAAAGGAGAAATTCTATGAAACAAATATGAAGTATGATTATATTCTATATATAAAAGAGAAATTGCTTTTGATAAGGATTATATACCTTTAAAAAAAACTAGAATTTGAAGTTTCGAAAAGATTTGAAATTTTAAAAATTATATAAGAAATTTATTTATATAAAAATGATTTATAATTGAAGGATTTTAAATTGGAAATTCGAGGAGTTGAATTCTGGTATTTTGAAATTGGTTTTAAGATTTTGAAAATATATAATAATATGATTCGAAAGTAATTTCCGAATACGAAATGTTTCAAATGACTCCAATGATTTCCAATGATTTCAAAGAATTTCAAAGAAGTTTTCAAGAAAATAGAAGTTCTTAACTCACTTGTGTCGCTGGAAAATAATTTCGATGATGAGTGTACGCATCATCGACATTGATTTTCGAGTTTCAAAGTGGGGGGAGGCCACTTTAATAGCTTCTCTATGCGAGTGATTTTGTGAAACCAAATTTTGATTTCAAATTTTGAAGTATGATTTGATATTCGAAAGATATATGTATATATTTTTGAAATGATTTGAAATGAACCGATGTTCAGTCCTCAAGTTTCAAATTCTGATTTGGTATAAACCTACCTTTTGGAAATTGATTTACTGATTAGTTGTTGATTTCCAACACTTGAATTGGAAATTTGATTTCTCCAACTATTTTGAATGTTCGAACACTTCCAAATCAAGGTTTAATTTTCAAAGCTAAGAAATTTCGAAAGTATAAATCATTTGATATAGTATATAAGTTTAGTTTGTATATTTAAATATGAAGTAATATGATTTAAATAAGTTGAACTATACTGATATGTAACTTAGTTTGAAATGTTTGAATAAAATTTAGTTTAAATGTTTTAACTTAGTATCATCTTTTATAAAATCATAAATATAGAGTAATAGTTTTCATAAAGGTAAATTAGAATTTCAAATAGAAATAAATAGTTCAAAGGTTTTAAAGGGATGGTTATAAATTTGGAAATCATTTGGGTATAATTGATTTTATAAAATATTGGGGTTTCAAAAAATAAGATTTGGAATTTAAAACCCAGTATTTATATGATGATTTTGGAAATGAATTTGATTGAGCTAAATTATGTTCATTTGGAAACTAGGATTATTTTATAAACCCATTATTTAGAAATTTTGAAGCTGAAGATATTAAATATGGAAGAAATAATTTGGTGAAATTATATATGATTTTGAAACCGAAACGATATTGAAAGAAATTGAAATTGAGAACCTTGTTTTACTAAATACTTGATTTGGGAGTTATCGAACTTATATAAAGTTGATTTATATAAGTATGAAGTTGATTTGAAAACTACTGATTTGGAAAGGACTCAATTTGAAAGGTGTAATCTTATATAGACGAAGTATATATAAGTGTGATTTGATATACTATTGATTTTGGAAAGTATTCGATTTGAAAATGAAATCTTATATATAATGGACTTTATATAAGTATGATATTTGAAAGTGATTTGAAAAGGTACTATATGATATATTTTTTGAAGTAATGATATGGAAAGTTCCTTCTGCTTGATATCCGCTTTGTGGCCACATTGTGGATTCATTCTATCGATATTATTCTCTCTGATTTTGGTTTTCCGGATGTGATACTCGAGTGTCCTACCATGGCGTAACCCGTGGTCGTTTTTTTAGGTAGCGTAATCCGCAAGGCAGAGATTGCTTAAAGGGTATGGATGTTTCCTGGGGGATCTAGGCGTAACCATTGTTATGTATCCTGCGGTCCACCGTTTTGGTTATCATGGTGAAATTCGCAAGACAGAGATTGCTTAAAGGGTATGGATGTTTCCTGGGGGATCCAGCCGTAACCATTGTTATGTATCCTGCGATCCAGGTGATTTGTTTAGATTGCACTTTACATATCGGTTTTGAAGGTTTTTCAAGTATTTTCACTGGGTGTTGAAGCAAGTCTACTAAGTACTTGAAGAATTCTAGCTTTGCGCCTGATCAAAGCATGGCCAAAGTCTGCAAGAACGAGGATAAACTTGTTGAAACATCGAGTTATAGAAGTATTTTTGAAAGGAAAATTTGTTTCGATATAAAGGTATTTTATTAAATGGTATTTCCAACAAAGAATTTTGTATTGGATTAACTATTCGTGCCCGATATTATTCTTTTGAGGTTACCTTCTCTGCTTAGTTTATTTATTCACCTATATCCTGTTTTTCCAAATCTACCTTCTTTTCTTTATTGACTACATCCTTTTTAAATATTGTTTATTTATATACTACATTGTTTAATAGAAAATTTTAGTGTTATAAATATTTTAGAAATTATTAATTAAATAAAACATATTTAAAGTAAATGATTATTGATTTATTAATAATATTTGAAAAGCATCCTGAGATAAAATTTATAAACTTATGAATTATGGATTAATGTGTTCAATAGCTTCTTTGCAAATATAAATAATGATGTAAATAATTGTTTTCAAATAGTTTTCATATATTTATAAAGGTGTTATTTAAACATATAAATGATATTTGTAGAGGAAGTAGGAAATTTTACAAATGGGTTTTGAAAAGTATGAATATTTCAAGTAAAATTTATATAGTTTCAAATTAATTGTTAATTCTAACTTTCAATCTACTTTTATTTCTGACTGTTCTATTCTCCTACCTCCTTCTTTTTCAGGGACGAAAAGTTTTGAGCGGGGGAGAGTGTAACGACCCGTATTTTTTTGAAAAGAAGAAAACTCAAATTTTAGAAGTTAATACAGTGAGAAATTAAAAATTTATGATTTTAAATAAAATTTACTCTGAATTATAACATTTGATTTTGATTTAATAAAGTAACAACTATTTTATGTGATTTCAAACGTATGGTTTAATAAAAGTTTAATTGGATAGATTTAATATTATGTAAAGCATGAAATCAATTTATAGTTAACTAGAATTGGGTTTTAATTGTAAATTAACTTCTAATCTATTTGTAAACAATAAATGTATAATTATGTATTCAAACTTATTTAAATTTTAGTCTTGATTTTCGCTCATCTTACGTATCAACCTATTGAAATTAATTTGTTAATAAAATTTAGTATAATTGGATTTTACATAAAAGGAAAGAAGTATAAATTTTAATTTAATAAGACTTAAATAGTTAAACGATTCAGGAATTGAGAAGATAAAGTTGAATTAATTGAAATTGTATTTAATTAAGAAATATACTAAATTTAATTAAATTTAAACTATTAAAGTTTGGTGAAATTATCAATAATAATAAAATATAAATATAAATTTTGTTGTTTGTATGTCATTGATACTATTTAAGCAAGTTAATTTATAACTCTTATATGTAAACAACAATTTTACAAATGTATTTAAGTTACTGTAAAAAAAAAGACTTCGAATATTTTAATTATCTTATGTAAACAATAATTCTACAAATGTATTTAAGTTACTGTAAAAAGAATCCAATTGTTTTAATTATCTTATGTGTAAACAAAAATTCTATAAATGTATTTAAGTAACTGTAAAAAGATTTCAATTGTTTTAATTATCTATCCATTAATTATGTTCCGTTTTAAATTCTAATGTTGAAATTTATTGCCGTTAATTTAACATGGAATCTTTGAATAAAAGGGAAACAGAATTTAACTGAAATTAATGATGTTTAATGAAAGAAATGTACGTTTATTAGGATCCGCTTTAAAGTGTAATTTTTAAACTAATTACAATTATGTCGATTTGGAATCTTCCAATATTAAAAAGGCAAAAAAAGAAATACATTAATTGTAATTAATGGATTTAATGAAAGAAACATACGTTATTGTTAAAATAAAAAGGATGTTTAATGAAAACAAAATGAATGTTATTGTTTTTAAAGTAAGCGCAATTTTATAAAAGAGAAAAATTGAATATTGAAGCAACATTTTACGGTGGTTAAATAGTAGTCTTTGATAGTATAGAGGTATAATGCTAATAGTAAAATTTTGAATAAGTTAAATATTTTATGTTCATGATTGTGCACTGAGAAAAACGCCGACTTTGATTTGAATTTGGAATCATGGTTCATCTTTTATTTTATGTAGCGGTGGTCGTCGTTACCTTGGTTGGTGTGTTTAATTTTTTTTAATTTTTTATTGTATGTTAATAAAACTTTTAAATAGGCATAAATTTGAGTTGATTTGGGATTAAGGAAATTAATTGAATTGAAATATATTTACATATTGGATTAATGTGGCATTATATTCATTTTGAAGTATGAAGGTGATGTTCATCACAAATTCATATTCATTCACATTTCATATTCTATTGCTTTTTCTCTAACTACTATCTCATTCATGTTTTTTTGCCTTGTTCACTTTCACATTTCAAATATTCAAAAAAAACCTCTCTCTTTGTTTCATAAAACTTTCATTTATCCTCTGTATATTCATTTTCCATTCTTATTATTAGATATACATTCTCCCACCTACTTTTATTAGGCCTAATTTTTATATACCTCTTGTATTAACATCTAAGCATTTATTATTGCATGTTACAACTTTTAGTATTCATTCTTTTTCATAACTTCTGCCTACACTAATTCATCTATTATGTGACGCCCCACCTCTATACCCACGCTAGCCCAGAACACTACGGAGTAATGCTGTTAACTAGCACGGAGAATAAGGCTGTTGAGGAGCGACCATCTGTGTAATATCTTTATGCGAGTACTGATATGTCAGATAAAATATAACTTACATGCCTTTCAAGAGGAAATCCGACATACCGACACAAACTCAAAGTTACTACACAGTGGCTAGAGTGTCTTCGGAAACAAATATAGAAATAAACATAACACAAATCAGTCACAGATAATTCATATCACAAAGGTGGAAGAAGATATGAACATATAACTAACACATGAAAGTGTACATCCGAGTAGTGGTCAAAAAGATCCACAATAATACAAAAGAATAGCAACACGTGCTATACAAAAGAATACAACTATGAGTCCATATCTCAAGTGTATACAACAAAATAAACTACTAGTCTAAGTAGTTAGCCAAAAGTCAGAGAAATCAATCCCAAGTGAGAAGTCAAGCTGAAGCACCTGTAACATCTCGGTCAGACCCGAGTATTATTTAATAAGAAAATAATAAACGGATCAGTTTAGCTATAAATATCAGATGAAACGATATAGAATAAGAGGTATGATTAACGCATAATAATCACAATGCCAAGCTGTGATATATAAGTAATTGAAAATCAACAAGAGATTAATCAATGTCACAAAAATCTACTCAAGGATCAAAAGAAATGTCATACTCTGTATTTCGTTCACCAAACCATAAATATTGACGATTATATCAATATCAATCACAAAAGTCAATGACACACAAATTCACCAATGCACAAATATTGATAAAACTTATGAATGAAAATCACGAAAATTGGTGAAGCACAAATTCTAGAAATCATCTCAAGAAATCCAGAAATCACAAAAGGGGGAAAGGCCTATCACAAACGGGAGCATAAAGCTCACCAACACGTGTATCACAAACGGAACGCTAATTCCATGGTTGCTAACCATCACAAATTGAGCCGAAGCTCCACAAACGACCCAAAGACCATGGGTTGCTACCCCACCAATTTGAATCGAAACTCCACAAAACGGGGTTTAGTCTCCCTCGCAGACAAAGAGACATTGCACATTGCTAGTCTAAATCACAAAAATGATCGTCATGATCATCAAGAAGTGTCAATTACAGTAAGCTAGTAAATATATGAGCTTAGCTTCATGTCCCATAACCACTAGCTTAACTTAAATATTTACGAACAAATTGTAGATCTCCACTAGAAAATTGTCACAAGAGATTCAATCGAACAAGTCCAAGAATTAACTGACGAAGTAAATGCAAGCGTTTCATACCACTTGTTTTACTAAGTCGTTTAATTAGATTTCTCATACGAGTGAGGTAAAGGTTTGTATATACTAATAGATTGGAAATCGGTTTAAGAAAATGAGCGTTGTTATAAAATAGTGTTGAAATCATTTGATGAAAGAATTTTGATATTTACTACTAGTATTGAAAACCTTTATATTTTGAAGTGAAAAATCACAAAAATTGATTGTAGGAACAATCAATCACTAAAATTCACATTCAAAGACGTGAATGAAATCCAAAGAAATCGATACCGAATCCATCAAAATGGATATTCCGAAAATTCCCGAAGAAAAGAAGTCATCAAGGTCAATAACAAATGATAACAACAAATAGGGAAATAATACGAATCGATTAAATTTGGAAACCACGCAAAATAGGCGAAATACGAAAAACAGCAACAGGTCGGTCGGCCGGCTACAGAGCTCGGTCGACCGGACCCTGTTCTAGAAATTTCTTGGGAAGCAGGTCGGTCGACTGAGCTCTGTAGTTGGTCGACCGGACCTGAGACAGAGAAGTGCTATGCACTTTTAGTAGCAGGTCGGTCGACCGGTGACAGGGCTCGGTCGGCCGTACTGCAAATTTCTGCAGTTCCTGCCCTTTTTCAATGAAGTGCAAATTCCTCCAAAACGCGACCGTTCGAGCAATGGACCTAAGGAGCCTTAGCCAATTGATACCCCAGCTCCATTAGCTCTCCGATCCGCCACCAAAAACATGTTCAAACATCAAAGTTATGATTTTTAAAGAATTGAACCCAAAACACCAAAAATTAGAACATTCACCAAATCAATCCGAACCAAAAGCAATTGCACAAGAATAAGTGTTAGGAATTCATACCTAACAATCGAAGATAGTTATAGACTAAGTTGTGAGATAAAAATTCTCACCTTTGAACCCAAACAAATGAAGATGAAGCTTGAAAGCAAAGGAGAATCAACCGCTCTTCAAATCCAACACAAGAAGCTTGACTTTAAGCTTTAAAAGAAGAACATTCCCAAAATTAGGTTTAGGAATTTCTGAAATTGATTAGAGAATGAGTTGGAGAAGAAGAAGAGAAGGCTTACCAATGGGTTCTCTTGAATTTGGAGCTAGAAGTTGGATTTGCTAATGAAGACTAGGGTTTTGGAGTTTTGTTTTCTCATCTCTCCCACCATTGATGCTTTAGAACTGAAAGGAGGAGGAAGTGAGAGTGAATGGGGAGGAGTGGTTCAGATTTGAGTATAAGTTAAACATAGGGCTGAACCCAAACCCAAACCTAAAGTGAAAATGATCAAATTTTTGACTAGCTCCAAACATATCATTGTTTATACTCAAAAAGGTTGCAAACGACATTCTGAACTCAATGGGAGGGGTCTCGAGTCCCAATTCGACTGTTTGCAAAAAGTGACTTTTTGGACTAAAATCCGACGAATGATAAAATATTTAAATAAAATATTTAAATATAAAAAAATCGATAAATATGAGGGTTGTTACAGACTCCCCTCCTTAAAGAAATTGCGTCCATGCAATCATAAGGAATAAATGAACTAATAGTAACAGCCATAGAAGCATATCAACACAAAAGAAGAAATTCGAAATAAGAAATTCACCTCAAAGAGCACGGGAAAGTAAGTCCGGATGTGTTCGCTCGATGAACTCTCTAGATTCCCAAGAGCAATCCTTAGGATTTGAGGACCATTGGACTTTAACAAGCGAAACATCTTTATTTCGAAGGTGTTTGACCTCAGAAGCAATAATACGAATAGGATGTTGCTCATAAGTTAAATTAGGTGAAACTTCAATTTCTTCCACAACACCGGGCTCAAGAATAGAATCGAAATCTCGAAGGCACTTCCTTAGTTGAGAAACGTGAAACACGTCATGAATAGCAGAAAACTGAGCCGGTAATAAAAGGCGATAAGTGTAACGACCCTGACTCGACCTTCGAAAATCGGCACCGAATACGACACTCGTATTCAAATGCCGCAGATCCAAACGTCGAACCTGGTTCGTCGGAACTTATAGCACATTAAGTAAATAACACAGCGGAAGAAATGAATAGCATATATCAATATACAACATTTGATACAATAACTGATACAACATGAATGATACAACAGAATAGTACAATAGATATCAACATTATCAGAGATACAAAAAATAGCAGCGGAAATATAATAATAACACTAGCAGCGGAACAAATCTCCAAAATAGTCTTCAAGAAAGAACTCCAGTATCAGTAATCTCCATCTCTAAAGCACCAATCCAGAAATAGCTCGAACTCCAAATCAAGATGAAGAGAAGTAACTCGATCCAAAATGCGATTGCCAAATCCTAAGGCTGAAAGCTATCGAATCTACACCTACTATAGATTATCTGAAAATCCCAACTCTAGACTGCCCGTGTGGGAAAATAGTGGGCACCCAGAGTTTAGGAAAGGAACAATAAACTCCAGGTCAGTCATGGGACTGGTATGAGCAAATAAAAGCATTTGGTCTTTGAAACAAACAAGAGAATTTAAATTTGAAATCCACAATGCTTTTTGGAAAATGAAACTACCATAAGGCCTCCCGCCACACACACAATGAAATTGCAGACTTGGAGGAGATTTCTCCTTATGATAGTCAAATATGCTTAATACGAGAAAAATTGCTTTGATATTATTACTAGTGCATAGTGGAAAATCTTTCGAAAGTATAATATAAATCCTAGCCAGCATAGGTACCATGATGCTATGCCTACTATAGCTGCCATGTTAAATGGCAGGTTCTACAACTAAAACCGTACAAGGCACGTATTGGATGAATGGATTTCCAACAAATGGTCAGGCTAAGGAACTTCCTATTGCCACATGGGTACGCCTCTGGAGGGACGTCCCGAGAACTAACGTTACGGTTAGATCTCTGCCAACACAAGGCCGGGTTACCTCTGTAACTAGGTAACTACTACACGAATATGCCATCCCCCGGTCCTTTGGGACCTTTATCCGAGCGCGCGTACAACAACACCACACAGTAATAGATATAGTGTATCAACATGAGTAAGTATCTGGGCTCCATACCATGATACCACCCTTTTCCAGAAGGAAATGACATACCCTAAAGGGCGCGACCCTCATAACCTTGCCGCATCTTTCATGTTTCGACCATTTCCGGGGAGTGAGGTCCTGATGCAGTCTCGTCCACAAAGCTACGCTTTATACAAAAGCCATGCTTTGATCATAAATGATCAATAAATGATCATCAACACACAGCAGCACTCAGCATGCCACACTACCAAATTGGGAATATATCACTGATAAATATCAACTACATAACCTCTGGGCTCGTACGTCTCAGAGAAGGGTGTTAAGCTAAGAGAATAAATTCTCCGCCACCAAACAGAAATGTATTTGATAGAAATCAGTTTAATATCTCAAAGTGTAATGTCGGACATACAACCATACAAGTCTGTTCCGGGTTCGAACAGAACCGAAGGCACTTCCGAAGAAGCCCTTGCAAATCCGGGTATCCACAATCCCGATCGGATTTCCCATCACTTAGGGAATCTCTATACCGTAGCTACTCGGTGCAGAGACAATCGATAGGTTATCCTAACGTTCTCGAAGACGCCCGGTCTTCAACACCGGTCTTCAAATGCTATCCATAACGTCGTATCACTATTCGGAATGGGCTATACGACACAAGGTCCTCTCCTAGCTAAGCCGAATAATAAGCGCCATATTTTAAAAACATACGGATATGGGATTTCGGTTAAGTCACAACTTAAAAATCCAAAGCTTTTCTTTCAAATGGTTAAACAAATTACCATTTTTAAATCTTTAAACAAAAAGATTTATTTCCCAAAGTTTCACCCGATATTACAAAGATCTATCCATAGATTTCAAAACAATTCCCATTCAATTTAGATTAACCCAATTAAATCTTTAAATTAAAGATTTATAGCTTTCAAAACACATTTCCAAAGATTTATCTAAAACTTGGAAAACTATCTTCATTTTTAGACTTGAAATCCTTTAACACAAATTGGAAATTCATTCTTATGTGAAAGCTTCAATCGTTTGAAAACAAATAGTTTTCTTTTTGGAAAAATCCGATTTCATTTATACAAGTTAAGATCTTTGGGTTAAATTTAAATTCCAAAACATCACTTTTAAAATGATTTTAAAAACACATATAAACCCATTTGTAAGTTGAATAACCTTTTAAACCATAGTTTCCAAATTATAGAATTCAATTTTCAAATATTGAATTCAAATTTAAATCAATTCATTTAAATTTCAAGATTCAATCAAGTTATTCAAATAAATTTTATTTTTGAAATTCATTTTTCAAAAGCTTCAATTCTAATTCCAAAACTATTTTGGATTTAAAAATTAAATTTTAAAACAATTTCAAAATCTGTGACTTAACCAAATTTCCACGTGAAATCCATATTTGTGTGTGTATAAGTGTGGTCCAGGGGTTTTACACAATAGAAGTGCAACATTATCAATCAGCACAGATTAAATCATTACAATTCGATGTGGGTTTCGGATAACCAAATGGAATCCGACTCCTTGTCGCATCGAAACTCAAATGTCGTTTTACGGGTCAAAGGGTTTGCATAACAATATATATATATCACAGATATGACAGCTTAGCACAAAACATCACATAGCATCACATCACATATCAAATATATCAATCCATCACAGAACATCCAATAACAATCAAACATCTTTAATTAAGATGAATAAACCATGTGGTTATAAATTTATTATTCATATAATTACTTCTATTAGTAATCTTTTAAATCAATGATTAATTATCATTAACTATAATTAATTAAGTTTTAACTACCTACATTTATCAATCATTTATTTAATTAATTTTCGTAATTAATTAACCTTTAATTGTAATTAATTAAATCTTAGTTAGAATTAATTGTCCTTAATAAATAGATTCATTATTCCTTAATTAATTACAAAAAAAAATTTATTCCTTAATTAATAATGATTTCTTAATCATTTTAAGTTAATTAACCTTAATCTATTTTCCTTGATTCAATTATCTTAATTAATTAACCACAATAACTAATTAATTTGACTTTAAAGTAATTAACCTCAAATATTTGATTAATCAATCCTTAATCTTTAATTATCTTCTCTTAATTACTTTTACTAAGTAATTACTATTTTCATTTGATTATTTATTAATTACTTGATAACTTAACTTAATAATTTAATGAATCCTAAACATTAAATTCTATTTATTTAAGATAAAACATCTCTTACTTAAATAAAGCATTTAAAAATAATTTGCTTTCAAATTTAACTTAAATTTCATTTTAAATTTAAGATTTAAAATGGATACAAATTTAACTTAAACAAAATTTTAAAGTATATTTCAAAGCCCTTTCTATTCTACAAGTTAGAGAATATTTATTTTATAAAGGAGATTTGAAAGAATTCTAAACCAAATTCATTTTTAAATTTAATTCAATTAAAAAAAAATACACTATGACATTCAAAGTGGTTTAAATTATTTTTAAATTTAAAACTTCTGTTTATTCTAAAACTGGAATACAAATTTAAAATTTTATTTCAGGGTGCATAGATTCAAATTTCAAATTTAAATTACTTTCATTTATCTTCATTTTAAATTTCAAATCATTTAACTATTTTTTTTAAAGAAGTTAAACAATTTAAATTTAAAAACTTCATTTTATTTTAAAAACTGAGATTCAAGTTCACATTTCAGATTTTAAAACTTATATTCTAAAACTTATTTAACCTTTTACTTACAATTCAACTTTCAATTTTTAAATTCCTGCCAAATTCACTTTAAATACTTAAGGGTGTTAAAACAAATTTAAATTTCAAAAACTTACAATTATTTAAAAAAAACTAAAGTTCAACTTACTTGAATCTAGATTCAAACTTAGTTTTAAAACTTAGTTTAAATTTTGTTTTCATTTATAATCATCAGTTAAAATTTTGAAACAAAACACTTCAGGTTTCTGTTGAAACCTGTATCAACATTTTTACCCGAGGCACAAATGTTTACTTCGAGTCCAAAGCCCACCTCCCCGAGCAATCTACCCAGTAACTTCGAGTCATAACGAGATTTACCCGATTGTCCCTCTCTTCTTTCAAAACCCAAACATCACCAACATATCCACATCTGCTCTGTGCACATGCACCCACGGCGTCGCCTTCTCCGACCAACCCTGATGACTGGAACAAGTCATCGATCACCAAGGCCCCCCATATCCATCACCCGTTCCCTGTTCTTCTCCCTCGAAATCAAAATCACGATCGAAGTCCAAACCTGGAACAAACACGATCCACTTCAACTCAAAACTGTCAGCGCCTTCCCCTTGATGCTCCGACCACCGTTGCCCCTGAAACTTCAGCAAAGACCTCGTCAACCCACCATCTTCCAGTACCCAAAATCCCAAACAGCTCGATCAACAGAGGAAGTTGAACCCACGCAAAAACTATAACCCAGTAAAACTAGGGTTAGAAACTTAAATCGATCACCGCTGCCACCACCGTGCCTTGATCACCCTACCGCCATTTTCCCCGACCTCACCGTTCATTCCTCTACCTACAGTGATGGCCTCGACACCCCAGACCACTGAGATCACCAGAAAACTCCCCAAAACCCAAAACTGTTCATCTTGCAAATCCTATTACAAATCAAAACTAAATATTATGATATTAATGTTAAAAATCATCATTTTATAATACAATTCTGTTTGGATAATCAAAGTCTGGAATCACGAGTATTGATTTTCAACATAAATTTTGTTGTTACTGTGAATTTTATTCTTAGAGATAATTACTTTATATAAATATCTAAAACCATTTTTAATCTTAGTATTACATTGTTACTGTTATTTCTTCTTTAGAAGTCATAGCTTAAAAAGGTTTCGAGAGGTGAGAATTCTTTTCCAAAACAAATTTTTTTTCTTTATAAAACTGTTACCTATAAATAGAAGCACACAGTCATGTATATCACTATACATATAAGTAACATGCAAGAATACCAAACAACATTCCCACAATATGTTCAAGCATCAACAACAAAACATAGAGGCAGATCCAAGTGTGTTTGCTCACTTGGTGTTGAAGACAGAATCCAAAGATCAGGCTTTTTTTTTAAAAAAACTGGGAAAGGATCTTGAAACTTGATGCTTAAATTTTTAAAATGCAATTTCTTAAACCCCATTGTTTCCCAGACTTTATTTTATTTCTTTAGACTTTGCTTTGCTTTAATTTCCTGATTTGAAGTTGTTAGCTTGGTCAAGTTGAACTTGAACCTTTTGTTTCAGGTTTTTGCTTTTGATCTGAAAACCTTTATATTGCTCTTGACTGTAATTCTTATTATTATTTTTTTCATAAAGTTCCTTAATATAAACACATGAGTTTATTTTTAAAAATAGCATTACAGCCTTGCCTTCATTTTCTATTTGTAAATCAAAATCTGAAATTGATTGCATGAAGTGCAGTTCAATTTTTCTAGGTGAAACCTAAGTTTGAGCTTCAACAAAACAATCACAGGTATGTGTATACATACATCCAGTCATGCAAACAAATAACAGTATACAATTTTGCACAGCATCACCAAGCAATCATCACAACATCAACTTATAGACCTAAGGTTCTGATTTAAAGAGTTGCTCACCTTATGGGTTTGATGAAGAAAGACAGAGAACAGGAACAGAGGAATGAATTTGAGCCTGTATTTTTTTTCTTCTTCCTTTAATTTATTTTTGAAGCTTTTATTTGCAAGTTGTAAAAAGAACTTTGCTTATACCCTATTGTATCTACTTACTTCAACAATAACAACAATTTTTGATTTTTACTTACAGTTTTGAATGACAGAGAAGTTCCCCCTTTTTCTCTACAACTTAAAAACAGAAATCAGATTTGTTTTGAACTTGATTCTTCCTGCAACTTTGTTAATAAAGTTGTTTAATTTTTTTTTTAATACTGATCAATATTAAGTTCAAATCTAAAAAGAAAATTTGCTTGCCTTTATTTATCTTCAGAAAAAAACTGCACTTCCTCTGGCTAAACAAAAAACTGCAGCTCTGTGTTACATAAATCTGCAAGTTTTTTCTGAGTTTGTTTTATGTAAAAAACTTGATCTTGAAAGCATAAATTTATTAAACTATAAGGTATAAAATTTACCTGAGATATAGAATGCAAATCCACTGCTTGATGTTGATTTGTAGATTTTTGGTTTTGCTTATCTTTTGTTTTCAGGGTTTTCCATTTCTCTCTTCTTCTTTTTCTCTGATTTGTTTTTTTTTTTGATGTTCGAACTTGTGATACTCAAATCTTTGCTACTGTATACTTTTCAGATTTGTGAAGAGTTATATGATTTCATATGGGGAAGTGAAGATTTCCTACAATTTTTTTAATTCTATTTTTTTATTTAATTAAATAAAATGAATGCCACTTGTTAAAAACAATCTTAAGCTTTAGATTTTGGTGATTGCTCTACTCCATCCTCACATGTGCATGTTTGTATATGTTTTACTTTTAAAATTTTAAAGACAAAAGAATTTTTTTTCTTATAAACTTAATTTTTTTTTAAATGCTACTTACTTTTTAAAAACATCTATTTAAAAATAAAAATTAAATTTTCAATCTCAACTTGAAATAAAAACTTATGGATATGTACTTACATTAAATTTTTGTTCAACATGTTTATGCACTAATATATTTATACAATTTACATTCTTACATTTTTTTTATTTATTTATTTATTCTAAAAAAAATTCTAATTGAATCACAATTTATTTCCAAAAATTAATTTAATTGCCAATTTAAACTTAATGAATTTCAGGAATGTTACAATAAGCCACGGAACCAATACGTTCGGTGATAGGAAATGGCCTAACATATCGAGGCGCTAATTTTTCCGATCGACTGAAACGTACAACACCTTTCATAGGTGAAACACGAATGAACACAAGATCTCCCACAAAAAATTCTAACTTCCTTCTCCGGTTATCGGCATAGGATCTTTGTCTACTCTGGGCTTCTTTCATCCTATGACGAATAAGTTCAATCTTCTCTGTGGAATCACGAATAAAGTCTGGACCTAAAACCAGCTTCTCACCGGCCTCAAGCCAACAAGAAGGAGATCGGCATGGCCTTCCATAGAGTGCCTCGAAAGGTGCCATACCAATACTAGATTGGAAGCTATTATTATAGGAAAATTCAACAAGAGGAATATGATCTTCCCAGCTTCCACCGAAATCAAGCACACAAGCACGAAGAAGATCTTCAAGAGTTTGATTCACACGCTCGGTTTGTCCATCAGACTGGGGGTGATAAGCGGTGCTAAAATTAAGCTTCGTTCCTAAAGCTTTTTGAAGACTCTTTCAAAATCCACTAGTAAACAATGGATCACGATCACTAACTATAGAAGTAGGAACTCCATGTAATTTAACAATCTCTTTAACAAAGAGTTTGGCCAAAAGAGAAACGGTTCGGTTAGACCGAACGGGAATAAATGGGTAGATTTAGTAAGTCTATCAACAATTACCCATAAACTATCATGACCCGAATGAGAACGGGGAAGGCCGTCAATAAAATCCATGGAAATCTGATCCCACTTCCAAATTGGAATTTCTAAAGGTTGCAATAACCCACCAGGCCTTTGATGTTCGGCCTTAATGAGTTGGCAAGTCATGCAACACTTAACAAAGTTAGCAATATCAGATTTCATCCCCTCCAAATAATAAAGTCGCTTCATATCCGCGTACATTTTACTACTACCGGGATGAATGATAAATTTAGAACGGTGTGAATCTTCTAAAATATCTTTACGAAGATCACTAATATTTGGCATGATAAGTCTACCAAATTTCCGAATGCCGCCACGAGAATCGATATCAAAGTCTTTCAAACCTTCAATATCAATTTTATCCTTAATATTTTGGCCAGGAAGGGCCAATTCAGGATCTAGCCCTTGAGCTTCAAGAATGCGGTCTAAAAGAGAAGGATGAGCCTCAAGGCTACATAAAACAAGAGATGAACATAAATCGAAAACACGGTCTCGAATTTCACAAGTGGATAAAACCTCGAGATCATTCCATTCGGATATCATCATGGAAACAACCGCTTGTTGCTTTCGACTAAGTGCATCCGCAATGCGATTTCCCTTTCCGGGAGTATAAAGAATATCAAGATCATAAGGAGCAAGGAACTCGAGCCAACGTTGTTGACGCAAATTAAGTTCCTTTTGAGAAAATAAATATTTCAAAGACTTATGATCCGTGTAAAGAATAAATTTCTCTTCCAAAGATAATGACGCCAAATTCGAAGGGCGAAAACAATAGCCGCGAGTTCTAAATCATGTGTGGCATATCTAGTCTCGGCCGGCTTCAATTGCCTAGAAGCATAAGCAATAACACGTTCTTTTTGCATAAGAACGTCACCCAAACCAACGTGACTAGCATCGGTATAAACAACGAAATCTTGATTCCCCTCGGGAATAACAAGAATAGGAGCATCTGAAAGAAGTTCCTTTAGTTTCTGAAAAGAAGTTTCACATTTGTCCGACCAAATGTATTTAACACCTTTCTTCGTTAAGCTAGTGAGAGGCACGGCAATCTTAGAAAAGTCTTTGATAAAACGGCGGTAATAACCCGCCAATCCAAGAAAACTACGCATCTCCGTCACACTTTCAGGTCTCTTCCAATCTTGAATCGCTTCAATCTTTGAAGGATCCACGGAAATTCCAGATTCGGAAATAATATGACCGAGGAACTTCACACGAACTTGCCAAAATTGGCATTTAGAAAACTTTGCTTTTAATTGATTACTCCTAAGAGTTTCCAACACAATCCGAAGATGCTTTTCATGCTCCTCCTCGGTTTTTGAATACATAAGAATATCATCAATAAAGATAAGGACAAACCGGTCGAGGAAGTCTTTGAAAACTCTATTCATAAGGTCAACGAAATAAGCCGGAGCATTCGTTAGACCAAATGGCATAACAAGCCATTCATAAGATCCATAACGAGTACGGAACGATGTCAAAGGAATGATATCCTCTGCAATACGAAGCTGATGAAATCCCGTAGCTAAGTCTAATTTTGAAAAGACTCTAGCACCACTAAGTTGATCGAATAGATCATCAATCCGAGGTAAAAGATATTTATTTTGATAGTAAGATCATTAAGCTTGCGGTAGTCAACGCAAAGCCTAAGTGTACCATCAGATTTCTTCACAAAAATAGCCGAAGCTCCCAAGGCGAGGAACAAGAGCGGATAAATTGCTTCGTCTCCAATTCGAACAATTGTTTACACATCTCCTCATTTTCCTTATTAGACATGCGATAAGGAGGACGAGTAATAGGTTGAGCTCCAGGAATAAGGTTAATTTTGAACTCAATTGCTCGCTTAGGTGGTAATCCTAAAACGGGCTCAAATATGTCGGAAAATTCACGAACAACGTGAATAAGAGAGATAATATCTTCCTCATCATCATTATCATCATCACGAGGATTTAAAGAATATAAAGATGCGACCAAGCTGGAATCTGAATCTTTAAGATTAATAGAAATCTACTTAACAGATTGAGGATGTCGAGGATGAATAGTCCGCTCAGGACATAGGGTATGAGCTTCATAACGGTTAAGCCAATTCATTCCCAAAATCATTCCAAAGCCTAAATAACGCATGACATGCAAATCGGCTCAGAAAGAAAAATCACCCAAAATAATCTCGACATCATTACACAATAAACTGATTTTTGCGGACCCACCAACCGGATTCGCAATTCTCAAAGAAGTCATTAAAGCAACAACACTTAAAGAAAAAGTATCAACGAGTTCTTTTGAAATAAAAGAATGGGATGCACCTGTGTCAAAAAGAACTCGAATAGGTTGATCACGAAATATGATAATGCCATCAAGGATAGAATGAGACATACCTTGATCACGAGATGTGTTGCCAGGGGCTTGAGCAACATTTAACTTTCCCTCCTTCTTGCCCAGAAGCTTGGGGCATGAAGATATAACATGACCGGGAACTTTGCAGTAGCGACAAGAGATAGACTTTGAACACTTGTTCGCGTAATGGTCCTTCGAACCACAATTATAGCATTCCCCACGACCAAAGGAAGAAGTCTTTGCCACAGAGGTCGCTTGCTTCCCTTTCTTATTGGGATAAGGACTTTTGAATTTATTAGCCCTTTTCTTGTTGTTGTTGAAGCTTGGTCTGGAACCCACCACTTCAACATCATTTTCCCTATCCGCCTCTTCAAGACGAAGAGCGATATCAATGAGTTGGTCGAAAGAAACTTCTAATTTTAGAAGTAATGGCTTCTTGAGATTTTTGTTTAAGCCATAGACAAATCTTTGGTTCTTCTTCAATGGGGTGTTGATGTATTCAACCCCATATTTAGAGAGAGATTCAAAAGACGCGACATAATCTGCCACGGAAGATTCACCTTGAACAAGGTCAATAAAACGACGAGCCAAAATCACCTTCTCGGCTTCTGGTATGAATTTTAACTCGAAGCGCTCACGGAATTTCTCCCAAGTGAGATCCGCTTCATTTATTTCAGAAATCAGAAACTCGTACCAGTCTAATGCTCTTTCTTGGAGCATACTAGAAGCCACCTGAACACGGTGAAGATCGATGAGGTTCATGCGAGAAAAGATTTGATCGCATGTCCTTAACCAAGCCTGGACTTCAATAATAGTTTCAGAACCTTTAAATGGCTTCCCACCCAGGTT
Organism: Allium cepa; assembly: GCA_030765085.1. NCBI lineage: Eukaryota > Viridiplantae > Streptophyta > Magnoliopsida > Asparagales > Amaryllidaceae > Allium > Allium cepa. Next base: position 699,579,449 of record CM060939.1, read on the forward strand.
GGTGTAATCATTGCACAAATGTGCAAACCCAGATTTAGGGTGAGTAGGTTCTGGATTAGAACCAGCTGCTTGAGCATTCATGACAAGGTCAAGAAGTTAATGGGTAGTCATAAAAACTCCATCCTGGGGAGTAGCACTAGATTGACCGGCGCTGGGACGGCCAGGTCTAACCATTTCCCTTCTTTAAGAAAGAAAGAAAGAAGAGGAAAAAGTTATTCTCAAAATAAATTTCAATCAAACTTGATTGATAAAACAAGGAATCATAAAGAAATAGGATGAATCGGTATGAAGACACGAATTAAATCCTAAGGCACGACTCCTAAGATGGACTTAGGACGATGATCCTTGTTAATTTATTCTACATTGTTCCGAAGTTTAGCTCTGATACCAAGCTGTGACGCCCCACCTCTATACCCACGCTAGCCAAGAACACTAAGGAGTAATGCTGTCAACTAGCACGGAGAATAAGGCTGTTGAGGAGCGACCATCTGTGTAATATCTTTGTGCGAGTACTAATATGTCAGATAAAATATAACTTACATGCCTTTCAAGAGGAAATCCGACATACCGACACAAACTCAAAGTTAGTACACAGTGGCTAGAGTGTCTTTGGAAACAAATATAGAAATAAACATAACACAAATCAGTCACAGATAATTCATATCACAAAGGCGGAAGAAGATATGAACATATAACTAACACATGAAAGTGTACATCCGAGTAGTGGTCAAAAAGATCCACAATAATACAAAAGAATAGCAACACGTGCTATACAAAAGAATACAACTATGAGTCCATATCTCAAGTGTATACAACAAAATAAACTACTAGTCTAAGTAGTTAGCCAAAAGTCAGAGAAATCAATCCCAAGTGAGAAGTCAAGCTGAAGCACCTGTAACATCTCGGTCTGACCCGAGTATTATTTAATAAGAAAATAATAAACGGATCAGCCTAGCTATAAATATCAGATGAAACGATATAGAATAAGAGGTATGACTAACGCATAATAATCACAATGCCAAGCTGTGATATATAAGTAATTGAAAATCAACAAGAGATTAATCAATGTCACAAAAATCTACTCAAGGATCAAAAGAAATGTCATACTCTGTATTTCGTTCACCAAACTATAAATATTGACGATTATATCAATATCAATCACAAAAGTCGATGACACACAAATTCACCAATGCACAAATATTGATAAAACTTATAAATGAAAATCACGAAAATTGGTGAAGCACAAATTCTAGAAATCATCTCAAGAAATCCAGAAATCACAAAAGAGGGAAAGGCCTATAACAAACGGGAGAATAAAGCTCACCAACATGTGTATCACAAACGGAACGCTAATTCCATGGTTGCTAACTATCACAAATTGAGTCGAAGCTCCACAAACGGCCCAAAGACCGTGGGTTGCTACCCCACCAATTTGAGTCGAAACTCTACAAAACGGGGTTTAGTCTCCCTCGCAGACAAAGAGACATTGCACATTGCTAGTCTAAATCACAAAAATGATCGTCATGATCATCAAGAAGTGTCAATTACAGTAAGCTAGTAAATATATGAGCTTAGCTTCATGTCCCATAACCGCTAGCTTAACTTAAATATTTACGAACAAATTGTAGATCTCCACTAGAAAATTGTCACAAGAGATTCAATCGAACAAGTCCAAGAATTAACCGACGAAGTAAACGCAAGCGTTTCATACCACTTGTTTTACTAAGTCGTTTAATTAGATTTCTCATACGAGTGAGGTAAAGGTTTGTATATACTAATAGATTGAAAATCGGTTTAAGAAAACGAGCGTTGTTATAAAATATGGTTGAAATCATTTGATGAAAGAGTTTTGATATTTACTACTAGTATTGAAAACCTTTATATTTTGAAGTGACAAATCACAAAAATTGATTGTAGGAACAATCAATCACTAAAATTCACATTCAAAGACGTGAATGAAATCCAAAGAAATCGATACCGAATCCATCAAAATGGATATTCCGAAAATTCCCGAAGAAAAAAAGTCATCAAGGTCAATAACAAATGATAACAACAAATAGGGAAATAATATGAATCGATTAAATTTGGAAACCACGCAAAATAGGCGAAATAGGCAAAACAGCAACATGTCGGTCGGCCAGCTACAGAGCTCGGGCGACCGGACCCTGTTCTAGAGAATTTCTCGGGAAGCAGGTCGGTCGACTGAGCTCTGTAGTTAGTCGACCGGACCTGAGACAGAGAAGTGCTATGCACTTTTAGTAGCAGGTCGGTTGACCGGCGACAGGGCTCGGTCGGCCGAACTGCAAATTTCTGCGGTTCCTGCCCTTTTTCAATGAAGTGCAAATTCCTCCAAAACGCGACCGTTCGAGCAATGGACCTAAGGAGCCTTAGCCAATTGATACCCCAGCTCCATTAGCTCTCCGATCCGCCACCAAAAACATGTTCAAACATCAAAGTTATGATTTTTAAAGAATTGAACCCAAAACACCAAAAATTAGAACATTCACCAAATCAATCCAAACCAAAAGCAATTGCACAAGAATAAGTGTTAGGAATTCATACCTGACAATCGAAGATAGTTATAGACTAAGATGTGAGATAAAAATCTCACCTTTGAACCCAAACAAATGAAGATGAAGCTTGAAAGCAAAGGAGATTCAACCACTCTTCAAATCCAACACAAGAAGCTTGATTTTAAGCTTTAAAAGAAGAACATTCTCAAAATTAGGTTTAGGAATTTATGAAATTGATTAGAGAATGAGTTGGAGAAGAAGAAGAGAAGGCTTACCAATGGGTTCTCTTGAATTTGGAGCTAGAAGTTTTGCTAATGAAGACTAGGGTTTTGGAGTTTTAATTTCTCATCTCTCCCACCATTGATGCTTTAGAACTGAAAAGAGGAGGAAGTGAGAGTGAATAGGGAGGAGTGGTTCAGATTTGAGTATAAGTTAAACATAGGGCTGAACCCAAACCCAAAGTGAAAATGATCAAATTTTTGACTAGCTCCAAACATATCAATGTTTATACTCAAAAAGGTTGCAAACGACATTCTGAACTCAATGGGAGGGGTCTCGAGTCCCAATTCGACTGTTTGCAAAAAGTGACCTTTTGGACTAAAATCCGACGAATGATAAAATATTTAAATATAAAAAATCGATAAATATGCGGGTTGTTACATATTAGCAATTCATATTCAATGCACATTCATCATTCATGCTAGCATGTTCATGTTTATATTTATTAAACACATAACTACATCTTCCTTTGAAAAGCTTACTGTATTTTTATATTCTTTTGTCACCTCCTCCTTTCAAAAACTATGCTACTCCGCCAAATTTATTTCTTCTCATTCTCATTATTTTGTCTCTTTCTTCCAACATTTATACTTGTTGCATGCTTTAAACAAAATGAATAAGCACGAGTGCCTAATTTAGTGTTTTTCCAATCCTTCCCCTAGGAATTTGGTAATATGAGCCAATAAATGTTTTATTTTATATAATTTCTTATTAAATTTGTATATATATATATATATACTATTTTATTAATATTTCGTATAACTTGAATTCGAGTTTCAGATCATCTTTTATTTCGTGTAACGTTACATTGGTTGTTGTATTCAAATTTATTTATTATATGTTAATTTTGTTTAAAACGGGTGTATAAAAAGTATATTTGGTGCTATTATATTTAATTGAGTGGACATGCAATTAATTAAATCCTACGTGGTCCCTTCATTTCCTTATTTTTCAATACACCTGCCACTATTTCCACATTTTGGTTTTATTGCTTTCTTTTATTAAATACATGCTTCTTTTGATTTTCTACTAGAGAACAAAACCAAAGTACGTACAGATTGTTTCTCATTACTGTATCTGAAGCTTTCTGCTTACACTTTCTCCTTCTTCCTCATAAATATAGAAACCTCAAAATTCCTGAATCCACAAGTTCCCAAACTTCAAACTCCATCCCTTCTCTCTTCAAACGCCAAACTACATCACTCCACTCTTGCTTCATCTCTCTAAAAAAGAAGAGGAAGAAAACTCAGTTTGTTTGCCTTGCGTTGTCATGATTTGCTTTGTTATTGGATTGTTGCTATGGATAGGATTGGTTAGCTTGTCGTGTTTGGATTTCATCTGGAATCTATCAATTTGTGTTTTTAAAAGCTCTCTAAACTCAAAAGGTGAGCAATCACTCATGATTAACATTTTTATTGTTAGGTAGATAACACTGATTGAAATGTTTGCTTTAGATATGAATATGTGATATATGTTGTTATGTTTCCTTGAACTTGTGTTATAACATTCACATGCACATGTTGTTTTATATGTCACAAATAGTATATTATGTTGATTTGATTGGTTTCTACATATTTATGTTAAATATGTCACATATGAGATGAAAAAAATGTGTTATGTTAGAATTTTTTTATATGCCTTGTATTGAAATACGTCACATATGCTTTGTTAAAAAAATGAGTTAGTTAATAAAATCATATGTTATACATACTATGTTAATAATATGTCACCTATGCTATGTGTAAATAATGTGTTATGCTTTGGAAAAATGAGATGCCATGTTATTTCACCTTGAAAGTTCCTTGTATATATGCCGTGTTATATGTTTATATGTTATGTCAATGTATGACATGGTAGAATTTGAAATATTCACTTATGTTGTTTACGATATGTGACACATGTGATATGTTAGTTATGCATGTGTATATATTAAGTTGTTAATTATGCACACATGTTGATTGGTGACATGTTAAGTTATGTATGTTATTATTGTTCTCACACTTCAAGTTCTCTTTAACAAAATAACTTTGGATTGAAACGATGTATACCCGATATAAAACAACTTTGGGTTTAAATAAATTGATTTAGAAATAAAATTGGAATATTGTAAGTTTGAATTTATGTTTGAACTTAAAATTATGAAATTGAAATTTAATCAATTTTTTTATTGGATTTAAACTTTTTTGATTTATAACTTAATGGTTTTAAGAGAAGAATTGAAATCTGAAGTTAGATTTAATAATAAATTGATTGGAAATGAACATAAAGTCGGTATTTGAACTGAACCGATTTATAATGTGAAAGATGATGTTTATTGTGACGACCTAGAATTTTGAACATTAAAAATTGAAATATTTAATTGATTTTAAATGTTTGAAAGATAGTCTAACTTGAATTTCAGATATCAGAATGAATTTGACAATTTAATTATTGAATTTAATTATAGAAATTTGGGTAAAATTTTGAATCTTCATATTTATGCTTGTTAAAAATATTTTAAAGGCTTAGAAAATTTATATTGATAATGCTAAAGATAATGGAAGCTTCAGAATTGGATTTGAATTTGCTTTGATCAGTTTTGAAAATTTATCGTTTAAATTGATATTTAAAAATAGCATTTTGAGGCACCGTCTCGTCGATGAAATCTGTTTCACTAGATCCGTAACATTGTACTATTATCGGGTTTCAATTTTCGTAGTGTTTGGAGTTGTCATTTGGTCGTACGATAATCAAACGCACTAAAATTTCTATCGAAATTCAATTAATAACTGGTTCAAACGCTATCTTCTCCATACGATCGAATTTGGATTCGAAACCTTTTCCATTACATTCAGAATAGGGGTATAACCTTATGAATGCCTGACGGCACGCTTCGATTGGTAATCAAGATTTTGGATTGCGAAATTTGAACGATTTAAATTTAAATTTGAATTTAAAATTTTATATATTTGTGTATTTAATATCATATTATTTCCTAAGATAACTACAATTTTCAACATTCAAGCACGTGTCACCTTCTTTAGCACGCGTCTTTGTTTGATAAAAATAAACAAACAGCCGAGCCTTTTTTTCCCAAGCGAAACAAAAATTAAAATCGAATCAGTAGAAAAAAAGAAAAAAATGGCGACAAAAAAAATCGCATGCTCATGTTCGAACAAAATTAAGGCTTCATCAACTCGATCGCGACTAGTTAGCTTCAATTGGCAGCACGAGTATGGGTCGATGCTCAAGTTCGAAATCGACGAGGAAGGCATAAGCAAGTTCGCGAATTCTGGCGTGGATGCGGCAGTAGGGTAGTCGATGGCGATTGGGGCGTTGGCACCTAGGATTTGGTCGGCGCGTGCTAAGGGAAAAGTCGCGGCGTCGTGAGGTGATGCTCGCGAGTTGACTAAGAGGTGGTGTCGCGATGTTCGTTTCTTTCTGCTGTCTGGTAGAAATCAATCTTGATCGGAATCGAACAAAATCAAGGCAGCGACGGTTGTTGTATGGGGGCTCGACATCGATTTTTTTAGGGCAGAGGTCGATCGGCGACGAAGAGGGATCGTGGTGGCTGAGGGATTGCCGTGATTGTCAGAGAGGCACGATTTTATTTTTATACATGTTTATACATATAAATTTAGAATACATGAAACGGGAAATATTTTATATAAGTAAAGTTTGATAAATAAATAAATATAGGTATTTAAATTTATGTAGTTATTTTTTCAAAGAAAAGGATAAGTATTTATATATATACATATATAGGATTTTGGGATATAAAAGTTTATATAAAGAAAATTTGATTTTCAAAGTCTATAAATAGAGTTTCAAAATGAAATAAACTTATACATATTTTTAAATCTACCTGTTTAATTTTAAAAAATTTATATTATGAAGATAAATTTAATTAATAAACGTATTCAGTATATTTTAGTTATCCAAATTATTTAAAAAGGAAATTCAGTTTTTAAAATTTAACTTTTAGTTAAATAAATTGTTAAAAGGCATGTGTTCAGGAACAAAAAATATTGGTTTAAAATTGATCTATTTAATTATCTTAAGATACTAAAAGGCGATTTTGGTTTAGAATTAATTTAATAAAATTATTGGATAATTAAACTACCAAATTGAAAATTGATTGTTTGATTTATTTCGCATATTAATAAATTATATAATTGTTTATACAAGGTTTTAAGATCGTGAAAAATAAACTGGAATGGAAAATGGATTGTATGCAAAGCAAAGGTGAGATCTTCTCACTCAATCGCTGATTTAATTTTAATAGTTAAATTTAAAATTGATTGATTGTGTGGTTGGATATTAATTTATTGTTAGTTATATTAGTTCAGACCCTATGCGCCGCATAATAATGGAGGTTATTATATTAAACCCATATACCGCGATATTCCACCTCGAAGTGGAATTGGTATTATATATGTATTTGGAGTTGTTGATTTCCCGCATTATATAGCGGATGAGACCCTATTGCGCCGCATAACAGCAGATGATATTTTATAAATCCCGTATATCGCGATATTCCACCCCGAAGTGGAATTGGTATTTAATTGTTGTGCTAATGTCTGTGGATGCAGGGAAATAGGTTGGAGGGATCCAACTGGATTCCTCAAACATTTTGATTTATTTTCAAAATTTTGTGTTGATTATTTATAATCTGTGTGTGGCTATTTGTGATCGAAACCATTGAAGGCTAAAATATAGCCGAATATATTTTTGGTATCGTAGGATACCAGAAATATGAAATTGGATTTTTAGAAATTAAAGTAGAAAAGCCTAGACCATTACAATTAAAGTATTAAAGTTGATTTTTATAATCCGATCGAATTAATTCCAAAAAACATATGGGAAAATATTTTAGTAAAGGAATTTTCGAGTAATGTTGTTTAATAGTTGAAGGATTTATTTAAGATGCGTATTTTAAAAATTTGAAAGAGATAAACAAATTTATTTCGAAACGAAATAAATTTAGAAATTTAATTTGGAGTTGAAGTTAATTTTAGAAATCGATTTGGGAATTAATTTGGAGTTAAAATAAATCTTAGGAATCGATTTGGAAATTTGGTTTGGTGTTTTGGAAATAATTTGGGAAATCAATTTGAAATTGATTTGATATTGGAAAACTAATTTGGGAAATCAAATTGGAATTTGATTTTGTGTTTGAAATAAATTGGAAACCAATTTCGAATTTGATTTGGTTTGAAGATGATATTTGGGAATCGATTTAAAATTCGTGCGTCGGTTGATATTTGGAAATGTAAATTCACAACGGGAATTTGTAAAGAAAAGGGAAATTGTTTAAAAATAAATATTGGGTTATTTTAAAGTGTCAAAAGAAATTTACAAATTTGGAATGTAAATTAAAATAAATCATGAAGATTCATTGATTTGTTCGAATGGACCATTTTGTAATGGAGAAAGAATTCTTCCCAGGAAAGCCAAGTATATTTTTAAAATATCTTTTGAATAAAATTTAAAAGTTTTAGATTTGGTTTTAAAATAATATTGTTGGAGAAATTAGTTTAGAAATTGTTTAAAGTAAAAATTTATTTAATTAATTATATAAAGGATTATTTTAAAGATTTAAATTGATATTTGATTTAGAAAATAGTTATTTAAATATTTATACTCTATCTACAAATTTTTATTTTAAAATTTGTTTTGGACCTGAATTTTTATATGAGATATTAGTATAATATTTTTCATAACTAATATTTCAGCAAATATTCTAAAATAGTTTATTTTGAATGTTTTCAAGTATATTTCGAATAAGTATTTTATATTATTTTAAGATATTTGAAATCGGCAGATTTTCAGTGAAAATGAATAAATATTGGAAATGTTTTTCGCGTAAGGAGAAATTGATTTGAAATTTATTTTCAAAGGATTGAAGTGTGAAAAAATTGATTTGAATTTATTTTCAAAGGGTTGAAAAGTGAAATTTTATCTTGCGAAGATATATTGAAAATAATAATAATTGGGGGAAAATTATTTGAAATCCAGCGATTGTTGTGAATGATGATTGATAGTTAGATAACCGACTATCAATATTGGCCTTTAAATGGCATTTGAATTTTGATGCGACCGGGAGTCGAATTCCAAATGGATATTCGAAACCCACATCGAACCTTAGTGATTGTGATGTATCTTTTCTTAAATATCGAAGTGGAATTTGTTGTGATTTATTTGAATCTGAATTAACGCTTATTTTTAAAATAAGTGCTCGTTATTCGGATTAGCCGAGAAAGGATGTTGTGAACATAAAACCCATTCCGAATAACGATACGATGAAATGGGATTGCATTTGAAGATGGTGCTGAAGACCGGGTATTTTCGAAAGCGAAATGATTACCTGTCGAATATCTCTGCACCGGGTTGCTCCGGTATAGAGATTCTATCACCCTTTGTGATGGGGATTCCGGACGTGTTAGTGAATATCCGAATTGCAAGGGCTTCTTTTGAAGTGCCTTCGGTTCCGTTCGATCCTGGAATGGACATGTATGGATGTGTGTCTGACGTTACACTTTTGAGATGTAAAGCTAGTTTCTATCAAATACATTTCTGTTGGTGGCGGAGAATTTATTCTCTTAGCTTAACATCCTTCTCTGAGACGTACGAGCTCAGAGGTTATGTAGTTGATGGTTACTAGTGATACATTCCCAATTTGGTAATGTGGCATACGAAGTGCTGCTGATCATTTGTTGACCAAAGCATGGCTTTTGTGAAAAGCGTAGCTTTGTGGACGAGACTTATCGAGCCTCGCACCCCGGAATGGTCGAAACAGGAAGGATGCAGCAAGGTTATAGGGGGTAGCGCCCCTTATGGTATGTGCATTTCCTTCTGGATAGAAGTGGTATCATGGTATGGAGCCTAGATGCTTAACTTATGTGGATATCGCAAATATATATTACTTTGTGATTGTTGTTGTTGAGGATCCTCAGATAAAGGTTGTTTACAACCGGGGGATGACATACTCGTGTAGTAGTTACCTATTTTTGTAGAGGTAACCTGGACTTGTGTTGGCAGAGATCCGGTTAGGTTCTCGGGGCGTCCCTCCAGAGGCGTACCCATATGGCCCAGGAAGTTCCTTTGCCTGACCATTTGTTGGAAATCCAATCACCAATACGCGCCTTGTACGATTTTAGTTGTATAACCTGCCATCTAATATGGTAGCTATAGTAGGCATACTATAATGGTACGTATGCTGGCTAAGATTAATATTATACTTGCAAATTTTTTCTGCACTATGCACTAATGATAATATTAAAAAGATTGCGTATTAAGCATGTTTGACTATCATAAGGAGAAATCTCCCCAAGTGTGCGATTGCAGTGTGTGTGTGCCGGGAGGCCTTATGGTAGTTTCATTTTCCCAAAAGCGTTGCAGATTTCTTTTGAATTCCTTTGTTTTCTTTATAAAATAATAACTTTTTTAAGATCTCACACCAATCCCATGACTGACCTGGAGTTTATTGTTCCCTTTATAAACTCTGGGTGCCCATAATTTTCCACACGGGCAGCTTAGAGTTAGGTTAGCAGGTCATTCTGGAAATTTAGGAGTTGCTGTGGAGCTCAAGAGATGAGCTGGATGGTGAAGCGTACTTCTGTATACTGTTATCTTTTCTGCTGTTTTTTGTTGTAAACTCTGATAATGTGATGTATAAACTGATATAGTGTTTTTGTTTAAAGACTATTCTTTATCTATTATATTTGTTCCGCTGCGAAATGTGCGATTCTGTTTTAGTTTCTGTTCTTCTTCTATCTTCTTCTTAAACCCTAATGGTTCGGTTTTCCGGCATTCGATCGTTCGGCAGTTAATACAGTGGGCGTATTGATGTTGACTTTCGAAGTTCGTAAAATCGGGTCGTTACAATTTGGCATCAGAGCATTTGGTTAAGCGACAACCTTGGCTCTGTTGGGTGTTACTCATTAGAGATAGAGTCAGCGGTACTCTAGAACGAGTTTGAGTGTAATAATAGATATGAGTGTGTATTTGTTAGTGAATATAAAAAAATTGTTTTATATTGTGATGATTGATTTGTTGAGTGGTATATGGATTCTGGTCGATATTGTCCGTACAACTCTATCGATATGGATCTCTAAACACCCGTACAGAACAAATCGACACGATATTGTTTTAAATTAGGGTAAATGAAATAATTTTACCCAAAACTATTTCGTATATAAAAAGAATAATTTTCCATAAATTATTATAGTATATGGATGCTTGTTTTTTAGGAAGTGATAATATTAAATTATTATCATTGGTTATTGAATAAGAAATTGAAATCATAACTTAAAGTTGAGAAATAAAATTCATATAAATAGGATTTGTAAATATAAATTGTAAATGTGATTTGTAATTTGAAATGGAATTTCAGGGAAAAGCTTTGAAAAGATTTGAAATTGCAAATTTTGGAAATTAAATTCCATTGAGTTTGAAAATGAATTTTCAAAGGTTTTGGAGAAGTGTTTTGAAGAGGTGAAAGCACCATACTCTTTTCGATCGTTGGAAAATAACTTCGGTGATGACTGCAGCATCAGCGATGTTCATTTTTGGGTTTCCAAGAGAGGAATTGCTGCCAAAAAATTTAAAATTTGAAGTTGTTTGCAAACTGGATTTGTTTTGGAAATTCAAAAGATAAATTTAATTGATTTCAAAAATGGTTTTGAAAGGTTGAAAAAACTCTGGAATGTTATATAAATATTTATGGAATATCATTAAATTTGATAACTTATAAAGTTTGAAGTTGTTAAAATAAAAATCTAACTTAAAGAGAAGTTAGAAAAAGGGAAATGTGAAAACAAAATAAGTTGGAAGGAAAATTTAATTCAAGTGGAATTAAAAAAAAAGAAAATTTAATAAAAGAATTGAGATTGAATATTTAAGTTACACAAAATGATGATATGGATTCAAAATGAAATTGAAATTGAAGATTTGAGTTAATTTATATGAATGTGAATTTGAGAAGTCGACTAAATGTTTGGAATAAAATCTATTAAGGTGAAAAATAAATCGTGAATGAATAAATAAAATTGCAATTGCAAGTAAATAAAAGTGAATTGAATGTTGAAATTTATTTCGAATTTATAAGTTAAAGAACTGGAATTGAAATTGAATTTGATTTGTAAAGCAGAGTATTGAAATAAAATTAGTAATTGAAACTAATAGAAGGAATGATAAATTTAGATATGGATTGAAACGAATTGAATTCAATAATTATAAATGAAAGGTAAATTAAATTCATATGGAATTTGAAATCCAGTTTAAATATAAGCGGGTCTAAACCAAAATAGTGAATTGATTTGTGATTGGGAATGAACAAAAGAATAAAACTGGATTTGAAACTGAATATTGAAAACCAATTTGAATTGTGTGAAATAAAATGAAGTTGTAAAATTAGTTCGAAGTGAACTAAATAATAAAGGTGGAAAAAGAAAAAAATGGGTTGAGATAAAATGAATTGGAATTTGTAGTGAATTTGTAAATGAAACTAATTTAAAATAGTGATATGAATCAATTATGAACGAAAGATAATTGATAAATTCAATATTCAGAAGTTAAACTGAATCCAAATAAATTAAAATTGTAAATTGAATTCAAATTAAAGTGAAAATGCAAGATAAAATGAAAATGGATATATAACTTCAATAGTGAAGTCAAAATGCTATAAAAAGTATATATTGAAAATTTTGTAATGAAATGTGCAAAATGAAATTTGAATGTTGTAAATGGATATTATGGCTAGCAGGATATACAGGTGTATTAAAGGAAATGGAATTGGGATTTTGATTTCGAAGATAAAGTTGAATTGCTCGACAAAAAGGTATGTATTTGAATTTCAGTATGAAATTTGACGATCTTCTTGTCTAGCCGCTTGGCTTTTCATTTTCTTTTTGAAGTCTGAAGGCCTGTGGTGCCATTTTGCAGTAGTACCGAGCTAGCCGCGCAAAGGAGATGCTGGCGAAATTTTTCGAAAATTTAGGGTGTTAGAATATTTTTGAGAATTTTTTTAAAATTTAAATTTAAATTTAAATTGTTAAAGAAAACAATGTTGTTTGAAACTTAGGGTTGATTTTGGAAAATTAGTTGAGATGATAATGAGTCTTTAATAAAAAGATTTGTTTTGGAAAGTTGAAACCTTTAGTTTTGGGAAAATAGCAAACGGATTGAGGATCATTCTTCTTAACTAGTAATTTCGGGATGAAATTCTTTTAAGGGGGAAGGATGTGACGACCCAGAATTTTGAATATTAGAAATTGAAATACTTAATTGATTTTAAATGTTTGAAAGATAGTCTAACTTGAATTTTAGATATCAGAATGAATTTGGCAATTTAATTATTGAATTTAATTATAGAAATTTAGGTAAAATTTTGAATCTCCAGATATATGCTTGTTAATTTTTAAGGCGTAGAAAACTTATATTGATAATGCTAAAGATAGTGGAAGCTTCAGAAGTGGATTTGAAATTGCTTTGATCCGTTTTGAAAATTTATCGTTTAAATTGATATTTAAAAATAGCACTCCGAGGCGCAGTCTCGGAATTCGATGAAATCTGTTCCATTGGATCTGTGACATTGTATATTATCGGATTTCAATTTTCGTAGTGTTTGGAGTTGTCATTTGGCCGTACGATAAGCAAACGTGCTAAATTTCTATCGAAATTCAATTTAATAACCGGTTCAAAATGTTATCTTCTCCATACAATCGAATTTGGATTCGAAACCTTTTCCATTACATTTAGAATATAGGTATAACCGTATGAACACATGGGGGCACGCTTCGATCAGAGATCGAGATTTTGCATTGCGAAATTTGAACGATTTAAATTTAAATTTGAATTTAAAATTTTATATATTTGTGTATTTAATATCATATTATTTCCTAAGATAACTACACGTTTCAACAATCAAGCACGTGTCCCTTCTTTAGCACACGTCTTTGTTTGATAAAAAATAATAATAAACAGCCGAGCCTTTTTTTTCCCAAACGAAACAAAAACTAAAATCGAATCAGTAGAAAAAAAAGAAAAAAAAGGGCAACTAAAACGAAATCGGTGCTCATGTTCGAACAAAATCAAGGCTTCATCAACTCGATCGTGAATGGTTAGCTTCAATTGGCAGCGCGAGTATAGGTCGATGCTCAAGTTCGAAATCGACGACGAAGGCATAAGCGAGTTCGCAAATTCGAAAATGGCTTGGATGCGGCAGTAGGGTAGTCGATGGCGATTGGGGCGTTGGCACCTAGGGTTTGGTCGGCGCGTGCTAAGGGGGAAGTCGTGGCGTCGTGAGGTGATGCTCGCGAGTCGGCTAAGAGGTGGTGCCGTGATGTTCGTTTTTTCCTGCTGTCTGGTAGAAATCAATCTTGATCGGAATCGATCAAAATCGAGGCGGCGGCGGCTGTTTTATGGGGGCTCGACATCGATTTTTTTGGGCAGAGGTCAATCGACGACGAAGTGGGATCGTGGTGGCTGAGGGTTTGCCGTGGTTGTCAGGGAGGTACGATTTTATTTTTATACATGTTTATACATTTAAATTCAGAATACAGGAAACATGAAATATTTTATATAAGTAAAGTTTGAAAAATAAATAAATATAGATATTTAAATTTATATAGATATTTTCAAAGAAA